>JAWZSL010000005.1:32296767-33546767 GCA_034769285.1 Lutjanus argentimaculatus | reverse complement strand
GTTTGCCCAAACTTTACACTGCTACCCCTGCGTGACAGACATGGTACAGTCATCTGTGTTTGGATATGTTTTTTACCACAGAGTGGTGTTATGAGTCCTCATTACAAGTATTTGATGCAGGACAGCTGCTTTTAAAGCTCGTGCATGTTTGTAAATGTACTGTTTAAGGTTTTTTGACAGGGCTGCACAATTATGGCCAAGTGCAATATCCAAATGCATTTTTTGAAAAGGGAAAAAAAAATGTATGAAAAGAGCATTAAAATGAGTACTGTATGGGTGCATAGATGACCTGGCCTAAAAAAAATCTTGTTCTGCAGCTGAAACAAAACCTGTTTGTTTGGTACAGACCACAATAAATATCACATGAATTGTTTTTTTTTTTCAGTGAACATGAAAATTGTAATGCAAAACCGATCATTTTCGTATTGCATTCACAATATCATTCAAAATAATTGCAATATGACTTTTTTTTTTTAATCAAATCCGTGCGGCCCTAATTTGTGACCCAAAACAAAGAAAGATCATTAATAGGGAGGCAGACAGAACTACAAATAAAATAAAATTAAAGCTGGAAATTGAGCCTAAAAGTGGCAGTGAAAGGTACTGATTTTTGTTAATACAAGTTTAACAGTTCACTGTACAGACACATCTTGATTGATAGAAATCCGTCTGCCCCCACCTATGATAACATTCAGAGGGTGTATCACTTTTAACTTATGTAAAATCTAGTTAAATAAATAAACATAATATACAAATTGTGTAAAATAATCATAGTTAAAAGATATAATAAATAAATAAATGTTGTGTTATTAAATGTGGTAGGAATGATTAGGAAAATAAGAACATATACTTGACAGATTTAACATCCTTTCTTTAAAATGTTGGTGGTATTATTAGCTGGCAGTAGTATAAAAATAGGTTTAAAGCTACTATGAGGAGTTTTTACCTGGTTATGAAGCAGTCTCAAGTTAATACCGATGCCTCTACATGACCTACATAAGCAGACGAAACCAACAAACAAAGCTGGGTTTACATTTCGCAGACAAAGTTACGGTGAATGAGCTATTTTAAAAGAGGCAGGAAGAGATTTTTATTTTTGACATCATATTTTGTGGTTATGGTGGAGGAAACACTGCCACTGTTGTCCACAGGTGCCTTAAAAATCAACTAAAATATTAAAGTTCCTTGTAGTAGCTTTAGGTTGAGCAATCTTCTGTCCGCATGACATAATTTGCTCTCTCTTATATGCAATTTAATAACAGAATCAAATTCAAACAGGGATAGTTAAGAGGCAGCACAAAACACTGATACTTAAAAAATGATCAATTATAATTCACAAAATATCCATGTTTTAAATTAAGAAATTAAAAACATCTCTCACACATTTTGGGTTTGGTTATTGGTACCACACCTCACTGGTTTATGGCTAAAACGTAGTCTTCCTGACCTGGCAGGGATTCAGTCTCCTGCCCAGAAATAATGATGCAGATCGTAAAGTCTTCTGACTCACTGTGCCGCAAAACTGGCAGTGGTTCTGATATTCCCTGCAGGTTTCTTAGCCTGCAGCAGATATTTACAGAAAACATGATGTAGGGCCTCTATGCTGTTTTCCAGGAGAGAAAACATGTTGAAGTGCACTCTAGTGTGCCCTCTAGTGGAGAAAACAGGATAAAGTGCCCTCTAGGGTGCCCTTCCAGTGGAGAAATTTTTAAGAAGTGCCCTCCAGGGCCGGCACTCCTATCTCATATACTGCCCTAGAGCACCTAGGGAAACATGATGCAGGTGATGTAGTTCAGTGCCCTATAGATCGTCCTTCCAGTGGAGAAAACATGATGCAGGGTCCTCGATGGTGCCTCATCAGCGGAGAAGAAAGCGTGATGCAGGGTCCTCAGGCCCCCTTTTGAGTGGAGAAAACATGATAAAGTGCCCTAAGGTGCCCTTCCAAAAATTAGATGAAGCACCCTCCAGAGCAGTCATTCCCAGAGCAAATTTAAGATTTAAAATGTGTATATTATTTTACTGATGAGATGAAAAATGAGAACCTGTTAATTTGTCTCATTTATGACGCAAGCTAAAATGTCCTCTATTTTTTTCCTCATGAGAGGAAATAAAAAATAATAAGATAGCCTGTTAACTTAGTGTGAATACATTTATTTCTCATTATGAAGCATTTAAAATGTGTATGATTTCAATAAAATGCATCAAGATAATACAATGTGATACAGAAATGGTAGTAAATGTTTATTTATGCACAAATTAGCTCTTCCCAAGATTTATTGTTAGGGCTTAAATTGTTTTGCAGTGGTTTGTAATTTGTAACAAGTGGGTCTCCTGAAAACAATTTGGGAAACACTGCTCTACAGTGCCCTTCCAGTGGAGAAAATTCAATGCAGTGTCCTCACGGGTGCCCTTTCAGTAGCGAAAACATGATGCAGGTGATGCAGGGCAGTGTAGGGCCCTTTAGATTTCCTTTGTGCTACATGCTAGAAGAGGGTTTGGCACATTTTCACCATAAATGCATTTATTTTTTCCACCCCTGCACCTAAGACAGCCTGAGTCCGCCACTGTCTGCGTGTCGCTGCTGCAGGATGGACACCAGCACATGTATGATTTAATGCAGGCCTGAGCACACGCTGTGCAGAAAGGTCTGTTACTGGACACTCACCCTGGGTGGTTATGTTATGCTGCTACTGGCCATCTGCCAGCAGAGCACACCAACAACGTCCTCCTTCATTTAGACCTAAGTGGAGGCATAGGACAGCTGAATGGACCGTGAGACTTTAAGATTGTAGACATACGCCAACATAAACAGAACCAGTTGGGGCATATACAGTATATAATACAATATAATTACTAAAGATAATTAATAGAAACATGACTTCAATGACTTCTTTAAATCCAAACATATGTAAAATTATGTTTTGACCATTTCATTCTCACTCCAATACATGCAGTCATTATATTCAGGTTTAACAATTACAGAGGCTTAATATGGACAGAAATGTGGGCCTACACTGTAAAAAAAATCATAGAGGAATTTAGTTGAATCAAGTAATCTTAATATATAAGTTTTTTTTAATTCAGATTAATTAATGTTAAAATTTCTAGTAATTATTTTCAGAACACAACACTTTAAATGATGAATTGTCCTGCACAGAGTTCAATCTCAGCTCAGCTCATCAGTCAAATTACTGAAGAAACATGCATCAACATATAGCAGACTTCCCAGCATGCATTGTTTTTGAGAGTTAAAACTCTCCCGAGAAACTCCTTTGTTACCGTTTGAAGAAAACAACAAATTCACTGAGAGCAGTTTCACATATTGTCTTTGTGCCAACGCTGGAGCAAAGTAGGTCCAGCCGGAGCAGCTGGAAAGTTCTTTGTGTGGAATGAAGAACTGACTTTTGAAACTAAGTAAATATAAAAGGAAAATTAAATTTGTTTGTAATGTTCGTCAGCGTGACTGAAGAGTTATTGGTTCAACTTAATATCTTAAGCTTATTGAGTACTGAAAAAACTGAAATAATGTAAAGTTTATCTGGCTAGAAAGTCAGTCAACTTGAAATTTTAAGGCAGCCTGAACACCAGCTTTTTAAAATTAAAACAAATTGTTTCTTTTTTACAGTATAACTGAAACAAAACTGACTACTACACAGACTGTCAAACGCATGTTTTCTGTCAGAAATGGTCAAAATACTGTCCAAAAGTGGAATCAGAGTTTATTGGTTGAGTTTTCTTGAACACACAGTATTTATTAAATTGTATTTATTCTGTATACTCTCAAAGAAACAGCTCTGATCTATGCTTTAAATTTAGTATATTAAAGGGACTTATTGAAGGGCAGTGATTGGTCAGTGACATACAGCGTTTTGGTTCTGTGCAGTGTATCTAAATAGATGTTTGAACTGTTTCCACTTCACATTTTGATATAGCACCAGTACTACAGTGAAGAACTGAGCACACAAACACACGATACTGCCCTGTAACAAGCGTGCCATCCAGAGGCTGTTGTGGTGTGAGCTGCAGTCCGATACTTCTGTTAGTTTATATGATATCCAGTAGGTGGCGCTATATAGTTTCTTGTGAGTGTAACAGAACAGACCAGAACAGGTCGAGGTACTGTTGGCCACATAACGTCAGTCAGCTGAAATTTGTTTTTGCTAAATGATATAAAACACATTCTGGTTATGTAGAGCAGCACAGAGCTGCACATGCTGACATACTACACGTGTGCACAGTAACAAACACACAGGCTGCAGCGTCACACTGCACATTCTGTTCTGTATATCTTATAAATAACTGTTCCAAAAGGGTTCTTCCTGAAGGGCTGAGGTTCTACCCAGTTCTACCCAGAACCATTTACTTCTGAGGAACTTTTTTTTGAAGAAAGTAGTTTGTCTTTGTAAGACAAGGGGTGGTTTGTATCATAATTGCATTCTCAGTAGAACCCTCTGCTTGGGTTCTAGATAAAACCCTTGGAATATATATAAGGGTGTCGGTAGAACCCCCTGGTAGGTTCTAGATAAAACCCTTGGAATATAAAAAAAAACATTCTTGGTAGAACCCCCTGGTTGATTTCTAGAACCCTTGTACTATAAAAAGGTTTATGGTAGAGCTCCATGGTAGATTCTAGATTAAGCCCTTGGAATATAAAAAATGTTCTCAGTAGAACCCCCTGAGTGGTTTCCAGATAAAAACCATAGAATATAAAAACATTATCTGCAGAACCTCATGAGTGTGTTTTGCATGAGTGCTAGGTAAAACCCTTGTAATATAAAAGGTTTTCAATAGAACCCTCCAGTAGGTTCTAGATTAAGCCCTTGAAATATAAAGAGGTTCTAGGTAGAACCTCATGAGTGTGTTCTAGGTAAAACCCTTGTAATATAAAGAGGTTTTCAATAGAACCCTCCAGTAGGTTCTAGATTAAGCCCTTGGAATATAAAAAGGTTCTCGGTAGAAGCCCCTGGTAGGTTCTAGATAAAGCCCTTGAAATATAAAAAGGTTCTTGGTAGAACCTCATGAGTGTGTTCTAGATATAACCCTTGGAATATAAAGAGGTTCTCAGAAGAATCCCCTCTTAGGTTCAGATAATCCCTTGGAATATAAAAAGGTTCTCGGTAGAACCCCCTGGTAGGCTCTTGCAATATAAAAACGTTATCCGTAGAACCTCATTAGTGTATTCTAGATGAAACCATTGGAATATCCATAATGTTCTTGGTAGACACCCTTAGAAGGTTGAAAGGTTCTGGATAGAACATCCAGAGAGAGTTCTGGGTGGAACCATTATGCCACTAGAAGGGCTCTCTGTAGAACCTCTCCTAGGGGGTTCTGGGTTGAACCTTTCACAGATTGTTCTAGGTATAACCCTTTATGTTGGGTTCAAGGTAGAACTCTTTGAAAGGGTTCCATGTGTAACCTTTATAAAAGGTTCTAACATGAACCAGAAAGGGTTCTTCTATGGGGACAAGCGAAGAACCCTTTATGGTTCTAGTTAGCACCTTTATTCTAAGAGTGTAGTAGTATTATTCTAAATATAGTAGTTTATCTCCACACAATCAAAAATAAAAGATGTCTTAATGTATTTTAATGTTTCTCAACAGTCAAACACAAGAGTGAAAAAGGAAAATAAAACCATTAACATCTCATATTTACAATACATTCTTCATTTAACTGAGAACTTCTGCATCACTCTGGTTGCCTCTGAATAAATCCAGCAGATTTCCAGCCTCTCAGTGCTCGACACAAACACGCACAGTGATCCACATGTGCTTCACAAATGCATCAAATACTTTCTCAAATAAAACAAACTAAAACTAAAAGTTTAAAGTCCCATAAAGCCAAACTAAAGACACAAAATCAGTGATGACAATGACAGGATATATGTTGTAATGGTCACAATATACTTTATTTACCTTGATACTTGAACTTGTTATGTTGATAACTGTAAGTTTGTATCATGAGTGCAAAGGCTCCACTTGAGTATATTTAAGTTTAGCAATGAAAACTATCCTTACCAATCAAACTCACTATGGATATAGCTTAAATGTGCTGAAATGTAAATGGATTTTGTCAACTTTTGTCTGAATAGCAGATGAACAATCACTCAAACGGCTGCAGAGTGTGATGTTGAAAGCACTCTCATTGTCTGTTCATTCTGGATATTATTATTTTACTTTATTTCCAGTAACTGTAAAGGAGAGATGTGTAAGCCAGTGCTAAATAATTATGAATTAGTTACACACTATTTTATTTATTATGGTTATAATACAAATGAGACTTAGACATTCAGATGAGATTTTAAGCTTGGCAACCAGTTTTCTGATGGTCAGTGAACCTTACAATGGTGGAATGTAACTAAATACTCAAGTACTCTACTTAAGTGCGGGTTTGAGGTACTTGAGTTTTTACTTGAGTAATTCCATTTTTGGCTACTTTTCTATTTGTGCTCCACAAAAAAAAAAAAGACCCCTCTTAAGTCCCGCCCCTTTTTTGCTCTGTGCTCCAATTACAGCTGAGCAAGTTTGGTACCTCGGTCAACTTTCACAACCACTTTCTCCTTTCCTGGTTCCTGCACTTATATGCTAATATGTCTGAAAATACACTCATTAATATGAATCCAGCACATTATTAGCATACCTAAATCGACCTATTCCTTGGAAAAAAAAAACCCAAAAAACATTTCATTTATACAACACTGTCAAGAGGGGTACCAGTGAATCCTTGTGCAATCGTGAGCTAGCTTACCTACTAAATGACTGTGTGGCACTGACACATAATGGCGAACCAGTTATTTAGGCTACGTATTATTGAAATGCAGCTAACATACATAAATCATAAGCTGGCTAGCTAGCTAGCATTTCGCTAAGAGTGGGATTTAAGAGGGAGAATATGATACTTTTTACTCCACTACATTTATCTGACAGCTTGACACGATGCAAATTAAGATTTTTGCATACAAAACAGATGAAGAGCTTATAAAATATATTTAGATTAAACTATCTCACTATACTGTTTATACTGTACAAATATAGATGAAAAGATTTAGATTCATCCATAATTAGAATAATAATTACTTGCAGCCTTATATATTATAAGTAATAATAATTGTGCGAGTAATAATAATCTGATGATGTAATATATAACAGTCTAAGAGTCACAGGGGCCATTTTTCTGCATTGAGTACTTTGGTACTTTAAGTAGCTACATTTCCCTGATTATACTTACATATTTTTACTTAAGTAATATTTCCAATGCAGGACTATTTTACAGTGTGGTTGTACTTTACTGAAGTAAAATATGTGAGTGCTTCTTCTATTAATGAGACTTTATCCGCCACCTTCTTGGTTGGACTGAGGTGGATTCCTCTGCCAGAAGGTGACCAGGTAGGGAGGACACTTAAGAACTTTGTCCCCCAGGGCGTCTTCTTTAGTGACAACTTGTACACAGAACAACGTCCCCGCCGTTTCTGTGCCGAAGTGTTGTGTGACGTCGTAACGGAGGCCACAGCTGTCTGCGATCGTGGTGGGGCTGCTGTGAACCTGCAGCGTGGTAACAGTGGGGGCGGTGGTTTTGACGTCCAGCATCTCATGTCCAACTGTAGATATATCCACAGGCAGCACCACGTAGGCATGCTGGAAAATCTCTCCAATGTTGCACTTGAGGTCCGTAGACCAACAGTATTCCCCGAGGTCTCCTACGAAGAGAAACTATTTAGTGAAGGGAACAACAGATCAGGTCAACATGGAAGCTGACTTCCACCAATGTGATGGGGAAAAAAGATCCTATATGTCAATATAATGTCTTAGCATCTTGCAGGAATGGACTGACATGAGCAGTGGTGGAAAGTGACTAAGTACATTTTCTCAAGTACTGTACTTAAGTACAAATTGGAGATACTTGTACTTTACTTGAGTCTTTTTTTTTTTCATAAAACTTTCTACCCCACCGCACACAGATGGGCTAAGCTAAACTGTCCAAATACAAATAGGCTATAGCAACTGAAACGGATGACCTTTCCTAAGTCCCGCCCCTTTTCGCTCAATGTGGCAATAACAGTTAAGCAAGTTAAACCTTAAGATGTGACTATATGTCGCTTTTACAGGTCCACAAAACAAGGCAAGTGGAGTTCATAGCATATCTAAGAACACGAAACCGGAAAGGAGAAAGTTGACCGAGAAAAGGGGTGGCACTCAGGAAAAGTCAATTTGTTGACTGACAGAAAATCAATTGAGAACAATCTTGAAAATCATTCAAAAACATTTCACGGTTCCAGCTTCACAAATGGGAAGAATTGCTGGTTTTCCTTTTGATTATTTTGTGTAATGAATAATGTGTGTGTAATTATCCTGTACAATTATCCACATATCTGCACAACTGAAAGGTGTATATAGTTTGTTTATATAGTTATTTGTTTTTCATCCTTGAGCTGTTGTAAAAAGTGAATTTCCTCATCAACAAGGCTGATTTTATCTTTAATTGTGACAACATTTCTCACTATTTTCAGAATTTTTACAAGCCACTCTATCAATCAATGAATGGAGGAAATAAACATTAGTTGCAGTCCTGTACAAAATAGTTCAAAATGAGCTTCAACTAAACCAACTCAACAATAAAATCCTCAGCTAAAGATGTTGTGATTTTGCAGCATCCTTGACTTGAAAATGTTACTGAGTGGCTCCTTACCTTCTGTGGAATCTTGAAGCCGTATATTATCATTTTCCTGAAGCTGCAGTTTTCTGATGTACGTCATCCCGGTACACTCCACCAAACAGTCCGTGAGATGTGTCACCGTCACCTTGCTGGGCCTCGGTCTCAGCACCGTCTCCTTCTCTGTGCACTGAATCGCTCCTACAGCCAGCAGAAGGGGGAACAGTGTACCAACAGACACCCACACTGTGAAATACCTCGACATTCTGTCCAGTATCAATAAAACACCAGACTGCTGGAGATGTTGAGCTATAGGCCCAGATCTTGCTGTCCTCTTGTGGAGCTGCTGTTTCACTGTAGTTCAGAATCAATATCTTGCTTTCACCACTTAAAAATCATAAATTAATATTCCACTGCAGCTATGAAAAGAGTTATAAAAGCCCTGAGTGTGCATGCACAGCAACTGAAAACGCTGAAGACTTCTCAGAAGTGCGCAACACTCCCTCACCAGTGCAATGCCAATACTTCTTCCTCTGCTATTTTCCTCCCTCTAAGCTTAACATGTAACTGTCCGGACAGCGGGTGAGAAATCCCGGAAAGCTGGCATAAATGAATGGCTTTAACAGGACCATATTCTTTTTAATAATCATTATAACGTCAACCAATAATAAACCTTACCAGGAAAATCAAGTACAAGACAAAAAAATGTTGATTTCAATCATCTTTATTGAAATAATTGTGAGTAAAAAAAAATCAGTGAATTGGTACAAATGATTAACAATGTCATATCAGGGTTATAAGCACATTGAAACATTTTACATTTGATTTAACGTTTTGATCAAGCTGAGGTGATATATCACAATGAACACATACTTGAAAAAGTGAATGGTGAGGTAATTCTGTAAGGTGGGTGGGAGTTTATAACAACAAACAAACAAAATATGTGTTTAAGCAATAAAATAATATCAACTGAGAACTGTAACCAATCATGAGAACTGGTCAAAGAAGAATATGAGAAGAAAAACAACAAGAACTCTGCAGTTAAAAATGTATATAAAAGCACAAAGTATGAAAATCAAACTAAATCTAAAAAATCTGAATCTTTGCAGTCAGCTGGTGTGTGACCAGTGGACTCTGGTGGAAAAGCACAGCACAGATGTTCATACCAAGGAGAAACTGATACTAAGTTTTAGTTGCAGGGAGTTTAACTGGTGATCACAATCTTCTCCTGTTACTCCCCCTGCAAAAAAAAAAAAATCTTGAACCCTCAAACAGCCAACATTTACCTAATTTATAATTAAACAATTACCCACTTTTATTTAAACTCATTTTGTGTTGGGATTAGATTGAATTCTTGCCCATAAGAGGAGACGGTCGTTTCACAGATCAGAGAGGAGACAACTGGTCTGAAGGGGGATTTGGCTCCGGACAGTCTCACATTTTTGGAGGGAACACTCAGTAACAGTTAGCAGCTTAAAATAGCACTCTGAGATTTATTTGAAGATAAACTGGCAGCACGTTTCACACAAGTCGCAGCTGCACTTCACATCCAGCTCTTTCCAGCTCTTGGTGCAAGAGAATTTACCTACAAAAAAATATTTTTTATTCCTTATTTTTTTAATAATTTGTTGGTATCAGTTAATAAAACACAATACTACACATGTAGATTACCACCAAAGTAATAATTAATCAATTTTATGTTTGGCTGGCTCAACAAATCTGTGCTGGCACTTGTATCATTCTTTCTACTTCGAGCAGAGAAACAGGAAAGCAAAACTGAAACTTTACTTTCGTTCCCATGCTCAGTGTTGAATACACATTGTAAGGATGTAAGATAAATCTAAAACTAAAGAGAAATACTCACAAAATCAGCATCAGTGTTTGTGAGGGATGACAGGCCTGTATATAAGGTATTGTATGTATTTGTGTGTGTGCCAGGTGTCACATACTCAGGAGGATTAATGAAACTTTACTCTTCTCAGGGCTGCTGGATGTGGCCGCTGGCCGCAGCCGCAGCTGAAGGTCAGCTGCACGGAGGAAATGACGAGGGTTCTGAATTCATCTGCGTAGACGACGGGCACCATTTTCTGGGAGGTCGGCTGACAACATGGCACCTGCACCTGGAGAGGGACAAAGATGGGAGGAGTCAGGGACGGTAAACAGTTTGATATTCATACTGCAGAGACTGCCCAACAGGACTACACAAAAGAAATGACTTTTTAAAATCATATATTGAAAATTAAGTTAAGTTTATTCTAGTTGAGTCTTTGTGAACACAAACTAATGAAATTATTAAACATATATAAACATTTTTTGCATGCTATAGTGGGGTTGTTATGTATAAAGATTTAAATCATTTTAGAAATCAATGAGATTAACAAAAAGTAAAAAAAAAAAAAAAATATCTGGTCTTTCAATATCTTTGTCTAAAAGATGCAGGGTGGATTTTTTTAATAAAGGGTGTGCATAAGAGTGCATGAACTTAATAACAGATGAACTTAACTCTCTGACTGAAGTATATTTGATGAGCCTTTTGTATTCACTTTGAGTTCTTGTCTTTACAAGTCATTTCAATAGCAGTTATGTGAACTCATTCTGCTCCAGTTATATCATCTTTCAATTTCAATGCAACATTCCAGCTTTTGTGGTTCACCAACTATGGGGAGTGCCTTTGCTTGTGTTTGGTAAAGTTCTTTATGTTGGCAGAGGGAGAAAATAGGCTTATCTACTGGCAGATGTTTCACACACCAAGACCACACCAAAATAAACTGCAGCTCCAAAACACTGAGGCTCAGACTCAAGCACTGCTGTATTTAAATTTTTTGCAGCTTCATACATCTACTCCACTAAATTCAGTCAGAAATATTGCACTTTTTACTCCATTACATTTATCTGACAGCTGTATTTACTAGTTACTTTGAGGATTAAGAGATTTTTTACAAATAAAATGGGATCAGTTCATAAAATATGACAATATTGTTATAGATTAAACTACCCTCCAGTATCTGGAGGTTACATATTAATGCACCATCAATTATAATCAAGTCATTAACCACTAATTACAATCCAAGAGGTCATTCTGCTGCATAATGAATGTTTTACTTGAGTTTTTGAGTAGAGGACTTTGTAGTGGGGTATTTTTATAATATAATTGCAAGCATCTAACAGAAGGCAGACTCTCACAAACACCTATGGGGATTTTCTACCTCACCTCAGCTGAATGTCTTTGAATTTCAGGACTGAAGTCGTATAAATGTAGGTAAAAGCAAATCACTACAATTAATTGGTAATTGGAGCTTGCAGGCACTTATTTAATTTTTTAAATGAGAATTATACCTGTGAGTCAGCATCCTGGACGTTGGTGTGGGATGGTGGACACTGCACAGCATTCAGTTCGGGGTTGCAGAGTGCACACTGAACGATGGTGAGGCTGGCAGGCTGGATCACCCAGTTGTCCCATCCCAGATCTGGTGCACACAAGAACAGATGTTACGTACATTGTTATAAAAGTGGGTGTCACTGTGCATGAACATACACACACATTGTTGCACACCTTTCATGAAGATCTCAGAGGCCATGGAGCAGCACCTCGGGCTTGAAGTGTTCCCACCATCGTGTGTCACAGAGTAGTCAGAGACAGCTGGAACTAGAAGGACACAGTAAAACAAGAGTGAGTTAGATTTTTGGCTGGACTTTGAAAAAGCCACAAAGCATTAAGCTCAGGCTGTAAAAGTATGTAGTTTCTATGAATTTTGGGTTCCACTCGCCTGCTGTGTCCACGGCTGTGTGAGCAGTGTTGTTGAAGGTGCTCCTCCATTGTTCTCTGACTCTGTCCAGGCCACCGGCAGGCAGCTGTGGCTCAACCTGCAGGTTGAGAGCCCTGAGGAGACTCTTCCTGATGGACTCCAATGACTCACCCTCGCACCTGAACATCACACAGCACAGCAAGTTATTTAAATTGTGCATAACATCAAAAATTAAAAACACGGAACTCCTGGCAATTCATAAAAATAAACATCTGTGTTAACACTCTAATCAAGACAGAAAAGTGCCTTAGTTAGTAACTTTTGTGTTTAAATACATGCCCGATCATCATTTCAGTAAACTGTGGGAGTATTTTCAGATGTTTAGCTAAGTTATTGATTACACAGCTTAAACAGACAGAACAGTATGTTGCATCTCTTCACAACCTTAGAAATCCAAACGGTCGAAGTTATCTTAAATCACACACAGAATTTTCCTTCAACCGATGTTGAAAGGCCTCAGCGTGCATGCATGCACCAACAGATTACAACATGTAATCTGATCTGGCAAGTCTGGACCACTGAGGCTATTTTAAAATCTAAGAACCTCTGTGACCTGAGAAGATGTTTCATAATCTTGCAAACATGTTACACAATGCTGGCAAAATAATCAAATCAAGCAAGCAATGAAAGAGGGAACTACAACAGCATGTTGTTTAAGTTAAAGAAATTATATCCCTGTATGATACTTACCTGTGGTGGGAAACAGGAGAGTCTGCAGAGGCTGCAGGCTCTTCCTCGGATGGCTGCAGGACAAATGCAATCACCGTTGAAGAGCCCAGAAGCATCGTCATGACAATGAACGCAAAGGACATGGTGCACGAGCTGGACGGCCGATCTATAGATCAACTGCTTTCGAGTCAGACTAGCAGCGGACGAAGGCTGTGGCTGGTTCTGTGCGTCTGGTTGGACGAGGAGATAGGAGTGACCAGGCGGTGATGCTGCACTAGGTATTGTTTGTCAGTTCCTGGGAACCTGGGTTTTTATCTTCTTGTACCCTAGCTTGGCCTTGAGATACTTAACATTGTTGTCTTGTCCCCTGTGAACGAGTACGAGGCGGGTGATCCAGCGGTGAAAGAAAGAGAGGCTAATAGATTGAAGACAAACAGACAGGAATGAGAGATGGGAGGGAAGCCAACTGTATAGGCATACCGCACCAGGACATGCATATTGTTTAAATTTTGGTCATTAGTGAAGCACTGGTGAAGATCTGCAGCTGAATCATAAAACATCAGTCCACTGTCAGCCAACTAGACAGAATTCCTTCCTATTGTAGTTTTCCTCTTCTGTAGCATAATGGTTGTTAAAGTCACCTAATTCATCACTACCAGAATCATATTGATGCACTTTATTTTGTACACCTGCACATAATGAAGTCCAACACAACAGCCCAGAGTCCATCTTTACAGCACTTGTAATGTTTTGTTTTTGTTGACATTGTCAGAAATGTGTAAAATCCAGTTATATTTGTGTTATTGAGCTCAATATATAGAGAGGTGTTTCTAATTTTTTGTGGGGCAGAATATTAGAAACACCTGTCAACAGAAAGCAATCCAGGTTTTATTAAAGTGGAGATTGAGGCCAGATTGAGAAAAGGTATCAGAGTTTTATAATTTGCTGACATCTTTATTATGGATGGGGAGAATTTCATAGAAAATACTGAATATTTCTGAAAGTATGAAAAGTATGAATGGGAAAAGTAATAATAATATTGTCCTAATTGAGCTGAATATTCTGGAGTTTAACTGAAGTTTCTGTGCCTCAGTGTTAAACACGCTGCTGAACTTAAAGGACCAGTGCGTAGAATTTAGTGGCATCTATGGCGGTGAGCACGCAGATTGCAAACACCTCATCTCAATCTCCCCTCTCCTCTCCAAGAACCTATGGTGGCTGTGAAACTTGCAAAAAAATTGCCATATCTAGAGCCGTTGTTTGGTTTGTCTGTAGAAACAAACATAATGGTGCAACATGGCAGCCTATGTGGATGAGGACATGAACCCTCTGTAGACATGAACGTGTCATTCTAAGGTAACAAAAATGCAATGATTTAATAGAAAGATTTGATTTGCATCTGTAATCTGTAAATCCAGAGAAGCATGGGAAGAAAACAGCGAGTGCCTATTTTTATGTTTTCAACAAAAGCTATATAAAACACAAGCTGCCCATTTGTTCCTTCTATTGGTAGTTATCAGTTTCTTTTACAACTCCCATTTTTTGGCGCGATATGAAAGGCAGAATGATAAAAATGATAATATTATTACACCCCTGCAGTAGTCATTCAAGGACAGGATCTGGGGGGAAGAAATGTAACACAAAGCAATGGGTGCTGCAGGTGATATTAATATCTGAAAACCCAGAAGAAGTTAGCCTGGCAGCACTGACGGTTGTGTGAGCGAGCGAGAGTCAGAGGCATGCGAGGAATGGTAACTTCAAGTCCTCAGATGCCCTCTGCTCTGAGGCCTCACAGCAGAACTTTCCCATGTAGTCCAAAATACACAGATTATCCCCTGCAGTCGATATCAAATCATAATTCATCAATAGTGCCACAGGAGCTCTTGGTACAAGCTGATACAAGACTCGCAATTTTGCAGCTAATACAAAATGGCAGCATGATTCTGAGGTGAATGATTAGGTTAAATGCTGCAGATCTTACATCTAAAATACAGACTTGCAGAAAATAAAACTGGCTTTGCATGCATTAATCTGTCAGTGTAGTGCAGTGGTTCTCAGCCTGGGGTTTGGAACCCGCAGCGGGACAAGCGGTCACAAGACAATTTCTGGTGGTCACCAAATGGTTGTGGAGACTAAAATAAAATAAATAAATAAATAAAAACGAACAGAAAAGTAGTGTTTGCATTTTTAATTATGTAAAATAGTAAACTTAAACTCAGTCCAGCAAGCATGATGGGAAATGAGGGTCGTATTTATACCTGGGAATGTTTTTACATCACAGTATATTATCTTATATTTTTTGTTCTTGCACCTTTGATACTTTCAGTCATTTTGCTGATCATACTTTTGTACTTTTACTTAAGTAGGACTTTGAATGCAGGACTTTTACATGTAAAGTAATATTTTTACTGAAGTAAAGGATCTGAGCATGTCCTCCACCACTGTTAAATTATCATTTGTGACCCTACAGCGTTTTGTGTCCCTGGCATCAACCTCTCTGGGCATCATAACACAAATATGTATTATGATGTTCCGCAGGTCTCAACAACACTGAGAAGATCTCAATCACAGGTCTGACATCACCGTCAGGTCTCAACTTCTCAGTGCTGGAACATTTTCAGAGATGGCAAACCAGAACTGGGCAGAATCACGACATGCAAATATACACTTAAAGGTCCAGTGATGTAAGATTTATGGTGATCTATTGACAGAATATAGCAGAAATGTCATATAATATTCATGAGTATGTTTTGATGAGTGTATAATCTCCTGAAAGTAAAAGAAAAATAAGTGTTTTTGTTACCTTAGAATGAGCTGTTTATATCTAAAGAGACAAACGAAATACTGGCTCTAGATACAGCTTTTTGCATTTGTCACGAGTTGCACGGCCACTGTGGTTTCTTCTGCACACTTGGAAGGGGAAGGTGAGACGAGGTGTTTGCAATCTGCAAGTTCACCACTGGACGCCACTAAATCCTACACACTGGTCCTTCGGGAGGATAACTCTAGTATTATTCTGTATTTTTACAAGAATTACATTATTCTGCGGCCTGTGTTGCTCTGTAGCCAATCTAGCTCGTTCCGTAAGTCCAAAAAAACTTTAAAAATACATAAATAAACTAGATAAACAGACTTGACCTGTTTTAAAGAGTTACATTTTTGGGGAGAAATATCGTGTTGTGGGGCATTGTGAGAGGATTAAAGAATTTGTTGGTTTTTCATGGAATTTGTTGACACTTAGAAAAACAGATAATCCTGAAAGCTGTATCCTTTAAACACATACACACACACACCTGAGGTCACTGTGGGATACCGCAGCGTTTGACCACCTATAACCGTGCATGAATGAGCGGAGTCCTTGAGTATCAGACGTCTCCCACCACTTCCTGGTCGTAGTGCCGCGGGGAGTCACACCACTGACAGCTGCTCCTGGCCGGGATCACAAAGAGCCTTTATACACAGATGAAGGATGCAAGATGCAGATGTTCCACAAGCAGACAACACAGAGAACATTCTTGAAATATATTTCAACACACAAAAGACGAGGGGAGTTTTACAGTTCCTTTTTTTGAAAGATGTTTCGTTTTCATCACTATTTAATCGACTATGGACTAAACTGTAGGAGGATTTTATGTAGCAAGACAAAAACTCATCTGTGAGAAATATTACTGTAGAGATACATTTCTAAACGCTTGATTGCACATCAAGATGTAAATATTATTACTGCAGACAGATGGAAAACCTACTGTAACAATGTAATCTAATTTTCACATTGTGTAACTTTATTAAAGCAGAACTGAAATAGTAAAGCACCATCAGCATCTGCTCCTTCAGTTCAAATCAGGTTCAGCTCCAACTCTGATCACTACAGCGCTGTTTCTGGGTCCAAATGACACCAGCACAAGGTGGCAGCGCTTGTATCTGGAATACTTTGGATTCACTTTTACAACCCCAATCGCCCAAAAAAAAAAAAAAAAAAAAAAAAGTACTAAAACAGAATGCAATGATTTGCAAATACTTATATTGAAATGAATGCAGTACAAAGGCAAGATATTTAAAGTTCAAACTGATAAACTTTATCGCTTTTTAAAATATACAGTCATTCAACAAACAAAAACACCTGTTTGGAACATTCAACAGGTAAACAGGCTAACTGGTAACAGATGACTGTATCATAAATGGATATTAAAGAGGCATCCTCTAAAGACAGACAGAAGCAAGGATGAGGTGAAGTTCACCACTCTGGGGCAAACAGTCCAACAGTTTAAGAACAATGTTTCTCAACACACAATCAATTTAGGAATTTCACCATCTACAATCAATAATATCATTAAAAGATTCAGAGACTCAGGAAAAGTCTTTGCATGTATGGGGCAAGGCTGAAAATCAACATTGAATGCCAGTGACCTTTGACCCCTCAGGCAGCACTGCATTAAAAACCCACATAATTGTATAAAGGATACTACATGGGCTCAGAAACACTCAGTAAAGATTGCTGTTTGTTGCTGCATCTCCAAATGCAAGTTAAGACTCTATCATGCAAAGAGAAAGACAAATATCAACAACATCCAGAAATGCAGCTGTCTTCTCTGAGCCTGAGCTCATCTGAGATGGACTGACGCAAAGTGGAAAAGTGTGCTGTGGTCTGACGAGTCCACATTTCAGAAATCATGGACATCATGACCTCCAGGCTAAAGGGGAAAAGGACCATCCAGATTGTGACCAGCACTAACTTCAAAAGCCAGCGTCTGTGATGGTATGAGGGTGTGTTAGTGCCCATGGCAGCATGAGTAACTGTCACATCTGTGAAGGCCCCATTAATGCTGAAAGGTACATACAGGTTTTGGAGCAACATATGATGCTATACAGACGTCTTTTTCAGAGACGTCCCTGCTTATTTCATCAAGTCAACGCCAAGACACATTCTGCATTTGTTTCAACAGTGTGACATCATAGTAAAATTGAATTTCCTCTTTGAAAATGTGTGGTGCAATAAATTGCAAAACAGGACAAAGTTGACACCAGACAGCAGTAAACATGCTCCTGTCCAAACTTTTTTGAAACATGTTGCAGGCATCACATTCAGAATGAGTGTATATTTACCAAAAACAATAAAGTTTAAGCTTTAATTATATTGTCTTTGTACCATATTCAGTTGAATGCAAGTTGAAAATGATTTGCAAATTATTGCATTCTGCTTTTATTTACATTTTACAAAGAGCCCCAACTTGGATATTGTGGTTTTAACTTACAGTCAATGGGAAAAAATGGCGCCATTTATAATATATTCTCTCAAAAAGGCAAAGGTTAAGTCATTAGCAGTTATAACAAAATAATCTGCTGATTCTACACAAACCATTAAAGCTAAAAACTATTAATATATATATATATATATATATATTCTATTCTAATATTAGTAACTGTTTCTAAATAATTCTGTATTGTATGTATTCTAAGTTCATCATTAATCATCATTAATCAATTTATTAATTGAGAGTAAACAGGTCCAGACAGGCCAGCGGTCAATTAACTGTTAACAGAGATGGAGACATAATATTGACGTTAATAGTTGAGTCACAGTGATGACACAGGTCTTGAGTCGAGGCCAAAACAAACCTCCTTTCAAAACAGTTGCTGCCCTTTATCAGAGCCGTCATCTGTTTATTCAGCGTCGATGCCAGCCGTAGTAAGGTTTAATCCTAATCCACTTTCATCTTGTTTTGTTTAAGTGATCACGAGGCCTGTCCGAGACACTTGGCTCTGTTAGTCACAAGCCTCTCAGCCAGTATGTGTTTGTGATGATTGATGAGAGTGTGTAGCTGCAGAGAGGGGACATCCAATTATAACACTACAACCACCAGGACCCGTACTGCTGCTGCTGCTGCTGCTGTGCCTGGGAAATGGAAAAGTCTACAAGATAACACGTTCCTCATTTCTGCTGAAATGTTACAATGTGTCTGGAAAGTTTGTAGGAAAAAAAAAAGACAAGGTTTCTTTAAAGGTGCAGAGGAAGTGAGGGGAGGTAATGAAAGAAAGGTAACGTGGCCAGGTAAGGTTCCTTTTGGCCAATATGATGCTTTGATTTTATATGATTGTGGATTGTTCTGTTTTATAAATAGATTTAGTTTAATTTTAATGGGCTAAAGTGCTTTTTTTATTAATATGTTTGTTATTATCATAATGTAAAACATCCAGTAATTATAAGTTAGAAGAATTGCTGATGTTGTTTATGATTTACTACTAAATATTTATGCATTAATGAATTATTCTAATATACTGTGTAGTGGAATAGATAAAATAATAGGAAGATTTGTTATACTGTATATAGTGATCTATTATTGCATTATTCACAGGTTGCAAAACACAAGGTCAGATATTCCAGACTCTCATATGAAAGTATCTTTGTCTTTCACAGTGAAAACAGCAAAGGGTCATGGGATGTGGCATGGGAAAATCACAACTACAGCTGAAGAAATGTGACAACAGAGGTGCGTTCTGTATCAGACAGTCCTAGTGAATAGCAGAGCTTTCCAGGAAATGTCCCTTTTTATCGCAACAGTTTAAAGACAGTTTCCCTATTGTTTCTCAATTTCAGTGAGCATCTCAGTTCCAGGTAAATAAGTGTTTTATTCCATCACATATTTACGGCTTGTTTTCAGAACTGTCTGTTTAAAAAAAAAAAAAAATCTCATTAGTAGTGCTTGATAACTTTTGTAATCTCCACTCAATTTTTATGCACTCTGTGAAGCTGCCACAGGTGAGTCTTTCAGTCTAGATCTGACATGGTGAATTAATGCATTGGTAGTGGACAGTTGGTGATTTGTTAATTTTTAACAGAGAAGGACGGGCACTTGCCACTTTGTAGTATATGGGCTACAATATAGTATAGAACTGAGTATTCATAGAATTCATAGACTATACACTGCCTGGCCAAAAACGTCACACACTCTAATATTTTGTTGGACCACCTCTAGCTTTGATTATGGCACACATTCGCCATGGCATTATTTCATTAAGCTTATGCAATGTCACATTTCTGGCAAGAGTTGCATTAATTTTTCGTCAAGATCTCGTATTGATGATGGGAGAGTCGGGCCGCTGTGTAAAGTCTCCTCCGGCACATCCCAAAGATTCTCAGTGAGGTTAAGGTCTGGACTCTCCACGTGTGGACTCCAATACATGTGTGAAACTGATGTCTCATGCTCCCTGAACCACTCTTTCACAATCTGAGCCCCATGAATCCTGACATTGTCATCGTGGAATACGGCCGTGCCATCAGAGAAGAAAAAAAACATTGATGGAAAAACCTGCTCATTCACTATATTCAGGTAGTGAGCTGACCCACCTCATAGCTTGTTTGGAGCCATCAATCTTGAAGCTATGAAGCACATCGCCAGATTCATTAATATTTGCGTCAAGATCTCGAGATGCTTGGGAGAGTCGGACTAGCTGTGTAGGTCTTTGGCACTCATCCTCATTCTCACTGAGGGATGCCTCCATCTGTGGTAACATGGTGAAACTGAGACTCATCCAACACCTACATTGACCTTTTTCCATTGACTCCAGAGTCCAATCTTTATGCTCCCTAGCAAATCGAAGCATTTTTTTCCGATTAGCCTCACTGATAAGTGGTTTTCTTAAGGCTACACAGCTGTTTAGTCCCAATGCCTTGAGTTCTCTTCTATTAAACATAGCCCTGAGTTCCACTGTTGATATTTTAGGATTTGATTTCACCAAACGTTTAAATGATTTCCGATCACGATCATTCATGATTTTTTTTCCAACCACATTTCTTCCTTGAAGATGATGGTTCACCACTATCCTACCAGGTTTTATAATGCATTGGACAGTTTTCTTGATAGCATGGTCAATAAATTTGACCCTTCTGAAACAGAGTAACATCTTTTCCACAACCACAGGATATGCCTTCTGACATGGTTGTTTAAGAAATGAGAAGCTACTCACTGCAGTAATTATCCAATGGAAGGCTCTTAACTATTTGCTTAGTTAAATCCAGGTGGTGACTTTTTCTTTTGCTGGGCAGTGGGCAGTGTAGTATAGAACTGAGTATTTGTAGTATATAGTATAAAGAATAATATAGTTTCCAAGATGAGAAGGAACTGTCAGAAGGGAGGGACTGAGAGGGAAAGCTGCAATAACATAGCTGTCTGCTACTTCAGCACCACGGACAGCGCCATCAATTCATCAACACACAGTGCAGTTTGGCTCCTGATATTTCAGAGCCATGGTTGGGGCCATAGATTATAACATGCAGAAACCTCAGTCAGATGAAGGATCAATGAGTAAGACAGACTAGACAAACATCTTCAACTCAACTACACCTCTACCCCTGCATTTCTGCTACAAGGGGATGGGGGGGGGGGGGGGGGGGGGGGTGGCAGGTTAACAGGATGCATTTGCATCATTTTGCTAACAAGTGGGGTGACATCTCTTCTCAAATTACCTAATGGTGGTACAAGAGGAAGACGACCCCGGCATGGTTATGACCAAGTACTTCTTTTTTTGTCTCCCAATCATCAGCGATCAGAGCAGCTCTGTTGATCCAGCGATGGTACCGTCAGTATGTTGCACGGCTGGAGATGAGACGCAGGTACACGTGGAACATCTTCCAGTCTATTGAATATGCAGGAGAGCAAGACCAGATCAAGGTGAGGTCACACAGTGCGGATCACTTTAGGGTAGAGGTTCTCAAACTGTGGGGCGGACCAGGGAAACATATGGAGTGAAATTAAGTTGACTGAGTGCTGACTTTTATGTCACTAAAATTCGACTAGTCACTTCCCTAATTGTTGTTAGCAATTGATAAAAATGGTGGGGTGGGTGGCGTGAACTTTTTTTGGCTTATGAAGTGGGGAATGACAGAAAAAGTTTGAGAACCACTGGCCAAAATACAGCATCACAGAGCTGTAGAGTCTTAGTCTTGGTCATTTATCTAAAATCCTTTTCCTTCCTGCAGCTCTACAATTTTTTTGGTTTCCTGATGGACCACTTCACCCCAGCCAGCAGTGAAAGTAAGCATGACTCTGACTCCCGTATAATTCACTGACTTGTAGGTTTCATTAGATTACTGACAGTGAGCTAATCTGAGCTCATCCGCCCTGCTCTCTGGTGAGAAACATAATGTGGCTTTTCCTTACCGCATCACTGATCCAGGCCTCCCTGTCTCCCCTCTCCGCTTTTAATGCAGGAAACCTGATATCTCACATCTTTCGTGAGAATGAGATCTGTCGTGACATTGAATGGGAGAGGTATTTTTGCTACAAGAGCATTGAGGTCCCCGAGAGCTACGCCGGCCCCCATCTGACCTTCCCCATGACCTTCTGTGGGGTGTCGAAGCTGGTGGAGGCCTTCAAGCACAAACAAGTAGGTACACAGGCACATAAAGCACATTCATGACAGATATTCAAAACAGACAATAAAAATCTTCTTTTTCTGGTAACACTTTACTCAAAGGGGCATGCATAAGACTGTCATGACACTGTCATAACCATGTCATGACACCTGCCATGAACATAAAAGAGTCTTTGTGAATGTTTATGACTGCTATTAAGCTATTTTTGATGCAAAGTTGACATTGTTTGAGATGCTTTGTTATGACAACTTGAGATTAATCAGGCTAATAATGTCTTATAAGCATTACATTATATAACGATTATAAGTGTGCCATGAATATGTTCATTGATCTCAAGAAAAGTGATACATTTTGGACTTCTCATAAGATGTCATTAAATTTTATTCCACTGCCAAATGCTTTTATAATGGTGTCATGAGTAATTTCCCTTGACCTCAACTAAAGTGGTAGTATTTGGAATTGTCATAAAGATGTCATTAAATGCTATAAGGCTAGTTTGATGACACAGTACAGCACCAGGGTGATTTACAGAGTTAACCTAGTTTACTTGTGCTAAAGTAGCTAACCGCTATCTGTCATGAATTATTCATGACACCTTTCATGACACACTTATAATGGTCTCTAGGCTTGAATAATGTTTGACAGGTTTGTCATAACACAAAACATCTCAAACAATGTCAACTTTGCCTTCAATTATAACATAAGTGACCAAATGACACTTAATGATAATAGTCGTAAGCATTTATAAAGACTCCTTCATGTTCATAACAGGTGTCATGACATGGTTTTGACAGTGCAATGACAGTCTTATGCAACCCATTCAAATAGTGTTAAATATTGTTTTATCAGCATTCAGTTTATTCATACTTGTGTTTTTCCCAGTAGCAGCTCCATGCTCGATATGTGCTGCAGCTTCTTGGAGAGACTTGGAGACTTCTGAGGATTCTTCCAAATATCAATCAAGTCTCCACTTGCCACACCAAGGAGATCACCATATGCGGTACACAACATCAGGCTTTTCCTGGACACATTTCACATTTCCGTTCCTTTTATTGCCCTTGAAACATTCAGTGTACACTCACACTGTCACAAATACTATTGCATTATTTATCCCTTCACAGGAGATTTACATGGGCACCTTGAAGATCTGCTGATGATATTCTATAAGGTATTCAAAACATACAACTCATCATATTGTCAGAATGGGATGTTCATTTTAATTAAAACCTTGAACTTGACCTGTCCAGAATGGCTTGCCGTCCTCTGAAAAGCCATATGTCTTCAATGGAGACTTTGTGGATCGTGGAAAAAAACTCCTTAGAGATCCTGCTCATTCTGTTTGGGTTCCTGCTGGTCTATCCCAATGATGTCCATCTGAACAGAGGGAACCATGAGGACCATATTGTTAACCTGAGGTAAGTTAGTCACAGTATGCTCAAATATGGTGTTGTGTAATTGTTTTCTGATTATTCGACTGATATTCAACCTACAACTGGTGTGTATACTAATCTGGTTATTTATTGTGTTTTCTCCAGATATGGTTTCACTAAAGAAGTTTTGGGAAAGTACAGGGTAGGTCTTGTGACTTTCGCTTTTTTATCCATAGTCTATGTATAACCCACAGTAGATGGTGGTTGGTATGACCCAAGTTTGGAGAAGCAGCGGAAGTACTGATGTAGGAAGCTAAGTAACGTACTGCTGTGGACAGGGTCAGCAGCAAAATGTATTTTAGCCCACCTAAAAAAAAATCAATATTAAGTTTAAGTGTATGCTAAATTTAGAATCTATATTTACCTTAGAATTAAAATGAAACTACTATTACTTTGTGATGTGTTTTAATAGATTTACAGGCAGTATCAAAAAATGGACTAAGGCTTTGCTGGTTTTTGTCTTTTCATGGGATTTGTTGCAATAAGCACAAGACTAAGTTCCGATGGTCCATTCTTCAAAACTGCAAATATGTCCATTGGACCGAAAGCCCACTTTTCTGACAGCCTATTATCCAAAAAACAAATGTCTATTGTTCTGAAAACCCACTGCTCTGAAAATATACTCAAAACCTATTATTATCTAATAACTACTATCAAACATGTTTGATTTGGTCAGACAGCTCTGAATGGGTTTTTGATTAGCCTACATCTAACAACTCAGGTGACAGGGATGGGCACCATCTGAGGTAAAAATCACTTGAAAGAAAGTTTATTAAAGAGTGTGTATTTTCAGAGCATTGGGCCTTCAGAACAATTGGTGTTTGTTTTGGGATAATGAACCGTCAAAAGACAAATGGGCTTTTGGTCCATGGGACATTTTTCAGGGTTTCAGAATAATGGGCTGTTGGAACAACATGCAGTTCCCCTAAAAACACGCTAGCGGCTCTGTGAGGCTGTACTAAGGCACAGCCGTGCTTTGAGATAAATGCTAATGTAAGATTGCTAACATGCTGATGCTAAGTGGGTATAATGTTTACCATGGTAACCAGCACTAGAGGACAAGTCAGGGCATCAACAAAGTTAAAAAAAGTTCATCCTGAGGGAAACATGAATCTATGTTTCATGGCAATCCATCTAGTTGTTATTAAGGCATTTTACTTAACGTCAATCTCATGGCGGTGCTGGGGGAAAAGTTAGGGGATCACAAGTCAGAGGGATTCTGGGAATCATGGATGTCAGTACAAAATCTCATGGCAATTCATCCGGTAGTTATTATTAGTTATTGATATTTCAGTCTGAACCAAAGTGGTGGACTAAACATTTCCCAAATTACTGTATGTAAGTCACTGTAAGCTTTACATGGTCTGCAGGTGCATGGCAAGAAGATCCTCAAGCTTCTCCAGAAGATTTTCAGCTGGCTGCCTTTGGCCACAGTGATTGATCACAAGGTGCTGATTGTGCATGGTGGGATCTCTGACACAACAGACCTCAACACATAGCCACAGTTGACAGACACAAAGTAAGAGAGGCCTTCAGCATCAACATCAAATGTATTTGGGGTATTTTACAGGCAGAAATATTGTCATGATATTGTATTTAATCTGTGTATTTTTGAATGTGTGCAGTATGTGTCCGCTCTCAGGCCTCCCAAGCCATCCCATCAAACAGTTAATGGCAGTAAGAATCAGTCAGCGAACAACAGTGGACTGGTGGAGGGTCGGCGTCGAGTGTGTTCTCTGACTTACCACGGATCGGCCCCGGTTTACAGGCACAAACACCCACGCCGCTCGCTCCACAACTATCCTTTGAGCAGTCCACTCAGCTGGTCGGTGGAGGAGGAGCTCAAAAGGAGGCGCAGACTGGCTGGGTTTGACCAGTCCTACGGAGAAATGACAAAGTCTGACTCTGATTCAGACCCAGAGACTGGAGAAATGACAGAGACAGATGAGTGTGACTGGAAACAAGTAAGTGACGGGAAGGAGAGTGGATCTCAGTGGTACTTACTGTTTTGACATATCAATCATAATATTTTGTGACTTACAGATATTTAACTATAATTGAACGATATAATTGATTTGGCCACACAGATAGTGGACATGTTATGGAGCGACCCCATGCCCCAAAATGGCTGCATTCCCAATGAGGTGCGAGGAGGAGGCTGCTACTGGGGGCCAGATGTCACTGAAGAAGTGCTGGGAAGACACAACCTCCAGCTCCTTATTCGCTCCCATGAGTGCAAACAGGAAGGCTATGAGTTCTGCCACAACCGCATGGTGAGCGCAAAGATACATGAGGTACTGTTGGGACACTGATTATGGAAAAAACTACTTTTTATGCCTCTGTATTGGCAGCAACCATGGCCACAGGCATTATGTTTTTGGGTTGTCTGTCCATCCCCATTCTCATGAGTGCAATACCTCAAGAACGTTTCTTCAAATTTGCCACAAATGTCCATTAGATTCATCAAGGATGAATACTGATTAGATTTTTTGAAGTCAAAGTGCCAAAGTCACTTCTGTGATGTCACTTGTCCATCCCATTCTCGTGAATGAGATATATCAGGAATGCTTGAAGGGAATTTCTTCAAATTTGGCAGAAATGTCCATTTGGACTCTCTCACAATGTAAGTTTCAAATACATTTCTCCTCCAGTCAGCAGTCAACATGGACAGTGACGAATTATCTTACTGTAAATAGCGAGGTTGGCTCCTCACAGGTTTACAAGTAAAGTGGAAGCTAAAACCACTTATTAATCCCAAAAGTAAAAAAACAAAAACAAATGCTGAGCTCTTGTCTGGCCGGTCAGCGGGTCCACGATTTCTTCGTGGCTAGCTGCTGCAGAGGGTTGAGAAGCTGGAGTAAAACTAAATCCAATTTTTAGTTCCAAAAGTTTGAAACATACACTTTGAGCTCTCCTCCCATCAGTAAGTCGGCATCTGAGTGACTCCGGTTTTCTTCCTCCAGAAGCTCCAGTCTGTCAGTAGCTGTCTGTCGGCTCTGTGTCACAGCCTCATCTGGTCCTCTTGGCCCTCGTGAAACTTCTGGGCTGAGCATGTTGCTCATTAGCTGGACTCTTTTTAAGATTCTCTTTCTCATAATTCCATTTTATAGCAACTTTTCCTGTAGGAGTTTCCACCATTGATTCAGGGTCTCACCGAAGGAATGTGCACGTGCAGCTGCACTGCTAGAACAGCCGATAGGAACACCTGGTCTCTAGATGACCTGTGATTGGTTTAAGTCTATCGTCACAGGCCAAATTCCTTAAAGGCTGAAAACAGAGCTAATAGGAGGTGAAGACGTCTAGTTCTGTCTCAGACCACTTGATTTAAAATATGCTGAAAGGTTTTTATGAAATTATTTCTCAGTGATACCAAAACAATTTTACCTACCTTAGCCAAGTCATAGTAAACTGTCTTCTGTTGCTTCCAGGTGCTGACTATATTTTCGGCATCTAACTACTATGAGGTGGGCAGCAACAGAGGAGCCTACATCAGAATGGGCCCTGATCTGATCCCGCACTTCATTCAGTATCAGGCCAGCAGGACATGCAGAGAACTCACCCTCAGACAGAGGTACATAGTGAGATTGTATAAACAAGCTTATACCAAGATTTATAAACTAGAGGTAAAAATGTCTTCTCTCTACCTGTTCTTTGTCAGTGTCGGGTGGACGGAGAGATCGGCTCTGCGAGCTTTGAGGGAACAACTGTTTGTACACAAGTCAGATCTCATCAGTGCCTTCCAGGAGTTTGACCCTAACAACACAGGTACCTAGCCAAAAAATATACTGTTATACACTAAGCAACAATAATAAACAACAATGATGAACTCAGTTATGCACAACAGAAGATTGTGATCATGTCCATCTAGTGGCACTGTATCAGAATGTGGTTCAAAAACAGAATTCATTCACTGTATGTTTCGGTCTGTGTCTTAGGGCTGATCTCTTTAAGTAACTGGGCCAGTGCCACAGAGAACATACTGAAGCTGGGTCTGCCCTGGAGGGTGCTGCGCACTCAGCTTGTCAGCAGCACCCGGTATGGCATGGTGGACTACAACCAGTGGATAAGGGAGTTATCCATCACTGAGCCCAAACTAGAGGTCAGCCTTGTACAATTAGTGTCAGTGTTCGTTTTGTTTGTATGTTTCTGTCTTTTACACAGAGTGGTAAAATCTTGATTAATCTGTCGCCTCCATTTCAGATCTCAGACAACAGCATCCTGGAGACTATGTACAAAAACCACTCCAACCTGGAAACCATCTTCCGAATCATAGACACAGATCACTCAGGTCAGTAACCAGCTTAGACTGGATCTCGAACTCTGGCTTCTCATCTTTATTTCTTCTCCAGCTATGCTCATAGCATGGCCTTATGGATGTGGGTTGATCAGTTGGCCACTTTGTCCAAAGGACAGGTCCTACTGATTTTGGTGATCTTCTGACTTTTTTTTTTTTTTTTATCTAGTGCAACCACTGAGGCATTTATTTATCCAGTGAAATATCTCCACATCTACTCATGTTAAAAACTATGATGGTGAATGTTAAGTTTATTTGGAAAGCTTGCAGAGACTTGCACTTGTATGTGTTCATGTTTCCCGAGTCTCTGCAAGGAATGAGGGGATATGAACTGATCCACCACAACATTAAAACCATGACAGGTAAAGTGAATTACATTGGTCATCTTGTTACAATAACAGCTGTCAAGGGGGTGAACAGGTAGTTCTTCAGGTTGATGCATTGGAAGCAGAAAAATGGGCAGGTGTAAAGATCTGCGTGACTTGACAAGGGCCAAAGTTAATGGTCTTGTGGGGTGTTCCCAGTATGCAGTGGTTAATTACCTACCAAAATGGGTCCAAGGAAGGACAACGGGTGGAACAGCGGTAGGGTCATGGGTTCCCAAGTCTCACTGATGCTTGTGGAGAGTGAAGTCTAGCCGTCTGGTCTGATCTCACAGAAGAGCTACTGCAGAACAAATGGTGTCTGAACAGCTTACAGAGTGCCTATGCAGGGCTCTGAGAGACCCCATAGTGCCAAAGAGTTGGACAATGGGCACAGGAGCATCAACTGGACCATGGAGCAATGGAAGGTGGCCAGATCTCAGTCTGATCGAGCATCTGTGGGATGTGCTGGAACAACTAGTCTGATCCATTGAGGCCCCACCTTACAGGACTTAAAGGATCTGCTGCTAATGTCTTGGTGCCAGATACACCCAGGACACCTTAGGTGGTCTTGTAGAGTTCATGACTCCACAGGTCAGAGCTGCTTTGGCAGCACAATGGGACTTAGACAGTATTACAGTATTAGGCAGGTGGTTTGATGTTGTGGTTGATCAAAGTAATACCTATTTTTATCTATGGTTGCTATTATGGTCTTTCTTTCTATAAATGTTTGACATAATCTCAATGCATTCATTCGTAGACACAATACAGATTTTCTACGCTACAGATTTTAAGTGGTCAGCAATGTCCTCCTCTGTGTTTCCTTAAAGGTTCAATCTCTATCGAGGAGTTTCGTCAGACCTGGAAACTCCTGAGCACTCACCTTAAGACGGAAATCAGTGACAAGGCCATTGCAGACCTGGTGCACAGCATCGACTTCAACAAGGACGGGAGCATCGATATCAATGAGTTCATGGAGGCTTTCCGCCTGGTGGACCTCTCTGCACATACCTGAGAGCCTGGACCAGGAGTTATAGCAAGAACTGTCTTGATAGACTTGTTCATCTGGATGCACGTCTTTTCAGATGTGTAGTAGTATCTCATCCATTTGACCTGTATGGAATGACTGAGTGCATTATTGTTTATCCATGTACGACATAGTTCTTTTCTACCTCTTAGCTTTTTTTAAACCTACTTTTGAAAGTTCATTTAATGTGTAGCAACAATAACCGATTAATTCTGCATAAAACACATCAAACACAGTGATGTTGTCTTTGCCTTTTCATGTTGAACTGGTGCACTGTTGACGCTTGACCCAAAGAAGTTAGGCATAAAAGGAACTCCACTGATCTACACAAAGTTTGTTTACAAGTATTTAGGAGTTCTGCTGTTTCAAAAAGTTATGTAAAGTCTTTTGTTGCTCCAGGGGGAAGTTGATAAGTTGACTCATGATGTCATTTCAGTTCAGTCTGCTCCTTATCTCTGTGTGAGGCTATCAGCTTGAGGCTACATTAGCTGCTACAAGTATGAAGCACCAGATTCTGAGCAAAGTGTTGACTGACATGTTCTAAGAATCATGGAGCTTGAACGAATTTAATCAATGAGAATCAGTGTTAGGGAAACTACTTTAAAACTCAGACCAGGCCTCCTTTGGGCAGCCCAATTGTTAAGGTGGAACCAGGAAACTGCTACATTCATAGTATTTGATCACAGACATCTTGATGTCAAACCACAGGAGATTTTATTCAAATAGGTGACTGTCATTAAATGACAGCTTTGGCCAGTGAGCTGTGGCACTGTGCCATACTGTATATAAAAAACGTCATAATATTATTATGAATGTGTAGTTTGCAATTACCTACCTAAACTACATGACCAAATATAAATGAGTTTTGCAAAGTGTGATGATTAAATACAGTTTTCAATAATAATTAAAATTTGAAGTGGTAATACTAATTGTCAGGAATTTTGGCACAGTTTATCGAGAAACCGCTGGTACTCATTTCATCCCTAGACACAAAGTAGTTAACTACTGAAAAAGCTACTGAGATATACATTTAGTTAAACTACTGCAGATTATAATTACACATGTAGTTAACTACCCTCAAAAGTGAAGAAAATACAGCACTGCCTAAGGAGTAAAATTTAAAATATGAGTGATAGAAAGTGCATTCAAAGGTATCAAACGCAGCTAATTCTGATGTTCCTGTCCAGGGTTTAATCAATTAACTTCACTGTGGCTTCCCAATGGCTCGTAACACTGTAAAATGAGTTTTAAAATGTTAATTTTATCACATAAGAGAAAGGATTTGAGCCCAAATTGTCTATTTGCCACAAAACAATTGATAGGTGCTAATCGATTATGGTTGATATTTTTCATCTACAACAAATCTGATTGGACAACAATCATGGATCATTTTATCTGCTGATGTTTTGTGTGTAACAAACTTAGTGACTGCAGTCATCACTCAGTATACCTCACTCTTACCTGTATCTGAAAACATTGTCTAATAAAGACCCTTGGGATGCGGGTGACTGGACTGCAGGAGGGGATATAATCTGTCAGACAGCTGCCTAATCAGTTCAACTGCCAATCAGCCTTTCATCCTCTCATCCTCGTGGATGTGTATCCAGGACATGAATCCTATCAACTCAAGCCCTACTTTGATGAGATGTTGGAAAGGGTTAGTCTGAAGGTAAACACAGCAGGAGATATGAGATGTTTATATTAGTACCACAACAATGTACAACCATAACAGGATAAAGATAGGCAAGAAATGGCGCTATTCAGACAGAAATTTACACAGCTGGAGCTGCAACGATTAATTAATTAATCAATTAGTTAATTCAAAGAAAATTGTGAACTATTTTAATAATCAATAAATCGTTTGTCTTTTTCAAGCAAAACGTCAAACCAGCTTTTTAAATGTAAGTTTTGCTGCTTTTCTTTATCATTTATGACAACAAATATGGTTTTGAAATTTTTTTGTTGGGGGGGGGGGCTTTTATGCCTTTAATTGATAGGACACCTGAAGATATGACAGGAAATGGGAAGAGAGAATGGGGGAATGACATGCAGCAAAGAGCCCCAGGTGGGGGTCGAACCCCTGGCCCTGCGGAGGACTCACAGCCATGTGGGGCGCATGCTCTACCAACTGAGCCACCTGGCGCCCCACAATAAATTAGGTTTAGACTATTTGTTGGACATCAGAAGCATTTCAAGACATCAAGGAAATTTTTGGACATTTTACAGACTAAATAATTGCTCGTGAAAATAATCAGCAGATTGAAAATAAACGTTGGTTGCACAGAGCAAACACACAATGAAAAGGATGTTATGAAGAGCCTGTTTTCAATTTAAATGATATTTATTAATATTGTAACAACAGCATAAAAAAGAAATACAAAGATGTATTTACAATGTTTTCCAATCCTGACACATACTCAGTCCCCACGAGTTGTTTACACGCCAGTCACATTCATAGTCTCATAACCATAATCTGATTTAACATATGGGAAGCCAGCTATTATTAGACGATGTTGAGTCTTTCCATTAAGCTCTATATCCGTCCAGAAAGCGCAGATTAACCAGTCATTGTTTGTTGGTACAGACAGAGCGAAGGCCTGATAAACACGCTGAAATGGTGATAAAGAGAGTCATTACACTACCACTAGAGCGCTGACCTGTCAGTGAGAGGCACGCCACGTTTCAGAGGATTGATACTGAGTGTCAGAGCATGTGTAACTGTGTGTGGGTAGGACAGACTCAGCTCAGGATGCCTCCTCGCATGTGTCCACTGTCACTCAGCCCGTGCTCTATGAGTTTGATGTCTTCCAAGTCATCTTTGATGACGCTGATCAAATGACTTAAACCATCTTGCTGCTGTTTCAAGTGCTGAAAGTGAAAGATGAGAAACATGTTTCTGTTATTTCCAAAAATCTTTTAGAATCAGATCTACAATCATAAGGCAGGTATGTTAAAATAAGATGCACTGTGTAAAGCGCAGCCTCACTTGTTTGATTTCTCTGAGAAGGTCTGCATCCACACTGTAGCGCTCTTCTGATCTCACGGCTCCAAAGTGATTCTGCATTCGGATTTGGGACATTAATTCATTCAACCGGCCCTGAAAGAAAGACAAGAGGGAATGCATTTCGTGCGTTTGTTTGACGTTTTCATGGATAAAACACAATGCAGTTGGTGAGTAACACTCAATGTGACTTTTGTTAAGGAAACTCCACAGGCAGTTTTAACTTAACAAGTGTTATCAGATAGGTTAAAAATTTGGTTTCTTTACTTCATAAAGGAACAATGTACAAAGAATATAACCCCCCTAATGCTATTGTCTGCCTTAGACCAAGAGGAGGAGGTTAAAATAACTATAATGACAGAAGAGTAAAAAATACTATGGTCAATAAAAAGTTCAAACACAAAGTAAAAATCTTCCAACAGAACTCATAACATCTGCTTGTGTTAAGGGACATTGTTTCAGAGTTTGGGATGTGGATATGATTGTTTTATGACCATAAAAGTGAAAGCTGATTGGTAAAAGGTCTAGCGTTTTAAAATTCTGCCCCCCCTCGAGTGGATGACCTCACCTCAAAATCAAAAATAGATACTTCCCCCCTGGCCTGTAGTGCCATTTATCTATCTAGATTTTTTTGGTCTGAATTGCAGAGTTTTGGAGATATCAGCCATAGAGATGTCTGTCTTCTCACCAGTATAATGGGACTAAATCTACATGGCACTCGACTTTCAGTGCTCAAAAAAAAAAAAAGTATATATAAAATTTTTATCATGAATTTTAAGGACGCTTTTACATATGACTGAGTGGTTTTTAAGACTGTTTTATCTGCCTGAATATCCAGAATAATGATGGGAATAACAAAAATATCACAAAAAAATCATTGGAGCACAGTTTTTCTTTCCTAAATACCTCAGTAATTAAAAATTTTGCCCTCATTTCAAGTCTAGTTAGATTGCTCAATGGATGAAAAAAATGTGCACAGTCTGTGTGAGACTTATAACTGCTACAGTTTTGACACACTTACCTTGAACTGTGTGGGGGCATTGAGTTCAGACTGAATGGTGTCCAGCTGCACGCGGAGATGCTCCTCGTCCACTTGGATAGCATAGCCACTTTTTCTCTGAATCTCCTGTTTGATCAGCACCTTCCGGGAAAACAGGGTCAGAGGATGAGGATGAGTGATAAATGTGACAAAAATACTGAGGGGAAAAATGTTAAAGCAGGAACAGAAACAGACAGCGCCAGGGCATTCATTCAAACTCTTATGAAATGTGAGTATGGTATTCATCACAGCTCAATTCACTGTTCTTTTGAAGCTACAACACATTTTCAGTGAGACAGCTACCTGCAGCACCCTGTGAGACAGATCCATCAGCTTCCTCTTGTACTGGGCGATCTTGGCCACTGTGGTTGCCTGGTTCTTCTGCAGCTCGCTGATGTCACTGGAGATGATCTGCAAGTTCATGAGTGAGTAAGTGAGTGAGTGAAAACAGTCAACACGTCTAGCATTTCTCCTCTGATTCATTTAGAACCATCAAATTGAAAACAGTCCCTTATTTTTTGGGCTTTTCAGCCTTTAGTTGATATTAGAGCGTTTGCTTGCAGGAAACAGGCGAGAGAGCGGGGTGATGACACGCCAGCAAAAGCTGCAGGCTGGAAATGAACCAGTGGCTGCTGCAGAGGACGCAACCTCTGTGCATGGGGCACAGGCTGAGCTACCAAGGCACCCCAAGCTGTTGCAATTTATGGTAATATCAGTTAACTAGGAGTGAGCTCCATGCATGGCTCAGAAATAACTTATTTCCTCTGTGTCTTGCAACTGTCCCGAATTCTGCTTTCAACTGTGCGACCAGTAGAGCATGCACACACAGACCTACGCCAGCCAAGCGGCGAACTTGATGGGGATAAAAAGATTTAATCAAGCAGCTATTCTAGACTTTTCAGATGTTACGGGAACAAATGGATGAGATTGTGATAGTGAAACATTTTTGCAAGGATTGCGATGTAAAAAAAACTCCACCATTTTACAGCCTCCGCACCCTGGGTATGGAGCGTCAACAGTATCGAGAAGATTCTGGATGTTGGGTGTTTTGACGGTTGAGGGTATTTTGAATGGTTAGGTTGCTGATATGCAACTATGGACACACAATGGTGGACCATCATGCAATTACGACTGTTATTTAAGCACTATGGTCACTTTCAATTGATATGTCTTAAGAAAGCTCCTTGTGACCAAAATGTTGGCACTTGTATATCAATAAATCAACACAGAGGTGAATTTCTGTGTGTGTGGAAACTGCTTTTTGATTCGGAATACTGCCATTTATCATGATGTGAAACTTTCTTTTAATTGTATAAAAATCGTATAAAAAATTAGGGCTGATATTATTGTGAACGATACAGCAACCCCTACAGCTAACTGCTTTTGATATTGACCCAATTTAGAAATGTGAATGGTTTGCAAGTAAGTCTTACACATGATGTATCTGGTGCAAATATCCTAAAATCCAAACCAACTTAACAGAGAAAATATGCTTTTGACTGTAAATGAGTCAAGTTTACTGGAAGCTATACAAACCAAAAGGATTTTGACACTGCCGCTTGCAGCTGTATTTGTAATAGTAATTTCAGCTGTAAACAACCTGTTGGCAGCAAGCATAAACTGGACATCTGTGTACTCTGTCCTTGACACCACAAAACCTGTTCCAAAATTCCTTTGTTGATAATCTGAAGGCGCCGTGCCCGTGTCCGCAGAGTCTTTTTTTCGTCTTTTTTTTTTAATATTTAGAGAACTGAGGGTGAGCAGGGGCAAACTTACATCCACTCTGGTTTGATGCTGTTTGGTCATCTGCTCCTGGATCTGCAGCCTGCCGAGCAGCTCCTTAAAACCCACCATGGGAACTGGGATTAATCTGGAGTAGAACATTTAGAAAAAGTTTAATGACAACATGTCTTACCGCAGAAAGTTATAACTGTGATTTTTATGGACTTTTTGTGAGCCAGTAAACGCAGTGGCAAAATGGGTGTTGGTCAGGAAACAGTCAGCGTCATCTTTATTCTTATGTTCCTAAACTTCTGAATCAGTAGAGAAAATTAAGGGCGTTACACTTAACTCTAAAGATTCAGATTTACAGGGGTCTACTGGCAGAATAAATATTTAATACTGTACGTTATATTCCACTGATGGAATATAGGTTAAAGTCAATAATATGGTTGAGCCACCATTGTTTTGGTCAAAGTAGGGCAAGTGACACTCACACGCTTTTAGGAGGTGACTTAAATAAAATGAAATAAATCAAAAACTATTTTATGGATATAAATAAACAGTTGTATTTTATTTTGTCGGAAAAACTACAGATATTTTTTAAACTGCTTACACAGAGGCAAAAAAGTTAAAGTCTTCAAATCTGAGGTTTATTTCTATATGACAAGTGCAAAGTTAGCAAGGCACAGTCATATTTGCCACAATTATGTGAATAAGATCAAATTAAAAAATACCAGAATCCCCCTTGTAAAGTATCTTGCGAATGTGCCACGGGAAATAGGCCTTCAATCCAGTGGTACACTAAGTGGTGCTGCCCAGTGATGTGAAATGCTACAAAGTTGCAGATGTCCTTCATAGTAATAATCGACTCATTATCTGACATTTTGAGATAAACAGCATCGGCTGATGCCTGCACTCACGGGGCCAATAAACAAAAAAACTGTGTGCAGACACGCCGGCAGGCAGCTGTGTGAGTGAGGCTCGCTGGAAAGATTTTAGTGCTTGTTTGGACACCTGTACTATAGCTCTCATGGAATACAACAACATCTACAACATGTCACTGGCCAAGATAACCATGTATATTAGATTAAAACGTGTACGGAATAATGGACCTATTTATGACTTTTTATTCATTTTGAAAAACCCATATGGGTCAAACACGAGTTCTTAAGCAGCTTACTTCTCTGGGTCAGGGTTGTCCACTTTAGCCTGCTCCCAAATGATTGGGTCCACTCCTGGTGAGAAGACACAACATCCTCAGTTACAATTCAAGACAAATGAATCACAATGTGTCGAATTCAGAGCGAGAGAACGACACAAACATGCACGCATTTACCAGCAGGTGCGTTCTGCAGCAGCTGCTTGAGCTGTGCTGGAGACAGCTCTGTGCGCGTGACGGACATGGCCACTCCGATCTGCGTGAGCTGGACCTTGATGTTGGCCTGTTCCAGGTAGCTGAAGAGCGTGGTGGCGGGAATCCGCTTGGAGGTGCCATTAGGAGACCGCTCCACCACGTAAATGATCACCTCAGTCCTGAGAGACAGAAGACACATGAATGAGACCTCACATTTGTTCAAGAGGGTCCAACTGCAGCACCTCAGACCTTCCTCTTCAAATGTGTCTCTCTTTAGGTTCCTCTCATGCAGGTATTATCACTCTCCAGCTGGTCAGAGGATTTATTGTATTTTGTATTTTTTAAACAGGAACCGAACACGTACATCCTCCTAAAAGCCTTTAATTTTACTTTAATCAGTTAAATACATTCTCCTCTCTGTTTAAGATCTACACTAAACATTTACGCAAATTAAACTGTGCTCAGCAAGACTCCTTCACCTCTTGTAATGTTCTTAAAAGCTGAAACATTGCACACTGAGAACTCAGGAGGATCATGATTAATTGATGCTCAATTAGTTGGCTGTTAAGACTTGGATCGATCAAGTAAAACTGAATTGATTTACTATCAAATAAATAAATCTGAACTGTAACAGATTATTTTATGAGCGTGCTCTGCATGTCTTCCTATATTCAAGTATATGTGTTTAATATGAAGCCCTTTACATATTTCATAGGCTGTGTAATGCTGTCAGAGAATATGTTGATGTTGAAATACAGCTTTGATTGAGAAGGAAAAAAACACATTTGGCATGAGCAAAATATTTGTTTTTGTTTTGTCTTAACATCATGTGCAAGTCTACATTTATCATCATGTGCAATATTACTTTTAATTATTATGTATAACATTATGTTTATCATTACATGCAACATTACGTCCATTATCAATATTTCAATATCATTGACAATATTACTTTTAAGGTTAGTGCCAATACTACTTTTTCTATTTGAGTTTACTTTTTGTTTGCTATTGTTATTTTATTTGGCATCGTTTTTTTATTTACTCCTTATACACTTTATATTTTATATTTCACTTTAAATCTTTTTATTCTTATGTTACTGTAAATTTGGAGCAATTTCTGGCACAAGAATTTCCTCTACGATTCATAAAGTTCTTATCTTATGTAAAAATGTGGGAAAAACTGTAGCATACAGATTTTAATTATATACTATTATTATAAATAGGAAAACAGCCCATATTCAAACAGTTGATATTGTGAAAAGAATAAACTTTTAAATTGGGCCTCGTAGATCTAATCTGAGTGAAGAGTCAGAAAATGGAATACTTATTTCTCACCTCAAGTTTGTTCTAAAGTGGATTTTGGTGGACTGCTAAGGTGAAAATAAGTGAAAGTGTGTGTAACCCTACAACTCATGCTCAAACCTGATTGGCTCAGGGGGGAGGACTGCAGTTGGAACCGTCTCCATTTGTGTGATGAATTTGTTTATTATGTATAACAAGGAAACCATAGGTGTAGTAGTGGTAGCATTGTGCAACATGTTATAGAAGCTTACTGGTCACTGGGCAGGGCTTTGACACCGTCTACATTGACAGTGAGCGTCTGGTTGCTTCCCAGGATCTTGTGGAGGGACTCCACCAGCTGCTGCTGCTGAGCTCGCACATCAGCTTCCTTTTTAACAAGAACGAGGACCACTAAACCATCCCCATCCTTACTCACTGGGACGCAGCTGTAGCCCACGGCCTAGGAAACAGGAAGTACAGAGGATGACCATTTGATATTCAAACTCAAATTAACATTTAACCACTCGACTGAACACTCCACCTTTACCTTGAACCTGCAGAACGGGTTCTCCTGGGTAAAGTCAACAGGTGGGTTGTTGTTGCTGTAGTAGCCCTTTCCAGTGCCCCAGTAAGCCTGCAGCTGGTTCCATTTAGCTAAGATGGAGTCACGCTCATCTCCTAACAAGGTGGGTGCTGACAGAGCAGTGACCTGCTGATAAAGCTGGGTGGGCTGAGCCTGACCCGGCTGCTGGGCCTGCTGACCGAACAAACCTCCTGGTGGGCGGGGGGAAGAAGTAAAATAACAGGTCAGTAGAGCTGCAATAATTAGCTGATTAATCGATGAGTCAACTGAAAGAAAATTAGTTGCCAACTATTTTGATTATCAATAAATAATTTCACTTCAAACATTTGTTGGTTCCAGCTTTTTAGATATAAGGATTTGCTGCTTTTCTTTGTCATTTATGAAAATAAGGATTCTTTGGGTTTTGGACTGTTGGTGGGACAAAAGAAGTAATTTGAAGGTGGCCACTGAGAATTTTTTCACAGTTTTTTGACATTTTATAGACCAAACAGGTAATCAATTAACTGTAAGAATAATCTGCAGAATACTCTATAATGAAAATAATAGTTTCTTGCAGGCCAGAAGGGCAGACTGTCTTATTCTTTACTATTTCTCAGACACATTAATCATTCATTATCATGGGGGAAATCTACTGATTAAAATAGTTATGTTCTTTTATAATTTGAGGAATATCACCAATAATTACAAAACTTTATACGCTCTGATTGCACAATCTTATATTTGTGTTTCGGCTGCACACCGATAGATTGGTGATGTTGTTAAAGTTGAAATCTGTTGCTTGTTGTCGCCCTCTGCAGTGATAAGAGGTGAACAGCACAGTTGGTGCAGTTATACAGAGTTGTGTGTGCTTACCTGAGATATTAAGATTTATCTGAATCAGTATATAAAATACTGATTCAGAAACTATGATTCAACTGGACTTTAGCTTGAATTTGAAATGGGAAAATACCAACATAATGTGAAATGCTGCGTTTCCAGTAAGGGTGCTCCGATTGATCAACAAATATTTGTTTTAAATATTTGGATCGGTGGTCTCTACAAAGGCTGATCAGATAATGAAGCAGCAGGGAACTACACCCGACAATCATCAAATACGGGGAGATTTTGCGTTGCATTTTTCCGTGTGTTAATCTGTCTTCTGTTGTCTGTATCAAAGTTTCACACACACAGGAGGCAGGGACTTTATGGTATGTTCAGGTGCACCACATAAACTCACATAAAATCTACATCACTTCGTACTGCAAAGTGCATGGGCCCCAACTGGTGCATTCAAGAGCATCACGTAAACTTGAATATTTATACTCAAATGGTCACACAGCTTGTTTAAAACTGGAATGTTTCTATTTTTCTTTATTTTCCTATGTTGAAATACATAGCACTACATCTGTCAATACTCTCTTGTTCTTTGACTACAGCATTTTTTAATAATTGGAACAATTATGAACAACTGATAAACATGCTCATTTGTGTGGTTTATGTCGATCCTTCAAAAACCAGAGAGCCAAATTAGTAATTAACTAAAAAAAGAATAGGAACAAATGACAGGCAACAGCTTTAATGTTCTGCATGTTTAGATCATCATTTTCTAATCTTCGCATGGAAACACTAAAAGTGTTCTTTGGAAATATGAGATCTCACCTGGCTGCTGCTGAGTTTGCTGGATATTAAAGCCTCCAAACCCACTCAGGCCAGTTGTTCCTAATCCAGTTCCAAATCCTGTTGTCCCGGTAGCGGTCCCAGCGCCAAGCCCAGAGGAGAACCCAAACCCTTTGTTCTGCGTGTTACCAAACAAGCCTCCTAAAACAGAAGAATGTGCAAACACAGTGAGAAAATATCAACTACATTAACACTACAAAATGCCAGTTAAGTCTACAGTGTTTAGGGAAATATGCTGCCGGCTTTGCAGAGGGATCAGTGCAGGAGTGAGGGTGAGGAATGTGGAGTGAGTGAGACATCTTGTGGCAGCTTTTTGCTGGCTTTCAGCATAAAGCAGAGTGTGTCGCAGTATGCAACAGCACAGTTTTAGGAATAAGGTTTGGAAAGCTTATATTTCTCCTAGTCTTGCATTTATTTATTTATTTTTGTTTGTTTTTTAGAATTTCTCATTTTAATCTAAAACACTATCGCCTTGTGCACACTGCCAGCCCAAATCCATTTTCTGGCATATCCACATTGTATCCAGATTGATTTTAGAAAGTCTAGGCAGAAAAAAACCCACATTAAATGCAATTTTTGCAGATCGGATCTAAGCCACATTGTCTCAAGTCAGATTTGATTTCTTTTGCGTCACGCAACATGACACACAACAACATCAAATCCAGAGAGATGGAAATGCATGATGATGGTGGCTCTCCATTTCTCATGATTCTGCGTTGCAATTAAGAGTACAGACAGTCTGTTTAAAAGATCTGATTTGCCAAATAATTCTGATTTGTTTATCACTGAATGAACATGATGAATATATATCATCTATCTATCTTTTCTGGGTGACTTGCATTTTTTTTTATTTGGCTGATTTAATGGTCTGCAAAGTGAGAGCTGCTGCTCAGCAACACACTTTCATTCAGCAGCACAGTATACACCCACTCAGCCGGAGCTCAGTGCAGTGAGCTGGAAGAGGATTGAGAGATTTTTACATCTAAGGCAGTGAAGTAAGGATTTCACCAGTAACCTAAAAAGAGAGCAGGCAGCTGGTGGTAGCACTGCTAACGTTAACCACACTCAGCAAACCAATATGACCAGTTTTCTGAATGATTTCTTACCTTTAGACAAGTTGTCTAGTCTAAATTTAAATTTCTGTTTAGCTGGCAGGGAAATTACTCACAAGAAACATCCATAGTGTGCATGCATATTTTGTCCTGCATATCAACATAAAAGGAAAAAAGAAGAAGAGGAATTTTTTTTTTTTTAAGTCTGAATGTCATCTTTACAGCAGACCTGTGGTGTTGGTGGGAGCAGCAAAGCTAAAAGTGGACCCTGCTGCGGAGCAGTTGTTGTAGTCGTCCCAAAGCCTCCAAAAGTCCCTGAGAAACAAAGGAAATCATGACAAATGAGAACAAGGAGGTGACACAAAACAGGTGAGATAGATAAATGGAGGAAAGACAAAGGAAGAATGACATCACTTGCTTTTTGACATATAGGAGAAAAGAAAAATCAAGACCAAGCTTTTAAGATTAACAAAAGGAAAAGTGAATTTTATTCCCATCTAGCATTTTTCTTCTGCCTTAGAAAGAAGGTGAAAATATACTGGACTAGTGCAGGAATCAAATGAAATAAGAGCATAATTCAACATTTTGTCCCCTCATGCAGATGGAAACAACAATGCATGACATTTTACAAGACTTTGCAACATGTGAGATGAAAACAAAATCACTGCACCACAGAGATGTGAAAATGGATGAAAATGTGTGTTTAAAGACACAGACTGTACTGATCAATCAAATCACAAAAGTCATCTACCTGTGCTAGCCAGGCTATTACCAAAATTGAAAACAGTGCCAGTGGTGGTTGCTGTACCAAAGCACCCCACATTAAAGCTGACTGCTGCTGGGTTGGCATTTAAACCAAACCCCCCAAAACTAAACCCACCAGCCGTGTTGTTTCCAGCTCCCAGCCCCCCAAATCCTGCAGCCAGCGGAGGCAGGCAGCGAGAAAGAGAGAATGACACGGAGGAGTTAAATGACAAAAGGCCAGACCTAGTGTGGGCTCATTAATTGTAAAAACAATCTTCAACAGGACCAAAAAACACATAAATCTATTTGCTTTGTGCATAACATGTGTATCTTACCAGTGTTGGTGGAGCCAAAACTAAATCCTGTGGCTGGTGCAGCAGCAGTGGTGGTGGCGGCTGCCCCAAAACCAGGGGCTGTAAGAGCTACAATGAAAAAGCACACACAAAAGAGACACAATTTATACACAACTGGATTTAGATACAAGGTGACCTAAAATAGTCAACACAAATTATATACATAACTTCAGTTTTTTTCTAAGTAGGTAAACAAAAAAAACTAATACCAAATATGATATTTATCTCTGGGGTGCCTGATCATAATCTAACCTCAGACAGTGCAGAGAAAACTGAATGGGGGGGGGGAAGACTTAGACACAACAGGTTAGTCTGTTTGTAGGCGTCTTTTTCACTGAGTGGGAGACATTCCTGGATGCTTCCTGTGCGCTACTCTTCATCTGAAGTGGTGATGTACACTTGCCAAAACAACTAGTTAAAGGGACAGTTCACTCCAAAATCACAAACACATACTTTCCTTTTACCTATAGTGCTCTTTAGTCATCTAGATTGTTTTTTTTTTTCCTTTTGGTTCAAACTGTAGAGATGTCTAGGGCTGACACAGTCTGGTTGGGCGGTTGATTAGTATGCATGCTCTTGTCCGACAAAATTCTCATCGGTCGGACAATTGCTAGTGTTACTGTAATAAGGAGAGAAGCGCTTCTTAATCCATTATAATCGGGGGGCTGGGCTGATGCAGACCTGGTGTATTTTATTTTTGAGTGACAGGCTATTACTGAAAATTTACTTGGCTCCAAACTAGGGGCTGCACAATTAATCGATTTTTATCGAAATCGCATATGGCTTTCTGCAATTTTCATATCGCAGGGTGCAATATTTGTTAATTTTGCGTGTGTCAAAAAACTTTTAAATTAATGAATGTTGTGAGGCAGAGATGTGCTGTCTTACAAATCAGATTCTGTAGGCTTAAAAACATCTTTATTTGGTACTGATGCCTGCACAAACAAAAAAACAAACAATCAGCTAACTAAAACAGCTTCAGTCACTGATTTATTTAACCTGGAGATAACATGCAGTATTTTCCCCCCACTGAACAAACAACTGATTGAAGAGTAAGTAGCATTTTAGTCAGCTAAGCTGTAACTTCTTGTCCATGAGTAGGTGCACCCCTCCATCTGCAGTGTGGCAGGTGTAATTCAGTAGAAAGAAACTAGTTCCTACATGGAACTGTTCACAACAAGGTCTGTGGATTATCCTGAGCAACCGGGTCATGATTTCTAGAAAGAAACATGGCTTTTGACTTTTTCAAAATGTATTTTTGGTAGCTTTGAGCACCACAAGCTGAGGGCCATCTAGTCCCTTTGTATCTGAGAGAAGGCAGACATCTCTATAGCCAATAAAAAAAACTCAGCGACTCACACCAAAACAATCTAGATGGATAAAAAGCCCTACGGATTAGAGGATAAATATCTGATGTTGGTGTTAACTGTTCATTACATCATCTTGAAGCTCATCCTCATGTGAAACCAAACATACTGCTCCCACACAGCTGGATGTGACAGTCCCAAACGGAGCTAACCAGTGGCACACACTGGTGCATCTCTCCCATAACTCTGCCCCACAACACAGCAGTGATGGACTGCAGGTCATGAGAGAGGAGAGGGTGCCCCCCCCTTCAGTGAGGAAGGTCTCTGGACTTACTGCCGAATCCGGATGAGGCGGTGGTGGTGGTGGCTGCGGGGCCAAAGCCAAATGCTGTTGATGCTGTGGTTTTGGGACCAAATGAACCGAATGAAAAGCCGGACGTGTCTTCACAAGAACATAGAGAGTGCTATGAGACGTTGGGTGTCATGCAATTAACTTTACAACTACAAGAGGTTTCACAAGCTGGCACTAAAAGAGCGTCAGTAAGTAGATGAGCACTCACTTGCATTTATTAGCCCAAGCAGAGTCGTGTCTAGATGGTAAACTTAGATTTCCGAAACTCTCGCGAGATTTGTGCGCGTCGTTTTTTCCTTCTGCGCGTCGCATAAATTCATTGTGATGTTACAACAAAGTGATTAAAATCCGCTGAATTTTAGTGACAAAGAACCTTGGTTAGGATTGGGGAAATCTAAAAGTTTGGGTTAAAACTGTCAATCTCGCGAGATTTCGCGTGTCTGGCGTTCCCATCGAGACACGACCCCCCAAAAACAGCTATATTATGGACTCAATGAGCAGAGCAATCAGCATTAACTAGCTGGAGATGACTGTTTCATTGACACCTACCTTAACATTAAAACCATAACACATCTGGATAAAAAGCTAGCTACATGAATTCACATGAAGTTTGTCGTTAGCCGGTAGAAAATCCTACCGTGTGACTGCCAACGTTCAGTTGACCATTTATATTTATTGCTAATAAATATATACACACACACACAAGAGGCGTAATTTTGACAACATAAACACGACGCATTTACAGTCTTGTTAAAACACTACCGAATTAAATTAAAATGTTCTTACTTGCCGCTGGGTTGCTCGTGGCGCCGCCGAAAACTGAACGCCATGTTGACAGCCTGCTTCTTCTTCTTCTTCTTCTTCTTCTGTAATTTGCGGTGGACAAGACACAGCAAAGACGTACTGCTGCCCCCCACAGGTCGTTTATAGAACTGCTTTGGCTGAAATTAATCTTAATTATATAATACTACATTATAACAGATCCGTGTTTGACTGGCCAGGAGCTGCAACGCAAGTCTTTGACCACTGGGTGGCGCCAAAGCACCGTCTTAATGTTTTTAATGACACTGAGCTGTTTTTCCAACTTTTATTCAACATCTTCAAATAACAAACAGGCAGTATTATTTTAAAGACATCATGAATCAAAACACTAAACAAGACAAATAGAAATAAATAATAATAATAATAATAATAATAATGATAAGCAATAAATTAAATTGACTCCCGGGGGATTTAAATAAAACATAATTAAAGTAAATCAGACAGTCTCAAGGCACTTCTATTCTTCCGTTTTTTTTTTTAAACATTGAGAGAAAACTTTGAAGTCGTTTTTAAATTATATAAAACAAGGAGCTGCTTAAACAAATTTACATTTATGTATATAAAAAATACCTATGATCAAAATATTACATAAAAATTCACATTCTGTTTTGCAAAAGAACCCCAAACTTTACTATAACATATTCAAAAACAGGTATTACAGTCTTCATTATCAACCACTCTAGCACAGTATTCTTGCCAAAAACATTTTAACAATATTATAGTTGTTATACTTCATTGTTGGCTAGGAATTAGGATTTATTTTTAATACATCATTATATAGTACATAATAGTGAATATCATCCAATACACTATTAATTTAAGGGCAAAATCATGACGTTTCGTAGCCTTATACAAAAACCTTTATATTCACGCTTAAATCTATCCATGGAACATAGTAGTATAGTATATTGTTGTTAACAATAAGTTAACAATAGATCTCCAGCTGACCAATAGCATGTGTACTTGCTTACTACAACGTGCTTGTTGATGTGGAGCGTTGCTGTTCAGAGTACGTCTCTTTTTGCCTTCAGATTCAGATGTTTAAACTGCTGCCATATTTTCACCCACATCCTCTTGTAGGTGAAGGTTTAATTTTTCTCTGTGCACATATATCAACCCTGAAATCAGTTTGAGCAATCTTAATTGAAACTTGGTACTTTGAAGTCATGAACTTTAATGACATATAAAATCACTGCCTAAAAAAAGGCTTAAATGACGAAGAGACACATTTACTGAAACTACTTTTATTTTTGTGTACACAGTAAAAACAGTATTAACAGTCAACATTTCCAAACAAGCTGACAACTGGACGGTTGTGGTTGTCATCAGTAACTTCAGAAAGTACAATCTACAATCAAAGTATGGCACAAAGTGGCCCAGCGCATAGTTCATATGGTGCTTTCTGTGTTTTGGTTTTACCAAAGTAACAAAATAATTTATCCTCTCTAACCACAACACTAACATGTGTAATACTGTTCTTTTTTTTTTGCATTAAAAAAGGATTCATTCACCCTCTCATGAATTCATGATAACACTACATTATGGACTCTCCATGAACTTCTTCTATTTTCATTCATTTTTTGTCATTACACATACATTGAATTGCAGTATACATCAAACACAAATAGTAAAATCAAAAATATCTAAATAAACAGCTTCTCCACCATTGTCTGAAATAGCCATTGCTGATTATGAAGAGTGCAGTAATCACAAGGTGGTATGAAGCAACTCATTCATCCTAAACATGTTACAACTACGAAAAAGAGCAGAAATAAAAGCTGGGCTCATCACAGTTCAAATGAAGTCATTCTGCAGCATTTTATGGCACCTGAAAATCTAATAGTTTCACCAGGCTTGAGTGAGAAAGCTGTGTTTTCGAAAGTGCAGTTGACCCTGCCGACTATATAAATAAAAAAAAAAAACAGACTCATGCTCAGTTGTGTTTGGTATCTGGAAGAAAAGTGTACGAACGTGAGAGTAGATTTGTTGGTACGACATCTCCTTTTCACAAAAAAAGCCCAGAAACATTGATTCTTTTAAAGGCACAACTACAGCATTTCTTCATATTGAACCCTCGTGAGTTTTGAGTTGCAGGACACCCGACATGAAACCAGGCAAAAAAAAAAAAACAGTTTTGTTAGGTGTCATATTCAGCACCAACAATGCTAAGGCCTTCAACAACAGCATCAAAAAAGCACATTTTGAAATGATAATAAGATTAATCACACTTTGATATGGCCACGTTAGATAGTACAAGCAGTTATACAGGGCAAAAATACTGTCGATGCATAAATTCAGTAGTGTATGAATCATCGGTTCAGCCATAAAAATCCTGTCATGTTCATGGATTTAGATGGCTGCTGAGAGTGGCTCTCATTATGGCACTAGAATACATTAAATGTGAAGCTCTAGTTTAAGATGTTCCTCATTCAAACATTTCTACATGAACATTTACAAAAAAAAAAAGAGAATTACTTATTATTTTACAACAATTAAAGTATCCAAAATATACAGCGTTCTGTCTGATATTCGCTCCCATCATACACTGAGAGGAATGTAAGCAGTTCAACACATCTTACACTGTATATATACAAAAAAAATTCAGCCATACTTTGAAGGTTTTTCAGGTACGGCGAAAATGACATGCACAGGTATCCCTCCACAGTGCACGAAGAGAAAAATAATAATAATGAGCCATGAAAATGTTTTGTAACATTTAGTTTAGGATGAAATGAAACACTTAATACTGAATTGATTGAAATGTCTTCACCGAGAGAAGCCTCGCCGTATCTTTTGCTCCTCTCTCCTGCTTTAAAGGGATAGTTTGGACTATTTGAAGCAGGGGTGTAAAAGGAACTTATCCATAGTCACTGTTTTGTATTTATTGTCGTTTGTAATGTCTGTTTTTTGTTACCTGCTGTGTGACTATGAATAAAAACTGGCATTTTTGGTAAAATCTTGCACTGTGCTGTCTCCATCAAATTAATAAATAAAGTAAAGAATACTTTCATCTGTTTACCTTGCTGTCAGACAGCCTTTCCTGATGGGAAACTGCTGTTATGTGGGCCAAATATCGCTCTCTCCAAAGCAACCAAACTCCACTGACAAAACCAGTGATTTTACCTCACAGAACGCAGAAGTTGCTGTTCTACCGCTGCTTCGATCTGTCAGATTACTTGTGTTACTGCGCGACTTCAGTGAATCTGAATAAACCTTTAAAACACTGAAGTCACACAGTAACACAAACAAACTAACAGATCGAGACAGTGGTAGACCAGCAGCTCCAGTGTTCTGCAAGATACAATGACGTTTTTGCCAAAGGAGTCTGGATGTTTTGGAGAGAGCGATATTTGGCTCGTGTAACAGTTGGAAAAGGCTGTCTGACGGCAAGATAAAGCAGTGAAAATATTAAACAATGTGTCCCTGCAATGTTGTGATTGTGATGAATAATTTGTGACCTTGTACAAAGTTACTGCTAAATTACAGTTACAATGTAGCTATTAGTTACATTGTTGCTGCTGTACAATGTTGAAATGTTACAACGTGACAGGTATTTTAGGGTACTTTTGCATCCTCTGCATGACGTTTCCGGCACTTTAGATAGTGACGTTGCTGCAACATCATTTAAATGTCACAACATCTTCAAAAAGTGGTGGAAACACTGGGACAAATACCGGCAATATTTAAAATAGCTGGCGATGACACTGGAATTTCACTTGGTACGTTGCTACAATGTCACATGTCGTAAAAATCATGATGCACAGCAGTACACTGCTTGGTTTCCATGTTGGTGCACTGCTTTTCCAAACTGGGGGCGCGTCAACCACCTTCTACAGTAGGTAATACGCTGACTATCGATAGATATCTCATACAACCCTGCTTCAAATAAGCCAAACTATCCCTTTAATGTTTGATAGTATCTAAGAAGAAACCCCCTGAGAGTGACGTATAATATCTAAAAAAAAAAACAAAAAAAACAAAAAAAAAACCTCACAGTTTGTGGACTTCATTACCCTGGTCCCATTACCCTCTATGCCCTGTAACATAGTTGCTAAAATGTGCAGCTCTAATCGAGGCAAACAGAGAATGAGGCGAGGCCACAGCTGCTAAAAAATCAAATTCATCCCACACCTGAGGTTTAAAGGGTGTGCTCTTTTTGTTTTGGACCACTGACAAACTGCAGCTTGTCAATAATTTTACATGATCAGCAAATGATTCAACAGCAAAAAGTAGCCCTTGACACACAGTGTTTTCAAATGAATGTTTTTCTGGGAATACAGTGTGCTAGACCCGGACTTTAGGTAGTTCTCCATGCTTAAAATGAAGTACAAACAGTACATTATGTTTGGCACTAAAAATATGTCCCCCTCTACTCCTCTACCCCCCTGAGATTTCCAATCATAAAGGCAATATTGGCAATTTTCTATAGTGGATTTTTTTTCTCTCCTGAAAACCCAAAACCCTATTTGCAATTGTGAGGGCTTTTGATGTACAAAGCCCTTCTAATTCTTCCCTCCCTTCTCAATCTTGTGGCTCAACTTTAGGTGTCAAACCAATATAGGTTCCGTTTTGAGGATCGTCCTTTTCCTTGTCATTGACTGGAGAATAAGAAGTGTCATCTTCATTGGACGTCTGTGGTGGAAGATTGAGGATAAAAAAACAGCATTAAAACTCATTTTACTTTACCTTTGTAGAATTATACCTGTAATCAACACGGGTTGATATTCCTAAACCTTCATTTTACATTGCTGGCAACATTTTTGCAGTACAATAGACATTTAGTGTTACTGTATTATATTAAAGGGCAACTTCGGTATTTTTCAACTTTTTCCCCATTTACCCATGTTTTTGCATCAAAGCTGGGGACAACATTTTTTTAAAATTGCTCCAACATTGAGGCAGAGTGCTGCAGCCATCAGCTGTGAAATGGGCCGTAACGTAATCCTTATGGGCAACTGCGCACCATCGAAGTACGTCCACTAAAAATGCTTCTTTTTGCCACTGACAGGCTCAGTTTGTTTTAAGTGTCCGCAAACATTATGGAAAGGACAGAGACAGCTCACAGATTATTGGTGAGCTTTAGTTTGTTTCTGTTGAGTTTGAATGAAGTCTGTTTTACGATGATAAAATTACTGTTTCTGTAAATGGAGTCGGTGGTTTTGGTGAGGGTGATAAATAGTCTGTTTCTGGTTAAACAAAAAGGATTTCACTATATCTGTAGGGATTCTTTCTATTATGTTATGACACTTAGTAAGACAATCTGAACCTGTCAGTGGCCAAACAAGCGGTTTTAGTGGACATGGTTTGATGGACATAATTGCCCGTCAGGATTACACTGCAGCTTGTTTCATGGCTGATGGCTGCAGCAGTCTCTCTCAATACTGGACCAATTTAAAAAAATGTGGTCCCATTAGCTATTTTAACACATAACTATGGGAAAATAGAGTCCAGGTTGAAAAATAAAGTTAACCTTTAAAATGTGTTAAAACCAGACAATAAGAATTATTTCAGGAGGAGTTAAAATCATCTAACTGCACACTGTAAAATGAGATTAAACATGCATAATGGACAATAAGTAAGCTCGAACTCGACTTACAGCGTAGAGAGGCTTGGTAAACACAATGCGCTTAACTTCATTCTGCACAGAGACATAGAGTGATAAATACATGCACAGTGCAATTAGTGTGTGGTTAAGCAATTAAATAAATTATACAAAAAATTACACTAATTACTTAAAAAGCAAGCAAATGACAAGCTGTTAGACTAAAATCAGCAAATGAGTGGTGTCGTACCTTCTGTTTGCGAGCCCGCACCAGGAGGAGGATGAAGACTGCGAGCATGATGGCACCCAGCCCCACAAGGATGAGCGGGAAGTTGGACACCAGATTGGCAATCAGCAGCAGCTTCTGTACTCTCGCCGCAGATGCATCATCAATCACCACACTCTGTGCATTAAGAGACGATGCCACAGATACATTATGGGCAGGATAATTTGTATAGTGACTTATTTTGCTCTTACTGATTGAGTAAAATTCAAGCATTTTTCAAGCACTTCCAAGGTACCTAAACCAAACATTTCCTGTCCCTAGAAGCCTTTGTAATTGCATCTAAATTTCTACTACTTTGTTTATTTTACCAGCTGTTCGCATTAACTTTGATTGCACGTTTTCATCATGATTATTAAATGCTTGCTAATTTCCAGAGTAAGGAATAGAGGACATTATCTAGCTATGAATGTCAAATGTTTGTGCAGATGAAACACCAGATTATGTTGAAAATCAAGCATTTTTCAAGAGGTGTATTCAAATTCAACCACATTCCCAACCTTCAAAATGGTTGAAATTAAGCATTTGCAAAACTTTCAAGACTCTGTATGAACCCTGATGAGCTGTGTGTTTCAGCATGTCTTTAATGGTTCTTACCTCATTGAGGAACATGACGGGAAACACTGTGTCATTCAGGCCTCTGGTTTTCCTGTTATGGACAAAAAGAGCATAAAGCAGTCAGATATAGTAGAGACACACATACATCACTACTATAGAATAATAGTGTTTAGCTTGCGTTTGTGTGCAGGTACTCACGGGAATCCGCCAATTCTGCTGAGCAAGATGTTTACTTGCGCTCTCTTGTTTGCACGCACAATTACTCCAGTGGTCTGCACGCAAACAATAAAACATAGTATTAATTGTGGACACTAGTTTACACTACAAGATAAACATTTATTTCCTCTGCCGTCCACAGAGGTTTACAAAATGTAACAACTTAGTACATTTTGGGAGAGGTTAAGTGAAAAGTATACCAGGGGAAGATTTGAAAGAAATTCAAATAAAACCATCCACCACCATCTGAACAGACAAAAAAAGTGAAATCTGACACAGTTTCATGAGTGCAACAGGGATGTTGATAACATCGATGAATGTGACAAACTGCTGTACTTCTACTTATACACCACTAGGTGGTGTAGCTGTACTGTTTAAAGTAGTATGGCATTCCTTTCAGCAGAGTTCATTTGAGGTTGACAGTCTGTGGCCTGGTGGCTTACCGGGTTAAGGTCTAAGAATGTTTGGTGATGCTCCCTTTTAGGGGACATTCCTCCAATGGCAGCCACATATTTGTCTTCTGCCAGGTGAAAATGCGGAAATGAGGCAACCACTGGAGCACCTACGTAAGGAGAGGAGAGGAGAGGAGAGGAGAGGAGAGGAGAGGAGAGGAGAGGAGAGGAGGAGATGAAAGGGGAGAAACAATAAGGGAAGTGACAAGATTAAGCTGAGCAAAGCCTGATGTATACATCTACTAAAAAATAAGGAGACAACAAGTCATCCTGTTTCTGCTTTATTAAGTGCTGCTTCATTCTCCTTGACAATGTTGCCCAATCTCTAACTATGGTTTAATGAGTTTCAAGAGGCACTTGAGCTGCCGCATGCCTCCATAACAAGGGCTAATTCATTAATTTAGTTAATTCAGACATTAATTAGCGAGTATTCTTATGTCGACAAAGATACCATCACATAACAAATAGGCAATATCTAGATGACCTCAATATTAAAAGAGTTTTCAGTGTCAGTCTTTTCTAATTAACATGCTCATTTGTGCAGCGAGGACCTAAAAAGTTGGATCAGAACATCTGCTCTGTAAACGAAGCCTGTGGACAACTGTCGTTTCTTTAATGTGTTTTTTTTTTTCTGTTAAATGTACCTACGCACAGGCTGACAGAGTGACAACACTAGGGTTGGGCAATTTGACAAAGAAATCGAGAATTGATAGACTGTTTTTCTGGGACTATTTTTGTCTTTTCATCAGGCTAGTTTAATATTCTGCAGAATGACAGCTGATGCTATACACACACCCACTGAGCCAGAGGATGAATGACAGGAAAACAGCCTGTGAAGCCACAACATTTTCACATCCAATACTGTAATCTGGAATTATTTCAATCAAACCAGGGTTTGTGATTATTGGAACAGTGAAATAGACTAACCAAAACAGCTTTGTAAAATTATATCATTATTTATTCATTCATTCATCAGTTAAAATAATATCTGATTTGGCAGATTATGTCAAAACATTGAATTTGAATTCTTTGGCGAAATGCTCTATAAAATCCAAAATATATTTGAAAAGTTTTTGTTGTACTTCTCAACAGAAAATGAATAAATTGTCCTTTTTTGGTTGTAAACTTGATTTTATTTAGATTTGGTTCAGTCAAAACTATGAAATATTGAATTATGCATCTTGGCTTGCTACATTTTAGCATTCTTATCCTCGTTCCTAGACAACTCCATGATGTTGAACATAAAAACCTGTCACTGTTCCAGTGGTTGAGAAGGTAACCAAAGAAGCAGCAAAGAAAACAACGTTTTCATCCAAAAGCAACATTCCCCGCTGTCTGATGTGGGATCTAATCAGGACACAGCAAACAGCAGAACATTTGGGACGAGTCCTCAAGAGACGGTGACGAGATAAAATCTGACCTCCGTCGCAGGACACGCAGCATGTTACTCAAGGTCAGCCTTCCAAAATAAATAAACAATCGGTACACAAATGGAGCACAGCCCCACTTGTAAAACAAATTAAGGGCCCTGTTTGATATCTTGATAAAGAATCTTGTTTCTCCTGCTAAGTTCCTTCCTCAAATTGTGAACAGGAGACATTGCGTTACTACAATATGGCCTTGGTGGAGATAAGAAATAGCATGGTCAAATGAAATATTTTGTGTTGCGTTCCACCTGTGCAGTGTTGGTCACCGTGCGCCTGTTGTTCAACAGAAACAAATGTCGTCCAGCGTGGAAAAAAACCACGTGTCTGAGCAGCAGCGACAGCAGAGTCAGATGGTGGCACAGTTAGAGGTGCTGATGAAGTGGGGCAGAGGTGACAGTTTTCCTGCTCTTGTGTTTGGCAACAGACGTCTGACAAAAACATTGGACACCCGCAGTCACCTGAGAGGCTGTTCCCGTGACAACCCACAAGGTCACTGTACCACAAAAACACACACACACACACACACACTCTCTCTCTATATTTGTATTGGTCTACCTTCGAGTGCCATTTATCACTGTGTTCATTCTTCAACACTTGACCTTAACTGAACCGTCTGCACGTTCTTTTAAATCCTCCTCACCTGAGTAGAATGAAATGTCTGTCAATGGCTGCACTGAATTTGTGGCATGACCTCTACATGCTTTGACCTTTTAAAGAAATATTACCATGCATACATTTACCACATGTCATGTATGCTTTACATGTATTTGGACTGCAGCCATTAGTTTCCATTTATCTCAGAACACTATGACAAGTATCTTGCATTACCCACGCTCCCTCTAGTCCAGGAGTCATCAGTCTTTCCATTTCTAGCCCAAAAAAGAAAATTATCTGTCTGAAGCTGCAACTTTTATAGTTTCCTTTTTTCCTTTAATTTTCCAGGATCCATTGCTAGCCTAGGAAGCCACCAACAAAATTTAGAGGGCAAGCCATAGACATAGGCTATGACACACATTTTAGTTTATATTTGGAAATATTAAAACAATTGTTTTTATTCAGTGTTGCAGAATGTAAGAATCACTTTAGGTCTACAACAATGATAAATGATATTTAAAATGTTAAAAACAGAACTGTTATTCATTTCCATTTTTTTTGTCAGGGCATAGGTAGCCATTGGAGATGGGTAGAAGAGACACATGTGGATCCAGAGCTGGAGGTTGCTGACCCCCAATTCTTGTCATATGCAGAGGAATGTCAGAAATTACAAAAAAGAAGAAATAAATTAACTTAAAAACATAATAAAACCAAAATTTAAATGAAAATACATAAAATATGAAATTGGAGCAATGTAACTTACAATAAGTTTTGCTTTCCTGTATTTTTGTTTCAGTATCAGCCTGCTACATCGTCATGATCATGGACGTAGTGTGTGCATATGTGATCCATGGTCACTGGTAAGATAAACTGTGATGACAAGCGGAGTAAAAACACTGCAATTATGGATCGAAACGGGAACATTTAGAAAGAGAAGTGCAGATCAGAAGGATAATATTTCAAGCAGTCGTGCTGAAAAAGAAGTGGACAACAGTGGCCACTTAAAATTACTGCAAGGAACTTTTCATATTGTGCTGATTTTGGGGGCCCCTGTGGCCAAAAGTTTCCGCAGTAATAACCACAAAAATATAAAAATAAAAGGCTCATGTCATCTGATGTCCAGTTGCAGACATTAAGAATGACAGAAATAGCTGATTTCTCGTGGACAGTCTCATTTGCTTATGTAAGTCATATAAAGGCATCAGTATTAAATTAAGACTGTTTCATAACTACTTAAAAACTCCCTGTGGTAGCTTTAAAAAGTGCCAGTGTCAACAGCAAAAGCTAGCACCAAGCGAAAACAGTAAGGTGGTCATTAGAGAGCTCAATATTTTCTAAAGGTAATGCAATGTAAAAAGTTTGAGAAACACTGCTTTACAGTCATGTCTGTTTTCCTCTTTGTCAATATATTGTTCTGCAAAATGTATACAACATGTTAAAACACTGACATTGTTCTTTCACAGGGAATGATAATCTTAAATTAGGCAGTGAACACAGGCACTAAGGTAATGTGTGGTCATATTCAAGGCCAGAATCAGGTGACAGGGCTTACCGCCCTCTCAGCTACTGGGCCAGTCATGGTCAGATGGTGCCTGAGGTGTGGAGAGGGCTGAAGGGAGCTGTGTCACATGGGTCATTTAGAGGGTATTAGAGCTGGTGATAGTGGGAAGGAAAATACAAGGAGGATTTGACTGATTTAAGTGTATTAGTCAGGGTCCTATAATTTTAAAATGAGCTGGGTAGAAAGCAGAAACAACAGAGAAATAAAAACTTTAGTAACGTTCAAATTAAAGTTGTGTGTTTACGTGAAAAGCCCAGGTTAGAGAGTACGCACAAAGGCTTTGTGTAGGATGCACAACTAATTAAAGAGGAGAATGGAAAAATGTTGAACTTGTGGCAGGCAGCAAGAGTTGTGGGTGCAGAACTGAGTATTTTGAGAACCACCGGCATGTAAAAGAACAGAAGAGCGGGTGAGCAAGTACACTGCACAAGCTGACATCTACCTTTACGACAGGGGCTGACTTTAAGGAGGCCGGTTCCCAGGCACTCTTGTGGGGTGATGCAGAAACCCTCGTTGGCCGGGTTCTCCTCCTTGCTGGCCAAAACTGAACGTGGTGGTGTGAAGCGGTAGGCAGGGATTCCTTTCACCTCGACATCTTTTTCAAACTCCATGTAGATCGACCTGCAGTGTTAAAAAAAAACATTTGTTTGAACTATATTTTCATTTTCAGTTGCTGTTATCTGCATTTTTTCCCCTTCTGGTTACAGCTTATGAATATATTTAAAAATCAAATGTAACAGGCGGTAGGTTTCCAGCACTTTATCATCCATAGGGAAATTATAAGGAAATATTGAGTAAATGATGAATGACTCGACAACACTGACTAAAATGCAATGTTGCTCTTTATTTACCGATTGCCATGGTGAATCATAGTATCAGAGCTCCATTGATGATGTCTTTTTCATTCCCCATCTATGTTTTCGCTGTGTTATCCTTTTATTGCTGTACCACCTGCACAATTCGTTTCAGCAGCAGTTTACAGCCTTATTATTAGCAGAGTAATTTGGGACAGTAAAATAATCAATTCAAAGATTAAAAAATCATGTTCCTGATTTAGATTTGATAGGTTCTGAGAATAAAGTTTTAATTGAGTGCCTGTCTGATAATGTTTTTGCATTTTCTGAATATTTTTACAAGGGAAAAGTGGAGAAAAGCAACATATGATGCATAAATTCCTCTGTTTCTATTCTATTTTAGACGATCTGTTTAGGAACCGGAATAAATATACAGTTTTTTTCTTGTTTTGATTTGATTATTGTATCTTGTGTTTGTATATTTGTTATATTTCTATCGTGGGATGTCTCCTGGAGTGTTATTTGTAGGATGTTTATGTTTCTGTTTGGTTGATGTTTATGTTTATATCAATGTTTGGATGCTGTTGTTGTATTGTGCTTTTCGGTAATGGCGGGTTAACATGCCAGAATGTTTGTTTTGTTATATGTTAATGTGTCTGAATAATCCCATGAGGGATGGGTCATTCACAAGACTAGACACTAAAATAAAATATTCATTGATCTGATAAAAATGAAAGTGACTGTTAGAAACACTGTGCCTAAAATAGGAATACAAAGGGAATATTACAGTGATTTCTCTACAGGGTTGGTGGAGGCACATGAATGATAAAAACACAAACATAAACATTTCTAGTCCATTAATATTAAAACCATTTCCAAGTAGAAACACACACACACTCACATAGCTGAGTGCTGCTTGTCTAAGTCTGAAGGCAACAAAATGCCATTGAAACGTGCAAATGAATGATAAAAATAAACAAGTGGATGTTATTTGTATGTATTGTATGTATTAATTTAACACATGCACAAAGTGCTGGTGCAGAAAAAGTCACTGAACACTTTCTGGTTTTGCTGCAAGCCAAATTTCAGCCAGGAAAATAAACACGGAACTGAACTGAGGTCTTCAATGAACACCTCAATCATATTTACAATCCTGCTAGTCCATTTTACCTCTTATTTGGAGCTGAGACGCCTGTCCATAAGCAAACATGACCTGAAAGTCACTTCTTTAATATTTTTATCTCCCTGATCAAACAATAAAATGGCCACTACAGGCTCACAAGTTAAATTACACCTATAGTTACACACATAATTTAATGAAGAATTATGACGTTGAGGGTGCTTTCACCCAGCCTAACCTGTTTGGTTCAGCTGAAGCAAACCCTGGTCTGTTTGCCAGGTTCATGCGGTTCATTTGGGCTGGTCTGAAAGCTGTCAGTCGTACCCTGGTGTGGACCCAACAATTGAGCCAGGATGTTTACATAAGTGAGGGCATTTTCCCTGGTTAATAGGTCAAAAGCTGTTTAAACTGCTGTTCTTTTATCCTATGCCGTGTATGCTGTCAGTTATCAAATCCATTAAAAAGTGCTGAAAGTTTAATTAACTTCAGTCAGTCACCAGAAATCGATTTCCCCATGTGAGGTGTGGTGACGTATATCTGACCCCCTACACTTTAGCCACGCCTCCTTTCAGAACTCATAGCTGTTTCTTGCAGACTCTTGTCAGGGGGCATCATTGGTCTCAGCAGAGTTCCTATTATATGGTGCCATAGCTCCCCCTATACGTTAGCCACATCCTTTTCATAACTCATTTACAGTTTGTTTTAGGCAATTGTGGGAGCCATCATTGGACTAAGCAGAATTCATTTCTGATTGGTAAACACTTGCTTCACCCCCTACACTTAAGCTATGCCCCCTGTCATAACTCACGAACAGTTTGTCGTGGAGCTTTATGGCAGGCATCATTGGACTTGACAGAGATTTCCTTTGTCCGCTGGTGAGACTTGGTCCCATACTTATACTAGCCACAAAGGTCAAGTGGCTGTGTGCATGTGTGAATGCATTCACATGTGGATGCTTGCACATACATATCTTGCAATAGTTGGCGAATTCGTGCTTGTTTTCTTTTGGTCCGGACCAAATGAACTGAACTACAGGTGTGAAAACACCCTGAATTTAAAAAGAGAAGCTGGAGGAGTTATCATGACTTTCCCATTATGCTGAAATCCTGCTGGGAGAACTTCTTTCATTCTTAACAAGTAGTGGAAATAATACTGTACTATAGTATTGACATGCCTTTTGTACTGGGAGTGGTGAATGATACAACTTTAATTATATTCTAATGTGTATTTTGTTTTTACAGCTTCCAAGAGAATTACATGATTGTGAGCAGTTCACCCTTGTTCTATGTGTGCGCAGTTCTGCTCTGTTTAGGGAATCCCAACGATTCTCAGCAAGAACAAAGAGTCTATACAGTGTCTGCCAACTGGCCTGGGAGGATGCAGCTCTTTGCTACGCAGCCCACCAATCGTGCAACAATACTGTACAGACCTTTCCCTTGACCTTGGTGAGAGAAGCCAAGTTAAAAGCCTTATGTGTTTCATCACTAGAACAGGACTGGGAAAGCCTTTGCCCTGTACTGCTGGGAATGCGAGACTGTTACAGTGTGAATTCATTTCAGATAAACTGAGCTAAGAAATGGTTATTTTGGACTTTAATTCTTTCATTATGTAGGGGACAAAATTTGGACCACTTGATGAGATACTTAAAAGAGATAGTTCAGTTTATTTGAAGTGGGGCTGTGTGAGTTGTGCTTATTCTGAAACTCTACAGAGGAAAATGAGATTGCCCTCAGGGGAATTAGCCGTGAATATGTCTGGAAGACATTTTCAAGTAAAACGAAAAAACTGACCAGATGATGTTCCAGCTAATCAAGAACAGACACTTTCCAACTGCTGTGATTATCTCTTCAGCACAAAAACAATACAATTCTCTAAAGGGTTAGTTTGGATGTCCTGAAGTGGGGTTAAATGAGGTACTTAACCATAGTCAGTGTATTACCTACAGTAGATGGCTGCTGGCATGCCCCCACATTAGGGAAGTAGGAGGAGCACCAGTGTTGGAAGCTAAGTGATGTACCGCTGTGGACAGGGTCAGCAGAAAACGAAAGCCCAGCAGAGTACACCAGGCCTGGAACTTTGTCATCTACAGATGATTTTATTTGAAATAGGCCTACATAAAAAGGTCTATTTCACAAAATAATGTATTATCATGTTCATATACCAATATTTATATAAACTCGAGTCAGAGGTTCATACACACTTAGCCTTGGATTAATCAGAGTCACTGGACTCGTTTGAGGATGGGGATGGGAAGTCAGGTTAGTTAGATTTCTTAACATTGATGTTACAAACATTGAGCTATCATTAGGCCACTGGGTCAGCTAAGTCAAAGTAGCAATATACAAGCAATGCGTAACACTGAGTTAGTAACATGAGCTTTCTTATTCTTAATTCATTGGACTGTAGGCATAAATAGCTCGGTTTTCCAGTGGTTCATAACAGACTAGAAATCAAACCCAGGACTAGTTATTTGGACAGTGTTTCATTTGATGTTTCCCAATACCAACTCATAACCTCAACAAAAGACAACAAAAAACAGTATTAATACGAAAGAGGCAGAGGAGAAAATAGCTAAATCAGCTGAGGCATTACGGGCGGGGCATCAAGGCCACTGATAGTTATTTGAGGGCAAAAGGCAAAACTGAGGGGGCACAGTATCCATGGCCTTCATGGCTTCCATGAAATTCCTGCCCTGGTGTACGCTATATATAGAATATTTTTGCCTTCTCAAGTGGGAAACCGCCATTATACAAGCCACTATACTAATGCTAATTTTGCCTTGCAGAACACAGGTTCTTTTTTGTTTTGCAAATATTTGGAAAAGTGTGGGTTGTTTCTGACAGAACGTATTTCTCCCAAACCAAATTAAATAATGCATCATAGCTGGAGAAAAAAGGCAAGTTGGTATTTGAACAATGACACCTGTCTGCAATTCGTCAAAATCCTGAGGTTTTTGTTGCTCAGCTGTCGGTTACTGGGCCAAAGGGTCACTACCCCGTCAGGTCACAGATGGGGATTCTGGCACTGTTTATATCCTACAGATCAGTCCCAGATGTCATTTAACTAAACACACAACACTGAGCTCCTCTCACAGGGGCTTAAGTTTGAAAACACTCGAGCCAAACTGTCTGTGTGAAAGGTTAACACGTATAACTTAATGGAACATTTCCTCTTTAAATTGTAGTAACATGTACAGGAAACAGGGAGGGAGCCTTCCCTTTTGTCACAATAACATGGACAGCCATGATGAAGCCACCGGTCCATTAATAAGTAGGTGAAAGTGTAAACATTTGGGACAGAGGTTGTTCACACACGTTCCAATCAGAGTCAAAGGTACAGCCATGTCAGTCCAGCAGATTCTTTCCACGCTCAACAAAAAGGGGAAGATGTCTCCAGGCGCTTGTGTTTTTTAAGGTCAAGGTTATTTTCTAAACTGGAAGCTCTTTTTATCAGCAAGGACATGGACATGGAGTTTCGTCAGTGAAGCCAGCAGACTTAACATTTGCGAAATGAAAGCCCAAGGGGCTATTCATTGGTTAGTCACTGTGTGAGAAGTTACTCCCTTTAACATTCTTCAAGCTTCCCATAAAGACGTTCTGATTCTGAAGCACTCCGGAAGAAAATAAGAAGGTCCTTATGAGAATTAGCAGTGAATAACTGGCAGACATTTCAGAGTAATATAATAAACTGCCCAGATGAAGTCATAAAACTTATTTGTTCCAGCTGGTCAAAAACAGAAACCTCAACAACTTTTCACTCCCACTGCTATGTGCTCAGCACAAATCAGTACAATGCTTTTGAGGGTTTAGGGCTGCACGATTCATGCTAAAATGTGAATACGCTTTTTGTCCCAAAGAATTCAGATCATGATTCTCTTAATCGTTTCTTATTTCTTCAACAAAAACATTTACTGCAATCTTAGATGCTCAAGTAAAAAAAACACATCTGAGACACGTGCTGTTCAGGCAGGGCTTTAAACAGATGATATAAATATCAAAGTCCAAGTACCAATAAATACCTAAAGTCTCTTTTCAACTCTTACATTAGAACACTTAATCAAAGTGATTAACTTAAATGCTGCTGACCTTAAAAAAAATAAATAAATAAAAATAGAACGGCAGTAAGTGTGTGCTATTTTTATAAGTTTCTCATCAGAAAAGGTTGTCTGACAGCAACGTAAAGCAGTGAAAATATTCTAAATATACCGCACATTAATCTGATATTGCTGTGTTTAGATGGGCCTTTTTTTAGGTGGCTAAAATCTGTTTGACCATTGTTTTAGCTTCTTACACCGGGACTCCTTATGCTTCTCCAAACCAGAGGTGTGTTGACCACCATCTACTGTAGAGTAACTATGGATAAGTACCTCATATAACCCAGCTTTAAAAAAAAAACCCTTTCAGGATTTTTTCCCCCTTTTTTTCATTCTCTTTCCCACAGCTGCCATTCCCCTTCCTCCTTCCATCTCCACACCATTCCTCTTCAATTAAGTCTCTTTCCATAAAGTGTTTCCTGGAAACATGTTAGTGTTTCACAGAGCCTGCACAGTATATTCTGTAAAGCCTTGGTGAGAACACAGACGTCACCTGTGGTGCTGTTTGTAAGTGATCAGGATGTTATGGTAACAATCCATGGGATCCAAGGCCTGTGAACATATTTCCATACCAGATATGAAAGCCCCCGTCCTGCTGTGTGGCCAGTTGAGTCCAACATTTTCAGGCTAAGTCATGTACCAGAAATAGATATCACTTCATAACCACATCATAATCATACCATCCGAAGGTAAAATGTCTAATATGGGACACTAGGTCACAGTGGGACAAATGAGAGGACGCAAATCCCTGTTGCAGCCAGATTACTTGTCTGTGATGACACATAATACGACTCTTTGTACTTGAGTCAGATGAATGATGTCTTCATATTACTGACAACCAGACCAAGACTTTATAGCCATGCTAGTGGCTCTGTGAGGCTGTACTTAAGCTGCTGTATGCCTCTTCACAACTGGTTCTCGGATGGTTGAGTAGATGAGTTATCCTTTTATTGCTGAACATTTTAATATCCGCATTTCATTGGTGTGCACAATTTGTTTCAACAGCAGTTTACAGCTTGAATATTGGCATTCTGCCATGAGACCATAAATTACTCAATTTAATGATAAAAATGAAAGTGTGACTGTTAGAAAACATGTGTCTTATTTAATTGACAACAAGAGTAACTGTTTATAGCCATGCTAGTGGTTCTGTTAAGGTGTACTTAAGCTGCCAGTATGCTTCTTCAGAACTGCTTGTTGGATGATTTTATAGCTTCAGAGACACCCTCCCCGACACCTTTCCGTAGCCAGATTAGATCAGGCTGTGTTCGACCATTTCTGCAACAACCACAACCACTTCACACCAAGATCGGAGGTGATAAAGAAACCAGGGTTTAAACAACTATAAACATTATTCATTTATGAAGTGGTTGGACAACACATTGTACAAACTTGTTCTGTTTGAGCATAACCTGACCCTTAAGTGGTGATAAATGCTAATGTCGGTATGCTGATATGCTCTCGATGAAAATGCTAACATACTGAATGTTTCCTGTGTTCATCATCTTTATTTGTGTATTTGGTCATAGACTAAAGTACTGGAATAAAAATCTTTCATGTTAATGATTCCGACTAAAACAATGTCTGTTTTTTGTATCGTTTCTCCGGAGCTCACAGATTTTCTTGCGGTTTGGTTTTGGTGTGTCTTGTTAGTCTAGAAATGGCTGTAGATGAAGCCCATTTGCTTGGTGGAGATCTTTGTTGAATAAGTACAGGTGGACAAGAGCAGCCATTTCAAGCAAGAGCCTCATTGTTTAATTATTCTGTTTTGTTGAAATGGTTTGTGCTTTATGAATTAATGTTTCACGCAACTAATGCTCTGCTAGAATTGTTGGACATTTTGTTTCTTATTAATTATTAATGATAATCGAGTATTGATTGTTATTGTGTTCAACTATCAGTTAAGGAAAGTGGACAAAATTGGCAATCCTAGTCTGGACCAACGTGGTGGACCAAGCGACAGACCAACAGCATGACAATACCATCCAGAGTCATGCCACTGGCATGAATAAAAACAGATTACTGTTACCACTAGGAAATGTGAAAATATGTGGTGATTTACGAATTTTAAAGTAACGCCACACGGGACAACAGGAGCAATAGCCTGTAGGAAGGCACCGCGGTGCTGAGGTGTACCTGCAGAGGTCTGGAGTGAAGATGTAAATGCGTTCATCCTTGTTCAGCAGAGGATGGAAAGCACTTCCATCTGACCCATTGATGCTGTTGCTTTGGTTAGACTTCCAGAAGGTCAACTGCCTGCAAAACAACATATCATCATAAACACAAGCATTTTTTATCTTTTTTTAAAGACATCAAGAGCACATTTGTGCATTTAAAGAAGCATAATGTTCATTACCATGCAGCTTGCAAAGCAACCAAAAAAGGTTTTCAGACTGAGGCAGCATGCTTAATGACAGCGCTACTCCAGAATGTATTATATTTACACAAAAACAGAATAAAAACAATATTTTGGTTCCTTTTGGCTGGTGTGCTATTTTCAAACGACATCAATGCTATTATCATTGCCATCTTAATAACATTAAATTACAATGAAATGTTTTGATGATCAAACATATTTTTATCTGAAAGTCACAGTGGGAAAAGTGGTTTCCCAGGAGTAAGAAGGGCAATTAGAGACTACAGGGGAAGTGAAAGAATAAAAAGGGATAAGAGAGGTCACTAAAAAGTCATTATTAAGGCTTTCTGTTATCAGGATGTCCTGCTATGTGCTCTCTACCGTCAGCAACAGCCCTGGCCAACAGACAAACAGACATAGTACTCTCTTTTTATTGGCAAAGAGCAGTAGATTTGAGAAACGTTTCAAATCCAGAGGTTACCCAATGAAGTTTCATTACAGTGGATGAAGACACAGAGAGCGTGTGTTTGTGTGAGACTGCAACAGGGCTACCTTTGGCCTTTCCATGTTTCGACACGGCCATAATCCAAGTAGTTCTGCACCCCAGTGTGGTAGAACAAATTCTCCGTCGTTACTTCCGTTTTTCTGCACAGATCCAAAGATTCAAGTCATTAAAATGTGCCATGTTTTCAAAAACACTCACAGATAATAGCAAACACTGAAGTGCTTTCCAGAGTGACTGAATTTCATGGAGGAACTGATCAAAAGGAATTAAAGGATCAGTATGTCGGATTTAGTGGCATCTAGTGGTGAGCTTGCAGATAACAAACACGTCCCAACACCCTCCTCTTTCAAGCGTCTAGGCCATGAAACTGCATGAAATGCTACAGTGGTGCAACTTTGGCAGCCTTTGGAAAAGGACCTGTGCTCTCTGTAGATATAAACATCACTTTTTTGAGTTTATGAAATTCTTATTTTCATGTGATTACACACTAGGGTTGGGCAATATGTTAATATTTTCCAAGCAGCCACCGTCCTGCTGACTCTCAGCAGGCTGTTCACCTGGCTATGTCCAATAAATAACAAAATAAACTCACAAAGTGTAAATAAAGGAAATATTCTTAATTTTACACCTTCTGAGCCAAAGTTTTTCTCTTCTACAGAACTAAGATGAGCTTATAATTGGCTTGTTAATGCACTGTAAAACACACGTCATTCAAACTCGACAGAGTGTCAACAAAATGTTACTGGTTAGTCTTCCGCTGTTCCAAGAATTACCAACCCCGTTTGGTCGAAATAAATCCTTAATTCACTGTGTTAGAGATTCCTGCAGGCCATTAAATGAGCAAATACAAGGACAAAAATCCCAAAAATACAAAGTGCCAATAGCCGACATATTTCTCTAATCACCCAACCTTATTCTGCATTAATGAAAACATATTTGTGAATATCATATTTAATTTCTGCTATATTCTACAGTAAATCCCTGTAAATCTAACACTGGATCTTTAATAAATCTTCCAAGTACAAGATCAGCTTTCATTTTTTTGCGGAGCTGTACGTGCCTTGTACATGAGGCCAAAGACCTTTTCCACATCAGGACTACTGGAAGAGACGCGGGCCAGCAAGGGATCTTCATAGCCCCACAGCAGCTCATGCACAGTGCGTGTCGTGAAGAGAGTGGTCCCAAAAGAGTTCATCCAGATGGACACCAAATTGGCCTTCCAGAAACTCCCTTTTACCTTCGTCATTACAGCCTGGAGACGGGAAGGGGATGCGAGGGGAGAAGAGATTGAAAAGAATGCAGGGAGAGGCAGGTAGGGTGGTGGGGTTGAGGAAACAAACAAAATGCAGAGGGAAGTTACAGAACACACTCTCCACTTTCCCCCACTTGGTTTTCCACTTTCCTCTACTTAACTAAGACTGTTAGTTCATGACTCACCCAGGCGGGAATGTTGACAGTGGTGATGTTATCCACAGTGGGGTCACCCACAGACCTCTCCGGCAGAAACACAAAGCTCTTGGTGTTGTATCCAGACACCTTCAAGTTGTCATCCAGCATAGTCACATTGTCCTTATACCTGTACTCCCTGGGAAAACACAATAAAGTAACAGAATATAATTTTTTAAATTTTGTAATGTGAAAGAGTGTAGATGAGGATTAATTTTATCACACAACTTCTTCTTTTCAACACAACATCCGTTTGAGATTAGGTAACCACAAACAGTTGTAGGTTAAGGGGCACACAAAATGTGGCATTTTTTAGTGCTTCAGCAGTGAACCTTGATATTTATTTAAGGATTTCAGTGGATGCATTAGAAGCAAATGACTAATCTGCCCAAAGTTTCTTCTCACTTGTCACTCATGTGACTGGACAGGACACGAAACAACAGTGTGTCTCGAAACAACGTTTAAGATTATCCAGCAAGTTTTTAAGCTTAACGTGTGACTTAATCGACCACAAGAGGGGAAGCGGACAAGCAGAAGCTGATGTCCCCTGTTCAGTGTACATTGGTGCTGAGCAAATAATGAGCACGTTTCAACATCATTTCAGCAAGAAGCCTAGTAAAAACCTACCCCTACATAAGTAAAGGGCAGTTTTGAAAAAACATTTTCTTCCCTGCAAAACCTTAGTTTGTAGCGTGAGATATGGCCGATGCAGAAAATATACAGCAAATGCACTCAAAAAGCAAATAGCAACACAGTCAGGGATTCTGCAAGCTTCAGAAAGTTACATTTTAAAGTTTTTAAGATGAACATGAATGCAATTTAAGACCTATTTCACATCATTATAAGCAAAAAAGCACGCTAATTAATTTCTTATTGATTAATGAATATTATTTAATTGCTTAATGAAATCTGGATTGCGTCATTTAAGAGCTCTTGTCCTTTCCACAGCATGGAGCATGAAACTAGTTGGGTGTGCTCTGATACACCAGGCTGCATAGTTTGCATTAGAGGTTATTGCTTTTGTTTTGTAGTTGTTACACAGTAATCAAGACAATTTTTTCCAAAAACTCAATATAAATGGAGACTAAAGTTAACACAACTTATATATAACTTTAATGCCACAAGACAATGAATTTTTAAGACATTTTTAGGGCCTAAAATTCAGATGATTGGATTTTAGATAATTAATTTGAAAATAATCACAAAAATAATTAGATTATTACTGAGGAAATTCAAATGAAGTCCGGTAATATCTGGTGACCTATGTACGAGTCTGTAAATGCAGATCAACTGATCAGTGGAAAATTAATTTGATAATTAATTAACCATTTTTCAAGCAAAAATGTTGAACATTTGCTGGTTGCAGCTTCTCAAATGCTGCTTTTCTTTGTAATTTATGAGAGTAAATGAAGAATCTTCAAGTTTTGGACTGCTGGTTGGACAAAAGAAACAATCTGAAGACATGACTTTGGGCTCTGAGGAATTGGATGAGTAGGGCTGCCCCCTGAAAATTGAAGATTCTAATCATTATTTGTAAATAGGGTTAGGCCGATGGACATCGCCGTCATCCATTGTGATGGCTGACAGTCATCAACCACCAAGCCTTCTGCCATTGTGAGATGTGTTTTAAACGCCTTCTGTATTTGAGATAGTGTGTCCCTTCAGAGTTGCAATTTGAGTTTCAAAATCACCACATACCACAAAAGTAACTGTGACGGAAGCAGAGAAGAGTGTTAGAAACGGAGTGCAAGTGATGCACTGTCAGCATCCCTGCAGGGGACATGCCCTGTGGTACACTGGGATTTTGTACCAAAACTATGAGCAGGGGAACACACACTTTTATTTTCTCTGACTGTATAGAAATCAGATATTTTCACACAAATGACAAAGAAAGGCATTAAAATGTGAGTCTTACTGATAAACCATTCTCATGTAGGCTGATACAGGAAATTAGTGTGGCACGCTGAACTGAAAGCCTTAGTGATTAACTAGTTGCACTGTGTACTTCTGTGCACATTGACAGGCTCTTGTATCCCACCTGTATGTGTAGGGTCCGATCTGCTGGACCTCTGGCTTGGCTCCTTGAAGTATCTCATCCACATTGGTCGCATTGAAGAAGAAAAACTCCATGTAGACGGGAGGGGGAGGTCTTTTCCATGACTCAAACACACGGCTGCCTTCAACCAAAACAATCTCCTGTTGAGACACAAAGTACATATCAGTTTAAATCTAAACCTAAATTTGTTGTGGAACTTTTTGAGTAAAGGGATCTAACAAAGCAGTTCTTTCAGATTTTGTTGTTACACACACTGTAAGATCCCTTTTTGTTGCATATGATTCCCTAATAAGAACTGATTTACTAGAAAAGAGGTCACATTTGCCTACTGATGAGCACTGAAGAAGCAAAGTATCACCCTGTGTGCTCAGCCAAGGACATTAAGTTAGAATATCTCATATTCTGTGCCAGTCTTGTTTCTCTCATGTGGGTACTGACAGTCCTTTGGCTGACCACACAGGGCAATACTTGATGTTCTCGTGTACTTGGTCATTAGCAGGCAAATGTGACCTTCACTCTCATAAGTTCTTACTAGGGAATCATAACATAACAAAAAGGGGATCATACGATGTGCATATCTGTCTCTAGTCAGATATTGCCAGGTCAAAGTCGGGTCAAAGTCAGGTGCTAGTCTCTTGAGGCCATTCTGTGATATCTGAGATCAAAGGTAGAAATACAGCTGGCAAAATTAAAGAACTTGTAAAACATTAATAAATGTTTGTCCTGAATTCGTCACACCAGAGAAACAGTGTTACAACCCCACCGAGAAACATCTGAATGATTAAAAAAATCCCCAAGTATATAGAGTTAGGTCTCATAATCAGGAAAAAAAATAGCAGTTCGACCTGAAAACAACCTGAAACTGTACTATGTAGTTCTCCGTGTTATAACATGTTTTCAGAAACTATGCTCTAACACGTACAATATATTTAGAAGAAAAACTCCCTTTTAGCTTTACGGGCACTTAAATCAAGTTACTGCGCTAATGGAGAAGTGAGAGGGTTGTGTCTAGAAGGGAACCCTAGATCTGTACGACTTGTGAAACTCCTGCAAGGTTTGTACTAGTCCAGCTCTAATGTGCTGTGATTGGTTGCTACCGCTGTAGTGTGACTGGCTGGTGCGTGTTGCCTTAACAATGCATCCTTGTGATTGCCAGAAAGCCTTTCTAATGTTCTAATGAAAGAGTCTATTTTAACCAAAAAACATCTTTTCCTAAACCTACCCAAGCAGTTTTGGTGCCTACACTTACCCAACTCAAGTAGTTTTTGTTCCTAAACCTAGCCACATTGATTATGTTCCTAGACTTACCCAAGAAGTTTCTGTTCCTAGACTTACCCAAGAAGTTTCTGTTCCTAAATCTATCAGTGTGTTTGTTCCCAAACCTACCCAAGTAGTTTTGTTCCTGCACCTACCCAAATTGTGTCTGAAAACTGAAAATATTTTTAAAGTCTAAAAAAGTGACATGACAAAGTCCATTTGGAAATGATGTTTCAATAATCCCATTCAATAACTGCTTGGTTGAATTCCTTTATTCAGAAGATTCAACATAATTCATTCAGACATATAACATATGGTTGTCAAAGCCAAAGTTTCAGTTTCAAATTAATGCATAAATGCTTACTACACATATAACAAACTAACTATACTTGTATAGTTAATAACAGTTAATAACAATGGTTTTCAGTTGATGATGCATATTTGCTACGTAAGGTGCAAAAGTTTTGCAATAGTGAACATATGTTTTAAGTTTGGAGTTTCCACAATCTGTGTTCCAAGTAAAAACAACCCAGAGAACAAAAACAACCTTGGGGGGTCGTGGAGGGGAGCTGCTGTCTGAGCGTCAGACAAGAACATTGGCTGCACACATGAATGGTATTAGGGGGAGACCCTTCCACACTTTCATTGTCAGCGGTTGCCAATGACAACGGGCACTCAGGGAGAGCCGCTGACATATCATGTGATGCCGAGGGCTAGATGCCCACTGGTTGCACAGGACTGCGACCTTAATGATCTGAGCCACATTCCTCTGGACTGAGCCTTATGAGGCCCTGCAAGTGCAGCGCAGGCACAAACCTGTACCACTCCATTTCATTATACAGTACTGCTAGAAAACTGTCCCAGCAGATGTCATTGCCTATGGACAAGGATAACCTGACTCACTGCAGGGATCTTTTGAAGAACTGGAAAACACAGGGAATGAAAGAAGAAGAAAGGGGGCAAGGGGATTAGTATTTCTTTTGACAACACGTCAAGAGGAAATCTTGCTTTGGCCTAATTGTGTCAGATTTGTGTTAAAGTTAAAAGCAACACCTCAGTATGAAATAAGCCCAAAAGAGCTGATCACACCAACAAGTCCCATTATTTCAGGGGAGCATAGACCCCCTCCCATCCTTTGGGGTCCCTTCTACTTGTTCAGAGACAAAAGTTTCACTGAGTAGCCAAGAACAATAAAGCTGTCACCTTAGATTGAGGAAGGAAAAAGGGAAAAGCATAGTCTTTCTATGTCGTCCTTTCATGCTTCAAACAATCAATATGGTAACCTTCCCAGCATGCTACATGAAAATACCGCGTGGAAAACAGGAACAGAGAAACCCTCTTATCTCAGCACTTACCACCGCTACTCTTACGCCACTCCCTATTTGAAAACATATGTAGCAGGTGAATACACAAATACACATAGTGCTAGTGCTTTGATGTTGAGACAGGCAAATACATAGACGTGAATAACACTGGGCACAGCAAGAGGCTATTCATTAAATCCTCCAGTCATGATGCACAAGCTTTGCATACTCTAAATGGGTTTGCCTCAGCAGCAGCCAAACACCAAACAAAGCTCTACCAGCCGAACTGTAGACTCGCCCTGCAGTCACTAAACTCATCAAAGTCATATTAAGGTCGATTCAGTGACCATAAATCCCAGTGGACACCAACTAGCTGCAGTGGCTGTAGGGGCAGATCCCTGGTTTGCACTCACACAATCAAACAGAGGAGGTTTGGTTACTGAAAAGATCTTTAAAAGCAGGAATTACATTAATGAAAAGGTAATTATCTAGGATGGCAGTAACAGCCTGTTGGTCCACCACTTTGGCCTAGGGCAATGGTTCTCAAACTTTTTCAGGCATGCCCTCTTTTAGAAGTTTTATACAAGTGGTTAATGCAAAAAGTATCTGATTGAATTTTAGTGAAACATTGCTGGCTATGACTTCCATGAATTTTGTGTTTTCTTTAGTACAGTTATGTCAATTTTTTCCTTGAACACTGTCCTGACAACAACCACAATGGACCATACCACAGAACCTTGGAGTGAATAATCATTCTTCCCGGGGGATAAAAACCTTTTGATTTTTAATTACCCCATGGCCCTTCCTCTATATAATCACTGTCTAGATTAACTACATTTCTATTTCATAATTGGTGAAGGAATATAGTGTAATTATCCATATGTTGTGTGGAAGACTTTTGGAGGTGGCTTTCCTGGCTCAATATTTTTACTTAAATTCAGAATAAAAACTCTGTATTGTTAAAATTGTTCGAGTCAAGACTGCAACTTCGAAGGAAACCCAGCAGACAACCAGCAAGGGGCCACTAGCCTGCCATGCCTATTCTATGTAAAATCACATAGAGTAGAAATTCCTCCTCAGGGACAGGCCATTTTTCAACTTCACCTCATCAGCAGGTCATTGCATACTGACCCCCTCTTGACTCACACTGAAGCGGAGAGGCTGCCGACCCAGCCGGTTTCCCAATAAACCTACCAGTGTGAAAGAGGCTTAGCACACAAAGAGAGTCTACTGCTGTGAGGGTATCCATGGAATGAGATCCTTCACACTGGTGCAACTGGGGTAAGGGAGTAATTTGAGACGGCTGAGATAAATCATAGTGCCAGGCCAGCGGATAACCATGTATGTCTGCATGTGAGCAATATGCATGTGTCACACCCACACTTTACTGAGTGAGACTTCTGACATCTGCCTGTTCATGTAATTAATACTCTCAAGACACAGAAACTACTTTGCCAAATCAATGCTTAGTATGTCTTCTTACAGCTTTGTAAGAATTTGAAAGACTAGTAATGAGACCGAAATATTGTTAAACAAGTGAAGCAGCATTATTTTTTTTAAGGTTCAACAACGTCTAGTTTGCAACTGATTCAAAACTAGGGCTGCCCCCTTACAGTCGACTAAACTGTTAGTCAATGAGATGAGTTTTAGCCAACCATGTTTTCATTTATTCCTTAGTCGCAGAAAAAAACACCTCAAATTTCATTGTTTGTTTGACTGTTGCAACTAGGAATGTTCCCAAATGGAGAAGAAACATGAAGCAGTTGAGGACTGAGTTTATAGCAAGTTAATTTGTAAGCATACGTAATCTATCATGTTAGGAAGTCTGTGAGTATTTGTTTTTCTTAAGTTTTAAGTATTCATTCCAGTGTTCTAATCAACAAGAGTTGTGTGAGGATGTACTGTGTTGAAATAAATTAACTAAATGTTCAGTCTCTTTGCTGGTTGTTCCAACACATTCAGAGTCATTACCACTTTTGCTGTTTGCATTTAACAGGCGCTTTCTTCCGTTCCCAAAAAAATACATATCTAAATAAAGTAATATCATAAGCATGCAACAACTAGTCAACTATTGTCTTTAGCTCCCTACTACTAGTCAACAAGAAAAATCTTTAGTCAGTGGCAGCCCTATTCAAAACCTTCAATTACTACTTATTTATTAAAAAATGGTCTGCTTGTCTGTGTAGAATTTCATTCTAAGGTTATAGCTTGCACACCTTTGGTCAATGGGTAATAAAATTCAATAACTCACTTTACTGTTAGTTTGGTTGACTGTGGCTTTGTAATATCAACCGCTGTCTGTCTTGGCTAAAGCCAGCATCTATAATTAACTTACTCTGGACAAGCATTGGCACCAAAATAGCCATAACCTCTTTTACAGCTTTTTCAAACACTGTAAACTGCAACATCATAACACATTTCACCAATGTTAATTGACACCAAGGTCATGTACTCAGTAGTATTTTCTTGAATTTCCTTCTAAATTTGAGGCATATGTACAGAATTTACACCAGATGAAATGCTCTCAATTAAACTACCGAGTTCAGGCGAAGACGAAACCACTAACCCAGCATGACTCAACCCTCCCCAAATTCTCATAATTTTCTTTTTTCATGTTGTGGTTCCATCTATGCATAGTCTTTTTTGTGCTAGAGAGGCAACAGGTTGCACTTTGGCTCTTAATTTGTCTTTTTAAAATAACTTAACATGTGCCTTTGGTTTTCTGAGCACAAGTGGATAGCTCCTAAGTACATGTGTGAATGCACCCAAGACACATAGAGGATGCATTGAGATCCAGTCGCTCAGACCACACTGAAGGACCTCCTAGTCAACTGATGTCCATCTGGTTCCATTTGGTTTTCTTTAATGCAAATTATGTGGTTGGGCTCTCTCTCAACACTCAGGCTAAGCAGTAAAGTATTAAGTGTTTGTGAAAACATTGCTTTTTTAAAAACTGATTTCACAATTGAACTAGCAACCACAATGTCCCCAGACTCTCTTTCAAAACAAGTAATTTCAAGAATTGTTGAGTAAGGAGAAACTTATTAAATTTTGTGAAACAGCTACAGCAAATTTGTAATCATTCATACCTTCTTGTAAATTCAGCATTAAATGCAATACATTAAATTGTTTCTTTCCTCACAAAAAACCATTGTGTCAGTTTGCCGTGGGATCACTGTACCAGTGGCTACTCTGCCTGAAGTGTGTCTACCTGCCACAATTTAGCAGCTGTTTGAACACATTGTTTCAAATAATTTCAGCGTTAACACCAAATCTATTAAAGATGAAAACATTTTATTGATGGTTAACCAGTAAACTGTAACCATTAAAGGCTATTGTTTTATTGCCTGTGGAGAAAATTCCCAATTTTCCTTAAAAATTGCCCAGTTTTGTAAGCTGCTAAGAGAAACTTGTCTTACGCAGTACGATAATTTGGGCTTTCTTGTAAATTCAGCAAATGTTATGCATTCAGTTATTTCTTTCTTTGTGCAAAAAACATAGTGTCTGTTTGTCCCAGCATGTTGGCTTTTACTGTTGGGTTAAAAACAACAACACATTTAGCCTTTGCAAATGGAAATGATGTAGCTACAGTATGTGTTTATTTGCATATGAGCGGGGAAGTGAGATCCCATCACAAGCGGTCATTCGAGATGCATGTGGAGACACATTATAATGCCAGGTGTGAACTGCTGTACTCAGAGCTGTCCACTTGTGATCGGATCACCCAAGACTGCATGTTAATACAGCATTAGTAAATCAGCATTAGCCCCAATTCTCAACACTAGAGAGCCTTGTTGTGAATGTACCCTGACCTCTAAAGTCAGCATTAAGCCTCTCTGATAAAAGCCATCTGATACCTGCTATGCAGAGAAGCAAGTTTGATATGAAAATAAAGATGAAGGTGTGCCATATGACAACATTGAATATGGGCCAACGGTTTTTTCATGCCTGTAATGTTATCAAAGTAAAGTGAACCTTCTGGGAAGGCCTTGAACTTCACTGACTAACCACACATTGGAAATCCAGGAAATCTCTTCACTTACGGATTAATGGTATGGAGCTCATTACTGTAAAACATGTTTACTGAAGCTGAGTAAGTGGTTTCACTGACGCAACCAAACAGAATTACTACAGATGTTTGTATTTAATGCTCAGTAATAAGACTTCATATGCAGGGTCCATTAACTTCTCCAGTTTAACGTTAAACATCAGTGAAGTCACATCCACTGCCCTTACTTGCACCCAAACAACAACATACATCTGTAAAGTCGAAGACCACAGCTGAGAAAACGTCACTTCAGTATCTTTACACCGTTCCTTTCTGTTAACCTCAGCATCTGTAAACAAATCTACACCAGTACCAAAGCTTTCACCATCAGCCCCTCCATGGTCAGGCAAGTGAGCTGCTAGATTTACTAGCCCAACATGGCATTTTACTTGCCCCAGGCAAGCAGACAAGCCTTATTGTTGAGCCCTGCATTAATAGTGTCTTATAAACATCAATAATACACTAAAGTATTCCTCTGTGAGCCTTAAGTAAAGTGACAGCACTGTATAAAGTTATTAGGAATTGTATGATGTTTATAAGACATTATTCAATTTCAGAAACTTGTATGTCATGATTATAACTGTACAGAGAACTTAATAAAGCCTTATAAATGTATTAATAATGTCTTATAACTGTGCTTGTCATGCATTGTAAACAAGACCATCATAGAATTGTGTTTAGGGCTGCACCTAATGATTTTTTGTCAATGATTAATCCAAAATGATTCAATTAAATAATAATTTACCTAAAATACAAAAACCTGCCTCATAGACATATAAAGCTGATTAGAATAATCATAATAGTGGGATATTTTAAACTTAGTGTCATTTCCCCCCTATCAAACAGACTCCATGTCAGATGCCTGATCAGAAAGTACTGGAGCTCAAATTCAAAAGGAGCTGTGATGCATATTGCATACCCTTCACTGAACTGGACAATCAGTATTTCGACTTAAAACTTAAAACTGGTTATGACATTAAGTTATTTCATCAGTGGAGTCATATGCAGGTAAGCTGATCACTGGCAGTGTATTTTTGTATGAATGTGGGACAAAAAAAGTAACTGAAATTAATTACGTCTGTAATGTTAATGTTAGCCATTTCTGACTCATAAGTGACTGATAAAGTAAACAGAAAGTAAGAGTAAGTAAGGAAGAAAACAGTAAAGTAAGACAGAAAACAGCTGTATAACACTGTTAAATGATGCATGACATTACTTTTAATATGAAGGTGATGTAGAAACATCTAGAAACTTTATCTCTGAGGACAGGTCATTCAGTGCCCAGTGGAGCAGGTGCACTGCTGTGATAACACATATCCAGTTTGTGGAGCTAATGAGAGCCAAACTGTTGTGTATCTGTCTAAAATACTCCCACACTTTAGATGAACGTGGCAAAGCTCTCTGCAGCTTGTTTTCCAGGTGAATCCATGCTCTGACCAGGCATAGCAATAAAATAATAATAATAATAATGACATTTTTCACTATTTTCTTTTCACTTATAGACCAAATTATTAGACAAGAATGAACATTATGATAACTCACAGCTTAATTTTCAATATTCATACTTTTCCTCCAAGCAGATGCTTAAATTCACTAACAACAACAAGCTCTTTACCTCTCACAGTTGTTTTAATGTTCTTTATAGTTCAGCTCAGGCTGCTCAACTCTAATTACCATATTAAGACATATATGTTGTGAATGTGTCTGAGTGAAGCTTTGTAAATCAAGCCTCACCAGTGCGTGATGTGTGACCAGCTTGACTTGATTCAAACTGCATCTTTGCACATTGATATTTCAGTGGTGTTTACAAAACTTTCCACTGAGTTCAGAAACTTGTCCTTTGTCCTGATTTGCTCTCAGCAGTGGACTTTTTTTTTGTGATATGTGTTAAAAACACCAAGAACAAGTAACAGGGACCCAGCCCTAACTTCTTCTTGGCTGTGGAATTTTCCTCAGAACCACGTCCTGTCATAATGACAAGTATTGAAGGCAGAAACGCACATTACTGGGCCATTAGGAATTCCTTTGGATCTACTGTCTGATAAAGTCTTTCAATACACTCAGTGTGTGCTAATGGAAGGAAACTGTGGCTGAAACTGACTTACTAATCTAACTATGGGCAAGAGAAAGTACTGATTGCACAGTAAAAGCTGCTGAAACCATAATAATCCCACCTCCTCCATCTCAAGGAGTTTGAGCGGCATATTAGAGCCACTACCTCTGGGAGGCAACACACAGCCCATCACTGTCCTGCTTCAAAAAACCACAAATCATAACAACAGTCATTGAACTCCAGTGATAAGGACAACCATGGCATCTCATGATACATGATAACAAACAGCAGATAACACAACAAAGTTTGGACTTCCGCTCATTTTTATTAAAAGTTTGTCGCTGCTTATTCTGTCTGACTCATGGAGTTGGCGCGTTTTAAATCATAATGCAGGTCAAGGTCCCTGGTGTGATCTTATTAAACTGTTCAACTCTTAATGGCCTGCACTAAAGATAGGGAGTGAGTACAGCCAAACAAAGTCATGCACTTCCAGTTCAATCCTCTAGAGTTTGTTAACAGGATCTGTAACTGAGCCCACTGCAATCCTTAGTGCTTATATTTACTGCCCAGCCGCCCTGTTTTTTTTTTTGTTTTTTTTTTTTGATTGTTTGGCTGTACAAATTATTTTTTAAAAGTGGCCAGATCAGATTCCAGTGTGAACTGGTCACGGCCCTGAAATGCCATGCATGAAGCAAAAGAACAATAGCAAAGACATCACACACAGCTGGTAGTCATTTGAAAGTAAATAGAGGCCAGTGAAGTCAGTGTTTAGGGTTTCATTAATGCAAATAATAATATAATAAGGATAATGAGGATAAGGCAAAAGCGAGACAAAGTTTTAATTATGACTTTTTGTGACGCTATGGATGCTGCTCCTGTACAGAGGTGTGTGTGGATATGAAATATGTGCAAGGAGTGGTGGGATTGTGTCGTGAATGGCTTCACAGAATTAGGCCCTAAATTTAATCCAAAAGTTAATTTGTCAGCGCCTCCTCCACATGAGTCTCACAGCAAGATACTTTAGGCAAGTGAGTATGAATTCTGATATGACTGTTGAGACTGAGGTTGCACTGCAAAAAATCTGACCTGGATCTGATTCAGGACTACATATATGGCAGAAAGAGTATTTAAAAGTGTAAGCACTGTTACAATACTGAAATATTAGTCAACTGCAATTTGTGTTAAAAAATCCTTACATAAAAGTTCAAAGTATTCTTCTCAAAAAATACTAAGTAGTTACTTTTTAAGCACTTATGTCTAATGCATTACCAACAGACATTCAGTTGAAAGGCGTTTCTGTTTTTCCTAATCTTTAGTCTCAAATACTCACAGCTCCTGCACTTTTCTGGTCAGTGGTCGGGTCACCTCTCCAAACCTACGCCTACCGCAGCATTTTTGTTTGTTTTTTGTAATCCATATGTCATGGTTTTCATTGGCCAGTGTAGCCTTATTGGCTACCTAAACAGTGTTTCTGCAGGTTTCAAAACGTTCTATTTAAGACTGTGAATGCAATTTAAGGTCTATTCTACATCTATACAACTATGCAAAAATGTCAGAAGGATGCGAGGGATTCACACACTGAAATTAACATTTTACTGAATGGCGCAGGGTTACTGTATTGTAGTGTTATTATATAAGAATATTGGCATAAATCCAAAAGCAGTCTAGATGACACAGCAGATGCAGGGGTTAACGTTGTGTTGCGCTGGAGCCAGACTTTGGTGATACAAACAGGCTGGGTTACTCTGAAGAATGCTGACCAGGCTGCACAGGTGCATTAGTGGTTACTGGATCTATGTTGATTTAAGATGTGTCAAAATTGCATTTAAGACATTTTAGGCCCTTAAATTCAGATTACTGGAGTTTAGACTTTATAAGGCTTTTAAGGACCTGTGGAATCCCCGAAAAATGCAAATGAAACATTTGGATATTAATTCAAATTGTAGCCTACTAAGCGACTAACTACGCTTTTAAAAGTAACAAAATAAACGGCACAGTGTAAAGTATACTTAAGAGTGGAATTGCAGTAAAGCTGCAAAGATTGATCTATTAATTGAGATTAATCAGCAACTTTTGATTTAACAAAACAGAACAAAAACAGTCCAAAGTCTCTGATCTCAGATTCTAAATTTGGACGAAATAAAACATTTTACGAAGTCATCTTAGGCTTTCTGAAACAGTTATCAACATTTTTCACCATTTTCTGACATTTTGTGGAGCAAACAACTAATTGATTAATTGAAAAAGTACTCAAAAGACTGGTTTAATTTCAGTAACATGAGTAGATGTGATTTGTTATCTCCACCCAAAGATCGGATTTGGGCCGCTTTTGCATGCAGTGTGAACGCAGCCTTGTAATCCCTCGTTGTTGTAGTGATGTCTATGATTCTCATCCCTGCTTGAACACAGCAGTGCAGTCCAGAGAAAAACACATGCCTATTAGTCATTGAAACTTCTCTACACAACAAACCACGTGCTTTGAAAAGCTCAGATGATTTTTTAAAAAAAACAAAAAACAGTGTTGTGGAAGTTTTTACCTTTTTGAGGCGGTTGTGCATTAACGTGCGGAAAACCTGAGACAGCATCAAACCAATCCCAGCGACCAGCAGGAGACCAGAGACGATCCCGACCGCGGTGATCGCGCACGAGCGCCGCGTCATGTCTGCAGGTGCTGCAGGAGCGTCAGACCTCTGAGGGGATGAATGAAGACGGACGTTGAGCTAGTTTTACTACACAAAACTCCTACAAAGGCTTTATCTTTAACCACACGGGCGGTGATGTGAGAGCTCCGACCTCGTTTTCCGCGCTGCTGCTCCTTTGTTTAGCTGAGAAGTTTCTTCAGGGTTGTGAACTCCAGCCGTTGAGCAGCTTGAAGTAACGGTCGGAGACGTTTAGTGAGCTGTTACAAAGAGCGGGAGTCTGTTTACTTATGGTTAATAATGAAGCGGTTAACTTTGACAGCCACGAGGTCCCCTGAATCAGCCTCGAGCGGCGGTCGACCCAAAAGTTCTTGCGATACTAAAAAAAAAAATCGCCACGGAGTATTTGTAGCGGGCTGTGAAGTCTTTCCCTCCCTCAGCCGCGCCAGCAGAGCGCTGATTGGTCGTCACGGTTTGTGCCCCCCTCGGGTGATGAGTGAGCGCGCGTGAGCGTACCGCCGCGTGCAGCAGCTCGAGGACACCCAGCTGAGTGATTCAGAGAGCGGTTAAAACTTTATTGACGTGTAACTTCCTCACAGGACAGCGGCTCAGACAAAATGCGGTTTAATGTTCACGGTTGAGCAGTTGACACGAATGAAAGTCAAAGAGGGTAAATATAGTGTACATTATCTGTTAATGTTCACAGAAGCCTATTCAGTGAGAATCAAGTAGGGGAGACTGGGGACGTGTGCAACCCTTTTTGCATCCCTCTCAGTTGCTCAAACACCAGGGTTCAAATTACATGGTGGTTTTGGTGGGAGCCCTATTCATATAATATCATTAATATCATATTATTACTATTGCTATATGATTTCTGCTTTTATTAGTATACATGTCTTATATATTTCTGCAATCTATTGTGCTACATAATATTTTATTATATGTAACTATATTATTATTATTATTATTATTATTATATTATTATGCTGTCAGTATCACTCTGCTGTTGCATGCCAGACTCCATTGATTTTCAATGCCTACCTGGACCTTATTTATGTATTTGCATTGCCACTGGTCATACCTTGTGCATCCTGGTGTACTTGTGTGTACTTTGGCTGCTATGACAACTTAATTCCCCTCTGGGGATGAATAAAGTTATCTGCCTATCTATCTGTTTATTTCCTGGTGCATGCTGTTACTAAAGCATCGCAAGCATGAATGGAAGCGTGCAGCAGCGCGGTCAGTCGCAGGCTTACTGCGAAAAACATTTGACTGTTACTACCACAGACGGTTAACATTGTCAATAACATTCACTGGATACTGCATAACAACAACACAGGGCTACTATTCAAAATCAAAGAATAATCAGAGCAAAATTTTAAAATAAATAAATAAATAAAAAATTAAAAAAAAATCACAAAATCAGCTGGGGGACACAGACAATGCTTTTCTGCCTCCCACTCACATCCTTTCAAGAATCACACATCACATGGTAAAACAATAAAGCTGAACATTTGTTAAACATTGTTTAGCAAAGTTGTGTTTTTTAAATCTACAAATAAAGAGACTTCTTGTGCTATTTAAATAAAAATAAGAAAGAAAATATCAGAGAAGTATTCTAATCTAGTACTAAACGTTATCCTCAAGTGAAGCACATATACTTGAAAAATCAATTTAAATACAGTAACAAAGTATTTGTACTTACTCCCCACCTCTGTCTGTCCCTCTGCCTCATCCTCCATCCTTCATTTAGTTTTTAGGCTAACAGACAACATGACCTGCCCGACCTGCTGCACGTACAGAGTTTTTTGGATTAGTAACTATAATAACATTACTGTTTGGGAAATTGTAATCCATTACACTACTCATTACTGGGTTAAGTAATAATATTGTAGTAATACATCACTATAATTGTTAATGCCCAGATTGCGTATGTCTGGTAATTACAGGTATTTCTCCTATAAACGAAGCGCCAGGGGTGGAATGTAACTAAGTATATTTACTCAAGTACTGCTCTTCATACCTGCACTTTAGTCGATTTTTTCTGTTTTATCATCCTTTTTTTATTCTACTCCACTACATCTCACACACAAATATCATATTTTTTACTCTACTACATTTGTCTGACAGCTTTAGTTACTAGTTACATTTCAGATTACAATTTTTCATACCATTCCTGCCCAGTTAAAACCATGTAACTCCAAATGTGTTGATTTTCAATGTTTGTGACAATCTGAACTATTAAGTTCATTTCATATACACATGAATATATGTACATACACACATTATGTATTTATAATTACTTGTACAAGTACATTACTGAAACATTACTCAACTACAAATAAAACTACTGGTGTTAAAAAAAATACTGTTTATGTTTAATACATTATCAAGTACGAATAAAATTGCAGGCTTGAAAAAATACTCCTACCCTATAAAGTGACTTAATCACAGTCACTTGAGTAGTTGTAATTAGACTTTTACTCAAGTATCACTTTCACTTTGACTAACGTTATATTTTAGCAAGATGTCTCTGACTTTTGGGAACTTTTGACAACACTGCACTTACCTGTGTTAGTCAGTCAACAGCTGTATTACTATACTCTGTAATTGTCCGCCACAGTTTGTCTGGTAATTATAGGAGTTTCTACTATGATAACAGCTCAATAAGGCAATAAGCAAAGCATCACCTGCTCTCTAATAACAGTAATCTAGAGAGGTGCGATATCCTGTGCTGTAAATAAATCCCCTGTTACTGCAGACACACACTGTTGCCTCATATCAAAAGCTTTTCACCGTCAAACCACAGCACAACAGTCAGCAGACAGACTTACAGGACAGATGAAAGGGTGCATGCGACAGGCGCTTTCTGCACTCAAACCTCAAAAAGTATGTCATGAAAATAAGCAAGTAAAAAAGTAAAAGTAAATAAAAGTTCTCACGCAGAAGGGCCCATTTCCGGATAATAAATATGAGCTCTTTGGATTATAATTGTTGATGCTTTAAAGGAACAGTTCACCTCAAAATCCAAAATACATATTTTTCCTCTATTCCACCATATTGGAGAGAAGGCAAAAATCTCTAAGGCCAATATCTTCGAAAACTCTGTGGGGGTGAACTGTCCTTTTAATGTGTCCACCACTATCATATTGCAGCTGGTAAAAGTGGTGCTCATTTGACTAAACTTTGCTGTGTAGCTTCATCTATAATAACATGTCATGATTTATTAGCTGCTTCATGTTTTGTATTAAATATCTGACCCTTGCCACTACTGCAGTGGGATAGAAAGAGCCTTCTTCAGGTTGCAAAGGTCATGAAAATACATCAATCCATAAAAACATTTGAACAAAAGTATAAAGAGAGCAATAGTAAATACCTGAATGAATAAAGAGAAAAGGGGGGAAAGGTGATGGGGCAGGCACAGAAAAATGGGTACCCTTAAAAAGAAAAGGTTTTCTGACTGAAGACACCCAAAAAGCTGTTAGATTTCACAATGTTTGTACAGAGGTTGCAAACCCACCACGTTAGCTCTTTTGCAGGCTGCAACACTACTTATATAGTTTATAGACTCAAATGTGAATGCAGAGGAGGTGATAGACCCAAACATCCCCTCCAGTGTGTAGGTCGGTCTGGGACTTTTTTTTTTTTTTTTTTTAACTTTGTCTAGCCAAGGACTAATGAAGGCTTTTTTTAATTTTTGGAACAGAACAGAGTGCCTTTTGTGTTTGTCCACCAACACTTTACAGATGTTTTTACACAATGGAGCCCAAAGAGCACCTGATTTTTGTTTGTTTTGAAAATATTGTGTATCCACACATCACTTCTATCTTCATTGATTTTTTACAAGAAGTGCAGATGCTTGTGTAAAAAAGATTCTGGTAAAAGTAGAAGTACTGATTCAACTTCTTTACTCAAGTAAAAGAGAAAAAGTACATGCTCTGAAATGTACTCAAAGTATAAAAGTAAAAAATTGCAGTTTTTTATGTTGTTTTTTGTTTTTGTCATGTTTCATCTTCTGTATTGTTCTACCTGCTGTTTCTGTGCAAAGCTAACTGAACCTCTCTGTTTTATCTTATTAAGTCTTTTTGGTCTTGTTACGTCTTTTACATAGTTTTTTAAGTGTTGTTACATCTGTTTCATCTTGTTAGTTTTTTGTTTTGTTGAGTCTTTTGCGTTGTTTTTCTCCTTATTACATCTTTCATCATGATTCGCCTCGTTACATCTTTTTTGTTGTTGTTTTGTATTGCATCTTTTTCATCTTGTTGCGTCTTTTTAGTCTTGTCACATCTTTAAGCCGTTCTAGTCTTGCTACATCTTTTTTCTCTTGTTAAGTCTTTTACTGTGGTTTTTTTTTTTTTTTTTGTCTTGTTACAAAGGCAGCGCGCAATGACTCAAAATAAAAAAAACTTTAAAAACTTTAAAACTAAAGTAATAAGCCTATTTTGAAAATTTAAGAAGTGCAAGTACAGATATTGGTGTTCACATGTAGGAAGTCAGAGCAAAAAGTTGTAAATGAATAATAAGTAAAATACAGACACCTAACAAAAGTATTTGTACTTGAGTGCAGTTTTGAGGTATACCTCAAAACTGCACTCAAGTACATTTGAATACAGAACACTTTTATTTGTCATTGTTGCTTTTTATATACAATATATTTTCACCTACTGACTTAATAATAGTTCTGTTTACCTTTGTTCTGCTTTGATGTCCTTGTTTTAGCTGAATGTGTATTTCTATCTTCCTGTATATTGTTCTTGGAACAGTGTGTAAGTGCACGGAGAGCAGCTTAAACAGAGCCGAATTCCATGTATGTGCACTCATACTTGGCGATTAAAGGTTTTATTAGCCAAAATCAGCTTTATTCTGAAGCTTTCCTTTACTTTTGGATTATCTCAATACCAAATATGGTTAACTTGTTTAGCTTAATATAATGTTTTATGTTCATTTTTAGATTCTTTAATTGTTTGTCCAGATATTCCTTCCTTTGTTATGTGTGAATGTTTAAATTATGAATGGTAATTATGCACATTTAAATGTGCTTTGTTCCTCAAATATATTTATTGATTTAACAACCAGTATTGTGAACAATAAATGGTAACAAATCCAGGATGCCACAGTGTATTGGTCTCTGATTTCACAGACAGGATGTATAAGTAATAACAAGAACAGCAACCAACCTTCACCTCTGCCAGGTCAGTCCCAAACTCTGCATACCCAGCCGCCCACCCATGTTCCCTCCCACTGGTACTGGTAAAACATATATTCAGTGACAGGCAAAAACAGATGAAATCAAAACAAAACAAAACAAGAAAACAAAAACACTCAATAAAGGGTCAGATACTCAATAAAAGGCCTCCAGGTGTCTGTAAGTGAGTCTGCAACTGAAAATCTGCTTTTTCAAGTTTGATGTGGTTTAGGATCTCAGTGAGCCAACTATTGTGTGAGGGGGCGAAGAGCATGCTTCCACCTAAATAAAATGAGGTGTCTAGCTAAGAAAGGCAAGAACACGCCAGTTTGCCGATGGTACATTGGGTGCTGCAAGTGATGGGACACGAAAATACGAAAAGTGGGGCCAAAGGAAGAGGGTGGAAATGACTGATTATTAAAAACCGAGGCTAAGATAGAGGGTTTGTCCAGTCCAAAATGTTTGCAGGATTGTATCCAGATCTTGATTGAATTGGTAACAATTGCCTTTTGGGAAATATTGTGAATTTTAAGGGGAGGTTGTGTGGTTATGAGCATCTGAAAGGACAACTTTGATGAGCTCCATCAGAGCCCAAGAAAGAAACGTTTCACCTTTGCTATCATTCCAGTTACATATTTTGTTGATGTTGCATGCCCAGTAATACTGAATAACATGGCCAATTAGGGACAAGAGGAGAGCAGACCAGAGAGTTGTGTCAAGTTTACATTTGTCAACAACAGAGCAAAAGTTTTTTGCAAAGATCATTAAATGTTAAAGTAGTGATGAACACAGGTATTAGTACATAAGTACTGCGGTATTTTCTTGGATAGAGCACTGATGGGGAGGAGTTCACTTTTATGGAAATTTAACTTATAACCCGAGTATGTGCAACACTGAATTAAAATGCTACTGGGCGAGATGACACCAGGCTGGAGGCATACATCAGCAGATCGACAGGACAATTTGTGAGTGATACCCACCCTGGTGATACCTTCAAATCTCCCCCTCCTCTCAAAGCCAGATGGCTAAGGGTTCAATGGCCAAAGCGAAGTGGAGGGGAGAGAGCGGGCAACCCCGTGGAGTGTCCCGGCGGAGCTCAGAAGAGTGTGAAAACGCAAGCGACAGGAGATTTGTACAGCAACTTAATCCAAGCAATAAAATGAGAACTAAAACCAAATTTTCCCAAAACACAATAAAGAAAATTCAATCAGGAGAGACTTCTTTCTGAGTGTACGAAATATATTTATTTGACACGTGCACAATCTGGATGAGAAATATGAAAAGTCTTTTATTGTGATTAGACCCCATCGTGACATTATCATGTATAAGGTGGTAGTTTCCCATTAAAGTAGGAATCCCCCGATGGAGTCTGGACACTGGTGGTGGTGAAGGGGTGGCCGAAGATCAGGATGTGATGAGGACTGGACTTCTGATGAGCTCAACCTGGGCTCTGGATATGAAGAACAGGAGGAGAGCAGACTGTAAAGTTTGCCGGCAACAACATGATTGGCTGATGGAGGCGGTGGCTACATCTGATTGGGTAACTGACAAGTGGACACTCATAATCAGCTGACTGAGAATGAGCAGGAAGGAGAGTAAGACAGAGAGAGCTGTGAATGAATGAGGCGTTAGGACTGTCTTCCTGATTGAACTTTCACTTCCTGTCAATATTTTTTCAGCATTTAAAGATGATATAACCTCAGGGGTGTCACAGCTGTGTGTAGCTAATGTTAGCAGTTGGTCTCACCCATAAATGTTTCTTTAAATTAGATGCTGAAACAAGAAAATGGCAAAATTTCCACCTAATTAAAGCATTTTTTTTCAAGAGGCAATGATTTGGCAACAGTCAGATTAGCGAGTGGTGTTGTGAGACTTGTGAAGAGCTGCATCACCCACCACTAACTAGAAGGATCTGAACATTTGAAATTGCTTTCCTGCAGAAGGCGTGACACAGACCCGTCGACAGTTATCTTTACTGATCTCGTAAGAAGACGTGATGCAGCCTGTTCTAGAGTTCACCAAACCAAGCAAGAATAGGAAATGCAGTCATCTTGTCTCTAGGTAACAGTCTGGATGTGGCTTCCTCTAATATCAACACAGCTCTTAATTTTTTGCTTGTTTTCAGTTTTAGGATGCAGTCATCACAAAATACAGCAACCACAAGACTCTAACCACAGCCCCTCCTTCACAGCGAGAGTCTGGCTCATCTGCATGCTTTTACACTTCTGCATTTCTACTAGTGAACAGCACATATAAAGGTGAGAGGACACAGGACTGAGGTGACCCGGCGGAACAGCACAACACATCATACATCAACTCTGACACACTGGAACTTGTCCACAGTCAACAATCATAAAGGTTAGGTTCCTGTTTTAAAACAGCACTCACATGCCCACGTGCACACAGAGTCTTACAAAGTAATATCTGCCTCTTTGTGTTAGCCTACTATCCCCCTGATACAGCACTAGAAAACACAACGTTTTACACTAACTGTAACGACTGTAACTGTGAAAAGTAAGCCTCGATCAGCTTCAGGTTAAAATCTGCAATAACGTTTTTTGTCCCTTTGGGGGCAGTGGAAACACAAACACAAAATGTCCTCATTTTTTAAGTCCAGATGAAGCAGCATTTTGAGAGTATCTAACTTCTGTATCATGATGTATTTCCGAACAGGCAAACAGGACATAACGTCCGAAGGAATTTGATTTGTGTCATAACACAATGTAGCCGCTGTTAGCTAGTTAACAAATGAATATTAGCTCTGTGCTGCTAAATGCTGATGATTAATTGATTGTGCCTCAAGAATATGTAAGCACACATCTTATTTTGCTTTACAGGAAAAGAACATGATTGGATTTTGATATAAGAATATAAAGACATGGATTTTTTTGTGCATATATGCACAATATGATCATGCATTGATGTGATCTGAAAGGGCTAAAATGCATTTTTATTCCATCTTGACTTTAAGTTGATGCTGCAATCTTATTAGCAAACTGTTGCTTTTTTGCACATCCAGCAGTTTTAGTGTAACATTATCGTCCATCACTTTTTCTGGCCACCTTGTCAATGTAAGTGCAATGTTCTTGTAACTCTGTTTTTGGTCTCAATCATTTACTCAGGTAAATATTTGGATCTTTAAATACCCCACTATGTTCACCTGTGTGTTGCTCACTGTCTGTCTGCTGTTTGATGGTGAGCAGGTTGTTTCCTGTGGATTTTTAGAGCTTTCTCATGGTAAACAGCTGCCTGTTGTGGTAAAAAATAATGCAATGAGAACAGTCAGAATGAACCAAAACAGTAAAGTTGTGAGCTAAACAAACCTGACCTGAAACTTTCTTTAAAGCTCCGTAAAGCTGAGAGGAGCAGCGGAGTCCGGTGATAATTCTCTAAATGTTTGTTACCACGAGTGACCCCCTTCACATTGTAATTTTATACTTTGAGTTACAATGCAGGTCACAAATTAATTTAACTGATTTAATAGGGAAAATGGATAATTAAATCATACTATATTTTGACTGGCTTGACTGATCACAACAAGAGTTGACTGACTAAAGCTGACTGAAAAGCACTTCCGAACTCTCAGTAACTATTCTAAAAAGTGATCTCCCAGTTTTGGAGGGTGAACTAAATAAAATGCAGTGAGACAGAGTTAAGGATAAAGATGATGTATGTACTTGTTGTGATAAATTAATGAATGCAGTTGAAAGGATTGTCGGCAAGTTTCTAAAAAAGCCTAAGAACTCAAACAGAAAATCTTCTTTACCTTGGGTAAATGAGTCCGCTCAAAAACTTATGAAACAACGGAATCGGGGTCTACGAAGTGCAATGAGAAGCTGTTTAAATAATGATGTGGCGATATATAAAGGTCTAAGAAATCGTGCTTCTAAAGAATTAAGAAATGCAAAAGCTGAATCCATAGCTCAGTAATCACAGAGGCCAGAGGGGATTGTTCTGCTATGTGGAAATAAATGAACAGTTTAATAAAGCCGGCAAATCGACAACAATATGTGAAGTTAAAATTGGGAACCAGTTGGTTGTTGACAGTACACAAATTGATTATGCATTCAATAATTGTTTCCTCTGTCGGGAGCTTGCCAGGACCTTTAAAGTTCCCAGTGTTTGCGTCCTCTGTTGATCTGATACAAACATTAGCTTAGCTCTCTTTCACTGCCCTGTGGCGCATTCCTTCAGTAACACACCTGAGAGCTGCCAATATTAGTTTGTTTTGCCACTGAGCAGTTTGAAAAGGAACAACCTTGGAGAGTTTACTCATTCATTTTACAAGTTACAGTCTGGAGGTCACATGCATCCGTCGCTTACCTTCATTATTCTACTACTTCCCCGTGTGAGCCCAGAGGGTGTTTTGTTTTATAACCACGGTAGCTTTGAAAAATGCAAATAATGCAGCTGCTAAAATCAGATGCAAAATGTAAACAAAAACAAAATATACTCTATCTTCAAAGAACAACCCTTTTTGAGGAACAAAATCAAGAGACTTTTTCATCTGCTGGCCTATTTTCAAAAATAGGTTATAGGAAATATATCCATTGTCTCACACCGTCCCCCTGTAGCTAGTACTGAATGGACTACAGCAGCCCAGAAGTACTACAAACATCAAGGTTATGCTAAACATAACAGGAAAATGTAATCAGAAGTGTACTCCATTTCAATAGGATGTTGCTCCTTTGAATTGTCATTGTGTGAGGAAACAGTGACAGAAGTAATAGGATATGTACACATACAGTTTAATCGCAGAAGTCTTAATTTATTAGACAGTAAATATCAATAATAAATAGCCATTTGTTTGATTTAAGGTACGATTACAGTGAGATATTATGTTCACTCGTCATATACGCTAAAAAATAATCATGCACTTAAACTTTTAATTGGTGCAAAACAACAATAACTCTCAAGTAGGACAGAATTAGTGAAAATCAGTGCAGTTAAGCACTACATCAAGCCAAATCTGCAAAACATTAGACAGAGTACTGGCGTGGTGTGCCATCTGTTTGCCATGTGTTTGTGCTGAAGCATCCATGTGGAAATGTGGAGTAATTATTCAGATTCTGATACTTTTTTGTTTGTTGTCTCAACTGTGGACTTCTTTTTCCCATTGAGTAATATTTACATCCACCATTGACATTGGTATGAGGCTTCTGACTGCCCCTATTTTGCCTCCAGGGTCATTCGAGTACTCTGACCAGATGGTTTTGGTTGTTGTGTTCAGTAGTGAACATCAAAGCAGAAGGAAGATCATGGTCTTAATGTTGCTGCCTCAGAAGTGTGGAATATACCAGAAGAGATTTAGAAAGATTCAACATCACGACTGATTTCAACCAAACAGGTGGGACGATAACATAACCTATAGAACATGATGAAAATGACATAAAATACGTCACAAGATGTAATAAGACATAACAAGACAAAAATTATGTAACAAAACTAAAGTACGTAAAAGACTTATCAAGACGAAAATGACATAAAAGATGTAACAAGACAAAAATGACATAACAAGACTAAACTACGTGAAAGACACAACAAGACAAAAACAACATAAACAATGTAACAAGAAAGACGTAACAACATAATAAAAAGTGACAAGACAAAAACAACAGAACAAGACCAAACTACGTAAAAGATGTAACAAACAAAAACAACATAAAAGACGTAACAAAACAAAAATGAAGTAACAAGACCAAACTACGTAAAAGACATAACAAAACAAAAACAACATAAAAGATGTAACAAGACAAAAATAATGTAAAAGATGTAACAGATGAAAATAGTGTAAACAAGACAAAAACAATGTAACAAGACTAAACTACGTAAAAGATGTAACAAGACGAAAACAACATAACAAGACAAAACTACATAAAATATGTAATGAGCTGAAAATGACGTAAAAGACGTAACGAGACAAAAACAACGTAAAAGATGTATCAAGACAAAAATTATGTGAAAGATGCAATGAAGTAAAAAATGTCCTTCTGGGGACACCTTTTACTTTTGTACTACATATCAGAATCTGTATTTTTTCAGTTCTACTTAAATAAAGAAGTTGAATCAGTTCTTCTACATGAGTAAAGAATGCGTGTCCTTTCGCCGCCTCTATAATATCTGGGTGAAAAGCATGTTGGGGTGTTATAGTAAGAGTAAAAAGGTTGAGAAATATAAGGCAAAATATTCTCATGGCCTTTAGCCCGGGAGGTGTCAGAGATGAGTGATCGCTAACTCCCACACTAAAGATACACAGAACCACTTTAAATCTTGAAACACAGGTCATCCCCTCATGATAACCATGAAATATGTGGCTTCCATATGAGTCACCTTCTCTCCCCTCTGTCTGGCCAGTCTGCTTTCTACATTAACACGCCTGGACACCAAAATCCTGAGGTATCATCAGACCTCAGAGAGCAACACCTCCACAGGAAGAGCTGAGAGACTTTGAGATCTTATAAATGCAAAAACAGATGAATTTTACTTCAGCTGAATGTTGTTTCTCACTTCATGTTGACCTGTGTACACACAGACGTTTTGGCAGGGGTCTTCTCACAGGGTCTGAGCCTGTTAATTTAAGCCCCGCAGGACAGTTGAGCATCAGGGCGCTCTGCCAAGGTAAGAATAGTTAGATCATGGGGGAGGGTTTCAGGAGAAGATGTTTATAACACAAGGCTTTACACATTTGCTGCTGCTAGTTCCAGTACAACACTCCCGTATACAGATAACACGTTTCCAAAAAGAGTTCAGTCTGCAGCACATTTCTTTCTGGCTGTAATCTGTTACTTTATTCCTTATTGACTCAAGTTATAATATAGTTATGTCATAGTGCATAATCACAACTGTTCATAGCTATAAGCACAGTTATAATCATTTGCTTTCTAGCTCACCCCTTTTCTTTAGTGGGACATATTTATGTTACAGGGACAGCCAGTTTCTAAATGGCAGGAAACTTTACATCATGTCCTTTTAAAAACAATAGGTTTTTTTTTTCTTTTTTAATGCCTGCTGATTTGTGTTATCTTTCTTCGTCTGAATACAGAGTTACTGTAGATACATTAGCGGACTGTATTTTTGGTTAGGTCGATCTTTCTTTTTTTTTTTTTTTTTCCTGTCTGAGGATGCAGGAAGAATTGCAGATAAGAGTCCATTTAAACTGAAGATATAATTCTAAATATAAATTTAACTGGGGAGGAGAAAAGGGAAAAAAGTCAAAACAAAATCTGTAAAACACCCTGATCAATCAACAATCATTTGTCATGTTCTGATTGGTTGCACTGATGTAAAATTCCTACCACAGTTTTCATATCATACTTGAGATTATGTGAATAATTCTAAGTGAGGATGATTTCTGTGCAGCTGACAAAACAACTTAAGGATTCTAAAAGTGGGCCGAGTATAGTTTAAAAGTGAATTTTGGAATATAGGCTGCATATAGACTTAATGTTTTTTGACAACATTTAATTCTGAAATGAAGGCCTAAAACAGATGTCTAAAAAATGTGCAGTCACAGTACATTTGGGGTGGCATGGTGGTGCAGCGGTTAGCACTGTCGTATAACAGCAAGAAGGGTCTGAGTTCAAATCCTCCAGCTGGCTTTGGGGCTGGGGAGTTGTGTGTCTGGGGCAGGGCCTTTCTGTACGGAGTTTGCATGTTCTTCTCGTGTCCGTGTGGGTTCTTTCCGGCTTCCTCCCATAGTCTAAAGGCATTAGCATATTAGGTAACTACCCATATATGTGAATGTGAGCGTGAGTGGCTGTTTGTGTGTGAGCCCTGTGATGAACTGGCGACTTGTCTGGGGTGTACCCTGCCTCTCGTCCAGTGTCAGCTGGGATTGTGTTTAGCTCCCCCCGCGACTCGTCAAGGATAAGCAGTCACAGACAATGGATGCATATATAAAAATTAATTGTAATGTACTGTTACAATTCCATCAGTTTATCACCATTAAGGAAATTCGTGTCAGCTAAATGATGGATGAGTGGACTAGACAGAATAAAATGTAATGTTGTTAGGAGCAATATGTAATGCACAGCCCATAAAATGAATACCACAGTCTAAATAGCGAGTTGGAGCTCTAGACTTCATATTAAAGTTGATTGAGTTACACAGTCGAAGCTGTCCCCGTGCTCTTGCTTTACCCACAGCCTTTCGATAGTTTAATTCAGTAGCAAGTAAATTTATGTTTTCATATTTAATGTTTACCATCTTAGCTCCAGATGAGGCTGAAGGGAAAGTCATCACCCAATATTTTTAAGACACTCTGCTTAAGGTTTGATGTAGGTATTCATCTCTGTTCTACTGAAGGCATTTTCTCCCTTTCACACTTTATCATGAGCCTTTCTTTTTGCGCTCAGACTGTGGGAGAACATCTGCAGCGTGACAGTCAAAACATCTTAAATCGCTCTTTATCAGCGTTCAAAGAAGGACTTGCTGATCTTACTCCTCTGTCATTTAGGGTCAAGTCCATCAAACTCCTGTTGCTATCAGCCCAGAACACCAGAAGGAAAAGTATTTCCCAAGGAAGAGATTGCGTGAATGAGACTTTGTCCGCACAAAGTTTATTTCAAAATTGTTTATCTTTGTTACATGAACTGCTTCTTGAGTGTAATTTCCGAGGTAGCGTCCAAGAAACTGCCAAATAGAAAGAGATACTACAAAACAACCATTAAGAAGTAGCAGACAGAATTATTAAGAGAATAGCAGAATTTATTATATTGATAAAATAATCAGAATGATGATGATCTGAGAAGCCACATTTGCCATCTGGGTATAAATCCAAGCTTCACCACAACAGTTGTGCCTCTTACCCGGAGATTTAAAATGACGTTCTGTCACTGCAGTGCAGGAATGTCCCATACATCACCTCTGTTCAACTTTGAGCCCCTACTCGTTCACCGTACAGGATGTATCATGTCCTTGGCCACGGCATGTATGTTTATCTCACTTCCCACTGTTTTTCCACACAGTTTGAGGATACAACATAGGAAACATCGGAGGGGACTACAGAACACCACACCCACCACAAACAAAGGAGACAGTTGTTTAACAGACCGATAATGACACCGGTTCTGACCCTTTAATCTAGAGATTAAATAGTTTTTATAAAATAGAGGAAACATATAAATAATGACCATCATTTATTTATATGTTACTCTTGTGTTTATATCGACAATTGAATTTTATACAGGTGAATGCGTGGTTCTTTATTACATCGTATTTAGAGTCTGGATGGTTTTTTCACCAGATGACCCTTGTCTTGACTTGGCCAAGACGATGCTGGAACACTTAAAACATCTGCATGTCGCCATTGTTACACGCTACCTGTATTTTTTATTGAAGTGTTCCGGGGCCTGTACTTTATTTATGCATGACCAATTGTTTTTACTTTCCTCAAAACAATAACTCTAGTGGCCTATATCAAAGTTATTATCTGCTGATGTAATGGTGATACTAATAATAACTGTCGCCACAACAAAGTTAATAATGGTAGTCTGTGCACCGTACAGCTAGTCAGTTTGACTTTCTGTACACAAAAACAAACAAACAACTCCGTCACTAATTAATCACATTTTTGGCGACTATATGTCTATAAAAAATAATGTTACCTTACCATACTGATATTTAGTGTTAGTGGTGGACAGTAACAAAGTACATTTACTTGAGTAAATAGACTTCATATATCTTGCGTTATTTTCACATGTGAATCCATTAAGAGATATACGAAGTCTCGCGATACTTCGACGCCATGTTTACATGCTACCTGGGAAGCTACAGTTGACATCTTGGCTAAAAACATGGTGTAAATGGCGTCTTTTGTGGTTAAATTTGAATGTCGCAGCTCGCGGACACTTTGATTACACCACACAAGCAGGATGGAGACATTTGTGTTTGTTTTGTGTTCTTTTTTTTTTTTTTTTTTTTTTATCCATGGTCTCCAATCACTGCCATTGGCTGCAACCCTGTTTTCTGCTGAAACTCCAGGATTGTTTTGTTGTTTTGTGAACTGAAGATCTTCACCCATCTTCACATCGGCATAGGGGTGAGTACATATTGAGTGGATTATCATTCTGGGGTGATATCTCCAAAACATGGCAACTCACACCAAAACAGTATAGATGGATAAATAGCACCACAGGCCAGAGAAAAAAAAATTAACTGAAATATCTTGGATGAAATAATTGCACTTGATTGGCGGACTGTGTTTTGAGCTGACAGGGTGCGACACACAAGAGTCTGACAGGATGAGGAGAGGTGGACTCAGTGTTTACATCGACAGTGCTTGACATTGACAGACAACCCATTTGTGCCACACCTTCAGTTACTCACTGATATTGATTGTCTTTTAGGATCCTGGACGAACCTGAAACGATGTTTCATACCCTTGTGTAGACAGTAACACTATAACCAAAGAGGTGTAAAATGGAATACCAGGGGCCTAAACATCTGGCAGGTGTGTAGCCTGTGAGGGGGTGCTTAAGAGTGAGTAATTCAACAACACAGGGAAAAAGTTTTTTGTAAATGCATCATGTAGATATTTCCATTCTGATGTGAGGAGTAGATTAACTATTATTTCTTATTTCATTTTAATATGTGAATGAAAATCAATCAAATCATAAAAAAATGAAAAAATCCAGACTATCTCATTCCAGATTAGAAGTCTGGACAGCTATGTTGTTCATCTCACTGGTGCAGCAAAAATTTATGTGGTTCAGCCTTTGACAGGCACATCCTGATCTCACTGCCAAGGCCACCAAAGCTGATTTTCTCATAGAACACCAAAACACATAAAAACAGTAGATAGCACACGCATCAACCCTTTAACAAGGACTCACTTGTATTCATTCTAATTTTTAGCCTTTTTTGTTTGTTTATTTGTTTGTTTGTTTTTTAAGTGTCTGTCTGCTTAAAGTTCAACTTTAAATAATTGTGACATAAACAGGAAAATATTAGGGAAGTAACCAAAATTGCCTGGCTTCAGCAGCAACTGATAAGATTAGAGATACTGTTTGAATAGTGAACGGCTGTATTTGATTAGGAAGTGACTCAGTGTTGATATTAGCAGAGAAAGATTATTGTTTCAGCCTGCAAATTGTGGGTCCAGTAGGAGAGATGCATGCAGGTTAGTAAAGTAAAGTTGTAAATATAGACCCACTACAGCACTATAAACGTTAACAACATCCTAACCCAAACAAATATTACAGGTATTATTTCCGTGACTGCCATTTATTAACGCCTGTATCTGTAAATATTAGTAGCACAGCTCCCAAAGTCAAAGCTGATGGACAACCCATTCTTGCCACAACTACAGTTACTTATCAGTATTGATCGTGTTATAGTTCAAGGAAAAAGTATCCTGCACAAGCCCCTTATTGTGTTATGTCCCCTTTTGTAGACAATAACACGATAACGAAAGAATTTCAGAGAGTGACAGTAGTCGTGGAAGTTAAAGTGACTGATTTACAGCTCATCTTAATATTTGCAAAGATAACAAAGGTCTCAAAACATTGGGAAGATCGGGTTAGATGGTCGTGCCAAACAAAAGAAATCAAATATAACAACTAGCCCTGACTAGCACACTGACCTGCTAATCTAAAAAAAGAGCTGCACCAAAACAAATACAGGAGTGACACCAATCAATCAGCCTATTGCCTCTGGACAAAAGTTTTCTTCCTATAGTTGTAAAGTGGGCATAAAGTTCATTACTAAATAACTAGCTAAGCTTTTTGTTGGATTTTATTGCAGGAAACAGCCAGAGGTAGCTGTGCAGGTTCAGTTGTGGTTTATTTGGCTGATGTGAAAGTGTACCAAGAGGAAAGTTCAAAAGGTTACCAAGCATGTCCTTCCAGAAAGCCGCTTGGAAATCTGTATTTTAGGATGCCTTGTTGTGGACTAAAATGTTGAACATACAGAAAGTTAGGCAGAGGTCACCAAAGTTACTGTGATTCATCCTTTGAGAGCCATTGCAAATTTCCTCTTTATCTGGTCCTTGCTGAGGTGTCTTGCTCACGAGCAAAGCAGCTGACAGTGAAGACATCCTGGCATTGTTTTTATCAGGGCAAAATCCTGTAAATGCAAGTCGTAGGGGGCTATTGTTCTACCTAAACACGTTTATTTTTAGGTTCACCAAGCTGAGCATCTGTTTGACAGCTGGTTTGAATATATATTCATATAAGTTGTGTCACTAGCTCTTCTGTCTTCAGATTTTCTGTGTTTGGTCGTTGAATCTGACCAGACAAGTTTGTTAGTATGTTATTGTGACTGTTGAACTTCTCTTTCATGTGTGTACAGTGAAGTAAAACTATCACATTTTCTGTTTGGAGGAGTGAAATAAGCAGGGATCCTTACAATACACCGGTATTTTTTATGAAGAAGAGTGAGTCATGATGAGATAATCCAGATTTTACAGCCCCAATTGAACTTTGAAATTCTGTGTGCACGTTTTACAACCTAATAAAAGCATTTGAGAGGATAACCTAGTTTTTACACCCACAAGGATAAATTTTCAAACCCTCCAACTTTAAATTATGTTGCACCAAACTTTTAAACTATCACAAAATTAAGAAAAATTGCATCCAAACCTCTCTCGACACCTCAGTTTAGTTTTTGCCCTAAACCTATATTAAATTTAATTCTGTTGAACCAAAACTTTAAACATCAAATTGAAATGTGATCCAGTATAAACTTTGAATTTACACTTTAGGAGGTTTAACTTTTAAAATGGCTGCCGTTTTGAGATGGATTGATTTATCATGTTACAGTTACTACTACTACTTAATGAGAATGCTAACTGGGCTAATTTTTTAGCTAGCTAGCAATGTTTAGTTAACTTTTTAGCTATGAAACAATGTAGCATGTTGTTAATCTTTTAGCTAGACAACAATATGATCAATATGATTTAAACAAAAAACAAAAAACTTTTTAGCTAGAAAGCAAACAATATAAAGTTGTTTTTGTTGTTTTTTTTTCTTTTTAGCAAGCTGGCATCCCCCCAAACGAGCTATGTTAAACTCAACTTACCCCGTATTTCAGGAAACTCAATCAAGGTACAGGCCAGACATCAAGATATATGTGTGTCTATTTCCTCTATTCCACAGAAGCCACAGCCACATGAACCAGCCAACAGGATATGTGTGGGATTTCCTTCCCTTTCACCCCCTGGTCCAAAGTCCATGTTTGTAGGTGTCATTACCGCAGTGTCAACACGGTGATTTAACATCTTTACTTGAAGCAGCTGTTGTCCCCCTGCCACGGACTTACAGATCCCTGATATTCACGGTTAAAGTAACAGTTTGAGTTTGATGTGGTATTAAACTTAAACTTTAAATCCAGTGAAATCCAGTTTCTACAGTATGACAGTGGATTAAGTGGATTTAAGTGGTTGTACATCAAAGGCCCGTATTTCAACACTTAAAGACAAAAAAAAAAAAAAAAAAACCCCAAAAAACTAAAATGTTGTTTATAGACTGTGATGAGTCGAGAGTAAGTGTTTGAGCATGTGTGTAGAAATAGCTCTTTGCATGTTTGACTCTGGAATGCTATGCAGCTAGATGCCACTTCAGCATACCAGGAGTCCTGTCAGTTGCCCACTTGACCTCTTAACCACTGTGGGAAATCATAATTTCACACCAGTAAGTGGATCACTCCTGGAAAACAAAGAACAAAAATTCAAAGCCAAAAACATATGGCATACATATTTGATCAAAATTGAGTTAAGACCGTCATTTGACTTTTTAACATCTGTTATAAAAAAGTTATTATGTCGTGTGTGTTTACGTATGCATTAGTAATTAACCTTATACCCACCTTTTCCTGCCAGTTTCCCATGATTAAAATCAGACAGATAGTCTAACATCTTTGTAATTCAGCTTGTTGTAATATATAGGTAATGGATCAATTTGATCTTAGAGTAAAAAATAACAGTAGTTAAACCAGGTGTGCTAACTAGCCTAGCCTAGGTTACTGTATAGCAGTAGCAGACTGTGACAGGATACCTTTAAATCATCAACAAGACAGGAGGGAGAAAACATTTTGTTACTGTGTTTGTCTTTTTTCTTTTTTTTAAATTAATATGTCAGACAGCCAAGGAGCCTTCAGACCATTTGTTCTCACTCCTCTCAGCTCTCTGCTTTTAATTAATAAATGAATTAGTAAACTGGCTAATATATTGAAGAATAAAAAATGAAAGAAAGCATAAAGAATTAATCCAACTGTTAATAGCAGACTTATGCTAATGCACTGTGAAATTGCCATTAAAATTAACAACAAAAATGCTCCTTGAAAGTGTTACAGGAGAAGGATATGTTAATTGTTGTTTACACAAGAAATGATAATGATAATGTGGAGTATATAATTTGCTTCCACTGTAGAGGTTTCTGAAAAAAAGCAGAGCATTTCAGGCATACTCCAGCTGAATTACTTACTGGATGGTCAAACAGCTCAGGATATAATGCCTTTCAAAAGCACAATTTGTTGTTTTTACACTAGACTTTAATATAGATTAAACAAATAAGACATAGTGTATTAACTAGTTAGTTTTGCAGGTGGTGGAAGACAGATTTGTTACCTTTGGAGAGAGCCAGACTGGATGTTTTCCTCTGTTTCAAGTCTTAATGTTAAGCTACTCTCCTGGCTGTAGATTGATTAGTGCACAGATAGGAGTGCGGTAGTGATCGTCTCAACCAACTTTCTGCAAGAAAGAAATTAAAGAAAGAAATTTCCAAAACAAAAGACTAAAGATCACATTAGTTGTATCATGGGACATAAATTATCCAGTACTGTAGTCTACCACGTAACTCAAGTTGTACCGACCTATTTATTCCCTGTGATTACCTGCAGTTGCATGTTTATGTAAAACAGATTTTTTTCATTTACTGCATGTCAGATGTTGACAGTTCCTACCTCAATAAAATATCTTTGGGCAAGAAAAAAAAAAAAAAAAAAAAAAAATGATTAGGCCAAGGCACAGTGCAAAGTATCTTCAAGCATCAAGGTGATTTTTTTCTTTTCAGAAGCTTCCTAATAAAATAAAAATGAAACAGAATTCAATAAAGAGGAACACTTTGATGATAATAATGCCAATGTATACAAGGTGCCAGTTTTTTTTTCCCCCCTTATTCCCAAGATAATGATATCAAAGACATCCCCACATTTCCTCTTTTACCAGAGGGAACATTTCATCAAAGTTCAAGCCGAGCATTAAAAACCTACTCAATGTCACATCACAGACACATTTCACAGCGAGCTTTGAAGTTCACCCACACACCTGGAGGTATTACAGAGATAATTTTTATTTATTTATTTATTTTTTTTACAGGAACACACACAAAGCGACACACACAGTCGTCACTAGAGCACAGCAATAGCGGTTACTCCAACATCTCTCCCGGCAACAATGATCTGTGCGGCTCCGCTTTGCAAAGGAGAAATCACAAACTTGTACCACCTCATTGTGCAGCACTGTTTGTTATGTCTGCACGGCCAACAGAGGGCAGCATCACTCTGCATCACTCTTCCTCCTCTGATCCCATCGACTAACTGCCAGACTCTGACTTGCAGGTAGGTTGACAGGTGGTATTTTTGGCTACATTTACTCTGATTTAGTTGCAAGCTTCTTAGCGAGTGTAATTCTGAAAAGACTCTGCCCTTTTAGTTTGTGCTGCTTCCCCTGCTGTCACTGAACACGGCAGAGAAAATGTATTGTGTCAGAGCTGTTGTTAAGGGGCTTAAACTGTACCCCTGCTGGAGAAACCAACTATTGTAGCTATTAGTCATCATTTCTCACTCTCTGTATGTGTTCATGTGCAGTATGTGTGTGCAACTGGAGGAACATTTCTTTGGAAATTACATTCAGCCAACAAAACTATCTGCTGCCCACTTTAAGGCTCTAAAATTGACACAGTCTTGTTATTCAGTGCACCATTATTGTGACAAATGGACTTTTTAACTAATTTATTATGGCAGCTTATTTAGCAAATGTATTGCACTTCTGCATTGGTTACATCTTTTGTTCAGTTTTGAATAAGCCAATTCAAAGAATTATTGTTAGATGCGCCTTGACACCTTAATTGTTATTGGTTTCAAGGCAAAGTGCCTTGCTGTAATTCGACTTTAAAACCAATTAAATCTTCGTGATTTTGTCAATACTCAGGATACAAGAAACGTGTTGATTGCTTAAAATGTACGGCTAATGAGTTTTGGTGTTTTTCAGCCATGCAGCAAAACAGGAGCTGAAAGGAAAAACTGTGTATGGGTTTTGTTATTTGAAATGTCACTGAATCATGATTGATTTTAATTAAAGTTGCACATTTTTCTCATATGAAACACAGCAATTAAGGATTCAATTAAAGGTGAAGTACGCAGGGTTTACAATGTCATTGAACTTTTCAGGAAAATAAACATTCTTGTTACTTAAAGGTGCAGTAACCAGAGAAAGATAAGAGTCTCATTCACAGCTCATCCAATCACTGACTCTTTGGATTGGTGGCTCGAAGATGGTTGTTTCTCACTCCCATTATTTGCCAGAACCGGGAGTGAGACCATCTTCCTGACCTATGATTGACCAGAGTCTCCTATCATGGGCTAGATTTTCTAAAACCTGAAAACAGAGTCAGCAGGAGGAGCAGAAGTCTAGATTTCTCTCAAACTACTTGAATTGTCTTATGCTTTAATGTTTTTATGCAACTGTTGCCCAGTGGCACCAAAGCTGAAATGCTGACCCTGGCTTTAACAGTCATATAACCCACCATGTTCCGTGTATTGCAGGAATTCTGTGGTGGTAATTTGCTGCAACTGACTCTTTACTCTTATCACCAAGCATCTCGCTATTACTGTCAAAATGCTACTTAGCTTAGCATGTTAGTTACCTAATAGCTGGGATATTCTAAAACATAACTAGTTGGCATGAAATATCGAAAAGCAAAAGTGTTTAGGCCGCTGACTTGGACGACGTGTCTCCACTTCCTCTCATTGTACAAAAATTAAGCCAAACTAACCCGGATATCAGCACTTCCTCTTGTTCTTACTTATTTACTTACCTGTTCCATGTGGAGCAAGAGGCTGCGACTATCTGCCTCCAGCTGTGCAGCATGTTGTTCCTCGCCCTGAGTTAGGTTAGATGTTTTCAATTCTGAGGTCACAGTTTTCAGCCAAGTTGATTTTGGCTTCCCTTGTTTCCTCTTTAATGGCACGTCCGAGCCACTGGGGCTGTCGGTGTTTAATTTCCAACACCACATTGCAACAGTTTGTGTTTTTGTACAGGTCTTCATTGGTATCTTTTCTGGCCAAAATGATACGACAAATTGGCCAATGGCATCCGTCGTGGGATGAATTGATCTTTTTCATGTCACTCTCACACGCTCGCTAGCATTCTGAGCTGTACAGCAAAACTGATTTGACTTGGTTTGTAGGCTTGCAGATGCACTGCAAGCTTTCCCGAACCTTAGAGTGATGTCTTTGCTGCATGCATTGTCTTTACTGAGGAGACTTTCCAAATATGTAAACCCCTCGACATAATCGAGAGTTACCATCCACAGTGATTGGTGCATGTGGTGTTGAATTTATGCACATCACTTTGGGTTTTGGAGATATTAATGTCCAAACCCATCTGTTTGGTAAATCTGTTAGTCCTGTCCATTTTCCATCTTGAGCTGGTGACATCATTTGGAGCCAGAGTCTGCACAGATGAAAGCAGAGCTAGAGCCGCACTTTTGAGCTCTGGCCACGCAGCCAGATTCTGATGTGAAACATGATGCTTTTTATAGCATCAAATAACTAATTAAGACCAACTGGTCAGAAAAATTAACACTTTAACAAACATCAGCATGATAAGAGCTACCTAAAAAGACTTGGCTTCACATTCGGTTAGCTGTCATGTCGTCCATTTTTATATATGCCAATGGCTGATGCCAACAGCCACTCAAAGATTGGTTCTTGGTATAATCTTTTATAAAGGTTCAACCTGGAACCCAACATAAAGGGTTATAGCTGGAACCATCTGGAAAGGCTCCACCCGGAACCCCCATGAGAGGTTCTACAAAGAACCCTTCTGTGGTGTAACTGTTTCACCCACAAGCCTCTCTGGGGATTCTATCCAGAACCTTCCAAGGGTTTCATTTTAAACCCTTTTATAGTCCAATGGTTTCATTTAGAACCCACCCAGGGGGTTCCACAAAGAACGCTTTTATTTAAGTATGTAAAACTAAACTAAAATACAGCTGGAGTCGAGAAATGTAATGGCCACCTCAATCATGGGTCAAACTATAAACAACATAAACCACCATGTTCTGAACAGACGCACTACAAACACATTACAAAAAGTATTCTCTGTTAAAAAAAAAAAAGAAAAAAGTACATTCCGCTCCACCAGCAATTGTGTGACATGAGATCTGTCCAACGCATCGTCAAAACCTGGAAGGAAGTGGTGGTGAATCATCATCTTCAAAGATGAAATGTGGTCGGAAAAATGAATGATCGTGATCAGAGATCAAATTTTAAAAAAATCAACAGTAGAACTCACTGCTAAGTTTCATAGTGAAAGTAAGAGCATTTCAACACGCACAGTGTGAAGAAAACTGAAGGGATTGGGACTAAACAGCTGTGTAGCCTTAAGAAAACCACTTATCAGTGAGGCTAATCAGAAAAAAGGCTTCAATTTGCTAGGGAGCATAAAGATTGGACTCTGGATCAATGGAAAAAGGTCATGAGGTCTGATGAGTCCAGATTTACCTTGTTCCAGAGTGATGGGGGCATCAGGGTAAGAAGAGAAGAGGATGAAGTGGTGCTCCCATCATGCCTAGTGCCTACTGTACAAGCCTGTGGGGGCAGTGTTATGATCTGGGGTTGCTTCAGTTGCTCAGGTCGAGGTTCAGCAGCGTTATGAGAGGAAATAAGGTCAGCTGACTACCTGAATATACTGAATGAACAGGTTTTTCCATCAATGAATTTTTTTCTTCCCTGATGTAACGAACATATTGCAAGATGACAATGCCAGGATTCATCGGGCTCAAATTGTGAAAGACAGGCTCAGGGAGCATGAGACATCATTTTCACATGTGGATTGGAGTCCACACATGGAGAGTCCAGACCTTAACCTCACTGAGAATCTTTGGGATGTGCTGGAGGAGACTTTACACAGCGGTCCGACTCTCCCATCATCAATACGAGATCTTGGCGAAAAATGAATGCAACTCCGGACAGAAATAAATGTTGTGACATTGCATAAGCTTAATGAAACGATGCCATGGCAAATGCATGCCATAATCAAAGCTAGAGGCGGTCCAACAAAATATTAGTGTGTGGACTTTTTTTTTGGCCAGATGGAACAAGATATTCTGTGAAAGTTAAGTCAAGTTGCACTTAAACTACAGTAAACCTTTTATTGCATTGAATTCTACCGGACTCATCGTATTTTCTCTGATTTTTCTAAAGAAGTTTTTGGACATTATGAAAATTCTGGAGGACCTGAAGAGTTTTAGCCCTGAAGGTTTTTTCCAACAACACGAGGCGAGCCCTCTTTGCACGCAGCTGCATCACCTTTCAAAGCACTCGGTAGATTTATGTTGGCACATCCTGATACCGACTGCTGGGCATAATGACAGGTCAAAACCTCATCATTAATAGCGGGCTTCCATTTGAACACTCAGCGGTGAGTCACCATGTTTATTACTAAATGACACACTGACTAAAAGTGACTCATTATTGTCTGTCACAATTAGCAGTCCCCCACATTTCCACGAATTATAGCTTCCTTAAAATATCTGGATTAATCTCCTACTGAGCCCTTGGGCAAAATTGAGCAACTGGGCCTCCGTTAACCCCCTGCCCCCCGCCACTCTCTGTGAAATGTGTATAATTTATATGCTACAATGCTCCCTGACCCCTGAAGTGCTGTGTAGTAATTTGATTCAACATATTAATTAAGAAATATGCAACAAAACAAAACAAAAACAAAAAAAACTGAAATAATGGAAGTCTTAAAACTAGATTTTTCATACAGGGGCCCACTTTAAGACACGGTTTCCAGTTCAGATAATGACTCAGTGTCAGTCAGTGTTATGCTTCTGGAGCTTTCAGGGACCCTGGAGTTATTTACAACTGGGGCTTACTTGGCTTGTTGGTGCAGCCTTGAGAGGGAAGTTTTCTTCTGAGCTGTAGGGACGGTTTTGACTCCCGGCAGTTGAAAAATCGATATTTCTTCTTTTTCTTGTGAGTAACACTGTATTGTGGACTGGGACTGCAAATGATTTTTCATCCCAAAGTTTCTCCTGTGTTTTGAAGCTAGAGCAAACTACATTTTAACAAGGTGGGAGCAGAAAAATAGGGGGTAAAGAAATGGCTGTACAAGAACTTTCAAAGGCATTGACTGGGTATTTATCTTTTCAGACTGACAGCTTCTTCTGTTAGCCTACGGGTCCACAATGCAACACACTGAATAGACACAGCTAGGTATAGTACAGGAAAATAATAGGTACAGGAGCAAACATTATCCATTACTGTAACTCCTGATGGTCTTGATGCCACCCCAGCGTTTAAATTGTTAAGCAGGTTTTGTCATTATTAATAAAGAACCTGATCCTCAAACAAAGGAGGTGAATGTTGCATGAGCGAACAAGATTTGACTGAATTTAAATCGAATCAGAGTGTTAAAATATTTACTCTCACATGTACAAGCTGGTATGGTTCAAGTTTGTGTGAATACTACCATCTGTAAAAAACAAAACATATATCTGTCACCTCAAGATTCATTTTTAGCTGTTCTGTGGCTTTCAAATTTGCTTTTTCCCAGGGTGCTGTGGGGATTTCTCTTCTTTAACCCTGGAAACAGCAGTTGGCAAACAACCGTCCCAATCTAACTTCCACCGCGTGTTTGTTTGGAGACCAGCCCAGTTTTGTGCGTGTCAGAATTTCTGATAGCATCTCAAACTGGCTGAACTGTGAATGCAGAGGAAGAGTTGTTTTGTAACAAGGTTTGATGGGCACATGAGGACAAATTTGTTGCTCAGTTTCTTTTCACAGCAGCAGCAGCAGCAGCAGCAGCATAATGTGATATCAGATTTAAATTTAAAGCGACTTATCTATCCTTTTATTTAAGCTTTTATTCAAGACTCTAATTCAAACAGCTCATCTATTTTACAAGCTGCACGTATTTACTTCCTGTCAGCGCTATAGTGACGTTACCACTGCCCACAAACTCACCGACTTCTCATCCTTAAATTAGACACTTCACCTGTCACGATTAGTTTGGTACATATTGTTAACAGTTTTTTAATTTAATCATGTTCATTCAGATTTGACAAAAACAAAATAAAACTCACCAAAAATGTCTTGGCTCATCTTTTCACTGTTACAATCACCAGTTCTCTTGGTACATATTGTTAACAGTATTTACCATTTATTTTGTTTATTTAATTTATTGGTTTGTTTAACAGGGACAGTGCACATTAATAAACATTACGGTAAATGCGCCAGACTTTCATTTGTAGTCCCTGAACAGATGTTACAAAAGTCACCCTAAAAACCAGAATATAAGGATAAAATTACAAATCATCATATTATCAGGTGTTATTATTATTATAAAGTGTTTTTGAGCATTCTGACAGTCACCACAGTGTCTTAACTGTTAGCTAGTTAGCATCGTCATCTTTCATACTTGACAGGAATGAAAATAAACCTCACCAAAAATGTCTTGGTTTGTCTTTCTGCTGTTCCAACAATCATCAACTCTTGTTTGGTTGAAATAAGAAGTCATTAGCTTGGTGCATATTGTTAACAGTGTTTACTGTTTGTTTTGTATTAAGTGTTTTTAATCACTAGAGTCTTACATAACTGTTAGTGAGGTTTGCCAGCTAGCCAGCATCATCATTCATCATCTTCATTCAAACTTGACAGAATAAAAATAAAACCAAAAATGTCTTGGTTATTCTTTTCACCGTTACAACAATCCCCAACTTTGGTTGAAATAGAAGTTAGTTAGGTGGTCCAACACAAATTCTCAGGGGCCCTATGCGGTCAGCCTGCTCGGGGCCCTCAGACGAGCCCTAAGTGGGTCCATACAGGATCAGTGCAGGCTTGTTTGTTATATTATTAACAGTATTTATTATTTATTTGTTTGTGTTTTCAAACATTTTGAGAACCACCTCAGTGGTCTTGACAACTGTTAGCGACATTAGCTAGCTAGCTAGCATCGCTATCTTCATTGAAACTCGACAGAAACAAATAAAGCTTAACAAAAATGTTTTGTTCCAACAATCACCAAACTCCCAGCTACTTCTCTGATGTCTGACTTTCCACTCGCTCGTCACCTGGTGATATTTTCATATCTAACGTAAATTAAGAGTCTTTTGACCAAACCTGGTGATTGTTGGAACAGTTGGACACACCAGCCGAGATGTTTTTTTGGTGGATTTTATTTTGTTTATATTGAGTTTAACATTAACAGCACTTGAGCTTCCATCCTGAGTGTGGCATCAGAGAAAAATGATCTGATCTGGTGAACAGCGCTGGCAGGAGGTAGCCTCATTGTGCAAATAGAGAACATTGTGACTGTCCAGAAACTGTGCAGGTCATTGAGATTTCTGAGGTCAAGTACAGGACAAAGTGGTATTCATCGGTCTAAGTATTACCAAAATGATGACATTCTAACTTGGAGTCTGCAGAGAAATCAAAGAGGATGATATATTCACCAAATGTGGACTTGTTTTGCTCATTTGAAGCTTAGTTTTCATGTTACAGATGGCAAGACTTGGATGAGAGGTTTTGTGCGGCCTAAATATGGTGACTGGTAAGAGATAATTTAGTTGCAGGCTGTAATCATCTGTTATGTAGTTGCTCAACGTGGATAAGTGATTTGCCCTTAAAGAATCAGATTATCACAACACACAAGCCTCCTCTTTTCTCCTCTCTCTCCTCTTTTTTTTTTTTTTTTTTTTTTGTGTGGTGGAAAATACCTGTAGGGACACATCCTGCTGACCTTTAATATAAATTGACATTTCTGGAATGATCCATAGATCTTGCATAAAACCTGGTGTTCACCTATACCGACATCCATCTGGGTTGCATAAATGCTGACATTTTATTGTAGGGATTTGCTCCACAACAACTTTTAACTCACCATGTATCAATCTCAATCGAAGTTGTGTTTGCTGGCTTGTATAATACAACAAAAACAAGCTCAGTCCAATCAATACAAACCAGGCAACCTATAAAAACAAGGTTGCACAACCCGTGACATAATCAAGGTCAAAATAGTCATTGTACTACAGCTGTATCTGCAGAGACCCTGTCTTCTGCCCGTATTTCCTTATTGTCTCATTATATTTCTGTGCTTGGGATGCTTTACCAACCCAAAATGTCGGTATATGATATCCTGGGAATGAAACTCAACAATCAGTTGTCTTTCTGGTGTGTTTACAAAGAGCTGGAATAAATCCTACTGATTCGACACTGATGAGTATATCATGGATATTTTATGATTTAGTACAGGAAAGACGTTAGAAATTTCTCCTTTAAGCTACAGAAACCCAAACCACTTTTAAACCAAACCACTTTGATCCAGACTGAAGTATCTCAACAAATATTGGATGGACCGCCGTGAAGTTTTGTACAGACACTTATCTTCCCCTCAGGATGGATTCTAATCAGTTTGGTGAACATGTTTCCTCTTGTGGCGTCACTGTCACATTTTTTCACAGTATTTTGGTTAATGGGAAAATGCCAAGAGAACCAATGCCATTCCCACAAGCCTCAGCTGTACTTTGTGTTTACTGTAAATTTCCAAATGTTAGAATGCTGACATAAACAAAACTGAGATGGTGAACATGGTAAACACTATACCTGCTTAACATCAGCATGTTAGCATTGTCACTGTTTTATGTTTACGCCATGTGTCGTTTTAGATCCCCTAAAACAGAGACGTTTGGAAATGCTGCTGAAATGGTGCCGTTTCAGTTTTAAAACAACAGGACTGTGTTTCAGTTTGGACAGGTAGAAACAGAGACTTTTGGAAGCAACGATGCTGACACCCCCCTGGGGTTGCTGATTGGGTCTTATCAGTCACGACGTGTCAGTCCCTGATTCGTCACAGCAGGATATTTGAGGACGCTGTGAGGCTGGAAGTGTCTCAATCATTGCAGTTTCTCCCAGAGGAGGTCAGGCTGGAGGTCAACAAAATGTCAGACTTAAGCATGTGAGATTGCTGGGTCCCCCCCCACCGCACCTGTCTGCCACAAACCGGATCCACACAGTCACCACCAGCCACCAAGACTCAAAGAGAGGTCGTAGCACCACTTTATACAAATGGTCAGACGAGGATGCATGGGAAGATATTTAGAAGTGTTAAAGTGCAGCATGTGTTCAGAAAACCAAGAAATGCTTACCTCACAGCATTCATGACATTAAGAGTCACCGCGAACTTTGAGTGATTTCACTATCAGATTAACAACTAAGCAGACTTTTAAGTGAAATAACTTGCTTTATTTTTAAATAGGCTCGGAGGGAAGACAAAAGCTGCAGTCAAGTCGAAGTTTCCAGCAGTTCAGAGAAGTTAAGGAAAACAACTAAGATCTCGTTATACCTGTAGGCTCATTGTATTTGCAGACCACATTTTAGCTGAAGTAAAAATGTTTTTGATCACTGATGAAGTTGAGTAGAGCATCTCCTACGTTCTGTTTTGCTGTGGAAAACACTCAGTAACTGCTTTTTGATAAGTTATGTACACTTTATTATTATTAGATTAAAACTTCACAAAATTTAGACTGAAGTGTTTTTACAGTTACACAGAAATAGGTTGTTTTACAATGTTGTGTTGAGTTTTATCAGCTCATCGATACAGTACACCCGTGTTGCAGTCGGTGAGAGAGCAGCTGTGGCCGCCTTGATCTCGTGAAGTTACCGTTGCCAACGTGTGCATGACGTCAGAGAAAGTTGGGATCAAGTGGGACACAAACGGCACGCACTGTGTGGTGATCACAGATCTCAGATCGCAATTCTGCACAAGTCTAGCTCATCTTGAATGAGCCTACCAACAAATAAAAAGAATTAAACATAACTGCAGAGCAAACGAAAAAGGATCATTATTAAATTGATGCCTTGTAATGTGTTTTTTTTAAAAATTGAAAATATTGACCCCATGTGCACCACAAGGGACATTTTATAAAACATAAATATAAAACATTTTGGAGAAAAAAAAATTTATGATCTATTTCTTGGAGCCCCATTACTTATATTATGTTTTTTGTTTGTTTGTTTGTTTGTTTGTGTTTTTGTTTGTTTACAACAGAATGTGCTCACAAAAGCATGAATCAGCACACTGTGCTCATCATTCTGCCTGGAGGGAGGAATGTCTTTGTATTAATATTGCGTTAATATTAATTCTAAAATGTGCATTTGCTCTGATCCATGCTCAGAATGAAAATCTAACTGATACAGTGCAGTATTATGAGTTTTAAAGAGTTTACATAGAAACAAAAAATTCTGCTGTTAATTCTGTTTTTTCTTCTTTCACTACAGAGCAAAACATGACACAAATCTGGGTAATTGCTTTTCTTTAGAAGAAAAGCCCTTTTGTGTGCTTGTTTTGTAATAGGGTGCAATTACATTATTTCTGCTTGCATTAAAACAGTTTTAATGAGGCAGCATATATAAAACAGCCTTTTTTTCCACAGAGCATGAATGAATCTGGAACATTAGGCCCCAAATGAACTTTATCTTTATAGAAATGCTTTGAAACAATACACTGGCGAGCCGGCAGTGTTGAAGAAGTTTTTATTCGCTCTGCAGGGAGTCTGTCGAAAAAAAAAAAAAAAGAAGTTTAATTTTCCTTAACACCCAGAGGCTTCTCAGAGGTAATGGTCTGTTATTTCTCTCATCCTGGAAAGCTAATTTCCTTTGGATCTGCTGATACACCAAAATGAAATGAAATGAAATAATTAAAGCGCACTCCTTATCAACAGGACATAATCTTACACCGCCTCCTCCTCGTGGAAAAGCTGCGTCAGTGTATTTTGGAAGAAAGTCTGACTTTTCTCATAAAATGGGAAATAAGTCAGCCTAAAGCAGCGTCATTTAGAAAACTTCTACCCTGCATGTCATTTCTTTGAAAAAAGTTTTGATCGATTGTATATTTCAGGTCAATAAACAAAAGCTTTTGCTCTTGATCAATTTGATGCTACTGGCAGCCTTTCCTCATTCAGAAAAATAAAATTTATCTGGAAAAAAATACATTTTTTTTTTTTTTTGCTGTGATCAGTTAAATAAAACACATAAGAGAAAAGCTGTGAAAACTGTCACTTCGCAGGGCTTTCATGCTTTTATCCACTTTCATTCTTTGATTTACATGTTCTTAATGTCGCTGTTGATGTCTTGTGCTTGTGATGGATTTTGAGCACTTACTCAGTCGGAGGGAGGCGGGAAGAAAGTGGTGACATGATTTGCTCCCAGGCTAATCGGAGCTTACGCACAGACTATTTCTGATCACATAAAATTGCTTCAGTGTGTGTGTGTGTGTTGGGGGGGCTATCTGACTAATAACTGAGAGTAGGTCATAGCTGCAGGAAACTTATAGTGGAAGAAAGCCACTGCATCCCACAAGCTCTTTAGCTAATACAGATTCTAATGGATTTTTCCTCTCTGATCTAGATTTAAAGTTTTAATACAGAAGTGGCCGTGGGCTACGGGGGTGCATGATCCTGCAGAAATCTCACCATGTGGTATGTTTGTACTTTGTATGAGGGTGTTTCAGCGGCTTGTGTTACCTGTTTCTCAAGTCGCCAACTGGTGCAGGGACCAAGGGGGAGTTTAGACGCATGTGCCAGTTTACTCAAGCAGACAAATCAGTGCTTCCAACACAAAACAGGAACTCCTTTCCTTCTAAATTACTAGAAAAAGAGCTGTAAGCTTTGCAGTAGATTCTGAGGTATAGTGTAGATGTGAGTTCAAGTTCATTTCCATTCTTCATTGAAAATTGGCTTTCTGATATTACTTCTCTTATGAATAAATCATCGTCAAAAACTCAGGCTTCCAATTTTAAACCCCGCCCCAATCCGCCTCTCTTCCTGTTCGTATGGGTTCCATATCCTGTGGGCATCTACCAAGAAGCCTAACCAGCAGGGGACGAAACACGTAGATCAAAAAAATAATAAATATACTAAACTGGCTCTGATAGAGGTTTTTTTTTTTAACAATATATTTTCTTTTAACAACATAGTTATAAGACAAGATATACTTTATTAGATGCAAACTTAACATTAAAAGTAAAAATAACAGAGGCATAGAAATGACAAGACTACAAATGAGGAAATAATTACAATTAATTGTATTAAAGAATGTATTTTAAAAAGAGGAAGGAAAGAAAATAATTAATAAAAAAATAAAAAAATAAATAAACAAATAAAAAACAATAATTGTTATCTAGCCCTACCCTTCAATAATAAATAAATAAATAAATAAATAAATATCCCAGACCAGCACACCTAATCACATCAGGTCCACAGATGTTCACTGGCAAAATGGTTCTGTCCTATTTATTCATTTTTAAATTTAAATTGAGTTATTTATTGTTCATCATTTATTAAATATTAGACATCTTTTCCATATCTGGTGGATTCCCGTCATCATCACTTTGTAGCATATCTGACACACTAACAGTCCTCAGTGTTTGGGTGCAGGTCTTATGGCATAAATCCATCATTGCTGCAATTCACACGATTGTTTATTTTAAGTTTTTAATTTAATGAAGTTGTTGAACAGCGAGCAGATGGTGGGATCTGACAAATGTTTTGAAACGCGTCCATCTGTCAGTTTGTTCACCACTTTGGTCTAGAATGAAGCATCTCAACAACATGTGGAATTATTAATGTAAAATGTTGTTCAGGTGGTTAAAGTTAATTGTCTCTTTTGAATCATTAATTGCAAGTACTTAAAATTACCATGGGTTGTTTTATGAAGTCTGGTCCAATTTTGAATTTACATAAAAAAGGAACAAAAATACTTTTACTTTCTTGAGGAAAGTATGATACATCATTTATGTACTAATGTGATATTTTAGGTTATTTACACATTGAGCCTGTCTCGTGGCAAGATATGTTTTGTTTCAGTGTTTGCTCTTCAATTGTTCTTCATTAACTTGCTGTAATGTTTTATTGTGCTTCATTATGCTGTTTATAAAAAGGAAAATTTAATAAATTACAAAAAGAAATGGTGTTCAGACATTCATTATCCCCCAGAGGAAGATGTTGGCTGACTTTGGTGATCCTCAGATTAAGATTTTACTTGGGAAAAGATATGAACTTGTTGGACCAGTTTATAATATATGATGAATTATTATGGATTAAACTACTCAGCAGTTTAAATGAATGAAGATAAAGTCTTACAGAAGGTCACTGAAGGGAAAGAACCTTATTTGATTGCTTAAACTGGAGTTTTTTTAAGCTGCTTAAGAAACAAGGTTTTGAAGGAGGGAGCTGTGCTTTCAGTCAGCACTTTGTTCTACATCCTGTTTGTGATATCGGTGGACAGGATGCCAAAGTTCAGCCAAGATGTGGAAAAACGTCCTGTCTGGTTACACTGTGTTGGTAATTCAGATCTTTGGTTTGCAGTTGAGTGTGGTCGAGGGTCACAGATGAGGGTCATTATGGTTCCAGGGGAACTTCCCTGGAAGGAGATTATCTGGTACATCCAGGTGGAGAGAAAACAATGGTCGAAATTGAGGAGTTGTGCTGTAGAAGACACTGGAATATTTTAGAGTGAAAAATTTTGACTAGCTGAGGCTCAGTAATGCAGCAAGTGTCCATTCAAATGTCAATAAATGTCATGAAATAATAATAAACACAAAAATGAAGTGTTTAATTTGAGGGTGTCTAGTTATATGCCATGTGATGCATCAATATGCAATTATAATTTTGTGAGTTCATCACTCTCTCAGGGTTTTGTTTTAAAATCACAAAGGAGGATGATCTCCGCCCACAACAGCACTTTAATTTAAGCAGCAAAATGGTAACTGGCAGTTGCAGTCTGCACTCACAAGAGCTTTGTTCCATTATTTAGCTTTCTTTTTTTTATATTTTATTTTATCGATTTCAGTGGAAAGAATGGCAAATAAAATCCACAGTTCTTTATTAACGCAAATATACATTTAAACATTTATTTCCTTGATGAGTTGTGTTATTTTTTATTTTATGTTAGAAATGGAAAACAGTTCATTCATAATTCATTTTTATTTTATGTACATTATAAACAAACAAATACTTATTATTATTATTTATTATTATATTATTATTATTGTTATTAGTATTATTAGTATTATTAGTATTATTAGTATATATTTATTTATTTATTTATTTAATAGTATTACTTTATTTATAATTTCGATGCCTTGTATCTTATTCTTATAAAGCCATAAACAGTGTGGGCATTTTCCCCAGCGATTCATGAAATTGTAAAAAGAAAACTTCATTTCCCAGAAATCCTGCGAACGTCGCGCTGAGGTCACCAGGAAGCAGCTTGTAAACAGAGTCGCTTACATTTGAGAACCAGCGTACACCGAAATCCGCCCGGCTAGGCGGAGTCAGCACTCCGTGTCTAAACGGGGTACAGCGGGGTGTCCGCGGGTTGACCTGCTCCACCTGCAGCCGTTTCTGAAAAACAGTACGTTAAAGCTGAGCAGGTGAGGGTAAGAGGAGCAATAGGGGACGAATATATTAATATGTTTTGCGGTTACACTGCACGTATCTACTCAATATATAGATTATTTTTTTGTAAAATAGTTAAAGTAACAGTCTGAAGCTCCTGCATAATCAATACGTGCGTTTCACTAACGTATTAGAATAAATTGATTCCTCTTTATCGGTTGTTGTGTAGAATTTGATCCACCGTCGGGTTAACGGTTAACTGTTAACTTCGCCTCCACACGGTTCTCACCCCGGCGCCTGTACGGGGGTAAAACACGCGCCCCCGGTGAGTGTCCTGTCCTCGAGCTGAAGCGGAGGTAACGTGGGGATAAACTGTGGGTAGAAGCTTCTTTTAAACACGCTCCTGTGATACTGATGAAGCCTAACAAGTGCTGCAGCCGCTTCAGAAGAGCTGTTTTAACGTCTGTGCTTTTAACGGAAGTGTTCAGCAATTGTTTTTGGTCAGACTGTCAGTGATCCTTTCTTATTATTAACGGAAAGTAAAGAAAATCTAACACTTTGTGTGGTGACACACGCACATTGAGTACCACAACGATGCTTGATGCTTCATGCAAACTTAGCTCGGCTTGTTAACGTTAGGTTTTTACTTAAAACTCTTATTCAGGCTGATAGCACTTACTCTTTGGACTTTAGAGAAACTGAGTCAAAGTACAAATAAGCTTCTTTTTTTTTCAGAGTCTAAAGTCTAAATGCAGTGTTGGAAGAAGTACAGACATGTTTTACTGAAGTAAAAGTAGCAATACAACAAATATACTTTTACCAAAAGTAAAAGTACTAATTATTAAGAATAGTGTACACTAAATTATTGAATTAAAATGATTAATGAATTAATATGGACATCACCAGGGCTCAACAATAAGGACTACCATCTTGCCTGAGGCGAGTAAAAAGCCAGTTTACTTGTTGGACCTAACAAGTGGTAAAGAATTCAACCATTAAATTATTTTGATAATCGATGGTTAAAGCAATTTTTCATGCATAAAATGGCAGAAAATGTGGTTTTCGGCATCTCAAATGTGGAGATTTTCTTCTTTTCTCAGTTTATTATCATGTTAAACTAAATATGACAAAACAAGACATTAAAAGACCTCACCAAGTAAAAATTGACTGTGGGCAAGTAGATTTCTGACCCACTTGCCTGACCAAACTAAAAAGCATTAACATTGACCCCTGATCACTTAAATGCTGCAGCTGCTAAAGGTGGAGCTAATCTTATTTACTTTACACTTTATATCTTGTGAAATTCTTTACCTATCTTATCTAATCTATAAATAATACAACATATTGTATATATTAATTAGATTTTTCATTATTAATCAGAATCTGCACAGTTAGGAACAGTACTGTTACCTTGAAATTGTGTTGAAGTACAGTAACTGAGTAAATGTACTTAGTTACTTTCCACCGCTGTCTAAATGTCACAGCACAGCAGGGTAATGAATGTACTGTTGCAAGCTTTTACACCTCTTTGTGGTTTATATATAATTTGTTACCATTTGCTCTAGAGCTGCAATGATTAATCCATCATTAATTTATTGTTAAATTAATCGCAAGCTATTTGGAAAATTGATTAATTAGTTTGAGTAATTACTTAAGAAAAAAGTAAAAATTCTCTGATTTCATCTTCATAAATGTTAATATTTTCTGGTTTCTTTCCTCCTCTATGACAAACTGAATTTCTTTGGATTGTGACTAAAACAAGGCATTTGAGGACGTCATCTTCGGGTTTGGGAAACACTCATTAACATTTTCTGACATTTTAAAAACAGATTAATTGAAAAAATAATCAAGCGATTAATCAGCTACGACAGTAATTGTTAGTTGCAGCCCTAATTTGTTTGTCAGAGAAAATAAGAAATGAAATTTAGACTCATAGAGATCTAAAATATATTTAATGAAATATAATGTAGCTATATATAAATATAAAAATAGAAGCTAAAGTTTTACACATATGATTAGACCTCAGACTTATGTGGCTACCTTTCAAAATAAAAGCCCAAATGATTAGTTATTTGTTATAATTAAGTAATTATTATTTGCATGACCAATTAATCAGTCATTTTTTGATTTATCTTTTAGTGCATGAAATGCTGAAATAAAATGTCAAAAAATGCTCATCACAACATCACAAAGTCAATGATAACATCTTCATGTCTTGCTCCACGTTCAGCTTATAATTACATATGACTAAGAAAAGTGGTTAACATTTTTTCATACTTATATTTCATACAATTTTTGCTGTTATGTGTATAATTTCTCTGTTGATAACTGATTAATAAACCAAAGTATTTCAACTCTAATAAGTTTTACATACAGTATATGAGAGTAAAGTCCATCAGAATTTGGCTTTTTGAATTCAGTGCAGTGAAACACTGCAGCACTGTGAGCAGTGTACTAATGAAACAATAACACAATATGGTGGTGTGAATCTATAATCTATGACTCATTACTCTCTGAGGGGCTAAAGCATCATCCACTGGAAAAAGACTGCTGAGCTGAGTAATGCAGACAGAAGAGGTGTTACTGCTCTGCAAAATTTTAACTTTTCTGTCCTCCTCTTTAGCATGTGTGAGCGGTATATAGACATTTAACAAATGTAGAGCAGCAACAATTAGTCGATTAGTTGATTGTGTTTGGATTAGCTGCCAACTTTTTAAAATCAATTGATCATTTTAGTCATTTTTCAAGGAAAAATGTCCAACATTTGCTGGTTCCAGCTTCTTAAATGTGAGGATTTCCTGCTTTTCTTTGTCATTTCTGATAGTAAACGAAGAATCTTTGGGGTTTTGACTGTCGCCTGGACAAAAGAAGCAAACTGAAGACGTCACTTTGGGCTGTGGGAAATTGTGACGAGCATTTTTGGCATTTTATCGACTAAATGATTAATCAATTAATTGTGAACATAATTGGTAATGAAAATTATCGTTAGTTGCAGCCTTAAACAAAAGGTTCATGACAGACTATAATGCAGCTTTAAGCAGATGTAAGTGTTTGCTAATGTATTTGTCAGAAATTATGAAATATGTCTTCACATGAACAGTTCTATTTGTTGAGCAATAAAAGCACACTACATTAATAAACTCTTAAAATGTCCCTATAGCTGCATACATACTGTGTCATAAACTATTTATTAAATGTTTGCACTGCTTATGAATGCTAAATAGGGGTGATAATTTTTTCTGTTAGCGACCTAGAGCTGAAACAATCAACTCGAGATCACAAGTCGACAGAAAATTAGCTGATCTGCAACACTCTTGATAAAAGTGTGTCATTTATGTATTTATTTTTTAAGCAAAAATGTCAAAAAAGACACTGCTTCCAGCTTCAGCAATGAGAATATGTGCTTTTGTAGCCTTTTATGATTGTTTTTTATCAAATTTGGACTGTTAGTTGGACAAAACAAGTAATTTAAAGGCATCACCGTAGGCTGTGGGAAAGTGTGATAAACATTTTGCACTGTTTTCTAATGTTTTAAAGATCTAACAATCAATTCAGAAAGTAATTAGAGGGATTACTTGATAATGAAGATACTTAATAATCCAGTCATGAAGTGACTTGTAAAAAAGTTTTGCTGTAGAGAACTTGACAAATTAGTAGTAAAGTCACAGAATCTCACATGAGGCCCCTTCACCTCCTGTGCTATTAGTGTTGCATTCAGTTTTTTTTGTACTCACAAAGAGGTCTTTTTAATATTCTGCTTTAGAGTTCTTTGATCATGGCGCTGGCTGGAGTGAGAGTTGTTGAGCTGGCGGGCTTGGCTCCTGCGCCGTTCTGCGGCATGATCCTGGCAGACTTCGGAGCGAAGGTGATCCGCGTGGACCGGACCAAGGTTGCCATGTCTTTGGACACACAGGCGCGGGGGAAACGATCTGTGGCCATCAACCTGAAGACGTCAGAGGGCGTAGCCCTGCTCAGGAAGCTCTGTGTCCAGTCTGATGTCGTCCTCGAGCCCTACCGTAAAGGTCAGACCACCTGCGCTCTCAGAGCCTGATAAGCTCTGTTACACAGAATAGTTTGAATCAGTGGTGGAAGAAGTATTCAGATACTTTACTTGAGTAAAAGCACCAATACATTTATATAAAAATACTCAATTAGTAGTAATTAGTAAAAGTTCTGTACTCAAAATATGACTTAAGTAAGAGAACAGAAGTATAATCAGCAAGAAGTTCTCAAAGTATCCAAAGCAAAAGTACTTGTTCTGCAGAAAAATGGCCCCTGTAAGTGACTCATTATGATATATGACATTATTAGAATGTAAATACTGCTGCATCGGTGTCTAGGCAGCATTTTAATGTTGTGGCTTTTTGAGCTGGGTTCAGCTAATTTATATACAGTTTGGTATTTTAGGTCAGTGTTTCAACACGTACGGATCGTGCCCCTTTCAAAGGGTCACAAGATAAATATTATGATTAATGAGGTAAGAAAGAATAAAAGTTCTGCAACACAAATTTTTTGTTATTTGGATCTTTTCTTCCGAAATAACCTCTTTGGGCCTCAAACAGAGGACAAAGTTTTTGGAAGATATCACTAGAGGTGCAACAATTGGTTGATTCATCAATTATTGCTGGGGAATTAATTGGCAACCATTTTGATTCTCAAGTAATTATGTATATTATTATACTGTCTTCTGTAGAAACTGAACATGTTTGGGCTTTGGACTGCTTACTGGACAAAACCAGATATCATCAGCTAGGAGTCAGCAGAAATATGATGGACATATTTTTCAATATTTTCTGCCATTTTCTCAGTTCAATCAAGCGCTGTGCCTCGACTGCAAGTGTTTCAGACATTTTCTTCTCTTCTTCTTCTTCTTCTTCTTCTTCTTCACTACCACACACTCTCACCTTAATATGTGCAGCTGCCTGCATAGAAAGTGCAACCAGGCAGAGCAGAGTGTGCGGCTTAGTCACAGAGCAGCTCACTCTGCTGTGGTTTGTATTCCCAAGCAAGACTCGGGGACTTCTTGAAATTCTTCTGCAGTGTTTATTCATGGGCAAACTGTACATTTACTGCCACTAGACAACTTCACTGCTAAACTTTCACTCTGCTCCGCGCCAACACCTGTCTGCCCTGAGCACAGCCACCGCCACTCTATATTTTGCTCGATTGCACTCACACGGCCCTCATAATCATTGCATTTATGGAAAAATCGATCAGGAATACTCACACATACCAAAGGAAAACTGCACACAGATTGAATTGCCTGTAGATTTCTGAGATGTGACAAAGGACCCCAACTGGACACTTCTTTTTTGTGAAGGTTCACAAGCTAAGAGGTTGGGAACCACTGGTTTTTATAAACAGTGCATTGTAAGCTTTTCGTATATTTTGTATGTAAAAATCATAATTTGTAAAGTAACTAGTTACTATATCTATCAAATAAGAGTAGTGGAGTAAAGAGTACAGTATTTCCCTCTGACATGTAGTGAAGTAGAAGCATAAAGTTGTATAAAATGGAAATATTCAAGTAAAGTATCAGTACCTCAGAATTATACTTTAGCACGAGTAAATATACTTTGTTACTATCTGCCTCTGGTCAGAATTGGTGCATAATTTCTGTAGTTTGGTCTCATTAGATTAAGAGTAATTAATTAAATCCCAACAGATCATTTGATTAGAATGTCATTATTTGTTGTGATGTGAACGTTATGCAAATTCACAGAAAATAAAGGATTAAAAGTGTTAAAGTCTCCACAAGGTTCACACTGAATAAGAAGCAACATAAGCAGACACAGATAAAGAAAAGTGATCAGTGTTTTCGATGAATATAATTACTGATCGTATTATAGATTGACTTTATTCTGACCGTCCAGGTGTGATGGAGAAGCTGGGCCTCGGTCCACACGAGTTGTTAAAGGAAAATCCTCGCCTGATCTACGCTCGCTTGACCGGGTACGGACAGAGTGGGTCTTACGCCAACGCAGCCGGTCACGACATCAACTACCTCGCCATGTCAGGTAATAACACCGCACAGCTGTGAATGGTTTTCTATTGAAGGTTTGTACACCTTCTTCACTGCAAACTGATGAACAGCACAGAGCACTCGTAAACACGGTAGAGGAAGACAACACGCTGCTCTTTGTGTCCACCTGTTTTATTCATAACCTTGGCCAAATGAACTGGGTTTCAGTCAGTAAAATAAACTTGCACAGTGGATGGTGTGGTCAGGTCAATCTTTTCTTTCACGCGATTTCGGTTTCCTACACATTTGTTACCAAGTGAGCGTTGGATAACACTTAAAGTAGTATGACCTCGGAAACCTGCCTGTAAAGCTTGACCTGTTTCATTATGGAAGATCCACACAAAAAATGCAATTTGACAGCTCAATACCAGCCTTGCATTAACAATGAAATAAATTACTCAGACATAACTGCCAACTTACAAAACACTATCTGATTGTATACACGCCACCCTGTAGATACCACAGGAGGGGTCGATATATGTAACCCCAAAGATGTGGTATTTTGGCATATGAGGTAGGTGCACACAATGAAAATACACTGAAAACTATTTCATCCAAAACACAAAGATTTCCAACACTCACATTTAGTTGCGTAACTTGTACTAACAAACCAAATGACAGTGTTTACCAGTTGTACTTGCTGGACTGTGAAGGGCCGTCCATGCCAAGAACAACAACTATAACAAGAACTGTAAAGATATTGTTTTAAAAATCTTTCAAACTCAAGTGGATGGTTGAGTCCACACACCAACTATCCAACACTGACAGCCAATCAAAATCCAACCAAATTTACAGGGTATAGCCTACAACCTATTAAACGCTTACGTAACATAATATTAGGCTGCAAGTGACGCATAAAAACATGTAATTTAGCCTGAGACGTACTGCAGAATGGTTTCGGCAATCAACAGGATACATTCAAAGACTCATACAAAAGTACGAATATAATTTTTCTTCGCAAGACAACAACTCAACTCAAAAAGTTGGATTCAGATAACTCCTCTCGTCCTTGAAGAAGTTTGAGAACCAGTATCCTTCAGGATTTTTGTTTTGTTGTTTGTTTGTGTCTCTGTGCAATGTACAGCAGAACATTTTTCTACAGCGGGTTCCTGGGGCCGCTGCCCACATTGTTATTGTTATAGTTTTTGTTATATTTATCATTCTTGGTGTGGGCGGCCATTTATACAGCACTCAAATTTTAAAAAATTACAGATTTTTGAGAGAGTCTTCTGTCTTTTAGGGATATAACGATACCACTAACTAAAGTTATGACAATACTATGATTAAAAAGTCCACGGTATGATATTTGATATTTAGATGATATAAGAAAAATGATGACTTGAAAAAATGTCCTATGTAATAATAAATCTGATGTGTACAGCATTTTTGGTCATATATTTTTTTTTAACCTTTTAATGTGAAGTTCTTCTGCTTTTCTTCTTCAATAAATTAAAATAAATCAAAAGTAGCCAAGCTAAGCATGTGGAAAAAATTGGCCTGAATTGTCTGTATAATTGCAAAAAAAAAAAAAAAAAAATCAAAAACAATGCACCAGTCAGTAGAAGTCATTTTCTAAAATAAAATAAATAATAAACCATGTAATACCAGAGTAGATATTGTCACAGTCTGGTTCAGTATAGAGACATTTTTTATTGCAATATTTGATATATCGTTACATCCCTTCCATAATAATAATTTAGTGAGTCATACAGTCATTTAGCTGAATGAAATAGCCTGTTTTATTTTTACTTGAATGATCTTAAAAGTTTGTCTTGTAAATGCTTGGCTGTCAGAAACACTGCTCATTATTCTGCACAATCTATATTTTGCAGCACACACATAAAAACCTAATAAGAAGATAAGCCAGGCCCAGAAATAAAAAACAATGATGAAACAAAAATATGCCCGTACTTGAAAGAGCAATGAAGACTCAAGGCCAGATGCCACATGTTGGGGTGGGATTCAGCTTTGCTGTGTGACCCAAAAGATAAAGATTTACAAAACTAACCATGATAAGATAAAAGGCTAAGCCCCCACTACATTGATAACAAACTTGTTGGCGGCTTAGAGCCCCTCTAGGAAGGGTGGATGACAAATCAGTGGCAATGTGACTGTGATAACACAAAACAATGTCTGATATGTGTATGTACAAGCCTGCAGGTACCACTGGAGGGTAGGCAGACTATGCATTTCCAGCCTGGACCTCTTCTTATTTGAAAGGCAGCTCTAATAAACTAAAAAAAAAGTACAGATTGTTAAGAAATACTTTGTTTTAGGCTTTTATGTTCTTGTAAATGTCCCTGTATGCAAATCCACCCACTAGTGGTAATTGATTTACCAGTGATTTGTTGGTCTAATAAAACTGGAGGCATTTTAATTTGTCTAGATGCTTGTTTTAGTTGTTTTGTGTAGGAGGAAAGAAATAAAGGGAGTAATGACTTCAAAACAAGTTGAGGTAAAAAATGCTTTTTTAAGCTCCAGAAAACCAACAGCTCAAACTAATATTACTCAGCTTGACACAGGAGAGGAGGTGTGAGGCCAAACACAACAAGATATGATCCAGCATGGACTTAAAGGGATAGTTAGATTATTGAAGCAGGGAAGTATGGGAAACTTATGTGTAGTCAGTGTGTGAGCTACAGTTAGTGTGACCAGATCCCAACAAACCAAAAGCAAGACAAAGAATAGGTTTTGTTGGACAATGTTGGCCACAATTACCTTGTGAGGTAGCTTGATTCACGAGATCTCGAGATGCGAGAATCCATCTTGCCAGGCTCCAAGCTATCCGTTTGTGTCCGCTCCAGAGGTGGTGCAGCCACTCGGCATCCTTGGAGGGGCTATTGGCAACTACGAGCGTGGTTTTCGTTGCACCGATAGTGAGAAGCGTCTTTGGAAATGACTCGTCTCGAACAAACAATGGCGGCTCCTGAAGAGGTTAGCATAGATACTGTGATAGCATCCGTTATATCAGAGCTGGAGAGTATTTATTCATTGAAAGAAGAGCAAAGAACGGCAGTGAGACTTTTATCAATGGAAAAGATTTTTGCTCTTCTTCCAGCTGGCTTCGGTGAGTTGATCTGATTGGTTGAAGTTAGCCCAGGATAGATGTGACAGATGGTTCATTCAATTACCTGCCAAGTGTTTTTTTTTTTTGTTTGTTTGTTTTTGAAAGTGCACGCCCTTTTCCAAACAGTTTCTATGGACGTCTTCCCAGATGGTTCTGTGTAACAAACCATCTGGGGTGTCAGTTTTGGGTCCCATTACCAAGATTGAGAGCTAGTCTAAAATTTTCATATTAGAAATTAAACATTTCAGCTCGTCGCATCTCTGTACTTTGCCCTCCAGACCACTGGCTGAATTTCCGTTTCTTTCTGAAAGTTTTCTTCATATTCCACCTAAAACTACTTGTGACTTTGTGGTGACTCTCAGTTTTCCTCATTGGGCGTAGGCAGCCAAGATGGTGACAGGTTAACCTGCACTTGATCTACGTGTTCGCAGTTTGAGATCAAATGCAGCCTTCCCTGCTTTCATCACAGCCACTGGATAAAAGCGAGATTTTAGACGAGTGTCTGTCCTGCAGTGCTTTTACTTTTTAAACTAGAACCAATCTCAAATGTGGGACGTGGTCTCAAGATATGGAAAAATGGGACAATGGATAAAAATGCTGTACAGCGCTGGGGGCACTGAGCAAACCTGCTCCAGGTGACCGGAGGGATCTGGGTGCTTCGTACTGTACAAGTAAATCAGAGGTGCTTTATAGACTAGTATCCTTTGACACACAGAAAGCCAGTGCATTGATTTACAGACTGGTGTATTATGCTCTCCTTTAGAGATTCTGGCAGCAGCATTCCGGACAAGCTGCAGCTGACTGATTGATTTTTTTGCTCAGACTTGTGTAGACACCATTACAATAGTCCAGCCTGCTGAAAGTGAAAGCATGACCCTTTTTTTTGTATCTTGTTTTGTCAGAAAACATTGAAGTCACCCCATAACACACACACACACACACACAACAAACTAACCATTTGAGGCAGTGGTAGACCAGCAACTCCCATGTTCTGTGAGGTAAAATGACAGGTTGCTTTGGTAAGAGCAATTTTTGGCTCATATTCCCATCAGAAAAGGCTTTCTGACAGCAAGGTAAAGCTGCGAAATTATTCTAAATATAACATACAATTGAACTGATACCAAAATGCTTTGTTGCTGACCATGTTGGCAAGTTGGCCTCATATAACCTCACTTGAGAAAAGCCAAACTATCCCTTTAAAATGGAAGAATTACTTGAAGTGACCTTGGTTAGATTTAAATCTTATAAATGTAGTAATTAACTTAAGTAAGAGGATGTTTTATGTTTTTTGTAGGGATGTTTTACAGAGTTTATAGAGCACATAGAGACCAGAGTCACAGGGGGCAAATGAAAACACTTTTGGAGATAACTGCTACAGTGAGTTTGTCTTTTCAGTCGGCACCCCCACGATGTAGAGGAAAATAAAAAGTGGAAACATAACTCGCTGTTACCAGCCTGTACTTTCTTTGTTCAAGGCCCCTTAATATCTGCATGATAACAGAGTAGAAAAAGGACAAAGACATCGTGCAGAAGTTACATGCTGGTTTTACTGAGAAAGCAATTATTTAGTTCCTCCTGTTATTATGTGTTATCAGATCTGTACGTATTGAAAGATAAACACTCCTGTTTTCAATGGCTGTGACCTTTCATTTTCATGTTTTCTAGAGTGGCATGACTCATTCATTAAGTTAGAGAACTAATTAATTTTCTTTCACTTTCAGGGCTGGGAACTCTGTTGTTACTGTGTTGTTCTCTGCCACTAAAGCTGTTATTTCTTTTTTTTTTTTTCTTCGCCACAGGCCTTTTATCCCGGCTGGGTCGCAGCGGAGAGAAGCCCTATGCTCCGCTGAATCTGGTGGCAGACTTTGCGGGCGGCGGTCTTACCTGCGCTCTGGGGATAGTCCTGGCGCTCCTGGAGAGGACCAAGTCGGGGAAAGGACAAATCATTGACGCTAGCATGGTAAGCATTTTGTCAGACCACCTTCACGACGCAGACATTCGCTTTCACTTTCATAAATATGCATAAGTACACTGATATCTTTGCACTAGACTCAACAAAAAAAAAAGGATACCGTTGTAGTTAAGCCACATTCAGACAGCCCACGAGCAAATACATATGCATGGGGCTGCGTTAACCTGGACGTACTGCTGCAGACACCGCTGAGATGAAATACTCACAGGTCATTCAGGTTGAAAACGCAGAGGTTCTTTACAAAGAAAGTTATCATAACAGAACTTTCTTTTAAGTCTCAAAGAGCCTCATGCAAGAAGCCATTTATGAACAAATCTTCTTTTCTTTTTTTTTTTTGTTTGTACCTACAATGTTACTTTTTTCTCAGTAATGATTGATTTTTGTGGGATTCGCCAATCTTCTTCCTACTTCCTATTTCTCTTCGGTAAGAAAAAATGTTCTGTGTCGAGAGCACTCTTACCAAGATAAGAAAAAAAACCCCTCAATTTTAAAGTTGCTTGTCCCAGTGCAGGGAAATTTAAGTAAAAAAAGTATTTAAATATTTAGAATGATTATTTAAATTAATAGTGTAATGTTATTAGTTATAATTGGAATTAAAATATCTATAAATATATAATAATGAAACTGCAGACTGCTTTTGCTGGGACGCTTTTAACCATTTAACAAACAGTTAAATGTATCATACTTTACAAGTGCTCTCACATCTATTTCCTTCTCCACAAATCTGCTGCTTTTTCTATTTTAATATCGTCAATATTTTAGGAGTTTTGGACTGTTGGTTGGACTACAAAGCAAGTAATTTTGAAGAGATCTAAGGAGCCCATAAACTGGCATAGCGTCAAGAAAAAATATAACTAAATTTATAATTAAATAAATAATACGGTTTGTTAAATATTTAGAATAAAAGTGTAAAAAGAAGTTTTAAAAAAAAACTTTCCTTTAAGCTCTGATCAGTTGGTAAAAAGTTAGCAAAACCTTTTTCATTTCATTTCCGTCACTACCAACCATTTGATCAAAAAATTAAAACAGAATCTATTCAACTCTAAGTCTTTTTTTAAAATTATTATTTTATTACTGCTGAAGTTCTTCTTCTTTACAGCCTTTTATCTCTCAAATTCTGTGTCATATGTCCGAGTGTTTGCACACGGCTCAAAACCTGCCGTTACAGCGTTTAGGAGGCGTCAGCTGTGATAATAACAAGCTGACTTGTATTTTTTTTTTGTTCTCTGAGCAGAAAATTAAGAGAAAATATAAGAGAAATTTAAGAAAATGTTGCTGCTTCATGGGGCCCATTGTTAGTGTGTAAACAGTTAAATGAGTGAAATGCTATAAACTACATACTGCACGCTGTTCTGTATTATATGCTGCAGCGTGTCTCCAGCTAATGGAGCAACCGTCTGTGGCGAACTCTGAGTCAGGATCGACTCAAGTGATCAGTTGGAGACGGCCTTCAGCAAAGTTATTTGAAAAGCACATCAAAGTGTCTGAATCCTGCTGTGCTTGACATCCACCGCTGGTTACAAAGCAGAGCTGCTCTAATGAACTCCTCAAGGAGCTGAAGTTGTTAAACTTTGTGAACATGACGAGTCCATAAATCTTCATAAAAAGTGTGAATTTAAAACGTAAAATAGGACGCATATAACACGCTGACCTTTATTTTATTGTGAAGCCAGCGTTCATGCAGCAACAGTTTTTTTTAGATTATTAAGTGTTTGAGTCTGTGCAGGACTAAAGGGATGCTTAGTATTCTTAGTTCCTTCCATAAAGTTGAGGTACATGAACATATTTTAAATGGAAATTTCAGTTTTAAAATGTCAGTCATTTTTTCATCTAATTCACAGCTGTCTTGACAGGTATCCAGTGAGGGTTAGGGTCTATATCTTCATCTTTATCTCACAGTTTTGCTTGCTTTTTGAATCCAAATGCTTTATGAAGGAGGAGTTTTTAACCACCTCGTTATGGAGGGACATAATACAACCCCTCCAAAAACGTTGTGTCGCTGTGTAAAACATAAATAAAAACAGAATGCAGTCATTTTGCGAATTAACTGTATTCACTGACAGTGGTTTTATGAAGTGTGCCTTCATACAATCGTGTGTTTCACAAACTAGGAATTTTCTAAACGGGTGTTTTTTGAGCGTTACACAACTTTTCCAGTCTTTAGTTTCCCATATCCCAGCTTTTTTTGAAATGTGCTGTAAGCATCAGATCCAGAATGAGCCTATATTTACACTAGTGAATGAAGTTGATAAGGTAAAACATGAAATATCTTGTCTTTGTACTGTTTTCAGTTGAGAATTGGGGTTGTAGGACGCTTGCTTGGTCTGTTTCATGGTGCAGGGACTCAAAGCCCAGCCTCTGCATTGATTTATTAAAAAAGTACAGACATTTCAGTCGCAAAATCAATGCAGAGGTGATTCCTGTGTGTGCAGCAGAGGGGAACCTCTCAGGCCTTCTACTCCTTCAGAGGAGCCCATACATGTGTACATGTATACAAATGTTTGTTTAAATATATTATATTTGATTTCTTTCATTTAATTATTAAGCTCTTCTCCTCTTATTCTAATTTTAACCTCATTTTCTATCAAGTTTGTCTCAAAAATTAAAGGGTCACTGTCCTGAAAACGGTAAAATAGTTACCCAATCAAATTTTTTTTGTCGTTGTCTCCAGGCAGAGAAATGTTAGAGCTGGCTCACTCGTTGGGTAGGACTTCATCACCGGGACAGAAGGCACAGCATGTGTGTTTGTTTAGAAAGCGACAGATAAATTAATCAATCACATTTTGATTTACAGCGGGTGGGACCAAAAATCGTTCCCTCAGGCCTTCCAGAAGGCCAGCGCTATCTTGCCTTGCAGTCTAAAGAAGAAGCGGGTGAGATTGACGCCGTTGCTCGGCGGCTAACTTGATAGCGATGCCTTTTTCTACACTGGCTTTAGCATCATAGCGGAGGATCTGCAAAGGACTTTATTATTTTGCAGACTGAAATTGCAGTCACCCCCTCTGAGTCTGTTAAAAAACAATTTTCAGACACTTGAAATGTGGTTTATTAAAGCTATATAATATAACTGGAGATCTGTGCTACTTGTAACTGCGTGTGTGGTGCTGAAACAGAGAAATAAGAACGATAAAAAGGAAACTCAGAATGATTCATATAAGCTATTCCAGCTCTTGCTATCAAGCACAAACTTAATTATAACTTTTCCAAATGGTTACTTACAGAGTTAATGGTGATTATCTGCTGTTCAATACAAGTTTAAGTACAGAAAACTCTAGAAAAACATTACGCATTCTGCTGTCATTGTGCTATCAGTGTTTCCTGACCTCCACTGGGTTTGACATGTGATACAGACACCTGCTGTCGTCACAAGCTACCTGGCCGCCTGCCGCTTATTCCAGCAAAATCTTTTGCTCTTTTGCTGCTTTTTTGGTGCGTCTGGGCAAGTTTTGTCTCAACTGAAGTCCCAGCTCTAAAAGTAGCAGTTCACCTCTGCTGTGTGAGAAGTTTGTCTTTGCAGTGCTTTTTATCCATCTATAGTTTTGGTGCGAGTTGTTGAGTTTTGGAGGTGTCGACGATAGAGACGTCTGCCTTCTCTTGAATATAATGGAACCAGATGAGACTCGGCCTGTGGTGCTCAAAGCACCAAAAAGACTCATTTAAAAAAAAATGCAGCACTATTGCCAGAAATCATGACCTGGTTTCTCAAGACAATCCTCAGACCCCTGAGCAGTTTCATGTGATGTTTCTACTTTCTTTTTAGAATAGAATCAACTGAAGCTACTTTTTTTTGTGCATGAAAACTCGGGAACTCAAACCAAAACAGTCTAGATGGATAAATAGCTCCACAGGTAAAAGGAAAAATATGTATTTTCCATTTTGAGGTGAACTGTCACGACCGTAACCACAGAATATATCATCAAAAATAAAATAAACTAAAAAAAATCTTCTCCTGCTGCCTTTTAACTGGCTAATGTACTCCTCACTGTAACTTTGCCTGGTATAATGTCAACACTGCCTCTTCCAGTCTGGGTGCTGTAAATGATTTCATCTGATTTCAAGGACAATCTGACCCAGTATATCTTTATAGAAATAATCAGTCTTCTCACGATGGTCTCATTGCTTATGTAGGTCATACAGATGCATTAGTATTAGATAAACACTGTTTCATAACCAGTTAAAAACTCTTTTTTATAAATACTCAACATTATTCACTCCTCCGCCGGGTTACAGTCCAGTCCAGCACTGTCCACATTAAATTCCTCCAACAGCCATTAAAAGTCTCACGTTTTATCTTTTTAAAGACTCAAGTTTTAACGGCCCTGCTCGTCATCTGAATACATCAGATGTCCGCACAGTCAGAAAAAGAAAGAAAAGTGTGCACTCTGGTCATAGTTCAGTGAGAAAATGGAGCCTGCATGGTTCATGACAAGCTGTCAGCCGAGAGTCAATCGACGTTCAGGGGCCGGACCTATTAGAATGATTTTCTCACACATCACACAGCTCTCCCGGTCTTAGGAGACATTATACGACTGTTTTGACAGAGAATAGAGTTTCTGAGTCGCGCTAACCTTTAAGTGTAAATTGGTGCTGTCTTCCTTCTTTAATTTGATTGTAGGAAGAACACACTTTACTGGCAGCTTATTTTCTCTTTGTAGTCCTTTATTTTTTAAAGTCAATTGTCCCAAAAATTCAATTTTGCAGGCTGTCATTGCTTGATTAAGTAAAACTTTTATTAGGTTAGTAATGGAATATTGTGTGTGGGGGTTGCTGTTTGCTCTGGTAATTTGCTTTTCCTTGAAGAAGTCTCAGGAGAATAATGTGTTTCTCTAAATATTTCAGCAATATTTTATTAATTATTTTCTGCTGACGAGTCTGTGTTACATCCTGCCAGTAGTGAGTCTGTGGTGGGGCGTGAACATAAACACTCACCAGAGATTAATTATGAAAAAACTGACACTGCCTCACTGTGCATGTGCCCTGTTCGGCGCCACTTAATTATTTATATGTTTTTATGTTTATTAAGGTTATAGTTAATGGTGGTGGTGATATTATATTGAAATGTAGTGTTTTGATTATTATTAACACCTCTTAATGTAATGCAGTCCAGTACAGCACCATCACCACAATGCTAAAACATTTAATTGATTGATCACCTCTATGACAGTGTCAAAACAGCTGAACATTATAGGCATCACAAAAGCAGGCAGCCCATGCAGCCAAAATGTTGTCCACTGTGTGAGAGAGCGCAGGTCAGAGAGCGAGCTTGGTGTCGTTGAAAGCGAGGCAGGAAGTACGCAGAAGTGTGCAGCTGAACCACTTCTGCACCCGTACGTCACAGCTCTGCCCCGCAGCTTCTTTATAACTCTACCAAACTCAGACATCCGTGACCAAATTAGTTTGAAAGAAAATGCGGGAATATCTTTGAATTGCATGTAGACATAGTAGGGGTGTCACAGTAAACTGAATATCATGATATCGTGATTTAAAAAAAAAAAAAAGGTCTGGTCTCCCATAATATTACATGATTAATTATTTTGTTTCACTATTTTTATTTTATTTTATGAAAGGACTGACACTGACTGCTACATTGTTTTTGTTTTGTAGTTGTACGTGCATATTTCAAACATTCATTGCCAATTCACTGACAATTTTGTGCAAATGCTTAGGTCATGGCTGACTACTTTTATTTTATTTAATTTTATTAAAATATTATTATTAAATTATATTTATTTCTATTTAGTTTTATTTTATTTTGTTAAAGAAGGGCAGCAGAAGCACTTTAAGTTAAAAGGAATATTTATTATTTAACAAAGCACTTTCCAGTTTTCATTTTTCTTGTTTTTTGATATTGTGATATTATCGTACTTTGAGCTATTGTTACATCCATAATACAGCTCATCACAAATAACCAAATATTAAGGTTGTCTGAACATTTGTTAGTTTTGCAGTGGTGTAGTTAGAACAAAAGTAAACAGACCAACTTTTTATGTGCGTGTCCGTCGTCATTTCCTTTGCTGTAGGTAAACAAGGCTGCACGCACACAGTGAAAATTTGATTATTTGACTTTTCCAACTAATTTTTGGCTCTTATTTATAAAAGAGACTAAAAAAATAATATCTATAATGTATTCAGTATGTTAAGGGAAAACAATATGACAGCACTGGTTAGTTTACTTCATCTCTGGGCAGAGATGTTTGCAAGTTTTCTGAGGGCTGGATTTACAATCTCAAATATACAATATACAAGAAGGCGAGATGTCTGATATGATCTTAAAAATCTAGAGAGAAGTCTGTAATATGTATGTGATTTTGACATGAAAAATGTGAACAGTGTGGCCTCAGTGTGTTTGTATGATGTCCTGTTCTTTCAGCTCCGGCTTAACTGGGTTTTATGTTCTCTGCTGTACTGTTGGACGGTTCCCCAGCTAATCCTGGACATGCCTCAGTTCCAGTCTCAGTTCAACTGAGACATTTAAATGTCTTGAGGACTAAGATTCAAATATTTGCTCATTTGGTTTGTTAATTTTTTTTAAATCCGGCGTTCACTCCAGCGTGAGAAGGCTCAACTTACTGAGCGAAGAAAAACTGAACATGTATTCTGAACTTTACAGAAACACATATTCATATTTATATTGTGCCAAAATAATGCAGAGCAGGAATAATACGCAATTCAATGCCACATTCAATATTACATATTATGTGTAGGGTGGCAGCTATGAATTATTTTCAATATTGATCAATCTGCAGATAATTTTCTTGATTCATTGATCAGTTGTTTCTGTGAAACAGCAGAATATAGTTTTTATGTTAAAAAAAAACCAAAACAAAGTAATGTCTCCAAAAAGCTTTTTTTTTTTTGTTTGACCAACAATCCAAAGACATTCAATTTACTGTGATTTGGAAAGACTCGGTAAATCCTCACTTTGCTGAGGCAAAGTTCAAGTAAATGTAAGTTAGAAAGAATTATTTCTGATGTGATTCATGTGAATAGTAGAGCACATGCGCTCTGAAACTGAGCATCAATTTGATCATTTGATGTGATTTTGATTACATTTGCCACATTGTAATTCATTCTCTATATATTAGAAAATATTTTACTATCACAATATTAATTGTAGCCATATTGACCTTCTATAAATGGAAAAAGCCAAACCAAGATTAAAAAAGAAACTCACAAAAAAAGAACTTTCAACACAAAAAAAAATGTAAATATTTGCCATAAATTGACCCTTGAACCTTAAATCTACCTTTAAATGAGAGCAAATCATCATTTTGATGCTGGAGAAGCTAAAGCTTCTGGTCAAGCTAGTGCTGTTTGTCAGTGGAACAACATGTAATTGCGATTATTTTTAGTGTCAAAGCAGTGACCAGATCACAAGCCAACCACCATCTGCCTCAACCACGATGAGTCAAGGCTGAGTTTTAGAGAGAAGGTTTTGGTCCAGTTATCCCTCGACTGTACTCCAAAGACTCCAAAGACCATTTGAGCCCATTCAGTCAAAAGCATGCCACCAGCCATATTATTAAATGTACTTACCCATCCATGCATCCATTTTCAATTGTTGTTTTATTCTTTTGAGGCATTGAGGGGTGCACTCCAGGGGCACAACACTTTGTACGAGGCTGACGTAATAATAATGTAACAAATGACAATGTGAAGACAAACTGACACTGAAAAAGGGGTTTCTTGTTGTGACAAACCTGCAGAGAATTATTATCACCAGAATCTGCTGCTTCGGGCTTAGCAGCGCTTTATAATGAGTTTTTATCGGTCTGGTGTCTTTTCCCTCACTGCCCAGCTATTTTCAGGGAAATAGCTCTTAACACCCCACTGTACTGTATCTGCTAGACACGGAAACACCAGACAGATAATGTTAGAGACTGTCTGGTGAACACAGAGGAACAGTCAGCAGCTAAAGAATCATAATTCTTAATTGATCCCCAGGGGTAAAAATGATCATGTTACAGAGAGCCAGATATATTTCCCTCAGGAGGTGGTGGGGACCAAAAACAGAGTAAAAAAGAGAGTGAATGTTTGGGATTTTACTCAGTAACTGCTGGGTGTAAATAAGCAACTGTTTACCAACAAGTTCTCCAAACTTTTCAAACTTTAATTTGGTTTTGGTTTTGGCTTCCTCTGTGGACAAAAGCTGTGTGAACATCACGGCCTGGTGTCGTACAAAACCAAGATCTGGCTAGCACGTCTTTGTTTGATGTCATGCTAAAATTTAGACTTACTGCCTCGCGGTTCTATCCCTCCACAAACCAGTCAAGTTTCTTTTTACATCCACGCCTGTCCAGACTCATATCATATACAGTTTGTCTTGACAGAATTTAATACAAGTTATTAAGCAGGTCTTTTGGCTCACGTCAGGGTTTGAAATTAGCTCCAGTCAAGTGCTGGTAAATTATGAAAGAGGCTGGTAGATTTTAGACACAGTGTAATGATTTACTGTTGAGTGGCTGCTGTTTCAGTCAGTGGCTGGTAGATGTACGCATTTTAAAAACTTAATTTTCAACCCCGATTCACATGCGTGGTTAGTGTATAATTTCCAGTGAGAAACATAATGTCCTCACTTAGAGACTTTTTTATTTCCCAGAGGACTGATAGAGAGCTGAACATCCTATTAGACGTGTGTGTGTAATTTTGTCTTAATTATAGTTTGAATTCTTGAGTCACGGCCAAAAAATGTGTTTAGTGAGGTCACGGTGACCTCTGACCTTTGACCACTAGAGTCTGATCAGTTCATCCGTGAGTCCAGCAGGTGTTTGTACCAAGTTTGAAGAAAGGTGTTTGTGAGAATGGGAAAGTTATGAGGTCACAGTGACCTCGACCTGTGACCCTTGACCAACAAACTCTAATCAGTTCATCTTTGGGTCCAGGTGGACGTTTGTTCGAAGAAATTCCCTCCAGTCGATCTTGAGATATCACTTTCACAAGAGTGGGATGGATGGACAGCCCAAAAACATAATGCCTGTGTGGCATTAAAATATATGAACAAAAAGGGGAGGATCCATGTCTGAAAGAACAACAAAACCTACATATACATACAGTATATACAGCATATGAACCCACACTCACATCATTAAAGGTTCTGCCTTTGGAGGAAGAGTTAATTATTTTAAATTAGAAGATTAGCCCTTAAGCAGCCATTAGCAAGTCATTTTGACCAATTTTAATCAAGGACATCACTCAGACTTTGCAGTTTAAATGTGATTCTCTCCATTGTTTTTATATTTTAAACTATATTGATCTACTCATTTATGGTTGATATATCCTTCTTAAAGGGATAGTTCACCCACAAATGAAAATTCAGTCATTATCTATTCACCCTCATGCTGAATGAAGGTTGGGTTTTGTTTTTTGTTTTTTGTCCACAAAACTCTGCTGGAGTTTCACTGGAAAACAGTGTTGGAGAATCTCCCAAAGTAAGTGAATGGTGACCAGTTTTTAAATGTAATAAAACAACAGAATAAAAACATAAAATGTCTCCATACTAAAAAAAAAAAAATGTTATGTACACCATGTTTTTAGCCTGAATCTTAACTGCAGATCCTCACATGTGCATGCACACTGTCTGAACTGGGTGTGTGTGGTCTGACGGTGTGCAAACGGCATGTCTGGACTTTAGGAGACTTGGATTACACCAGACGAGCAGTATGGATAATGACAGTTTTCATTTTTGGATGAACTATCCCTTTAAGCCATTTTCTAGTCAAAGCCTTTTTGCATGCTACTAACAACGACCCTCAACACGTATTTATCTAATTTTCCACATTTAGGCTCCTCTAGATCACCGAGGTATATGATTTTAAAATTAAAATATGACACTGGGGGCACTCTTCCAAAATTGAGCTGCAGAGGAACAATTACATGGAAAAAAAAAAAAAAAGTGCCACTGCACTGCCACAGGACCTCAAGCAGGCAGTCTCATTCAAGTAGTTAGTCTTTTGTGCTGGAGTACAAAAGAATGGAGCCACGTGCTTGCAGCTGTATTCTCTCCAAGCAGGAGAGCTTGTCAGTAACCACTGCTGCCTGCAGAGACTGTCCCACTCTTCTGGTGAAATTACCCTCTGCCTCCCATCTTGTGTTATATCCAGAGTATGGTCTGTCTTAAAATGTTGAAGAGCAACATAAAAATAATTTGGTCGTTACTTTTTGTTAAGTAGCATCCTTACAGGCTTCTTGAAGGTCTTCTTTAGGTCTTGCAAACTGACCTAAAGTGATCTTGATTCTGCAGATGAAAGTTTTTTTTTTAAGTTCCTCCTGGAAGCTCAAAACCACGTGCAATATGCAGTAACACCGTTGTCAGTCCAGCTTCTAAACCTCATGTCACATTTACTGGGCATGATTTCAGCCTCCCCTTCAACTGGTGCCGTTTAATTCTTTCATTCGACGTCCTTAGTGAGCTAGTTATTTTAGGGCTTACACACGCCAGCCAGTGGCCGAATTTGAGCTGCTCTATGATAATCCCTCAGACATGGAAGCGCTAATCTGTTTATTTCCTTTGGTAATTATAGAGTTTTCATATCTTCTCTTGTCGTCCGCCCCCCCCCCCCCCCCCCCCCCCCGTCTGGAAATAACCTAAAATAACCCCTTGTAGGTGATTTAAAAGGTGATTGTATGTCTGTGTTGCGTTCACGTGTTTCTGCCGCGCTCAAGCGGCCAAAACATCAGTTATTGCAGGTTTTAGTGTTCTCATTAGTGATCAGCTGCACTATGAGGGCGTCCATGTGCGACGTTGTCCTTTGTGGTGTCGGCTGTAGCTCACAATGTTTCTTAATTGCAGGCTGTGAACATGGAGACAGTGAATTACAGTGATTGTAATAGCAGCAAATAAGGGACGTCTGCATTTTAATTGGCGGTTAGTGACCTGAAAACTGCTTTTTTTTAAATGCCTCTGTGCCGACAGCTGTGGAGGTGTTATGTTTTTCAGGTTGTCCATCAGTCCATCTTCTTCTGAATGCAATATCTCGTTTCTTTAAATATTCATTTGGACTCGAGGATGAGCTGATTAGATTTTAGATTTTGGTGGTCAAAGGTCAAAGGTCGATGTGACCTCATGTCCGTCCCAATCTTGTGAGCGCAATATCCCAAGAACGCTTCCGTGGAATTTGTTCAAATTTGGCCCAAACGTCCAATTTGACTCAAGGATCAGCTGACTAGATTTCGGCTGTCGAAGGTCAATGTCACTGTGACCTCACGTCCGGCCCCAGTCTTATGAACGCAGGAACACTTGGAGGTAATTTATCCAAATCTGGTGCAAACATTCATTCGGGCTTGAGGAGAATTTCGAGGTCAAAGGTCACAATGACCTCACAAAACATGCTTTTGTTAAGACTGTTGTGACATCATAATGTTCAGCTTTCTATCAGCTCTCTGTTAAAAAATAGTCTTTAAGTGAAGACAGCATGTTTCTCACTGGTCATTACGGTGATGACTTCTGTTTTGCACATCAATGCATTTAATTAATCCCTTCCCTTCCCAAAGAAAATAAAGATATCAGTCTCTTTTCAGTGCTCACATGGCATCATCCTCGTATTTTTTTTGTACAAAATAAATACAAATTTCATGATTAAAGACAGTCGAAAGACGAAAACACAAATTCCATATGCATGAGTCTCGGTTTTGACGCAGAATAAGTGTGAAAACACCAAAGCTGTGACCAGTGACGGACCTTCCTCTTTACTGTGATTTGTTTCTGATGACTCACAGAGCAGCAGCTTGGTAGAAAACAGTCATTTTACTAAAGTCCAATGTACACAAAGAACATAAACAAATACTTAAACGCCTTTTGTTGATCAGACTGTTTATTGTTGACTATCAGAGAATTGTAAAAAGTAGAACACAGTTCATTAGAGGTTGCATTGACAGAATTGATTGCAATCAGCAATAATAAAAGAAGGCTCAAGGCTTTCTCTTCCTCCTCCATGTACTGGAACATGACTGTTGAAGTCCCATTGTTCCTAGTGTTTGTAAAGGTGACTGATTACTTCCCACCGAGGAAATTAAATCAACTGTGGCACTTAATATTTCAGCTACTGTTTGATCAAGGTTTATTTTATTCATTCGGTAGAAGCTTGCACACGTACGGAGACTTAAATGCGTTATGAGTGTAGGCAGCTGCTGGTTTATACAGTAAATATCAGCCTTTGGTGGTATTTCCACAGGCTCTGCTGAAAAGCTTCATATTCAACAAGTCATTTCCACATTTGAATGTTATTTCAGTAGCGCGCCATTTGACGTGAGCGGTCTATTTTCTTCTCGGTAAAGGTTTCTGGAGTGATGCTTGGAGATGAGCTGCACACAAACACTGAGTGTACATAGGAGGTTATTTGGAACTTGATCTGCATTAATGAATAATTAAAACGTGAATAAATGAATAGCCTAAAGAACAGTAAGGTATGCTCTACTTTATATTCATTTAGCTGTCCTTTGTAGTTCACCTATGACTGGGCTAATTATGCATGCAGCTATAAATAAAAACACAGACCCTTGTGACCTTGTGTTCTCCTTCTCTCTTCCCTTCTCTCACCATCCCCAGGTAGAAGGAGCAGCGTACGTAGGTTCATTCGTATGGAAGTCACGTAGAATTGGCATGTGGGACAATGCAAGAGGGCAAAACATGTTGGACAGTGGAGCGCCCTTCTACGACACCTACCAGTCTAAAGATGGAAAGTACATGGCCGTGGGCGCCATAGAGCCCCAGTTCTACAGACAGCTGCTCAAAGGTTTGTAGTGTGCAAACACAGATTGGAGGCTTTTTTTTTTTTTTTCGTTCTAGATGAGATAAACCTCTAAGGCAGTGGTGACTTGTGTCAAAACCCCAGAGGAAACTAAGGCACAGGAGAGGGCACAGCATGAAACGAAACACCCTCTTCCAACCTGTGAAAAAATGTGAAAGACAGAAACATGAAGAAAGTAGCAGGCATCAAGCAACAGGTCCTGTTTCCATCAGCATATTTTTATGCATTTTTTGAAGTATCACATGAGAAAATGTCGATGAAATGGCAAAATTCAAAAAGAAAAAAGTTTTTTACACTCACTTGAGTTGTTTTTTTGCCTGTTTTGAATTAGAGTTAATGCTCAGTAGGAGATGGAGCCACATTTCCCATCAAGGATGAGCTGTTTCTGTTCCAAGGGAAGGAAAAAGAAGAAGCAGTTTTCGCTATCATGAATAGTTGACACAAAAGTATAATCACCCCTTGCCTGATTGAAAAAAATCATAATGACCTCGCTCTATTTTTTTCTCTTAGATGGCCAAGGTGACTGGTTTTGTTTCTTCTTCTTTGAGCTTTATTCTCAGTTAATTGGCAGTTCACTTCAAGTTCATTTGACAATTAGATAAAAAATATGGAGTAGATGCACTGCTGGATATTCATGATCACATACTGGTTCTCTGTAGACACTGAAGCAAGTCAACCCTGTTAACCTTGTCAATGTTGTTTGGCCCAATTAACGGTGTATGTGTTCATTTAATTTTTATGCACATGTAGTAGAATTTAGAAAATTGCAGTCTGATTTACAGTGTTATGTTGGGTTTTTTGGACATGAATTTAACTGCAAAATGAAGTGTAAAGACAGAAAGTTTTGGTGGTGGTTGAGTTTTAGTGAGAAAACAGTTCAGGAAAGTTGAAACCTGAACGTATTTTGTGTGCAAATCAATGAAAAGCGATCCACAGTTTAGTCCACAATGACTGCTCGCTGCTTGTGTGAATTCAGTGTAGAGAAATGCATCCAAGTAACTAAAAAAACCCACAAAACCTGTAATGTGAAAGAGGCAGCGCTCCTTTATGTCTCCACAAGAGCAACCGTGATGACGTGACAAAGTTTCAAGTGAAACACGACAAGTGACCGCTGCTGTGAGATGTTAAATATTTATCTGTTTTTCTCAGGCTTAGAGTTGGATGCTGCAGCGTTGCCTCCTCAGATGAGCTTCAACGATTGGCCGGAGCTGAGACGGATCTTCACGGAGCGCTTTGCTTCAAAAACCCAGGCGGATTGGTCGATGATTTTTGACGGGACCGATGCCTGCGTTACCCCTGTGCTGTCTTTCGATGAAGTGAGCTCACACCCGCATAACAAGGAGAGGGCTTCTTTCATCAAGGACTCCAGCGGGGATGAAAGCCCCCGGCCGGCCCCGGTTCTCTCTCTGACCCCGGCCGACCCCTCCCTCGCCCCGGACCCTGTTATCGGAGAGCACACAGTCGATGTCCTGGAGGAGTACGGGTTTACATCAGCAGAGATAGACCAGATGCGAGCAGCAGGAGTAGTGGAGTGCAACGCTGTCAAAGCAAAGCTGTAGAAAAACACAACTACGGGGGGATGGACCAATTATGAGTTGTCAGGTGGACATAATTGATATCAATAATTGATTTAGGCAAAAAACAAAATAAGATACAGATAAGACTTGCCATTCAAATCATGCCTAACACAGCCACGAAAGGGAAAGTAAGAAAAGGAAGAATAGATTTTCTTTTCATGAACTAGAAATTCAAAGTAAGATGTGGTGAGAAAGCATGAAAACTTCTCCATCTCATCTGTTTGCATTCATTCTCTCTGGCCTGAGGAACCTGATGTATGTGTGTTTTCAGTGAAAGCAAAGAGTCTACGTGTCCCACACACTAAAAGCTCATTTAAGCTCTACATTAGATACGCATACGGATACAGATGGAGCTTTCTGTCTGTACTTAGCGCTCATTTCATCCATATTTCTGCACATTTTCTGAAAGCTTACAGGCACAGACGAAACAGAGCCACACCACCAGCAGTCATGGGATCAGTGTAGCAGAGTAGCCATGGTTCAAGCGAGCCACGACCACAGGACACGACGAAGAAGTTTTGAAATCTTAAAGTATTGAAATGATTTTTGTCGTAAGTAAATTTAGTAGTAAAGAATTTTCCATCCACATGTTGTGATGTAATTACTGGACACAGACCACTGCCGTCTACAACGCTGCCTGCTGCAACGTCGCCGTGTTTGTAGACTCTTCTTGGTCTTCGGGGGAACTTTTGATGCCCAGTGGTGCCCTCTAGTGGATGTAATGCTTAACAGCTACATCATTTAAAACAGACGTCTCTATTTTTGTATGTAAAGAGAGCATAAATAAACATTTACTTCTAGTGTAAGCCAGCCTTGTTTGGATGAGGTGAAATCTTACACACTGGCTCTTTAAGCACATTACTTGACTAAATGTAGTTTGTTACTTTCCACCACTGTTGTGAGTTTTATTCTAAAAGTGAAAATACAGCATTTAAATAAATTGATAGCCAGTTTCCAGCCCTTAGAAATAATTAACAGCACAGACTGACAAGAAAAGGCTCACATTTGTCTTTCTAAATGATAGTAGACTTAAGATCAATTTAAAGGAGAAATCTGTAATACTCTTACTGTAATAAATCAGAAAATGACCATGATATGTCATCAAAAATGAAAAGAAACATAAGTTGAAATACTCACTGGCGCAGTGTCCTTTGAAATTTCTGTTCTGGTCTGTAACTTGTGTTTTTGTTTGCCTGTTTCACATAATTAGAGTTCAAATGAATGCCAGACGCTCACTGAATGAGTAAGTGTCTGTTTATGAGTCATTAATAATCTTTTAGAAGGCGTAGATGTTTACAACAGTTAAATTCAACAGTTTGTTAATGGGGTCTGGCGGGCAGTGAGACAGGCAGCCGCTGAACTCAGCGTCCAGAGTGTGTGTTTTTGGAGCAGTGGGCTTTTGATTTCAGGAAAACAGGCTTAGCTTTACATCGACAGACAACTGACAGTTAAAAACATCTGATCATCTTACAGTGGAGGACTCATCATCACTTGTTTTTGTCAGTTTACGATATTGCGCGCGTCTTCCTTGCTTCCTGCTTCCTCAAGCCTGGGGAGGAGGAGGCGGTGGGGAAACGGCTCATTTCAACCATAAATCGTATATTAATTAGGATTTCAACCTATTTTATATACAGTTGGTGGCTCCAACTTGCTATTTGGACTGCAGTGCTAATTTTTGGATGCACATTTGTTACATATCGCTCCTTTAAGCTCATTATTTGCCCCTAAACAGCTACAGACAGAGATACAGACTAAAGTTTGTATCTCCTGCATATCTCCAACCAGTTCCAACTCACAAATTAGAAAAAGCAGAGTTCAGCGATGAGGTGTTTTTTTTCTGTAGTGATATCATACTCTCAGGGTACATGGGGGCAGTTTGGGTTTAGTAATTGGTTGCCAATTTGAATATCCGCCTCCTCTTGTTTTTTTTTTTTTTAGCTCCAGTGCTGCCTTCTGGGTGTGTTAGTTTGAAAGAAAAGAAGGTCCTGGGAGTCAACCAGGTTTCCATGTTGTGTGCCAAAAAATATTTGTGTGCACAGACGGATAAATCATCGGTACCAAAAATATTATGTGAAGGCTGCGTTTATTGTTTTGCTCTCCCACCAGAGCTTCTAAGTTCTGCCTGCTGATGTCCACCGTGTTTTGTCAAGTGGTTCAGTAACGCCTCCGTCGTGTTCACTTGAAGTGTTTCAGAATCAAATCGTCTGTTCTTTAGCAGCTACTGTTCTATTTTACTGTAGTTCAGAGTTGTTTTGCCGACATCTTTGGCATTTTGCAGGTATAAAAGCATATTTACAACTCATTAAGTTTGCAGCTCTTTAAGATGACAGATGTTGTGTTGTTTCGAACTCTCTAGCTGTTGTCATTATATTCTTTTTTTCAATTTTATCTGGTGATGTAATTACAAAATAATGATTTTGATTGAAATTGTGAGAAAGAAGGAAGTTATGTATGTAAATAAAAATGGATTGGTTTTGGATAAAGTGGATTAAAACTGCTTGAAATTTCTTTACTTTCATATTTGACTGAAAAGTTCACTTTATAGATTAAAAAAAATAAAATGAGGTGGATATTGGCTCAGCCAGGTTGTACAGGATGCTCAGTCTACCTTCACACATTGTGAAAACACAAATTTGTTGAGTTTTCCTTTGATTTGTCACCTGTCTGTAGGATGCTATCACAAAATATTATTTTGGTCGTTTATCATATTAAAGCAGATGTTACTGTACTATAAAGAAGTGAACTAACTGTTTTGAGTATATAAATGTAATTTACCACAACTTGTAAGGTGCTAAAAAGCTTGTGTACCCTGAAAGTTTATTTTGACTTTGGAAAAGATGGAGGAACCCTGATTAAAATACAGTACAGCTGAACACAGAGAGCAGCACACAACAGGTCCATCTGTTTCTTTCCACTCACTAATTATAAACTGGAAAAAAAAGATGCTCAAGGAAAAATCTAATGAAATGCATCATTAAATATTCATTTTAATTCAAAAGTCAATAAATACAGGCGTTTATTGACATTCACAAGTCGATTTCACGCTTCAGAGACGTAAGATAAGACAGAACATTTTTAATCCTGAAGGAAATTCTTGTACCAGATTGCTCAAAAATTACAGTAACACAAAAACAATAGAGTAATAAATATGAAGTGTATAAGGAGTAAGTGCTAAACCAATGCATAACAGAATAACGATAAAAGTAGGATTAATTTAGTAAAATAGGTAAACTAAAATACAAGCCCCGACTGCAAAAAAGTTGGGACGTTGTGCAGCGATTTGCTAATCACTGCGTTTTTCACCATTAAGGTATTTAATGTTCAAACTAATGAACTGTATAGTTTTTTTTTGTAAATAAACACTCATTCTGAATTTGATGCCTGCAACATTTAAAAAAAAAGTTGGGACAGGAGCAACAGAAGACTGGGAAAGTTGTGGATTGGTTTGAGTGGCCCTGTGGCTCAGTTGGTGGAGCGTCTGCCCCAGTGTAATGAGGCTGTCAGTCTTCTGCAGCCAGCCTGCAGCAAGCCTGTGATGCTTTGCTGCGAGTCATCCCCTCGCTCTCTCTCCTTCTTTCCTGTTTCTTTATAGCTGTATCGCAATAAGGCCAAATAATTGTATGAAGGATACACTTCTGAAAACTGTTGTTGCATCTATAAATGCAAGAAAGGACTCGGGATGGAGAAGTGGTCTGATGAGTCAACATTTCAGATTGTTTTTAGAAATCATGGACATACTGTCCTCTGGGCTACAGAGGAGAAGGACCATCCAGATATGCAAAGTTCAAAAGCCAGTATCTGTGATGGTATGGGGGTGTGTTAGTGCCCATGGCATCATGGGTAACTGTCACATCTGTCCCATTAATGCTGAAAGGTGCATACAAGCTTTGGAGCAACATATGCTGCCGTACAAACAACGTCTCGACATTCCGACAACGCCAAGACGCATTCTTCATTTGTTACAACAGCGTGGCTTTGTAGTAAAAGTAGTTCAGGTTCTAGACTGACCCGCCTGCAGTCCAGACCTGTCTCCTGTTGAAAATGTGTGTCACATTATGAAGCTAAAAAATACAGCTACAGAGACCCCGGACTGTTGAGCACCTGAAGTCATGTACCAGGCAAGAATTAGAGAGATTTTCACCTTTTTAAAACTTCAACAATTAGTGTCCTCAGTTCACAAACACTTCCTGTTAAAGTGTTAAAAGAAAAGGTGATGTATCACAGACGTAAACATGCTCCTGTCACAACTTTTTGGAACATGTTGCAGGCATCAAATTCAGATTAAGTGTATATTTACAAAAAACAATTAAGTTTGAATTAAATAATTAATTAAATATCTTGTCTTTGTACTGTATTCAACTGAATATAGGTTGAAAAGTTTTTGCAAATCATTGTGTTCTGTTATTATTTCCGTTTTACACAGTGTCACAGCTTTTCTGGAACTAGAAGTACAGGCAATGAAATTGAAAAGTAATAAAAGGTCACATTGCACACGATATTGGAAGTAATACTGCAAATGATATTGAAAAAGTAATATTGCAGATGACGTCTGCTCCAGCAAAAATAGACAAGACGCATGAAGATGGCGTGAACATTGGCTGTTAGTTTGGTTTTGTGACACGTGTCAAACATAAAAAAAATTGCAGATGCTCAGACTGAAAGTCAGTCAGTAAGGAGTAAGACACCACACCACAGTTATTTTTATTTATCCCAGAAGCATAACTTTATGTGATTGCATGTGCTGAACTTTGCTGCCGTATTCATGATCAGTGAGTCCCTCGAGTGATCATTAAATAAGAAGAAAATAACAAAAAATGCAAGATATAATAGTGTTTTTTATTACTAAAAAACTCCTCAGGGGGAGGTTGTTGTGGATTTTTAACTTGTTTAATCATCAGTAACATTTTGCACACTGTAATTTATTCAGGTGTTGCCACCTGTGCCATAGTTAATCCATCATCTCACTGCAGCTCGGTGGTGCTGCAGGTCTGATGATCGATTTTAAATGATTAAATGCTCAGACCCACTGTGGTAAGATGACTAGTCATAATTAATTAACTCGATTTATGTAAATCTCAAGCACTATTTGTATAATTTAAAGATCTTTCTGGTGTTTGCAAAGCAGATTAACACCTTTGCTCAAGTTTGAGAGCAGCGTCATGATGACTGAAGTTCTTTTAATACCGGGGAAGCCATCGCCACAGGAGATGCAGGTAAATTTAAAACTTGGCTGTACGAAAAGGTTGTAAAATAATCACAATGAAATGCAAGAATGTCCCATGAAATGTGACATTTATGCTGCACGTTATCCCACTACGAACACATGACGTGAAGGAGAGGTGACCAAACTGCAGCTACAGAAACTGATGTTGGAGTGACTTTGTAGTTAAACAATAAGCCTTTGGATTTTAGTAAGAGGATACGGTGCAGATTATAATTAATACCACTGTTCATATCGTCATGAGCCAATGAGTTTTAATCTCTGCAAAGGTCAACATCAAGAATTTCATGACTTACAAGGAGCTCGCTCATCAGGAAAGTAACACGTGGCTCTGAAATGAGCAAAAACGTAAAAAATTAAGTGTTTTTTATTGTCAGGTTTGGCATAATGAATATTAAACAATATGAATAAAAGAGTGCATGCTTGATTTAAATATTGAAGCAGCAGAGAGCTCAAAAGTCTGTTCAATCAAATAAAAAAAAAAAAAAAAGACTTTTCTCACTCGCTCCTGGTGGTGTTTAGCCATGCACATCGTTTGTTTTTTAAAGGTTGCCAGGTTTGTTTTTTTTCTGAGATCCTGTTTTTTTAGATGAAGCATGTGGGATTTGTGATGCTCAGGTTAGTGGAAAAAGTGGTATTTAAGAAAAACCATCAGCAACAAAGTGTTTACTCTGGATAATAAACAGATTTCACTGTGATTCATTACAGCTACATCCTTAGAAATAAAGGTTCCAAAAGGGTTTAGCTTGAGGGGTTGATGTTCTATCCAGAACAATTTGCTTCTCTTTCTTCGAGGATTTTTGAAAGCATGAAATATTCACAGATCCTCACCTTCAAATATTCAAATGTCTTTCCTTGTTTCAAATGGTGTTTTAAATTTAGAACTATCTGGAATCCCCGTAATCTAAAGGGTTCTAGATGAAACCCTTGGAATACAAAAGGGTTCTCAGTAGAGCCCCCCAGGTGGATACTAGAAAAACCCTTGGAATACAAAAGGGCTCTCAGGAGAACACCCTGGGCAGGTTCTTGATAAAACTCTTGGAATATAGAATAATTCTTGGAAGAACCCCTGGGTGGGTTCTAGATGAAACCCTTTGAAATACAACAGGGTTCTTGGTAGAACTCTCTGGGTGGATAGTAGAAAAAAAAAACCCTGGAATATAGAAGGACTTGTGGGAGAACACCCTGGGTGGGTTCTTGATAAAACCATTGGAATATTGAAGGATTCTTGGAAGAACCCCCTGAGTAGGTTCTAAATGAAACCCTTCAAATATAAAAGGGTTCTTGGTAGAACCCACTGAGTGGATACTAGATAAAACCCTTGGAATATATAAGGGTTCTTGGTAGAACTCCCTGGATGGATTCTTGTTAGCACCCTTAGAAGTTGGAAAAAATCTGTAACTGTTCTTGGTGGAACCATTACACCATAGAGGGGTTCTCCTTTAGAACCTTCCATAGATACAGTAGTTCTGGGTGAAATCTTTCACAGACGATTCTGGGCAGAACCCTCTGAATGAGTTTCAAGTGATTCCTGTGTAAAAGGTTATACCAGGAAGCAAAGAGGGTTCTCCAACAGGGACAATCCGGAGAACCCTTCATGGTTCTAGTCTTTATTTCTAAGAGTGTAGGTTCTACTGAAGAAATCATCCAAATGGAAACTGTTGACAGCAGATTAATCCACAAAGAGCCCCGGGGGGGGGAAAGCAGGTGATAAAAACCCCGTTTCTGTGTGTGATGTTCACATTTTCTCTGTGCTAGATTTCTAACTGACCCCAGAGACGCTGCGTGGTAATTGCTTTTAAACTCGAATTAGTTCTCAAGTTCTCACCAAAAGGCGGCGTGCGTCTAATAAAGGCCTAAATCAGCTTGTTGAATGCACGTCCTTCCTCATTAAACATTCACAGAACTGTTTGTCAGACTTTGATTTAAAGGATTTGATTGAGAGACAATGACTTGGCAACTGTTTTTATAATCAGTTAATTATTCCAGGCTGGTTCCAGCATCTCAAACATGATGATTTGCTGCTTGTGTTTGTGATGTATAACAGTTGATGAAATACATTTGAGTTTTGGACTGCAGGTCGGACAAAAAACACATTAGAGGAGATTACTTTAGGTTTTGAAAAGTTGTAGATAATGGAATTAATTATTAGTTCGGTCAGACAGAGTTTCGCGTCTAGGCTCTGACCTCATCAGTCCTTGCAGATTATGTTTACATCAAGGTATTGAGGAGTGATGAATACGTGCTGGACCCCCTGTGGGAGCCTGCAGGTGGATGCTCGGGTGGTGGTGGGCCTGAACGGACAGGCCGTGACACTGTTGGAAGCCAGCAATGGCCTTGACAGCGGCAAGAGGTTTTAGCAGTTTAAATAGACCTCCAGATTGGAAGGGTGCGTTTGATACCTACTACAGAGTGCGAGGCCGTGTCACGTGTGACTGTGGTGCAGCTCGAGTTGACTGCCTGAACTAGCCTGCAGACGCCGCTGCAGGCTATATGACTACAGCAAAGACACTTGTGGAGGAAATAAAGAAAGTGAAACTTGACAAACTTGACACTCAGGGCGCAAACCTCAGCCCAGACCTGCACGACTATAAGAGCATTTTACAGCCTCACACTTTTTGCAAAACACTACTCACGCTTCTCTACATTAGACACAGAAATCTAACATGATGTCACTTCTTTGCCCTTTCAAAGCACTGCCTTTCATAATACCACACAATTCAGACAGTGGATCAAACACGGCCGTCAGGTGTGCGGACGCTCAGGTGCTTAATTGTAAACTCACCAATCAGGCTCGAGAACTATAAAAAAGGCAACAGGTGAGTGTATGAGTGTACCTGTCTTCAACACACATGGAGCAAAGAAGATGGAGACTGAATTTATCAGATGTAATTTGAGCAACATTGGTTGACCATGTTGTTAACTTTAGGTCGACAGTGAGAGATGTTTGACAGAGAGTTCAGCCCAACCTCAGCAGATCTGCTGTTGCAACAGTAATTTCGACGTGAGCGCAGGTGAAAAAAAACAGCTTTTCTCTAAAATCAGTAAAATGTTGGTGAAAGCCTGAGTGTAATTCATGCTTTCTATTCTGTCTCCACTAATGTTGTTGCTGTGTTTATGTGCTGTTTACAGTATGTTCTGTTCTGATTTTCAGTGCAAAATGCAAACTTTGGAAATGCACGGATTGTATTGACTGTTTTTACAACATGGAGAGAAATAATTATTTTCCTCAGTGTGCATGACTGTTTTTTTGTGTTGTGTTTGATCCATATGTACTTTACCCTAACAATAGCACTAAAAAAAACGCAGACTACGTCATTTAAAAAAGTAGAAATGATAAACTCGATTTGATAACTTGAGCGCATTAGTGCGTGACAAACAAAATCAGCATGTGGTACAGTGACAAAGTTGGGTTTTTACTAATAATTGTATAGTTTTGAGAGAAGTGTTTCATTTTGCAAAGGGTCTGAGGTGTTCCGGTACCTGTGTGAATTGTGAACAATGCTTTGACAAAATGAGACCCGTTTTCCAAATCGTGCCTCAGCAATTGTAAAAAAACCGTGAGCACCAGATGGCTGTTTGATCAGTTGGTTATAGGTGTGGCATTTTGAAAGGCAGTGCTTTGAAAGTTTTGCAGAAAATCTGAGACTGAGAATGTGCAGATCTGAGCTGAGTTTTGCTCCTGGAGTGTCAGGTTTCAGCAACTGTGCATCATAGCACAAAATGTGCTTTAGCAAGTGAAAAATGTGTTTAGAGTTTTGCCAGTAAAGTGGATGATTTGATAAACTGGTTGCGGGCACTGAGCATTTGGTTCAGAGAATGGAGTGAGTGTTTTAGCAATATTGTGAAAAAACTAAAAACATTGCTGCTCACAATCTCCACAAGGTATCTTTGAGTTCTCAACACTTGATTTGGACACAGGGACACTGTAACGGGTGCATTTGGGACCCAAACAAGGAAAAACACAAACAAGGAAAAACAAGGATTGTTGGTGGCTTAGCAGAAAATGGTAATAGGCAAGTGGTTACACAGCTCAGTTCAAGCTTGTGGTAGTGGGCTTGCTGTGGTTTAGCCCGGAGGCTCAGGGTGAACAGCCGAACCGGGTAGCAGGAGAGTTCTGTGTGAGTGAAGCACACTCACATACACACACCAGGCAGGGAGGAGGCGTTGTGAGGGAGGCAGAGGGTCAAAAAGCAGGTAAGTATAGAGTCCAAGCAAAACATCCAGCAGGGAGAGGACGGTAGGTGAGTCAAGGCCAGGCAGAGAGTCAGGGGTCCAGAGAAGAGGTGAGTAGAAATGGGGACACTCACAGTGCAACATAGTCAGAGGGAAACACCAAACAGACACGGGGACAGGCAGACAAAAACCAGGAACGCAAGGCAGATCTCGCATTCAGGGACAGAAGGCTGTGGTGGTCTTCCGGGATACAAATGAGGGAGGTGAGGGTTGGCAACGGGGAAAACAGTCTGAGAATGAGCGCTGGAGAGTCTTGCAAGAAGATCTGAAGAACAATCTGGCCGTGAGTGACTGAGCAGGAGGAGCTTATATACCGGCCTGATTGCTGAGGAGTTGCTGTGTGCACAGGTGAGTGGAGGTGGGCTGACGAGGTGGGAGTGGCTGGCAGGCAGAGTGGAGCAGAGGCAGGGTGAATGGAAAGTACTGGGAGAGCTGGGAAACTGAGACAAGGGAATGCAGAACTTTGACAGACACTCAAGACAGGGCCTCAAGATTAGGTAATAAATCAGGACACAACTTTAGGGCCCTATCATGTCAGCTGACATTTTAATGCGTGTTCCCAAACAAACTTAAACTGAGATTTGCACAAACCAGTTTGACACAGTGTGGAGCAATTTTAAGGGCCCCTGGATTTGTGGGCCCCTGGTTGCAGTTGTTGCAGGCTTGGTTGAAAGCGAAGTCTGTGTATTATGGGATTTTTCTAATGGTTTCAGCACAACACTTTTGGCTCACTTTGATTGGTGTGACAGAAATGAGAAATAAAGGCTTCCTTACTGCGAGTTAGATGAAAAGATAAGGACCTCTCTCATGTCTGTCCATTAAATATGAAAGGCAGCGGAAGGCAGCAGGGAGTTATCTGAGCTTAGAATAAAAAGTTAAAACTGTAGGAAACAGCCTCGATAATCTGTCCCCATTATTAAAAATAAATATATCTGCCTGCCAGCACCTCTAAACCTCATTAATTAATATGTTAGATCTTAGTTGTTTAATCCAAAACACAATACCTAAAACTTTATGGCTTTAAAGGGGGACTTACGTGCTGGAGGAACTGTTTCTTGGCTTATATCAGTTTCCCGCTGTTTCCCACTTCGTCTGCGAAGGTAAGCCAAGTATAACTGGCTCTCTGCAAGAAAAAAAAAGTCATTGTTCCTTTAAAGGTAGAATCTGTAGGGTTTTCTGGTTGCTGTTGATAAACGCATTAGAAAGACATTGAATCTCATTCCTAGGACGTCAAATACTGACATTTTGGGTTGGTTAAGTGTTCTGAGCACAGACAAATAATGAAAAAATAAGAAGGCAGGAGGAGAGGGCAGGGGTCCTTATGGATGCAGGAGCTGCCACAGTGGTGGGCCATGAGTGATGACTGAGTCTATGCATTGTTTTTTGGGAAATTTCTGCATAGTTTACCTTTAAGTTTAACGTGTATAGATTTGTCATGTCTCCAACAACATGCTGCTCCCTGTTTTATGCTGTTTTGTGTACATACACTGTATTAGACTACATATCTTTTGTTGTCTACTTATTTTTGTTCTTTACCTGTTGATTTGGTAAATTTGGGGTCCCAAATGTCACAAACTTAGGAACCAAATGCCGAATCCAGGCAAGCGAGTAATGTTGAAAACAAGTCTTTTATTGTGAAATGGCAGGTAGAAGAATAGCAGGAGTCGGTGTGGCAGCTGGAATTCGATGCAGTGAGCGCTCTGGCAGACTTAGGTGGCAGATAAGGCAGCAGATTGGCAGGTAATCCTGAAAGCAGACAAAAAAAAAAAGTGTGAGGCAAAAACTGGCAGGGAGACGAGCAACAAACAAAAAGGCAAAACAAACAGACAAACTGGGAAAAGCGCTGAGAGCTTGTGATCGTGGCAGATAACCAGCCGAGTATGGCACAATGACCCCTGCAAAGACTGGATGTCTGCGCTGGCTTCTTATGGTGAGGTGGTGTTGACTTGAAGGACAAAAGCACATCACAAGCATGAGACATCCCAACTAAACAACAAACACATACACACACACTCCCGACACAACTGCCAAATGGAATGGCACTTTCGGGGGGCTAAAATAGCTTGGCCGCGCCGTCTAAACAGCAGCTCCTGTGGCATTTTTCACCTACATGCACAAACATTGGTAGGCACACATATCATGCCCAGACGTATATTTTCCCCCTGGCCTGTAGTGCTATTTATCCATCTGGACTTTTTTGGCGTGAGCTGCAGAGTTATCAGCGAGAGGTATCAACCGTAGAGATGTCTGCTTTCTCTCCACTATAATGGAACTAGATGGCACTTGGCTTGTGGTGCTGAGAGCACCACAATCCCATAATACACACACAAAAAAAAAAAGAATTTGAGATGTGTTGTTCAAAAGAACTGTGTGGAAAATTAAAGCTATACAGGTGGGAAATTAATATATTCAGTCAGACATAACATGAGACGTAAGAATTAAATACCATTTGCAGAATCTACAAGAGTGCCCAAAGTAATTAAGAATTTGCCAAAGTAAGTATATTAAGACAAAGTTTAGAAAGTTTCTCCTCACTCAACAACTCTCAAAATTGCACTTTTTTTTATAAGAGAGTCTGGGGATATTGCAGTTCAATAATGAGATCAGCTGAAACAGTGTGCTCACTGCATCTGTCCATATTTAATCAGAACTATTACTGTCCTCCGTCATTTCTCTCCAAGTCGACTGCTTCTAATTTGTTATTACATTGGACTGCCCTACAGTCAGCGTTTTCTTGTGCCGGGGCGCTGCACAGCTCTAGTAGGCTTCTGACCTCAGTGGAAGATGAAATTAGAGATGATTAGCTACAAATCAGCAAGACAGCGGAATATTGTTAACAATGTATCCTAGCAACCCATGCTGCTAGGCAACACTCATATGGTGTGTCCCAAATCGCGTACTTCTGCACTTACACTTAATATTTTAAGTATGTAAGTGTGTTCACACTGAGCAGTGTGCTAAAATCTAGTGCACTATGTGCACTGCATTGGCTCACTCAAACGGCCGGAAAATTGAGTGTGGATCGCTGGACACTTTCCACACTCAACGGCCGCCATCTTAGTGACGTAGCGGAAGTATGTTACTATTTTTCAAATGGCGGCGGTGGAGATGAGCCGTTGATGACGTTACAATACATTTAAAAACGTATGGTTTAACTGAAGCATAGCTTATTAGGTTAAATATATATATATATATAAGTACATTTCCAGCAAGGAAGATGAGGATGAGACGTCTATGGAGTTACCGGCGTAAATATCTTGAAAAGACACTCATCGTACACACAAAACAAAACAATATCAACAAAACACGCTCGCTTTAATAAGAAAAATGTAAAAACAAATGTCAAGTGTCGGTCGACAAAGCTAAAACGGCGAGTTGCAATCAGACTTTAAAAGGTAGAAGAAGAAGAAGCTATTGCATCACTTCCGGTAAGTGCGCAACGGCAGTGTTTGATTTGAGACAGTACTAACCTGTCGAAAATTGTGTACTGTGCAACTCAGTACACTTCTTTACAGTGCACTGCTTTGCAGTGCACTGAGGGAAGTACGGATTTGGGACACACCTGAAGTCTGTAGCTTCACATGGCTAAAACCGGGCTAAAATGGGTTGCACCAGCTGGACTTTACTAAGCCTGGTCCTAACTACTAAGTCGGTCTTAGTTAAGATCAGTCTTTAGAATGGACTTTACATCAGTTGCACCCACCAGACTTAAGCCTAGTTTTAACTACGCCTGGTCTGAGCAATGCGTATTCATGTGGATGCCCACAAGATTATGGCTGTTACCTGGCAGCGTTCGTTGCTAGGATACATTATTAATCACATTCTGCTGTCTTGCTGATTTGTAGCTATAATTTCTAACTTGCAGCAATGTTATGGACGGATCACAGATGAAGAAAAGGCAATTTCATCCAGCAGGTAATAAAATTAGTGGAGACAGCACAAGAAAACACTGACTGCCAAGCAGTCCAGCGTAACAAAAAATAAGAAGCAGTCAACTTGGAGACAAATAATGTAGGACATAAAGGTTTGCTCAGGTAAAATAGATGGACAGATGTTAGTGAGTGTCTTGTTTTGCACAATATGCGCAAATTACTCGGACGACGACGTGCTGTAACTTGAAGCATTTATTTACATGCTGGTGACATACAGGCTGTTTATGCAGGAGGGCGAACACTTCACACACACTGCGACTGTGTGACAGGGTATCAGGAGATTAAGCTCTGGACCAATCACAGTCAAGCATCTTCCAAAAACCAGTAGAGTTAGAGTTATATTCTATATTCTATAAGAGTATTACAGTGAACACCTGTCTTCATCATTGAACTACTGACTTCAATATCTCAAGACTCCCTTAAAAACATCTTGCAGCTTTCAAATTCTTAATTACTTGGGCTTTCTTGAAAATTCTGCTAATGGTATTTAAATTATGTCTGACGTTATGTTTGACTGAATATCATGCATTTCCCACCAGTATTGCTTTAATTTTCCACACAGTTCTTTCGATTAACATGTCTTTTGAGCATTCATGGCATAGAACAGAAAGCATTCGTGACTAGAGGCTATATAATATATATCTGTGTTAATCAGCCAACCTGACTCCTGACCAGGCTGTAAGATTTGCAGTGCTGGCAAGAAGAAGGCTTCAATCTAGATGGTGCAACCGCTTTAACTATTAGGTTGGACTTAAAATGCCAAGTTAATACCAAATTAGCTTAAGACCTGTGTAAGTCTTGTTGGTGCAACCGAGCAGAAGAGTGATGCTGTTATCTCCACTCTAAAAATGGGATATTTGAGATTCCCAGCTTGATCAATGGTCGTTGCTTGTTACTAAGCAACCTATGGATGCTACTGCAGTTTATAATGACCTTTTACAAACTAGCGCTAGTACGTCATGCAATTGCTTGCTTTACATAATTGTTCTCAACCTTTTACAACAGAGCTTTTCCCTCCACCTCACATTAACAGCTTTGTTCACTCAGCCGTCTCTCTTTTCTTCAAGAATGTACTATTGCACACACAGTCGTAGTAAAATCTTAAGGCGCGCTTGTATGTGAGGAATGTCCGCGGTGTGACTCCAAACATCTGACTCTCACCGTGCCAGCCGGGCCAAACACAGGCCAACTGACGGTGAGCGTATGAGATTAGTTCGGGCTTCAAACGAGGATTAATTTACATGTAAACTGAACTGAGCAGAGTAGTTTGAGGCTATTTAATCTCCACTGAGCAACAGGTATGTAGTGAGCACGCCGAGCAGACATGAAATACATAAAAGCTGCCGAGTGTCACCACACATAGTATCATAAGTAGGTGGGTTATAAACTTAAAGGGATAGTTCACCTTTTTTAAGTGAGGTTGTATAAGGTTATTTTCTATATCTGTTGTATCTATAGTATATCACCTACATTAAATAGCAGCCACCACACCCCCAGTTTGGAGAAGCAAACATCTTTTTCATCATTTTTGTTCTATTTACATCTTTTTGGTCTCATTATGTCCTTTTTCATCTTGTTACTTTTCTTATTTTCGCAAGCTCATGGGCAAGTTCTGCAGCCCTTTCAGCTCAGTACTTGATAAAAAGTTGTACTGAATGGCAAATTATAGGCTAATTTTATTATTAAAGCTTGGAGAACTTGATAAACTAGACTGAATAATACATGCATACAATAAGAGATCAGTTTATATGACATTTGTGAGCCTTTTATGTCTGTTTGGACAAGATACTACACTGATAGCAGGATTCAGACTCCACATCTTTGTATATTTTTGTTGTTGGACCAAATTTAGCCCATCTTGTCAGTACATTTTAGCACTGTTTAGTGCAGGGGGTTAGTGGGGGGTAAACCCAAGTAAACTCAGTTTATGCACCTCTTTGAAATGAGGCTGAGAGTGTTTTCAAATCAACCTTATCAAACAACAGTTATATTTCCCAGTATAACAGTATACTTGCCAACCTCAAGAACTCAAAAATAGTTTCATAGACTTTTTTTCCCCCTGCGTTCTAGTGACATTTAGTACACTGCAGAAGCATTATTTTTTACTTTTAATTCTCAGGAATGATTTGTCCCTTTAGTGTGAACTTGCAGAAATATCAGGCGTAAGCTAATATTCATCAGTTTTCTTTCATCCATTCCTTTCTCACCCCTGCCCCTAAAAGAAAATGAATGTGGTAGATTTTATAAAATGCATCCCTTCATTTCTTTTAAAACTTTTCTTAAGAATAAGGAGGTTCTTCTCAGGAAGTCTGGCTTAGTGTCACTGTATTGTTGTCTGGGTTTCAAACAGTAGACTTTTAGAGTAATAGGGCTTAGACACACTGTGTACAGCTTCAGAAACAGGTTGTGATAATGGAAAGGAAGAAAGGGTGTGAAAAAACTGTCAGAAATTGGGAGACGTATAAGAGAACTGTGATCTCAGGAGGATATAGGGAGAATCTCCGGGGAAGATCAGGACGGTTGGCGAGTGATGGTGCAGCTGTCTCAGCAGTACAGTTAGGCGCAAGTTCTCCCATATGGTTAATCTTGGGGTTAAGGGAAATATTACGTTAGTAAACAATTTTTTAGGTTATGGTTTTGCTATCTTATCCAGAGCACATGACACTGGGCGTGACGCAGAACACTAGGCACCACCTCCGAGCGAAATACCGAGTTTTTAGGGAGTCCATTTCAATTTTGCACCAATAGCTCCCTGTAAAATCTTACACGCTGGACCTTAAATCAGCAAATACTGCTGATTGATTTACTGTTTATAGACTAATCAATCAAGCACATGCTCTGATAAAACAGTTTCCTTTGTTCCATTACAAGAGCTATTAAATAAAAGTTCAGCCATGATGACAGACAGATCAGAAACATGTTTGAATCTGCCAGCTGACTTTGCACATGGACGTGCATGTGTCCTGCATCTATACGGCCTCACATGTGTGTGCATGTGTCAGCGTGTACACAGCGAGCAATCACAGATGATGAATCATTCTTGTGTTTTCTTTCATTTGAATATTCTCCAGCTAACATTCAGGAAACAGAAAATGACATTTTCCTCCTGTTATCTCCTTCCTGCTTGCCCAAACCTTTTTCTCTTTCTGATCAGTTTTCCCTCCTCGGGGGATCACATGCATCATCACTTGATTAGTTCAAAGTGCTGCTGTGGCTCGACCACAAAAGGGCCCTTGTGATTTCATGGTTTGGTGAAGGAAGAGTGGTTTGGGGGGAGGGTAAATCCTTTCATTACGAATATCAGGGGCAGACCAGTGGAGTAATTACAGTGTAAGTCGAAGATGGTCTCTTGAAGTGGTAAAATTTCCGATTTGGATGAAAGGTTTTCTCCAGTAATTGAAACTCTGCCTCTTTCAGTGACAAGTATGTCCTTAAAAGCCATTAGCAGAATGATTACTAAAAATATTAAAATCCCAGGATATTTTCTAATTGCCTCTAAAAAATTGAGGTCAACAAGCGCTATAATGGCTCTGTGAGGTTGTATTAAGGCGCACAAGTGTTTTGAGCTAAATTGGCTGTTTCTCCTCACATGTGTATCAGTATAAACCCTCTGAATTTTTTCATTGAAAAATAATTCATTATGTTTGATGTTTTCTATTTTGTATTAATACATGTCCTCTACGACTGCCTGTATGCAAATATTTTCAATTTTAAAAAGAAAGTGGTTTGAGATAAATGCCAATGTCCGCATGCTAACATGCTCACAATAACAATGCTAACATGCAGGTATAATATTTGCCATGTTCACCACATTAGTGTAGCATGTTAGCATGCTAGCATTTGCTAATTATTGTAACAGGGTCAATTCTACAGCAGTAATATGTGTTTACAAAGTCAAATTTGTTTATTTAGTATTATAGTTACACAAAATTTGTTTCGGTTGTTATAACCTGACACATTTAGGCCTCCTATAGTCAATATATGGAACATTTGAGACTCAGTTTCTGTACCCCTACATTCACTTTAGGGGGTCCCCCCCTCCTATAGAGGAGTGTCTCCTGCCTTACCTCTCCACTTTTGCTGTTGTACTCCATGGGAGAGTTAAGCAACATTGCTCTCATAGTAATTTCTGTGTCTTAACGTTGTTTAGCTATTTCAATCAGAGGAGACTCATTTCAATGCAACAAATTTTTATTGATGAAACACAAAGCTTGGAGTAAAAGTCTTTGGCGTTTAGACCCCATGGTGAAAAGCTCATAATAAAGGGGGAACATGAATTATGAATAGATTAGATACCCCCCATGGGGTCTAGACACTGGTGGTGGTAATAAGGGGAGAAGATGATGACTGGGCTATGCAAGGTGTGGTTCTGGATGAGGGGAGCGCCGCCGGCTGACGAGGAGGTGCCTCGAGTGATGCGGAGAGGGTGACTCGGAAGAGGAGTGGCCGCGGGTAACTACGGGATGACTATCAGGAATCCTGCCTGGACTGCCACGATGCTTAGAGGAGCCTGGGGTGGGGGAGGGATGCGATGAATCTGCAATGACAGCTGACAGCAGAAGAGAGGGAGCAGGTTAAATTTTGACAGCTATGATGTGATTGGTTTAGAGATAACTTGTGTCGAACGGAGATTGGTTAGATGCGGGGAACGCCCCCGATCCACTGACAGGAGGAGAGCTGGAGAGTGAATGAAATAGTGAAGCGGGGAATGTCTCTCTGATTGAATTTACGCTGAGCTTCATGTTTATAAGTTTATTTTTCAGCCTAGACTTGTTGTATAATATGCTAACATATTCCTGTGTCACCTAATTTGTGTAGGAGCTCGAGTTATATGGTCGTAATCGACGTAGGATTTTGATTTTACCTCTTGCTGTCAGAAATAAACGGAGATCGCCTCCAGAGATATCCACGGTCTGGGCTCCTTCATCGCAACACAAGGCTAGAGTCCACCGATTACATTAGGAACGCGTGATTTGGGGTCACAGTCGGGTTCATCCTCTGCGGATCTTGAATAATTACTCAAAATTTCATACCAATCCATCCATGTTGTTGAGATATTTCAGCCTGGACTGTAGTGGTGGGTTGGTCCACTGACTCTGCCACCTCAGGGCCACACAGCAACTGACATGATTATTTTTAATACTGGAAATGGGAATAGCAGTGGTATCGATATTGCCTTGTCCTTCTCAGGCAATATTTGATCACGGTGGCATGTTCTGATGTGGAGCGAAATTATTAACTTTTCCCTTCTACTTCTGCTTTCACTTTCACTTTCACAGCTCCTCCACGATCCTATCTCGTCTTCAACTTCCCCAAAGATTTTAATTAAACACAAGAAAGCTCCTTATCGTTGGAATTCTGCCTCTTTTAATCGTGTCCTCCATAAAGAATATGACCTCTTGCCCTCAGATAGCTGGTATAGGCATCCCAAATGTATCTTCATCGAGTGTATTTCTTCTTTACGGCCACTGCCAGTCAAGTTGATGGACAGAAATATTTGAGGATTAATTATCTTTTAAACCCTGTCCTCTGTTGATATATTAAATTTCCCTAGAGTTAATGTTGCATTGCATTATCTTATATCCCGTGATATACTGAGTTATGGTGTTGTGTGTTTGTGTGTTTAGATTAAGTAACACCTTTGATCTCAGCAAAATAATTTCTCTCATGAGCCCATTAAAGTGAATCATGATCTTGAGCAGTCTTGGTATTCAGGTCAGCTCAGAAGCCAGACTGAAGCCTCTCAAAATCAACGGTATTATTCATAAACACACTCAGGTTTTAGTGTTTGAATAATGCGATTGTTTGATTGATCCAAATGCAGAAATAGTCAGTTTTAAGGGTGTAATTAGGAGGCATCCCGGTGTGGTTGAACTAATCAATTTTAAAGTGGGCCGCTGTTGTCAAAGTTACAAATGATCTGAGGGAAAATGCACCGACAACTGAAATTGCTTCTTTATTTAACAGCGAGAATGTCAATGTGCCATTCTGGCTTTGAATTCCAGCAGCACTGATGTGGAGATAACCTTTAGAAACAACAACAAGGAGAAGCTGCTGCTTTATGAGCTCATATATGTCGCTGGACAATGAGATCGTCTGCTTTCTATTATTGAGCACCTTTAGACACGAAGGAACAGAAATTCATTACATTTCTCTTGGGTGGGGGGGGGTTTGTGAAATAGGTTGCTATAACATTTTAAAGTCAAACTAGCGGTGCGGTTCAGAATGGCAGTGTTTGTCAGTGCGGTGCCCTTTGATCCAGACTGAAATGTCTCAGTAAATATAAAAGGGACGAAAGCCTTGAAATTTGGTACCGAAATCCACGTCCCACTCAGGAGGAAGTGTGAGAAGTTTGGTGATGCCAATACAAAGTCAAAATTTTGATTAGCATGTGCTTGCTTATGGCACCACCAAAGCATGAAAACAGACTGCATCCATTCACTTTATTCACAGATTTGGCTGAAACTGGATCTTTTTTGGGGGGCAGCATAGTACAGTAGTGCAGTGGTTAGGCAGAAAGGTTCTGAGTTTGAATCCCCCGTGGGTGGAGTTTGTGGCCGGAGCTGGTGCGAAGTTTGTATGTTCTCCCAGAGTCCATGTGGGTTCTCTCCAGGTACTCCAGCTTCCTCCCACAGTCCAAAGACTTGCAGGTTGATAGGTCTAATTGGTGACTCTAAATTGCCCATAGGTGTTAATCTGTCTCTATGTATCAGCCCTGCAATAAACTGGCGACTTATCCGGAGTGTACTCACCTCTGGCCCGATGTCAGCTGGGATAGGTTCCCACCCGCCTGTGACCCCTCAAGGATAAGAAGTTATGGAGTGAATAGGTCATATTTTAACAAGAAAATATTTTCCAGTTTTCCCTCTGTTGTTCTCTGGCTGCTCAGCTTCATCTCTTGTTATTTAATTACCTGATGTTTCCTGATGTGGAGATGGCTTTAGCTTACTTGCTGTTAAAGTAGCTAACCATTACAGTTAGCTGCCATTAGCGGGCAACAGAACCAGGCTCAACAGTGAACACAGCTGATTTACCAGGACGAACACAGCCTCTGAGACCGACAGAGAATACAGCTCCAAGGCCAATTATTTGTTGCTAATGTAACTGCCGTTAGCATGGTAAATCATGACTCAGCTGTGGAGTGTTGGGAGCCAAACCCAGCAAGAAAACCACCACACTACTGTAGTCTATTCCCACTGGTCAAACTGGCTTCCACTGGTCTCAGAGGCACTTTTGGTTCCAGTCCAGCTGTGTTCACCATCCATGGACCCCTTTAGCTGCATGGCTGGAGGGTGTAACACACAGCGCTGTTCGCTACTCTAAACGCCAATCAACATCTGAGACGAGTTCCTCCCCTAGCTGCCTGTTTTACAGAAAACATGTAACCAATAAGTAATCCACTACCTTATTCTGACATTTCACCAAAAACTATTCAAAAAACCCATTGACTTTAAGACGAGGGAACTGGAAGTTCGACTCATTTCTGCAGCCTCAGCTACTTGCATTTTTGGCTAGTTGGCAAATGTTAGCATGCTAGCACACTGCCATTAGCGTTTAGCTCAAAGCATGACCATTCTAGACTCTTAGTTATGTTAACCTGCTTAAACACAGTGCAGAACCGTTAGATGGACCCTAATTTTGGGGTCAGTTTATGATGTTAGCAATGTGTTTTCACTTTCAGGCATCACAAAACTAAACCATAGATTGGTTTAGCTTGTCCAAGTTTTTGGGAAATATGCTTATTTGCTTTCGTGACAAAATGAGAAGTTCAATTTCACTCTCATGTCCATTGAATATGAAGCTCCAGCCAGGAGACCGTTAGCTTAGCATAGCGTAAACACTGGAAACAGCGGGGGAACAGCTGCCCCTGCAAAGCCACACTTTTACACAGACAGATTGTGATATCTTTAGACAAAGCAAGGCCAGATTAGTTGTTTCCCCCTGCTTTCAGTCTTTATGCTAAGCTAAGCTAACCAGCTGTAGCTTCAGCAACAGATATGAGAGTGGTATTGATCTTCTCATCAAACTCTCTAAAAGTGAATAGCGAATTTCCAAAACTGATTAATTATTGCTTTAAGGTTACTACTTTATTTTTTGTAGCTACTATCTGACGACCATTTATGCCTCAGGAACATCAGCACTTCATTAAAATGGGACACTTCAGCTCACAATCCAGCTCAGTGAAGAAAGAGATGGAGGAGAATTTGCATAGTTTGTTGTGCAGCTTTACAGAAAAGACTGAGGGTAAAAACCTACTCTAATCAGAGGCTCATCCACTGCCTGTGACTGCATGTCGTGAGCCTCTGAGCTGGCAGGCAGGAAGTCTTCCTCAGCTGCTCGGACTGAAGTGCTCACAGGAACATGTGCGGAGGAGTTTTGTGCAGCAGTGTTGTGGTTAAAATTCTGGCCATCCATCAGACTCAAACCGATGTTGTCTTTATTGCTGAAATAATTAGCTGGTTAATTAAATGTCAGGATGCAGCCTTTCTCTCTTTATCATTGTAAACTGAGTATCTTTGATTTTCTACTATTGGTCTGGCAAAAAAAACGTGATGAACTGCCTTTGTAAAGGAAGGAGAGAGGCAGTGGTGGAAGAAGTGATTAAGTAAAAGACACATACCGCTGTGTTGGAGTAAATGTCCTGCTGTCAAAATGTCTCTTCTCAACTCTGTCTGTGGGCTTCAGCAACTCATTAGTTCTTATTAGAGATGTTCAGCAAACTGGCATGTTTTTAATAAGTTTTGGACACTAATGGAGGCCCGTGGAACAGAGTATTGAGCTTACCAATACAACATAGTGAAAATGCTGCATTACGAGTACATTTAATTCCATCATCTGCAGAAAAATGTCCTGTGTGAATTTTGTATATATGATATCATTAGATTGTTTGTACTGATGCATCAATGTTTAAGTAATATTTTACTATCTTTAGTTGTGGTTTAGCACATCCAGAGGGCCACAAGATAAATCTGAAAGGTCGTAAGATGATAAACGGGAGAGGAGGGAAAAACAAAGTTCTGCTACTTAATTCTGTATTCACTTTTTGGAATGAGTCTTTGCTTTCTTTGTGAAATATTGGACAGATATTGGTCCCCACACAGTCATCCAACTGAAACCATCTCTGGTAGAACTGCTGACAGCTCAGAGGCATCTGAAACATAACAAGAGGCTCCAAGTAGACGCTGCCTTTTAGTAAGGGCTCATAAGACTGAAAGGTTGTAACCTGCTGGTTTAATCTTTTAAGATGTATTTAGGCAGACGGATGCTTTTATATGTAAAAAGTTAATTCGAAAAGTAACTATAGCTGCAAAATAAGTTGTTGTGGTCATAGTGGAGCACAAGTACAAGCAGCATAAAATGGAAATGAGCTACTCTAGGGGTCCCGGCATCGTCTGCTGGATGATCCTTTGACTTGGAGTAATGAAATATGTGTGGTTGAAGTCACACTTTGCAGCTCACGAGGGAGTGATCGTGTCGCAGTCTGCACTGTAGTAGCTTCTGGTGATGAGAACATTGTTTAGAGCAGAGCGCCTGACGATGATCAGGCTGAGTTGATGCCACCGATGAGAACCTGGGGTGCTTCCATGATGTCTGTGCAGGAGTTTGCACTCAAAGAAGGTGTTTATGACACAGAGGTTGTGGTGGGAGCACAACTCCAGCAATCTCTGACCATTTTCATTCATCTTTTCGGTGCCATGATGTCCAAGTCATGTGGCGATGACTTGTGATCTACCGGTACTCTGATGCTGAAATCGCCAAGGAGGAATAGGGGCTCATCCTTTGGAAAGCCTTTGATCAGTCCATCGAGCTGCCAGTAGAACTGATCTTTTCTATCTTCCGATGAGGTGACGGTGGGGGCATACATGCTGAGGATGTTGAGAGGACCAGCAGCAGTGCCAAGACAGATGGACAGAAGATGCTCAGCGCCCTCTGAGCATCCCAGCCAGGATGCTATTCTTGAGGGTGAAGCCAACTCCACGCTGGCAGGGCTCCTCTGGCTCTCAACCCTTCCAGGAGAAGGTGTAATTCTAGTCTCCAAGGGAGCTGCTGGAGTGGAGCCTGGTTTCGTGGAGGGTAACTATGCTGGCATGGAGTCTGGTGAGCTCTCTGTCGATTATGGCTGTCTTCCTGGTGTCTTCCACCTCTTCAAGGTCATTGGAGAGGGTTGTGCGCATGGTGCATGCATTCCAGCTTGCAAGTCGAAGAGCTGGGATCTTCTTTTTTGTTTTCTTATTGTTTAATGCGAGGGTTTTCCGTCTGCTTGTCGCGCCTTTATGGTACATTAAGCTCCAGGCACCTCATGAAGCAGGCAAACGCTGGCAGGCCGACATCCTACTTACCAGGGGCTGCCCAGCTTGAGGTGGGCGGTGGGTGGCCGATGGAATGTGATGACCATCAAAGCTGACCTGTGTTGCCCTTTTCCTACACCAATCAGATGGGACTTATAACCCGCAACTGCCAGCTACAGTGTTGTTTCATTACTGATGCACAAGTGAGGCTGGAGTGGCCTCTCCTGGGCACAAGCTTTGGCATCAAGTATGGAGATGCTGGGTTGCCAGTTTGGCTGCAGGAGCTGTTGGAACAGTATTTAACAAAGTACCAATCCATCTTTGGGGCTCCACTCCTGATTTGCAAGGCTTACTCCTTTACACATGGCCCAGTGTGGACCTCTTCCGCCCTGGCTGTTGGCTGCAGCTCTTCCACCCAGTGGTGCAGTGAACACCACCCCCTCATGTGGTTTGGCCCACCAGGGTGTGGCACTTGGAGCCAGCAAGTCAAAGATTTAGGGGATGGATGAGACCTGGTGGTGCCCGTCCACCCTAACAAGAAGGGGGCAGCTGCCAGACATCAAGGGTACTATCTCTATCCAGAGCCCCCTACACCCACCACAAGTACATCAAAACTGTATAATTAAAACACTTAATAAATGCACTTTCCTGCATTTCATTCTGGACCAGCGGCAATCTTTTTTTTTTTTTTTGTAAAGTTGGGTTGTGGTTCTTATTAAACCTGTTAGTTTACAACCAGCCAGACTTTTTAAGTTGGAGCTCTGGAAAGTGGCACATCACTCCAGGCTGTCCTGTCACACTGCTTAGCACTGATTTGTACTAAAAGATTAATCCAGAGGTTTTCATAAAGATATGTGTGTGGAAAAATGATCATTTAGCACAGAGGGACCAGACCACAGCAAGAAAAATAGGTCACCACACTGGATGGAAGAGTGTTGAAAGTTTTAAGGGGTAACTTTGACAGAGATGTCTCTTAAAAGTCAAGATAATGAAAGACAAAGGCTGTTGTATGACTCAGTCACACAAACACATTCTCTGTGTGTGAGTCCTAATGATGCTCTTGTGATTCCTGTGATTCTTCGGGGAGCCGGTCTGATGATTCTGAGAAGGACAGACACCTGACCTTCATCTGACCTTTCAAGGAAGCAGTCTTTGATAACCAGAAAAGTTCACAGTGAGGAGCTAGTCAAAAACGTCTCCCTGAAAGCTGATTTAAGGTCGCAGCATTTTGTTGTCTCTGTGGCTTCAGCTCAGCTTAAGAGCAGCGAGTCGGTCACAGATGAGCACATCAACTTTTGAGAGGAATAATGAATATAATCCTGGCAAGAGTAGGAAAAAGGTGTGATTATCTTACCTTTTAGGCAACATTTTACGGTGCAGAGTGTTCTTTCAGCTTGTTGACCTCATATATAAATACATCCCTGTTTCTTGAAGGTATTTAAATGCATCATCTCACTTCTCTGATTCCAAAGGCAAAAAACCATTCTTATTGAGGAAGCACAGCCCTATCAGAAAATGCCTGTCATGAGCGACTGATATACAGAAGAAATGGGGAAAATGGAAATTTATACAGAAATGAGCAGCGAAATATAAACTCTGACGTACACATAATTTAAAACCAAGCTGACAGTAAAATGTTAACACAATGTGCAGGCACATGTGTAAACAAAAAGGAGACTTTTGAGATTTTAACTCATTATTTTGAGATAAAATTGATTATTGTGAGATGATTAATGAGTAATTAGATTTAGATACTTCAGAAACTATACTACTAGATATTTTTTAGATACTAACCTGTTATTTTGAAATACTCACAAAGTTTCTCACTATTGAGATATATGTATGTATATATCTCACTATTATTATTTTTATAAATTATTCTGTGGTGCGTTTACAAACAATGTTGCAGATTTAATTAAGAAATTATTAATTAAGAGATTTTAAAAAACAGCTGATAAATAATGAGTTTATTGAACGTGGAATGATGAGTTTTTATACCAGAAAATATTCAGTTTTGTTGGCTTATTGCAATGAGAGGGGGTGAAGGAAAATTTTGAGTTGACCTTAATGAAAATATCTGAATTGGCTTAATCCAGGGGTCAGCAACCTTTTATCTCAAAAGCGCCATTTTGGCCAGAAAAAAAAAAGTCTGGAGCTGCAACTATTAAGTTCTGAGTTTATCTCTGAGACATTTCCCTCTTTTGGATTTAGCCGAGGGACACTTAAGATTAGTGACTGGCAAAATTTAGAGGAAAAGGCTCCAAGCTGTACACATTATAATTGATGAAATATTTAAACTTTTTTATTTGGTGTATAAGAGCCACATTTTTACAACATTTTTTTGGGCCTACAACAATGATAAATGAAAATTAAATGTTTAAAATGACTGTTATTCATTTCTCTCTATTTTTTTTTTATTTTTATTTTTTGTCAAAGCCACAGGGAGCCACCAGAGAGGGGCAAAAGAGCCACATGTGACTCTGGAGTCACAGGTAGCTGACCCTTAACCAATCAGCTTAATCAATAAGTATAATTTAACTGTAGTCAAAGAGCACATAAGTATGTACACTCTGATAACCTTGAACTTTTGAGTTTATGAACTGAAAAATACAGCTAACCTAACTGTTGTTGTGTTTTTAGTTTGTGTGTTTTTTAATGATTATCTTCTCCAGGTTTACATGTGATGACCAACAGGACTGGAGCTTGTCTGCAGCTAATCTCACATACCACTGGATCGATCAGCCTAATATTTTATGTGCATATTCATGACTGTGTGCTCAAGGACCTCTAATGGTTGCAGTGTTTCACAATTTTTGAAAAACCTACTTTATTTAATGCTCTGTTTTACACAGATTGCTGACTCCTCACTCCTCTCAACTGGTCGGTAGGGGCTGCAGGTCACCAACAACTGCTAGGCTAAAAACAAGACACCTAGTTTTTTGCAGGCCATCAGCAGATTAACTCCATACCCGATTTGTTATGATCCACTAAAGTTAGGCATGAGACGAGTCTAAATCTGCTGCTGTATGCAGCTGCCATATTGGAGCATTCAAGGTCCGCTCGTAAACAAATGAGAGATGCAGACCTCACCAGAACATCGTTGACTGTAACTCAATTAATTCTGAATTGATTTTAATAAAATTTGGTAGTTATAAATGTCTGAAATTGAACATGAAACTGGTCACTTGTTGGTATTAAATTCAGTTACTGAGGCTGATCTAATCAGCTCCATGCCAAACCTAACCTCGTGAATAGCCACCACTGTCACTGGTGGCGCCGGCCTTTAAATAGGCAACATAAAATGTAAATTATTTAGAAATTCAGCTTTTTTTCTCCTAAAATGTAAATTTGTATATCTATTATATTGTTGGTTGCTTGTAATGTTCTAAAATGAATAAAATAATCAAATATTGTGTAGAAATATTCATGTTTAAACTGCTAAGTTTGGACAGTTAGGCAGCCCCAGGAGGATAAGGTAACAATATCATTACAGTATTCTATGCATCTTAAAGAAAACCATAGACAAAACAGTTTGCATTTAGATAAGAAAACTTAAAATAAACTTTATTCAAAACTTTGCAAATGTCCACTGGTAAAATGCATTTGGGCTGCCTGTTTTTGAAGTCTGTGCAGGAAATCCTAAAACCATGATCAGAAAAAAGAGACAGAGGCAATGAGCAACAACTATTCAGCTCAGACTTCCTTTTAACTTTATTGATGTGTCTGTTTCTCCTGGATGCCTGAGGAGTCAGATCAATGCAAGACCGAGTTTCCTTTTACAAACAACATGAGAAGAAAGAAAAGTATTCAATCACACACAAACACTCATTATGACAATCGTTACGTCTTGTGTTACTCTTGCTTTTTCTCTCCTGATCCGTGTGCTTCTTATGTTGCACTTTGTGCTACAAAATCAATTTTCCACTGGGGACAAATAACGTTGAACTTGAAGTTGAATTTCTTCCAGGCATCACTCAAAAAAAAAAAACATTCACCGTTTTTCATGTGGAGGTCCAGTCAGTGTTGATGGTGAATACAGTCAGCTGAAGCAAAGAAAAAAAAAGCCGAGTTCTGCTGCAAAATCTGTTGTTCTTCCTGCATCCAGTGATGTCACAGTGATGTCACAGTGATGTAGTTCGTGTTAAGGAAGAACTACAGGCTATTTTAGCTCGGATCTTTAGTCCCCACCTCTGGGCAGCCAGGTGGCATGCTAGATGAATATTTTTGTCCAACAAATAATAGCTGCTAGAGAGTGGTGATACGCGGCAACGTGGGCATCAGGAGCACCCTGGTACATGTAGGCACTGCTGACACGGCTCCGCAAGCAGGAGAACTCAGCTTTCTTGGTCAATAAGAAGCACTGATTTTACCATTTTACCATTAACTTTTTAATTATGGATCTATGGAGACTGGAGTGGGCCATCTGCATCATTATCAATATCTTTTAAAGGTCCAGTGCGTAAAATTTATGTCATTCATTGGCAGAATATGGCTGAAATAGAACATAATATTCTTATGAATGTTTTCCTTCATGTATAATCGACTGAAAATAAGAATCAATGTGCTTCTGTTACTTTAGAATGAGCTGTTTATATCTACAGAGGGCACGTGTCCTCTTCTATGGAGGTTGTGTTGCACTGCCATGCTTCTACAGGTGCCTGCAGTGGACAAAACAAACACTGGCTTGAGATATAGCCTTTTAAGTTTTGCAAATGTTTCACAGCCACCATAGATTCTCCTACAGGCTTAGAAGTGGAGAGAGAGTGTTACGAGGTGTTTGCAGCTCTGTGAGAAGTTATACTTGGGCACTGCGGTGCTTTGAACTAAATGGGTCAACATGCTAACACGCTCATAACGACAAGCTGTTCATCTGGTATAATGTTTATTATGTTCACCATCTAAAAATAGTCTGTTAGCATCCAAGCATTGCTAATTAGAACTGAACTTGAAGTACAGCTGAGGCTGGTGGGAATGTGAATTTTGCTCAAATTAAAAATTTTCACCTGATGATATCCTAGATTTGAAAAAGTCAGGGGAGTAGTAAAGTCATTAGAATTTATCCTGAGGGGTACACAAATGTCTGCACCAAATTTCATGTCAATCCATCAAATAGTTGATGAGGTTTTTCCGTCTGGACTGGCAGACCAACACTGTCGCCTTCGAGTTACACCGCCAGTATGGCTAGATTAATTAAAATACAATTATTTTTAGTGTAATAATTGTGGATAACACAAAAACTGCAAATGTCAGTGCAGAATAGAACCATGAGAGTCATTATAGGAAGATTTTAGTAATGAAACAATAAAAGCATACTATATTAACTTTTCGGCCATTAAGAAAATCATGAGGTAATTATTTATTATGCCCGGGTGCCAGAATGAATTAAATGACACATTCAAATATGTTTTACTACTTTTTTCTTTATGTTTTTTTTTCCTTTTTCATATTGCATTTTTATTGTGGAATTTACAAATTGTAAGGCATTCATTCATTACAATTATTAAACTAAAATCTAGAATGAACAGACACTACATAAGAGACAATTAAACACTGACACTTATTGAGACAATACATACATAATAGAGATTAAGTCATTTGATTTTTTAAATAAGCTGTCAAGGCTGGATTGCACTAACAAGGATTATTTTTTAAAACTGATCTAATGATGGTTTATCAATAAATTATGTTGCACCAAACCTTTAAACTAGTTTAAGATGAAGAAATATTACATTTAAACCTCTTTTTGATCATCAGTTTAGTTTTTACTCCAAACCAAGGTTAAGTTTAGTTCTGTTGCACCAGAACTTTAAATTCCAATTTAAATTGTGATCCAGTGTTAACTTTAAACTTAGGTTTAACTTTTAAAATGGCTTTTTTGGGATGGATTTCTTCAGCATTTTTTAATCTTCTATTATCATTTGGCCATATTGCTCCATTAGTTTGGCCAACAAATGTTTCTCAAAGGAGAAAAACAGAGTTTCTCTGCTGAGCCATCATGATTAGACTAGTCACGCTATCACACTCTAGCTAGCTAACAAATTTTTAGCAAAAAAAAAAGAAACATTTTGTTAACTTTTAGCAAAAAATGAAACATTTTGTTAACTTTTTAGCTAGCTAGCAAATGTAACAATTTGTAAGGAGTACAGAGCAGCTGGCAGGTAAGGCTCCAAATTGATTAAACTCTATTTAATTTCAGTTTCCATCATTGAACAGATTAGTTTTTAATTGTGCAACTGGGCTCTACATAATTTTGAATCTGGATTTACTCATTTTAAACTTAGTTTTGCTAAACTCTGATTGGAACAAATCTTAGATTAAATTAATCTGTGTTTGCACAACCCAGTCCAAATATATCTTTAAAAGGATTAAGTCTGGGGGCTTCCCCTCTGAAAGAAAAATAACTTAATGAAATTATACTACTGGCTAATCATTAGTGACTGTGGAAACAATGGGATAACTGACCCTCTTTACCACATCATACACACACTCACATGGACGTAATGCCTCACACACACTGTCTCATGAACTGCCTCGGGGCCTTTACTACAGTACTTTGAAGACAGGAGAAGGGGAAGAAACATTCAGTAATCTCCTAAATACACCCACTTGTTTCTCTCCTCCCCTTCAGCCTCTCCTCTTCATCGAGTCCCTCTCTGCTCTGCTCAGACCAGGAGGCAGACCTTCACATGTAGAGTAAAGCTGTGTGGATACCAGGGGACTCATTGCTCAGCTATGCAGTAGAGAGGGGGATTAGCTCAAGCTGAGCACCAGTGCAGGGATTGGGCATCTGGCCATTTATCCATCCCCTACCACACTCTGTCTTTGTCTCTTTTTACCTGAATCTCCTCTTCACTTCTCCCTCTCCTTCTCCCTTTCTCCTTCCACCCCTCTCCCCCGTCTCTCTTGACCATGACCCTCCTATCAGAGGACCAGTCTGTGAGGCCCCAGCCCTGCCGGGTCCCGGAGCCTGGCAAACACATCGGCACCTCTTTGCATCAGTACTCCACAGACTACACTGGCTCCAAAGAGGACTACATGGACAGTGGCGAGAGCGCTGTGTTCGGGGCCGTGGAGCCCCCCAGGCGCTCTCGGGGCCGCCTCATCCTCCACGGCATGGTCATGTTTGGAAGGGAATTCTGCTACGCCGTGGAGGCAGCGTTCGTCACGCCAGTGCTCCTGAGCGTGGGCCTTCCCCGCAGCCTGTACAGCCTGGTGTGGCTGATCAGCCCCGTGCTGGGCTTCCTGCTGCAGCCCATCATCGGCTCGGCCAGCGACTACTGCCGCTCGCCGTGGGGCAGGCGGAGGCCTTACATCCTCACCCTGGGCGTCCTCATGTTGGTGGGACTCACGTTGTTCCTGAACGGAGATGCTGTCATCTCAGGTGAGGGACAAGAAAAGAAAGATTTCAAGAAGGAGATAGCGAGAGGAGGCAGTAAAGATGTTTTTAGTCTTGTCATATCAGAAAGTGAGTTCTTGTTTTGGGGCCTTTCAGAGAAATAAGAGAGAATGAATAGTCAGATCCATCTCAGAGAAACAAAAATACTGTAGCACTTACTGCTGTGACGTGTGAAGGAAGACAGAAGAAATGTGCAGGCTGGCATCACCTTGATCTCATGAAGTATTAGAAATATGCAAAAGAACAACATTGACTGGATGTGGGAGGGGAACTGGCATAGTGTTGGCTGGTTTTAATTTGTGTTGTTTTATTCTAATGAGTCGCTCTTGTGTTATGAATGTTTTGACTTTGGTTTGATTGAGTTATCGGGGAACCCTGGGGCTGGTTGATGGAGAAAATGTACACGATCTCCAAATTAACTAAATCAGCTACAAAGCACACAGTGCACTCCACCTGCTAGCATAAATGGGTGCTAATCATAGTTACGCAACGTTGCCAAGGAAATTAATTCCTGACCATCTCTTTTTCACATGTAGCTATATCATTACCTTCAGGACATGTCTATCATGTGAATTTCGCCTTACATACAGCAGCAACACAAACAAGGGTTAACACAATTCATGCTGCTGTATAAACATCCACTAAAAGCAACATAAAAAACAGTTACTGGCATCCAACCCACTACTGTCATTATTTAGTTCTTCTTGCTTTAAATGAAGAAATTAACATTCACACATTTTCTCTTGACTGTCCCTCAATATTACAACATTAGTCCAAAATCGCCCCAGCGTGTGGGAGTATAGCCACATTAGCTGCACAGCATAACTAACTAACACACCGAGTGCAACAACAGATTAACATGCGAAATAAAACAACATAAAACTCATAGCTTCAAAACAACAATACTCATGGCTTCCATGTTTGAAGTCAAGTCATGCACAGCCTGTATGAATCCATTTTTGAGCTTGAATGATTCCTGACCTTCGCATCGCTTGTCAGGCCTCTTGAAGCATTTATTCATCCTTTAACACACACTGGAGTGTAAAACAAGAAATGCTTAGCCTCACAAGGTCATTGTGGTTGTTGCTGTTGTGTGCAGACCTGTGGCTTATCAACAACGTGGTATTCAAAAAAAAAAAAAAAAAAAAGCATTTATTGTGACAGCCCTGTATGCAAGACAAAGGTGTAAGGTTTTATTATGTTTCTGTCAAAATATGAGCACTAGCTGCTTCCATTTCCTGTAAACAGCTTTGTTGTCCCTTGAAAAACATTAGCATTTACCTGACATTTATGCTCATGATCTAATTGGATTATGTTCACGCTGATGCAATGATTAGAATTTGTAATTTTTTGCTGTCAAGCTTTTTCTTATCTCTTGGACTTTAACAGACTGTATCAGTACTTGTTTGCTCATAGAGTTTCAGAAAAAGTGACACGTCCATCAATTTAAAGATTTTACTAGTTAAATGCGTGGGCATAATGAGGTCCTGATGCTCACACTGTTTAACTTGTGACTGAAGTCTGAGCTGATGCCCACTGGCACAGACAGATGACGAGGCATGGGTGAGAAAAACTCACCGCACATATAGTTTGATTTTATACTGCTGATAACATTCAAACCGTTTCCTGAGAGCCCGGCTCCAGGCAGCGTCACGAGAAGGTCTCTGCACAGAAGAATCTGCAACCTTTATGAATCATTTTTGAGTAAGGAGCACTTTCTTTGCAGACTAACCACATGAACCGACTCACTGCTGAGAGTCACAGTGCTGCTGTTTTGCAAGAATCGGTGTGGGGTTAAGTGCACATTCAGCCTCCCCACTCTGTTTTCACTGCAGGCATGAGGCTTGAAATGCATCATCCTCAATACCTCAATCATGCCTTTTCAACAGTGGATAATTAGAGTAATCATCATACAGGACACTGAATATTAAAAACGGATATTTTTAGCAAATCTCTGCAAACACAGCGACCCTTTATTGTATGGTACACAAGGTTTAGAGGTCTATTTCATTATTAAACCATACAATTATACAAGAGAAACAGCAACACAGTGTGTATTTATACTAGCTGTGGCTTATAGGGTACAGTTAATTATACAAAATGCATAATTGTTGAGTTACTGTTTAAAAGGCTCTGGGCTTTGCTATAATCATCACGCGGACTATGAAGTATTTCTTTCTTCTGACGTATGCTGGATAAGCTGATTATCTCTCCACGTTTCTCAGGGTTGTAGTGAATACCAGAGGAATCGTGTGACATAATATTTGCACTGTTGTACCTGCTGTCAGTCTATCAGCTCCAAGAAAGGCCCTTTTGATAGGGACAGTTCATCCCAAAATCAAAAATCTGCATTTTTCCTCTGGTCTGTAGTGCTATTTTTCTGGTGTGAGTTGCAGAGTTTTGGAGCTATCAGCTGTAGAGATGTCTGCCTTCTCGCCCATATAATGGAACTAGAAAAGTGCCAAAAAATACCTTTGAAAAATTCAACACCCATAAACCGTATCACCGCACAGAAGGAAGTGTGCATTTATTCATGGATGAGAGGCTCAGGTTCATGACAGTGTGGGATGTGAGAAATAAAGGGATAGTTTAGATTATTTGATGTGAGTTTGAATGAGGTACGTATCGATAGTCAGTGTATTTTTTACAGTAGATGCCGGTTGGCACATCTCTGATTTGGAGAAGCAGAGAGGAGGACCAGCATGGAGGCTAAGTAATATTCTGCTGTGGACAGGATCAGCAACTTTAAAAAGTCCACCAAAAAAATCTATATCAGTGTATACTATAGTTAGAATACCTTCACCACTTTACCTGAGACAGCCTTTTCTGTCTGGAAGCCACCGTCGTATAGGCCAAATATCGCTCTCTCCAAACCAACCAAACTCCATACATAAAATCAGTATTTTTATCTTGTCAAACACTGTAGTTACTGGTCTATCACTGCCTTGATCTGTTAGTTTGTTTGTGTTATTGTGCGACTGTGGCGAATCAGAACTATCATTTTAAAACACTCATATCACACAATAACACAAACAAAGTAACAGATCGTGGAAGTTTTACACCAGGAAGTCCCGTATTCTGTAAGGGGAAATTACTGGTTTTGCCCATGGAGTCTGGTTTGTTTGGTGTAGAGCGATACTTAGCTTATTAGCGGTTCCCTGTCAGAAAAGGCTGTCAGACGACAAAGTAAAGTGGTGAAAATATTCTAAAAATAGCATACATTTAGCCTGATACCGATTTTTTTTTTTAGGTGGACCTTTTTTAAGTGGCTAAAATACCTTTTGTTGCTGACCCTGTCCACAGCAATACATTGCTTAGCTTCCATGCCAGTGTCCCTCTCTGTTTCTCAAAAACTGGGGGCATGCTGACTCCATCCTGCTGTAGCTAATACGCTGTCAAACAATCCCACATCATATAATGCAGACTGGCCCTTTAATGCCGTCGTCTTCGGCTGAGCTGTGACCTCTCTTCCAAGAGTAGATGCACGCTCCCCTCTGTGCTGTGATTTTTGGTTGGCAGACGTATTTCTGTAGAAAGAAAACAGTTCTTACATGAAACTGCTCACAACAAGGTCTGGGTCATGAGACATTGCTGTTGAGTATTTTTTGGCACTTTGAGCACCACAATCTCAGCGCCATTTAGTTCCATTTTATTGGAGAGAAGGCAGACATCTCTACAGCTGATATCTCCAAAACATAGCCACTCACACCAAAACAAGATGGATGAACAGCACTGCAGGTAAGAGGAAAAATACGTACTTTTGATTTTGGGATGAACTGTTCCTTTAAAAACAGGGACGTGTAACTTGTAACTCAGTGAAATTTCTTTCTGCCACAGTGCATGTATTTTAACGTTTTTACAGACTTTTATATTTTTCCTTCCTTTCTGAACACACTGTCAAACATGTCTCTTGCATAAATAAAAAAAAATCCATTTTGTTCGAATCACAGGTGTTTAGCACCCTTCATTCCTTTTGAAGAGAACACAGAACAAGACTGGGCTTTTTGATCAGGCAGTCAGGTTTTAAAACATAATTGTTACCTGCCACACTAGCTGGTTTGCTTGAAAAAAAAAAAGTGTCTTATTGTTTTCTGACGAGCTTTCAGTTTGCAGCTCCTCTGGGATTCTTTTTCCTGTGACATGGACTTCTACTTGCCAAATTAAACTTGTAAATTTGACACTTCAAGTCTTGTAAAAATAATTGATGTGGAGGATTTACATCACTGGCTGCAGGGCTTGATGAGATGTTCTGTTGTGTTTTTCAGCGATAGTCAGTGACAGGTCACTGAGGAGTATATGGGCCATTGTGGTCGTGATGTTTGGAGTCGTGCTGTTCGACTTTGCCGCAGACTTCATCGACGGGCCCATTAAGGCCTACCTGTTTGACGTGTGTTCACATCAAGACAAGGAGAGAGGCCTGCACTACCACGCTCTACTCACAGGTATATAGCACAGACCACACACACGCATACACTGTTGTTCTCGCTTCACACTCACTGCCTTTGTGTTTATTTTATGCATATTTATGCGATATGCATCTCCATGGATTTGAATTAATTTGCATTGATTATTTGTTTTGAGACTTTCTGTGGTAATAGCCACCTTGTGGGTATTTTGGAGCTGAGAAACTTGCATAACCAAATTCTAATGTGTGTGACAGTTACACCGGGTCTTGTTTTGGTGTGACAGAGTGCATACTGGTGGGTGGAACGACACATGCTGAGCCGCTGTCTGTGCATGTTCAGTAAGGCTGTGGACGAGGTGTATTTCTGTGTTTTGATACGTGCGTATGTAAAGATGACTTCATGAGACTCATTTGCTTTCTTGCTGAGCGTTAGATGAGAAGACTGACACCATTCTCATGTCTCTCATATCTCAATTGACTTTTGGTCTCACATGAGACACAAACAGTGCTGCCTTCAGTGAAAGTCCTGTGTTTGACCCTCTCATCCACCAGAACCTGATGCTCATGCGGACTTCGTCACTGTTTATAGTGCATCACCTGACATCCTGAAGCCTCTCTGGCAGAAAGGCCTGAAGGCAAACTTTTTAAAGTACGCTACCATCACATAATGCAACGCTTGACATTTTATTGATGAGAAAGTGTCTGTTGTGCAGCTCTACATCTGTCACCGATTAACGCATAGTGATGATGATTAATGAGTGTCTGATGTCTCAATTTACTGCTTGAGTAAACTATTGAGTGTCTATTATATGGGGACTGTGAATAAATTAATGATGGAGTGATTCTGGACACAGCCTGTGTTATTCTCAATTTCCTTAATCTGGAACGACACATAAGAATCATTTGTACTGAATAAAGTCTATTACAGTATGGATGTTCCTATATAAAGTAATTTTAAACATATAAAATGAAGTAATATGACGTACTTATCTTATTTCTGAATACTGTGGTAAGTTGGCCTTTATCTTAAATATGCTATAATGAATATTTTTCCATTAACAATGGATAAAATAACATTCGTAATGACTGAGCCACTAGGAATTATCACCAAACTCTGCAGTTCCCCTCAGCTCTACGGAGCATTTTAACTTATTTTAGCCCATTGTTCCGGTTTTGCAACCTGCAACCTCATTGTTTTGGTTCAGTTTTGGTTAAGTTCAGCTAGTTAGGTGACTACCCTGTGAACACAGTGCAGCATTTACCAACTAGAGAGCCAGATATTTCCCTCTGGAGCTGGTGGAGACCAAAAACAGAGCAAAAAGAGGTTGATGACTGGACTTACATTTGGCATGTGGCCATAAAAGCAATCCAAATAAATGCTAATGTTGCTATAATGAATATTTTTGTATTAACAATTGATCATGAGATGCTCTTAGAGAATTATCACCACACTCTGCAGTTCCCTTCAGCTCTACAGAGCATTTTAGCTCATTGTTTTGTTTTTTACAACCTGAAGGATTATTGTTTTGGTTCAGTTCCATTTTTATTAAGCTAGTTAGTGACTATCTAATGAACACAGTGGAGCATTTAGCAGCTAAAGTGCTCAGGAGCTGGTGGAGACCAAACTAATTAGATTCATTGTGAAAAAAACCACCAACTCTGCAGTTCCCCTCAGCTCTGTGGAGCATTTTAGCATATTTTAGCTCATTGTTTTGGTTTTAGCATGAACGTAGCGGAGCATTTAGCAGCTAAAGAGCCAGATATTTCCCTCAGGGGATAGTTGAGACCATTAAAAGAGCAAAAAGAGGGTGAAACTAACAAACAACCAACTAATTAAGTATGATAATTAGATAGATAGATTTCACTTTGACACTGAATCTCAGCCAAAGCATGTTATCAGATAACATAAATAGCAAACTCACACATTCTGATAATTGTTTCACTAATTTGTCATTGAAACCTTGCCAATACAATGTCCCAATGTGAGAAATGTCCCTCTGTTGGTTTTAGCAGCTTAAGATAACCAAATGCGTCCTTTTATAATAAGTCTCTCAGGGAATTACAGAGTAGGTTTGGCTCACTGGATCATGTAGAACTCCTTTTACTCTGTGGAATTTGTGAGTCTTTGAACATGAGCCACTTGTTTCAGGTCTGAGTGAGACATCTCACAGGGCTTTGTTGCCATTCCAGAACTTTTAATAGCCTCAGCCACTTGGACATAGACAAATGTTTTGAAACGTTTTTCCTAGTGGAATAACCCATCTGCACTTCACCTCCCAGCCATGGCCATACGGCTGAATAGATGAATAGATTCTCCACTTAGTACTGTCAGATACAGAGCAAAAGATATCAAGTTGTCTACGTTCAGACGCAGCAGAGTGTCGCTAAAGGTTCAAGGTTGTACCATGAAAATAATTGCAAGGTTCTCAGCCAACATAATGGACGTAGATTGATGACATCTGGAATTACATTTCCATCCAAACTGCGTTTTCCGGATGTTTTCTGAAGGGAGATTCAAGGGTGCTAAATGTAGATGAGGTGAACAAGGCTGCAGTTGCACTTCTAACATCCTGGATAATTGCACCCTTGTTCTTTGGCAGGATGTGCACTTGTGTCAAAGTGTGATTTGGTGAGATCCTCCAAAGATGGAGTTCTATTCCGTTTGATGTTCTTTTCAAAACACAAAGTGATTGCTTCCCAGATGGCACATTTTGAATAAAACCACTTTGCAATCCGATGGGGTGACAAAAGACACGTTTTTCTTCCTGACCTACAGCACACATGAGAAATATGCCATATTTAAAGCTACTTCAAGGAGCTTTTCTATTTTGTTGATTTTTTTTACAACTGAAATTACATTTTGTGGAGAAGTATTGAAAAAAAGTAATGGTTAAAATGTCAAAAGTAACCCCATCTGTAAACCACCAGATTCTTAAAAAATGTTTTCAAAATGAGTTTTGTACTTTTCATTGCCAAGATTGTTCTGTGTGTCAAACCACCTGATGTGTCACGTTAGGTTTGCTTATTTCAGGTTAGTTTTTATTGCTTAAAAATATTTAGTTTTAGTTAGTTTTTAGGGGGTTCAGAATAGTTATTACAATACAAACACAACACTTTGTGAAGGCAATTGACTCACAGTCGTGTAGACATCCCAATCTTAATAAACATCATCTTTATGTATCCTGTGTAAACGATCTCAAATTAAGACCAATTTGAGACTTTGACCATTTTCTCATATTTCTTAAATTCGGCTCCTGAGAAATTGTCTCAGCCCGAGACTAATTTGAGCCCAATTTAAGACCTTAAAATGTTCTTTTTTCTTTTAAAATTTGTCTTTAATAATTAGCTCTTGCAATAACAGTGAGATCTAAAAGAAAACTTGTTTGTTTTGTTTTTTTAATAAGATCTTAAATTTGTCTCAGCGGTCTAATTTAAGTTTTGTTGATCCATACGGTCCTCAAGGAGAAACCTCTGAGCTACTTATGAGCTCATCAAAAGTTCTCCTGCTTGTCTTTTGTTTTGATCCTGTTTCTAGGAAAAACAGATGAGACTTCAATAAATCCAAAATAAGAATCTTATTTTTTTCTTATAAGACAACAAAATTTTCCTCTAGGTTTGCACCAGTGTCTCCTCATGCTTGTTTTGTTGACAAATTTGACCAAATTGACTAAAACTAAAGACATTTCCTGTATAATTTTATTTTATTTTAGTTAGCACATCTTATTCTTTAGTTTTTATTTTGATTTCAGTTAATTAAAAAGTTTTGTCACACCTAGTTTTAGTTTTTAGTTAACTGTAATAACCTGGGTTTATGTGAAACATCTGATTCATGCTAATCTTTTTCATGCATTGCTCGGAGGCAGGACGATGTTTGCGGTGTGAGCGTCAGCGGTGCGCTCAGCTGTCAGCAGGCACCGGGTGGTGTGAGCATGCTAGTCAGGCAGTAATCCAGCCCTGAGCTAGTCATGTGCTGCAGTCATGGGTCTGGGCTGAGAGACACAGATGCAGGCACATGATTCTTTAGACGCCTCCTACCACTGCTGGTATGTGAGGTCTGAGGAGGAGGAGGAGGAGGAGGAGGAGGAGGAGGAGGAGGAGGAGGAGGAGGAGGAGGAGGAGGAGGAGGAGGAGGAGGAGGAGGAGGAGGAGGAGGAGGGAGCACAAATTGCAATGTGTTTCTCTATGATTCATGCACCTTTTGTGCGAGCTTTTCTAATCAATCACATACTGTGAACCAGTGCAGTGAAATGCTGCTCGGTGTTTCACAGCTTGTGTGAAGGAGCCGACAACCTTCAACAACTCAATTCTTCTGGACAGATGACAGATCTTTCATCGTAACAGACTGAATTTTCAAGTCAATTTTAGCCATGCTAGCTGCATGGCTCCATGGACGGCATTGTTGGTCTGTCGATTGGCTGATTGATCGCTCAGACACTTTGTTCAGGGCTGAAATATCTTAACAACTAGAAGAACTTTATGTATTGCCATGAAACTTGGTCCAAACATTGATGCTGCACAGAGGATGAATCCTAATGACTTTCGTGATCCCCTGACTTTGTCTCAGCGCCACCAGCAGGTCAAATTTTTCACTTATCCAGTGAAATATCTCACTGTCTACCAAAGAGATTGGCAACAGATTTTCTAGGTTTATTTTTGACATTCATGATATCCAGACAATAATTCCTTTGCTGATCTCCTTCTGACACTTCCTCTATCGCCACCATGACTTTGACATTTGTGGCTTGGAGTGAAATGTCTCAACTGTTGGATGGACTGATATGTAATTTGTTACAGATATCTATAAAAGTCCATCATCAGGTCAAAATTTCTATTTGTAAAATATTTTGGGATATGACAGATTATCATCAAATGCCTGAAAAAAACTGACTTTCCCATCAGCCACCACTGTTACTTAAGGTTGAGGTGGAAACTTACTTTGGTGATTTTAATAATTTATTCAGTTCATATCAAAACAAAACAAAAAACACAAATTATTATCAAATAGAAAATGTAGTTTTTTTCCTAACTGGAAGTGTCTCATCACATTTTTCCTGCATTGTTAATCATGCTGGAGGGTTTTTCTCTTCCCAGCTGAATAAAATCTGTCTTTGTGCAAACAATGTCACATCTTATTATATTGGTTGTTTGACAGCTCTATTGTAGCTGCGTTCAAAGTTGAGTCTGGTTGGAGCTGCTTCTGTCAAAAACCTCTGACATGGTGTGGAATATTTTAGTCCAATAATTAATAAAAAACAATTATTAACAATAATAGTTCATTCACTTTTAATCTGAGCAGCTGCATCACTGTTTAAACGCACCCCAGTAAGTGAACACAGACCGTTCATACTGCTGCAATATTTCACTTCTATATATTTGATTAGTATTACCTTAATATGTATCGATAAATATCTTATTCAAACTCATTCCTTTCTCTCCAGTAGTTTTAATATTTTTTGAATAATGTCTGAATTGAAGATACCTGAAGAAATCATGTTTCTCTAAATTATAAGTGTCTGAGAGTGGTCAAAAGGTTTATAAACGCTTATTGGAGGATGAAGTGAACTTGTATGATGGCCAAAATTGCACCACACTGAAATTAATTTTTCTCTTTTCAGTCTCTCTGTTTATGTTTTTGAGACCGTCCACAGTGACCAGTGACGTCTCCGCTTCGCTGTGTTGCACTGCAATAAAAAAGTTCAAACTTAGTGCGGGGGCAGAACGATGCAAACTTGAGCAGATATTAATGAGCCAGAAAAAAAAAGAGAGAGAAAGAGAGAGAGAAGGTTCTTGGATCAGAGAAGAGTGTTTGCAGAACACAAATAGCAATGTTCCAGTCATGCAGACACAAGTGAAGTGTGACTCTTGAAGAGTTTATTACTTTACCTGCCAGTTGCTATAATGGAGAAAAATAGCCTTTGTTTCAGGTGACCAACTGTAGAAAACTCTATTATCTGGGAGCTGCAGTTGCAAAAGGAACGAATCACTTAGTTAGTCAATCTGTCAATCTGTGTTTAATTCATTATGCATCCTAATGCCAGAAAAACAACAAAACCTGCATCCATTTTATCCTCCAGTGCATGAATATCACTTTTATAGGCAACATTAAACAAAATGCATTTCATCAAAACAAAACCTGAGCTTTGTTTTCAGATCTTCTGCAGAAAACAAGCTGTTCTCGCATGTGCAACTCAGGCAACCAACACATAAAGCACGTTTTCTGTCCATCTGCCCATATTATGTGTGACATGTGTGACAATGACATAACATAGCAGGCTGTGTTCTCTAAGACAGAGAAGTCTGTCACCTTTGTCGAAGCTGTCAGCGCTCGGCTTTTATAGTAATGAGAGGAGGCTGTGTTGTTAATGAAAAGCAGAGAAAGATGTGATATTTAAACGCGCGCTAAAGCACAAGTTGTGCGTGCAGGTAGGACTCGAGTTGCCTCTGAATGCAGCTGTTGAGTTTTCATTCCTGATGGGCCACATCCACCGCCTGGACACTAGGAGAGTAACAGTACACAACAGTCACGGTTCAGTTCATACCTCATTTTAGGCATTGTAGTTTGGTGCGAGTTTGGTGCAGCAGGGATAAAAAAAAAAAACAAATGCATATGTTTCTGTTTCAGATGTTTTTCCAAGATAACAAAACGTGGTATTGTCATGCTTATTTTCTGCATAAACATAGTGTTGAAACCATAGAAAAACGTCCTTCCTGCTCATCAAAAAAAATAAATAAGCAAAGAAAGAAAAAGTGAGAGAAAAATATAAGACTTTAAACCCATAACTTACCTCAAGCTCTACCCTTATCATCCCTGAACCAACCCCAGACTGTATCAAAAATACATATTTTCTCCTGGCTGTGGTGCTATTTATCCATGCAGAGTTTGTTGCAGAGTTTTTGAGATATCAGTCGTCACTTCTTTCTGCTTTTTCTGCAGCAAAATCTACCTGAAATGATTTTTTTTTTTTTTTTTTTTTTTTTGTTCTACTAGGAAGGAAATAGTTCCTGAACATGAAACTGCTCACAACAAGGTCTGCGGATTATCTTTAGTAACTGGGTCATGATTTTTGGCAAGAAACATTGGTTTAGAATTTTTCGATTTTTCTTTATTGCTTTGAGCAACAAGTGTTATTTGGTCCCATTATAATGGAGAGAAGACAGACACCTCTGTGGTCGATATCTCTCAAACTCTGCAACTCAACAACAACAACAACAACAAAAAAATCTAGATGGATAAATAGCACAAGAGGCCAGGGGGGGAAATATGTATTTTCGACTCTGGTGTGAACTGTCCATTCGAAATCTGGCTCCTTCTGTGAAATGAGAGACTAAAAGTTGCCAAATCCTCTCAAAAACTTTTAATTTGTCTTTAATAATAAATTGTGTGATGATCAATTCTGTGAGCCATAAGTGTTAATGCAGGAACTCCAGTCATTTTCCAAAATAATAGGATAAGTTTTCTTTAAGATACAGCCAGAATTACTACAAGGATGTTTTATTTCTTTTATTTAGACCCAATTGCAGTCAAAGTGTCAAAGACTTGCTGAAGTCCGATGTTGCATTTTGCCCACTGGCACCTTTGGTTTACTACTGTCATTTTAAATATAAGAAACTATGTTAAATTGAAAATTTAAAAAAATAAATAGAACACAAAAAATAACCTTTTGCATTAGGAGTAGTGTTTCTGATGGTTCCACCTTTTCTATATTTAAGCACTCAAAGCAGCCAAACATATATATTGCACTGTATTAGTTCAAAAAAATGTATTTGCTTTGCTAGCTTGTTGTGCTAACATCAGCACATGCTGCTAACAATGTAAAAGTTTCCTTGTGGAACTTGTAAACTGTGTGAACTGCATGTGGCTGTGACCGTGACAGTTCGGCACAAGTTAACAAACCGTTAGAGCCGTACTGGATACTGAGATTGACTCATATTGTCTGATTCAGACAATACGAGTCAATCTCAGTATCCATCCTTCAGACAGTCTGAAGTATTTAGCTACGTCTCACTGCAGTGCTGAAAGTATACAAATAACGTACTGTAGTCTAAAACAATCTATGACAATCAAGGATGGGAGGGTCACTTTAAAAATGTATTCTGATACAATTAGTAATTACCTGTTTAAAAAATGTAGTCTGAGTATCACAGCTTTAAAGTAATATAACTTGATTACTTGTTGGCCGGTGCCTGTGAGCACCGGCCACCAGGTGCATGTGTTTGTGTATCAGCCTCTGACAGCATTCCAGTTCTTTCTGTTATGTCCCTCCAGTTTCTCTTCTTCCTTTTTACCTCTCTGTACATTCATGAAGTAATTTTAAAGCACATTTCTCCTCCAGTCAGCAGTCAACAGGGACAGAGAGACTACAGGAAATAGTCGAGCAAGGCCCGGCTGCTCCATGCCTCGCTGCTGCTGACAGGGCGACAAGCAAGGGTGAAGATGAATCCACTTTTTAATCCCAAAAGTTTGAAAAGAAAAATTCTGAGCTCTGCTCCCGACAGTAAATGAGTCACCATCAGAGCCAAATCCAGTGTTACTCGGTTTATTCCTCCAGAGGCTTCGCGCCCAGCGCTGTTCTCCAGAGCTTCACAGTTCTTCAGCAGCTGTCTGTCACCTCTGTCTCTCTGCTCCGCCTGGTCCACTTCTGCTGAGCGAGTCGTGTCCAAATTGCTGAAACTATACTTACCTCAGCCTGTTAGTCATCTGTTTTGCAAAACCCTGTGAATGTTTTCAGAATGTTTCTTTATACTGAAAAAAGGGAACAAGTTGGAGCTGCACTGATTACTTGTCAACTATTAAATTGATCGGTAACTATTTTGATAATCGATTAATCGTTTTGAGTTATTTTTTGAGGCCAAAATGTCTAAATTCTCTGATTTCACTTCTTAAATGTTAATATTTTTTGGTTTCTGTTGATCTCTGTGACTGTAAACTGTGGACAAAACAAGACATTTGAATTGCAAATAAACATTAGTTGCACCCCTAGTATTATTATTGATAGGACAGGATTATTATGCACTGGTTTTACTGGTCCAGCCAATTTGAGATGAAATTTGGCTGTATGAACTAAACTGAACTGAAACTGAAATGAGTGTGATAACCGTGCTCTAGTGGTTTAAGTTCAATATTTTCAACTGGCAGTTTGCATTCTGTGTGAGGCTCATGCCATGGAGAGTTTAGAGATGTTTTGCAGGGCAACTGACTCCTTCTGTTGCTGTTAAAGAGTTTTTGGGGCGGGGCTTAGAGGAGTGACACAGGCAGCAGAGAGAGAGGTGGAGGGTTTTGCATTGTCTATATTCAGTTGTTGCAGCTTTAAAGGGACGGTTCACCCCAAAATCAAAAATATTGGACTTAAATGGGCATCTTCCGTCCGCTGTACAGTTCTACCTCTGTGGTTCAACTCTTTAAAACAAACATAAATGTGCTTCTGGGGCCGTATTACAAACTTTCTAACTTGAAGATCCTATCTCAACTGTTTGGTAACCATGGTAATTAGGATTAGGACCAGATTTAGGGGAAAAAAAAAACATTACAGATGAACAGTTCCTATGTCAGTGATAGGAAATGTGTGCACAAGTATTCCTCCTGAAATCTTAAATGAACTCCTAACTTTAGGATAACTGCTAAATTGTCAGAACTTTAACTTTTCCACCTGTAGAAGTAGTTAACTTATCAAATAGCTAACCTAACAGTTGTATTCCCCCACAGTAACTAAAGTAGCTAATGTAGTGTTCGCTAACAGTATGTAACCATAGTGTTTGCTTACAGTTGTGTTAGCTAACACGTTCAATTTGTTGGCTGCTCTTTTGCTTTTACACAATGGATGCCGTACAGGAAAGACTGCGTCTGCTTTCTTACCCTGTGTCTTTCTTGTTAGCATTTTTTGTAAAAGTTAATATCTTTGGGTTTCTCTACAGATATTACCAAAACTTTTAACTCATCTGTCTGTCATTTTACAATCTGGAAGAAATTGGATTAACATTAACGGATGAGTGAAGTTTAATTTTTATTTATTTGGTTTGTTTGTTTAATAATTAAGTTGTGCAAAAATATACAAAAATAATTGAGTCATGCAAAAAAATTAACAATAAATGTTGCCTTCAATTATCATTCCCGTGACATTTTTGGTCTTGTGATTTAGGTTTATATGCTGTTCAGCCAGTGTAAAATAGGGTGTAAAATGCATCGATAACTGTTTTATTTTATTTTATTTTATTTTATTTTATTTTAAGCAGTGAACCAAAGACACAACAGAAAACTAACTAACTAACTTTAATACAAATGTGATTCACTATCTTGTTTTGAGTAGTTAGTTTGGTTTGATAGATTATTGATGTAGATTTGCTGAAAATTGCTCACACTCTGTGACACATTAATTCCACAGTGGTACGATGTTGCCTGAGGGTAAGAGACAATAAACTTTAACCTGGTGAAGCAACTGAATAAAAAACAACCAAACAAAAAACAATAACAGCTTTGAGTGCTTAAGGTAACACACCCTGAAGTGTACCCAAAACAATTATATCTTGAGATCTTTTTAATATTATGTTTACTTGATATTTTAAGATAAACGTCAATGATTAAGATAGAAAGTTTCTGTGATATGACCCCTGGTAAATGTTTAATTACATACTATGCATCTACAAGCCAAACTTCATACAGTTGTTTCCATGGGTGGAAGTAACTAATTACAAATACACAAATTACCGTAATAAGTAGTTTTTTGGGGCCCTCATGCTTTTACTTGTACTTAAGTGTGCATTACAAAGTGTAATCTACTTAGTTACTTTTAAAATCATAGTTGAGTACTGAGTAAAATTTAAATTAATATCCGAACCTTTCATCTGCATTTTAGTCGCCAATAAAGTCATCTGATCACAAACGGACCAATGAAAACAAAAACATATAGACAGAAAACAAAACAAAATGCTACGGTAGCACACATTTGGAGTAAGGATGTTAATGATTGATCATTAATTGATTAATTGCAGTTAGTTCCAGTTAAAACTGTATTAGTGGATATTTAATCAATAGACATGGCAGTAATTTGTACCTCATTTGACATTGTTTTGTCTGATGGAGCCATTTGTTGAATAAGGAAAATTACACTTAGACACTGTATCCTAAAAATCATTAGTGATTAATTAATGATTAGTTTTCAACTATGGGTTCACTTGCAATTGAGTATTATTTTAGCAATGTAACTGTACTTAATAATAATAATAATAAACTTATTCATAAAGCACGTTTCATACATAACATGCAACTTGTTATGGAATTTGCCTTCCTTGCACTGAAGAAGGGTGATAGAGTATCCTCACATCACCCCAGATCCTCTGCCCTAGGCAATCCAAGGTTGTAGCCTATCTAGTAGACAGGCTGTCTCCTCATTCTAAAGGAGAGCACAATACGTGACCAAGGGAGACAAACACTATGATTTAGAGTAACAAGGTAAGCTTAGTTCCTTGTTTTTAACTTTTGTCCAATAGAATTTGTTCACGCATATAGATGGATAAGTTATATCCATCTATGGTAGTGAGCTAGACTCCAGGGCATGTCAGGAGATAGTTAAATATCTCCCCCAGGAAGTAACTTCAGAATTGGGTTGGCAGTCACAATACCTCGTGTATTGCTAATCTTGAATTCTCCTCGATCGAGCTCCATTAAATACTCCTGTGTAAGTCATCACGGACTCCCGAACTCTTCTTCATTGTTTGAGTGAACCATTCTTCAGAATTTCCACCACACAACTCAAAGTGCTTTTCAGTGTGGCATTAAAAACAACAACATGGGTAATAAAACTTTTAGATTTTCAGTACTCTTTCCACCGCTGGTTGTTTCTCCTCCCACACCTCTCTCTCCTTTGTTGCATTTTTAAAAAATATGCTGGAAGGGAAAAGAAGGTTTCCACCTACACAGTCTTCTAATAATTGCTGCTGTGTGTTCCAGGTCTGGGCGGAGCGTGCGGGTACCTGGTGGGAGCGATGGACTGGGGTCATTCAGTGATCGGTCAGGTGCTCGGCTCCGAGTACCAGGTCATCTACTTCTTCTCAGCTTTAACCTGGGGCATCTTCCTCACCGTGCACCTCTTCAGCATCCCAGAGCAACCTCTGGCGAAGAGAGACCAATCGACCTTTGACCCTTCACCTCCCAACGCACTCCACCTATTGGGCTCCCACAGCAATGGTTACGGAGCTCTGAGCAAAGAGCCCGTCTCTCCTGTAGTCACTGCATCCGTACCAGACCTCAGGCCTCGGTCTTTCTCTGCACTGGGGGAGGCCAACTCCGTGACCTCCAGTGCCAAGCAGCCAAACAAGGAGGTATGTGATATTAAACTCTCTGAGGATGTAATTATCTTGTTGCATGTATGTACCCACTCATGGCCATAGGAGAAATTTAACAGAGCAGCACTTAAGATCATGAAAACTGACCTGTAGAAGAGCCTTAATGTGAGTTCTAAGAGGTGGTGAAATTTCCTCACAAATACATAACAGAACATCCATTGAAAGAGCACATGGGCAGTATGAAGCGTACAGTGTTGTGTAAGTTCACACTTGCTCAATATGAGCTCAAAGTTCAGCTCACAGAGATTAAAGCGAATTAGTTCATGTTCACAGTTCACATTTTTCAATTTTGAACCAAGTTCACAGTCTCAAAAATGAACTATTTCATATTAATTTCTTCCATTTTTTTTAATTTGTGTGTGTTTTTAAATAGAACCAGGGATACTGGATGTGCTTATTTTATTTGTAAATGTAAAATTACTTTTAACTCAATTTAAATAATTAAAATCTTAGAGCAGAAGCCCAGTCTTCTGCAAAAATAGAGACAGACTTTTGCTTTGAATGGAGATGACGCCCGACATTTAGAAGAATTTGAACCAAATACAAAAAAAAAAAAAAAACCTCAAGTAACATTATTAGATACTACAACAGTAATGGGGGGACTTTGCGGTGTGCTTTTATTTGAAATACAGTGGATTAAATTGAATTATATTTCAGTGTTTAAACTGACCCAAACCACTGTAACAATTACCCCCACCAAGGGGGCAATGTTAACACTTTGACTTCTTGCATGAAATTTAATAGTAGTATATTTAATATTAGTGTTAGTGCACATATATATCTCTCTTTCTCCTGTATTTCAAGTAGTCTGTGAGATATGATGGAAAGTAAAATGTTACAATTGCCCCAGGTCTCCCCTATTTTAAAATACTGAGTTGTGATCTCAAATAATGACTTAATATCTTAAAAGAATAACTGAGTTTATAAGTCATTTTGAGAAAGTTGTGAGATATATAGTCAGTATTTTGAAATCTTAAGTCATTAGTTTGAGATTCCAAGACATTATTTTGACAAAATTTCTCATTATAATGACTCAGAGGATCTTTTTTTCCAACATATTGGCAGAATTGCATGTTTCCATAGAGACAAATGTTTGGAGATGAGCATATAACGCAGATCTAAGGGTGTGTTTCTCACTGTTAACAGACTCCAGCCTGCAGTGTAGTTCATACACTTCACTGATACACCACAGGATTATAGAGAAACATGAGGCTTCATGATCGAAGAAAGTTATTATATCACATCGATACTTCTGTCCATATTTGCACTCTCTCTCTCTCTCTGCTGCGATCACACTTTGTTTTAATCAGCTGACGATGTGAGCGCCGTTATCTCTCTCAGGAAAGAACAAGGCTCACATTCACGTTTTTTAATTGCAAATTGATTCATTAAGTTAAGTAAATTCAATGAATGACCAACTTTAGTGCAGTAAACAAAGTATTTGTACTTCCCACCTCTGCACATTTATTGCACAAAATGAAAACTAAAATAACTTAAAGCAACATCATGTCAGATTTGGTATTTTTTTGTAATTTGATCCCCCCAGTTTCACGTGCGATTCACTTCTACACTGTTATCATAAATATAGCCAGCTGTACACGTGCATTTGTGTCACTGTGAATCGACAACTTTGCAAACATCAAGAAAGTGCCACAACACAACACATACAGTAGCAAGCCAGCCAGTCAGTCCAACAGTAAGAAAAGCAGCTCAGCATCTTCCTTGCAGCCTTTTATTTCACAAAGCTCTTGCCATCAACTAAAATCCAGTCCAGCATTTAATTGTGTGGCACCCTCTTGCTCGGGCCACTAGCTTTTTTCCTTCTTAGCTGCCTCCATCAGTGTCCTCTTTCGTCTCTTTGGTCTCTTTGACTCTGCCGTGATGTCTGTAGAGGCTGCTTAGTTCTGGCATGACACTGGCACTGCTCCTTGCCAGCATTCCCCCCTCGCCCCGAGCCTGAAAACCCCCTCGTTCCAGCAGTCCAAAGCTCTTTTGCCAGCAGTGTAAACACCAGCAGACACAACCCGGTGCTTTGAGAGCCAAAGCCCAGGCAGTAGTACAGTTAACTGAGCTAATTGCTAATGAGCTAACAGAAGCTAGGCCGACATTTAGCATCAGTTTACTTTCCTGTCCATCAGGAAACTCTGCAAATCACTAAGAGTTACTGTACTTCACTGCAGTTACAGATAAAAAAGACATAATCAAATTACAGAGACATTTTAGTAAAAATGGAGATTATTAGTAGGATTAAAATTTTTAAAATAAAGAGCTGGTATACTACCATGCACACACTGCACACACAGTTGCCAATTAATTATCATGACCTCTCTAGAGAAAAAAAATGCTTGGAGGAAATTTCTCCAGTTTTTGTCTCAATCGATAAATCAATTGTGCACAACAAAAGAAGGAACAGCTGGACAAACCGACAAACCTAACAACAAACATAAAACACTTGGAGCTGCAACGATTAATCTATTGTTGATTAACAATTAAATTAATCTGCATCTATTTTAATAATCGATTAATTAAAAAAAAAAAAGTAAAATTTCCAGCTACTTGAATGTGAATATTTTCTGGTTTCTTCACTCCTCTCTGACAGTAAACTGAACATTTTTGAATTGTGGACAAAACAAGACATTTGAGGACGTCATCTTGGACTGAATCAACTTTTTTTTTTTTTTTTTTTACCATTTTCTGACATTTCATGGACCAAACAACTAGCTGATTAATTAAAAATAATAAGAAATTTACTGACAGATTATTCAATGCTAAACATAATCGCTCGTTTGCGGCCTTAAAAACACTATATTAGGCTAAACAATTTCACCATGTTTTATATTGAGGTAGTCTAAAAGTAATGGAAAGTAATCAAGTTACATCACTGATACTTGGATTACTGATTACATTCTTTAACAGGTAATTAGAATACATTTTTAAAGTAATCTCTCCCCAGCCTGTGTGGGATTTAATGATGTAGAGCATTATGCACTTGTTGCATCTGTACCTTAAATAACTTATATTGTTAATATTTTTATTAATTGGAATAATAATTAGATTTTCTTGTCTTATATAAAAGTCTTATTAGAATATCTTAATCAAGTATGAACTAACTTTGGTGTGTCAGCAGGAGGAGCTTCCTGTTCATGTTCCCTCAAGTTCTTTTGAAGTGTTTCATTTTTGTATTGAGTTTTTTCACAGCGTAATGAAAAAGATCCTGAGCTGCTAAATCTTGCATCGCTCCAGCACTCGGTCAGACCTTTTACAGGGATATCGAGGGTCTTCGGGTTCAAAGGGTTAAATGAGCTACGCTCTGCAGAGGAAACTCTTCAAAAGATATAGTACATGTAAACCCATTTCTTACATAATGCATTAAGGTAGTTAATGAGTATTGATGAATTCTTTTTTGATTCTATAAGCTCGGACATCAATGAATCCATCAGGACTGATCGCAGCACGAGTTCACTTCCAGACTATGTTTGATAAGTCTTGATGAAGAGGACGATGACTTTGTATCATCTTCTTCTTTTTTTTTTTTTTTTAAAAAACACACTCGCTTGAATCTTTGATTAATCATCTCTAACATTTCGTGCTCTCACTTTGATGCTCCTCGTCTCGCACTAATTGCTTCGGCTGTCTATTTTTTCCCTTGTTTTGAGGAGAGCAGAGAGCACATTAGTGTAGTGCGTGTCTAAGATGTATGTTTTGAGTATTTTTTTGTTGTTGTTGATGAAGATCTTGCTGGCAATTCCTATTTTATATTTATTAAAGCAAGAGATTGCAATGTCATATGAGATCATAACTCAGCTGAAGCTTTCTGAAAACATAATACTTTACTGTAGGGTTTATATTGATTGTTTTGAAGAGCTTACCTTGTCTTTCATCATGTCCTGTCTAGCCCTTGAATGTGAGCGCTCTGTGGACTTTATGTTGAATCCCTTAATTTGCTGTGATGCAGACATGTTTTTTCTTTATCGTTGAAGCTTTTGAACTGTCATCAGCCGTGGGGTTTATGCACCACTAGCAATGAAATACTCGGAAATCCCAGGAGATTAATGAGCGCCAGAAGAGGAAAAGTTGTTTTTGTCTATTTGTTTATTTAGGCAGTGATGTTGCTGTTGGCACTGATGTCTGTCTGTGATGTTTATCTGCAGGTCCAGAAGAGGATGACATTCAGGTCTCTGATGACAACCATTATCAACATGCCGAGCCACTACCGCTGCCTGTGTGTCAGTCACCTGCTGGGATGGACAGCTTTCCTCTGCAACATGCTCTTCTTCACCGATTTTATGGGACAGGTATTGATCTATGTGTAGAAGCCATACATGTGCGCTGGACTCCATGCATTTAAAAAGCAAACCCGTGAGTGCTACAGCATTAAAAACCTAACCCATTTCTAACAACATCGTTAAAAGGTCTTGATTTTACTTTATAGTTCCCCAGCGTGGCTTTTTGCTTTTCTATGGCTTCTAATCTTTACTAAATGTCCAGCAGATTTTAACTGAATTGCAGTGATTACTGCTATTGAACTCATCATCTCTAATTCCCCAGTTCTACACAGATTTAATAATCAAGCAGAAATGTTAAACAGTATCTCACCTTCTCAAATTGTGAAGATTCACTGCTTTTCTCTGTTTGATACAGCTGTGACTAGAAGATTGTTGGATTTAAGACTGTCGGTCACACAAACCAAGACATTTCGAAATGTCACCTTGGGCTCCAGCACGCTGTTATAGGCTTTTTTTCATAGTATTTTTTTTTTCCACACATAGTCGAGAGGCGACAGGAAATGAAGCGAGAGTGAGATAAAGAATGAGGCGAAACATAGGTCCCCAACCACAATCAAACCACTGAACAGAAAAAAACAAGTGATCAATTAACTGATAAAATAATTTGCTCCTTTTTTCTCTGAAAATTGATGTTGAGGGTGATGGACTTGGGTGTTTACATAGCCTACATAAATGTTAATGTATGTATGTTGCTTCAATGTCAAAACCAATCAATATAATATTAAAAAAAATGATAAGATTACCTTTCAACGCAGCACTCAGGAGGGCATTTGGTCCTTGCGGAGGTCTGCGCTCTCCAAGTGCCCTTCTAGTTATTAATAGTGTAATGTTTAAACCATTGATTAACTGATTAATTGATCAACAGAAATTTTATCAGCATCTATTTTGATAATCCATGAATAATTTAAGTAAGAAGATTACAAACATTTTTTGTTTTCGAGCTCCTAAAATGTGCAAATTTTCATTTTTAAATATTTGATCCTTCCTGTCTCTTGTAGGCTACTTAGATGCTATGTGCTAGTGCATCTAAATTAACAAGAAAAACAAATTTTGGAGATGGTTAAAGCGTTGCTGGGGGACCTGTAAAAAAATGACATATACATACGTATCACAGTCGCCTCTTAAGTTAGCTATTGTTATCAAAACACTCACTAACTGGCTAGCTAATCTACATGAATCGTTAGCTAGTTTGTGTTTTGCTCTGCAGCAAAAGTAGCTAACTTGCTAGCTCATCTACATGTAATTATTAGCTAGCTAGTTACAGCTGATAGCTAATGTTAGCAAAATGCTGGCTAACTAGCTAACTTGTTTACATCAATTGTTAGGGCAGCTAGTCAGCCAGTGTTTTGCTGTCATGAACTAACTTACAGTATGTTACTATGTTGCTTTAAAGGGCCCTCAGCACATCTTTTGGTTTTCTTTTCAAGCCTAGCATAACTTATCTAAAGGAAACAGGAAAGGAGAAAGTTGATCACGGTTCTGCCGGGTATAAATCTTGCTCAAGTGTTGAAGTGAGGCACAGAACAAAAAGAGGCAAGAAGGGTCAATTGAATATATTTTTCAAAATTTACAATTTGAAGACGTCAGCCTGGGAAATTGGGGTATTTTTCACCATTTTCTTTCTTGCTTGCTTTATAGTTCAATGAATATGAACTGTTCATCATATAATTATTTATTAACTACTGTTGCAACACTGGATAACATCTATCCACCACCATCTGTGGTCTTTCTTTACCAAATCCTATTGTCTAAACCACAGGCAATAAAAGTGTAGCTTACGAGTACGAACGCTTGCCATTGCTGCCCTCTGGTGGTGGGGAATATTAATGACAGTGATAATGGGTACAATGATAGATAAAAACTGAGAGTTATCACTAAAATAATATAACTACACTGAAAAAATACAGCTATGTTTGCACAAAATTAAGCATTAAGGTAGATATTTAAAAGTAATGTGTACAATTTTCCTGGTAACTAATTATTATATGTGGTAATTGGTAAAGTAACTTTTAAGATAAGTAACTCATAAGGTAACTAATGACTTAATTTCAGTAACTTTTCCTACACTGGTGACCATGCTCTTTAACTTACCCGAATGACCTGAGGTGCACTTTGTTTAATGTTGTTCTATGTATTGTTGTACTTGTTTTAAAGCAATTTCTACTAATTCCTACTGATTGGTCTATTTTAATTTATTTTCTGTTAATTAGTGTGCTATTTTTCCATTGAGATATAGTTCTTTCCTCTTCTGCTTCTGTAAAACAGGGATTTTACCAATTTGGGATCAATGAAGTACATCCATGTGAGAGCAATCGCACAAGAACAAGCTTGCAGTGTGTTTTTGAATTCAAGCTCCATTGATCCCTGTTTGTGTGGAGGCAGGACAGAGGGTGAGGGTGGAGGAGTAGCCTGCTGTTATTGTCTGTAATCTTCTGTTGACATGTGCAATAATGATGAATGCTGTACAGTTTTGTGGCGCGCATGCTGATCAAAGGATGTACTTCAACCCGTGACGCAGCACTCACCGCCACGGTTCATTACATGCACAAACATATCCTCTAAAATTGCAGGCATTGTTATCAAGGATGTGAAATGCATAGCCAGTGGCATCCGTTGAGCTTAAATGTGTTTCTTTTTATAGTATGTACAAGATAAAAGCAATGCGTTGAAGAGGGAGGCCAACATTTGATAGATATAAGTGACGCTGTTTGCTTTGATCTCCTCTGTTTTTATGATCCTTTGGCTCTCTCTCGCTTGAGAAACGGTGCCATAACACCCTCAAAATGTTTCTCTGTTTTCTGTTTTTTTTTGTTGCAGATTGTATATAAGGGAAATCCTTATGCAGACCATAACTCTACAGCGTACGCGACATATGAAAGAGGAGTGGAAGTGGGCTGCTGGGGACTGTGTATCAATGCTGTGTCCTCTGCTCTCTACTCCTGTAAGTAGCCGTGTGAGTGACAGGCACATAGAGAGCGTTTGTGTTTGTGTTCCTCTCTACATTCACTAAAGCAGCAGACATGCATTAGCATAGCCATGTCCTGCTGTGACAGCATTAGCTCCTCTGTGAATGACAGCGTGACATGGTCGTACAGAGATAGGATTGGATAGCAGAGAGCAATTACCGCTTGCTTCCTCTTTTGCACAGGCCACAGTGTGCTGCAGACATTCATTAGGTGGCTCTGCAGAAATGAAACAGTCTTGTTTTTCCCAGAGGCATGCTGATCTGTGTTACCATGTTCGTTTAAATCCAGCAGCAGATCTGCTGTACCTGCAGCTTTGTAAAATGACAACTTTGAATTCCTCTTTGAATGACAGCATGATGGTGTGTATGCAGTGATATATGTGGCACATATGATTCATTTAAAATCAATTTTAAAACATGGTAAACCTGTCTCTTGAAATAATGGAATACAGCCTTTTTTTTTAACACTTTTACTTGCTCATATGAAAGAACAATACAACAGAAACATATTGGAAAGTTATCAGACATATATTAAAAATATTTGCATCATGTCAACACAGAATACTGATGATATACTGACCTCTGACCAACCACCTCGACACCAGAGCCATGTAGAGAGAGCCGGTTTGCATTAATTCCATTAAAGACTGATGTGTGTTTGACTGGCTGGAGTTATAGATTGTTAGATTAGAATGTCATCAATTAATTATTTTAGATTTGAAAAATAAAATATTATTTGTTAAACTAAGAAGCCTTTTGCAAAATAAATAAATTCTGCTTTTATCTCCCGATAATTTGAATGAATTAATGTAAAAAACGTGCCGTGAACCCCTGTTTGAGAACCACCACACTAACTTACACCTGAAGTGTGCTTTTTATTTCTGTTTTATGTATTGTTGTCCTTGTTTTAAAGCGCTTTATGTGTTCTTATGAAGTGTGCTCTGCTGGTATTGTATTTTTGTTCCTGTTTTTAATGCACACTCATCAAAAACATAAACCGTTTTTCATGAGTTGATGTAAAAGCAAATCTTCTTCTCTGCAGGTTTATTTTTCTCAACTTCTGTTCACAAATTCGTTAAAATCCGTGTTAATGAGCACTTCTCCATGGCCAAGATAATCCATCCACCTGACAGGTGTGGCATATAGAGATGCTGTTTAAACAGATGCTGATGATTATTGCACAGGTGTCTTTTTGGACTGATCGCAATAAAAGGCCACTCTAAAATGTGCAGATTGATCTTGAAAAAAAGACATTTATTAGGCACTAAACTGAGTATACTTCCCACATTTGTGAACAACATATTTATTTATAACCTTTGGGATGCACAGAAGAAGTCTGAGATCATTTACTTCAGCTCATAAAAAATGAGAGCAAAAACTGAAGTGCTGTTTTTTGTTTATTTATATTTTTGTTGAGTTTATTTAATGTGGAATTTGATTGAAAATTAGCCAAGATATGTTAAACTGGCACATTTACAGAAATGTTTATTAATGTGCGTTGTTCCTGTAACTGTGAACATTATAATTAAATAACAATTATGAAAGGGAGAGAAATAATGAGCCACACGCAAAGTAAAGTTCAGCTTCTGAGAGTGAAAGTAGCTCTAATTATAGTCTGGATGCTGAGCAAATGTTTGTTTTTTTTTTGTTTTTTTTTACATTGCTGCTCTGAAACCACAGACGGTCTGTCCAATCGAATGTCCAGTCAGCTGTAGCAAATCTAATCTGATCTGTGGAGGCTTTATGACAAGATCTCTTAGAGCTGCAATAACATAAAAAACAAAGCAGTTGTCACGTAATCCAATATCTACCGTGATCCAATGCACTTCACAGAGCTTTGTTCTAATTTTCCAGTAAAACTGATCTCATCTGCAACGGCGCCTGACGTGATGAGTGTGTTTGTGTGTTTACAGACGTGCAGCGCTTCCTGCTCCCATACATCGGCCTGAAGGGATTATACTTCATGGGCTACTTTGTGTTCGGCCTGGGCACCAGCCTGATTGGCCTCTTCCCCAACATCATAGCCACGCTCATCCTCTGCAGCGTGTTTGGCGTCATGTCAAGCACGCTCTACACCATCCCGTTCAACCTGATAGCTGAGTATCAACGCGAAGAAGAGGTAAAAGACTGAGATTGAGGTTTGACAGGGTTGAGATGTATGCATGAGTACAAGATAAAACATGCTCAAAGACAAAGAAAGAAAGCTAAAGCTCGAGTACAAAAAATACAAAACATAAAAATCATTTGGGGTGTTTCTTTTATTCAGTTGTCAAGCTGAAATGTAAATTCTGCAGTGTGCAATAGTGTCAGTTTCATGGTTGAGTCATTTTAATTTTCCTCCAACAATGAGTGTCAATCAGCTTATTATTACTGGGTGCATCAAGCGGCTGCCTGTGGTTCTCAGACCTGCCACAAAGAAAACTTCACAGAGCCCCTCCAACATTAAATCCCATAAGTCTGTCAAAAAAAAACCAAACCTGAACTTTATACTCATTATACAATCAAACAGATACCAGCATGTTTAAAGAGATAGTTCAGATTATTTGTAGTGGAGTTTTTATGAGGTACTTATCCATACTACCTACAGTAGATGGCAATCAGTTTAAGTTAATAATATATTTAGAATATTTTCACTGCTTTACTTTGCCATCAGATGCTTTTTCTGAATGGAAACTGCTGATAAATAAGTCCAAATATCGTTCTCTGCGAACACCAGAGTCCATTGACAAAAACAGTCATTTTACCTCACAGAACATGGGAGTTACTTGTCTACCGCTGCCTTGATCAGTTTGTTAGTTTGTGTTATTGTGTGACTCCGGTGAGTCTGAACTAACCCTTTAAAACACCAAAGTCACACAATAACACAAACCAAAATTAACATCGAGCAGCATAGACCAGCAACTCCCAAGTTGTGTTTGGTAAAATTACTGTTTGTGCCAGTGGAGTCTGGTGGCTTTGGGGAAGGTGGTATTTGGCAGTTTCATCCTGCTGAGTTTCCTACACCATAGCTGTGTCTCAATTTAGATACTGCTATTAGTTAGTAGAAAATGCAGATCGTAGCCTCTTCCTCTTCTTTGTGGGCGAACTGAAGCATTTACTAACTTTTATAAGCATTTGTGTTTTGCGAGGTTAAAAATACGCCATAATCTCCATCAACGACAGGCCGCCCTCCCTCCTCCTATTTGATTCGTGGTACCAAATCTTCACAAACTTAACCAAATAAACATATTGGTAGCTTAAATCCGACAGCAACATGTTGGCACTTATTGATAAGAATACATGCATCACTTCTGTGTGTATAATTCAGTGTATATTGTGGCTTCTGTAGTCAATGCAGCTGCTTCCACAGCCACCAAAGCCGTCATGTTCACAAGTTTGGTAGCCCTGCCTCTTCCGCTGCGTAGACAAGATGGCATCCATTGAGAGTGAGAAATGTCCAACTGATTATTAGTGTAAGTACAGAAGTACGCAAATTGAGACACAGAACAAGGCTCCTGCTGCTTCACCAAGCTGGGGCTGCACCAACCACCATCTACATCCACTTCAAAACATTTGAAACTATCCCTTTAATGTGAGCCATGTGGACAATTCTAAAACGATTCCCAACAGCGCTGTAACAGTTAGTTTGATAATGAATTACAAAATTCACCAGCAACTATTTTAATATTGACTTAAGTCATTTGTAAGCAAAAATAAAAGAAAGTATTTGCATGGATCTCAAATGTACGTGAGCTTTTGTTAGGAAGAAAAAAAAAACAAGGGACATGAATTCTCTGTCTTGGTCTGTGGGGGAATTAGAACGGCCATTTTCCTAAACTGTATAAACAAAATGATTAATTGAGAAAATTACCGGCAGGTTATTCCAGTGTTTCCCCACCCTGGTCCTGTGGGAACGCCGTCCTGCATGTTTTAGACGCTCCCCTGCTCCAGCACACCTGATTCAGCTTGTTATCAAGCCTCTGCAGAAGCCTGATAACGACCAGTTCATTTGAATCAGGTGTGTTGGGTCTGAAGCAGGCAGGACAGCATGCCCACAGGACCGGTGAATCAATAATGAAAATAATTGTTAGCTGCAGCCCTAATTTCCCTCTGCTAAATTCTGAATGAAAGGAACATGCTCATGTGATTTCAGTGAGCGAACCCTTTCTGTAATTTTAGGGTTGAGATGCATAAAAATATCAAAGACCTGAAAGACAGATTCAATTTAAAGGGAAACTCCAGCAACTAGTATTTTAATTCCATAAAAGCGGTGGAATCTGAAAGAAAGAAAGGTTAAAATCAAAGCAAAGAGAAAAAACTTACTTTCAGTCATTAGCATGTAAGGTCTAATCCAGCTGGATAGCATCTCATTTGAAAGTTGAAGTCAAAGCTGAGATAAATAGAAAATACCCTCCAGAGCCACAAGAGACATTATTCAACTGTTTACACAGGCTGAGTGTGACTCACTGTGGAGTCTCAAGTGACCTTCATGTTTAAAAATTGATTTAGAGGCCGCTTACTATTTTTCTTCAGGAACTCCTGCACTTATATTTAAAATAAACATAATACAGTACAATAATTAAAATTTACACTTTCAGATTTCAGCAGCCAGCGGACTGGTTTATTCCCTTGTGGACCTGTGTAGTAGATTGCAGATGTTGGCTCCAAAATGCTGGAGGCTGCTGGAGATATGGATCCCACCTGTCGAATAATTCATGCTGCTTATATTTAAAACCTACCGCCTTAAGAAAAAAAAAAAAAAAGAGTTTTAATATCGCAGGTCTGGAGGAAATAAAATTTTCTCTTTCAGTTTTTGGGCTTTGGATGGGCTTTGGCGCTGCGTGATCACTATTTTTATTGTGATTTTAAACACAATTATTCCAATTTGGAGCATCACAGCTGGTCCTAATATTGTTGCAAACAAAAGTTTATTCTTCATTATTCTACATTATCCTCCATTTTATGGTTGCTCAAAACATCAATTATCGAGAAATGCTTTGTTTTCTATAAAGATTTGCGTCCTGGCAGGCTCAACCATTGCTCCCTCAAGCTGAATCAGGTGAGCTGGTGCTGTAATTCAACATCAAATGGCTGAGCTGCCTGTCATTAAAAAAAAAAATACAGATACTAAAAGAATATACACAATACTTTTTTTCCAGAGCTGCACCAGTTTTACCCCACTGTTAACTGTTTTCTGCCATTAACCATATTCACACACCGAACGTTTTCCTCTCACAACACGGTGGGAAACTTCACAAGAGTCATATGAACACAGAAAATCTGACAAATTTTTAATATTTCATTGCGTCCCGATTGATCGGCAATTGAAAAGACAATAAATAGTGAAAATTTGGGGGAACATCAAGCCATATTTCAAGCTGAAACAACATATTTGATAACCCATTAGCTACCGTTACACAACAACTGATGTTAGCAATCAACTAGCTAACGGTACAGTTTGATAAGACTACATGATACCATAGGAGAGATGTGCATTAACTCTGAAATATCAGTGAATATCTTGAACACATTTATTTAACGCTAAACCTGGAAGTAAAACGCACTGGTGTGATAACCCATTAGCTACCGTTACACAACAGCTAACATAAGCAATCAACTAGTTAAAGGTACCGAGATGGAAATTAATTGTGAAATATCAACCAACAACTTAGACACTAAGCTTGGAGGTAAAACGCTATGGATGGACAAATCCAGAGAGACATCTGGCTACATTTCAAGCAAAAGCATATTTGATAACCAACTGGCTCAGATTCAGATTCAGATTACTTTATTGTCCGTTAAATTCACATATGTGGCACAGCCATATGGGGAAAACACACTTCAGCAGCTAACGTTAGCATTCAACCACTTCCTAGCAAATGTTACTGTTTGATAGTGTTAGACAACACAGCTGGAAAGACCTAAATTAATTCTGAAATATCAACATTTATTTAATGCTAGCCTAGAAGTAAAGCATACCTGATGTAATAAAGCTGGTTAGGTATGCTAACATTCAAATTCAAATTCAAATTCAAAATTCAAATTCAAATTCAAATTTATTTATATGGCACTTTTCATACTCAATGGTAACACAAAGTGCCTCGCAGAGGCTAAAACAACAAAGAAAGATCCCGAGACCAAAAACCCACCCCTCCACCCTAACATAAATACACAAAACACACAAAGCATATATATACATACCCACACACACAAGCACACACATACATGGGCACACACACACCTACACACACACCCACACACACTGACCAACACTAAGAGACATGGCTGGGCACCGAGGCATGAGGTGAGGTCAACGCTACATGTGGGGGCCATCCACACCGAGAGCGACCACGGCCTGTGACCACTGGGAGCACCACCGCAGAGACCACTCTGGCCAGGGCAGACAGAAGGCCCCACATCAAGGTGCGGAGCCCACCAGCCACCCGGGCCAGTGCCCTCCACGGGACAGCACCCCCACCGGTAGGCCAGACATCGCTCCCGGTGTGGAAGACCCCCACGAGGAGACACTGGAGCTAAAACTGAAGAAAACACATAAAAACAAGGATATGGTAAAATAACGTAAGAAGTATACAAAATCAGTAAAATTGATCAAATATTCCAGAGTTAATCTTAAATACTCAAAAATTAAATAAATGAATAAAAGAGATTAATTAAAAGCTTGCTAAAGTAAAATAAATAAGATAAACTAAAATAGTAGAAGATCAGTTAAAAGCCAGATTAAAAAGGTGAGTCTTAAGCCTCTAACGTTAACTGTCTTGCTGTCTCTTCAACTTCAGAAATGTTCTGGTTAAGTCCATAACTTCAGGTGATATTATGCTAACTGGAACACAAATTTCCATGTTGTGTTCATACAGTTTATACCCAACACAAATAAGGAAAAATATGAAGTCACACTGTTATTTTGTTGAGCTAACACTGCAGTAGCCCTGTTTTAGCTATTTAGCTTATATACCTGTGCAAGAGACCGCAAGACAGTTAACATCACGTTACCTGTCTGTCTTAGGGTAGTTAATGGGTTAACATGTTGTTTTAGCTTGAAATGTCCCTACAGATTTTCACTATCCATCGTCTTTTCAGTTGCTGATCAGTCAGGATGTGGTGAAATGATAACAACTGATTCTCTATGTTTATACGACTTACAAGCTGGAACACATCAGTGAAACATTTGAGCGTGAATATGATGAAACGGTTAATAAACGGATGCAGCTTTGGAAAATAGCATTGTGTGTATTTTTTTTTAGTATCTGTATTTTTTTGTGACAGACAGCTCAGCACCAGCATAGCAGAATTAAATTAATCATGTATTGATTGAGTCTGCCAGGATACATCAAAACTTTTATTGAAAAAAGTGTTTTTCGACAATTACTACAATTTTTTGACAACTGAATTTTTGAACCACCACTCAAGAGACTATTCATAGAATATAATAAAGTATAAACTCATTTTCAGTTTCTAACAATATTACGACCAGCTGTGATGCTGCCAATGGAAATAAATGTTCAAAATTCAGTCACAAAGTGCTCACGCAGTGCTTCATTCAGCAAAAGCAAACAATATAACATCAAGAGGAAAATGGCTGCTCTGTGAATATATGTTTGCATCAATAACATCCCTCTTCCTCCCCCTCCTCCAGGAACAAGTGAAGCTGAGAGGAAGCGGCGAGAGTCAGCGAGGCACCGGGGTGGACTGTGCGGCGCTCACCTGCATGGTCCAGCTGGCTCAGATCATCGTGGGCGCGGGGCTCGGCGCTCTGGTCAACATGGCGGGAAGCGTAATCGTGGTGGTCCTCTCGGCCTCGACCATGTCCCTGTTTGGCTGCATCTTCATCGCCCTCTTCATCAGATATGTGGAATGATTCTGCTTATATAAAAGTATTTTAATGGTATTTGTTTTAATAAATAAAGATTCTTTATTATATGCTTAAAATGTCTTTGTCATTTCAATAATTGTAAGTATGTGGTACATTTTAATCGGTGATGTACTCAGGCCGTCAGAGGAGCAGGGTGAAAAAAATAAAAAAGGCACCACCTATACACGCCGCGAGGAACCAAGGTGCCAAAAGTCATGATGCATTTAAGGTGAAACAGTTCAAATTCCTGGTTTAGATTAAAATTCTTTTAGTATAAAACAACTACTGCAGCTCTGTAATAAAAACACACAAGGAACTATTTAACCATTTTAAGGCACTTACTGTATATGGCACCGCATTGCATTTTTCCCACTGGAAGGGCACTTCAAAGGGTACTTTATCACATTTTGTCCAGTAGATGGGAACTTTAGATGGTGCTTTATCACATTTTATACACTAGAAGACCACTTTAGAGGGCATGTTACCACATTTTGTCAACTAGAGGGACACCTTAGAGAGCACCTAATCATGTTTTACTCTACAGAGGGGCACTTCAGAGGGCTCTTTACCACATTTTGTCAACTAGAAGGACATCTTTGAATGCACTTTACCTCATTTTGTCACTAAAAGAGCAGTTTAGAAAGCACTTAATCACGTTTTGTTCCTTAGAAGGACACCTTAGAAGGCACTGTACCACATTTGTCCACTAGAAATGCACTTTAGAGGGCATTTTATCACATTTTGTCCACCTGAAGGGCACTTTAGATGGCAATTAACCCAAATTTAGCTGGCCTTGGGTACGTTTGAATGAGATTTTAGTGAAGTGCATAGACATCTCCCCCTTTAGTGGAGGAATGTGAACACACCTCTCTAGTGCCAAACTTTGAACAGATATAAGTCTGTATATTTCAGGCCAGACATTTTAGACAACATAAGAAAAACACATTTTTGAGTGGACAGGATATTAAAAGTATATCAGAAGCAAAAGTACTGCCTGGGAACTAAACAAATCTGTGAGCTCATGTCTCATTTGATCCGGGGGATTAACATTTGAGAATTAGTCTGATGGTGCCAGGCTATAAAAGTTTACTCTAAAAACAATTTTTGGACTTTTCTTTCATCTCCTTTTTTTTTTTTTTTTTGGTGAAATATAGGATACTTGTACATCTTTGGGCCTCAAATAATCATTGAAATCTGAGAAGATTAGGAGGGAAATGTCTCTGTGATAGAACTGATAACAACTCAGAGACATTTTATTTATTGAAAAATGTAATGCATTTTGTAAAAATAATAATAAATGACAGATTGTTGATGTCATTCAACCAGTTTTAAGCCAGATGAAACAGAGTCTAGCCGCCAACATGGCAGAAATTTGTGATTAAAAAAATATCTAAAAATGTTTGCTTTCCCCTGACCTGTAGCGCTACTTATCTGTTTAGATTGTTTTGGTGTAAGTTGCAGAGTTTTAGACATGTCAGCTGTAGAGATGTCTGCATTTTCTCCAGTATAATGGAACTAAATGGTACTTGCGGTGCTCAAAGTGCCAAAATAATAATGCATTTGAAGAAATCAAAGCCAGTGTCTTTTTTCCAAAAATCACGACCCGGGTACACAAGATAATCCACAGACCTTGTTGTGAGCAGTTTCTTTCTGCAGCAGAATCTATTGGAAGCAATTTCATCCGAATTCATGCATGAAACAGCCCACAACAAGGTCTGTGAATTATCTCGAGTAAGTGGGTCATGATTTTTGGAAAGAGACACTGGTGTTAAATTTTTTTTCAAATATATTTATTTATTGGCACTTGGAGCAACACAGGGCTTGTGCCATTTAGTGCCATTATGTTCAAGAGAAAGCAGACATCTCTATGGCTGATATCTCCAAAACTCTGCAACTCACACCACAAAAATTTAGACAGAGAAACTGCACAACAGTCCTTGAATAATAGCAGCAGCCTGACTCTGCTTGACCTGAATGGAACGGGACCTTAATTAGAATCACTGGTGACACCTGTGTTTACTAATTCATGTCAAAATGGCTGCTGTGAAAAAGGTTTATGGTAAATGTCTCAAAGGATCTTTAAAACTTGTCAAAAAAAGTTGTTAAAAGTTGTTAAAAGTTGAAGAAAGTACTCTGGCTAGAGTGACCGATGTATGCATCGGGCCTTATCGCTCTCCTTCAGCCATTTAAGATTCTCTCACTGGTTTTTCTTCTTTGCTCCTCATTATTTCTCTGTTTGTGCTGCCAGGCTTTTGTAAGAAGGGAGATCAGTGGCTTCAGTTTTCAAAGCTTGTTTTCTCTTTTGTGCGTCATTTACTTGTCACATACAGACTGCCGACAGCTGAGGCGTCTGAGGGAACCATAAATATTTCTACAAATACTTTGCAGCTTCTAGGTATTTATCCCAGAGAATCAGGCAATTTAAAATGTATTTTCATATGGAAATTGAGTGAATACGAGGAACTGTGGTAAACAACTAAATTCTTCTACAGAATATTTAAATGCCTGTTTCCTAGACATTCAAAACGTATCAAGACACCCTGAGAGATCCGTGGGGATCTTAGCTTGTCTCTTTAGGCGTACACACTTGTACATTTGAATTTCTAATCATGATTTTGACTCAAGTCGTTTTTCTCCCCTACAAGGGATTTCCTGCTCTGTTTGTGTGCACCACGGGCGCCAGAATCAACATCCACATGACAGATCGCTCTGATGTACCAATTTAGTCCTGCAGGCAATTAGCCTTTTATTTCTAATTAAATTAGCCTGCCGGTATCTGCATTAAATCACTCACTTTTGTGTTTTTTGGGGGAAATTAACATGTTTTTTATCTCAGGCTGTTTGGTCTGATCTCTGTCAGATATGCACGGCTCACTTTCTGTTTCCTCACACAAACAATCATGATGACATGATGAGGTCACTTTTGGAGAGACAGATTTAAAATCATTCCCTGGAAACATACCCTTTACCACTGACCCCAAAAATCAGCCTCTTCTCAAATAGGGGCAAATGAGATTTTGTCCTCGATTTGACAAGCTGACAAAGCAAGTTAACTGGTCTGAAACGTTTCCCCAAATGCACACACACGCACAGAAGGCTCGGAGGCAGCAGGAGGAGGAAGGATTGAAGGGATTTCAGCCAAATTAGTTCCATTAGAGCCTTTTGTTGGAGTAAGGCAGCACTGAATCAGGTGCTCACTTAAATCTTGCACTTTCTGTTAAATCTGGGAGTTAAACTTTTCCATCAGTCAGCGATGTAAGAAATCAAAATCTCACTTAAAGGAACAGTTCACCCCAAAATCAAAAAAGAAAAAGGATTATTTTGAGTAACTGGGGCATGATTTCTGTAAAGAGTTATTACTATTGAGTTTTTAAAAGCCAAGTGCCATTAGTTCCATCGCAGTGGAGAGAAAGCAGATATTTCTACAGCTGATATCTTCAAAACTCTGCAAATCACACCATGGATAAATAACACAACTAGAGTAAAAACTAAAAGTCCTTTTTTAAGACAAAATTCTCAGATTTTTAGCTTCTTAAGTGTGAATATTTTCTGGTTTCTTGCTGTGGACAAAACAAGACTTTGGGAAACACTGATCAACATTTTTCACCGTTGTTTAGCTGACATTTTATGGACCACACAACTAAGTGATTAATGGAGAAAATGGCCGACAGGTTAATCAATAATGAAAATAATCATTGCAGGAAAGAATAGATCCAAACATGTGGAGCACACAGACGTTACTTGTACGTCACCATATTTTATATTGAGGTAATCCAAAAATAACAGAAAGTAATCAAGTTACATTGCTTTAATATTGTGATACCTGGATTACATTATTGATCACATTTTTTTAACAGGTAATTAGTAATTGTATTGGAATACGTTTTTTTAAAGTAACCCTCCCAACCCCGCATAGAAGCCATATTGACCATTTCAGCTTGTTGCTATGATACGTCACTGTCACCGCCATATTGGACAGGGCAAGACTGACCTGAGAACCATGTAAACTGGGAAGCTGCCATTTGTCATGTATATTTCTCAACCAATTATAATAAGTTGTGTTACATTCAAGGGTTTATCTACATAGAGAAAGAAAATAGGTTTTTTTTTTTTACTTATTCCGCATAGATCATAGTCCTTTCAATATAAAACATGAGCCTTTTTATCCAGTTTATCCTGCAAACTGAGGATTTCCTTTAGTTCTCCTTTTTCTTATGCACGCTACAACATTCACACACCATTTAAATCATCCACACTCTACACCACTGACTTTACTGATATTTACACCTCATGCCTTCTGATCCTTTACATTTACTTTTGTTAGATAAAGGACTTGGTTTAAATCCTTACAAATGGGGGGTCTCTCCTATTGTCACAGCCTAAGAGCCATATTAAGACACAGTAAAGCAGCATAAAATGGAAATACTCCAGTACACTGCAGGTACTTCAAAGCTGTACATACAGTACTTATGTCAATGTAAAGAAATGTACTGCTCTCAGTGCACAACAAAAGACCTTCCATCTATTCAGGCTAACAGCAACTACAGCTGTGCATTAATGACGTGTTAACACATAAGTGAAGTCAGGTCTCTGACCTTTAGCTGCTGGTACATTGCACTTTATATAAAAGGTGACGTTGGGAAGGAAAAATTAGCATTCAAAGGTGATGACTGATTACTTAATTGCAAATAGTCCTGAATAAATTTAAAGAAAAAAAAAAGGGTGAGAAGGATAAGCCAGAGATATAACACCTTTGTCTCACTGTAACATTTAGTAGATGTAGATTATATCCTAACGGTGCTGTCTAACATATGATTTTGTCTAACATATGATTAATATTCCCCTGAGTGAACAACAACAGAAAAAAAAAAAGATTTATTTAAATTAAAACAACCCAGCACCTCTTTGATTGGTGTTCCTCTAAATGTACAAAAGTATAAATATCTTTTATGATTTTTTTTTTTTTTCCAAATGAGCCCTTCTGTTATTGAGGGGGTGACGCATGCATGAAAGGACTTTTTAAGTTCCCTTTTATGCATGCTTGTGATATGACTAATTTAATTTACCCAAAGTGCACTCACTGAATACCTGCGGTTACACTCAACTTGATATTTAAAGGTAATGCGCACTTGCACCTTTCTTGAGCTTTCTTTTCAAATATCACAAGAAAAGTAAAGGATTTTGAGATTCAGGTAGGCTCTTCTGACATTTTCATTCTACAATAAAGAAATAACCAAATGAATGGATTTTTAAAGTCAGTTTAAGAATAACTCTGGTACCACTTAAGGACTACCCTCATAAATGACTGGGTTATTAATTAGGTTGTAAACACTATAAATCTTTAATAAGCTGTGACAACATATTAGATTAGAGGACAACAGTGACCTGTTTCTTGCCAAATAGTGAGCCCACATTTATCTGTGCTGTCCTTGTTTACTTTGTCGTCTCCATGAGCAGCTTTTATACCTGTCAGCTTCATCACATATTTGTTAATAAGTTTAACCGGCGTTTAACCACCATCAGCACATCTTACAGATGTAGCCACCTCTCATTTCCCCTCCCAACAGAAAGCCTTTCGGCTGCCACTCGGTTTCCAGCCAGTTCCCAATCAATTTCCCTCACCCCTCCTGGGTGTGTAAACAGTGTGTAACAGTGTCATCATGAGATGATGCTTCCCACATCTCAGAGGGAAAATTACACTTCTGGTGCACTACATTTATCTGAAATCAAATTATACAAATCACATTTATACAGCCACAGTAACAAAAGGAAATAATAATAATAATAATGATAATATTTCAGCGCTCACACTATTATAATTTCGATACCACTGCAGATAAAGTCGACTGCTCAGAAGAACCACAGTTTTTCTTACTATTTATCATGCTGTTCACAACCACATTACTTTAATCTTCATGCAATTCTGTTGAATAAAAAAAGGTGATGCATAATTTTTATGACCTCATGATATGGTAGCCTAATAATCATTAAATATTCTCTGCGTGGGAAGCAAACTCCCACATCAAATATGCCTCTGGTAGAGTAAGAACAGCTGGATTCAGGTGCAGTAAACAGCTTCAGCTCTTATAATCGCTGCTCCTCCTGGTGGAGAGATAAACCACTGCCCCTGGTTTGAACACATGGTGCTCGGGGGTGTTCTCTTTGTCATCGCAGGGGATCTCATTCCAGCTAAGAACTCAGGGAGGTCACAGCAGGGACCCAGCAGAGATCGACCCGGGGGTCCTGCCACGGGGGAACAGAAAACTTTGAGGTGGCTTTATTCACTGACTCTTGAGTACTTTTAAGGTGTTTCTGCATTAACGATGGACAAATTAATGTACATGTCAGGTTATTTAAAGTCTATGGAGAATGTCTGATGTTCATATATGATTTATAGCACATGATGCAATCTTTACATTGATTTTTATCTCTCAAAATCAGGTGCCGACTTAGCATTCAGCGAAAGTTGGTTATTGCCGTGGGGCCCACGCTACCAAGGGCCCCATAAAATCTTAATCTTAAGGTTATGGTGGAGAAGTTAATTATGACTTTCTAAAAATCCAGCCATCTGGATGCTTAGTTCATGCGTGTCCCAAGGCCTCCCCACTAACTCGGACTACTTTATTACCTTACTGCACATCTGTGGAAATGATTGAGGAAATTTAGGATGGCAGCCAACTCGTGTAAATAAACGGCCGAGCACGGTGTGCAGACTGTTGAAAAATGAAACTGAGCTACCGCGGCGGTACTGAAAAAGGGAGGAAGCAGATGGATAGTCAAAGAGCATACACACCCCAGCCACAGCCCATTCACCTCGCTGCCATCTGCCAAGAGATAAAGAAGTATCCGCTGCTCCACCACCAGACTTCAGAGCAGCTTATTTCCTGCAACTGTGGGATTCCACTAAAAATAAGTGTATTTTTTATGTATTCTTTATGTAAAGGGCCTCATGTCTGTGTTTACCTTCAGCCCCAAAATGACTAAATCGGCCTGTTCCCATAACAAATTCTCATAACTCAGGTTATCAGCCAGTACCAAGTACCAATGCTGTCTTTTCTTCTACTTTAATATCTGTATATCCATATCCATAATTTTATCTAATGCACCACGAGGTGTTAAATACTGACTGCTTGTGATGAGTGTTTTCTACTTTCTCATTCTGAACAAAAACAACAAGGACATGTCTCTCATTTTGTAGATGCACTTTATTTGCACATTAAAATATTTTTGGACAGTTCTGACACATTCAAAATAATGTTCTCTCTCTTTATGCACAACATAAATTCCTCCCTGTCTCCTCTAATAAAGAGCAGCCAAGTACAAAATCACAGATGTATGTGAGGTGGCCCACGCAGATCAGTGTGATAAACTGAGATCTATCCGTTCCCGGTCATTTGTAGAAGCAGAATAGGGTTTCTGGCACAACTTCACTTGCTTCCAAGGTGTACGTCATAGAGAAAGGGGAAAAAGGACTAAACTCCAGCAGCGCTGTTATTCAGTAGGCGATTTGTGGGTTGATCAAAATGCATCGTCCTTGTTAACTTGCCACCCACCTTCTCCATCCCCCAGTGGCAGAGTGCAGGAGCAGATGGGTTTGTTTAGTTGAATATGTTAGTCTAGATTTGTGAACATTAGAATCTATGGCCCTGACAGTGGTTCTGAAATATCACGATCCTAACCTTGGAGCTGTCCGTGGTGCTGAAGTAGCAGCCACATTAATGCCTTTTCCTAGGGCTGCACAATATGCTAAAAAAAAAAAAAAAAAGCCACATTGCGATTATTTTGACTGAAATTGCAACATGTGATACAATTACTGGGGATAATCTGTTTTGCATTGCATTAATGAAATAAATATTATATCAATCATCATAAAAATTATGATTATGTGATTTGTTGGGGTCTAAACCAAACTGACATGCTCTTTTAAATTTAGAGAACAGGATTTTGAGGCCTGGACATCTTTGCAGCACTACAGTACTTCATTTTACTGCTGTTTTGTCACATCTTTTACCTAAATAAAGACGTGCAATGTCTGCGATTTGGATATTGCGCTTGGCCGTATTGCAATTTCAGTAATATTGTGATTAATTGTGCAGCCCTGCCCAAGTTTTGTCTTTAGGGGGGGGGTTAAAAATAAAGACCCTAAAGAGTCCTTCATTAGTTGGTTCATCGGCGGGTCACTAGTGGCCATCCCTCCTGTTAAAAATTAACAAATCACCTTTTGCTCTTAATATATATGCAGTAAATATGTTGGTCAGTATACTACGAGTGTTGCTTGAGGTTTATTTCTTCATTCTTGGTATTTTCTATGGAAGACCATGTCAGCCAGTAAAAGAAAAAATAACATCCCCATGGAAAATCATAATTATGAGATTAAAAAAAAGTTGGTATGCTCCGGCTGAAAGATCAGAGCTGGTCAGTGTCAGATATCCAGATGCTCCACAGGACGGTCACGTCATGCACACAGTGACACAGACAGTGACATCACTGCCTTATTCAGCAGCGCTGGTCACAGCCACACACGCACATGCAGCATGTCGTCTGCGTTAAGAGAAGCGATAGACTCCAAGAACAGGATAAAAGAAGAACAGGGACACATCTACAAAGAGAGAGAAGCAGCTGAGCAGCTGACGGTGTTGACAAACAATGGTTAACCTTTCAGCTCTTCAGGCCAGAGGTAGAAAGTAACCAAGTACAAATACTCTGTTACTGTACTTAAGTAGATTTTTCAGGTATCTGTACTTTACTTGAGTATCTGTTTTTCTGACAACTTCTTTACTTTTACTTTTAGGCTTATTACTTTAGTTTTAATCCATTTGATGCGAATTATTGATTATTTTTATTTTGCATCACTGTTTGCCGCCTTCCCAACATTTCAACCTAAGCAGATGGGACAACAACACATTGAAAAAGTGATTCTTTGGTGTATCCATCAGTGAATATCACACATAACAGACATAACAAAAAGATGGAACAAGACAAAAATGACATAAGGGATGAAATGACAAAGAAGACGTAAAAGGCGTAACAAGACATAAGAAGGTGAAAATGACATGAAAGATGTATTGAGATCTAACAAGACGGAAAAGACAAGAAAACACAGATAGAGTCAGACTCAGCTGCAGAGAAAATATGAGGTTCAGTTTCAGGTTTGCAAAGAAACAGCTGGTAGAAATGTCCTTCAGAGGGTGACTTTTTACTTTTATACTTAGAGTAGATTTCAGAGCCTGTACTTTTTCACTTTTACCTGAGGAAAGAAGTTCATCACTGCTTCTACTTTTAGAAGAGAGTCTTTTTTTAAAAAAAACACAAATGTATGTCCTTGTACTTAAGTAAAGAATGTGTTTACTTTTGCCACCTCTGCTTCAGGCTAACATTAGCTTAGTAGCATACTGCTTCTGGCTGAAGAATCAATAAGCCCTGTTGGCTCAGTCTCCGCAAACATTTTCTCATCCTGACTTGTTTAAGTTCTGTTTTAGTTTTTTTCTCACTGCAAATCAGCATTTCTAAAAGACCTCACATGAGCTTGTACTCCGTCTGGCATCTTAATAATATAAAAAGGCGTGGCATTAACCTTGAGCACTTTTGGAGAAAATATTTAAGTTATTTATTATGGACATAAATTTTGACTGTCCATTAAAGAGAAGTTACTTTTTTCTGCATTCTGTCAATTTAGCTCTTAGAAAGAAAGAAAATCTGAATCAGCAGGTCAGAATTTAAAAAAATCAGAAGTCAGAATCAGATTAGAAAATTGGAATCGGTGCATCTCTAATAAAAGGTAATAATTATGAAATAAAAAGTTGAAATTATGAGAGTCATCATTTTTATCTCACAAATATGACTTTGCATCTCATAATTTACATCTTTTAATCTCATTATGATTTTTAATCATTTAATGAATTGACTTTTACACTCATAATTAGGACTTGTGATCTCTTAATTGAATTGTAATTGACTTTTTAACATAATAATGACTCCTTATCTCTAAATTGACTTTTTATCTCATAATTATGACTTTATCTCTCATAACTGACTTTCTAAAATCCCATTATTTACTTTTTGTCTCATAATTGAGTTTTTAACTCATAATTGTGACTTTTTACCTCATAATTGACTTTTGATTGACTTTTTATCTCATAATCATGACTTACCATGGAGATATTTATTTCTTCTACTGGTGGAAATGAGCTTCCACACTTTTGTCACCTTGAACTCAGACTACAACTGTCCTGATGAGCACAGGTGATGCTGCATTTAACATAAATTCATATAATTGACAATAAAGGAGGGTTTTAAAAACAGACTGTCCGCGTGTCACTTTCTGTCTAAGTGCTGTTTTGCGGCAGATCCCTCCTATCATTGTACATTACAGCCCCGGGAGGATAAAACAAGACGGCGGGCTCCTCGGGCGCGCTGGCGGGCAACAGGACGTGTCCCTGCTCGTTCATCTCCTGCTTTGTGGTGGCGGTGATCGGCCTGATGACGGATGATGGCGAAGTCATCCGCCAGAAGAGTTTTTTGAGCGCTTTCCTGAACTCTCGCCTCATCAGGCAGTACAGGATGGGGTTCAGGCAGCTGTTGGAGTGCGCCAGGCACACGGACACGGGGAAGACGTACACCTGCGTGGTGTAGTACTCGTAACTGAAGTGAACCACGTTGAGTTTGATGAGGATGCCCCAGGCTGTGAGCGCCTGGTTGGGCAGCCAGCAGAGGAAGAAGGATAAAACCACGATGGTGACAGACTTGGTGACTTTTGCGCGCCGCTTTGCGCTCGACGTGTTGATGTTTTTGGAGGTGATGAAGCGCAGGAGGAGCAGGTAGCAGGCGGAGATGATTCCCAGCGGCACCACAAATCCCAGCAGTACTTTCTGAGAGTGGTAAAGCCCGAGCCAAAACTGCGCTGACCCGTTTGTTTCAGGGAACTTGACCAGACACAGGTCCTCATTGGAGACTGTGACGGTTGTGGAGAAAACTGCGTGCGGTAGCGCGGCGGAGACAGCTGCAAACCAGATGAAAATAGTGATGCACCGCGCAGAGCAGCAGTGCGCCCGCCGCCGCCTGCCCTTGAGCGCAGAGGCGAGCGACCAGTACCGCGCCACGCTCATAGCGGTGAGGAAAAACACGCTGGCGTACATGTTCATAGCTGTCACATAGGACACTATCTTACACATCGCTTTTCCAAACAGCCAAGTAAAGTCCAGCGCGTTTTCCACCGCCCAGAAGGGCAGAGTCAGCACGAACTGGAAGTCGGTCACAGCCAAACTGGTCACGAAAAGGTTGATGGAGGATTTTTTCCACACCTGTCTCGACTTCATCAGGTACAGGACCAGTAAGTTCCCAACGAGACCCAGCGCGCAAACCAGGGAGTAAATGATAGAGATGATAATCCGCACAACAGCCGCGCCATCTCCCACAAAATCTGCCTTGTCCGAGTCTGACAGGTGGTAGAAGTCTCCGTACGAGCGGTTGGTGGTGTTGAAAACTGAGCTGAAGTTGAAGGTTGCAGCAAAGAGTATCCCTCCGGAGCCCTCGTAGTTCGTATCTGTAAATTCTCCAGACATTTTAACTTTAATCCCAGAGGATGTTCACTGAAGTCATGTCCTTAAATCCAAATGATTCACCTCTTGGAGAAAATCAAATCCGTGGATCTTCGTGCGCCAGCCTCCCCGTTCCTAACGCATAAATATGCACCAAAAAGCGGTCTAGATTTTCTGTGGATCCACATAAACATAAAATAATTTAAATGTTGCTGTGTGTGTGCGCTCCCTGAAAGGTGACTGAGCTCCTCATGAGGTGCTTGTACTGTTGCTCTGAGATTTTCTCTGTGCGTCTCAGCTCTCCAACCGTGAAGAAGCGTCCTGACGCAGCGCTCAGGAACGATCCGGCGCTGTCCTTGGTGCTGATTAGATCTCGTGTCATAAAAAAAAACAAAACATCTTGGAAATCCTATCGTACAGAGAAGAAAAATCACATGGTATTGAGATAGGTATAAAAACAGTTTTCCAGTCCACCCCTCCCTGCCTTGTTTTTTTGTCATTTTTAGGGGAATTTAGGGGGAGACAGCAGGTCAACAGTAAATGCCACACAGACGTGGTTATACAACATTTGACAGCTGGGATTCATTTCAGATGCAGCTCAGCACCGTGTTTTAGGTAATTTAGTTATTTTATTTATCATTTTCTCTTTTTTATTTATCTTGTCATTTATTTACTTGTCTTGTTTGGTTTAGTTGTGTTATTATTATTATTATCATTATTATTATTATTATATTATTATTATCATTATTATTATTATTATTATTATTACTATTTATTATTTTAATTTTATCATATTTGTTTTTGTTTATCAGAACTGTTTGTAAGAATTGAAAAAAAGGCAATAAACCTTGTTTTCTTGAGGCGTCTATTCAAATTTTAAAAGTCTAGAGAGTATAAGGGCTTAAAACATTTTGACGGAAGTATATGATGGCCATTACCATGCTCTATAATTTCTCATACACTGTAAAAAAGAAAAAAAGAAAAAGAAAACAAGAGGAAGTGTGGAATCAACTAATCCTGTTTCATTAACTTGACCAAACAAGTTTTATTTATTCAAGTTAATTAAACTTAACATTTCTTGTATTTATTTTCAGAACTTATTAAATAAAATTAACACGTGTTAAATTTGTAAAGAAACATGATCAGTATATTAGCAGACTTCCCAGCATGCATTGTGACAGGGTCAAAACTCTCCTGAGATTCTTCTTTTTACAGTTTGAAGAAAACATATATGAGTCAGTACTGAATTATTATAATTAACTGACTTTTCTAACTGAGAAAATGTTAAAGGGAATCACGTTTGTTTGTAATGTTCGTCACTGCGGCCGAAGAGTCGTTGGTTCATCGTAATATCTTCATCTTATTAAACATGTTTTCTGAAGTAAAACTGAATTTACATCACGTTTATTTGACTAGAAACAAATTTACCTCAACTTGTCTTTTCAAATTCAGTCAATTTAAATTTTTAAGGCAGACCAGATGCAACACGATTTGTGAAGTTACTTAAAGACTGTATTGTCCTGAAAAATAAAAGCCCGCTGCTCTGAAAATACACACTCAGAGTTTGAGTTCAGTGACCGCCTGTCTGCCAAATGCCATTAACATTTTGTTCAATCTAACTGTTAATAAACACCAACGCCTTCTACAAGATTATTAATGATTTCTTATGACTCATCAACAGACACTAATCCATTCAGAGAACATTCAGCACTAATTTGAACTCTGATTAATGTGAAACAGGCAAACAAAACAGTTATTCTGGTACAGAATCTCTGATCTGATGACATATCATGGTCATATGATGATTTATTCCTGTAAACATATTACAGATTTCTCCTTTAACTGAACATTTTAATTGCAAGCAATTAGTGCATGAATAAAAAAAATGCTATAAAACATCTCATATAACAGCTCTGCACAATGTGCTGTTTTATTTACTTATTTCTTTTAACATTGAGTCAAAAGATCAGAAAGAATTAACCACTGCTTCCTTTGAAGGGTAACTTTGACACTTTTCATGTGTTTATCCAGTCAGTATTGATGGTAAATGTAGTCAACTGAAGCAATAAATTCCTCAGTGTGTGGTTTTCTTTTTTTCATTTCCTCAAAGCTTCTGTGAAGTGTGAATAATTGGCATGTGACCATCGCAAGGCCTTTTTAAGCAGGGTCCAGATTTCAAAGCGAAACTGTCAGGGTATCAGGGAGATTTCTTTTTCTAATTTACTCGTTCACAATTTATATTGATTTTAGGTTGCCAACTTACATTTGGTCATAAAAACTAGCCTTTGGTTAATTCGGGTTCATTTATGGTAATGTTAATAATATGCACTGTATATATTTTAATTTATACGCCACGCCCGGTTACCTGCCCGTCTGGCAGCCAACACTGAACCGGTTACGAGCAGTGGGCAGCACGACTCTTCCTTTTAACGAAGAAAAGGGAATGATGGTGTCTGACGGCGTGGGAAAACTCCAAGACAGATATTGCGGAAACCAGCCGATCATATCTCCTTCACGGCAGGTGAGTTGGCGAAAGCCAGGTCTCATTTCCCCTTTGTGCCGGTTATTTTCTTCTTCACAAACTCTGGTGTTTGTTTTCTTTTGAGCCTAATGACTGAGACTATTGCCAATCTAGAGGGAACCCCGATTGGAACTGTCGCGAGATTTGTGCGTTTGTTCTTCATTGTGCACCTTTTTATTTTAAACTGAGAGCGCGGTTTATAATATTGAAGTTTATTGGCTCGGTTAGGTTGAGAGATACATTCATTATTTGAGATGTTTTAGTTTTACTCTGTGTGTGTGACTGTGGGGATCTCTCATTAACTTTGTTCGCGAGTGATTTAGTTGTGTTTTATGTGAACCTTAGAGTTTAGTAATATTTTATTTTGGACTTTCTGAAAATACTTTCGCTTCTTTTTCTTCTGTCTCTCTGTTTAAATGGTTTCGGTTTTTTTCATTGTCCGTCAATACAGTGAACCTGTCTGCATTGTCACCCTATATTGCTGTGATTATTGTGTGCTGTTGGTGGTTCATTTTTATGACAGTGTGTTCATGCATCCATGTGGGGGAATTACCTTTAAAACTTTTTGTGATGAACTGGCACCATTAAAAACAATGATGAAATATTTTACTAACAAAAGTGCATCATAGTGATTTTTGCAAAATGTTGGGCAAGGGGGAAGTAATGAATGACAACTGCTATGATCTAAACCTCTTTTCATAGACGAGGCCTCCTTCAACAGAGTTTTTCTCACTGTTTTAAATGTAGTTTACCCACATCCATATTTATAGACATGTTTTCTTGTATCATTCCAGTCTAATGACCTACATTTTCTCTTCTTTCAGATGATCTGTGCTGCAGACTGTCGTCACTAACATGGAATCGAACGGCTCAGTTCATCACTCCAGAATCTTTTGGGCCTCTTGACTTTTTCAGCAGTTGTCACAGGTGGGTTATTTTTAATATTATGAAACACAAGGTTATGAGACATTTCTGAAAATAATGACTATTATTGTGGTTGGCATTATATTCAAACCCTTATGTGCATTCTGTGTATAGTCGATCCTTATTTCTTAATTCAGGTTTATTATATACATATTTAGCTCTATTTTCATTTTTTAATGCATAGTTATTAAAAACACTGGTTGAAGTTTGTGGTTTCATCACCCTTTCATTTGGGCGACGAAACCATAAACATAAAGTAAAATAATGCCATCATTACTATATGTATGCACACACATACAGTTGTTTGTTTACTTGTATTGTAATTAAAGGCAAAGGGTGGTCACACCAAATTTTGATTTAGATTTGTCTTCTGTTGGCTCACTTTGCAATTTGTAAATTATTAAAAATAAACAATTAAATTTTATATTTTTGAAAGCATTCTTACTTTACAGCATTTCTTCTCACTTGCCTAAAACTTTTGCACAGTACTGCATACAGTGGTGGAAAAAAGTTTTCATTTGTGAAATATTGCATTAAGAATCACTCTTAGGTCTTCAAGTGCAATTTCTTTTAGTACAGTCACAGCCAAAATACTAAACAAATCCTAAAAAAGCCATTAAAAACTTAAAATTGATTGGTTCCATAAAAATACATAAGAAATTTTGAGTATTGGGTCATTTTGGTACCAGTGATCCACTAATGAAGGTCGTGCTTTTTATTAAAAGACACAATCTTTGTTGCCGTGCTTCGTGTCTATATAAAGCCAGCACATTTGAAAGTTCTTCAGAGACAAAAATGGCTAAAACAAGGAACCTAACGCAGGAAACACGCCTGAAGATACAGATTCTCAGCCAGGAAGGGTACAGCTGCCGCCAGATAGCCAGGAAGCGCAGATGCAGTCCTTCAGCAGTTGGATACACTCTGCAGAAATACAGACGAACCAACAGCTTGGAAGACAAACCAAGATCTGGGCGTCCAAGGGTTTCTTCAGCAAGAAATGACCACATCCTGATCCGCATGTGCAGGGAAAACCGCTGAATGACATCACAGGGCTTCAGCAGCAGTGGTCAAACCAAACTGATGTCCATGTTCCACCCGCACTGTACGTGGCCGACTTTTAGATCATCGCTTAAGGTCCTACAAGAGAAGCCCCTGATCAGAGACAGAGGTTAGCCCGGCGTCGTTGGGGCCCAAGCACACAAGAACTGGACAGCCAGGAACTGGAAGAAGATTCTGTGGTCAGATGAGTCCAGTTTCCAGCTTTATCTTCCTCCTGCGAATGTGAGGGTACGCAGAAGGCCAGGCGAAGCATCATCTCCAGCATGAAAAATCTGTGGTGGATTATCAAAAGGTCTGTTTCAAAGTGTAAACCAAAGAATTTAGAAGAATTAAAAGCAGTAATTCAAGAAGAATGGGACAAGATTACCCCTCAAGAGTGTGAAAGGCTCGTGGGGAACATGCCAGCCAGGATTAGAGCTCTACTGCGTGCTAACGGCAGGACTACTAAATATTAATTTGATGATGTGATGGTTTATTTATTTTTTGTTCAGTTTTGAACACATTCTGTTATTTGTTGACTTTGATACCGACAATGTTGAGAACTGACATATTGAAACTGTCAAGAATTTAGTTTTGTTAGTTTTTCTTGTAAACAATAAACAAAACAAAAAAAATCATTTGTATTTGTCTGTCTAATGCAGCCACACCTTTTGAAACACAAACTGAGTTCTTTTTGCTGTTTATTGCTGAAGACCTGTTGTGTCTGTGGTGTTTTTATGTTTAACTCTGAAGGGCTTCAAAGAAGATTTATTTTGGACTTGATTGAAAACAGCTTTCACTGATTTATACTGAACTGACTTGAAAATGTTGAGCAGGGGTTGAAGTAATGAATGACAACTACTCAAACTAACATGATCTAAGCATCTTTTCACAGACGAGGCCTCATTCAACAGAGTTTTTCCACGATTAGAAATGTATTTGCCCACATTCATCTCTTTTAGACATGTTTTCTTATATTCTTTCACTCTACTGTCCGACTGGGCAGTGTCCTGTCTGACACGGTGGTGAGTAGTACAGGAGCTCCACAGGGGACTGTTCTGTCTCCTTTCCTGTTCACCTTGTACACCACAGACTTTCAGTATAACTCCGGGTCATGCCACCTGCAGAAGTTCTCTGACGACTCTGCGGTGGTTGGGTGTATAAGTGATGGACGGGAGGAGGAGTACAGAGCACTGGTGGATGACTTTGTGGAGTGGGCTGGTAGAAATCACCTGTTGCTGAATGTGGCTAAGACCAGGGAGATGGTGATTGACTTCAGGAGAACAGTGACAGCTCCTCAACCCCTGCGGATACAGGGCGAGGACATTGATATGGTTGAGGACTACAAGTTCCTCGGCATCCACATCGACAACAGACTGAACTGGAAGGCCAACACCGAGGCTGTGTACAAGAAGGGGATGAGCAGACTCTATTTTCTGAGGAAGCTGAGATCTTTCAACGTGTGCAGCAAGATGTTGGAAATCTTCTACCAGTCTGTTGTGGCCAGCGCACTTTACTTTGCTGTAGTCTGTTGGGGAAGCAGCATCGGAGCCGGTGAGAGAAACAGACTAAACAAACTCATTAAGAAGGCCGGCTCTGTGATTGGCTGCAAACCGGACTCAGTTGAAGCAGTGGTGGAAAGGAGGACACTGAACAAACTGTTATCCATCATGGATAACCCTGACCACCCTCTCCATCACACACTGGACAAACAGCGGAGTTCTTTCTCCAACAGACTGAGACAGCTTCGCTGTCATAAGGACCGGTACAGGAAATCTTTCCTCCTCCAAGCAATAACACTGTACAATACCTCACCTCTGTCTGACAGACAGCACTCCGAACTCTCCACAGTGGGTTCTTTATAGTTCTTATAGTTCTGGTCCAACCATTTTTCCTATTGCACTGCTGGTCATGGCTAATGCACATCTGTTAGCTATTTGCACATCTGTATCAATACCTGTTGGTCATGGCTAATGCACATTTGTTAGCTATTTTGCACATCTGTCTCAATACCACTCTACCTCATTTCTCACCACTTCGTGTATATAATTTATGTCTACTTATATTGATATTTTGCACAGTGTTACACTACTGCGACTGGCGTAGCGTATTTCTGTACATTTCAGTATAGTACTTTGTATATTTTTTAAATTTATAATCTTTATGTATACATGGCTATTTTCTTATATATTTTATTTTTTACTGTGACCTGTTTTTCTGTCTGTCTGATGACAGCTGCTGTAACACAAGAATTTCCCAGTTTGGGATCAATAAAGTACTATCTATCTATCTATCTATCTACTGACCTACATTTTCTATTCATTCAGTTGATCTGTGCTGCAGACTGTCGTCAGTGACTTAAACAGCCCGACTCTGGACGCTTCTTCGTCAGCAGCTGTCACAGGTAGGCTGTTTTTAACACTATGAAACACAGGGTTATTAAACATTTCTGAAAATAACTACTATTATTGTAGTTGGCATTATTTTCAAACCTTCAAATGCGTTCTGTGTATAGCCAATCCTTATTCCTTAATTCAGGTTTATTATATACATGTGTACTGTTTGCATTTTTGAATGCATAGTTATTTATAATTATTAAAAAAAAAAAAAAAACTCAAACTACCATGATCTAAACATCTGGTTAAAGTTTATGGTTTCATTGTCCTGATAGCATTTGGGACAATAAAGTAAAATATAATGCCGCCATTACTTGTCACAAATGTGAACCATCTTTGAGTGATCAAAATGTGTTTTTATGTGTAAATGCTGTTCAAAGAATATCAGCTGATATATTTCACGTAATTGTAAAAGACAGATGAAATTATGTCGAAGGCAGGAATAATTGGTTAAAACTATATTCATTTTAAAATATATATATATTTGCTGCAACTTTACTCACTATCATTTAACTTTTAGTCTGTGCTGCACTATTGGCTTTAATTTATGTATATTGCTTGATGTTTGAATTTTATTTGAATAGTTATAAATTTTAGCTTCCCTTATGTAATATTAATTTTCATTGAATATTAATTTAATATTTATTTATATATTAAAATGTTTTATATACATTCTGTCAGTATATTGTCATTGTAACAAATGTCACCAGTCATAATAATCAAGGATGACATTATAAAAATACATAATAGACTCTAAATAATCAACATATTGCATGATAATCTGTAAATCTGCATGTTAATCTCTTTTTGGAATGACAGTGTATGTCTTATAAGTTAATCAAAAATGTATTTACATTTCAAGAAAATAAGTTTTGTAATGTATCAGTTTTTCTTTCATTCAATATTTTATTTCAGTTATGTAAAATTTTCACACTGGCATCAGTTACTATGGTAACTGACCCAGAATTTAACTTGACCAAGAACCCAAAGTTCTGCCCTCTGGTTCATGTTTGGGTGACGTACAAAAGGTGTTTGTTTCCTGTCCTGACAGTGGAGGTACTCTGAGAGTAGAGCCTGCTGACTTTTACCACATCATTACATCAGTGTCACTGCTTTGTATCATTGGGTGTGTGTCCATTATTTTTGTCTTGTTGATGCATATTGTTGGTTAATCCTTCTCACAAATAAAGCATTTGTAAAAAGTCACATGTTGTTGTCCTCATAGCAATTGTACTTTTATTAAAGAAGTGTATATATATATATATATATATATATATATATATATATATATATATATATATATATATATATATATATATATATATATATATATATATATATATGGTTGTTACAGTGCTGCCATGTTTGTTAGTAACTTCTTGTTTTGAAATACAATCAATAATATTGTGTGACTTAGAACAAGGCAAGGTGCCTTCTGAAAGAGACAAACATGCAGATTTACAGGTTTATTATGTAAAATTGATTATATACAAACTGCTATTTTGTTATATTCATAATATGTCATCTTTGATAATTGTGACTAATGTTAGTTACAGCAAAAATAGCTACACATAGATGTAAAGTAGAAACAAATAGGAAAGTATTACATAATGTAATGAAACATTAAATTACTCAGTGAAATAAATTTTAAATTAAAGATAAATTATAAAAATTTGTGGATGACAAATCAACATGTGAAGCTCCTGTGTGAGATACATTCTTTTGTGTTGTATTTTTTGAGACTTTCATTGAAGAAAAGAAGACAAGACAAGACAAGACAAGACAGTGACGGGCTCGGCCGGCGCCTCCTGAGTCCGGCTGGCGTGTGACGCGCCCGACCTCGCCGCGACGAGCTTTTGGGGGGCGTGGCCATGGCTTGATGTGCAATTTTTATGTCTCGCCATGAAACAGGAAATTGCCATAACTTTAGTATAAATGATCCGATCTGCACCAAACTTCACATGTTTGATAACAGTCTCGCTCAGAACACATCTACATGACATCATACAGCAGTAGTCATAACGCCACCTACTGGCAAGAGGAAGTGACATATCTAAGACTTTAACATGCTCCTCCAAGCAGTTTGGGCATATCCAACTCAAATCTGGTCAGAAAGGCCTTAAGACCATTGTAATGCTATATTGTGAAGACCTTGACGTATCGCCTGCGCCTCCTGGGGCCTGCCAGCGTTTGTTGCGTACCTGTCCTTGCTTCAACCAAGGTTGGACGGCGTGGCTGTGGTGTGGTGTGGGATTCTGATGTCTAGCCATGAAACACGAAATTGTTATAACTTTAGTATTGATGATCCGATCTGCACCAAACTTCACATGTTTGATTACACTCTCGCCCTGAAAACATCTACATGACAATATTCCACAGTAGTCATAGTGTCACCGACTGGCAGTAGGAAATGCTATGTTTTAGACTTTAATATGCTCCTTGAAGCCGGTTGACAATATCTAATTCAAATCTGGTCAGAAAGGCCTTAAGACCATGGTAATGATACATTGTGAAGATCTTGATGTATTGTCAAACGGTGTGATCATGATGGCACGGTGACAGTCAATGTTTCGCCAAAACACAGGAAGTTGCATTAACTTCCGTTTGCTTGGTCAAAATGCACAATTTCTTGTATTTTAAACAAATGCAGATTAAGTCCAGGACTGCATTTTTTATGTAGAGAGAAAAACATTTTTTTTTTTTTTTTGTTATAGATCCTCCCATAATCATTTGTTCAGTGTACATGAGATAATTTTAATGCGAAAAGACTGAGGCTAAAGCTTTATCCCAGCAAACATTGGTCAGACGGTGAAAAAAGGCATGTGTATATGATAGAAGAACAGAAATACTCATTAACAGCTGAAAAGGAAGTACAGGGATTAGATTTAGTGCAGCAGACCTCGCATCAGGAAGGGAGCTGGGATAAGAGCTAAGTTAACCTGGTTTAGACCTCAGAGACTGAGCCAGAGAGAGATCCATCATCGTCAGCCCACTTTGATTATGCACCAGCCCACATCCTCCTCCTCGAACTCCACACATAACAAATCCCAATCTGACCTTTGGTAGGAATAAACCATGAGTTTGGGAAATGCGGTGGTGTCTAACACAAGTTTGGTTGGAGGTAATGTTACTGCAGTGCGTAAACTAGCATTAATTAGCTGGATATGCTAATGTTTGCAGCTTACGAGTTTAATTTAACCCATTCCAAAACATGTGTGCCTTTGTGTTTCATGTTTTTGAGAGGCTACAAAGAAGGCACTGTCCTCCAAAGTCGTGACACTCATGACACATGAGCATCACTAGTCTTAGAGAAATGCAAAGCTTGACAGGCCTGCGGTGGCCTATACGGTCGCTAATCTATGATTGGACAGTTGCTTTCATGAGGAGGGGCTTAGCGAAGGGTCAGTTGGGCTCCTTAGATCCACAAGAGTCCCAGCTCTCAAGTCATATGTAATTTATACAATACCAGTATTGCTGAGGGACCCCAGCATGCAGAAATATAGGCAAAAAAATGCACGGGATGAGCATAAAGTTCATTATGTTTTCATTCAGGTATCTTGAGGTGAGAGATCATGGGACCCCTTTAAAAATCACCATGCTAGTTTTAATTTCACTTGCCAAAATTTTCTTTAGCTTTGTAGTGTTATTTAGCTAACTTCCAAGTGAGCCAACAGTGGATTCCTTCAGTCTTCTAGTTTCATATGATACCCCTACCGCCCACTACAGCCTCTGAAAGATAGTAAAGGAAGCTGGGAACATGGGGGATGTCACTACGGAGTTGCACAGGTTAAATTAAACTTGGTTTTACTGGTTTAATAGTTTTTCCTTTTTAAAACCAACTGTTACACTGTGCGAACCATATGCTTTACTCATTGGACATTTCTATCACACACACAAACACCCACATGCACGCACACGGTGTACTTACATTTAACTGTAGTGAAGGTCGAAGATGTCAAATGCTAAAAGCTTTCATGAGCTGAGTTATGGTCTCTCTATTATAGATTCAGACTGCCATTACTCTTAATTTGCTGTCTATTGATCACAATTTACTGCAGCATGCTACTGTTTTAGCAGTGTTTCCTGAGCTCACCTGGCTGGATGGTACAAAAGATGAAACGGGGTGCATGGAGGTTAACACGAGAGAAAATAATTCAGCAGGAGGATGGCAGGTGAACTGAAGAGTGGAGGGACGATGACGACATCATGAGTAGACACCCAGGAATACAAAGAGTTGAAGAGGAAAGGTTAAGAATTCATTTAAATTAAATTGAATTAAATTAAATTAGAATGTACCAGTGGGATCTATTAGAGTCATTACAGTATAATGATGCACACTGTAAGATATCCCAGGCAAGCAAGGGCACAACACACACACAGGCACATAAATTTTAGATGACATTGAGGCCATTATCAGTCATGGTAGCTAAGGCCAACAGCCAGATAACTTAGCAAAGGTTGACAATTGCCTTAGGCCCCAAGCTACCAAGGGCCGCATAAAATACCTCTGAAACTTAGGGTAGAAAAATTTGTAAACAAAACTTTTGCTAATTCATTATGTCTTTCTAAAAATCCACCCATCCTCCATCCTCTAACCTAAACAACAGAAACGATTCAGTTACTCCCAAAACGACATATATTTGGGTAGGAAAGTACTTAGGTTAGGTTTTGGAAAACATCGTGGTTTGTGTTAAAATAACCGCGTTACAAATCTCACATGACAAAAGTGACAATATAACCATTTACGTTGTAAAATGGTAGTAGTTTGATTAGGGTTTAGGTGATAAAACTGCTTGGTTAGGGTTAAAACATCACTGCTTGCATTAAAACAACTGTGATGTCACTTGCATGATGGAAGTGACGCAAATTAAATTTTAAATTACTCAAAACGTTAAAGCCGCCCCTGCAGCCAGGTGCCAGGAAGCTAATTTTCAGTAGCCTTGCTAGCTTGTCTATTTAGGCCTACGACTGTGCAAGAAGTTTAATGAAGGAGAAAATGATAAAAAGGCAATACATTTTGTTTATCTGTACTTCTTTATGCTTTTGCCTCATTATGTTTTGACAAATTGTGACACAAACAATGTACATCAATGATTATGAGAGAAACAAAGTAAAGATTTGTAGCAATCCAACCTCCCACTGTTGTATTCAGAAGCAGAGGCAAGTAGTTTTCTCCTCTGTGTTTAAGACTTCAAAACAGGTTCAAAACAGGATCTTTTTTTTTTAGAAGTGTTTGTTTCATTTTGGCCACAAGAGGGTGAAGTGCACCATTACTAAAACTCACCTGGAAGAAAACATGAGTGATTTGAATCAGATTTTGCACAACTCCCTCAGATGCTCAAGACATAGTGTCGTATTTTGCTCATGATAAAGAATTCATGATCATGATAATGGCAATATAATAATATGGTGGGGGAGTTCGCTCCACAAAAGGGAGCGAGTTCAGATCTGATGTACAACAAACCACGGTAAAATGTGAGAAGTGCAAGAAGACTAACAGTAAAAGGAGGTGATGCAACAAACTTATTTCACCACTTTAAGCAGACGCACATGGTTGAGAACCAGGAGAGTAAAAAAAAAAATCCTGTGAGAAGAGCTCAACAAAGTTCTAAACAAAAAATATTAATCAGTAGTATATTGTTATTGCAGAATACCCCAAAATATTGATTAATATTTAATATTTTAGGGCCATCTTGCAAACCCCTACTCTGAAGCCACAAAAGACTTTATACAACATTGTACACGTATGCAGTAGTACTCCGCAGGACTTGAACTGGATTTGATGTGTAAAAGTGATGGAGATCCCCTGTAATGCAAACATAACTTCTGGTTAAAGAGAAAACAGCACAGTGACTTCCTGGAGTCTTGCTGTCACCTTAAGGTTGCCAAGCAACCAGTGGAACTGTTGCAGTGGTACTGCACTTCTCATCCAGCTCTCAGCAAGAAAGCAAAAAATATCAAACTATTCCTGCCAACATTTCATGACAGTAGAAGAACTCATTGAAATCAATTCAAAACTAATTTTGCCAGTTTGAAAATAGCTGTTTATGTGAAAGAGGGGTCAGTCCTAATTCAAGAGGAGATGTCGTTTTACAGAGGTTCTCATCCAATTAGGTCTTTATTGACAGACTGGAGTACTCGGTAATCATCTTTAATTTTAGTAAATTACATTATTGGAATATTCTCTATGAATAATCATGAATGTTAGACCTCTTGTGGTAAAATTAGAAATAATGTCAAGAGAAAATTTAGAAAAGAGCCTCACAGCACATTTTACAGTATTTTTTATCTTTCTCAGGGCTCTAATCCTTGGCTTATTAAAAAGACATTTAGCTGTAGGCATGCTCTACATGAGTACAGACGTACAGAATACTTTTCTACCTACAAAGGATTTTTTTTCCAATTTCAAGTGCAGCAACTAACCTTGAGAGGAGCCAGACACAGTGGTTCAAGCACCTGGCAAACATTTTGGCACACGTTTTTTTTTGTAGCTTACTTTTTATTCAATTTCTCAACAATAGACCTTTTTCACAGCAGCCATATTGATATGCAGGGTAAACACAGGTGTTATCAAGGATACTAATTAAATTCCCCTTCCATTCAGTGAAGCGGGGCCTTTCCACTGAGTCGACATGCACAATAGCAGCACCTGAATCTTAATTAGTGTCATTAGTAACACCTGTGTTTACACTAATATTTCATGTCAAAATGTGAAAAGCGTCTCCAACGCTGAGCGAAGAAGCTTGTGAGCTGTTCACTTTAATAAGCAATTGAATTCTCAAAGGGTTTGCTGATATTTCAGTGGGAGAAAATGACACCAGAGACGGTACATCCTCAGTGGAAAGATGAGTGACGTGGGTAGAATCATTCTTCCAAGACAAACAGGTGCGTTTGATTCTCCTCTCATACCTCTCTGTGTTATAATGTAGAACAACTCATATAGTCATTCTTTCTACAAGAAAGAAAGCAGTTCCTACTCGATACTGCTCACAACAAGGCCTGTGGGTTATCTTGAGTAACTGGGTCATGATTTCTGGAAAGAGACATTGCTGTTGAATCTTTCAAAACTATTTATTTGACAGTCTGAGCACCACAAGCCGAGTGCCCTTTAGTCCCATTATGTTGAACAGAAGGCAGACATCTCTACAGCCGACATCTCCAAAACTCAGCAACTCACACCAAAAAAATCTAGATGGATAAATAGCACCAAAGGCCAGGGGTAAAAATGTGTTATATGTCGCCTTACGTTGTTGCTATTCAGCCTTTCTGAGGCTATTGCATGGTTAAATCAATCAATTTTACTTTTGGAAAATAAAATTGCCACCTTGCATTTTTTAACAGAGACCTCAGGCACTGGCACGTGGCCTGGCTTGAACTGATACCACCTTATCATGAGTTGGTAGGAGTCATAAAGTTGTTGTGGTGGACGTGCCAGCACAGCAGTTATACATGGATCCAAACTGGCATTTCCTCAGAGTGGTGTTTCCTGCCACCTGATGAATGAAAGTCCGATATTCACTCTTCTTGCCTTTAGGGGAAATGTGTAGCTCTTTAGTGGCTAAATGCTCCACCGCATTCAATGTTAGCTTGTCCCTAACTTGCCAACCTTCGCTCTCTACGGACTCCTGTTTCTCTCTGCCCTCTCTCTTCCTTCCTCCTTCCTCCTGGGGTCATAATACCCCCATTTTTCTCCTGATTTATAACAATTTTTCACACCTTTTCCCCTTTTCATCAACCTGTTTCTGGCACTGTACAGTGCCAATAATACAGTTTCATTTGACGTCCCAAAGAAGGCCCCCAAAGAAGGATTCCTATTTCTGAATGAGTTTTAACACTTAGAAACCATTTGCAATATTTATTGTAATAAAATTTGAAATTGGGCCAGGTAAGGCTAAATGCTGGGTCCCATTGGAGGTCATGTGCAGGCAACTCTTTGCAAAAAATGTGAATTTATGATTTTGTTATTTTCATTCTTTAAAAGTCACCAGAATGCACGAAACAAAGTCTACAAAACACAACTTTTTCTGAGGGAGGACTCAGAAAAGCCACCCCTGCAGCCATCTACTGGGGCGACTTTAATCGCAGCCTGCAGATGGCTGCAGGGGCTGTTTGGAAATCGCCCATCCTGTGCATGAAAATAAACCAAATTTTGGGCTAACAGTGGTGCTACAGCAAAATTAAAATTTAAAAACTTTGAAACTTCATAACAAATCAGTTTATGTAGGTCCACTGAGCAGAAATGTTGCTTCAAACTGCAGTGAAGTCCCTCACTTTGTGTTTCTCAAAAACTTTAAAACTAATTAAACATATTTCCTCCCACAGTTTTTGCTCAGTTGACACCAAACTCGTGACACTGCAGCTTCAGATCGTCCTCACCACGTGATCCAGTCAGATTTCTGAATTAACAAAAACTGAGCTTTAAAACTGTGTTTCTTATATTATTACTATATTATATATCACATTATATATTTTGTACAATATTGCTTGCTGTTGTTTCTTCCAGTGCATTTTTACTGGAGAAGGTGAACCTGTTGGATTCTCTGCTGGTCAGCACCTGATGGCAGTTAAAGCACAGAGTGAATCTGATGAAGCTCCATGTGAAACCTGTAGTTTGCTCCTTTCTTATCTTCAGTGTAATCTGATAATAAAATATTGTCAGTTCGACAGTACTGATGTGCACTGGAACCAAACAAACAGATATGAGAGTTTGGCGTACTGTGGTTCAGCCTCCACCAGCTGGGACACCGAGGAGGAGCGCAGTGCATGGGGTATTTTCATTTCCAATTAGCATCAGCACAGCTGAGACTAATGGAAATGTTATCAATGTTGCAGGCATCCCAATTTGCCATAATCGCATATCTCGCTCTCTCTCTGCCTTACTCGACCCAGTCTTTTCTACCTGGATAAACAAAAACACACTGATGGACTTGTATGCTCAGGATCACTTCAAAAAAGTATTCTGATACAATTACTAACTACCAGTTTAAAATTTGTAGTAATCCAAGTATCACAGTACTTAAGTAATGTAACTTGATTACTTTCCATTACTTTTGAATGACCTCTAACATTATTGTCCAAGAACTCAACATCTGGGTCGGTACCATCTGATGTGTTTGGTCTCTGATCCATTTTATATTTGTAGGAATTAGGATGAAAGAAAAGAAAATTTGAATCATCATGTCTCTTCGCCAAACATTTGCCCTCTGTCGTGGGCTTTTACTCCACGAATCTTCTGCAGAAATCATCATGTCAGATCCTCCGTGATCCTCTGCAGCAGTGAAGGAGAAAAACAGACGCATGTGTCAGAAAGTTCCTCCACTAAAACTGGTATCTGTTCCCATCACTGCTACCTGCTATCCCGCTAATGGTTTGCTGATCCTCCTACTTTTGGAGGATATTGTTATGTGACAGCTGATGTCCGATGGATGCATTTGAGCGAGAACGATAGCTGCTATATCTACACTGTATTTATCCGTCTAGCCCCCTAAAAGCTCTATCATTAAAATGTCACTTTGCCAAAAATGGAATTGGTCCTCATGTAAACAGATTCTAACCATTTTCCACATGCTTGGCCATCATTACTCTCTGTCAGAGGCTGTAGAGGGCTCAATTTTAAAGCAAGGATGAAGATTCTGATATCATATGAAAGCAGAAGCCCTTTTTCATCCAATGGTATAAGGAAGGGGCATAAATAAAACTCCAACGTTATGCTAAATTTTGACCAGTGCAAAGGGCAAAACTGGCACGGTCATTTTCAAATCCTTGATTTCTCACCTCAGAGTCCCCCCTTTACATACATGCCCACTTCATGCTAATCTCGTGCAGTACGGGGCAAAAAACATGCAGGTGTTTTTGCATGCAGTGTGTTATTTTTGCCCATTTTATTTTAATATTTCTGTATACTGGAGTCCCTCAGCAGTATTGCAATTCCCTACAAACAAAGTTGTTGCAGTGACATAACTGCAACATAACTTCTGCGACATGTGACGTTCTAGCAACCCACCAGGTGAAATTCCATAGTGTTCCTTTAAATGTCACCTGTGTGTTGTCCCAATGTTTCCATCACTTATATGTTTGGTACCATGAGCCATAGACTGCAAGCCAATCTGTGAAATCTAAATCCATTTATTCACTATTTTTACAATAAATGGGAACATCACTCAGACAGAAAATTGGATGCCTGATTTCACTGTTCTCTGTCTCTGATGACCATCTGCTGAAGTGATTTAATAAAGTTGGGACATCGTTGCACAGATGAAGATGGCTTTTCTAGGTTTACTGACAATTACGTGGCCTCTGAGCAATCCCCAGAACAGAAGTGCTCACCAACCAAACATAGAAATGCAGTTCTCACATAGACCTCGAAAATGCCAAACATTTTTTATTGCAAATCACCGCAGTTATGTCTTCTTTGAGGTCTCGGCCTCTTAATGTGGTATTTTAGAGTGATTTTTAACAAGTTTTATAAATTCTCAAGGAAAACTTTTGAAAAATAATACAACATCTGAACAGCCATCATATACCTCTAAGCCTTTATAGACTCTAACTTTCAAAATCTGAATAGGTGTCTAACCAAAACACATGTTTATTACAGATTTATGACTAGAGAAACTTGACACAGTGCAGGGGTGCATCTTAAATTAATCTTCATGTTCTCAGCTTTCAAATGATGTATACTAAGATGCATCCTGATCCCAATCCATTATTTTAGAAAGCACAAATAATGAGACGGAAACAGATATTTCTTTTTTTCTGAAGGTGCTCATTACTACTTGTTTTTAAAAAAATCCAAAATGCAACACAGTAACTTCAAAGTTCTACTTTTTTCTCATCTTAAAAGTAAAAACTACATTTTTAGATGAGTACTTAATTTTAATATTATACTATTATGATAATATTTCAATTTTAAGAATTGAATCAAAAGGCAGAATCTGTGATTCTCCCCAGTATTTTAATTCTCTCCAATCCCGCCATCACTTCAAAGATGACACAGCAGTCATATCAAATCGTGCACTTGGGAAATTGTGACATTATAATAAAAATACATGTATAATTTTCTAGCACTGTGAACTGCCGTACAGTAAAATTACATGAACGCAGCATCATTCAACTGAAGGATATTTTTCTTATCTTTACAGTTAAGAGTTCCTATTTCCAGTGTAAAACAGAATCTACAGAATCTTTTGTTTTATAAAACTTTTTTTTTTCAGTTTCTTATTGCTCAGTGACCCTCAGAAAAGTGGTAGTTGTGGTAGGGTTCATACAGTATAAACATAAACATACAGTATAAGGATGTGGAAATATATTTCACAACCAATTGTGTTGCTTTGGAGCAACAACAATTGCATTGCCAATGAATATTAGGTTAGAAAATACAACAAATGCCTGATTTAACTTGACTTCTATGTGAATATAGATTCATAGACAGATAATTTTGTTGTTTGAAGCAATGAAGAGACTGATAATAACATCTCTGTGCACCTTCAACATATACTTCTTTTATGTGGCACAGACAGCTGACCTGCTAACTCTGCCTAAATTCCCCGGTACCCCCTTAAAAATGACAAAAAATTACTGTACAACAATGCACCGTAATTGATACCCTCATTTTAAGCTTTTGAAGCAAAGTAAAAGTTAAATATTTCACTTAGTATATGATAAAGTAGAAAACGGAATACTCAAACTGTACTTAAGTAAATGTAACTTGTTTCATTCCTTCATTAATTCAGTCCAAACGTCTGTGTTGAGTTGATTTTAGTGACGGGTGCTCTGCTGACCTCTAGTGGTCTTCATGCAAACTACAACAACTCTACATCCATTCATTTAACACATGAATAATAGCCCATGTTCACTTCCCGTGCTGATCTGACCGTGTGGCGCTCTGCGTGGTGTAATATCCTCTCCTCAAACCGTTTAATAGTCGCAGCACAGCTGTTGAAGCCAGCAGTTCACACACATGCCAGAGAACAGATGGAGGAGCTGTTAGAACTGCACTGAAACAAACTTAGAGTCACATTTACTTAGAAGAAAAAGAGCTTCTTAACAATTTCCACACAGAAATTCTTTGTAATATTTGCTTGGGAAATCCTTTACTTACTTACTTAATTAGAATAGTTCATAAAAAAAAAATACTCAAGTAGATTTTACTAGCAATTTTCTTTCTTAGACACAAAATCTACTCATCCCACTCATCACCCTATAATAATGCTTGGTATTTCAGGGTTATTTTACTTTAATTTTTTAAGTAATATTTACACACTACAGCCCTATTCTAATTTCTTACATTTTTAATATAGGCTATTTTTTAATCAATAAAATTGTTTTCATATAAGGCTTCAACAAAACATGAAATAATAGATTTTTCTTTTTTTAACAATAGCATCTTTATTATGTTTTCCCCAACACTGAGATGCAAGAGATCCAAAATATACAGCCTGGTTGGCATTAAAAGATTTCTAAATCAGTGCGCCCATCAGCACTTCAGAGATGATGGACACATGGGCAGGGGCGTGGCCTTCCTTCGCTGCGTTTCCATGGACATGATGAACCGTGTTAATGTACAACACATATTTAAAGTTCCTGAATATACAGTAGGTGATTTACTGGATAAAGGTGACCAATTAATACAGTCCACACATACAATAATGATAAATAACTTAAGACATAAATTACTAAATACGGAATAAGGTAAAACATTTGCTTTTTAAACATTCAAGATAAATTACGTGTCTAAATTTGTCTTAACAACTTACTATATTAAAAATAGCAATTTTAGTTAATGCTTTAACAAGTTAACTTATATTATTAGGTTGAAAAAAAAACACGAGTTTATTATGGTCAGAATAATCATCAGAAAATCATAAATTGTCGATTTCTAGCAGGGTGTTTTTCCATTCAGACCATCAACTAGTGGAAGATGCCTTCAACACGTTGCATTAAACAAAAGTTATTTTATTGCAGAGAGCAATATACACCTCCATATCAGAGACAGGATGCTAACTATTGGCAATGTAAGCCTGTAATTATGTACTAAAAGTGCAGACGGAGAAAGGTTGTAAAAAAATATGAATCAGGTTGTTGTTTGTAAACACATAATTCAGATTTGAGCCCTCCTTGGGCTAAGCAGCTATGTGAATGAACCAAAGAGCCACTTCATCCAAGATCTGATATCCACTGGACTTCCTCTAAAGCATAGTTGTTTTTAAGGGTGTTTTCAAAATGACAATACGGGTTTATGAAAGAGATTTTACTGCATCTGTGTTCCAAATCAAACATCTACTACAGTTTGGCTGGTATCTGTCTTTTCTTATCAGCCTTGTTTCTCAGTCAGGCGGACACACCCCTCATATAGAAACTCAAAACATTCCACAGCTGTCAGGCTTTTGAAGACAGCTGGGCACCTGAAATTAGGTCAAAGATCCTCACACCTTCATTGTTAACACAGCAGAGAATAAATGTCCTTGAATACACCACTGTAGGCTAGTGTTAGTGGGCAAAATGTACCACTTCATAGCAGTGTTTTCAGTGTGTATCGTTTTTTGATTATATTTTAATCCATTCCCTGGTGTAGATTTTGGCATTAGCTCACTTCTTCAGGTATGGGGAGCACAGCAGTTCTTGGAAACAGAAGCAAAGAACAAGTCCGTCGTGTCTCGGCCTCCGTCAGTTGAATTAAGGTTGGCACATTGCTGCAGCCAAGTGTCTTTTTCAAAGGATTCAGCTCTAGGAGGCCATGACCCAAACACTTCTTGATGAGATTTTCAAAAACTGCAGCTGGTGGCTCAACCAAACACTGAAACTTTGAAAAATAAAGCAACAGGTGGCAGGTAGATTAGCAGGAAGCACAGCATGACAGGGAAAAGGGAAGATACAGCAAATTAAAGGAATAATTTGACAGGGCGGGAAATAACATAGACTCACTGTATTCTAGACACTTAGCAGTAAAAGTGTCATAAGATATCAATGTGCTTGATGAGCTTTGTGGACTTATGTCTCTTGGGGGGGTTCTTACATGCAACATGCATACCAAAGTTTGATTAACTTATTAGGGGCCAATGGATTGGGAGAAATCTTGAAAAATCAGCCAGTTGACACATCAGACAAAGAGCCTCTGTAAATGTGTCTCTTCAAAAAGTTGAGCGACGATGGCTCCTAAATATTCTGTAAGACCCTATAAGACCCAAGAACGTTTCTGTCATTTTACCGGTGGGTGGTCAAGTTTAAAACCGGCAGCATGCAAGATACGCCCCTCCCCACAATGTACTGTTGTCCAATGTAGTGAAATCCCGAAAATAGTTTGTTACACAGAACTATCTGGGAAGTTGTCCTTAGAAACTGTTTGGAAAAGGGCAGGCACTTTCAAAAAACACTCGGCAGGTGATTGGATCTGTCTGTCACGTCCAACTTCAACTAATCAAATCAACAAACCCTATGACGTAGTAGGAGAGTTACCTTGGGAGGCAGCTGGGTTCACGAGATCGCACGAGAATCTTTCAGTTCTGTGTAAGAAACCATTTGGTGTGTCAGATTACTAACGGCAGAGCCAGTTGGTAAATCAAACTCTTGCTGAAGCCGGTCGGGAGAAGAGTGAAAATATCAAGAAAACCATTCAGTGGTGTTCTTTGCTCTTCTTTCAATGAAAAATAAAAATTCTGATACAACTAACATTATCACAGTATCTACGCTAACCTCATCAGGAGGTCGCTTCCATGGACGCCTCTCGCTGTCGTTACACCTAAAACCATGGCCATAGCTACCAGTAGTCCATCTAAGGATGCTTATTGGTTGCACGAGGTGATCGAGCGGTAATGTAATGCAGGAAATGCAAAACCACGATGAAAAGTTGAAGTCGTCGGGAATTTTTTCAGACTTATTATGAAATTCCAAAGAAAAAACAGGCTTTCAAATTAGTTACGTACTAAATTTAGCTTTCACAGGGTATATCTGAATCTATAGTCAAGGTCAGACATTTTAGGCAACAGAACATAAGAAAAAATTATATTTTTAAAGAATAACATCTGAAATAATGTTAGATAATGTCAGATACATGGTAATTATCTTGTGCCAGGAGGATTAAGTCACACTGTGTCAGAGGACGGTACTGTGTTGTGTTCACACTCTCACACTGGAATTTGTTGGCTCCCGCAGCACGAAACTTCTGACTCTAGCTGGTAACACAGCAACATAGCAGCACAACAACATAATAACAAAACTAAAACCACAGTATAACCAAAGTGCAATCATCTGAACGGGAGCAAAATCATTACTTAACCTGAACATGTTTTGCACACTTGTTTATAAATAATATCGTAAATTTTGCATGCATTTGATTAAGAGCTTAAAAGCGAATCTGATAATCAAGGGTTACAGTAGTTCATGGAGCACTCTGGAGTGGCTGAGACATTTATCTGTGAGGGAGTGTAAGTCAGCATGGTCCTGGGAACTTGATCTCATTGTTCCGCGATGAGAACAAAACAGTCTGCACACTGAGGGCATGTTGAGTAACATTTCTTAGAAAACACCACATAACACTGAGTAACTTTTCCTAAGAAACACTACAACAGTCTTGGTCTCATTGCAATAGATTTTATTTTTGTGACGTTTTGCGTTGAATTTCTGGAAAAATAAGTTAAACAGACAGCACATAATATACAGTAGACATATTTATTATCTGTACTAACTTTCTTCATTCTACTTTTAGATGCAGTTGAGTTAATACACATACAGATACACATTAAAAACCTTGTGTAAAGGCCAGCATTTTGGAAACTGTCTCATACAGTGGAGCACTTTCACGTCAGTCGTGCCTCCACACACAGGCTCGGCTGTTCTGCCTGTGTAGCTCACAGGCTGCTCGGCTCCAAATATACAGTTCAAAAAAGCCTCCAGCACAAGTTCTCCTTGTCCTCCTCCAACCCAGGAGTCCGGGGGACATATTACAGAAACTTCCTAAACTGCAGATCCTATCTTAACTGTTTGGTAACCATGGTTATTCATGTTAGGACCTGATTTGAGAACAAAGCCATTACAGATGAACAGTTCATCAGTCAACGTTCCTGTCCTAACTTATAAACTATAACCTGTGTATTACACAAGCATCCTAACTTCCCAAAATCGTAAATAAACTCTCCTTACTTTAGAATAACTGTTAAAATGTCCTAACTTTCACTTTTCCACATGTTGTAGTAGCTAACTGAGTAACTAGCTAACGGTAGCAGTAGCATTTCCTAACAGTAGCTAACGGTAGTGTTAGACAACAGTAGCTAACAGTAGTGTTCACTAACAATAGTGTTTGCTAACAGGAGTGTTAGGCAACAGTAGTAATGATAGGGTTAGCTAACTTGTTTAATTCATGTGAACAGTTCCTAAGTCAATGTTCTATCCTTATTTAAGATAGGAAGAGGGTATTACACAAGCATCCTAATTCCCAAAATCTTGAATCAATTCTCCTAACCATAGGATAACTGTTAAGATGTTGTAACTTTTCCACCTGTGGCAGTAGCTAACTTACTAACTACCTAACTGTAGCTAACAGTGGCATTTCCTGACGGCAGGGTTTGTTTCTGCTATTTTTGCCCACTCTGTTGTCTTCCAAGTTCACATTGTTGTAAATTTGTCAAAAAGAAAATCTTTGGATTTCCCTACAGATGTTACCAAAACTTCTAACTCGTACCCATCATTGTTTTTGGTCCATTTTTTGTATCTTTTGATGTATGTTTTAAAAAAAAATGGTTCCAAGTTGTTTAGCTCAGTGAGATGAGAAGAGTAGTGTTGGTTGCTAGGTAACAGACTTAAAAGTTGATAAGCGATGTAGGATTGAGTTACTATTTAGGATTTCCTAGCCTGAGATAAGATAGAATGACGTAAAATCAGATAGGAATCCTGAAGTTAGTTAGGATTTTTCTTCTGTAATACCAGTTTGGAAAAAATCCTATCCTAGACTCTTCCAGTCCTAACCTAAAACTTAAGATACTTAGTTTCTGTAATACAGCCCCAGGACTACAACCTTTAGTATCGAGGCTCTTCTTGCATTGTTTATGTTGATGAGTAACAATATTCTGTGTGAGTTTACATGGAGTGGATAGAGGAATAAATGATAACTGTTGATTTTGTGGTGTAGATTGTGAAATATCAATACTGTGCATTTGTGAAATGACACTAAACAAAGCAAAAAAAACAAAAATACAGTATACTGAAACAGTAATATTGCATATTTCTATACATTTAATGATTTATTAATGTGATAGGAGTTCCCCAAAGAGAACATGAAGTGTAGTGTCTTCACACGGTGCCTCTTCTCTCATTTTTCAGTGCTTCCCACACAGACCAATAGCCTGATCGACCATTATTACCAGCTGTCAGCTGGTGTCACAGCTTTTTCCAACATAGCAACAATTTATTTAGTGCTGTGAAGTCAGCAGTGCTAAGTCAAAAGGATACGAGGAGGATATGGCTCCACGCCGTTTGGGACAAAGTTTCCATGCCAACACACAACCAGCTGAATATTTATCTCCAGCTTGTGTTTATCATAAATCCAGTCGGGCATCTTTTTTTGTTCCGAAGCTTCATCAAGGTTTCAGACAAGGCTGCCCTTAGAGAGGAAGGCGCAAACTCCTGTGCTCCTGCTTGATCTAACACAGCCCTCATCCAGAAATGTCTCTCCTTTGAGCAGGCCTCAGTCCTGTTCAGCACAGAGCCACCTCCTATAGCATGCCAGTGTCACTGTGAGACAAAAGGCAGCAGCTGTCACATGAAGGACAAAATCCTTCAAGTCTAAACAATCTCTAGACTCGTGGTCGCACACAGACTTCTCACACAGCATTGGTATGCGGTGGCTCTGGTGAGTCTGTCGTTAAGGGTGTGCATGTGGCACTGGTGTCCTTCATGCTGAGCTTCTCGGTCCCGTTCCTTGGTTCTTCTCTCCGTCTTCGCCTCCGCCAACACAGTCTGTACCTACGACTGACAGATATGTAAACATGTCAAACAAAGGACTCAAACACATTTCATTTGAACATGAACATGTCAGCACCTTGGGAAATTCACTTATTCGCCTTCTTGCAGAGAGTTGAGACTCATTTATGTTCCATCTATGTATGTTAACTCTTTCCCTGCCATTGGAGAGATTTTCTCGTCAATTTCTGTTTTCAGTGCCAGGCAATGGGGGGCGCTGTGATGGATCATCTGACAAAAATTGTCACTCTAAAAGAAGAGAACTGCTGGAAAGAGCAGCAGCAGAAGAAGAAGATGATGTTATCTAGCATGAAAACATTGGTGCTTAGCAGCAGTGTCGCGACTTGGCCACAGAGCGGGGCTGCTCACGCTGCAGCCCCTGGGAGTCACGCCGCAGCCACGTCAGCCCCACCGCAAGCGGGGTGGACAGTGCTCCAGCCCCCAGGCCTCTCGGACGCAGGGTTTTGGCCAGGGGGCAGCGGATACACAGCTACTGGTGAAGTTTTCTTAGTTTTTTGTCTGAAAAGCGGATTTTTTGATGCAACCAACCAACATTCAAGTGCTTATAACAAAAAGAATGAACGAAGCTAAAGCAAAACATCTTAAACTATAAGATCGGTTCTTTATTTTGATGTATTCCAGCTTGCATTCACAAAGGCAAAACTCAAAATGGTCCAGACACTGTAACCACAGGTAATGTGGTGGAAATGTCGCGCAATTATTGGTCACACAGTTGTCTGGTAAAAAAGCAACCAACAGCCCAATTTCTACCTGTATATCATACTGTACATCAGGTTCTGTTCATGCTGATGTTGATCTGGAGCGCATATGAACATCTCGTAAGACAACATGTATTACATAAATTAATAATGCCGGCATTTCTCACATTATGTGTGTCCAGGATTGTCCCCCGCTGGTCCACATTTTGGTTGCAAAAGCACTACTAGTTTACCACTTAACAAAACAGGAAGAGAAAACGTTGTTAAACCAATGAAATGACACAAACAATGGTACGCTTCTGTGATTGGTTCAAATGGTGTTCACACCAGAAATGAACCGCCCTAGAGTTCACTTGACAGCACTCAAAGACCACCGCTTTGAGGCGGACCAGACAGCAGTTGTTCAGCCCGGACCAGAGTACGAGACCAGCGTTCACCCAGACCAAAACGAACCACCCAAGGGGGTAAACACTCCGGGGTTCAGTTCAACCAGACTAATCAAGGTTGGTGTTAACCTAGACCTTAGTTCCTTGAAAAGTTGTTGCTGGGACCAAAAGTTCCAGGTATTTTGGGTGGTCACATGGCGATTATTGATATAGTTTTCATATCTGTAAGCTTTAGAAAAGCTGGTAGGTGGATTCTGTTACCTTTGGACACATCCAGGCTAACTGTTCCCCCCTTTTCTAGTATGTATGATACGCTAAGCTAACAGAATGGTATCGATCTTCTTCTAACTCTCAACAAGACAACAAATAAGTGTTGTTCTCAGAATGCCAAACTATTGCTTGGCCCATTTTATACATTGTTATTGTTAGATTTAACAATAAAAGCACCTAAACTTACTGTGAACAAAAGCAGATGAATATGATGAGCATAATGAGAAGAACGAGGCCTGCTATGACGCAGACAATTATGATTTGCCGTTTCTCTCCTATCCGCCAGTCCAGGTCCAGATATTCACACCTGGAACCGATGTAACCATGCAGACACCTGAGACGAAGACAGAAAAAAACTTTCAATGATTTTCAAATGATCTTCATGGACCCAGATTCAAAAGCCTTCGTAGTGCAGGAGCACACAGTAACAGACAATAGGCCTCATGCAAGAACCTCTCGTATGAACAGATTTGTTCTTTCGGAGGAACTTGTTGCATTCGCATGTTCCTTCAGATACGAACACAGTTTACGAGCAGTCAGGAAAGCCTATAATCATTAATTTAATGAGTGGATTGGCTGTATAGCTTCACATGCACGTTTATGAATTTGCTGTTCATGGGAACGTCCTCACTTATTCAGTTCTCTGTCTCCGTGATGGAAACTTCCCCTGACCCTCTCCTCTCGTTGCAGTCATCGATCGCCCCTTGCTGTGGCGAGGCGTTCTTTTTTTCCCTTTGAAGTCATTTTCATATCAAGACGTTTCTTCTTTATTTCAGTGACAGTCCGACCCTCAGGTAACACGGCAGTAACAACACTCATTTCCCCATTTCTTCACTTTAGCAGGTCTTTTGATTCCACTGCTGACTCTGTTAAAATGTTCTTTTATGGATCTCTGAAACCAACACGTCAAACTGCGAACTCATGAACTTATTCTTTTTACTCTGATGTCAGTTTCATGAATGAACTTTTCCTGACATATGAGGCACGAAGCGTAGCCCTATATGGTATTGATGGGGTGTTAATTATGCTAATTTACAAGTCTCATGCACATGCACTCAGAGACGCACAGTTATCTGAAGTTATGAGTGTTTGCTGAATCTGACGTGGTGTGTTTGTACGATTCCTATGTGTGAAAAAAAGTAAGAGAAATTTAAGATAAGAATGTGAAAATGTTCTTGCACGAGGCCCATTGACTCTACTTCCGTTTTTATCTGTTCTGTTCTCATTTCCTTTCAATCCATCCATCTTTTTTTTTTTTTTGCAGTAGACGTCTCTCACCTGCAAGACGGTGCCTTCTGTTCTTTAATGTAACGACACTCCCCGTGGACACAGTAGTTTGTGAGCTCCTCAGGACATTTTGAGAAGTGACCATCCCACTGTCCTGTATCTGTCGTGTCTGCTGGAAAAATGAAATGGCAAAGTTTAACATTAGCATCAGAATGCATGTGTTCTGAGTTAATTCAGTTTCTCATATAATATACTGTGTTCAAATGAGGAGATAGATATTTTGGGAAATTCACTTTGTTGCTGAAAGTTAGATGAAAGGATTGGTAGCACTGTGATGTCTGTATATTAAATGTGAGGCTAATGCCAGCAGCCAGTTAGCTTAGCTTAGCTTAGTTTAGCATAAAGGCTGGAAATGGAGAAACAGCTAGTTTAGAAGGTAACAGAAATCCACCTATTATCACCTCGAAACTTCACTAATTAACACTAATTAAGTTATTGGCTAGCTGTTTTCTTTTGTTTCAGCTTCATATTTACAGTCAGGGGTGGAAGTAACTAATTACAAATACTCAAGCTACTCTAATTAAGTAGTTTTTTGGGGTACTTGTTGTTTTATGAGCAGATTGTCAAGTATTGCACCAGGTAATCTTAGTTACTGAGTTACTTTCAAAATCATAACTGAGTACTGAGTAAGTTGAATTAATATCTAAACATTTCATCTGCATTTTTGTAGCCAATCAGGTGATCTGATCAGAAACGAGCCAATGAAAACCAGGACACACGCATGATAAACTAAACACTGGAGCAGCACAGGTTTGGAGTAAGGATTAATTGTCATTAAGAGCTTAATCAATTAAAAATGTATTCATGGATATTTAATTTAATTTATTTTATTGATTTCATTTGGAATGAGAAAACTAAATGACGAAACAAAACAGGGAAAAAAAATGAAAATGAGAAAATTGTATAAAAACAAAAACAAAACATGTTATTAATGATTAATGATTAATGATTAATCGATTGTTTGCATTTTCAACTATTGGTTAAGAAAAAACAAAAATGTTCAGCTTTAGTTCGGTGAGGTGTTTGTGACCACTGAGCAGAACAGAGAGGATGCTGGGAGCTGTCATTTAATATAATTTTGATTAAATGTCTGCTATTGATAATGTATTACACATTTTAAAATTGTTAAAAAATAACTAATACTCTGAGTAGTTTTTGAGATGAGTACCTTGTACTTTCCAACACCAGTACTTTTACTTGTAATTGAGTAATATTTTAGTAATGTAACAGTACTGTCTACAGTAAAGACATCAGTGTGGTGTCAGACTTGTGCACCTCTTGTCAAGAAAGCGGAAAAGCTAATTTCCCAAAATATCGAACTATTTCTGTAACTGTGTCACGTTCGGTCATCTTGCTTCTTTGACGTCCACGCTCACCTTCTGGCATGGCCCTCGTGTATAAATAGACTGTTTGCAATACGATCCAGAGAGGAGCCCTGATGAATCAGTGCCAAGCCAATGTGTCATCAAGGTCTTATTAACCACGTGTTTCAATTATTACAATTCCTCACCAAGTGAAACACATGCTGAGGCGAGATACAGTTACACTACAGTTCCCATTAACCCATCTATCTCCCGTCCCTCACAAACACTTAAAACACACCCTAACACAACACAGCTGCTTGTGGGTCATAATGCTGAACTTCTGACCACCGGTTACACATACTGCTTTTTATACCACAGGCCGCCGCTATCTTTACAACCTATTCCCATGAGATTATCTTTGAAAATGAGCTCGTAAAAGAATACTGCTGTTCAGGTGACTTCAATGAGAGCGCTGCAGTTGTTACGTGATACCTGACATCCCGCCGCTGCCGTGACCCCATTGTTAAAAAAGAGAAATATCCAGTTACAAAGTTCAAAGGGGGTAGTTTGGAAAATTTGGTTTCTTGATGAGAGCATATAGGCGATAAGATCGATACTCATCTCATGGCTGTTCGCTAAAGATGAAGCTAAAGCCAGCAGTTAATCAGTTTGGCTTAACAAGGGAAACACCAGCATGAAAAGGAATATAGCCTAAAAAAGTATAGTTTGAAAATTACAAGATGTGTTTTTTAAGTTGAGTTATGTTTAATTCCAATTTCTAGTCTTTCTGCCAGGCCAAACTGACCTGCTGCTGGTTGTAGCTAGCCAGCAGCTGGTTAGTTTAGCTTATCTTCACGGGGAAACAGCTGGGAATGAAATAAAAACATCTACCCACACGTAAAGTTAAATAATTAACATGTCATCTCATTTGTTTAATCTTTACAAAAACCATAGTGTAAAAATTACAAGTTTTAGAGGGAGCTGATTGATTGATTGAATAATTATGTTCCCCACTGTTTCCATTCTTTCTGCTAAGCTAAGATTACTCGCTGCTGATTATTGCTAGCTAGCAGTTAGTTAGTTTAGCTTTGCTTAACGGGGAATAGCTAGCCTGGAAGTGAATATAACAGTATGCCAGCCTAATATAACTAATTAAAATGTTATCTCATTTGTCTAATACAGAAACTATAGTGTTAAAATGAAAGTTGTGGTTTTAGAGGGATTTGAGATGATGAGTTATGTTTACCTATTGCTAAACAAAGCTAACCTGTTGCTGGTTAGCCTCATATGTAGCATATAGACATGTGAGTGGTGTCAAACTCCCAAACTAACTTGACAAGAAAGCAAATAAGCATCAAATCTTGATTCTGGAAAAGTTAATTTTGATAAAGCACCTCATAAATCACTTATTATAGTGAAAAATATTGTTGTTTTCTCCTCAGGCATTGTTTTTTTGTCAAACAAAGACAAACTATTTTTAAGAAATTCGAATTACAATGCAGAACAAATACTCAGGAGAGAAAGTTGTCAGTGCCTCTCCTCAAGAAAACACAGTTTAACAACCAGCCCAGTCTCCTGATCAGTTCAAGCACTTTAATTACTCCTCTGCTCCCTGGACAGCCTGAAATATGACTCCTCCACAATTAACTGCTTCTATTTCTGTCTTTTCTCTTTTTTTCCCCCCTCCCTTGTCAAGCTTTTCTATGCGTAGGTGTGTTTTGCATGTTTACATCCACATCTGCGCTTGGCCCGCTCTTCCACGAAACCTCCACCTTAGGAAAAAAAAAAAAAAAAAAAACTTCAAAGGCAACACCGCAAAAGGAACCGCCTCATGTCCACATCTACCTGTGCAATTGTCTCCGTTGCCATGGTGACGACAGTGGGACACAGTCCGATTGGCAGACTCGTCTGTGGCATTCCATTCTGCCAGAGAGTATTTGCATAAGGCCAGAGCTGCAGCCAGAAACACAAACAGACAAAAAAAAAAAAAAAGAAACAATCACACACACATATACTGACACTCACAACAAATAAATGTAAATATGCACGTGCACAATGCGTGCAAACATGCGTGACCACATTCCACCTGCGGAATAGGATCTGCATGAGAGACGACAGGAAAAAAAAAACGCACGATCATAAGTGGAGTTATTGGTGAATAGCTGCTGAGTCATGATGCCAGCCAGCCTTATAGGGTAGAAGAGAGTGCTGATTTTGTTCACGCCCACTCCTGTCTCTCAGACACACACTTCTCCTGCTCCAAACAAAACACATATTAACTGCCCAGGTCACTCTTAAGAGAATCACATGAAAGTTTCGCCGCAGACTGTGTAAATCTATACACAGGCTGCGTACGGGGATATTACAGTTCCCCAATCGTCATATCTCATTCTGCATTAGGGAAGCCCGTTCTGACAATGATCAGTTATCACAGTGGATAATCCTGGTGTTCATTCAATCATTACCAATACTCATATCTGCTGTACAAATATAGCTCAATGGGGACAGCACTGTCTTCAAACCAGCTCTGACTGTGTTACAGGATGTTGAAAAGATGCCCTAATAATCAAAACAACACAAACATCAAAAATAATAATTACGTGTAAACAACACTCCAACATGTCTTAAATGTAGTATTATATTAAAAAACAGCCTTCTGCTTTAATTAAAAGTATAAAACAACAGTGAATCTTACCTGTGACTATTCCTAGATAGAGTCCGTACACCTTTGCCATCTCCTCACTTGATCAAAGCGCTCATCCGACACATGAAAGTTCAGAGTCATTGACAAACAGGAGTGAAACCGGATCGGCCCTTCCTCAGAGGTCAGTGACCTGTGAAAAAGGTGTGTACGAGCTGTGTAAGTTCCCCGGTGTTGTGTCGTATTGTGGTCCTTCATTGATGGCGGTTAGGTTCATAATCATCCAGGAAAGCTTGAGGCTGTAACTTAAAGAGCATGCAGACACACACTCTCACACTCACAGCCCAAAGTGCCTCCCTGGACTGTGACTGGACTGCACTCCTCAGTGTGTGTGTGTGTGTGTGTGTGTGTGTGTGTGTGAGAATAGAAAAAGGGGTGGCACTGAAACCCAACTCTCTGCTCTCTGCTCCCCGCCCACACCTTTAAAGGAGAATACGGCTCCATTCAAGCTGTTCAGGTTATTTCCTCGTCGAGTCGAGGAACAACTGCACCTTTATACCCGACTTTATTTTTCTTAAGACTTAAATGACAGGCGGGACTGACACCGGCATGAAAACAACAGACGGTTTAACAGCAAAACAGCTCAGAGTCCATTCATACTTTTCATTGTGTTGCCTTGTAGAGGAACACGCTCGTATCTGAACTGAGTTATGCAATAGAATGAAACACACTGCAGCAACATCTGGACTTCTTGTTGGTTAAGACCGACTCCTGCAGAGAATGAATCAACTGGAAGAAAGTTTGATGTGAAAGTTCAAATGGCTTTAAATAATATTTGTGCTTTACTTGAATATTTCCTAGAAGTTGGACCGAGTTATAGTTTGTCCAAAACAAGTCATAATGTAACAGTGAGTTTCAAGCCTCATTTATTTACAGTTATTTAGCTGTTAAGTTAACGTTAGCTACACATTAGCTTGATAACTATGTTAATATTAACCAGGGTCTGAAACCTGCATGTGGCTCTTTAGTCCCCTCCAGTGGCTCCCTGTATCTTTGGCAAACAAACAACAACAACAAAAATTATTATAATTAAGTTCAAGGCAGGGAACTGCAACAGATTTTTGAGTTACGAGCCAAACTCAGACTCTTAAGTTTTGAAAAAGTTTTACCAGTTTTACCAATACATTTTTTGGGAGTTTCTAAAACTCAAAGATTCAAGTTTATCTAAAGAAGAAAAGTAAATTATCTCAACTAAAGATAATAGGTCTGCAAAACGTTTTAAAGTTTATTTCAAAACAAGAGTTTCAGTTGGGTTCAAAAGCTATTAAAGTGATGGTGACCCCACTCGCGATTGCGAAGTCTTCTTGATTTTTTTGTACGAAAACTTTTAAAATGATATATAAACTTCACCAAATCCTCACTGATTTCTGTGAAGAAATGAGCTTTCAAACTCTGCTAAACAGTCTCATCCTGCTTCAGAAAAGTATGCAGTTAAAACAGTTTGTCAAAAACAATAAACCTAGAAAGTATGCATGAGTGTTAAAATAAAGAAATGACATCACACAGGCTGAGAATTGTATGAAAAGTCACTAGAAATATCAGAAAAACTCATCTCTAATGCAATATCTGCTCAAAATTCATCCAGATCACTTGTTTTACACACTACTTGGCTTCATTGCACATTTTATCAGTTGTCCTGTACTGTTATTGTTTAGCATTGAATATGTCACTGAATCAGGGGGCATTTGTTTACACAAGGTTCCTTTAAAAAAAGTTGTACATAAGTTAACTGAATACTTCCTCCACTGGCTGTGCTGTTTTGACAAACTGATATTTTTGTTCACTAAACATGACCTGCAGATGGCACGTTGAAAAATAAGTATTTGTGACACCTAAAGTTGTACTCTTGGTTTATATAATAACAGACTTTTAGCCTACCTCTTATGGCCTGCTTCATAACATGCACTAAGACAGCACGTAACAGGTTAATTAAGTAATGGTTACGTTTATCAGCCCGTCTCTGGTTCTCTCATACCTTTCCTGTGATTTAATCTGCATATGAGAAACAGGCCACTCGTCTGGCAGAGGAAAAGAAAACATCAGAAAGAGACACAGAGAGTGCATGCTGTGGTGAAAGAAAACATCAAGCTGCGCGAGAATTAGTTTAACAAGCACTTTGAGATAATTGTACAAGAGAAAACTGTGCAGAGAGCAACAGGAAACAAACTGTAGTCTGTCTATACAGCATATTACACACATTAACCCCTGTGAGCTGCCCTGTACTGCCACTCAGATTTCTTTAACCTGCTGAAAACATCCAGTCTTAATTTGCAACAACCACCCTAAAAGTTTGAACTGGTTGAGGTCCACTACCTGAGCTGAGACGGTTACTGTGAAGTGCTCATTTTGTTTAAAGAATATGGTGCTTCATTTCCACATAGACAAACATAATACAAAAACACAGGAAAAACATACGCCTTACATCTAAAATAAATACTAATAACAAATTAATATGGGAGAAAAAAGAAAAAACATAACATTTCAAAACTATGACTGTCATCCCAACCCTTGACTGCATTTAAAATTTGGTTCTATCCGCAAGATGCAAGAGTAAATGTTGCCAAATCTTCTCAAACTCTTTCAGCCTGTCCTTCATGATAAACTGGAAGTGAAGTGTGTGTGCATCACTTCTGTGACCCATAATTTTAAAGTTGGAGCATCTTTCTTTTTCCAGAATAATAGGATTAACTTCTTTGCAGTAATAAGGCCACACGCCAGGAGACGTTGTTGTGCCTGTTTTGGTTTCTTTACATCTTTGTATATATCCCCAGAATTATCAAAAATGGGTCTATCTGGACATTGAGTACCTCAGGCAAAAAAGTGAAAATATCGACCCACCAATCATGTATTTATTCGTATTTTGGAACAGAGAGCAAAGCTGTGAAGTCAGTCACCTTCCTCTGAATTTTATTTTTCACATATAGAAGAGACCTCTGGAGATATTTTATATAACTTTTCTCGAGAATAGTTTATGGAACATGCGTGTCCAAGTACCAAATTCCTTTTCTCACTCTGCTTTTATGATGCTTGTAGCTGGACGATTTAGGTCAAGTAATATAACACATGAACTGGATATTCAAAGTGCTCATTTTGTATCTTCTATGAGGTGAAATCAGCCGGAAATGAACAGTAAAATGTTGCATGAATAAAGACAGCTGCAGAGCAAAGATTAGTGGATGAGACTCTGGTACAATAGGTGGATGGTGGCACCACCTGCAGGACAACCTGCAGCTCATGATGGTGATGGAGAAGCTGGAGGATTGTGCAAAAGGGCTCGACAACAGAGTCTGTCTGAGCAAGTCTGTCTCACCTCTGACAGCTACATATTATATTTCTGTATTAATTCAGACAAACATGAGGTATCATTACATCATTATCATACCATAATGTTACTCTGCTGTGCACTGTTGCAGTAAGCTATTGGTTCCCAACCTGGGGATCCCAACCCCCACTAGATGTCGCCAAAGCTTCATGGGAGTCACGCTTGATTTTGAGGGGTTCAAGAAACTTGTGTTTAAAAGTATATAGTCAGCCTATATCTCAGTGTTTTATTAATCTCTGTGAAGAAAACTAAATTAAATTCAGAAGAAACACTGAATTTGACGAAAAAAGCGTATGAAGTATGAATTATTGTTACAAATTAAGTGAAATACATAATGTATAGGAAAAAATCTGCTCAAAATTCATCCTAATCACTCATTTTACTCATTTCCTGTAGTTATTCTGTTCACTATTTGGGTCAGTTGTACAGTTTATCAGTTGCTCTGTACTGTGATTGTAATGCATTGAATATAATATAAAATAGCCATAAACTATGTCATTTAGACAGTTTGTCAGTTTAATCAGTGATAGAAAAATGTCTTAAGGAGTAAGATTAGTAGATGGTATCACTAACTCTACTTGGCTTCTACTAGTAACACCAGTATGTCCACTCACTTCGCTCCTTTTGTTACTTTCTGTTGAAAAGTGTTATTTATTGTTTGTCACAGTTGTGCCTGGCCAACCTCACATTATGTTTTTGTAAATTACATGGCAATATTTATAATTATTTATATAACAGCTGCAAAAGTGTGGCTGCTACAGGAAAAAAAAAAACATTGTTATCCTACTTAAAATACTTCACCCAAAGCTTTATATGTAAAACAAGGACATAAATGAACACTACTTAAAAGAGTACACTTCTAGTGAAAATGCTCTGTATGTCTAAAGCTTTTAGGACCTTAAATGTATTAGAATACTGCATCATACTTTGTGTAAACTTTACTCAGTTAAATTAAACTCATAATTAGCAGAGTTTACAAATAATTATTATCAAGCGCATGTAGAAATATACTGAATATATTAAAGATTATTGTGTTTTCAAAGCATGGTGTGACACATAAGATATGTTGCATATTACGTAAGTTAGAATTCAAATGAGGGCCGTCAGTGGAAAAAAAGGTTTCTATCACTCAAAGGCTCTATTGAAGTTTGAAAGTCTCTCTGTTTAGCTCCAGAACAGATTATACTGCAGCCACAGACACTAAATTAAAAAAAAAGTTGTATGGGAAGCTTTCTGTCAAACCCACGCACTTTGCGAGCTTATTTGGGGTTAAAAATATACAAAAACTGATGCTCACATGTGAATCAGCGTCACGTTGCTTCATGGTTTCTGTTCTAAACAAGTTTCTCGTTTTCACATTCAGCTAATATTCCAATTTAAATCTGCTCATTTTCATGAAGAAGTGTCAAAAAAGAGGAACATCTGATGGTTTACATTGGACAAAGGTTGTAGGAAAGGAGGCATCAAAACTGAAAACTATGAGACGCGTCGAGAGAAACAGTGCACTGAGAGAAAAGAATGGCAGAATAGGGAGCTCATGACTGGCTAGACCTCTTTTCAGGCTGATGTAGACTGTTTCTGAGACATCATTTTACCTACAATGTCAAATATAACAGCTCAATTGTAATTTGGATTTTTATACAGAATAAATAAAATAAACAAACATTTAAACACTGGCTAAATGACTCAGCAACTGTGTATAAAACATGATTCATAATATTCAGCCTCCACATGATGGTGATTCATGTTTATTTCTGATCTATCACAGCTTTCGGCTTGTTAATTGTTCAAATGTTTTAAAAAGTCTCTCTAAAGGCGGAGTGAAGTGTGACTCTGTGTTTGAGTGTCTTTGCAGTTTTGAACAGGAAGACCAGTTTCCTCTCTCTGGCTGGCTCCTAACTTAGACTGAACATCAGGAAGCTCCGACGCCGCGAGATTCCAAGGCGTAATTTAGAGCCCTGGCTATAAACATCCGCTTTGTATAGATGAATGATCGCTATATGACTCTGCCACTGTCCACTGTGTAGAAAAGATATCACATTTATTAGCTTCCGAAGGGCATTTGAATAAAGACTTGGAAGAAGCAGGTTATGTAAAGCACTTTAATGTGTTAAAAAGCACATTCATATTAAAATAGGGCATTTAGTCTTCAAACATGACATAAAATCAACTAAAAATGGTTAAAAGCAAAATGGAAATCCCTTCTTCTGTGAGTGAAATGCCACAGTTGTGTCCATCCTTCCTCCTCTGCAAAAAGTGCAAAAATACTCTCTTATTTTTCCTCATTATATGATGCAGTAACTACAATAAAGCTGTAAACTTTTAGGACTCTGACCTTCACACCACAGCACAGGAGCGTGGTTCTCTGAAGGGGTTGCTGCCTGTGGGGACTCCGACCAGCAGCGCGTCTTTGCCTGCTTCTGCAGACAGTACTGCTGAGCTCTGCAGCCGCCTGGACACCTGAGAAACACAGACATGTACCTTTAAAAATGGTCCATAAACGTTAATAATGGTTTTATTAAAGGTCCAGTGGTCAGATTTACAGAGACTGAAGGACCCAGACACACTGTAAAGTAGTGAAAACACAATAATTCTTATTTTCAGGTGATTATAAACTAATGAAAACATATTTATGATAATATATTCCATTTCGCCAGTAAATCCTTGTAAATCTTACACACTGGACCTTTAAATGACACGTAGGCACCCGTGGACACAAATTCAGGTTGGCTGAGGTGCTCTTTGGATAAGAACACAGTTAGTGTCTTTGTTTTAGGGTCTAGTATGACCCTGCCATGACAATAAAGGTGTTTTAGTTGCTTAAGAAGTGAGTGCGTGAGATTTTTTGTGATTTTTTTTTTGAAGTTTTTCTGATATTAGAAATGGAGAGACACAAGATGCTTTATTAATGACTTATTAACATTTATAAGTGCAGCCTTGATGGATTACTGTGACCCTTTATTAATGGTTTAAAGGTAACATATACTGTATGTTATAGAGTACTTCACTGACATTTAGTCTTAGCATTTAACCTAATCTAATATTAGGAGCTGTGGAGAAAACCCATGCAAGCACAGGAGAAAGATGCAACCTCCATCGTGCCGTTAGGAATTTCTTTTTTGTTTTTTTTAAGATTTTTTTCCGGGACTTTTTCATCTTTATTTGATCAGGACAGCTGAAGACGTGCAGCAAATGAGCAAATGATACAGAGCTGCCATATTGCTACAACTGGCTGTGTTTTGTCAGTATTGAACTTTACTGGATTTTAACATGTATGCCATTTATTCCGCCAAAGCCAAATGCCCTATCGTGCAGCGTTAACAAAGGTCAAAAATAATTCATGTATCCGCCCCATGAGTTGCATCGGTTCCAAAATGTAATGTGTTCCTCTTTGCCCCGTGTAACACCCTCCCACCAAATTTAATGGAAATGGGGCCAGAAGTTTTTCTGTAATCCTGCTGACAAACAGACAAACAGCACTGAGAACAAATCTTCTCAGTGGAGGCGACAAAGAGCTAAAAAGACCAAGCAAGTTTGATGCTTGAGGAGGATTTCCCACAACCTGACAAGACAAAATTAATTGTACTGATATTGTTGTAAATGATCTATAAAGCATCGATGATTCATTAATCATAAGTCAGGGCATTGATTAATGCTTAGAAACCTTAATAATTTTGTTTTTTACACAGACAGTTCATGGTTATCAACATCACTGAAAACGAGCCAATGTTTGCCAAAGGCTCATTTTTAGCTGATGTACTTTGGCAAGTCAGTAAAATATCTTTTAAAACAACAATAAAACAAACATCATGTAAAAGGCAGCTGAATAGAGGATAAAAAGCATCAAGGAGTAAAACAAGCAACATGCGGAATAAGTAGAAAATTAAGAAATATTAGGCAGATAAGAGCGAGCAAGTAAAACATTAGATCACAATACAGGAGACAAAAGTAAAACCATTCAGAAAGTTGGATGAAAAGGACAAGGGAGAGTAGCTTCACCAAAAAAAGACACTTTGACATCCTCACATCACACAAGTAGTGTTCAAATATTTAGACAATCTGTGAATATGTGTGTTTAAACTACAAATATGTCACATTTTAATGTATTAGAGTGTTTGGGGAGAGCACAGAACAACATTTCCACCATCCTTTAAGTTTACAGCATCACTGTGTTTTAGTTTGATGTTTTTTTTTTAAGTAATATCCATAATGTGTTGAATATGACTATATAACAAAAGACTTGAGGCAGTATTGAAAGACCAGGATGTAACAGGACAGATAGACGACTTATAGATAAATAAATTGTATGAAACACAAGCAACGGAGTTAAACAATTTAAGAAAAGCTAAATAGTAAACCATAACTCTCGTGCTCTTATCTTTTCCATGTAATGTTTAATTTATTTTCTTTACCTTGATTCTTTCCACGCTGGCCTCCAGCTTCAGTTGTTCCACCAGCCGTCGCATGTTGGATAAATTGGAATTGGAGGTCATGTTGGTGGGATTTGTTTTGGGAGAGAAGAATTTCTTGTTTAAGAAAAAAAAAAAACCTCCCCTCAGTGTTTGAACGCAGTAATGGACTCTCCACTGATGGGCAGCGATGGGCTCGCGAAGACGGGGCGGCCGGGTTTCTTTCCAAATGACCTCAGTCCACTTCACTGAAGAAACAAGGAGAGATGGACGCACACTGACCTCCAAATGCACGTGAGACCCACTTTAAATTAACTTTAGTTCCCCGGATGCAGATATATCACAGCATTTAATGCACAGACCATCAACATGCCAGAAGTACTTAGATATATTAATTTTGTGATGCAAAAAGGGCATTTTTTTTACAGCTTCACTCAGACTTTAAACTGCACCACAGATACAGAGGAAGAGTTACACAGAGGGGAGACATACAGAGATATAAATACAGAATATATGGGAGGTAGAACTTGGAAGAGAGAGAAAAGTAGGAGGAAGGAGTGAAGAGACAGTAGAGGAGGACAGAAGAAAGAGGAAGTTTAAAAAAAAGAGAGCAACAAAGGAGGTGGAAAAAGAGAAAAAGAGAAGGAAGAGTACAAAAGGAAGAGGAATGAAGACAGACAATGAGCAGAGCGATGAGAAGAAGAAAGAGGAGGAGGAAAGATGAAGGAGAAGGGCAGCAGGAAGGAGGACAAGATCGTTGTAGGGGAGTTGGGAAAAAAGGAGGACAATAAAGGATATTAAATAAATAATGTTATATAATATTTTAGTCTTGGTTGTGAATTTCAAACATTTAAGATTTATACATTGTTTAAGTTGCACAATGTTGATCTTCTATGGTGATTGAAACATTAGAAATTGGATAAGTTTAAATATTAATAACTCACATGCAGAAATTTAAGAAAGAGGTCAATACAAACTGTCCTGTCTGTGATGAACATCCAGAAACAGAGTTACACTTATTTTAGCATTATTCTCACACCAAAGCCATTTGTCATTGATCATACTTTAAAAGAGTTTGTTTTATTATGGGGAAAATGTTGTGTTTGGTTTCTTTAAATACCCCCAAAAAGATGACATTTCATAATAAATTTATTAATAATACTGGGGGAAAATCATTCACAGAAGTAAATTCACTAATAGGAAACAATTTTTATTTTCTTGAAGGAAACACAACATTATTTGAAGATTATTTCTTCTTCTACTTACAAAAAGGCTGCTTAAACTTTTAATTAATGTATGTCTTTTAATATATTATTTATGTAATCTATTTACCCTGGCTCTTCTGTTATGTTTACTTTGTATACTGTCCCATGTATACCCAATGTTTTTAATAAAGTTTTTCTTTTAAGTTCTGACTCTTTAAATGTTCATCATTGTTTTTAAGAGCAGAGTTAATCAATATACTTTGAGTGCCCAAAAATGAAATGCTTTGACATAATCTGTAATATCAGATATTATCATATCAGATCTTTATCAGCTATGATTTCGTTACTGGAATAATTAAAAAAAATAATATAAATTTCACGATAATTTATCATGCATCCCTACTGTCAATGTGAAAGTACAATATTTAATTTCCATATTGTAATAATAGTTTAAAAAAAAAAAAAACTAAACATTTTTAAACAATAAAAACTTAAACTAAAATGAGCAAACGCATCTTGAAGCTAAACTGAAGTGAAAAGACATTTTTTAAAAAAATAAAATAAGATAAAAACTGATGAAAAACACAAAACTATGAGTCGTTATCTCAGTTTGCTTGTGTTGTGTGCACTCGCATGTGTATTTCCCTGAAGTCGTTGCTGCGCGTTGGGCCCTCTCGGCCACCGTAGGGATTGGCACTAAGTAGCTTTGGCAGCGATGTAAACATGACAGCGAAGCAGGCGAAGCTTTCTTCAGGAAATATGAGCTAAAACGACGCTCGGAGCCGTCAGACGTCCCCGGACCTGTCGCCAGAGCCCGCAGCAGACATGGTGGAGGTGTTCGCCGGGCGGACCCTCCTCAACAAAGACGGGGATTTCGTGGACCCGGAGGAGGCGTGAGGAACAAAGTGGTGGGGATCTACTTTTCTGCAGGCTGGTGTCCACCGTGCCGAGACTTCACACCCGTCCTGTGTGATTTCTACACGGAGCTGGTGGAGGAGGGAGAGCCTCCCGCTCAGTTTGAGATAGTTTTCGTCTCCTCGGACAAGACGTCCGATGACATGGTTGAATATTATCACGACATGCACGGAGACTGGCTGGCTCTGCCCTGGACAGACGAGTACAAACAGTGAGTGTCTAAATCTGATGGAAAAGTCAATGCAAGTTTGGGCATTTAATGTAAAAAAAAAAGTGTGTGGATGTGTCTCTAATTGAACACATTAACATTTAAGATTCATTATAATGTGCCTGTGCTTTATTTGTCTTTTATCTTATTAGGAATTAACACAATTGTCTATACAGCCTATTAGGCTTTGCTCAGGCTTATTAGGGTCACCCTCTCAGGGATTAGGTCTAAGTGTAGAGCAGACAGGCTGCCTTACACAGCGGAGAATCACACTGAATTTCTGCTTTATTTCTTTAGTAAAACAACTTAAAAGCAGCCAGCCATGACCTAAACATGTGTTAAAAAAAACTGGCATGAATTCTTTGCCAATGAATGTTTGAATTATGTCCAGTAGCAGTCTTTATATAACCTAAAGTAATAAAATAAAATAATTACCCATGCAATAACATGATATTACAATACTGTGATATTCAATACATCGTTTCATTCTTATTATAGGGCTGCACAATTAATCGAGATTTTGTCGAAATGGGCAACACGGCTTTCTGCAATTTTCAAATTGCAGGTGCAACATATGCCAAAGGCAACATGTGTGTCAAAAAACTTTTAAATGAATGAAATGTCGTGAGGCGGAGATGTCCTGTCCTACAAATCAGACTCTACAGAGTTGGAAAAAAACATCTTCATTGCAGTTGCAATATCAGTCAAAATAATCACAATCAGATCATTTTTCAAAATCACTCAGCCCTATGTTATTATATAATATATAACAATATACCATTTCATAATGAGTACTTTCTACACTTCAAGAACATTTATCTGGTAAATACATCCGAACGGCTGCTTAAGTAACTTTTTTTTTAATGCAGGACTTTTATTGTGGTATTGCAACTTTTATTTATCTGAGCACTTCCTCCACCACTGATGCTTCACCTGCAGTATAGTGAACATTTGTATATAAATCAACACACTTGTTCACATATTCACAAAAAAGGACAAAGATTCAAATTCAATCCAGTATGGGACCTGGATATTCAGAGACAAAGTAAAATAAAATAACATAAATAAAATATAAGACAAGACAAGACAATAGTCCATTCAGAGTGGGCCCTGGACATTCAGAGACAAAATTAAATAAAATTTAAAAAAATTAAATAAAAATATTTAATCCAGCATGGTCCCTGGACATTCAGAGACAAAATTAAATTAAATTTACAAAATAAAATAAAAATATTCTGTCCAGCATTGTCCCTGGACATTCAAAGACAAAATTAAATTAATTTTAAAAAAATGAAATAAAAATATTTCTTCCAGCATGGTCCTTGGACATTTAGAGACAAAATTAAATTAAATTTGCAAAATAAAATAAAAATATTCCACCCAGCATTGTCCTTGGACATTTGGAGACTAAATTAAATTAAATTAAAGAAAGAAATATTTAAAAATATCCCATCCAATATGGACTTTGGGCCTATACAATGGTATATTCAATGAAATCCAACAAACCATAACATTAAAATTGAACTGATCAATCTTTATTATTTAATAGAAGACACTTAATCAAGGCATCATTTAGCTTTCGTTTTTGGTGTCATTACATTCCTCGTCTTCTGTTTTGTGAAGCCAGTCGTCCTCTCGTTAGTTGTGTCATGATTCTCCAAATCCACGATTCATATGACTTTCAATCTGAAGGTCAAGATTTGATTCGATTTTTTCATTTAAATTGTCTTTACTTTGCACTGATGGTTATGCCATCGTTAGACTATCGAGTCTTGACTTGTAAAGATCAACAAGTCGTTTATGCCCTGACAATTTCACTTACATTGTCAAATTAATCTTTTAAAAAATATATTGTGTGATATATTGATTTGATTATTGAAACTGAAAGCGCATTTTGATTGATTCTCAATTTGATATTGAAATTTTATCACCCCTTCCACTCACATTTAAAATTTCACCCGGTCAGGCCTCAGTGGAGGAAGAAGGGCTCTGATTATGAGCAAAAGTTGCAATAAAATACCACAAACACAAAGTCCTGCAGTCAGAATGTCACTTTAATAGAAGCACAGATGTATTATCAGCTACATGCTCAAACCTACGACCCGGGTGCCAGAACCTGCCTGCCAAAGAGTCCAATCTGGCCCACTGGATGACTTTGCAAAATGTAAAATGATGCAGAACAGTCATTAATTCCAGACCAGAATAATGGTCTGAAAAAACAACAAGTACTTATTGTGGTCATATTTAAAGATGCTTAACCTTGTGGAAAATATTCACTATCAGCTGCTTCATTACAAAAGAATCTGTATCAGACTTCTGTCTTAAAAAAAAGCTCATTGCTGAGGCTCTGCCAGAACCTTTAATTTGTTTTATGGTTTGTAAAACACAGGAAAACTTCACCTTCTTCATCATCAGCTTCCACTTTAGTTTGTATTGATGCAGCGTTACTACACATTAAATATCTTGAACACTAGCAAGATGATAAAAAATCACGGAGAAGTAAAATACTATATTGTAGTTAAGCTACATAATGTTTTGTACATTTGTAGATCCACTGTGAATGCACGTGTAATGACAGTCGACTGACTGAAAGTAGAAATGCTGAGTCATCGTTTAAATTAGACTTATGTTTCTTTAGGCACCTCAGACTTTTCATCATCTGTTTTGTAAACTGATGGTTCGTTAACTGTGAATGTTTTCAGAATGTCCCTTTACGTCTTTACACTAAAAAAAAGTGACATTGTGGAGGTGTTGTTATTTAGATGTCAGGCAGTGGTTTTACTGGTCCGGCCCACTTGAGATCAAATTGAACTGCATGTGGCCCATTTTATTTAATATATGTCTATAATATACTGGTTTATAGTTAACAACAATTCTTGGGCTGTGACTAACAATTACATTCATTATCAATTGATCTGCTGATGACTTTCTAGTTAAATCAATCACTTTCCTTACACTGTAAAAGTGAAAAAGTTGAGAAAACTCAAAATTTCAAGGCAACGGACTGTGATAGATTTTTGAGTTTTGAGCCCAACTCAAAGTTTTACCAACTACTGATCTTTTGTTGAGATAATTTACTTGTCTTCTTTAGATAAACTTAAAGCTTTTCATTTTAGAACCCCCCCCCCCAAAAAAAAAAAATAAAAGAAGTAAATTCATTGAGGTTCGCAGCTCACTGTGACCAATTTTTTATTTTTTTTATTATTTGGTTTCCAAAACTCAAAGATTCAAGTTTATCTAAAGAAGAAAAGTAAATTATCTGAACTAAAGATTATAAATCAGCAAAACTTTTTAAAGTTTATTTCAAAACTAATGATTTTGAGTCGGGCTCAGAACGCAAAAAAAATTGCAGTGTCTCTCCTTGACATTTTAAGTCGTCTCAACTATTTATTATTTTATTTTTTATTTTTTTTTTTAGTGGATAAGATGTCAGAAAATGTTACAAAAGTTCCATCCAGTCTGCAGAATGTCACAACAGTTGTTCCACCAGTTCAAACCCCTAAAATATTCAATTTACAATCCTTAAAGGTTAAGAATCAAACCACAGTAAGTGGAGGCGCTGTTGTTAACTCGAAACTCAAAGTTTAGGACTTTGGATTTGACTTGGGACTTGTATACAAAGATTTGAGACGCTCGTGTGTCTTGCAAAACAATCTCGCACCTCTAATTAACAGTGTAAGAATGCATTGGTTTTCATAAGCTCATTATAGGATTTACTTTGCAGATTGAAAATCTTAATTTGCCAAGTATTTGGGAACTCCAGCTGGCAGATCAATGTAGTTGAGTAAGAAGTACAGTTTCACTCTGAAAAGTTGTGAAATAGAAATATAGAAGTCGAATTCTAACACTGTCAAGCATATTACAATTTTTCACAGAGGAGAAGAAGAAGAAAAACAAACCATTACAGGTGTCTTTTTGTAATGAATCCCTTTATTTGTCCCTCGTTTGTCTTTCAGTGAGTTGAAGCAGCGCTACAAGATCACAGCGGTGCCCAAACTGGTGATCGTGAAGGAGAACGGCGACGTGATCACGGACAAGGGCAGGAAGCAGATCAGAGACCGAGGCCTGGCCTGCTTCAGGTCCTGGCTGGACGCTGCAGAGATCTTTCAAAACTTTAAGGGTTAGGAAACCGCGAGGAGGACGAAGACGAAGATATTGTCAACCCATCTATTCACATGGGCTCCTGTAGCCACATTAGAAAGAACAAAACCAAAGTAAAAAAAAATATATTTCTTCACTCGCTTTACTTCAGTTGTTCCCAACATGGGAAGATGATTATTAAAGAACAAATTCTATTTGTGCTGCACAAAATTCTGTCCATTTTTTTCAGATTCTTCTCTATTTTTTTGCTTCTTTCTTGTCAAACACTGATATTTTTAGTTCTTAAACACTGTAAAAATCCTTCAAATCAAGCAATGAGAGAAGGAAAAATCTAACGTTGCTTAAATTGCTAACAAAACATGCTTTGATGAGGAAAACACGAGTAGCTATCGATTTGTTTTTTAAGGCTTTACAAGCCAAAAAGGCTGTGAAACATTTCTTTTAGCAAACATCCTATGCATTTAATAAGACAAACCTCAGGCGTGTCCATTATGGTTCACATGTGAAAAAATACTTGTGTGCGTGTTTAGTGTGAATCATTCGAGCCAGCTGCTGTAGTTTCTCTATTTAAAGATGCGTTCATTGATGTTCTTGATAATGCACTAAACAGCTAAACTTTGCCTGCATTAAAGGGATAGTTTGGACTTTTTTGAAATGGAGTTGTATGAGGTACTTATCCACAGTCTGTGTTTTACCTACAATAGATGAAGGTCGACACGCCCCCCAGTTTGGAGAAGCAGCAGGAGTACCAGTTTATGAAGCTAAGCAATGTTCTGCGGTGGACAGAATCAGCAACAAAACATTTTAGCCACCCACAAAAATTCATGTCAGTTAAGTGTACACTATAATTTAAAACGTTTTACTGCTTTACCTTGCTGTCAGGCAGCCCTTTTCTGACAGGAAACCGCCATTACAGAGGCCAAATATCACTGTCTCCAAAACCACCAGACTCCATTGGAAAAAACAGTCATTTTACCTCGCAGAAGGTGTGAGTTGCTGGTCCACCGCTGCCTCAATCGGGTAGTTAGTTTGTGTTATTTTGTGACTCCTGTGCTTTAAATGGTTAGTTCGGATTCATGAAGGTCACACAATAACACAAACAAACTAATTAATGGAGGTGGTGGTATAGCGGCAACTCCTGTGTTCTGTAAGATAAAATTACTGGTTTTGCCACTGGAGTTTGGTTGGTTTGTAGAGGGCGATATCTGGCGTTTATAACAGCAGTTTCCTGTGAGAAAAGACTGTCTAATGGCAAAGTAAAGCAGTGAAAATATTCTAAATATAGTCTACACTTAAACTGACTGGCCTTTTTTTGTTTGCATTACATTGCTTAGTGTCCAGCTTAGATAAGTACCTCACACAACCCCACTTCAATAAATTCAAACTATTACTTTAAGTAGATATCCTCTTTCCAGAGAGCTTGCTTTTATATATTTAAGGTTTGACTTGTAGTTCTACTCTGAGCTGCCTGTATATTTTTGTATTTTATTTTTTATGAGTAGTTAAGACATTTATTATTAAAAAAAAATGAAAATATGACATGATTTTGGTCTCAGATTTACTGCCATTGTCTGATTTATCTCACATCTCTATTACAGCGTCTAGGAGCCTCTGCACAGTATGTTTCCCGTGTTTTATGAACAAACAAAGTGATTCCCTGTTGCCTCATTAAGATGCAGAAAGCCCACAGGACATTGTTTCCAACATGCTGGCATATTCACACCCATGGTTCTAATTGCCCTATTCTCCCTTGTGCATGCTGACACTGCTGTAATCACTTTATTGTACATAAAACATCCAACAGGCATGATGACATTATGATGAGTCTGCACAGGCGGGCCCTCTCCACGTCTTGTCTGTCTGCTGAGTAATATTAAATTCTTCCAGTCTTCAAAGAAACACCAAGTAACACCCGCAGGCTTCATTCAGGAGAAAATTCAGCCGGGGATGGTGGGTCTCCTCAGGTCGGTTCAGGTGTTTTTATGCCGCTCTTCATCACAGGCGGGTCTCAGAGGACTAGATCTCACAGTCTGTCACAGTACAAAATGATGCAAGTCCTCAAAGACGGAAAGTAGAGGCACAAGACTCAAACTGGCATGTTAGAAAGAGATAAACTTACTGACATGATGGATTGTGACATCCACTTGAAAGTGAGATGTATTGATCTAGTTTGATTTATTTTCCTCTGGTGCACTTTTGTGGAAGTTGCAGTTTCAGTAGTGACCACTGGGGGTCACTATTTCATCATAAATCACTTTACTTGAGGCACACAGTACAAATGTGCATCACCAGCAGTACGATCATTTAAGAGGAATATAAGTTGCAGTTTGATCTAAAGGGTTGGAATAATGTGGTTTCTCATCTTACAGTCCCAAATTACTCAAAATGTGGTTTTCTTTTTTCACTGTGCAGAATGTCGTATATGCAGAGTTTGATAGGAGGAGACTGTTTTCATGTGAATCTGTTGAAGGAGGAAAGTTTCTCTGTGCTTACCTTCAATCTGAATTTAAAGGGATAGTACCTATTCATAGTTAGTGTTTTACCTACAGTAGATGGCGATGTTGACACGCCCCCAGTTTGGAGAAACAGCAGGAGTACCTGTGTCGGAAGCTAAGCAATGAACTGTTGTGGACAGGGTCAGGAGCAAAATATATTTTAGACGCCTAAAATCAATTTCATTTTAAGTCTATATTATATTAAGAATATTTTCACCACTTTACCTTACTGTCAGACTGCCTTTTCTGATGGAAAACACGGATATACAAGCCAAATATCAATCCTTTCAAAACCACCAAACTCCATTCGCAAAAACGGTAATTTTACCTCACAGAACACGGGAGTTGCTGGTCTCCTGCTGCCTGGATTGGTTAGTTAGTTTGTGCTACGGTGTGACTTTGGTGTTTTAAAGGGTTAGTTCAGATTCACCAAAGTCACACAATAACACAAACTAAGTAACCAATCAAAGCAGCGATAGACAAGCAACTCACATGTTCTGTGAAGTAAAATTACTGATTTTGTCAAAGGAGTTTGGTGGCGGGAATAAAAGCAATTAAACAAGTGATATAATGTTGATTTTCTGTCGGAAAAGGCTGCTTGTCAGCATTTAAGTGGTAATACATTGTGTATAATAATAATATACTTATATATTATTATATATAATAACATTAATAATATAAATTATAAGCTTTGACTGCTGCTGACGCTGTCCACAGCAGTACACTGCACAACTTCCACGCTGGTACTTCTCTTTGCTTTGGTGTGTTGACAGGTAATACACTGACTATAGATAGCTCATTCAACCCCCTTAAAAAACACGTCCATCCCTTTAAGACGTGTACAGCTGAACATGATTTTGTCTGCACACATACACTGAGAATGGACTTTTCAGTGAAGCAGGACACACATCAGTTAAACTTCTGAAACGAGCAATATTTGCACAGATTCTGAATGTTTCAAGGAGCAGATGCAAATTTAAGAATGTACAAGTAGGTAACTGAACCCCGACACTAATTATTATTAAAGGCAAAGTGTTTCTATATGTCTCAAAATGTGTTGGGAGGGGGATCTTTAATGCTCAGGTCTTGTGGTCTGTCATTAACAGCTCATAGGATGCAGTGGGTGCAGTCTTACACATGTATACATTTCCTCGTATCATATGACTGTCTGTCTATCTTATTATAGGTCCACATGTAAATTACATTATCCTGTTTGGTGTAAGTGTGTGTGTGTGTGTGTGTGGGAGGGAGAGAGAGTGCATACCAGATGTAAGAATGTTTGTGTGTGTGGTCAAAGGTCAAAATAACACCCATTATTCTCTATAGACCAAAAACATGGCTGTGACTCATCAACCCTTTGAATATGTGTGTGTAAGAGGTGAGATATGAAGTTATTTACTGACATTTATAGATCATTTATAAACCCTTAATAAGAACCAGAACCAGATCTTAGAGGGACTTATGTCTCTTTAGATAGTTCTTTATTTTAGGGCCACAACTAATGATTGTTTCCATAATCTGCCAATTATTTTCTTAGACAAAAGATGATAAAAAAAAAAGTCCATCAAGATTTCCTAGAGCCCAAAGTGATATCATATAATGTCTTGTTTTGTTCTCTACAATAAAATGCACAAAACCTGAAAATATTAAATGATCAATACTTCAATCAGGTGTATTAACATCATTCTATGTGCAATATCAATATTCCCTCTGCGCAGTGCTGTAAGTTCAACTGTTGAGTCTGTTTATATTGTATACTGTTCCCATTTTTATATTTCCTCTTGTTTAAATTGTTCCTGTTTTTTTTTATTTCCTCTTTCTTGTATTGTTATATTTTGTTTTATATTTCTGTTGATGCTTTTTGCTATCCACTTTTCTGCTGTAACACTGAAAATTTCCCCATTGTGGGACAAATTCAGGAATATCTTATCTTATCTTATCTCTTATCTTAATTTTCCACTTAAAAATTACTTAGGCAATTGGCAATATTCTGTCAATCGATTAATTAATTGATCAATCATTTCAGCTCCAGACTGATTTCAAAGTTTTAAAGTTTTAAACTTAGTTTCCTTTGCTATTACTGTGCATTGTATCAGAAATTCTTTGATCTTTTGTTTAATGTCAAAAGGGAAACAGGTGACCTGATGGATATGAATGACTCATCGTCTAAAGTCCATGCTAAAGACCGGTCTTAGCTGAGACTGACTTAGCAGTTAGGACCAGACCAGTTGGTGCAAAATATTCAGAAATAACAGACCTTTGAATGCCATAATTGAGTATTTAATCGAGTGTTTATCAAAGGCATGTAATGAATTTATTTAACTTTATTGACTTTGGAGACTCAGATTAAAAACACAAAATATAATAAACAAACAAATGATGATGGTGGTGTATTATTATAGGTTAAGATAAGACTTAATTGATCCCTATGGATAAATTCACGAGCTCCCCAGCAGTCGGCTTTATAAAGTAATTAAAATGATTCATGTGTCAATAAAAAGAATCCAATAATATCATATGCATTATTATTACATGGGCATATTGGTACTTAATGTATATTTTGATGCTGATACGTTTGTTGGCTACTTTTAGTTAAATAAACTCTGGCAGCAAAGTATTTTTATTTTGTGGTATTTTACTGAGGCTATGTTAAAGATCTGAACATTTTCCACCACTCTGTAATGGTATTAAGATGACTGAATATATTGGAATATTCTGATTTCTGGTCAAAGACGAGTTACCACACTGTTAAAACTGACACCCACATGATTTTATCCATATGGGTCTGAGGGGTCTTGTACTGTATTTGCGTGCTGCCTGATTGAGACCCCGCTCTGCAGAGACCCCCTCTCTCTCTCAGGTCAGTTCAGATTAAGATGGATCTCCATGTCGACTTCACATTTATTGCAGTCAGTAGAACTTCTTGTTAGCTTTGGAAATGAAAGGCAGTAGTGTTTTCTAACGGTGTCTTGAATGAACTAACAAGGCTGTCTTTATGTGAGAGAAAGAAGGGAGGCAGGACGGGAGGAGGGCTGGGTGGACCGGCGGACCCCCTCTGCACGAGAGAGAGCGCGCTACTGTCAAGTTCACCGTGTTAACAAACACGACTTCCGCTCAGGGCCTTCAAAATAAGATACATATTTGGTGCTGGGGTTTGACCTCTGCGGGTTAATCGACCCCAAGGCTGAGTGAAGTCACAATGTATGATAACCAGTGATGGAAGAAGTACTATTGTTAAAAGTAACAATATCAAAGTGCACAAATAGCCTACTCTGCATTTGAAATTTTATTTTTAAAATCAAAATCTAGGCTACTTGGTAGCTCGGTATCTCCTCTGTGCCATGGTGTAATCTTGGAAACACTATATATTGTTACCATTCTCATATCCAATATTTTCCCATACTAGGCTGCTAGTTTCCGTATTTCCCACTGTTTAAATTGTTCATATTTTTCTATATTCCTTGTTTATATTGCTTGTTCGCTATTTATTGTCTCTTTTTTTTTTTTACTGATGCTTCTATTTTTGCCTTCCACTTTGCTGCTGTAATGCTGGAATTTCCCCACTGTGGGACTAATAAAGGAATATCTTATCTTATCTTATCTTATCTTATCTTGAAGTACTAAAAGTATTTATCATGCACAGTGGCCCATTTTAGTATCATATGTGTTATATTATGGTATTAGAAATATTGATGCATGATGTGTTCATCACTTTATTGTTGCATGTGGGGCTAATTTTAATTAGGGCCCTTTAGCTTCAATGAAGTGTTAGCTTACCCCACTGGTTCACAATATTTTCTGGCATGGCCCCCTTTCAGAAGCCCCCAAAATTTTTTACCAATCATTAACATTAATTGGGGATGGAACTGATAAAAAAAGGCCCCCCAGTTTGGGAACCACTGGCTTAACCTAATACATCGTAATTTATTTATTATATTTTGTATTACTAATTTTAATCTACTAAGTTAAGAAAAAAGTTGGAGTTACCTGAAATACTTGAAAATTGTACTTGTTACAAACTTACTAATATTACCACTTTCCGCCACTGTGATAACATACTGTTGGCTATTGTACATTTGTTTGTCTGTGAGTGACGCGTTGGCAAACAAAAAGGAATTACCATATGTTTGTTTATCCATAGCCCTGTTACATATTAACTATTCTTTCTATTCCAAATTCTACATACAGGGTTTTAATAAGGTGAGAAGGAAAGGAAAGTTTTGCACACAAACAGCACTGGGGTCAATGGTGCACCCAACAACAATGAACCAATGGCGCCAATGTCAACAATGTCAATGTCAGCAAAGGTTAATCACCAAGTACTCCTTATTGTCTCCATGTCCTGGATCTTGTTGGTGGGGTTGGACTATGGTTTCCTCAAAGTTAAGGCCCACCAAATTGTTGTCTGATAATTTGTGGAACTTTGTTTTTTGTTTTTTCAAAAATTTAAACGTGTCTGAAAATAAAATACACAGTAACATAATTTCAACATGTCATTAGCCTTAGATAAATTGGCCTATTTTTTTTTTTATAAAGAAATTATGTTAATACTCTTTATTGACGGAAGTTGAGAAGATTGATACCACTCTCATGTTTCAATAGGTTAATATCTGTGTTACTTGACGCTAGTTAGGATAAAATTCGTGTGTGTTTGTTATGTTTGCCTTTTCAGAATCTTTATCCATGCTATTTCATTTATTTTGAAGGCAGCAGCCCTCATGTTCCGGTGTTATTCTGACTGTCGCCGGGCAGGCTTCACGCACTTCAGCGGTACAAACGCTCACACCCGCTCCTGCACTCCGCAAGTGTCGGGGCTGTGGACCGGCGGAGGGCTGCTGGACGGGACCGCAGGCAGGCGGCACCGGGACAAAACAAAAACCTCCACTCAGGAAGGGATGGACTGAACCCACGACTGCGGGAAACAAGAGGTCAGTTGGGTTAGAGGGCATGTTAACACTGTAAAGTACAGATGTAGCCTGCCGATAGACACAAATCATAATCACAAAATCTTGATAGTGTGCCTGTGTTGATCATTCTCACGCTGCTCATTGTTAATTAAGTTTAAGTTTGCTGTATTTATAGGACATATCCAGCTATTTTTGCGTGAGCAGTAATGAAAAAGCAGCTATGAATAGTAATTAAATCAAGTCATTTATTTCCTACATTGCACTTTATGGACGCACTTTGACAAATTGAAAGCAAAAATGTTTTATAAATTGTCATCCTAACTTGCCTGACTCTGTGTAAGTGCTTGGAAGAGGTTTTATTCATCAATTGAAGGGATTCACACTTTTCTGTCACATTGAATATAAATAAAACAGTCCTTTTTGGCAACTATTCTTAAAAATAACAGCCTGGTTCTCCATCTGTGAGGCGTGTTTTTGGCCACTTGAAAGCAAAATCACATGGAGGAATTACTTACAATAATTCCTGTTGGGTAGACCCAGATAATAAAATTACATGCACTCAGTGAAAGTGCAGGCTTCTTTTTTCACAGTATTCCCCTGCATCTCACTAACACTCACTCACACACACGCTCACACACACACACAGGCACACACATATGCATACAGTACACAGCATGCTGAGTGCGCTGGTGGTTTTATCAGGAAAATGGTTCTAATCCTGCTTAGTGCACTCACTAACAGGCACCTAGCACCCTGAAATATTTGGTTTGCAAGCTGCCAGAGTTGTTTTTCTCATATTGGAAGAATGAAACTGGAGATTATGTAGGGATTTGGGGTTGTTTAGCAAGCAGAGAGGAGAGAGACTTTGCAGAGTATGCACATACTGTATGCTCAGGGTAAATTACTGTATATGCTTGCACCCTATAGGAGTGATTAACTGGAAAAATTGATGTGATACTTGATGACATATATGTGCTTCCTATGCCTGGAAGATAAAGTTGCCCCCTTTAAATGCTCAATACATCAGTCTGTTTGTCCTACATGTGTGTTTAGTGCATGTCCCTGTGTCTGGGAGTGTTTGTTATTACTTGGTGTTTGTATGCAGACTGCATGTATTCTCATGTTTCACAGATCAGATAACAGAATCTCGCAGGACATTTTAATGGGCCTGATGTAACGTCCCTCTGGCATATTGACAAGCTGCCTCTGATGATATTACAGTTGCCCTTGCTCATTTAGATAATGTTGCTTTATAGAAATATGTCAAATTAAACAGAGAGCTTATGAATGGCACTGAAAAGTGTATATTGCCTACAGGGCTGACTGTGAACTCAGGTAAACCAGTATTTCAATTTTCAACAGCAGTGGGTGGAGCTGGAGAGCATAATTATTACCGGAAACAAACAAAGACCTGTTTTAACTGCTTAAAGCCAAACCACAGCTTCTGTACTTTTGCATGCAAGGAGGCCACAGCTGAGAAATGCATCTGCTCAGCGTGGTATTAATGTCTGTGTGGTGGTTTACTGTCCGTAGAGAAGAGGGAAGTAATGAGCTCTGGCCCTGACTGAACTTGGCTCACACTTGTTAACATCTTTCACAACTCATTTGCCAAACATTTCTGTACGGTAAATTCAGATTTAGTGCACCTCGTTTGTTGCACAAGTGGCTAGAATTGAGAGGTGATGATGTTCAGTTATGATGGTGTGTTGCAGGTGAATGGCTGAGATGAACAGATGAGATTTGTGGACACACTGGACTTAATTATTTTTGTGTCAACTAGAGCCGCAGTTGATGAATTGATTAGTTGCCAACTATTATCGATCTATCATTTTGGGTCATGTTTTAAGAAAAAAAAAATCCAAATGTTCTGTTTTCAGCTTCTCATATATGAATATTTTCTTGTTTCTTTACTCATCTACAGCACTTAATATCTTTGGATTGTGGAGAGAGCAAGACATTTGAGAACATCATCTTGGGCTCTGGGAAACAGTTTCACAGTTTTCTGCTATTTTATGGACAAAACAACTAATTGATTAATAGAGAAAAAGATAGACAGATTATTCAGTAATGAAAATAATTGTGAGTTGCAGCCCTAGTGTCAACCTCATTGATTGCCTGCTTAATTATCAGCTAATTTTCCACTTGTAAAATTACCATCAGCGACTGTGAAGCATGTGCAGAGGAGGTGTCTTTCTGAACAAACTAAGATTTATTGTATTGCTTTATAATTAGGCAGAGATGAGCTGTACCCCATCAGAATTGTATTGTGGCTTTTCATTGTGTTTTACTGAATGAAGGAGTGCCCACTAATTTCCCTTTTCTGTACAGACACGCTGTATAGCACAATGTACATAGAATTGGGCGGTGGCTGCTGTTGTAACATTGGTTGATGGAAGAGATCAATCTTGTTTTTTGTTTTTTTTTTACTCTAACAGGCACTAAAATCAATGTTTGTGTTCTCCTCTGTTCATTTTGGATATAAATCAGAGTGACTTGATTATGATGGCTGACACATTCTACTTTTGTCTTTAAATGCACAAACAATGCACATCCCCAGAGTCTTGATAAGAGCCAGACAAACACTGGATGTTTAAAGCTGATATGGGACAATTATGAAAATTTGTTAACAATAGTCCTGCCAGTGAACACATAACATGAAGGAAACTGTTGATAAAGATCCCTTAAAGGCACATTCAAATGAAAAATTCTAATCCTGTGTTAATAGACCTGTTTTTTTTTTTCAGCAGTCATGTTGATATGAAATAGGGTAAACACAAGTGTTGCCAATGATACTAATTAAGGTCCCATTCCGTTTGTGCAGCAGAGTCCTTCCAGTGAGCCAACATGCACAATAGCAGCACCCTGACTCTGACCTGCATGAAATAGAACTATAATTAGGATAATTGGTAACACCTGTGTTTACCCTACTATTTCATGTCAAAATGGCTGTTGTGAAAAAGATCTCTTGTTATGTGCTAAAAATGTAAAATATAAAATAAAGTTGAGTATTTTTATAGAAAAACTAGTCTAATTTCTCTTCCTGTAAAACACAAACAATTTTTAAATGACTTGTGTTGAACTGAGAGGTGGTTACATAAATTATTTATCCAATCAAATGTGATTGTAGGGCGACCAGCAAACCTTGCCTGTAATGACCTTATGCAGCCCACACATTATTTTGTTTGTTCCATTTCTGGTTTTGCCTTGTAACTTCCACTTGCTATTGCTGGTTGTAGTGAATACAAGTAAAAAGGTGTTGTCTTGATTAGGTCGCACACATTATGTTACATTTTTTTTAACATATGTCCACATTTTTGAGGAAGTCATGTGGCCTGACATCACATGCACAGCAAATTTAAGAGTCAAGATTTACATTATTGTATCCATTAAAAAACATTACACAAACAAAAAGATATTTGTAAGGCAGTTACAGTGAATGAGAAACTTATCTAAGAATGCTCTAACAATATAATAATACAACTAGGGCTGCATAGTTAATCGTAATATCAGCGAAATCACAATATGGCCAAGTCCAATATTCAAACTGCAGAACCAGAACCAAGTTGTAATTTTTTTTAAAAAGGAGAAATGTGTGAGAAAGCATTATAATGGAATACTGCAGTGGCGCAGAGATATGGCCTAAAAATCTAAATAAAAGCCCTAAATAAAACATACAGTAAAAAAAGTGTAACAACTGGAAATAGTCAATCATCAGTATTTAAGTAACAAGCAAATATCCAATTAAAAGATTATCTTTAGAGACAAGTTTGCTCAGAGTTACTAACGTAGAACTAACCTTTGCTCAGCTGTCTTCGTTTGTTTTGGTGTAGCTGTTTCTGTTTTAAATCAAACATTTTTTTTGTTACTATATCATACTGTGATAAACACAATAAAACACAAATACCTGGGTTACAACTAACGATTTTCAGTACTAAGTCGGCTAATTATTTTCAAGATTAATTGATTAATCATTTAGTCTATAAAAAGTCAAAAAAATATGAAAAATGCTCATCACAATTCCCATCTGTCTGTCTGTCTGTCTGTCTGTCTGTCAGTCTATCTATCTGTCTGTCTGTCGTTTCTTCTTATATTCTTTGCTGCTGCAATGACCCATTTTCCCCATGGGGCCCATTAAAGTTTCATCTGATACAATCTAACCTAACTTGTGAAGAAATGGGACACTTTGAGGACCAACAGAGAGAAAAGGAGAGAGGAGAGGAGAGGAGGAGGTGGTGGTGGAGGAGGAGGGGGTTGGTGGGTGAATGTTAACACGGGCCGCTTGTAGTGAAGTGTAGAGGAGTGTACTGTGGTGTTTTTTAAGGGCCTTCCAGATGGCACGTCGACAGGAAGGTTCCGGGGAAACCGGCCCCTAATGAATGGGAGGGAGAATCACCTGAGGGGACAAGAGACATCAAAGAAACCTTTCTCTGCTTGTCTCACCTCCTTTTCCTCGCACATGCTCACTTTATACTCTTCATTTTCTCCGCACACCATGTATCTGATCCACCAGCTTAATAGTTCCCTCAAGTAATCTGCGGGCATAGTTGACGCTCTCACCAGCCTTCTTTTTTTTCCCCACCCGTTTTTACATTTATCTTAATTAATCTCTCCTCTCCTCGTCTCTTCTCTCCTCTCCTCTCCTTGTTTCCTCCCAAGAGGACATTCCTCATTTTTACAGTGAGATAGCTGGAGGGCAGGTTCAGACAGAGCTGTCTGAGAAAAAGAAGCCCTGACATTCACTGAGGCCAACATGCACATAAAACGCATTAACATCCTTGACCTGTAACAAATACACAGCCCACTAGAGGCTGTAGGGAGACAGCACAGAGAGACGTAGACGGACAGTATGAAGCAGACTTTAGACATGCATGGTTCTGTGGTTTATCAGGTTGTTTGTAATGATCGCAGAGGCCACTTACAGAGTGAGAGTGGGTGTGTGTGTGAAAGGAGGGGGTGCTGTTTAAAAGATTAATGCATCCATGCGCTCTCATATAAACACATGTGCATGTGTGTACTTTCTGGATGAGTATTGGATGAGAAACCATGAGTTTGATGAGCATTTTTAGCCACAGGGCCATAACAGTGGTTTTGCAAGTTTAAACCCATTTACTAAGAATAAAGTACACTTTACTTAACAGCCTAATTATTTTGTAAACCACTGCAGTTAAAGCTATAATATGTAATATTTTTTGCTTTAAAATGTCTAAAAATGCAACACTTTATATATTTTGAGTTGTGTGCTACAGTACATTATCCTAAATGTTTTAATTAAAGGTCAAACTCAAAGAAATCCGTCATTTATTCCAGATAACAGTGCATTTTAACGCAGGATACATCAGATATGTCAGAGAGCAGGGAAAGAAGTCCGCAAACGTGACTTCACTTAAATATAACATTGTTTCCCCTATAATTGACATTAACATAACATTTTTTTAATGCCAAATATCAATTAATTCTTAAATTAATTATTTCGTTTTCCATTGCCATGGGGAGGTGTCCCTCTCCTCTGTGTTTCACCGAGACCAGGACAGGCACAGAGCAGAGCAGAGGGAGAGACAGGTGTGGTAGATGGCGTTACCTGAGCTTGCTGCACTGCTGAGGCTCATGCGAGTGTGATGTTCACCACAGACAGCATTGGTGCTGTAGCGCTGCTACTACCAGCCATGTCTTTCTAGATGTGGTTTGCAGAAGAGTTGTGAAGAGAAGGAAAGAGTTGTAAACAGAAAACAGTGTGATATTTTTCCTGTTGTTCAGAGAAAGAGAGCCAGAGAAATACTTCACGTGATTTTTTTCTGTAGACTGTAGTGAAAGGTGTTATATTGCTGGTATGATGTCGATATGACTATCAAGAGATTATCTGAACTATTTTTACATCTCTTTCTTTCTGAAAACCACTTCTGTCATGCAGAGAATTCTTACCACCTTCTTCACACTTTCTTTAGTTGTGTAATTTGACATTTTGCTCACAAAACATTATTTTTTCTTAGAGTGATATTATTGTGAGGCAATGTGCAAACTGTTAAATTGGAACTCCTTTAATTTTACACATCAAGATCAAGTTACTCATTATTGTTGACTTCTTTTTAGCCTGTGGAAACAGTTGTATAATGTCTCAAGTGGCTCTGGAGGAGTCTATGATAACGTCATCAGGGGTTATCTCAGCTTGGGTTTTAAAGACCACTCATTTAAAACAAAAGGCCTGTGTTGCAGTCTTTGCACATGGGGTTTGACAGGCCCAGGCGTTTATTAGTCAGAGATGGTCGAACAAAGAATCACTATTTGTTGCTTTGTGTGAAATGCTGATATCCGAAGCTGAATTTATATAATTAATAATCATAATAATAATCAATTCACCATCAGGAAAGGGCTATCTGAAGAGGTCTGTTTTTATAGAAATTCTTCTCATAATGTTGCCAGGCACTTAGAATAACAAAATAGCAAAAACAAGCACTTTTAGTGGACATACTTTGTGGGTGTATTTGCCCCCAAGGCTTATGTTGCAGCAGCTGCACACTGAGGTGATATGAAGCCAATTCGAAAATTTTTTGTACCTAGTAGTCATCTAGACCCCAAAATATGTAAAAAAATAAGGCCCAGGTTTAAAAATATTGCTATTACCCTATAACGCACAACTATAAATCTAGCTTTAGCTTCAGCTGATCAGATTTTAACTGGTTTTATTTTAATTTTTCCCCCTCGAGTCCCCCAATTGCAACAATAAATCAATGGAATACCCCATTAAACTGATTAATCTTGCAATGATTATGTAACTTTGGCAAAATTTACTGTAATACAGGCTGGATGTTCACTGTGATGGATAACACAACTCGTGAAAACTTGTTTCATGAGTCTGCTTATTGATTTTCAAACCAAGCAGAAATGAATGGAAAACAGTGGCTCTCAGGAACAGAAAGAAAAATACTTCAATACCTAAAACTGGTCAGCAAAAATGTAAAGCTCAGAATTTGCAGTTGAAGGGCTGCAAAATGCAGATAAGATGATGATAAGATCCTTTAAAGCAGATACACAGTATCTTCTCTGTGGTTTTCTGTCTTTCCTGCAATTTCTCTCACTCTCTTTCACACTCAGACACACACTCAAAGCCTCTCGATTAATGCATCTGCACAGTGCGTCTGCCTTTGAAAAGAACATACTGTATGGTCTCAGTGCATACATTATTCTTTAAGAGTGACCTGCTTGAGCTTGAATACATTAAATACCAGCAGAGAGCAAAGAGAATCGGCTCTTTGAATCCATCAGCAGGGCTGAGATGCTGCATTTGTCATGATGAGAGGGTCACGGGGTCGCTTCTCAAATGCCTCAGACATTTAAAGGTCGACCTGTGTGGGCTGTAGTACAGAGAGGAGCACTCACACACACAGATAACTGTCACCTGTGTGTGATTTCTCCTCTGCTAGTGTGACTGTCAAGCAGAAATGAAGCAGAGGACTGAGAAGTAATTCATTCTTTTCCGGTTTTCTTACAGCCAACTCTGCAGTCCTTACTCCTCTGTAGTGCTGCAATAAATCGTTATTTATTGTCGTTGTGATTGTGATTACAAACAATACAGTACAATTAGGCCTGGTTGATATGGCGTCTAGATAATATCTAGATAATTTTAGGCTGTTCCACAATATATATCTTATTATACACATTTTCTTTAAAATAAACCTATGTAAAGGGTGGATGATATGGACAAAATCAAACAGTCATGACAAGTATACAGTACATATCACATTATATCCTCTGGATTCAGATCTCTTTGTTTTAGCAACAGGACAGACTGATGTATAGAATAATTCTGCTGAGTGTGCTACAGGTTCACCAATAATCTTTGCATAAAATTGGAGTTGGTTATATAGTTTTAGTTTTTAATTTCCCAGATAGGCTCCTGAACCAGGCCACACTGCAGTCCAGCATGACACGCTGAGTTAAAAAAATAAAATAAAATAAAATAATCTGTCTGCTCCAAAAGAGCCGACATCCAAAATAAACAGACTGCCTGTAACGAATAAGAAAAATCTCACTTTCAGCATGCAAATATTTGACCTGTCAGTTGGAGCCCTGGATATGTGGGCCATGCATTAATACCATTTGGCCAATCAGATTAATTGGTGTCAATTTGGTATTTTGATGACTGCAGGGTCAGCTAGCATGATTGCTGAGGCAGGCATGTTCCTGGCAACTAATTTCCCTGTCGAGAATTTTAACAGTCGACTAGTCTAAAAGCAAGATAACACTCAGCACAGTTTTTATTAATAGAAGGACAATCATTGTCGAAAAAAATATTCTGCATATTAAGAGCACATACACAACAGCAACAGTTAATCACATTCTTTATTAACCACATTATGTTTTAAATGTATTTGAAGTGTGTGGCACTTTGTGCCGTGCATTGTGAATATTGCACATTATCCTACAAAACATGAAAGCAAATCACTTTATGTGTTTTCTTGTTAGACTGAGCAGGATCACAGCATTGCAGGTGAACGATGTCATATTGTTTTGTAGTGTTTGGCTAACATGAGCAGTGCAATCAGCAGCAGCTCACTCTTCATACAGGTTAACATCCTGTGATAATATTAGTAATTATTAAAAACTAGCAAATAATTATCAAGTAATTGATAATAATTTATTTTGTTTCTTTATTTAGTGGGTATTAGGCTGTTCAGTGTTTGTGGTCTATGTTAGCAGTGTACCTGTTAAAGTGGAAAGACATGGAACTGTAAAACTAATGTGCCCACATAAGCCTGGTTTATTTATTTACATCATACTGTCATTGCAGTATTGGACAGTGTTATCACACATCACAGATTTTCCTCATATCGTGCAGACCTACTCCTCAATCTGTACTCTTTTTTTCCTGCCTGAACTATTGTCACAAAGATAAATACAGCACGTTGTAACAGGTGTTAAGAGGGTAACATTAATATTTTTGCTGCAAATGGATCAGACACACACATATACACACATAGATTCACACAAATTGAAGTACACACATAAACACAAATGCCCCGTGGGCAGGAAGCAGCAGCAGCAGGGGAGGAAGTGATTTCGGGGGCTGAACCAGATGCTGTAGAGCTCCGCTTTGGAAACATCTCTGGCCACCAAATATTAAATCATTCTCTTTCTCATCTCTCTTTTTCTCTTCTTTATGACAGCTTGATTATTTATTTCATCTCTGTTTTTGACCCTCTCCCGCTCTCGTCCCTGCATCTCTGCGTCTAGTACCAGCAGAGAGAATGAAATATGTGATAAGAGAGAAAAACACATTTATCAGTTATGTCATCTCCGGAAGTGGAAGAAATGTGTCCTCTGCCGTGTTTCTCTGTTGGTAAACACGCCTGACGGTGTATAGATTTATTAGTTCTGTTATGCAAAGAGGATTTTGGCAAATGGCGTTCAATGATCTCTCAGATGGAGGCTGTGCCAGTGTTGCACGAACAGTTAATGTCGAAACAAACACCAGGAAATTGTTATCAGGTGCTTGTCCTGCCAGATACAGTCTTAGAGAAGGAAGTCAGAGCTCCAAAACAGGAACTGTTAAATTTCTTGCCACATTCATTTTCAGTTTTGAAATACTGAGATTCAACTGTAAAATAGTGATTACATGCAAAACACGTGCATAATATTGTGTGAAGTCAGGGCAGGGTGTTGTGGTATCGTGGCAAATGCAAATCAGACACTCAAATGATCTCATTTCCTTTTGGTTTGGATTTCCTGAAAAAGCATTTAGGTAGGTACCTCATTAACAAAGTTTAATACGCAAATAAATTCCAAATCAGCTGACAGACTGTCTCAGAGAAACTGCTTTACAGTTTTAACAAGACTGAGTCTGCAGCCACGCGACTCACACTGCATGAGGCTGATGGGAATGCCATTAGTTTTGCAGGTATTTGGCAAAAACTAGAATTGACATCTTGTAGTCGCCTTTGGGCTGTTTGATGCGCAGGTTGGCAAGTAGTCACATGACCAGTGCAGACAAGGAAATAGTCACATGACAGACTGTATAAAGTAGAGAAAATCACACATCAAAAATATAAGCAACAAATACATATATATATATATATTTTTTTTTTTATTTTTCATTTAATTTTCCAGTCCACACAGGCAAGATGGCACGTGACCTTTTCCAAAGGACCAAGATGCCTAAGACAACAAACAAAAGCAGTTTCAAAAAACAGGAAAGAGGTCGAGTTGTTGAGACATGTCACTCAAAACCACAAAATGTGAACCTTACGGTTGAAGGAGAAGTTGGGTGATTGCCAAATTTATAAAGAGATGACTTGGAAACCTCGAGATACTTGAACTCCTTCACCTGGGGCAGCAACTCACTCTCCATCATTTTCCAGCAGAGAACCATGGCCTCAAACCTGGAGGTGCTGACTCTCAACCCGGTCAATTCACACTCTGCTGCAAATGAGTGAAGGGAAGATGGAGCCAGAGATTGGCAGGCGGCTCCGTGCGGCACCAGCAGTAATGCGGCTCAGCTCTCAATTTACCATTCGATCTACGTTCCAACCCTCACCTATGGTCATGAGCTTTGGGTAGTGACCGAAAGAATGAGATCCCTTATACAAGTGGCCGAGATGAATTTCCTTCATAGGGTGGCTGGGCTCAGCTGCTGCTCCTTCATGTTGAAAAGAGCCAGTTGAGGTTATTCGGGCATATGATTAGGATGACTCCTGGACAACTTCCTTTGGAGGTTTTCCAGGCACGTCCCACTGGGAGGAGGAACCTGGGTAGACGCAGAACCCACTGTGGGATTAAATATCTCACCTGGCTTGGGAACACCTTGGGATTCCCCAGCAGGAGCTGGAAAGTGTGGCTCAGGGACAGGGACATCTGGAGCATCCTGCATAGTCTGCTGCCACCGCAACCCAACCACGTATAAGCAGAGGAAAATGGATGGATGGATGGACGTCTGGGAAACATAGCTGTCTGTACATACGTTTCTGTCAATCCAGAAAGTAGCTGCTGAGGATAAGAAAAAAACTTTGACCTGCTGGTGGCGCTACAGGAAAAGTCTGGGGATCACTAGAGTGAATAAGATTTGTCCCCTGGGCACTATGAATGCCTGTACAACATTTTGTTGCAGTTCGTCAAATAGTTTTTCAGATATTTCCGTCTAGACCAAAATAGTGGACCCACCGATTATACCCAGAGCGATCATAGCCTGCATGACTAAAAACACCAAGGAAATGATTCAGTATTGCGAGCAAAAACAGTTCAGTTTAATGTAAATGCATCACATTTTTTATGGATCTCTTACTCATTTCTAATAATAAATGTTTTACACAATTAGTAAGCGAAATATAAAAACGGTATATCAAACATGTTATTTAAATAAATAAGCATTATAAAAGCACAAATACAGTTACACAAAGGAGGAAATGACAGGCCTGTTTAGACATCCCACCACCAATAAAATCAAACATGATTATTCAGTTGCTGGTGTTCCTGTGTTGCAGCCATGCCTATCCCCACGGGGAGTCAAATAACCAGGACTGAATCAACTCATTCATTCCCAGTGAGACGCAGTGGTTTGACTGTGAGTCTCTGCTCATAAATCTCAGTCACACCAGCCTCCTTTCAGTGATGAATCTTTCTCTTGTAACTTAACAACAAGGATTGACTGCTTTGCCACAGAGGATCTGTACCTCTATTGTGTTTGTGATATATTTGGCGATTGATTCTCAAAATAACACGTCCCAGCAGTGCCACAGGGGAAGAAATGCATTGTTGTCAAATACAGATATGCATTATTATTGCTTCTGGATTGCACTGTACATATTTAAGTATAAAGAATAGTTATTTTGAGGAATATTTTGGGAAGAGTTAGATGAGAGGCTCAATACTCTCATACCGAGGTGGCACCAAGTCATTGTTTTCAAAGTCACAAGAATTAAATTATTTTGGTATCATGTTTTCTATCTGAAGCTCAGTGACATAATGTTAGTTCTTCCTGGTTTTGTCCGCAGCTTGATTGGCTGCTGTTAGATTGGTTCAAACAAACTGAATCTGGGGAATTAAGTGTTGACTTACTGGGAATGAGTGGTGTTAACATTAGTTAATTCAGAAAATGTAAGAAAACAAATTAAGAGAATTAGAGAGCTCTAAGTGGTGTTTGGTGGATATTTTGGCTTATATGAGGATTTGCTGAATTTCACTGTTGAAGCTGTTTGAAGCTATCACTTTGGGCTCTGGCAACTTGTGACAGGCATTATTCCCAGTTTTCTGACATTTTACAGACAAAATGAATAATCTGAAAAATATCCACAGATTAAATGATGATAGAAATAAGTTATTGTATCATTGTTGTGTGATTGTGTGAAGATAAGCATGTTGATCTGCTATTAACTGAGGTTTACAGTAGTTAAAATATGCAAAGTAGTGCATTTGTCCCCCAATAAAAAGGCAAATTGACCTTCACAGTGTCAAATCTAAGTGCATGCTTTCATTTGTGTGGCTTCTGGACACTTTGACTGGCATTAGTGTAGTTTGTTACAGGAAGTCATGAAAGCAGGAAAGTCAAAGTCATCTGGGAGAAGTGATGTAATTATTTAAAGGTTCCCAGCTTGTGATCGCATGGATACAAGAGTAATGAGAGCCGCTTGTGAACCAACCAGAGAAAGTTATTAAAGCACCACCACACCATTAATGTCGAGCTGTATTTTTCTGAGGATTTATAGACTCATATAATGACATCATAAGGATTTTCCTGTAATTGAAAGGATGATACTCCATCACAGCAGCCATATTTCGCTCTCCATGCGGCTCTCAGTCACCCACTTTTCCCATGAGCACCCTTTCCTCAAACATTTCAAACAAGTCGGCAGTGGAGGTCCTGCTGGAGAGACGCCCTGTCTCTCCTAATTCAGCCGTCTGTTAGAGCACAGTCCAGTATTCACTGCTGCCATATACTAATCCTTTCATTAGGCTCGGCTTCAGGCAGCCCTGTCAAAGAGCTGACTGTGTGCAGAGTCAAGAGAGACTGAGACTGATACACAGAGATACATTTACAGATACGTACTATAACTCAAACACTGAAATACCTTCCCTCAAATACATATATAGAAATACATATGCATACTCCAGACATTCCTGCATCCAAATACACCTCAATGTCACTTTTCTGTAATGGTGTTGTGGCCTTAATGCTCACATTATGATCACCTTTTTGGCTTTGCACCCCTTAAATGAAGCAATGTCTACTTGTGACAGGTTAATGTAGTGTTGTCATGAGCTGTGAGAATGGGTTTTTTTCCGTCTTGGACTGCTTGATTTTGAGGGATTTTTAGAGACCTTGAGAGATTAAAGAATCTCACAACAAATAAACAAATATCAGGGAAGGAGCAGAAAAAATAACCATTATTGTGTATATCAGAAATGTCTTTCTTATCCCCTTGAAGGAATAGATAGACCGTTTGAGAGATAATATTTGTTTTCCTGCCAAGAATTAGATGAGAATATTGATTCTTCAGATGAAGCTTTGTTAGCTTAGCATAAAGACCGGAAACAGGGGTAAGCTTATTTTCTTTCTGGCAGATTTAAATGAGACATTTATACCAATCTTGTTCCAGTCCATTAAATGAGGTGTTACAGTCAGGAGTCATTAGCTTAGCTTAGCATAAAGGCTGGATATAGAGGAAATGGGTAGCATAGTTCTGTTCAAATGTAACAAAATCCATAACTTGTTTTTACACATCAGTTTTTGTATATTTTTTTATTTGTATTTTCTTACCCTCAGACATGTACTATGCCATCTGTTTACCCCTGTTTCCAGTCTTTTTGCTAAGCTATGCATACATGCAACTGACTGTAGCCTTGTATTTAAAGCAATAGTTTGACATTTTGGGAAATTGCACTTATTCACTTTCTGGCGGAGTTAGATGAGAAAATTTACATCACTCTCATTTCGGTCCATTAAATAAAAAGCTAGAGTCAAGACTTGTTAGCTTAACTTAGCATAAAGACTGGGGGAAGCAGCTAGCATGGTTCTGTCTGAAGTTAACAAAATCTGTAACTTCCACTGGAAATTGCACTCTGGCTAAGAAAGTCAGTTTATCTTTAGCAATGTTTATGCTCAGCTAAGCAAACCATCTCCTGGCTCTAGCATCACATTTAATCCACTGTGACCCCTCTGATTTTTCTTGGCACACTTTGCTGACTTTCTGTTCAGTGTCCCAACCCTGAGGATGGAAACCACTGATCTAGATGGCTAATTATTAATGTTAATTCTGAACTTCAGTCCGTCCATTATCTATACCCACATGGGTTTTTCAGGGTCGCTGGAGGAAACTGGAGCACCCAGAGGTCTGAACCCTGGGCTTAAAATAAACTACCAGAGAAATTTTATTTGGAAACATTGCTTTTGTATCAGTCCTTCAACCACCACAGTAAAAAATGCTTCATGATGAATGTAATAGTTTTAAATAGACAAGGACATTTTTGGGGTTTCTTGAAAAAGATATTTAATCTCAAGACTCACTGTGGTTAAATAAATAAACAAACAGAGAGCATTCTAGCAGTATGACACTACAGTCACCCACTGCAGATATAGACAGATACATTTATGGATATGTCCCAGTTATTTTGTCTCTGTATCCACTGAGCACACACTCACAATATATATACTGTCATTTGAACATTTTTAAGCACACACCCTTGCACTCTGCCTCATATTCTCACACATCTGTGACAACATTGTTTTGTAGGAGCTGCAGTCCTGGAGGAATGCTTGGTTTGGCGAAGGCAGTTAAACCATTTGCCACCCTAAGCGAACACGTGAAAGTGGCCTGGCATGTTTCTGACTTTTAAGTGACACAATTAATGTTGATGAGATGCCGTTGGTGGAGGTCAAGATGTTAATAAACCTCTCTGTCTCTCTCCTTTCTGTTTTCTCTGCCAGGAAAATGACATGGGAAAAACACAGACACTGAGGGAGGATTTGCTTTCTCATGAAACGAAGCATTTTTGTCCCACGCATAACCCTGCTTCTTCTGGGCTAATGTGGTCATTCGAAGTTCCTGTTAACAGGCAGGCAGACAGGAAGAGGACATCATGGACTGACTGAGAGAGTCAGAGTACATGCAAACAGATGAGTCATATATGACTGATAGATGATGTAACAATGTAATGATGTCTTCAAGCAGACCATGGACCTAATTGGACCAACAGAAAGGGAGAAAGTGTTTTTACAAGCTTTTGACCCTCATACAATCACTTTGCCAATGACAAAACAAGTTACAATCTCAAGCAGTGGAGGACCAATGAAGTAATTCAGATTAAATGACCTCATACTGATAAGTAGCCGCCTCCTCACTGGGTGATGGAAACACAATCACAAATGGACTCTTATCACTGTGGCTGGAGTGTGTGAGGTTACATGATATTTCTTTGTGGGTGTGTGTGTGTGTGTGGACGGCAGTTTAACTCAGTGAGTTTTGATGCTACATGCAGCGATGTTGCGGCGTGGACTTCTAGCCCGGGTCTCCCGTGTTGGAGGGGTGCTGGTGCTCCTCTGCTGCTCCCTGTCGCTCCTCTATGTGATGACCTGCAGTCCACCACACTCTGACGACCCTCCGCTGAGTCACGCCCTGCCACGCGCTGGACCCATCCACCCCAGCCTGGGGGGCACGGGGCCGGGGATCGGAGCAGGAGCAGGTGGTACGGGAGGAGCCCGAGTTGGGGCTGCTCACAGTGGTGGACCCCCTGGTGTTCAGTCTTATCAGGCTCTCCTCCAAGAGCGTGAGGAGCAGCACCGCCTCCACATCTCCTCCTTGAAGAAGGAGATAGCTCAGCTCAAGGAAGCTTTGCAGGAGCGGAGCCAGCAGCTTAAAGGAGTGCAGGAGAGCCTGAAGAGAGCCGCAGGGAGCCCAGCTGAGGGACAGGAGACTGGGGCTGCTTCGCAGGGTGGTGGTCTTGGGGAGGCTCAGGGAGCTAAGAGCCAGCAGGCGGACCTCCAGGAGTTCCTGCGGAGCCAGCTGTCAAAGGCCGAGGTGACCGCTGGCACCAGGCTGCCCAGCGAGTACGCGGTGGTGCCCTTTGAGAGTTTCACTCTGCAGAGGGTCTACCAGCTGGAGATGGGGTTGACACGTCACCCTGAGGAGAAGCCTGTGAGGAAGGACAAGAGAGAGGAGCTGGGGGAGGTGCTGGAAACGGCCCTGCACAGCCTCAACACGCCATCGACCCAGCAAGACAGCAGGAGTGCAGCAGAAAAGACTCAATCGAGCAAAGTGTACTCACCGTCCGACTTTATAGAAGGTGAGAACAAATCAAATGTCTGTTTCTCATAGAAATCTCATTTATGTACAATTTACTTGCGTCATTAAATATTAGGACTGCAATTTTTTTTTAACGGATAGTTAAACACCTTAACAATAGATTAATCATTAATAATCACTAAGTTTCACACATTCCTTTTTCTCAGTTTACAATTGTAGTGGCACATAAGTTCTGTGGAACAATTTATGAAGCACAAGCAGTTTAAACAAACAGAATAATAAAACAATAAGGCTCTGACTCAAAACAGCCGCTCCAGTCCATCCGGCCTTATCCAAAAGATCGCTCCACCAAACAAAACAAAATCAAATGGGGGCACAATTACTGACATTTCCAGACTAAAAAGGCAGACCAAACCAAAACATGAAACATATGTTATCGGCAGGAACCAAAATCAGCATCAACTATCAGCCAAATGCTGGTAAAATATGCAAAAACCTGGTAGATTTGCTTCACTCACCAGCCAAATAAACAATTGTAATCTATTGAGTGGCTGGTAATATTTGAAAATTCACTAGGCATTTGGCTGTTGGACAAAAAAGTTAATTTTGGTTCCTCATTGTTGCTTATTACATTTTTAATCAGTTAAATTCTTAACAGTGATTAATGATTAATTATTAACGTCCCTAGTAAATATGTTTGGAGGGAAATGTAGTGCTGCCTGGATGATGTTTTCCATGAAAGGACCAGTGTGTGGGATTTAGTGCCATCTAGTGGTGAACGTGCAGATTGTGGGCACAAGTGTGAAACGTGCAAAATGCGAAAGGCCCTCTCAAGAGCCAGTGTTTGGTTTGTCTATTCTTGGTTACTGTAAAAAACAAGGCGGTGCAACATGGTGGACCCTGTGGAAGAGGATCTGCACCATCTATATTTATAAACTGCTCATTCTCAGGTAACGAAAATGCAACAGTTCTTATTTTCAGGTAATATATACACTAATGGATACATACTTATGAATATTACATCTATTTTCTGTCATATTTTGCCAGTCAGTCCCTGTAAATCTGATAGACTGGACCTTTAGCTTGCTGTACATGTAAAAAATATTAACTCACAAAAATGTATGAATAGAGTATGAATGCCATAGAAAATGCAAATTGAGCCCAGAGCAAAAACAGCGAGTTTAAATGTCAAGGTTTAGTTTCTGTGCCAGTGATTTTGTTGTTCTTGTTTTCTCCAGGGTGCAGCTTTTGTTTAAACCCCTTGAGATTTCTGAGTGCCAAAGATCATGTTTTCCCCTGTTAGTTTTTAACATCTAATCTTTGAAGATTATCTGAAACATAAACTTTTTTTTTAAGGAAACATAATTTTTAGCATCAGCTCCATCATCATTATTTCTTTGTCAACAAATCTCTGTCGCAGGCTGATGCTTTGTGCGCTGAGTTCATGTGAGGCCACAGGAGACATTGTCCAGTCTGCTGCCGGGCAAAGAACCATAACTGTACATACACATAGGCTATAACACACCCTACTGAACTCACTGGGAGAGAGGCTATTCTGGTCGTCCGGACCAATTTTCTTGTTTGAGGCCTTACGTCAGATTGTTCCTCCAGAGAGACAGTGTTTTTCAATTACTGTGCTATTACAAGGATTATTACTTGCAAATAGACCTACGGAGGTCTGTGGGGTTAGAGAGAAAAGGAACTGGAATACAGAGAGGGAGAAGTGAAATCGGAGAGAAGAGAAAGACTGGGAAAAAGAGGAAGGAAACACATCGCTGGAGTTAAACTTTGCCTTCAAATAGAGCTTGGATGATGGAAAAAGAGCAGACAGACACATAGAGGGAGGAAATAAAGAATAAAGAGAAAGTGATGAGCAAGTCAGCAAAATGAGAGAACAGAAAGACATCTCTAGGCAAAGATTTACGGTCTGATAGCTGCTTGAAATTAAGGCCTTCCTGTTAAGTTGGCTTGCTTCCTGTGATGGGAGGCCTCATTTCCCAGAGGGACCCGATAAGCTTTCATTTAGTAAATATGCTGAACAATTTAGACTAAATGCCTTCACTTCCTGTCTGACTGTCTGTCTGTCTAACTGCAGTTGTCTGTCCCTTTTTAAGGACAGAACTCATCGCTTGGCAAGTTCACTTTGCATGCCTCCACTGTTTGTGTGCAGTTTCAGCTCACTTGCTTGCTAATGCAGCCCTGAAAGCTCCCTGAAGATGCTTTTGTCAGTCTGGCAATCTAGACTGCCTTTCAGTTGTCTGGCTGGTTGGATAAATCCCTGCTTGTTCAAGATTTCCCTAAAATCAATGTCCATTAAGGAGCATTAAGAGAAAAATATGAGCAGGAGGTAGTTGCCGTTTCATTAAAAGAAAGCTGCACTCTCCTGCTGTCTATGAATACAAGCAGATGCAGACAAATGTGAAGGGATAGTTTGGATTATTTTATGTGGGGTTATATGACTCTAAATGAGAGTCTAAATATTTTGAATGATGATTTAAGTGCCCTTAGTTTTACTGCTCATAACAGAAATATTATTAAACAAAAGTTGTGTTAATAAATAAGATCAGGGTCAGTACTTGCACCACAACCACATGATGAGGCTGCGTAAAATCATAGAGCCACCAAATGGTACCTGTGGTTGTATTTGCTATACCCTCATGTATTACCTACAGTAGATGGTGGTCAGCTCAGCCGCAGTTAGGAATAGCAAAGAGGAGCGCCAGCACAGAAGCTAAGCAATGTACCGCTGTGGACAGGGTCAGCAAAGAAAGGTATTTTAGCCATTTAAAAAAGGTCCACCTAAAAAAATCTTAAACTGGCATTCAATACCAGCTTAAGGCACTTCAGCTGATATTGATTACCAGTTTTAGTGCCTTTTCTCATGGTAAACCACCCTTACGTAAGCCAAATACCACTCTAAAAAAAACCAACCAAACTCCATAGGCAAAATCAGTACTTTTACCTCACAGACGACAGGAGTTGCTGGTCTTCCTCCGCCTCGATCTGTTAGTTTGCTTGTGTTATTTTGTGACTGCGGTGAATCCAAACTATCCTTTTAAAACACCAAAGTCACTCAGTAACACAAACAAATTAACAGATTGAGGCAGTGTAAGCTCAGCAAGTTCCAGGGTCTGCAAGCTAAAATTACTAATTTCACCTATGGAGTTTGGTCAGTTTGGAGAGAGTGATATTTGGCTTAATATAACAGCTGTTTCCTGACAGAAAAGGCTGTCTGGCTGCAAGGTAAAGTAGTAAAGATATTCTAAATATAGCGTACACTTGTACCGATATAGATTTTTTTAGGCAGACCTTATTTTTAGTGGCTAAAATCCATTTTGCTGCTGACCCTGGCCACAGCAGTACATTGCTTTACTTCTGTGCTGATGTCCCTCTCTGATTCTTGAAACTGGAGGCATGCTGACCGCCATCTACTGTAGCTAATACGCTGACTATCGTTAAGTACCTCATACTCCCCCACATCAAATAATCCAAACTATCCCTTTAAAATCACCACCACATAAACACACACACACAGATTACACAGGACCACACACAAGCTTATACACATGTAGGAGGCTCCGCCGGGTGACCTATGGCTCATTTCCTCCAAGCCAGGTGCCCCTATTACTCACTTTAAAACCTCCACCCACTCACACGCTGAAGATGGTGACCTTCAAAGAACAGATCATGCACCGCAGATACATACACGCATGCACGCATGCACGCATGCACACGCACACACACACACACACACACACACACACACTAAAGTACCATGTTTGAAAAGATGCTCCATGTGAATGAGGAGCAGCTGTGTTCATTTCCTGAGGTTGTGATCAAGGCTGAGCAGAACAAACTCGGAGGATATCCTGGCTGTACTTGTGCACAAACACACTCACATATTTGTGACCTTCCAGGGATTTGTGTACACACAAAAACTTCAAAGTGTCCCGGGGTTCAAGAAGAAACTGGACTGTAGTGTTTGGAAGTAGGAAAGCTGTTGCATGCGTGCCGTCATGTCTCCAGAAAGTTCCATTTATAAAGTGCTAAATTGTTTTCCCAATTACATTGTGGTGATAAATGTTACATTATCATCTACAAGAGCGACACAGAGAGTGAGGTTGCTGTTAACATACATACTTTACTCAGAGCTATCCACAGTCCAACATAAACACTGGTTAAGTTTGTGTAGAAAAAGCAGACAGGGAAAGATTTTGGTCTCAATTAAATGTTAAAGGGATAGTTTGGATTGTTTGAAGTGGGGTTGTATGAGGTACAAATAATCCAAACTATCCCTTTAATAAAAAATGTCTTGTCTTTTTTCTTTTTTCTGTATGAAACGAGACCACAGTCTTTTCCTGCCCTTAGCCAAGGGTGACTAATGCCCAAACATAGCCATAAAAATGTGTTATTTTTTAAATGCTGCAGTTGCTGTGAGTTAATATTGTATTGCAAGAACTAGAGCTGGGTAATGTGCAAGTGTGGCAATATTGATAATTATTGATATTGAGGCAATATTGTAGGGGCTATTGGTGCTCTATTGGTTCACAAAATATTAATGCAATGAGTGTTATAATAAAAATAATAATCAGTAATGTAAATTTAATGACTAAGTGGGTGAAGACAAATAATAGAACGGCTAGAACAGTCTGGTAAGTTCAGAAAATTACATCACTTTGCTGTAATGCAGCCTTTAAACTAGGAAAAGACAGCACTTGTGCTATATCACAATTTCCATAGTCTAATAGCTAGTCTCATATCATTATATTGATATAATATAGATTTATTGCACAGCCCCAGTGAGATCAGATTTTTGGTGGGAAATATTAAACTATATTCTAGTGAATATTATGCTCAAGATTAACGTTTTCCCCCGTTATGTTAAAGGTTCAGTGTGTAAGATTTACAGGGATTTATTGCCCGATGTGGCTGACGTGTATGTCTTTATTACTGTATAATCACCTGAAAATAAAAATCATTGTGTTTGTTTACCCTAGAATGAGGTTCCTCTGTCTGCCATGTTGAACCACCATGTCTCAATGGTAGCCCATAATGTACAAATCAAACACTGGCTCTAGATTGGGCCTTTTGCCCAAGTTTCACACCAACCGTAGTTTCTCCTACACATCTGGAAGGGGACCGTCAGGTGGTACTGGTAATGGTATTCAGTTGGTTGCAATCTACAGCCTCGCCACTAGATGCCATTAAATTCACCACACTGTTTGACTTTGACTCTTTTTATAGCGCCATCATTAGGTCAAAATTTGTCCAATACTTGTACTTGGTTACTGACTAAATAGCTGCAAATCTGACTTTATTCCCATCAGCCTCAGCTGTACTTTGTGTTTAGCGCTAATCAGCAAATGCTAGCGTTCACATATATATATGATGGTGAGCATGCTAAATATTATTCCTACACAGCATCAGCATGTTATCATTGTCATTGTTAGAGTGTTAGCATTAAGCTCTAAGCAGCTCTCACAGCGCCACTAGCATGTCTTTACCTTCGGACAGAGCCAGGCTAGTTGTTCCCACCTGCTCCTATGCTAAGTAAGCTAGGCTAAGCCTCTCTAAAAACACTAGACCAGGCTATAGCATCCAGGAAAACACGGGATGCGTCAGAGTGGAGGAAACTCGGAAAATGTGACTTAATGTAACGTGAATAAAACATAAATATTACTTCGTCCATCAGCATGATTTCTGCCTGATTTTTGTCAGATAGATTGTCAAGATTTTCATTTTGAAGACAACAACTGCCATGATCACACACTACTTCATATGTCATCAAACTATGTCTTTTGTTATTGTTTTAATGTGATAGAGAAAGCGACCCATCATGGCAGAACTTACATATTGTGCTTTTGAATAAGCTCATACACTGTATATTACTGTTAAACATAAATAACCACTGACAATTACAAAAAAACATGCATGGTCACTGGCACTGTATCTTAAGTTTGTTTGTCTCGAGTTCATGTCTCTGTGTCTCACCCATCAGGTATCACCCGTACAGAGAAGGACAAAGGAACATTGTACGAGCTGACCTTCAGAGGGGAGTCAAGTAATGAGTTCAGGCGTATGGTCCTCTTCCGTCCCTTTGGACCGCTGATGAAGGTGAAAAACGAGAGGGTGGACACAGTCAACGTCCCGATCAACATCATCGTCCCGCTGTCCAGACGCACAGACAAGTTCAAACAGTTCATGCACAACTTCAGGTGGGACTCATTACTGATTAAACATTTTCTTCAACTTTTTGATTTGTTTATTCTGCTTCTGGCTGTTAATTGCAAAGTCACACAAGCAATGTGACATAAACAAGAAGCACCACAGTAAATTATTCAGGACGGCTCTTTGTGTGACATGTAACTAATTCAGGAAAATGTGATACTCTGTTATCCAAACCCAGTTTCAATTCCAGTTTTACATTTTAATTGGGCAGACAGGGACAAGGAGTGGGAGAGATTAAAGGAAAGAGATGATTTTCCTTCTTTTCTTTTTTTTTTAAAGGAACATTTTGAAACTCCACATGAAGTCTTATCAGTTAATTTATTTTGGTGCTGGTCGGCGTATTCAGAATGTAAAACAAATATGGGAGATTTAAATGATTCAGACAAGAATAAAGACGGTCTCAGTTTTTATCAGTCACTGCATGCCCACGGGAAAACTAATTTCATACAAATTTTAAAGCATATAGCTAATAAGCATCTCAAATATACCACTTTATGCCCCAAATAGACCGGGGCTGGTATGTGTGCAGTATGTGGTAAAACCATGAAGAATTGTTGATAAAGACAAGCTGAGAAGGGCGGTCAAATCTCATCAGCTAACAGCAAAACGGGCTTGTTTCAGCTCCACAGTCCGTCAGCGTCAGTTGAGGAAACATCCCCCCTAATGTCTGTGATTTATTGTGCTGCCGCTGCTGCTTATCACAGCTCTTTTTACATGGTAAATCCTGCTTAGTAGCAGTGTTGTAGCCCATTAAAATGCCCCCCTGGGCAGACCAGCAGTAGTTGATATACAGCATGGCAAGAAGTGTACTTACTTGAAAGACTCGGCGAGTCGCTGAGCAAACACTTTACCCTCATCCATATTAAAGGTGTGCCAGGAGAAACAGTGTGTGCGTGTGTTTAGGGTGTGATAACAGTGAGTAACTGTGTGTTTATCGAATATTCTTTATTCACATTTCGACAGGAAAATATCATCATTTATGATGCTCTGTGATATGTTTCCCAAATACAGAATATAGAGATAAAAAGTGAATTCATACAAAAAGCAAACTGTAGACATTTACAGACAGGTACTCTGGAGTTTAAAAGGAAAAAAAAAATGCTCTTACTACCTGATGAATTATAATAGTTTTTTTTCCCCCCGATTTTGTGGTCCCAGTGACAAAATGAAGAATGCCTCATCAGATTCCAGCAAAAAATCAATTTACTTTTAATAATGCCTGCATTTACAGAGCGCCCGTAACGCAGCAGCATCTATAATGATAATATTAATCGTATTATTCACGGCTACTCAGTATCATCTGCACGTATTTAGTCTTTTTTAAACATATTGAGCTCATCTAGTTGTGCTTTATGAGACATTTTCCCTCGTGTGCTTCTGGGGTAAATTCTGACAAATGTGTGTGTGTGTGTGCTGTGGGAAAGGAGATGAATTATCTTCAGCGTGTGTGTGGTATATTTGACACGTCTCCATCAAAGTGCCTGCAGGCATCTCCCACCTGGTCTCTTTTTCATCTGCTTACGATCTCTCCCTGTGCAATAAAGGGACAGTTAACCCCAAAATCAAAGGACATATTTTTTCTAACTTGTAGTGCTATCAATCCATCTAGACTGTTTTGGTGTGGAGTTTTTGAGATATCGGCCATAGAGATGTCTGACTTCTCTTTTATATAATGGAACTAGATAGCACTTAGTTTGTGGTGCTCAAACTGCCAAAAAATACATAACTATCTGTCTGCTTCTGTCTGTATACATCAGTTGACAGGATCTGTGGATTATCTTGAGTAACCGGGTCATGATTTCTGCAAAAGAGACCTCGCTGTTAGGTTTTTCAAACTTACTTTTTGAGTGCTTTGAGCATCGCAAGCTGAGTGCCATCTTGTTCCATTATATTCAAGAGAAGGCAGATGGACGCCCTGGTAGCTCAGTTGGTTGAGCATGTGTCCCATGTACTGAGGCTAAAAGTCCTCTACTGTGGCCATGGGTTCGGTTCCAAACTCTGGCCCTTTGATGCCCCGCCCCCCATCCTAATCCACATCGAAAAAAAAAAAAATCCGCAGGACCACTTGCTAAAGTTTAACTGTTTACTTTGACACAACGTGTCACACAAAGTGGTACAGAAAAAATGTCTGTTTCCAAAGTTATCATATTACAGCATTAAATCCAAGCAAGAATTGTAAATGATAGAAAGAGAGGGAGTGGTCAAAAAAAGCTGGTTAAAAGTTTGCACTTAATAGGAAGCAACAAACAGTTACCTGCTCCCAAATATTATAAATGTGCCATAAATGAGAATTTTATGCATTTTAAATTATCCAGACACATTAATTTCTTGCACTACTGTAAATATGAGCTGCATGTCCCATAAATATTATTTCCAATTTGTTCTTAATCAATTAACTATGCAGATTACTGTTGTTTTACTTGTTTTACATATTAACTTAAATAATAAATGTGCTGCATTTAGGCTTCTCCACTCAGCAACTCACACTAAAACAATCTAGATGGATGAAGAGCTCTACAGGCCAGAGGAAAAATATGTATTTTTGAATAGGTAGTGAACTGTACCTTAAATCTAGAGTCAGAATGAGAAGAGCCAGGATTATAGCTGAAAATGAAGATTATTTTCATAATCAATTAAATTTCATGTTCTGTTTTTGATTAATTGGTTAATTCTTTTGTCTGCAATTATCAGGAAACAGTAAGAAAAAGTACATTGCAATCTCCTAGATCCAAAGATGACATCTTTTAAATGCAGACCCTGCCCAAAACCCACAGAGATGAAATTTACAGTGAAAAGCTGTAAATCATCACAGTCGAGAAGCTGAAACCAGCAAATTCTTGACGAACGATTCAAGCAATTTAGCAATAAATTATCTGAGCTGTTGTCGGGCTAATCATTTCAGCACTTTTGGAAAGAGTCCAAAAGAGGCCTGCTCCTTAAAAACCCCAATTTGACCACAGAGCTCTTCCTTCCTGTAATCCAACCCTGCTCAGTTTGAGAGTGCTTTCATCCATAATGTCCCTTCCTCTTGTGTGTTTGTGTGTCCATACAGGGAAGTGTGTGTGCGTCAGGACGGCCGGGTCCATCTGACGGTGGTGTATTTTGGGAAAGAGCAGATGAGCGAGGTCCGCAGCACTCTGGAGAACACGTCCAGGTGGGTTGGAGCCGCAGCCAAGATCAGATCTTTGAATTAGAGGCCAAACGCAGAGTATGGAATTGAATTTATGTAATGAAATGAGTGCTGCCGCAGTCATGCACCCGCTTTTTCCACACATACACCAGAAACCACTCTTCTTCACATTTTTTGCAATCTGTCTCCCTCTCTCTCACGACACACACGCTCAAAACACACACACCTCCTGGCTCGGCGTCCTGCCATAGCCAGTCATCTGTCTGATGAATAATGGAGCAGTGTGCCACCCACACCGAGGAGCTGAGAGCTACCAGCCAACACAGATAAATTACAACGGACCTGTGATCATCCCTGACTCACGCTAAAGCTCTCACATGGACCTCGACACCCACACCTCTGGAGACGATCAGGAGTCAGAACCACTGTGGATTGAGCCGCAGATTCCCTGAGGGGGTTGCTATGGTGACGCTTGTCGATTCCCAGCCCCGAAGGTTTTTGTGTGGCCTTGAATCAGTTGGATGTCTAGTATCACACAGCGTCTCTTTGTCCCTCTGTGTCTCTGCCTGCTGCTGTCGCTGAGAGGGAACTGTGAAGATTAAAAAAAAAGGCAGCGTTAAATACACTCAAAGTGAAGAGTCACATGAAAGTGTAAAGCACAGAAACATGCAACAAACCTGGAATATTATTGATTTTAGTGTGCAAGAATCCTCAAAGGAGTGATAGAGAGGGTTTCTAAGACAAGCGCGCTGAATGAAAATCAGCTGGAGCAGAAGTAAGTGGAGGTACAGCTAGTGAAAGAAGAGTGTTGGATAAAGTACACTGTAATTTTTCTCCCTGAGCAGCGGGTCTGCCTTGAACTCTTTAAGGCTTTTTGTATTCTTCTCACAGACTCACAATGCATTCATCAGTTATGGAGCTGCTTATCTGGGTGTGAATCAGTGCCTGTAATCAACTCTGTACTTTTCCTTTTTCTTTTATCTGGCTTTCAGAGTGTGTTTGAAATGAGTGGGAATCATCATTGGAAGATAACTACCTGTGGTTCCATTATATTATCTTGAAGGCAGACACACTGTTACAGTGTACACAAAGATGCAATCAGAACCTGCATAAAGGCTCTCAGAGGAGGAGGCATGCACGTGTACATGTGAAATTGAGCTGTTATTGAGGGTTATTTTCTTGAGCAAGTCATCTATCAATTTTTCTTAATGAATAGATTAATAGTTTGGTCCATAGAATAGTAAAAGCAGTGACTGGCTAGGAGTGTGGTTTTGAGAAAGTTGGCAGGGTTTGAACTTCTCCCTCATGCCCTGATTGCCCATTCTTTGCCCATTTATTTCTGTGACTTTTCATGTATTCAAACAAGTGCAACACTGTGATTACTTTCCAGGAGAGACCGCTTGAGAATGCTCATTGGTGTCCTCATTTTTAAAGCCCCCATCATCTGAATGTCGCCATTCAGAACAGCTATAAACACTTTTCCCTTTAGAGGTGGAGGCACAACATGATGCACAAACTAGTTCTTTTTGAAGCATAACTGAAATTTAACTTAAATTTTGAACTGATTTTTACACAATCATCTTGTGGGGACCATGAATGTCTGTATGAAGATGCTGAGCTTATCCATCAGATGGATTGAGAGGTATTTTGCTGGATAAGTGAAAACTTTGACCTGCTGGTGGCACAAGAGGAAAAGTCGAGGCAACCATTCAAGTCATTAGGATTCATCTTCTTGGGACCATAACTGTCTTCACAAAACTTCATGGCAATCCATCTTATAGGTGCTGAAATATTTTAGTATAAATCAAAGTGGTGGATCAACTGTCTGACAGACAGGCTGTCATTGTGATCCCTGGAGCCAGTGCTGGTAGCACTGCTAAAATCCAAGCACAAACCAAGCATTTATTAAGTTATACTGAACTAATTTTAGGTAATTTTACTTCAGGAATACATTTGAATTAATCAGCTATCACAATTGTCTTTTATTGACCAACTAACTAATCTGTCACACTAACTGAATGATAGTGTACCCATGCATGCAAATACTAACAAAAGCTTATTATAATCAAAATTCCAACTTTAACCCTAAAAACCAAGTCTAAACCCTAAAAGAAGAGCTGAGGATCAGCCAAATTGTTCTCACTCTGAAGGTCTAAACTTCAAATTGGTTCACACAAAGAAACAGTTCAAATGCAAACACACACCTTCACTCACAAACAAGTCAATATCTGTTCCCTGCAGTGATGGCATCATTAGTGGCCGATCTGGTTCCACACTGCCCTTCGTACAAATTAAATTCACCTCTAGAAAGTGGTTTGATTTGTTTCTGCTCCCATACAACCTCTAGCTATTTGTCCTTTTTTCATCACATGCAGTCACACTCCCTGCTTTTTAGTAGCAAAGTGTCCCAGGCTTAAATTCTTCCAAAAAAAAGGCTGACTATCAACAGCCAATACAAACCACTTGAGGCAAATTTCCCTAACGGGATCTAAATTGTCCCAGATTTCCACCAGCTTTCTAGCCCCTACCAGCCGCTCTTCAGGGATCAAGTGAGGTTAAAATATGCTTGGGTTTTTATTGCAGATGCTAATTATTTTGGGTGTGTACCCCAATCAGCAACAACATTCCAGTAAAACTACCTGCCTAATATTGTAATTTCGTGGAAGTCCCCTTATGCCACCAAAACAACTCTAACTGGACTCCACGAGACCTCTGAGGGTATCTTGTAGTATCTGGCAAGAGGATGTGAGCAGCAGATCTTTTAAATCCTATAAGTTGCAAGCTAGGGCCTCCATGGATCAGAATTGTTGTTCCAGCACTTCCCACAGATGCTTGATTGCATTGAGATCTGGGGACTTTGAAGGCCGGGTCAACTCCTTGTCCACACCAGACAACTTTCTTCCATTGCTTCATGGTCCAGTTCTAACACTCACATGCCCATTGTTGGCCTTTTTGACCGAGGACAGGGGTCAGCATGGGTAATCTGACTGGTCTGCAGCTGCGCAACCCCATGCGCAGCAAGCTGTGATGCACTGTTTGTTCTGACAACTTTATGACATCTTTCATCAGAAACCTCTTTCACACATGCACTGCAACTCTGAACTTGTCAAGACAATACCCATAGGAGCTGTATGTGAAGACGCAAATGTTCACCTTAGTTGGCCTGGACCTAACCCTGCCTGAGTCATAGTTATTAAACCACCTACTGACAACAAGAAGTAAGTCTTGTGTGACCCTACATAAAATTTTCATAGTGTAGCAGCTTCAATTAATTTTGAGAATCGGTTTCAAAATGCATGCTGCATGTGTAAAAGGTAAACTTGGACGATGTCCCAACAGCTATAGCCAGCATTAACTTGTTCAGCAGTTTGGGCTACAGTAGCTCTTCTGTGGGATCGGACCAGACAGTCTAGCCTTTGCTCCCCACACGCATCAGTGAGCCTTGGGTCCCCGTGACTCTGTCGCTGGTTCACCAGTTTTTGTACCACTTTTGGTACACACCCCACAAGACCTACTGCTCTGACCCAGTTGATGAGCCATCACAATCTGGCCCTGGTAAAAGTCACTCAGACTCTTACGCGTGCCCATACTTACAACATATTAAAATGCAGAACTGACTCTTCACTTGCTGTCTAAAAACCAGGCATACACTACATTATGGGCGATCACAGATGAAAGAGGACCAACATGAAAGAAACATAATGGTGGTCCCTCATCTTACTGTTAGAGAGGGTCTTGTGACCAAAGATACCCTGGGACAAAAGTCAGAAATTTAGGATAACGATCTCACAATGTGACTGGTGCTACGACCTACGTCTACTAACCAACCAATATGAATGCACAAAAGTATGTTTCTGCATACTACAAATACTTGACGTTACCTCAAACTATCTTTGCAAAATTGTTCCAAGTTGGCCTCTTTTCCCAAGCCATAACTGGGCTACAGCAGCGCAGATGGATGATGCTACACTAATTTTCTTGTACACTGATTTTCATCGTAGCCTACAATTCAGTGGGTGTGATCATTGTACAGTCTACATACATCAAACTAGATGTTGTACCCAAGTTTATTAGATCTATGTCACACAGTGTGGCTTGCTATAAACTTATATGATTGCAGAAATCTCAGTCTGTACACGGCTTAATATGTCCTACCCTTTGACTTGAGCCATTGTGACGCAATGATGAATGTTATTTACTTGAATGTTGTGACTGATCTGTGTATATCAAGAGCCAAACCAGTTCTACTGTAATGAAAGCCAAAACAAGCAGAATGTAGGAGAAGGCAGTGCTCCAGAAATTCAGAGCCTCAGTCTTCAAGCATTCTGCAAGACACCAGGGATATCGTTTAAAATAGATGGGATCATCTGCTGAACTTTCAAGTATATCGCTTACACATCCATACTTCAAAGCCTGAACTGAGGCTCTAACCATCGGGGGGCATGTACAGTACAATTCTGAGTCTCACATGCTGAAGAATAATGATGCAGAACAATGTGAGATGCAAGAGAGGACAGAGGAAGACTGTGTGTAAAACAGGGAGCAGAATGAGCGATCTGTTCTACAGAGATACAAGTCGATACATATGAATAAGTACTGTGCTTCAGACAGAGGAGAGACGACTGCTGAGGGGAAAAACAGTGAGAAAGGAAGTTAGAGGAGAGGTGTGAAGATAAGATGGGAGAGCAAAGTGAAGCCAGAAAAAAGACAGATTTCCGAGCATGGAAGAAGAGCACCAACAAGGATATCAAAGGAAGTAGTAGTAGTTAAGATGAAAGAGGAAAGGATCAGGAATTTGGGCAGACAAAGAAATGAAGGATGAGATCATTCTGTCTTTCTCTTGTAGCACCATGCGACAGCCTCTCCAATAAGCCTTTCATGTTACTGTGGCATTTCATTCAGTTCACACATGGGTCAACATCTCTCTGAAGAGTCTCTGACAGCCTCTAAGACAATAATGTCCTCCAGAAGGTGACTGAGGAAAGATTATTAGTGGATGAAATGATAAACAAATCATAACGGAGTTTCAAAAGCTGTCCAGTATTAATTTCAAAGAGAGCTTGAGTCTTTACAGATTGCCAATACACGTCCATTCTGTAAATTACTCACTGTTGATAACTCGTGTAGCTTTCCAGCCGGAGGGACGAGCCTGAGAGTGATCACAACAAGTCTACATTTTTTATGGCTTGCACTTACCCCTCCATTACATGCACAGACTGTTGATTCCCCAGCTCACTGTAAAGCACAGGCTTTTTTTCTTCTTCCGCACGATAGCCCAGAGAGGATACACCATCCTGCCTGCTTTGTAAACACCAAAGAGGTGACAGACAAGCTGGAATGATTTGTTGTTTAAAAGTTATTGCAGGGATTAAAAACTCCCAGGTCGAAGAGAGCTAACAGCTGGCATCACTGCATCAGAGTGCATAGAGAGATGTTGAGGAAGTGAGAGCAGTTTAAATACTTATGAAGCAACAAGACTTAGGGTAAAGACTCACTGAGTTTGTCCCATTCATTTTCAAAGGGGCAAGAGCAAAAAAAATTTGCGATGAAGTTGACAATTTTCTGAATTTTATGCAAGGTTTATGAGGGTAAAATTCACTTGGATTTGCCTAAAAAAAATAACAAAGAAAAAGTGTAGTTGTGGGACAGGAAGTTTAGTGTTTACCTACCTGCCTGCAGTGGATGAATGCAGAGGAGAAGATTTTTGTTGAACGTACTGGGATTCCTCTTTTTCAGTCCTGGCACACGGATTACAACTTTGGGGAAAGGACAGTTGGTTTTTACTCATGGTTATTGCTAATTGAAATATGGCTTGTGAGGAGCCACCCGACAATTTGGTGAGGAGGCCTTGTATGCCGGTTTTCGAGGAAAAGATCCACCGACGGTGTTGTTACTATGCTAGTCGAGAACGGACCAAGAACACAACGCTTGCCAAATTAGGATTCAGCATGCAACTCGCTATTTGCACAATAAAAGAATGGCAGGGGGGCATCAAACCTGTCGCTACTTCGTTGTAGGAATCGGCTTTAAAGATGGGTAAACAGTGGTGACACATTATTGACGTGCATCCACCTACAGGAACACAGCTTGGTTAGGGAGTACCTTTGATGTTAGTTTAGGCTTATGAGGCAACCACGGCTTTTTTGTGCAGCGATGCCGAAATAATTTAATTCTCGATTAGTTAGAATGTTTCTGAAACAGCATGACTATTGAGCAGTATTGGGTCCTATAGTTTTGAGCCATTTCTGTCTATTTATCTAAAAGGGAGCAGATAATTGACAGTAAATGAACCAACAAGAGTGGAAGGGTTGAATAGTGATTGGCAGAATCATTAGGAACATATGGGAATCCAGTGAAGTGAGTTCTTTTGTTGTGGACTTGCCCTCTCCCATTTCCAAAAAGAGTAGGCCTGCGATTGGCTTACATTAGGGTCAAATCTTCCACTAGCTGTCACCTAGCTGATAGGTTATAGCGCAGGAAGGAAAATTAATGGGGGAGACTACAACGCAAGTAGTTCACTGTGTGTTTATGTCCAGAACATAATCAGCCTTAAGATGTTGCCAGAACATTCTCTTTATTCATTGCTGGTGCCTGAGGGGTGATGTATTTCAGGAAAGTTAGACTCAATTTGGTGGTGCTGATAAAAGAGGACAAAGAAGATTTCGGGAAATGAACGTGACAAATGGACATGGTCACCTCAATGAGATGGAAATGGACCGAAACATGCTGCCAGAGAACAGAGCAACCACTGCACGTCACGAATGGGGGCTAACTGGTGGTGTTGTTGTGGACATTGCATGAGTTTCGCAGCAGATAATGTCTAATTTAGGGGCTTCGATTTCTGGCCCCGTCCGCTACTATGGCATGAGAAAAAACGCCGTCGGCTGGATCTAAATTGCTCGAAAACGGCTCCGAGCTCCACCAAAATTGTCTGGGTGAGTCTACGAGCATATTTAATCCTAACAATAAGGTCCAGGTGTCAAAAAACCGAACTTATCCTTTAAAGCAGAAGTGCTGCTCGGCACAACGGCACATAAATTGTGGGAGAAAGTGCAGGTTGGTTATTTACTCCGTGTTTGCTAATGAGCAAGCTATTCTTGGGCTTGTGAGGGTAGGCACCTCGAACAGTGGTGGAGGTGATGTTGCACGGTTTGTTTGCTTACGGTGGGTTTCTGTGTTTTGGAAAAGACCCACTGAAGGTGTTGTGACTGAGGTTTCGATGAGACACAATTGGACACAATCGCTTTGCAAGGCATTGTAGGATTCCAGGCAATGCAGGACTGATCAGCTTTGCAAAAAAAAAAAGGGAGGGGGCATCAACTGCTTACTGTCTGGAAGCGCCTTAAAGATGGCGGTAGAAGCAGGGTGTAACAGCCCCATTGCAGCTCTCGGCTACCTGCAATCCCACCTACTGCAATGTCGCCCATTGGTTTGTGGGGTACCCTTTTGATGCCTTGAGTTTGGCATTATGAGGGTCACCACCTTGTTTTTTGCAGCGCAATAAACCTCACAAAAGTTTCACAAAGTTTCTCATATTACAGCTTAAAACGTTTTTCTGAAAACAGCACTGCCTAGTTTGACAGTTTGATCTTAGTTTCATGAGCCATTTCCTGTCTATTTTACTCTAAAAGGGACCATAATTTGCAAAATGAACATCACACTGTGTTGGAGAGGACTTGAAACTAGTGATTGAGACTATAATCTCATTAGGAAACCATTATTGAGGTTAGAAATCAAGTGAGAAGTTGAGTCATTTTTGCTTGTGGACATGTGCCCTGCTGCCCATTACAAAAAAATGCAGGTTTAGAGCACTTCTGCATTGGCTTCACATTTCAGGCTCCAAAGTTCTGTCCACTATATGCTGTCCACCTACTATAGTCTCATCACGCAGCAAGGGAATGGATTGTAACTTAAATTGGAGGAGACGATTACTATAGCAAGTGTATACACATGAATGTTGTTTATTGTTCCAGAACGGATAATCAGGCTTTAAAGATGTTGCTCCAGTACCATTTCTCTTTATTGATCTGTCTGTTGTCTGGCGGTGATGAGGTGTATTATCCAGGAAAGTTAGACACTTGACATGCTGGTGGTGCTAGATAAAAAGTCAGGAGATCACCAAAGTCATTAGCACTTATCCTCTGGGGAAAATGAATGTTTGAACAAAATGACATGGCAATCCGTCTAATGAGATGAGATATTTCTGTCTGGACCAACCAACTGACCAACATTTTCATTCCTACAGCAACGCCACGAGCATGGATAAAAAGCAAGTATGCTTCACTGGTACCTCAGACACGTGTTTGGGCTGACAAGAAGCCCGGATATGTCCACATATAGGGGCTTACAGTCGAGACTTCTCATATTCAGTAAGCACCATGTCGGCAGTCAGTCCTCAAGCTATAACCACACACACAAGCAAATACATACAAATGGTTACACAGAGGCACAAATTCACAGAGAAAGAAAAGAGACAGTGAGAGAAAATCTGGTCTCCCTTCCTTGTCCTGAGCAGAACTAACAGGATCAGGCCTGCTGCTGAGACACAACATGACAGCTCTTTAAGGGCTTCTCACTCTGACACAGTTTCAACAATTTAGCCCATACTAGGTACCACCCCATCACACCCCCAGTAAACAAATTGACTATTTCAGGCTATAATAAGGGGTGCTGATGCCTGAGGGGGAGCAGGAAGAAGAAGAGCACAATATAAAAAGTAATTTAGAAAACAAGGCTATCGCAGGGCTTAAGTGGACTTTTCAACTCGACACACAATAGGAGTGCCTGTGTTCTTATTTTTGGGTATGGAGACTCAGAAAATGGGTTAGTGGAGACAAAAAACATCTGAGACAGCTAATGCGCTCGGGCCAGCACAGAGATACACACTATACACTTACCAGAATGAATAATAGATCAACTGTGGCTCTCTGGAAATAGAGACAATTACAGATTCCCCTAAATAATTAGTAATCAGGAAAATATCACTACCATAAAACTACTTGATGCATGAAGAGTGGAAACAGGCAGGGAAAAACCTAGCCTGCGTCTTTTATCTAAACGTGACAAAATCTTCTCACGAGCGCACATCTAAAGCTCACAAATGAGTACATTATTCAGGATTTTGCTCAGTTAAAGGTGCATAAGAGATTCTGGAGAAAGATAGCTGATTTTCCAGTGTGAATGAAACTGAATAATCGGATGTCTTTCTCCAGAATCTCTTACTGAGACTAAAGAATTTATCTTTCTCCAGAATCTCTTACTGCACCTTTGATCTGTTCAGAGAGCAAAATGTAAAAACAACTTGCACTAGTAGGTAGAATTTTTTTTTTTAGATAGAGCCAAACTAGCTGTTTCCATCTAGTTTTAAGCAGCAGCATATATTAGCATATCTCAAACAGCGTATCTCATGTCCTCTCCATCTGTAAATTAGGTGAGGAATATTGGCTTCCCAAACAGATTTACAACACTTTAGCATCCCTCTAAAGTGAAATAAATTAAAGGCTGCAGTGACATTCAAGGTGGTTCATTATTTAGGGCCCAAACTGAGACAAAAGCATGATAATGCTCTCACTGAAATGTGCTGAAATGTTAGAGAAGGCTACAGAAATTGGTTCTAAATGAACAGCTCAGCATTTTTGGAAACCACATTGTTTTTGTTTGCTTGCTAAACTGTTACCACTTTCATGTCTGTAGCTAAATATTCAGGAACAGCTGGGTAGCTTAGCTTAGCCTGAAGACTGAAAACAGGGAGAAAGAGCCTGGCTTTGTGCAAAGGTAACAAAATCTGCATATTAGCACCTCACTAATCAACACACTATCATAGTCCAGCACAGAACCTCCCATAAAAAACAAATAGGTGCTTTTAGATTTCAATTGCTGCTCAGATTAAACCAACAAAATTTAATATGTTGATTTGTGAGTTTTGAAGGTGCTACTAGGCAGATTTTTAGCCACATTAGCAGTGGTGGTTAGCTTCTTCGAAGTTATCAAGGGGTGCAGATCAAATGCCTCCGGACTCAGGCTGGGTGTCGGTTCTCAGTACCCAGTGCTGTGCAAGTTCACACTTAAAAAGAGCGAGCTCAAAGTTAAGTTCACAGAGATTATCTCACAATTTAGAATTTTGAACTAAGTTCACAGTCCCAAAATCAGCTAGTTCACATCCGTCTTTGTTTTTGTTTTTTGTTGTTTGTTTTGTTGTTTTGTTAGGGTTAGGGTTATTCATGTTCTTGTATTAATTGCTAATAATAATTTAAAAAGGTGTAGTTATCCGAATGGCCAGGATCACTTAAATCTATAGTTATTAACAACATTTTACTGTACAGCAGAAAGCAAACTGAGGCCAACGTTCATGTTCATTAATCACAAACTGATCCGTTCAGTTCGTTGTTTACCGAAAACATGAGCATGTTCAATGAACGCTGCTCTTCTGGCCATTCATGAACAAGGTATCGATTGAAATAACCCAGTACCAACTGGTATTGAAACTTCACTAGTCAAATGATGTCTGTATTTAATCCTTTCAGTACTCAGATCTAAAAAAATCACTCTGATGAAACTTTCTTCATAAAGAAAAAAACATTTTTAAAAAAGGTATCGAATGCAGTACTCTATTGGCATCGGTATCACTTTAAGGCTACTGGTATTGTAATTTTGAAAATGATACTGAGCGCTACTCCGGACACGACTGGATGGACCTACGGTACGATCAATCACAGCAATGAAACGTGTGATGCCGCACTGAGTGACACTTGGAAGTTGGGGCGCTGCTCAGTCCTTTTTGAAGCAGGACAAAATGCCTGCCTGCTCACAAACTTTAAAAAATTATAGCTAAACAGTAGACTAAAATGTATTCAGAAACATTTGAAGCATCAATTGATGTCAAATGAGGCACGTTAATGATCACTTTCGCTGCTTGTGGGCATTAACTAATTAGCATATTCCCAGAAAATGTCAAACTGTTCCTCTAAAACAAAGGAGGACATGAATACAGTTTATAAGCAATATATTTTCTTCTTCACTCACTGAGACGCTCCTCCTTCAAGTTCACAATTTCCTCCTCATCTCTGACAAATGAGCTTCCCGCCTCATTAAAGCTGAGACTGAATCAACATGTGATTGTAGCTGCTATTGCATTAACATTGTCTGAAACAAACAGAGCCATTGTGCTCTGTCTCTACCATCTGTGGACAGTTTAGTGCCAGCGGGTGGGTCAGCTTTTCCGGTGACTCTGAGTCGACTGTGAAACAGATCGACTATGTTTGAATTCACAAACTGTAGACAGACGTGGAGATTGAACTCTGTCGATGTGTTGGCTGACAGCATATAATCACACACGAATAGGTAGATGAGGACATCTTGTAATGGTTCCTGATATTTTACTTGTTTTTTTTTTAACATTATGCTGCACTGGAGTTGTTATTCAGACAGACAAATAATGCGCTCATAAGTGGCTGTGATGTTTATGTTTCTCTGGGATTTACAGCCACTCTGACCAGGATTAAAAGGTTTTATAATGTCTTATTTATGGGAGAGGCTGAAAGGATGGACAAAGGCTTTTACACAGTAATACACATGAATAAATATGCGGGAACACATTCACAGACATCCACACTCACACACACACACATTCAGTTGGATGGAAATGTGGGAAGCATGATTCAGGCGGCCTCTGGCAAAAACAAACTGACCATGTTTCCTCTGGTCATCCTGGTTTCCTCTAACAACGCTGTGTATGTCTGCCTCTGTCTACCTGCTCTCTGTCTCACATGTGTTATGTCACCAAACATCACATGAATGAAGCAGGAGGTTAGATCCTGTTTGTTCTGCCTCAGGGTCGGTTTTTCCCCCCAGTATCTTCAAACCGACGTCTGCGAATGTGCATGCGTGAGTAAAGGATTAGTCACTAACAGTGTGAATTGTTATGGTTAGCAAAAAGCCACAGCTGTGTACATCTGGATCCAGCTGTTTTTGTCTTTACTCTCACCACATCCTTGGAAAACTTCGAGCCAGCGATGGAAGAAGCTTTGTTGTCCCATGCAGTTCCTTTTCAATCCCAGACCAGAATCCAGGAGTTGGGAAATGAAGTCAGTTTACCAAACATTGTGCTGATGTGAACTTTTGGAAGAAGATTTGTGAGGTCATTATGTTGTCATCTTTGGGTGGAAAATGTGAAAGGCAGAAAACGGAGAAAGCAGAGGATTACCAGGACCAGATTAACCCACAAAGGGAGGCTCAGAGCACAATTGTACTGGTGGCCCCTATTGACCTTTTGATTCCTCCCACTCTGTTGCCTTTAAGTATCCTTTAGGTGCAGCGCATATGGCAGCCTAGAGCACGTGTTAACCTACAGTGACGTCACCCAGTGGTTCATGGACCACTGTTTCTGAAGCCTTGAATTTGACATTAACAGGGTCACTGTCTTGATTTTTTTAGAACCAGAGCATGCACAGTACAGTCGAAAGCATGGAGCTGGTGGGTGGCACACTGCAACTTGAGCGTTTTGCTTATTTTTTTCTCATCTATTCGGCAGGAAATAATGGCAGCCTGCCTGGCCGTAATCTTTCTCATGTGACATCTAAACAGCACACTAAATGTGCTTCACTTGAGGCAAAAATAGGCAATGAAGTAGCAGAATATTGAACCACATTTTATCAACACTGCCAACACATTTTGGTGTTTGGAGTTTTGGGAGGCTTCGTTGGAAACCAGACACAATATTGTGGCTGCCTGGTCACACTCTTTCTCGTATTACATCTAAACTGTAGACTAATAAATGTTATGAGCGCATTTGAGGTGAGAAATAGGCAATATAGTGACAGAATCTTAATCCATATTTGATCACTACTGCCTAGTTTGACAGTTTGATCTGAGTTTCATGAGCTCTGTGTGCTGGACTGTGCAGACTTGCTTTTACTCTAAATGGGAACATCATTTATAAAATAAACATCAGGCTGTATAGGAAGAAGAAGGCTAGCGATTGAGACCATAAACTTGGCCACCCCCTGCTGGCCATAAAAAAGATTGTAGGTTTAAGTGTCTGCATTAGCTTTTTCTTCTGAGCGCCACCATCTTTTTTCAGTTCCCCCAATGAGGAGAGAGCGTCTGCACCTGGCGTCTTTTCCTTCGCCTTTTTTGTGCACCCACTCCGAGCATCGCAAGGTGAAAATCTCCAAACTTTTCATAAAGCCGCTGGTGTTGCCTCCGCCGCTTTTTTCCAGGCAACCAATCATGTATTACATGTGGACTCGTCACCCTGGTAACCAAGAAAATGGAGGAGAGTTTACCTGTCTTTGTGCACCGTAGAGGAGAAACTCAACTCATGTCTATGCAACAGCCAGAGGGGAAGATGTTTTTAAAAGTGTCTGTGTGTTCAGCTCTGAGTGTTTTTACTCTGAAATATCATATTCAATATTCATGTTCGCTTTCGGCTGATGGGAGTCATGTCAAGTTACTGCAGGTGAAATCCCAACACTTCCTGATTTTGCTGCTTCATATAAAAGTTTTAAGACACAAAATATTGTGAAAAATTCATACGAAGTGGCATGTGGTTAAGCAGTGTTTCACAGCCGCTCGACTCAAGACGAGCCCGTATCGAGACACACTTTCTAGAGTCAGATCCCGCCAGACTGATGAGCAGAGTCAAACCGAGGCTGCACATCTCCGCTGACGACGCTCGCAGTAAAAATCATGTCAAACAAATAGATAGTAAATACCAAAGGGGCGATGCTAGACTGTGAAACAATGGTGGTTATAGGACTTTCAAGACATTGTTGTGATAGAAACAAAATCCACATGCAGCATTTTTGTTCAACCACACAGATGCTTCATCCCAGGCCCTTTCTGTCAGAAAAAAAAAAAAAAACGCTATGTGGACTCAGCTTTATTTATATAGCACCTTTCAGACACAGATGCAGCCCTCAGGCACTTACACATTAGCTTCACTTTTTTAGATCTAGATGCAGTGTCCACTATTTAATATAAAGTGTAGACACAGAAATCGACCTTTCCTCCTATTCTGAGAAACTATTCAAAATTTCAGCCCCATGTGAGAACATTGACTCAAACACTGTACAATTTTGAGATACTTATACATTACTTCAGTATTTCCATTTTATGCTGCTTTATACTTTTATTTCACAACATCTCAGAGGCAAATATTGTACTTTTTACTCTACTACGTTTGTCTGACAGCTTTAATTACCAGTTAATTTGCATATTATTAACAGATTATTAATAACCACTATAAATCTAGAGCTGCAATTACTAATTGATTCTTGATCAATTATTAAATAAATCGCCAACTATTCTGATAATCAATTAGTCGCTTTGAGTCATTTTTCAAGGGAGTAAAGTTAAAATTCTCTGATTCTAGCTTAAATGTGAATATTTTCTGTTTCTTTTCTATTTTATGACAGTAAACTGAACATCTTTGACGTTTGAGGGAAACGCTGATCGACATTTTTCACCTTTTTCTGACATTTTATGGACCAAACAACTGACTGCTTAATCAAGAAAATAATCGACAGATTATTCAATGATGAAAATAATTGGTAGTTGCAGTCCTGTAAATCAACTAATAAATTATGATGAAGCTACTTAGCAGCATATGAAGTAATTCAAATTAGCTCCACTTTTACCAGCTGCAACATCACATTATAGTGATGTACACATGAATGCATCACTGAATGCTGATACTTACTGATAGTGACATATATCAGAGTATTTCTACAGTGTTCCTTTTACTCAAGCAAAAAGATCTGAATACTTCTTCCAGCAGAAGCTGGCTGCTGCATTTTTACTAAATCTGTCTTTGTGGGGGGAGGGCACTGTGCCAAAATCCTGATGAAATAGCTTTATTATTTAATTTGATACTACGCTCAACTGGTGCCTAGTCCTAAATTTGTGTTTAATCAAATTACCAGAAACCAGCAGTGGAAGAAGTATTCAGGGCTTTTACTGAAGTAAAAGTTGCAATATCGCCACAAAGTGAAACTGAGGCTCTGGAGCAGTTACCCACTTCTCTTTGTTATTAAGCCAGGCTCAGGATTACAACTCTACAGTCTCTACAGGTGTCAGTCAGTATGATGCAGCTCATGACGATCGTTTGGCTGCAGATTTTACAGCTGAGGTGCACAGCGGGTCTGGAGATCCTTGTTCACATCAGACCTGAGAGATTTCCTGCTGAATATTTGCATTAGAATTTCAGTTTTAACCAGAGCATAAATCGTCTTTTGTCCGTGTCTTTCTGTTACTCATCTCCTGTTTTCAGTGATTTTATTCCAATTAGTCTCCCTCTCTCTCTCTCTCTCTCTCTCTCCTCTCGCTCTCGTCTCGCTCTCGCTCTCTCTCGCTCTCGCTCTCATTTTTAATTCAATTCAATTAACTTATTGGCAGGATGTTTTGATGAAAAACATGTTTGCCAAAGCTTACAGGCAAGGGATCTTTCAAGCACCGGGGCGACTCAAAGTGCTTTAGATGAAGCAAAGAAGTGCTTTAGAAGATTATTCAAATATGCACACAACAGAGCAATAAAAAAGAGACACGGCACAATAAAAAGGAAAATAAAATAAATTAAAATATAAGAAAATTAAATAATAAACTTTCAGTAATAAAAGTTGCAGTAGAGAAAACAATAAAAAGCACAGGAAAACAACAGAGTTTGTAATTTAGATTTCTTATACAGTACAGTATACAGTCCAGACATAAACTGATTATTATGCAGTGAATGTGTAAAATGAAGTACTGATATACAGGACAAGGAATGAGGCAAACAGATACTGAGAGCACTTTCATAACATGAGAAATATTAAGAAACAGGAAAATAAATGAGAAAAACCTGTAAAAAGAGAGCGCAAATATCTTTATAATCCTCCGTGAAATTATGTTTTGCTTTCAGACAAGCAGTTATATATATATATATAGTTCTCTTCCCAGTTCACCAAAGAGAGCTTGAATAATCTCTTTTTGTTTTGAAAAAAAAAACAAACCCAAATCTCTCTGTCTAACCAATGCCTTTGTCTCTGTGTCTCTGCAGGGAAGTAAATTTTAAGAACTACACTCTGCTGCAGCTGGACGAGGAGTTTTCTCGGGGACGGGGTCTAGACGTCGGCGCCCGAGCCTGGAAGGGAGGAAACGTGCTGCTTTTCTTCTGCGACGTGGACATCTACTTCACCGCTGACTTCCTCAACACCTGCCGACTCAACACACAGCCCGGTGAGACATATGCACACTGTACCATGCACATTCCAACATATAACAGATCGACAACATTAAAGATATCCACAATGCATTTATTACTAGTAAAAACTTTGAATCAGTGTATCTCCAGTTACATTGCAATGAATGTGTTTGGAGTCTTGAACTGTCTTTCTTACTATGCACCTTGCAATTGCAGATATTTTGATTCTGACTTGTCACATTGTAACTGTAAATGCATTAGTAAATGAAATGTTAGTTTGACTCATCCAAAAAGATAATTAAGATATCTTTAAATGTGCCAAATTAGGGATATCTTTGACCGAAATAATGACATTTCAAAACTTCACTGAAGATATCTTTGATTTAAGTTTTGATGAGTCATAGTTTAGAGGAATTCGGATTGTTTGATGTGGGGTTGGATGAGGTACTTAGCAGTTAGCAGTTAGCGTATTAACTACAGTCGATGGTGGTGTCAGCAGCAATGTATTTTAGCCACCACACAAAAAAAAAATCAATATCCAGTAAGTGACTTTATTTAGAATATTTTCACCATGTACTTTGCCATCAGCAATCCTTTCTGACAAGATCTGAGGTGTTTCGCTCTTCGAAGCAACAACCTTGACAAAACAGTCATTTTACCTTGCAGAATACAGAGTTGTTTGTAAACTGCTGCCTAGATCAGTTAGTTTGTGTAATTGTGTGACTTCTGTGTTTTAAAGAGTTAGTTTGAATTCACAGAAGTCACACAATAACACAAACAAACTAACCAGTCAAGGCAGCAGTCGACCAGCTACTCCTGTGTTTTCAGAGGTGAAATAACTGTTTTTGTCAAAGGAGTCTGGTTGGTTTGGAGAGAGTGATATTTGACTTATATAACCACAGTTTCCCTTTGAAAAAGACTGTCTGACTCAAAGTAAAGCAGTGAAAATATTCTAAATATAGCATACACTTAAACTGATATTGATTATTTTTAGCACAGCCTTTGTTTTTCTTGCTCAAAATACATTTTGTTGCTGACCCTGTCCACATCTTCCCACACCAGTACTCCTGCTGCTTATCCAAACTGGGGGTGAGCCGAGCTATTTACAGTCTGTATTACACTGACTATGGATAAGATACCTCATACAACCTCGCCACAGATGGAGCAAAATTTAATTGTAGTTATCTCTAATTACATTTTCCATGCAGCCCCATGATTCATTCTTACTAATCAGAAAATAATTAGAGATATCTGACATTTGAATCTTGACTAGTCAAAACATCATCACAGATAGTTTGGAGTAATGTTTTGATAGATCATAAATGCATAGTGGCTATCCGGAATATGAATCCTGTCAGTCTAATAAATTATAATTTCTGTGACATCATTACTACATATCTAAAAAAATATTTCTGCCTCGTCGAAATCTGTTTGGAGAAATCTTGGACTCATAATTCCAGCCGGTTAATTTGTCATCATGACCAGTCAAAATACTTAAAATGTAATAAGAGTGAAGTGAAACCTACTAAATGATAAACTGGCTTGTCATAAAAAACAGGGTGGGAACTTTTAAAAATGTGAACATATACCAGCCACTAACAGATAAATATTCTAATTCACCAGCCACTCAATAGTAAATCATTTTTTGTCTGAAATATACCAAACACTTTATATTTTGTAATTTGCCTGGTGGCTGATGTTAATTTCTCACCCTGCATTGCAAACACACACGCACACACACATGTTCTCATTAAATCATCGTCTAACTGTCTGACACCTCTGTCTCTCTCCCTCTCAGGTAAAAAGGTGTTTTACCCAGTGTTATTCAGCCAGTATAACCCCACTCTCATCTATGGAAGTCCTGAACACGTCCCACCTGTGGAGCAGCAGCTGGTAACAAACACCACTCAAATCTGTCCTCTCCTCTTTCTTGTTTTTCGAGCGCTCTGCAAGCCACTTGTGGAAAATATCCCACTCAGCGCCGTGCTACATTGCTGCAAGGTTTAGAAATATTCCCCTCTCCAGCTGCTAGGTGTACAACAGAAGCATGTTCCTGCTGAAGTGGCTCCCAAGTGTGTTGAGCTGATGTATTTCGGTTTATAAGCTCTCAGATCTTTTCTCTGTAGGTGATCAAGAAAGACACGGGCTTCTGGAGGGATTTTGGCTTCGGCATGACCTGCCAGTACAGGTCGGACTTCATAAACATTGGTAAATATTACAGAACGACATAATTTACAGCACAACATGCACTGTAGTCGTCCTCATCACAACATCTTAGCAATGCAGGAATTTATAAACAGTAGCTCTTGGGGGTTGATTATCTGAGCAGAGGCGTTACATAACGCAGGGTAAAAATGGGCTTCCTGGATGGCTACCAAAATATGCGCGCTGCTACGTTAATGGTGCCACAGCTTAATGGATATGAAAAACATCAGAACACAAATGGTTCAATATTACATTACTGTTCTTAACTGGGAGCAGATTTTATTATATTACTCTGCATGGAACAGCTCTGAGCGGCAGCAGCAGCAGCATATATTAGCATATCTCATAGCCCAGTGTCCTCTCCATCTGTATATTAGGTGAGGAATATTGGCTCTCAAGACAGATTTACATCAATTTAGTGGCCCTCCAAAGTGAAATCACTTAAGGGGTACAGTGAAATTTAAAGTGCTTTATTGTTTAGGGCCCAGATACACACACATGCAAGTATGCAAATGCTCTCACTTAACCGTGCTGAAATGATAAACAAGGCTCCAAGAAGGCCAGAAATCTGTTTCAAAGGAATAGTTTGACATTTTGGGGGACTGCACTGATTAACTTCCTTGCTGCAAGTTTTATGCAGTGCGAGTGCATTTATTTATGTATGTAAATATGTACGTAATGTGATGTATTAGGTGATATTACTTTCAGTTCTGATTTACATAACCACATGAGATCGTTTTGGTAATTTGTTTTCTGTGAACCCTAGAAAGAGTAGCTGCTACGTTAGTAACTGCAAATGGTGATCCAAATAAATAAGTAAAGTAAATACAGTAGGAATGCACAATAAATATTAGGGCCAATAAATTATCGGTCAGTTAGATTTGGTTCAGTCAAACCTATGGAACATTAAATCATCCATTTTTTCTCACCACATCTTAGCTTTTTTTACTCTCAGATGTGTATAAACTACAGGTTATATTAACTTTTTAAAATACAAAAATGTGAAATTATCGGTTATCTGATCATTTTTGGCCATGAGAAGCAGGTAAAATCCAAGTCATGCATCCCTAAAATAGAGTATTGATCACTTTCTTGTCTGAACAGTAAATATGTAGCTACGGCTAAAGGCTAAAGGCTGGAAGCAGGAGGAAAACAGCAATCCTGACTCTCTCCAAAGATGAACAATTCACTTACCAACACATTGAAGTGGCAGGCAGTGCCTGCAGGCTGCAGGGACGAGCACAGCATTGTACTTTTGACAGTGATGAGTGATGTACACTGTAAGTTATCAGCTGTTCGTAACTCTGCCAGTGGTTTGCAATGTAAAGTTAAGCCTGTTATCCCGAAAAAAACCAAAAGCCCACTGATCTGAAAATACAAACTCTGGAGTTAGAGTCCAGTGACTGCCTGCCAGACGCCACCGTGTAATCATCTACTCCTTCTAAAACATAATTAATGATTTCTTACAACTCAATAACAGACACTTACTCATTAGGCAAACATTTGCTATTAATTTTAGCTCCATGTAAATTAAATAAATGTGAAACAGACAGTGTGGGACTCACACAGGCCAAAACAAAAACATAAGTTCTGCACCAGAATGAAAACTTCAAAGGAGAACACGCTGGCTTTAGTGTCGTCAGAGAAGTATTTCAACTTAGCATGTTTCCTTCCTACTACGAAACAGTCAGTTTAACACTGATGCCTCTGTATGAACTACATAAGTTAACAAGACCATGCACGAGAGGATATTTCTGTAGTTTTTCTTAATGCCTGCCACCGGGTCACAGTCTCTTTGAAATCAGAAGAAACGAGCCTGTGTTTTCCCACAGAAAGTTACAGTGAGTTGTACATTAGCAAGTTAAAATAGTTCCTTGTAGTAGCTTTGATCTCTGATGACATATAATGGTCATTTTATGATTTAATACAGTAAATATATCACATATTTCTCCCTTAACCAAGTGAATGTTTTTGTAGCCATGACGACGTAGATTCCCTAAACTTTATTAAGTGGTAATTTTGGACAAAAATGACAATCTTTCCCAAACTCTTACCAAGTTGTTTTTGGCTTCATCATAGCAGTGACACATGAGAAAAAACGTGTGTATTGTTCTAGAGGGAATATACAAGCAAAGTATTTTGCTATTTAATTTGAAGGACTTCTTGTGTATTTCGTTTGTTTAATTTGATAAAAAAAAAAAAAAAGACAAATTATAGTTTAACGAGAGGTTATGTGAGTCCATTTTTTGACAGGGTGCAGTGACTTCCTGTAAAACCACAACTTATCTGGTTTTGCACTTTGGTTTTTGTCAAACAAACAAGACATAACATGTTAATTAGTTTTAGAGGTAGGAGGATTTTTTTTATCTTTATACAGAGCCAAGCTAGCTGTGCTTGCCTGTTTCCAATCTCTGTGCTAAGCTAAGCGAGCAAGCCACACATTGATAGTCTCATCTAACACTGGACATGAAAGGGAATGTGTTTCCCCAAATGTCGAACTGTGTCTTTAAAATCAGAATGAAGTTGTGCAGTTATACATTCTTCAGAAATTACAATGCTAAATGTTATTTAGGCCACGAGTGCATTCACACAAACAAATGAACAATTTATCTGTCGGGTTCAAATTCCTGTCTTATCTCTGTTTAGCCCTGCGGCATGAGTTTAAAAAGACGACAGAGACAGACGGAATAATCAAAATAAAACTGCAGAGAGACATAAAGTGTTAGCAAAAGCAGACATGAGGAGTTCAGACCTGTAAAGATGCAGGTTTAAACACGTCTGGTCAAGAACTGTTTTGGAGCATCAGTGTAAAAAGTCCTCGCTGCCTGATTTGTTGTTTGGTGAGGGGGCGGCGAGGAGAAAACTGATTATGATCGCATACTGTCGACTCTAATCAGGATTCATAATCAGCATTCCTTTAAGAGGTAGAGAACGACAGCACTGAAGACATTAATTGCTTAGAAAATGTTTGCATATCAAAAGCTTTTTTCACATAACAACACATCCTGTGATGGTATAATGAAGTCTTATATGCATGACTCCTCTGCTCTCTTCATCTCCAGGAGGGTTTGACATAGACATCAAAGGCTGGGGCGGAGAAGATGTCCACCTCTACAGAAAGTACCTCCATAGCAACCTCCTAGTGGTCCGGGCGCCGTCACGAGGCTTGTTCCACCTGTGGCACGAGAAGCACTGCGCCGACGAGCTCCCTCCAGACCAGTACCGCATGTGCATGCAGTCCAAGGCCATGAACGAGGCGTCGCACGGCCAGCTGGGGATGCTGTTCTTCAGGCACGAGATCGAAGCTCACCTACGCAAACAGAAACAGCAACAAAACTCAAACCCCAAGAAGACATGAAGACGTAAAGCTGGTTGATTATAATCACTGCAGTGACTGCAATTGGTTGAAACAGCGCGGATGATTATTCAGATTTTAAAGGAATAGTTCAACATTTATTTGCTTTCTTGCAGAGAAAGGCAACTATAAAAGAAAGATCCCACTCTCATCTTTTACACTGAATATGGAGCCATAGCCAGCAGGTCATTAGCTTAGCCTAGCATAAAGACTGGAAACAGCTAGCCTGGATCTGTCAGAAGGCGAAAAAAGCTGCATACAACCACCTGTAAAGCTCTCTTAAGCCGTATTTCCATTCCAAGGTATGGCTTAGCTTGACTCTCTTTGCTTTTGGTCATTCACACATGGTCTTGAGAAGCTGCAGCCTTTACTCACTAATAAACTGTAATCTACACTGTACATTTACTGCCAGATTGACAACTTCACTGCCCACTTTTTTCTCTTCTCCGCTGCATTCACCGTCTCTGTCTCTATCCCTCACTGAGCACACAAAAAGGAGCTACGCTACTCTTAGAACAGAAGATCTGAAGGGATTGTGTTCATGATATGTCTGCACTTCGTTAGTAGACCACAGCGTGGTTTTTCGGGCTGCCAGTTTTGAATGAATAAAAAATTGTAGGTAATATTGATGGTAATTTGGCCATTTAAAAATGTTGGTTTGTGCAGGATGTCCCGTTTCACATGACCAATCAGTGGTCTCCTGTGTTTTCACGTCGACTTTTTGTATCAGCTCTGCTTGCATGGATCCTCAGCAGAGGTGATAACAAAAAAAACAGTACCAGGTACTATCCGTAAATGGAAACCTCCCAAAAAAGTGAGTAAAAGCCTGTAGAGTGGAGCGTTCTAAGCTAAGATAATCACCTGCTGGCTTCAGCTCCAGCTTTTAAGGGGCAGTTCACTTTTCCCTTGGCCTGTAGTGCTATTCATCCATCTCGATTTTTTTTTTTTTTTTGGTGTGAGTTGCAGAATTTTGGAGACATCCACCATAGAGATGTCTCTATATGTCTCTCCAATATAATGGGACTAAAAGGCTCTCCGCTTGTGATGCTCAAAGCATCAAAAACCAGTGTCTCTTTTCAGAAATCATGACCCGGTTATTCAAGATAATCTACAGACCTTGTTGTGAGCACTTTCATGTAGGAAGTACTTTCTTTCTGCTAAAAAAGAAAATAGTTCCAGTAGAGTTCACTGCAGAAAGATGGATAGATAAATATCACAACAGGCCAGGGGAAAAATATGTATTTTGATTTTGGGGTGAAATGTCCCTTTAACATATAGAGATAAGAATGATTAGACATGCAGCTCTGAGATAAGCTAATACTGTATATGCTGCTGTCGCTTATAGACACAATATGCAGGATTTTCTCTCGTAAACTTGTACTGAAATATCACCTACGACCCACGAGAACAGTGTGGCAGCGCCTGCATCCGCACAGACCCCGCCTTCTGCCTTTATCTTCTTACTTTCTGTTATTTTGCCGTGCTCTGGAGGCTTTACTGACCCAAAACGTTGGTATTTGACATCCTGAGAGTGAGACTCAACAATCGGCTATCTTTTTGGTGTGTTTACAAACAGCAGCTGACAAATCAGGCTTGTTATAACTGTAAAGACGACTCTGATATGGGACTGAATTGTCAACTCGTTACACTCCATTTCCAGACAATCAGTCCACTCTGGAGGAGGCAGATTCGAAAGTCTGGACTCAGGCAATTTCAGACAGAAAGGGGAAGGAAATTGTTAGCTCGGCTCTGTCCAAAGGTAAAAATGATGCTTACCAACTAAAGTCATTTTGTACTGCCTTTTTGTACAGATTAAACAAACAAGATACAGTGTGTTAATTAATGAACTTTAGAGGTGCTTTAGGCGGATTATTGGAACCTTTAGACACAGCCAGGCTTGTTGTCTTCCCCCTTTTTCCAGGCTTTATGCTAAGCTAAACTAGCTTCATATTAAACATAGACTTGAAAGTGGTCTCAATCTTCTCATCTCTCTGCAATTAAGTGAATATTTACCAAAATGTTTAACTATTCCTTTGAACAAAAAAAAAAAAAAAAATGTGAAGACTTTTTACTTTTCAAGGACTTCGGAGCTCTTTGTTGCTCTGTAAGGGAGAACATAAAAGATGAATTAAGATGAATTAAAACTGAACGTTTGAGGAATTCATCTGCACGACTGGAGCGGACTCGCGTCAGACATCAACACATCTCCTGTCTGAAACATCCATTTGTAGTTTCATGTCCATTTTTAACTTCCTCGGTGACGGCAGCAAGGCCTTTCAGAAAGAAAACATGGATGCTCAAGTTTGAGCTGTGAAGTCTCTGTGAACCGTGTGCCTTCTGCGAATAAAACTCGAACACTGTCTCCTCAGGGGTGGTCAGTGGAACTCGAATCTGACCTACAGTTTTATATGTAGGGAAACTGTGCCACCTAGTGGAGTGAACGTGAACAACATGCTGGTGAATAAGAATAATGAAGGACTCTTTTTAAAAGCCTGGAATGGCCTTGTAAAACTTTCTTTTTTTTTTCTATAAATTATTGATCTGTAATCCTCATTCCTTTATTTATGTTTGATATTATAAAAAAAATGCCTCCCTTTGTAAGGATTATGACTTCTGATGCAGTTGTTGCCTGGGCAGTATTATGTGTGGGCCATTCACCTCCATGCAGAATGATGCTGAGTCAAAGAAAAACATGCTTTGAATGACAGTGTCTATACTGTCCTATGAAGGCAGGATGCAGTGACTATATAAGCAGTTCAGTTCAGAAAAAGGTTTCAAGGCTGGATGTAATCATGCTACCATTCTGTGTCTTTTTAGATGTATAATACCCCCAAAAATAATTGTCATAGCACCCACACAAACCTTCACATGAAAAAAAAGCAGATCATGCAAGATACTCATACAAAAAATGAAATATCAGGGTTAAAATACACATATGATAATATCATGTAGATAATCCAGCACATTTTATAATACAGTATGATGTTACAGTTACAGACACTCTCTTCACCTCAATACACTCGTATTTTAAATGTAATAAATTATCATGAATTCTTTTGGCCATGATAATTGTGCAGTGAAAATCTGATGTTGTGACAGCCCTACTATCTACTAAATACACTACCAGTACTATTAATGTGTTGAAATAGATATACTGGATGTATTTAACATTTAATTTAATTATATATGTGATTTAAAGGTGCTTAACCACCACACAAAATTCACTAAAGTCAAAAAACAGTATGGCCACTACTGAGATCTGCTAAGTTGGCTACCTTTAGCGGGAGTTAAGCTGGGTTTTTTTTCCGTCTCAATCATGATTAGATTAGATACTGCCTTATTTAACATGGGGCATATGAAAGTGAATAAACAAAATGTCAGGTCTGTTCTTCAATTTTTCATTTACAGATAAGAACCAGGGGAAAATCAATAACTAAACTAGTCGTAGCTAAGGTTAGCCACAGCTGTCTCACAAGCTAGCTTTAATGTGATGTAGCCCTCTTACTTTAGCTGTCTAAACATTAAACACTTTGGGCCTCCATATGAAAACCCTGTTTGGCTTTAGTTTCTGCTAAGGCTTCACAAGCCAACTTTCAGATTAGGTTTAACATTAGCTTTAGCGTTAGCGGTCATTACACAACTACACAACCGAACTTGACCACAGATTCTGTGTTTTTGGGTCCTTTTTGTAATTACTGCAAATTTAAAAAGCTTGAATTGAGCATTTCTTTAATAATAATAATAATTTTGATATGTTAAAAAAAACGTCAATTGATATTCAAACTTAGCTTTAGCTCTAGCTAAGGCTAGCCACGGCTATCTCACGAGCTAGCTTTCACATGATACAGCCTTCCTACTTTAGCAGTCAAGTTAGCGTCTCTCTATGACACCTGCAGTAACTACACAGCCAAAGTACAGAAGTTGTTTTTGGTTTTTAAGTCTGGTTTGTAATAACCACAAATTTAAAAAGCTGTTTTCATGGAAATTGAACATTTCTATGGCATAATATTTTATATATTGTTAAATTGATTTTTATGAAATAGGTATCCCCAGTTACTGCATTCTGCTTTTGTAGGTAAGTGTAGGTATTTGTCAGTAAAATGATGCTTTTCTTTAAAGCCTTATGAGACATTCATGCCCAAAATATATCTAAAGAAAGATGCATTTTATTTTTAAAATGTTTAATTTAAAAGATAAAACGTACTGTAGACTAATTTGTTGTTTTTTTTTAAGTGGATACATGATGGATAGATAAAGGAAAACAATTTGCTGTCCTGACAATGACGATGACTTAACTTAAGTCAGAATGAGATCTTAATATTTTTGTTTCTCTCAATCAAATGTGACTCTTGTGAACCTTGTCAAGAATAAACCCACAGAGTGCATTAAGGAAGAGATAAAACCATTATAACACATGTAGTCACGGAAACTGGAGCTGTTATAGAGATATAACTGCCTTGATGGTTACTGTGTGTATTTTTTTTTTAAATATAATCTCCCATAAATCTCGTTCCAGCACTTCTTCAGTCAGTCAGAACGAGCTGAACTGTTCGTGGGCGACCAAAGATGTGAAAAGAGGCACTTTTTGAAACATGTTTTTATTATTTTGCCACAGAAACATTCCTTGTGATGAAACATCGAATGACTTTCTTTACATTTCAAGTTATTTTTTCACTTCATGTAAATGAGTTGAATAAAACATATTTGTGCATTGTGTATATTTTATTATGATTTGTTTACTGTATGTCACACGTTATCGTATCTGATATAAAACAATACATAAATATCAATTATTGACCTTTATTTTGTGCTCAGGGACAAGCTGAAGAACAACAGTATGGAGTGTCCAGTTTTGAATAAAATAAATAAAATATAATGTAATAAAGTAATCTATAAATAAACACAGACAGAATGGTAAATAAGCATTAAATTGTGAAATCATCCAAGTGTAGGTAATTATTATTTAAATCTTATATTTTCACAATAACAGGATTAAGTGAGGTACGACAGAGTATTGAGGATTTTTTTTTTTTTTTTCATTTCAAGGATAAAGTTGAAATGTAGAGAAATAAGTTGAATTTTTGGTATCAGTGGCAGGCATAAGAAAAATAATAATAAAAATAAATAAATTAGAGGAGGATTTTTTTATTTTAAATTATGAGAATAAAATCAAAATCTTGATTAGAAACTTCTCAACCTCTTGACATTTTGATTCTTCCTCCTCACCTTTTTACTCTTCTGTAATTTAGGAGCTCATTTAAATTCGGTTTTATTTCAAAGTTGAAGTTTTTATTCCCCGTTTTATGCCATTTTGACACTTAAAATCATAAAGTCTTTACCTGTCAACAGAGCAAATCCTGTTATGTGACTGTCTGTGAAAGAACAACATTGAACACTTTGGGCCCCCACACAAAACCCTGTTTGTCAAGACTTTACAAATAAATAAAACACAGAATCACAATGAGGACTTTGAACTTCAGGTCTTATTGCGATTTTGATAAAATTCTGATCAATATTCAGCCCTATTGTTCATTTTAGCACCTGTTATTTTGCATAGTACTAAGTTTACACCTCTCATTAAGTTTCAGTTTTCATTAAGCTTTGGTGAACTCATTTTTGGGTGAACTATCCCTTTAATACCCGCCATTGGGCCAGCTCCTTCCCTGAAATCTGATGAAATGACGCCATGTTTTCATTTTCCCAAACAAAGTGAACCCTATCTAGTTAAAAAGGAACAGTGGGAAATTTTTATTTAGCTCATTTTATTTTTAAAGTTATATTTTGTGGTTATTACAGTGGAAATGCGACCGCTTTCATCCACAGAGGAATCTAATATCAACATAATACAAAAGTTTCTTGCGGTAGCTTTATGTTAAAGTAGCAAGCCACAAAATAAAAACATCATATTTGTGTAAAAGGTCTTTATTCAAAGTTTTACAAGTCAGTAAAATGTCTCTAAGTGTGAAAGGTGGAAATATTCAATATGTAGTTTGAATGGCCCTTTGAGATTCCATATTATATATTATGTTAATATAATAATCTAAAACAATGAATGCATCATATTTTACAAGTTGCTCACATGCTTTGTATTTAAAATCTTGCTCTGCAAAGTAACACGTAAAGCTATCAAATAAAAAAACAGGAAAAAGTGCAATATTTCCCTTAACATGTAGTGGAAACATGAAGTTTATAATGTACTGAACTGTACTGTGGGGACAATACGCTCTGATTGTTATATGATCTAAGACGACGATCGTATTTCTGCTCATTTGTTGCTCCTTTTAATAGACCTCAGTCATGTGTCGTGCCCACTTGTGGTGCACATTATTAAATATTTATACTTTTTCCACATCTTTAAACCTCCAAAACAGAGTAAAGTGTATGTCCAGATTTATAAACTGTTCAAAACATTTTTCAATTTTCCCAACTTTCACTATTACACACATTTCATAAACATGATAGACACTAAACACTGTTTTTTTATTAAAAATTTAGTTTCAAATATCTCCTTCAAATATTAGTAGTGTTTCACCACCACTTTTATAACAGGGTGGACAAACTGATATGAACACCTGTCAGTATAACGCAGTGCAGTTCTGTACAACTGAATCAGCATCCTCTCTAAAACAACAAAAACCTGAACACTATAACCTCCATGAAGGTCGGATTTACTGCAGAGAAGCAGTATTAGACTCCATCTGTTTTAGCAAGGACTGAGCATACGTGGAGGAAATAAATTTTATGAAAAATACTGAAGGTTTGGAGCTAGTATTTATTGGTATTCCTCCCAATTTCCTGAATTATTTTAGTATTTTATTAGTGTAATTTAACCTCCACAGCACTAGATGGGTCAGTGAGTTGTTGATGTTGTGAGTTGTGATTACTGCTGACCTACATTCCTCTCTGTTCCTGAAGTGTACACGCCATGGCAACCTTAACCATCACAGATAATAAATGTATAAACTTATATATAGCGAGATTAAAACACATTGATTGATATGTGTATATAAATGCAATCACATCATCTAACAAATATATATTTATATGTTTATGTGGCAAATATATATTTCAGATTTAGCCCAGTTTCTGACAAGATAAATGGCCTCTGGGGCTAAGTTAACAAGTGGCTTGTTGTAATTCCCTGGGGCGATTGTTTTTTAACTGTGGGGGAAATCCCAAACTTGATCAGATAAGATGTGATCTCTAAAACACTGCGGAGTCTCCTGAGCTGAAGTTCATGAGTCATCATGACGTAGGCCTGTTTGAAAAAGACTGTAGCCCAGTTGTGAAGAAATAAATATCGGTCTACGGCAGGAGGTTAAAATGATTAATGACAAAAATGCTGCACATGTTCATGCAGACAAAACTGTATCATCCATGTTCCCCACCTGAGGTAACTGATGCGTGTACACGTGGCTGTCAAACTGAGGTGTTCCCCTATTTGTGACCTCATTAAAGTCCATATGTTACTCTGTGATTTGGTCACTTGTTACCCAGCAGACATCTGCTCCTTGATGCATATTTTCATCTATACTTATCATTTGCCCAGGCTGAAAATGAGGCTTAAATAAAACGTTTTAACAGACTGTGCGGCTGCATGCTGCTGTGGTGGCTAACAGGCCGGAGGTGCCGTGTCATTGTTCCAACAGTTCCATTATTCTGAAACCCCCAACAGCACAAAAAAAGTGTCCCACTGGACTGAGAGCCCATTTGTCCGACAGCCCGTTAACCCGAAAACAAACGGCCATCGCTCCAAAGACCCATTATTCTGAAACCCCAATAGTCCAAAATTGTCCTGTTGGATCGAAAGCCCATTTATCCAGCGGCCCGTTATCCCCAAAACAAACGCCCATTGCACCTTCGGGGAGAACCGTCAGAACAATTGGCCCCAGGAAACATTTTATTATCCCGGGTAGACGACAATAATACTTTGACACTTGTGCTTTGTTCACTTTCTTGCCAAGAGTTGGATTAGATGAGATCAATAGCAGCCAGTTAGATTAACAGGAAGATTAGAAACAGGGGGAACCCACGGCTCTGTGTGACAGTAACACTGATCACATTAGTCTGAAGAAAAATAAAGATTTGTGTAACAGTGACACATCGGTGTTGTGGAGAGTTATGTGTCAGAACCAGGTTTACCAACTTCCTGGAGTCACCACTGGTTGCCTGGCAACCTCCAGGAAGTCACCGCATCTTCTCAGGAAGAAGGCCAAGAAAATTCCAAACGTGCCAAAAAATCTCTGTAGACTTCTCAGAAATGACTGAATGTCTTAGCAACGACTGCTGAGTCGTCCTCACTTATGGATTTTTAAATTTTTTTTTTTTTTTTTGTGGTTATTTTATGTTTTATGATGCTTAATCTCTGTTTATTTCACATTTTATTGTGCTTAATTTATTTTATTTTATGCCGTTTGTGTATAATATATAATAATATGTTCTTATGATTGCCTTACTGACTAAAAGATGACACGACATGTTGATTAGTGAACTTAAGTGATGCTGATACAGGGATATGGACCATGAGACTCTAGCCATGCTAGCTGTTTGTGGCTGTTTCAAGTCTTTGTGCTAAGATAGGCTGACCAGCTGCTGGCTGTTAACCCCAGTTATTTGTTTTATTTAATACATTTAAAGGACCAGTGTGAGCTTGCAGATTACAAATACCTTGTCTCACTCAGAGTTATTATAGTTTTGTATTTTAATTTTGTTTTTATTTTTTTGTTTTCAGCTCAGTTTACTTTTAGATTTGCACGCTCTTTGTTTCTATTGTATGCAAATTAGTGCAACTCCAACGTCTTTTCAGGTTTTCCTCTTTAAAAAAGTTTTAATTAGATTCAGAATTAGTTTTAGTTAAATTTTATATTGTTATCATAATAATAAATTATTGTAATATAGGTCTCAATAAACATTATGCACCAGTGCTTCCTTATGCTTGTGCTGACAGATTTGACCAAACTGACAAAAGACGTGACATTTTTAGTTAATTATGTAAGTGTCATTTCATTTATAGTAGATATAGTATCTACGTAGAAATGTACTATCTTTTGCAAATTCATAAATAAAGTTTTTTGTTTTTCAAAAGAGAGAGCGTCATTGATCTAATTCTCTAATAAGATATTTCCCCAAATTTGTAATGTTTCCTAGTTCAGGATGCAGTTCGCTGCTACAAAGTTTAAAAAAAAAAAACGTTTGATTTGACTTTGACTCGAATCACCAGATGAGTAACGCACTAAGCGCCTAAAGCCGTTGATATTCGTTTTTCCGATATTTTCTTCCATCATTTGAACGCAGCACCGGGCCCACTGCTGCTGCTGCTGCGGCCGCCCCGGAGCTCTGCGGGACCGTGAAGCAGCTCCTGAGCCACCGCTTACAACACAGCGACCAGCCAGCCGGACAGGTGCTCCGTCCTAGTGACGAGCCCTCCCCTGAGACCTGAGTGTTTATTTGTTTGTTTGTTTGTTTGTTTTAATTTAACAGCTTAAAACATCGACATGAGAGACCTGTGGAGGTATCGATCCTGCTGCAGTTCACCGCCTCCGACAAACAACAACAACAACAACAACACACAGCAGGAGCAGCTGCACGCTTTATTTCTCCTGATAACGTGCGTCTCTCCTGCAGCCCGGCCGGTCTGCTTCTTCCTTACGAGGGCGTCGACGTTTTATTGTGTTTTTTGTGGCGTTTGCGGTCTGATCGGAAACCGCTTCTGCAGCAGCAGCAGCAGTCCCAAGGAGGAGCGTCTATCCGTCCCCCTGGTGTTTATTACAGGAGAGGACGCAGCTTCAGTACAGCGGGACTGAGACAAGAGACAGACTAGAGCGAACATGTTCGAGGCTAGAGGAATCCCCTTTGTCCTGTTGGACTTGGCCTGTCTCATTCTAGGTACGTATTCACGCGTCTCTTTTGAGACAGACTGTTTGCTGCTGATGTTATTTATTTATTTATTTATAAGCGGATTTGTCGAGCTGTTATAATCCTTCTGCTCGGATATTTAACAGTCTGTATCACGTGAAGGGAGTGGTGAACGTTCAGTAGCACGCGAGTGGGACACGCTGAGACTTTAACACTGTTTTTTTTTTTATTATATAATATTTTAACCTGTGTTGACGCCACTAATCAATCAAAAATGTCCACGTGATGATGTGTTTGGTGTCTTTCTAAGTAGATTAAAGGGGGTTTCCCCCCCGGTTTGCATGCTCTTTGTTTCTATTGTATGCAAATTAGTGCAACTCCAACGTCTTTTCAGTTGTTTCAGGCTTCTTATGATCAATCATGATGCTGTTTTCTCAAGTGAAACCATACAAAATGATGCAACAGCTGCGCTATGACACTGATAACTTCTCTAATTAGTATTAGATTAATTGTGATGGAGCATTTGCCCCATTATGTCATGTTTCCATACTCGAATGAAGCTGCAGTGATTAACTGATTTCTTTGTCAACTGTTAAATTAATCACCAACTGTTTTGATAACAGGTTTGAGTCATTTTTAAGGGGAAAAAAAAGTCAAAATTCTCATTTTACACCTCTAAAATGTGAATATTTTCTGGTTTCTTCGCGTCTTCGTGACAGTAAAGTGAATATCTTTGAGTTGTGAACAAAACGAGACCTTTTTGGAAACACTGATCAACATTTTTCACCATTTTGTGACGGTTTCAGAACCAAACAACTAATCGACTAATTGAAAATATAGCCAATAGATTGACTGGTAATAAAAATAATCATTAGTTGCAGCCATAATTCCTATCATCAATATTATATTAATTATATTGAAGTAGTCAGATTCTTTACTTAAGTAAAAGTACCAGTACAGAAATGTAAAAATACTCTATTACAAGTTAAAGTCATCATACTTAATTAAAAGTACAGAAGTGTTGGCAGTTTTGTATTTAAGTCCAAGTATTATTAAATTTCTCTGATTCCAGCTTCTTAAATGTGAATATTTTCTGGTTTATTTTACTCCTCTCTGACAGTAAACTGATCATTGGACTGAGGACAAAACAAGACATTTGAGGACAAACTGACTGATATTTTTTTTTGTAATTTTAAGACATTTTATAGGCAAAAAACTAACCGATTCATTGAGGAATAGCCAACAGATTAATCAGCAATGAAGACACAGATGTCTCACGGTTAATAATCATGCTGCTGTCTTGATTGCAACAACAAAACTAATTATCCCTCTAATCAGTATTATATTATTTGTATTGAAGTATTTGCTCCATTATATAATGTTTACAGTTTATTTTCTCAAATAGTCAAAGTTTAAAGCTACATACAGTTTATACCTGATTTCTGCTCATTTAAACTAAGCTTATAATTTGAATATTATAATCATAAGTGTCATTTCTGCCTCAGGGGCTGTGTTTTAAACTCTCTAACCCACACTGACACAGCTCACTTCAGCTTCCTGGTCATGTAACCACATGTTTTCCCCTCAGAGGGTCTGAAATCGTTATAAAGGAGGGAACTTAACTGTCCTCAGACTAAAATATCTGTTTTTATTTTACCGTCCGTCATCTTACACCTCAAACCGCTGTTTCATATTTTAAACATTATCTGATATTGTGGTGACACCTAAAAGTTTGAAATGTGCTGTTTTTTTTTCTCTCAGGCTGTCTTTAAGTCTTTACACGATGAATCATTGCATTCGTGCACGTGGGACTGCGCGGTTTCACTTTGACAGACATCGTCTCTGGGGCTGCACTGGCTTTTAAATCTGATTATGAATGATCGATATGTTCCATGACTCATTAAGGTATAGCTCCCGTTGCTCAGTCTGCAGCATGGGTGTCAGAATGAATTTCATCCTGGGCCACATTAGCAATATGGTCGCCCTCAAAGGGCCGGTCGTAAATGTGAGATTATGTAAATGCATCCACTGGGATAAAAAATAAACAAATAAATAAATGAATTATGGAGCTGGTGAGCGGGTTAATAATTAGAGAAAGAACCTTATATTTACAAGAACCCAAAGTCACAACAACTTAGATGTTCTTTTAGATTATAAAGTCAAAAAAAAGCTCATACATATTCTCGGATTCAGCCCGCGGGCCTTGTGTTTGACACAGTATATTTAAAATGTACTTGTAGGATTAAAACGACACTTGACTGCTTTAAACAGAGGAGCCCAAACTTTTTCACTTGGAGGGACAAAAACTGAAACCAGAAACAACCACCTGTTGTTTTGCATTATTAGGATTCAAAATCGTTCAAGTTCCCTTAATTGACTTTGTTGCCGGTCTCCAAGAGTTACCAGTGTAATTTTGTGTTTGCCTACAATCAGGAAAAGTGGCGTCTTCAAATTGCTTCTTTTGTCTGACCAACAGTCCAAAACCCAAAGACTTTTCATTTACTTTCATAAATGACAAAGAAAAGCAGCAAATCATCACATTTAAAAAGTTGGAACCAGCAAATATTTGATTTTTTTTTTTTTTTTTTTTTTTGCTTGAAACATGATTGAAACAATAAGCAGTGATTGTTGCAGCTCTGCCTGCAATATCAAACGATGTCTTATCTTTAATTTTCTTTTTTTTTTTTTTTTAACTAGAAACATCTGATGGGCCGAATCAGACCTTGTGGCGGGCTAACTTTGGCCCGCAGGCCCCCGTTTGGACAGTCCTGGTTTTAAAGATCTTACTTAGACAAGTTTTAAAACATAAAAATATATTCAGTTTACTGTCATAGAAGGGTGAAATATTCACATTTAAGAGGCTGAAACCAGAGAATTTGGACATTTTTTCTTTAAAAAAATTACTCAAAATGACTAATCAGTTCTCAGAACAGTTGACAATACATAAAATAGTTGACAAGTAATTGATGAATCAGCTAATCTCTGCAGCTCTAGATGGCACTCTTTATAATATTATTTACAAAGACCCAACAGTTCCCACCATGAGTAAGCACTTAGTGAAATATTGCTAAAACAGGACTTTTGTATACTGCATAATTTAGTAAGTGCAGCAGTATGAGTGTACAGAGTCTGTTTTCTGTTTCAGAAACAAACTCGATTATTCTGCTACTGACGCAGACTATTAGATTTCACCTGAGCGTCTGTGATAGTCTGCAGACTGAGGCTGTTTCATGCACAGCTGCACGTGACCAAACATGCACGTTCATGAATGAGGCTCGTCTCAGAAGAACATTGGTTGATAAATGTCAGAACCGACGTTTTTCTGAAGTGCACAATATGCAGGCGGAGAGGATATCAGCTGATTTAATTTGGTTTTAAACTCAATTACTGAGCAGGATGCCGGTAAGTCACGATAAAAGATTAAATGGAATAAAAAAAGCAGGGCTTATTTATGCTTAAATGTCCACATTTTTCTTCCTGTCTGTGTCTTTTTTTGTCTCTTAGTTGCACAGTTAGGAATGAGAGCCAGTTAAAGTGTAACACTGTAGTTAGAAAGTGACTCGCGGGGGTCCTGCCCTCGCCTCGTGTGTGTTTCTGTCCCGACTTTCTGGCATTTCCAGCTGTTGCAGCCAGTCAGCTCAGGATGGCACAGCTGACGGTGTGAACAGCTGCAGAAACGACAGACAGAACAGACATACAAGACCAAATTAAACACTAGTTTATAGGGCATTTATGAAGGTATATATCTTTTTGTTTATGTGCACTGCAGCTCAATAATTCACCCTCGTTTTCTGCCTGAACGGACGAAGAATTGTGTCTTTTTCTCCACGGTACAATGGGCCAAACGGGCCAAACAGCCAGGGAAATGACAGCAGCATTAACATTCAGACTTTGAACTGTCAAGACCTGTTAGCATAATCTGTTATCTTTATGGTATTTTATCTATAGGGAGTGCTTAGCTATGTCCACAGCTCCTTTCTTTCGCACCACCGTCGAGTCGGTGCTCCGAACAAAGAAACTCTTCTCAGTCCTTCCTGCTGAAAACCTGCCCAAGAATAACATCATGTTTGGAGGCATGAAGTCACTGTTGTCGAGTGTCTTGACTGTGTGTAATGCATCATGTCGCAGTGTATCTGTCTGAGATCATTTTCTGAGGCTCAGTGTCAAAGGATGTGACTGGGAATATTTTGTGTTTTCACTATTGTGGCTGCAGAGGAGAAAAGTCAGCCTGAGGAAGATCAAAATGTTGCATTTAAAGAGAATTAAAATATTTATTTGGAGCTGAACTGTGTGCAGACTTTTCTCCTTTGTTCCCTCTGGTGATACTTTTTGTCTTTTTCACCTGATGATTATTGTAACACACTTCTCTTATTGTGAACAAATCTCATGAAAGGACCAAAACTAACTATGAATTGATCCTAATAACGAGTATGTGCATGTGGCCTGGTGTAGCTTAATGTCTTTATGTGCCACTGACCTCCATTCTTATCCAAAAACGATTACAACGCATCAGTGAAACATGCTGGTGCACTGGATGATGAACAAACATGGATGAGTCAGTCCACATCCCCGTCATGCTAATTGGACAGTGAATACTCACTACAGCGCAGCTTAAAATAGTGCCAAATAAATGCGCTGTTTTGAGGAACAGTGCCCAACAGTTTAGGGAGATCATTTAGCTTCTTCTAAGAATTTAACCACATATTTTGATCTGTTTTTAAAGATATCTTCAGCAGGAATACGGTTCAAAATAAACCCCAGCCAAGCGCCAAGTAAAGGTAAATTTTTCGGGTTTGGAAAAGTAAATTGGGGCCACTGCGCTGGCCGGGAAAACAATTTGGATTCGCAATGTAGGAGGTTCACATCACTGTTGTGACATCAGCGAATCAAATCCAACCGTTTTGCTACGAGCCAACTGGCACTTTGCACGCAATTGCTGTTTTTACCATTAGAAACATCTGTGTTACATGTTATCAGAGATGTGGCGACACTTTTTCTGGTGTTAAGCTGCCAAAATGTAAAACATAAAGACAAAGTCTAGTCAGTCTGGTTGGCGTCCCCTCACCTCCTACGTCATGAAGCCGCGCCCTTACAGGGGTGGTCCTCTGCAGTCCTCTGATGCATCTTCCAAATGTGTTAGGATGGAGGAAGCTGCATCTTAGAAGTGATGTAGGGTTTGGTAGTATATATATGAACAACAAAGTGCTTCAATGATGGAGTTTTTTCATTGAAAAAGTTTTAAATCTGATGTTTTATTCATAATTGTCTCCTTAAAGTGATGCAAAAGATGAGTTTTCATACAAAAAACTTAATGTAAGAAGTAATATTAGTTAATTTAGTTAAATAATGCTGCAGGAACAAATGGGCTTGGGGCTGATGTGGTAAAATATTGAGAGACAGACATGCACATTGTTGGTTTTGGCCTTTTCATTGAATTTGGTAACAATAGGAACAGACTTCTCCTTAAATGAGACTGCTGGAAAGGTCGGGGTCTCTCATGTCTGTCACAGAGATTTAAAATATTTAATTTGGCACATATTCACACACTTCTATCTGACAGATATGAAGACCTCACCGCTTTGTTTTGGCGCCTTCCTTTTTTTCTCTTCCATGTTTCTTTTTTTATTCCCCTCTTTGACCTCTCCGTCCTGATCTCTCCGTCCACAGGGGGTCTGCCTCTGGCGGGCCTTTAACCTGGGTAAGATCCGCCCCTATCAGAGGGGCTTTTTCTGTAACGACGAAAGCATCAAGTACCCCTTCCACCACAGCACAGTCACCTCCACGGTGCTCTACACTGTGGGCTTCGCCCTGCCCATTAGCTGCGTAAGTAGGAGTCACGCTAGGCCGGCTCGACGTCAGACACAAGACCTGTCTCGTGGCAAATACGTTGACTTGTCAACCGCAGGTGTAACCAACAACTTAAAAGAATTCCAAAGTGTGCCAGGGCCTCCGCTCTGGTTTACTGGCACACCTACGTGGAAAGCAGCCATTATTTTTTGTTATCAGCTGCTCCTGTGCTTTTCCTGTGACGACAAGTCAAAATATCTGCTGTGAGAACGGTCTGTGAGCACATTTCCAGAGTTTAGGATGCATTAAGAATGGCTACCTTCCTGTTTGATAATATGTTTAGTAGCTGTTACAATAGCACGGCTAGCTGTTACTGAAACCAGAGCTGCAGGCACAGTATATTTTATTTAACTCTGCTACTTGTGTTCAGTTCTTGTGTATCAAAAGGCGAAGGAGGGTGTCCACTTAAATGTTTAATACGTCCGCACACACAAACAGAAATATTCCATAGCAAAAGTTGTCACAATACTAGATATTTATGCTTTAATACAATACCAGAATAAAAAACAGTACTTCTTGATATGCAAGAGGCACACAAAATTAAAAAAAACAACTTTTTAAAAATGAACCTGCACACAATCTGGTCCAGAAAAAGTCACTAAATCCCATTTTGGTTTTGCTGTGCTGCAACACAAACACGTTGGTATCAAAGCATTGATATTTTTGACAGCCTGACTGGAGTGACTTTCTTTTGCCAACATCTCAGCTACTACAGCAGGCTTTATCAAGCTTTATTCTAAAAAAAACAAACAAACAAACAAACAAAAAGCCCGATCATTTCTGAATATTTCAATCGTCCTATTGGTCAGTGTTTTCAAACATCTTTATTATTTTCAAACCCTCATACAAAAAAAACAAAAACAAACCCAAACCACAATTAAATTCAGTGAATTAGCAGTGTACTATTTTTACTCCCAAATGTGCATAATAGGAGGCCGGGCTTTTTATTTGGTTTCAAAGTTTATCTGTTGGGTGAACTTTCTATTGCTGCTGTTAATTAAAGCGACAGACATGCAGGCTGTGTGCTTTGTCCCTCTGTTCCTTAAAATAACTGGAATGTTCATCTGGAACGGAGCGATTGTTTCTGGAGAGAAGTGCTGCTGCTGCTGTTGTTGTGTGTGTGTGTGTGTGTTGTGTGTGTGTGTGTTGTGTGCGTGCGTGTGTGTGTGTGTGTCTGCCTTCGCTTATTCCTTCTGTGATATCAGTGATTTATCTCTTCCATCTTGTCTGTAAGTCTTTCATGTAACATGAGTAATCGTAACCTCAATAATGTAACACTGTTTTGAATCTTTAAGGGATAGTTTGAACTGTTTGAAGTGGGATTGTATGAGGGACGTGTCCATAGTATCTGTAGTTTGGAGAAGCTGCAGGAGTATACATGAAGGAAGCTAAGCAATATACTGTTGTAATCTATTTTAGCCACTTGAATTTTTATGCTATATTTAGCATATTTTCACCACCTCACCTTGCCGCCGGACGGCCTTTTTTCAGTGGGAAACCACGTTTTATTAAGCCAAAACTGCTCTTCCTCACTCAACCAAACTCCTTTGGAAAAAACAGTAATTTTATCTCACAGAACACAGGAGTTGCTGGTCTTTCGCTGCTTCGATCTGTTAGTTTGTTTGTGTTATTGCTTACTTTGGTGAATCCAAACTAAGCTTTTAAAAGCATGTAAGTCACACAATAACACAAACAAACTAACAGATGGAGGCAGCGGTAGACCAGCAACTCCTGTGTTCTCAAAGGTAAAATTACTGATTTTGATAATGGAGTCTGGTTTGGTTTGGAGAGAGTGATATTTTGCCCACTTATTAATGGTTTCCCATCAGAAAAGGCTGTGTGACGGCAAGGTAAAATGGTGAAAACATCAAGATAGGCATCTTATTAAGTAGCTAAAATGCGGTTTGCTGCTGCCTCTCTCCACAGCAGGACGTTGCTCAGCTTCTGTGCTGGTGCACCACAATCTACGCAGCTAATACACGACTGTCGATAAGTACCTCATGCAACCCCGCTGCAAATAAGCCGAATTATCCCTACTTTAATTTTTACAAACTCACACACCACCGTTCACGGTCTGTCAGAGGAAGGTCTGGGAGGACATGTGGGAAAGTAGAGCTGGAGAGCCTCTTTTAGGAAGAGATCCGTACGCCAAAAAGAAGAGACAATGAGGAAATGTCCGATGGCCCTGCGTCAGAGGAAGCGCGTGAAAAAAGTGTGTAACTGCTCACGTCAGGGCGACCACAGCTTCAGCTCTCGGTGGGTTTGTTGGTGAGAATTTAATCGCGCGACGCACAGTCCCTGATGATAAAACACTTGCTGCGCATGTCACAGCTGCAAAGAGAAAGTAATGAGGGCTCATTACTCGGCAGCGCTCAGTAACCTCAGCTCAGAAATGTCATTTTTGTGCTCTTCTCTATTTTAACTTACACTCACCAGCGTTTAACTGTCTCGTTGCCATGCCAACACATTAACCATTAATATTTGCATCCCAATGTTGCCGGAAGCTGGCGAGGACGCCGCCAGAGGATGCAACGTTTGGTGTGTGACCCTCTCACACGGCTGCTGTCTCCTGCTTTTGCACAGGCATGCAGTGTTGCATCGTGGGTAGGGGTCTGAGGCCCCTGCAGTCACACATGATCTTGTAACCTGTATGTTTTTTTTTTCCCCCTTGTTTTTTCTCTCATTGCTTCTCTGCTAGCTGGACTCCCATTTGTTATACTCACTGTGCAACACAGTCCTTTCCGCCGAGGCTTTTTCTGTAACGATGATACAATCAAGTACCCGTATAAAGAAGACACCATTTCCTATCAGTTGTTAGGAGGTGTCATGATTCCCGTCACAGTACTCACTGTAAGTGCATCTGTTATGTTTTCTGCTAACGGTTCTCTTTTCTTCTTCTCCATGTGATGCTTATCTTTAGCCACTTAAGTTCAATGTTGCCTTTCAATACATTATTCTGTAATAATGTATGTGTTTTTAATTGCTTGCTTTAGCCACCATTAACTGTATGTTAATTTGCTAACTGCATGTTGTAAAAAAAAAAAGTTTTCCAAACTTTTGAAAAAGTTTGGAAAGTTTCAGAAGTTTCACTTTTTTCTGTAATGGAGGTCAAGACTGTCATTTTCTTGTGTACTGGCAGACATTAAACAAACAAAATGCTGTTGCTCCCAGACCATAGCAGTGTGATTAAAGAATATGTAACATTTCCTTAAAAAAAAAACAAAAACTACAACTAAAACACAAAGCTAAAATCAGACAGATTAGCAGCACGGTGCATTAAAGTGCATTTTGAGAATAAAAAGTGCATTTTCATGTTTCACTTTCAAAGAGACGCATGTTTCAGGTCGACTGATTATTTGGTTTGGCTGATCAATCTGTGCTGATAGCTGATCGGCAAAACTTTGCTCCGATAGAAGCCGACGACTACAAGACAAGTGGAGGAGCTGCTTGTCTTTTATGATATCAGGCTTCTCAAGTGGAATTACTGACTGAGAAGAAAATTAAAAATCACTCCCATGTAGATTTTTTTACAGTTACTTTGATGTTCAGTTCCAGATTTATATATTTATTTAGGTATTTATTCCGAGGGATGTGCAGTAAAATGGCCTATAAAGGGAAGTTTTTATTAAATTTGATTATGAAGTGACAGCTGATAAATATTGGCTATAATAATATCTAATTTGACAGATTATGTCAAAGCATTTAATTTGAGTTCTGAGGCAAAATACTCCATAAACATCAAGGTGTGTTTGTGAAGTTTTTTGATTAAAATTACAGAATAAATTAATAAAAAATAAATGAATTTGTTTTTGTTGATGTCAGTTTGATTTGGTTTGGTCAGAGCTGTGGAATATTAAATCATCCATCTTTGCTCACTACATTTTATTCTATAAACATCTTTTTAAAATACGAAAATGTGAACTTATCGGTTATCTTATGGGTATTGACCATAAGAAGCAGGTATTTATTGTTTTAACGGCTGAAAAAAATCCATACTATGCATCCTTATTTATTACTTTGACTTAGTTGTTCAGTTCAGGTTCTAATGAAGTCTGAGTTAGCCCATTAATCAGCTGATATCAAATGAACTATCAGCTTTTTCTGCTCCAAACTCTTGTTATTACATCAGCCTTTAAAACTCCACTGTCAGTCGACCTCTACTTTGCACCATTTGAACATGAAACAGAAAAATGACCTGAGGCAGACCTTTATTTTGAAATTTCCCAGCCTTAAATTAGTCTGCAGCTGCAGTTTGCAGAATAAAACACTAAATATGGCAGATGTAAAACTCTTTACAGGCTGCGCAGCGGTAACCTCGGTCAGCTGATGCTGAATGGAATTGAAAAAATGTGATGGCATGTAAAGAGCCAACAAAAGAGACTCAGTCAACTCAGGATACAAAACAGTGAAAATATCCTTTTACAGAAAGTTACCATGCTGCAGGTTTTTAACAAATCTGACAGCCAACTTCCAGTTTTTATTCATGTGAAACCGGTTCAACAGCACCTGAACCACATTTTCAAGAAGATTTCATGAGTCATTGTGACAAGTCACACACAGTATGAACACACATGAAAAAACTCAAATACACAGCAATGTTTCACTATAATAAGAAGAATCTAATTTAAACGTTTTAGATCTAACAACATTATACATTTTAAGTGGACATCATCCTGTGGCCATTATACTTTAAACATTATGCACGAATGAGTTTTCCTTTTATGGAAAGTGTACGAAAGGGATAGTTCAGATTTTTTGAAGTGGGGTTGTGTGACGTATCTGTAGTCAGTTTGTTACCTACTGTAGATGGTGGTTTGGAGAAGTAGCAGGAGAACCAGTGTAGGAAGTAAACTAAAGTTTACACTTAATTTAGAATAATTTAACTGCTTTATCTTGCCCTCAGGCAGCCTTCACCGATGGGAAACTGTGTTATATAAGCCGAATATCACCCTCTCCAAAGCCACCAGACTCCATAAGGAAAAACAGTAATTTTACCTCGCCAAACATGAGGATTTGCTGGACCACCGCCGCCTTGATTAGTTAGTTTATTTGTGTTATTGTGTGACTTCAGTGAATCTGAAGTATCCTTTTAAGTCACCAAAGTCACACAATAACACAAACAAACAAAGCGGTCGACCAGCAACTCCTGCGTTCTTTGACGTAAAATTGCTGATTTTGTCAAAGGAGTCTGGTTGCTTTGGAGGGAGAGATATTTGACTAATTTAATGACTGTTTTCTGTTGGAACAGGTTATCTGATGGTGAGGTAAAGTGGTGAAAATATTCTAAATATAGTGTACACTTTTTTTTCAGTGGGCCTTTTTTTAGGTGGCTGCTGATCCTTATCACAACAGTACAAACCCACTTCTAAAAATGTGAACTATCCCTTTAAAGGAATAGTTAGACATCTTGGGAAATAAGCTCATTTGTTTTTCTTGCCGAGCATTAGATTAGAAGATGAATATTTCAGGCTCTGATGTTGCAGATACCATTCAGTTGCATCTTTAATTTTTTTGTATTTGTTTCCATTTAAGCCCCTAACTCTGTATCTCTTCCTCCTTCCCCTCCTCCTCACAGATGATCTTTGGCGAGTGCCTTTTAGTTTATCTAAAGCGCATCAAATCCAAGTCCCCTTTCGGCAGCTACATCGCCTGTGTTTACAAAGCCATCGGTACCTTCCTGTTTGGTGCCGCCATGAGCCAGTCTCTCACCGACATAGCCAAATATTCTATTGGCCGGCTCAGGCCGCACTTCCTGGATGTGTGCAGACCTGACTGGAAACTCATCAACTGTTCGTCAGGAGCTTATATCGAAGACTTCACCTGCAGTGGAGACAAGACAATGGTCAATGAGGGCAGGTGGGTATCGCTATACCTCACAACTTGTCTTTTATAGAACTAAAAATGGATGCAATGATTAAGTCAAGTCAGATTTTATTTGCATGGCCCAAAATCTAGGAATGTCCACCAGAAATATTACTAATATATAGTCGTATATTACATTGCATTAATGCACAAGGCTGGTCATCAGTTGCATCTAATGTATGTTACAGTAAGAATAAGGTTTTATATAGGCTGTGTCAGAATTAACTGGAGCAAATGCAACCACATTCAGCACAGACATGTGGACGTTAACCTGCAAAGAGATCAGTGTTTTCTTACTTTCAGATTAGTCGACTAGTCTACCTTTACATTTCAGTTTAATCAACAGGGAAATTAGTCATCAGAAACATCCCTACCATAATCACAAATCACAGTTTGTTTGGGGCTGCGCAGCATAAGACATCCTCTGTCCTTCGTCCCTCGATTCGGATGAAAGCTTTTTTAACAGCAGAAAAAAAACGATGAATCCATTAGTTAATTGACAGAAAATGAATCACCAGCTTTTCTGATATTTGATTGATCATTTTGGTCATTTTCAAGCAAAAATCACTGGTTCCAGATTCGCAAATTTCAGGATTTGATGCTTTTGTTTGTCATTAAAGATTGTAAATTGAATATTTTTGGGTTTTGGGCTGTTAATAGAATAGAACAAGCTATCAAAACGCAGCCTTTTTACTTTTTTTATGTCATTTTAGACGAAATGATGTATTGATAAATACAGAAAATAATTAGCAGATTAATAAATAATAATGATATATACCTTTATTTATATAACTTATATAACTACAAAGTGCTTTGACAGACAAAGCAAGATTAGAGCATCCAGGATGATCTATACAACAGAAAGCCAGACAAAGAGAAGCAAAATCAAATCAAAGTTTAGTTTTGTAGAGAGAAGACAGAACTCTCAGAACAATAAAAACAATTGAAAACATCAATAGAAACAAATAGAAATAAAAATTACAAAAAAAGAATGAATAATGATGAGAATAATCATCAGTTGCAGACCTAGATGAATGAAAAAATGAATGAACTTGTTCATGATTTCTGCTCTTTGCTGCTGAAATTAGCTTGCAGCACTCCACATTCTTGTTTTGCTGCTCAACAGATTACTGAAATCTGAGACAAAACACCTTAAACTTCTGTGATCTCCTTTGTTGTGCAACACGCTCGGTGCAAGGAGCAAAGGTTGAAACGTGTCCGTATGAGTGATTATGTAATTCATAATGGTGATAAAACTATTACGGCAGCGTTTCAATACCTGCACGCAGGTGACTTAAGGCTCTGTGTTGAGCAAGACGCAGGTAGGGCCTTTTGCAGCACACAAGACCAGAGATGGTATGTTTTGATCTGTGTCTTATCAACGCAAAGCAGAAGGAAGTATAGTGGGAGGAGCAGAGGAAATCCACTTCTCGTTGTGATGTAGGAACGACCAGCTCCAGTAATTTTAGAAGCAGAAGCTTAAATAGTGACATGAGCTGCGCCGGTTGTGTCATTGTGTTAGAAGAAGGGTTTATTATTGGATATGAGGGACTTTGTAGTATATAAAAACCAGTTTCATTGTATGTACAGGTGAAGAAGGTTATTCTGCTTTTAAATTAGAGTGTGTGTTGTTTCCCCTGAGCTGCAGTCTTTCAGTCGTAAGAGCTGAGTGGAAATATGGCCCCCCACCCCCCGTCTTTCCTGTGGGTTATCTAGAGTACATTTACCAGGGTGTGGTGCATAATCGCTGATATTTCCTGGAGCTCCATTACTACTCTGCAGTCTTTTTTTAATGCAGTGTAATGAGACAAACATTTATCAGCGGGCTGAAAGAGGGATCCGATGATAAGAGGCAGATATCCAGAGCGGTTAAAGAGATAGTCTGGATTATTTGATGTGGGGTTTTAATAAGATACTTATCAATAGTGACAGTGAACTTCTGTGGACAGGCTTCAGTAGTAAATATCAGTGTAAGTGTACACAATATTTGGAATTTTTTCAGTGTTTTACCTTGCCGTCAGACAGCCTTTTTCGTCAGGAATGAATTTTAAAACACATTTACATCACAGAACACAGAGTTGCTGGTCTACTGCTGCCTTGATCGGTTTGTTTGTTTGTGTTATTGTGTGACTGTGTTTTAAAGGGTTAGTTCAGATTCACCAAAATCACACAGTAACACCAATAAACTAACTGGTCGAGGCAGCGGTAGACCAGCAACACCAGTGCTCTCTGAGGTAAAATTGCTGTTTTTGCTAATGGAGTCTGGTGTGTTTGGAGAAAGCGATGTTTGGCTTCTCTAACGGTGGTTTACAACCGAGCAAGGTAAAGCAGTGAAAATATTCTGAATGTGGTGTGCACTTCACCCGATATTGATTATTGATATATTGCTTAGCTTCCTACACCAGTACTCCCGCTGCTTCTTAAACTGGGGACGTGCCGACCACCATCTACTGTCGGTAACACACTGACTATGATAAATACCTCATACGATCCCTCTTCAAATAATCCAAACTGTCCCTTTAAGATTACTGTCAGGACTCATTATATTTCCAGCTCCTCTGTGTGTATTGTGATGTCCTGTTGGTCAGTAACAGAGCTAATAAGTGCAGCCGGAGAGGAGAAAGTGGATCAGGCTCATCTTACTGTAATATGATTCCGCTCTGGTTCAGTTTAACTTCCCACAGAGAGAAGAGGCCGACTGTCAGAGCTGCATGTATATGTGTGTGTTTGTCTGCATTCAAGAGGCAAAGATGCCTGCAGCAGAGTGCTTCAAAGGTTGAGTGTTTACTGAAAAATATTACTTCTGTTATAAGATGAGAATCCATAAGACACAAATAAATATTTTATTCCAGTTGATGCTGTTAATGTACAGTGAGTGGAGCCTCACAGGGTCTCAGCACCTGCAGTTTTAATGTGATGGCGCAGAGGATGTACAGTATAGAGGTCAGCATTATTATGCATTTGCCTGTTTTTGTTACTGAGGTTGGCTTGATGTGCCTGGCTTGTCCACTAACAAACAATGTTGTGTGCTCAAATGACCGGTGGGTTAAATGGATTAACTTAAATGATTTTAGGATGAGGATTTTGAGGATTTTCTGCTTCGTTCTGTTCTCATAATTAAGTTAAATATCTTAGGCACTGGACGACTGAGTGGAGAAAACAAGCAAGGTGAAAACACTGGTTTCATTGTTCACCGTTGCTTGAAATGTGTACACTAATTGATTTCCATGATAATTTAATTTATATATTTGATGTTCTTGCACGCTCAGGTTGTCTCTGTTTTGTAATATAATATAACATACCTTGTTGGGGAAGCTACTTTGAAAGAACACCATGCAAGATACCAGTTACTTCACACTGGAAGAAGATGAACGACAGCAAAGCTACCACAGGAGGGAAATCTAGTTTTGTAAACTAATGCTGCTTAGAAAAGGTAAAAAGGTAAAAATGCTATGTAAAGAAAAATACATGACAATGTACAGTACATGTGATATGATTATATTCAAAAACAAAATAAAATTTAAAAAAAGTCACATGCCAGCAAAAATTTTCCACTCAATCAAAAAGTGCCCCCCTGTTCACTAGAGAAGCGATGATAAAAATAAATATAAAAGATCTTTTCTTTCCTCTTATGGGTCAAAATTGTTTGTAGTTTCAGTAGTTAAACCGCACAAATTATGGCAAAAACATAAACATGATAACAAGACGAAGAGTCTGCAGCCACGCTAACAGCTTTGTGAGGCTGTGTTTAAGCTAAATGCTAACATCAGCATGCTAACATGCTGATGTTTAGCAAGCTCACTATTTTAATTTAGCGTGTTAGCATGGTAACATTTGCTATTTACTACTAAACACAATGTAGGTATTGTTGGTAAGGGTTTTTGCAGTTTATCCAGCATATGTTGAGATATTTCAGCAGATTAAGTGAAAAAACTTGATCTGTTGATGATGCTGGATTGAATGTTCATCCTCTCGGGACCTTGAATGTCTGTAACTGATCCGCTGTTAACGAGGCATCATTAACAAAGCAGCAAAACTGACAATATTTTTAAATAAAGTAGAGTTCACAAAGTTTATTAAGTTTCCTTTGACTCAACAACTCACAAAACTGTGTGATTTGGAGTCTGATTTGCTGCCAACTCAAATTACTCTCACGCAGGTTTTCCTCTGGAGAAAAGCGATCCGGTCTCAATGAGGATAACGAGAACGCATTAATAATCCTCGGTGTAAACACAAAGGCATATCTGACCTTTTATTTTTCAGATACAGATCCTATTTTAATACCAGGTGTAAACTGGGGAGTCTTGGTGCTAGCAGGCCTAAAGAAAACTATAAACAAATCATATAGACTTTAATTGTTCCGTGTGTTTACAGTGGTACAGTAAGTTTACTGCTGTATAACGTAGCAGAGTCAAACTCCTTTTCATCAAGTGCTCACTAAATTAGCAGGTGTACTGTAATATTACACTGTGTGTGTATTAATGGCTGTTGCCATAGACGTGGTCCAGACGAACGTATCAAAAACACAGCGCTGTTATTATAAACAGGAGGTAACTAAGGTCGTGGGGGGGTTAGGACTGGTAGTGCCTGTTTCTTTGTAGCTGCCGCTTTCCACCACACAACAAACAAACTCACCCGTCAGTTCACAGCGACTCCACCCAGAACCCCAAATAACAAGGGCGTGTCGGGGTGTGGTGGCATGTTAAAGAATGTATCGACCCTACGTATTTAACAAGATGACCCATTTGTTTGTTTTTGTTTGCTGCAGATGAATTAAGATGAATTAAGTGCTGAGTCATGTTTTCGTCTTTCATTGCAGGCTATCCTTCTACTCCGGCCACTCCTCTTTTTCCATGTACTGCATGCTGTTCCTGGCCGTAAGTATCATGACCAGTCACGTATTGATCTGCAAATCACTCAGTATTAGTGGAACATTGTGTTCAAGGTTGCAGAACGGGGCACTTGGACATCCATGAAAGCTCACACTTATCAGATTATTGTGAAATGTAAATACATTTTTAAAAAACTGGTTGTTAGCATAATTAGCATTAGCTTCTGAGCAGATGTGATATTGACCTCTGCAGCTTAAAGGAATAGTTTGACATTTTGGGAAATGCGCTTATTTGCCTTCTTGCTAAGAGGCAGCAAACAGTTAGCTTAGTTTAGCATAAAGACCGGAAACGAGGAGAGAAGAGCCAACCCGACCCTGTTAAGAGTCAAATCGCACAAAAACCAAAATGTAAAAATGTAATTTTGGGATCTTGTCATGGACCCAACCCAGAACTTGTTGTTATTACACATCTGTCCAGTAAATCTGAAATTACAGCCAGCAGTCAGTTAGCTTAGCTTAGCATGAAGACTGGAAACAGGCGAATTATTCCTTTCACGACTTTGTTTTTGTACAGATTAAACAAACAAGATTAAACATGTTAATTAGTGACTTTTAGAGATGCAGGTCTGCAGATTTTCTTACTTTTGGACGGAGCCAGGCTGGCTGTTTACCCCTATCTCCAGTCTTTATGCTAAGCTAATCTAACTGACTGCAGGCTGCAGCCTTTTATTTCTCGACAGACGAGATTGGCATTAAAGTGCAGAACTAATGCTTTAAAGGGATAGTTCGGATTATTATAGCAGCAGGAGTACCAGTTTAGGAAGCGAAGCAAAGTACTGCTGTGGACCGGGTCAGCAAAACATATTTTAGCCACCTGAGAAAATCAGTATCAGTTTGAGTGGACAGTGTGTTGCAGTCAGACGGGCTTTTCTGGTGGGAAACCGCAGCAAAATATCGCTCTCTCCAAACCAACCAGACTCTGTTGACAAAAACAGGAATTTTACCTCACATTTTATCTCAGAACGCAAGAGCTGCTGTTCTACCGCTGCCTCGATCTGTTAGTGTTTTTGTGTGACTGCAGTGTTTTAAAAGGATAGTTTGGAAGTACCTCATACAACCCCACTTAAAACAAATATCTCTTTAAGTGCAGTGCTTCAGTATTTCGTAATTAGCCTTTGGTGACCTTTCTTGGTGATGGTTATTATCAGTATCACTGCTGTTCGCTCAGAGAATTGCAGCATCCTTGAGTGCGCTCTGTTTTGTTTGTCCAACCCTGATAAAACTTTATAGGCTGCTGATTCATTCAACACCAGCAGATAAAAATAGACCCAGGGACAAAGTCCTGGCACCAGCATAAAGCTCTCTCTCCCTCTGCGTGGACTGGAAGTACAAGAAACAGCAGCTGACATTTAAACATGCAACTACTAGAGCTTTTCTTTTCTCCCACCTGCATATAAACAGTTGTTTTACATCAGAAATTATGTGGGTCAGGAGGACTTTTTGTGGATCTGGATAAACCTGCCAAGCGTGTTTCTCCTCGACTGAAACACGACGAACAGAAACACAAAATATCTGGTTTGTGCCACAGCGGAAAATGACGTTAAGCAGATTCCTACGTGATGACTCATCCTGCTCCAGAGATGGTGTGATATTTAATTATCAGATTAGATTATGGAGTCTGTTCCAGAGAATATGTCGTACTGATTATGTTATATCAGTGAAATTGATTATTTCAAGGTCAGTTTGGCGAAGTGGCACAAAGCTGGCAGGAGATTTTCTCAGCTTTTAAAAGACAAAGGAGGAAACACTGCATGACAAGAGGTAGTAAATATCGTAGCTGATAAACTGAACCATAAAAAAGAGGATGTTTGTTTAATTTGGGAACATTTTACACTTGTTTCCTGCATGATAGATTTGTCTTTTGTGTGTGAATGGAAGTGGAAATGGAAATGCACTGAGTCATCTACAAATCACTGCAGCTCATTTTCCTGCCACTCCTGCAGGAACGCAGTCAGCCAGACCCACAATAGCACTCCCCGTCCTCTTTAAATTGATCACCAATGACACACTTTTACTTGATGTGACTCTGTACGTAGCTGCTCAGTATTTTAAAAGCACGTCCTCCTGTGTCTTCCTTCCTCAGCTCTACCTGCAGGCTCGGCTCCAGGCTGAGTGGGCGCGGCTGCTGAGACCCACAATCCAGTTCTTCCTGATCGCTGCCAGTGTGTACACAGGACTTTCAAGGGTGTCAGATTATAAACATCACTGGAGCGATGTGCTGACAGGACTCCTGCAGGGGGCCCTCATGGCTATACTGGTGGTGAGTGACGTGTCTTAATCTTACTCTACTTTTAAAGGAATAGTTTGACATTTTTTGAAGTATTCCTGTTGGTTTTCTTTCATCCTTATTATTACTGCAACAAAAGTCCTTGGACGGATTTGAACTGCGGACGTCGCTTTTTCATTTTCTTGCCAGGAGTTACATAAGAAGATTGATATCAGTTAAATATAAAACTAGAAAGGCACGCAGAGAGCGCAGACTATCGTCAAGGTCAATAGTCCAGTCTGTGATATGCAAATCTGCAAGCACAGCATTTATGTATATTTGGAAATATTTCCAAACTATTAGAATTGTCAACATGTTTGCAAACAGCTGAAGCCTCATCATCTCAACTAGGAATATTACTACTATATGACATAAACCAGTGTTTTATACCAGTCTTTATGCTAAGCTAAGCTAACAGTCTCCTAGCTGTAGCATTTTATTTAAAGTGGCATCTAGTGGTGAGGGTGTAGATTGCAACTAACTGAATACTGCTTCACCCTCCCCTTCCAAGCATGTAGGAGAAACTGTGGTGGCAGTGAAACTTCCTAAAAAAGCAAAAGGCCATACCTTGAGCCAGCGTTTAGTTTGTCTGTTCTGGGCTACTGTAGAAATATGGTGGGGAAACATGGGGGACTCTGTGAAAGAGGACGTGCACCTTCTGTAGTTATAAACGTCTCATTCTAAGGTAACAAAAACACAACCAGTCTTATTTTCAGGTGATTATACACAGTTTTTATATTCTATATCTGCCATATTCTGCCAATAAGTTCCTGTAAATCTTTAACACTACAACTTTTAAAGCCAAAAATTAAAATACATCATTCTCTCTGAACACTGGCAGACATGTCACCTCATTACTCATAATAGGAAGCTGATTGAGGAAAAAATTATTTTTTTTAAGGCCTTAAAAGGACCAGTGTGTAAGAATATAGGGATTGTAGGGGATTTATTGGCAGAATATGGCAGAAATTGAATATAATATTCATAAGTATGTTTTTATAAGTGTATAATAACCTGAAATTAAGAGTGAATGGACGAACCAAACACTGGCTCTAGATAGTCTTTCGCGTTTAAAGAGGGCCTGACGCCGGCACCGTGGATTCTCTCACACCCTTGGTCGGGGAAAGTGTGGCAACGTGTTTGCAATCTGCAAGCTCACTGCTAATGCCTCTAAATCCAACGCACTGATCCTTTAAGTCTGGTCTGCTAACATGGCTAAAAATTTCACCCACCAGCTCCTCTAAAGCTCAGTAATCAACACGTTTGTAGCTCAAAACAAATATTTTGTGGTTTTACAGGGATTCATGTGTTCGAAACGAGTTAATTAGTGAGCGTTACAAGTTTCTGGTAGGCAGATTTTTACCACTACACATGTGCAAATTTACATTTAGTGACCTTTGACGGGAAAATTCGCAGCCTCAGCCACTAGCACAAAGGTGTGTGTGTTGCTCGCCTCAGCAGGTGATGACTACTTCCCTGCATTTGTTTGTGTGACTTAGAGCCATGCAAGCTTTTTCCCCTGTTTCCAGGCTCACTTTCTCCTGGATGTAGCTTCATATTTATCAGACTGTTACTTTAATATTACTGAGTCATTGCCCTTGAGTGACTTTATTTTTTAGCAGAGCACAGATCCAAATAATTCAACCTCATTCCAATCTGCTTTTTTTAAAAATTCTCTCCCTGTCTGTTGCAGGTCTTCTTTGTGTCTGACTTCTTCAAGCCAAACGCTGATCCCCGTAAAGAGGCGGAAATCCCACACACGAACCTGCAGGAGAGCCCGACAAATGGAAACCACTTTGAGAGTCCCAACTAAGCTAACCCGAGAGGCGGAAGAGGACGATGATGACCTCTCGCTCTGTCCAAACGCACACCCAGGATTCCCAGCTCTCTCTAGCCTTTCATCTCACGCGAAATTTTCATCCAAATACCCTGCATGGATTTACGGTTTACTTCATTCTTACTTCGAGGAAGCGACTGGACGACTGTGCATCCCAGAAGAAGAAGAATAGGCTTTAAAAAGCTGCACCTCAGGCCTGTTCAGATTTTAAGACTTTTTTTAATTTTAGGCGATTTTTGTCCACCGATTGTCCCTCTGGAAGGAAAGTATTGAGTCGGCCTGTCCAAGCCTTGTAGATTCGCTTAAGAGACTGAGACAGACATATTGTAGGTTAGAGGCTAGAGATCCTTTAAGGACAGGAACCAACATTTTATTCATGTATTTATCTACTGAGCTGGTGGGAAGACTTTACTGCACGTACCCACTAAAGGGTCTGACCACTGCTGGGAGAGAGAGGAGGGTTGGAAACCTGTGAATGTAACCTTGCTTTGTGCTTTTCCTGACCTGGAGTCAGGCTGCTCAAGGATGTGATTCATTAGGATCAGCTTTTAGGTCGACTCCAGCACCCAGAGAGACGTCTGACTCTCATAGCTTTGCTGCCTTAAGTCCAGTGTTAAATAAAAGGGCTAATTATGAGAGGATTGTTTGTTTCAAGGCTAGAACATGCTGGAGGGCCAAAAGTGATCCTAGAGGGTTTAAGGGATAGTTCTGATTATTTGATGTGAGGTTGTATGAGGTACTTATCCATAATCCGTGTATTACCTACAGTATCTTTTTAAGTGTACGCTATATTTACAACAATTTTCACTGCTTTACTTTGCCATCAGACGGCCTTTTCTGACAGGAAACTGCTGTTATATAAGCCAAATATCGCTCTCTCCAAACCAACCAAACTCTATAGACAAAATCAGTCATTTTACCTCGCAGCACGGAGGAGCTGCAAGCCTACCGCTGCCCTGATCTGTTAGTTTGTTTGTGTTATTGTGTTACTTTGGTGGATACAAACTAACCGTCTAAGACACCAAAGTCACACAATAAGACAAACAAACTGACAGATCGATGCAACGGAAGTCCTGCAGCTCCTGTGTTCTGCAAAAAAAAAAATTAAAAAGTAAAATGACTGATTTCGCCAATGGGGTTTGGTTGGTTTGGAGAGAACAATAATATTTGGCTTATATAACTTTTTGAGTGACTCTTTGAAGTGCAGTTTAAGACCTATTTCACATCCATACTTGCAAAAAGGAAAAAAAAAAGTCCATACATGTAGGAAACCGCCACGTTAGCCCGTGCAATAAATTGTGGCACACTAGCTAGTTTTGCTCTGATAAATCCAGACTGAACTGCAAAGTTTGCACTGGTGGTTATTGGTTCCATGTTGGTTTCGTTTTGGAATGGTTGCAGTTTGATCTAAACAAATTTTTCCCCAAAACACATTAAAAAGCGAGACTGAACTTTATAAAAGTAATGTTAACTTCATAATGCAGTTTTAAGGACCCACAGAAAACCTGACAAACTAACCACTCAGGCAGCGGTAGAACAGCAACACCCGTATTCTGTGAGGTAACGTTACTAATTTTGCCTATGGAGTCTGGTTGGTTTGCAGAGTGGAATATTTATCTTGAATAACAGCAGTTTCCTGTCAGAAAAGGCTCTGATGGCAAAGTAAAATGGTGAAAATATTTAAAATAGAGTGCACACTTGAACTTTTTATTTACTTTTTGAGTGTCTAAAATATATTTTGTTGCTGATCTTGTCCACAGCAGTTCAATGACTAGCTTCCATGTTTGACCACCATCTACTGCAGCTAATATACTGATTATTGACAAGTACCTCATTGAACGCACATCCAATAATCCGAACTATCCCTTTAACTGGAGCTGCCGACTCCAGGTCACTGCCACTGCCGCCTTATTCTCCAACCATCTAACCTCATGTAGTGGAGGAGTTGACTGATGTGCATCATGTTTGGTTGGAGAGTTGAAGAGTCGACGGTCAGTTGAAGTCCCGTGTTGCCTTTGCTGGACTGCTGCTGCTGCTATCACAGCTCCCTGTGTATGTTAAGAACTAATGTAAACATCAAGTGAACGGACAACAATGTACTTTTGTATAATCTGTATGTAAAAAACAAATCACCATACAGACTTTTATTCAAAAATAAATGTTACAAATATGTACAAATGTCTAAAATAAGAAAAAAAGAGGAAAAATAAAGCCATTTTACTTATTAACAGGAACACAAATGAAACATAAATGATGTATTGTCATGAACTGTCACAAAATTAAAGCATGACTTGTGTTGTTTACTTTATCAAAATAATTTGTCTTATTATGCACCACTTTGCTCACTGTAAGCAAAAAATAATAAAAGCATAATGTTCAATGTATGCTGACCACGCAGATGCATTCACCCACATGACAAGTAAAGATAAATTTCACTCACTTTAACGTAATTCTCACCGTGGATAAGGCCGCTCAACAGGACAAAACAAGGTTTAGGTAAGTTATTTTGATGAGGACACTAAAAGAACAAAACGGGGTTTAATCATAACTAAGTGTTTTTATCCTCCAGTAGCTCAACAGCCCATCATGTGTTGGAAAGCTGGAGGGTCATTATAGATAGAGACTGGCAGCAAATACAATGTCTCTCTTGATCTTCGTTATGCCTGCAGAGACAGAAAGTAAGAGCAAATTAATCAATTAATTATATCAGTTATAACTTTAACAAATCAGAAGTTAAACAGACAATTGTTTCAGTAGTGTTTCATCTAATAAGAAAACAAGATTTCCCAAAATACAATCTGCCGCTACTGGAATAAACACTATTTTTAAGGCCCAAACGCTCTAAAAGAGCATTCTGGAACGTCAAATGAGGATCAGAGATTTTTTTTTCTGTGACGTGAGAAGTGATTGCTGATGGAGCCGCAGCTCCACCTGAAACCAGGTGAAAGAATAAAAAAAAGCAGACCCGCAGCAGAGAGAGAAGGTGGTGTGTGAATGTGTACAGATGTGTCGACGTGATATAAAAACTTTTTATGACCATGAGTCATAATGTTACTGTACACTTCTGTGGGGCGTGATTGTTCTACTCCAAGTCTAATTTGTGTACTTTTAAATACTTAATTACTCCGGCTGATTAATCATAACTGTGAAGGAGGAGAGAAAGGCAGCAGAGAGGACAGAGGGAGGAGCGACACACCGAGGCTCGCCTCCTCCATGACTTCCAACACTTAAGCTGCAGTCAGTATTTTTTAAGCAAAAAGGTCAAACATTTGGTTTTAAAGATGTCACTTTGGGTTCTGGGAAATTGTGATGGGCACTTTTCATAATTTTTTGAGATTTTACAGACTTAAAAATTGATTGAGCATAACATAAAATAATCTTTTTTGCAGCCCAGAGATAGTACATGTGCACTGTGAGTTGTATAGCGCTGAGCTTTGGTTTACCCTGTGTTAAGGTGCGAAATTATCCCACGGTCAGCTCTTAGCCCTGAGCAAGGATGGCTCTAATTAACAGTAATTAATTAATCACTCTGATGTTTCTTACCTTCTGCAAACTTGTTCTCCAGCTCAGTGTTGCCTATGGCCTTGGCTGCAGAACACATTTGTCTCAGCACCTCCTCCAGACGACGCATGCAGCGGATGATGCTCCCTGCAAGAGACGGCCACAAATACACATAATTTGTTTTTTGTTTTTATTTCACTGCTATACTCCAGCATTAATTCATAGTGAACGTCTGATGCAGAAGATCACAGCTCGCTTCTTCAACTTAAGCTCCTTACAGGTCTGTAATTTCTACACAATTTCCTAATAACTATAAAATCTTTCGAGTAAAAACAATGTATGTAATTAGAGCTACAAAATTAATCGAATTATAATAATTAATCAGCAACAATCGTTTTTAGTCATTTTTTTAATGAAAAGTGTCCAAATTCTCTGATGTCAGCTTCTCAAATGTGAATATTTTCTGGTTTCTGAAGTTCTCTCTGACAGTAAACTGAATTTCTTTGTGTTTTGGACCAAACAAGACATTTAAGGACGTCAGCTTGGGCTTTGGGCAACATTTTTCTCCTTTTTTTTTTGACATTTTAGGACCAAAACCACTAATCAATTAATAATCAATTAAATTGAGATAATAATCAACAGATTAATCGATGAAAATAATGTTAGTTGCAGCCCTAATGTAATTAGGTGCCAGTTTTTGAACAGAGGTAGTGTTTAAATGGCAGTTAATTCCAATTAACAGTGATTAACTAACTAACAAAAAAAAAAAGTATTTAAAACTTTTTATGTTTCCAAAAAAATATGGTTTAAAAGAAGCATTTTTCCTCAAGCATCTCTGTCTCACCAACATACACCAGCACAAAAATACTCCCTCAAGTTTCTCAACTCTGGATTACTTCCTCATTACGCTGACATGTGATGTTTTACAGCTGAGGTCACTGTTGGGAGTCTGAGATAAAAACTGAGGAGAATGATGGACTCTGAACTGGATTCAAATCAAGCCACAATAAATCAATTGGCCTCCAACAGCCTGCATGATGCTACACACATGAGAGCAAAGAATTCGGAGGGAAAATGGATTTATTAAGGCCATGTTGTACCTCAGCAGAATGGAAAGAAGTATTCAGATCCTTTACTTGACTAAACGCAGTAAGTATTTTCAGCAAAAGGTTTTAAAAGTACTCTTTTGGGAGAAAAATGACCCGTCACTGATATTACTACAACTTATATTAATCATGCATCAGAGTGTGAGAGTTTACTGGTGTAGCTGGTTGACAGTATACAGTTTAGTATTTTAGTTCAGAGGCTTCCAACCTGTGGGGTGAGTCCCTCCAAAGGGTCACAAGATAAATATGAGGGATCATAAGATGATCGAGAGGGGAACAGAAGAACAAACGGAGTTCTGTTGCACAAATTTGTTTTTTTATTTTTCAGACTTCTCTCTAATCTTTTTTTTTTTTAAATGAAATAATTAATAATTTAACCTCTTTGATCTGCACACAAGGAGCTTAGCTCTTTCCGGGAAATACTGGATACTTTGGCTGTTTTGGGGCCTTGAACGATGATTTAAATGAAACCATCTGAGATGTTTTGAGGGGAAATCAGTCTGTTTCAACTGTGAGCAACAGAAGAGTAATAAGGGGTATAACAATGTTGAGAGCCCTGGTTTAACCTTTAACAATCTGTTGTATTTTATTAGTTTGTCTAAGCTACTGTCCACCATAGTACCCTGAAGAAATTCTGTTGAAGGTGATAAAGAAAGTGCAAATAAACATCGCGGTCAGATTAATAAGGAGAGCTTTTAACTCTCTGTTGTGTGTTTGACTTAAATACCTTCAAAGACGTCCGTCATTTTGCAGATTTGAGCAAATGTGGCGCCGTTCGCCCAGGCGTACACCACATCCATCAGGTGAGGGTTTAAACTGGTTTAGATACGTCTCCTCATCCACCTCCAGCTTGGCGTCTGCAGAGACTTTGGCGATGCGCTTCGCACACTCCTGAACACAGCAAGAAACGACAGAATTCACATTTTCCACCACATTCAAACTTCAGACTCCACACAAAATCTTTTTTTTTTTTTTTGTGTGTCTTACCTGCATTTGTCTCAGTGGCGCCGCGAGTTGTTCGGTCAGTTTGGGCATCTCACTGGCCTGGAGGGCAAAAGGACAACATTAATGTTGTAATAGCAAACATTTGTTTTGTAGTTTGTATTCTAAAGTCCTTTAAACTTACTGCAGCCAGGTTTAAATGAGAACAAACAAGAGAATCCTTCTGCCTTCTCTTTGGTCAAATGACTTTTTTCAAGAGTCCACCTGCCTGATCATTAAGTCTTTCCCAGTATTAATGATAATGATAATAATAAGGCTTTCACAGGAACAAGCTTCTGTTTCCCTCAAATACTCAGCTCTTAAAATAGGCAACTTGACACCTTGGGTTTTTTGGCAAGATTGGAAAAGGAAATCATGCCACTCTCTATCTGTTTCAACATGAAGCTGACAGCCACAACAGTTACTTAGCTTAGCAAAAACCTGGAAAGTGGGGAGAAACGGCTAGCTGGCCAAAAAAGTCCTGCGCATAATTAGACAGAGGCCATACAGGAACGTGTTTCTGGATATTTGTCTCTAAGAACTACTTAATTGCCTTATAATTGGATTGAAAATGTGCGTTACGACCTTCCATCTAATCTTTGAAAGAGAAGGTGAATAAGCTAATTTTCAAAAAACATTTCTAGCCGTCAGCCGTGATGTCAGTTACATGGCTCATGTCCTCCCCTCTCTCCTTAAATCTAGGGTTTATATGTAGCAATGTCATCAAGTAGAAACCTCATCAGGTCCATGGAATGCTTTTATGAGGCTGAGGCCGGCAGACGCAGCCCCTCTCACCCAGCACGAATGCCATAGTATCTCAAGTGGACAGATGACAGCTCGAATTCCGTGGGTTTGTCCTTGAAATGAACAATAAGGTTGAATGTTGGCTGTGTCAAAATAAAATGCTATAACACTTCGACTGGAGTATGTGTAACCATCACACAGACATGGACAAGTGAAGCAGACCGCTGTGCTGCTGCTTCAGCTCTGAACGTAGCCACCATTGGCAGCTGGGCAGCTAAAGTCACTCCTGGTAAAAATGCTGTTTTAACTTCTCATACTGTGAACTGTTCGTTACAAGTTGGAGCGCGACTCATAATCGCATTGCCAAAAGCACCATTTCCTTTTAAACATATTTGGTCCTAAATTGGATTAACCCCTCAATGACTATAAATGCAGAATTTTTGGATAAGTTCAAATAAACTGTTGCCAATTTAACCTGCTTGAGTGTTTTCTTACTGTCAGAACATTGACTAGTTTAAAAAATTGCGTTAATGAGTACCAGGACATCCCAAAACATAAAACAATCATTGTTGCACAGAATGAGAAAGGTTGTCATTGCTATAAACATGTTTGGCTTGCTCCAATTGGAACTAAACTTTTATGTTTTAAAACCACTGGCCTTGGCACATGTAGCTGAGAGCCTGCTTAACTCATTGCCTTGAATGCAGAAATTCAGTTGTTTCAGATAAACACATCAGGTGATAGTTTTCTGTCAATCTCAACTCAAATGGAGCAGTGCTCTTAAATGATGTGTACAGTTTAGTCCACCATGCACACACCACACAACACACAAACAACACAACAAGCAACACAATTTACACAAGCACACGTTAACACACCACAACACACCACATCGACACCACACCACACACATCGATAAATCACACAACACACAGGTGGTCGTGTGGTGGCATGACAACATGACAGATGCTCTGTCATTCACTCTGTCACAAAGAACGAGAAGGAAATACGACGAGAGCCATGATGGTTAGCAGAAGTTTTTCTGTTTTCAGATGACGACGATGCAGAGCAAAGAAAGGTTGTTAACATCTGACGCGTTGCCTAATTGAGAGATCAGGCTTCATAGGCAATGACAAACACACATCAACTCAGTTCTGTTTGGTTGCACGCCCGGAAGAGGCCAGAACACTATTTTGGCTTGAAATGTGTGGGAACTGAATCAACTGTTTATCTCAGTGTTTTAGAGAGCTTGAATATCTGTTTGTGCAGAGAATTAGAGAATTAAAATGGTTTGCTGCGTTTGTCGACATTCTCCTGGAAGACGAAGCAGGACAGCAGGGCGGTGGCCTGTTCCACCGTCAGATCGTTGAAGAGGCCGTTGAAAATCATCTCCGTCAGCAGGAGCTCGTCACCACTGGAAAGATTTACACACACAGAGAATTAATGATTAGATGATGTTTTATTACTTTATCAAACAGGATATGATATATCTCTGCCTTATGTGTCATGGGGGTTGAAGTTAAGCAAACACAGGTGAGAGCACATGTTCCCTCATGTTTCAGCCTCAGAACTCTCACTTCCCTAAACCACAACACAAACAACATTTCACCAAATAAGACTCACAGACACTGCAACTCATGAACAATAAATGGATCTGGGCTCTGAGTGACAGTAGACAAGCCACTGTTGTTACTGTAGTGGCGTCTCATTTATAAACCTGAGTATAACACTGTCTTGAATGCAAAAGAGTTCGCTTTTTAAGGCTTTTTGGTGAGAAATTTGTCCAGCAGATCCTGTAGAATTGGTCGAAAACAGATCCTGCATTCATTTGGTGGCGGAATAATCTGAATATTTGTTCTCAACTGGGAAAATTCACATGAAGGACGCCCTCAAGTGTGTGAAAATTTGGTGCACGACATGCTGAGTTGTTGTTTGAAGTCGTATATGCAGAAACATACACAATGCATATAAAAATTAAACTTTTAAATGAAATTTCATCCAGTTTTAACAGAGAGCTGAACCTGTTTTCTGTTCTGTTCAGCTACTTGACAACAAACTGACACTTTGGGGTAAAAAAGGAAAGTAAAGGCCACAAACTTCTGCTACATTAAACCAATTTTACTTTCCTAAATATCCATTCTTATTAAATCCTCATGCTGCGTTAATTAGATTATCCACACAGCAGTTTCTCAAGCAGTATGTTAGTTATTTTTTTTCCATAAACTCCACATTCACACAGAGTATTTTCATCTGTGATTAATGCTGGTGTACAAATAAATTAGCTGCAGCATTTATCTACAGGCTAAAGTGACGGCTGAGCCAGCTAATAAAGCTTACTCATCGCTCCAGAAACCACAACACACAGTAAACAACAGCAAACAAAAACTGGAAAGAAACTACAAAACAAAGTAAGCAGCTACATTATATCTACAGTGTTTTTATAAAAATTGTGTGAATGTAGCAGAGGTCAGGGACTTGAGCCACATGAAGCATTTTTCTAGATAGAAGTTTTCTTTTTGAAATATGACTGGCTTACTTCTACGGAGCCCTTCAAGGGTCACGGCAAGTTTTTTTTTTTTTTCAGGACTACTTTTGGTTTTCCCTCCTTCCCCCTTCTTCTTCCATTTGTTTTGATAATAAAATATGACTCAAGGATTATGTTGCTGATGACAGTAGTAAGAAGACTTCAAAAAATAAAACATAATGTTCAAAAGTAAATTCAATTCAATTGACACAACCACCACAACATCCAGCTTCATTAATCATAACAAAAACCCACAATGAAAAACAAATATTAGCTAGAAAGTTAAGATTAAGTTTAAACTGTCTCAGACTTCATGTGTATTTTTAACAAACTTATTGGCTGGACTAACGTTAGCTAGAAAGTTAACGTTAAGTTTAAGCTATGTTAGACTTGGCTTCAAATCGATTATGCATTTTATAGAGAACACATATCATTAATGTGAAAGACAATCGGGGAACTGATTTTGGGCCATATAACCAGTTAAATTATACGGGCTTGTTACTAGCTAACTTGACCTGAGCATTGATATGACTCGTCTTGCTTGACTTATAGCAGGGACTCAACTTGACTCGCTAGCTTGATTCTCACCACACTAACTTGAGATTTGAAGGGAAAGAAAAGTGACTTGCACGTGTGACCTAATCCCACCTCTGGACTGTAGGTGTGTGTTCCGTCCTTCCTTACCTGCTAATTTCACAGGCGACTCGTCCTTTCATCTCGATGACATCAGAAGGACTGGCGAATCCGAGGCGTCGCAGGACTCGCTTCCTGCACTTCAGCTTGTCCATCTGCAGGACGGTCCGAGCTTTCTTCAGCTCTCGCTTGGCTGTTCGAACAGTCTGCTGCGATCTAAAAACACACACACACACACACACACACACAAAACAAAGTATTATTACACCATGTAACCTTCACCTGATGTTGTCTCCTGAAGCTCTTCCAGGGTTTCTAGAAAAGACTGAAATTATTAAATGCACTGTGAAAACTGCCAGCTGTTTTGTACATGAGATCATTTCAAACGCTACATTAACTGTCAGTGATGGAGTGGAACATTTGACTTATCTGCCAACTAATGTTCATCTGCCTGCTTATCTGTCCTCAGTAATGTCCATTATCCATTTTAACCTTTAGCTCTTGTTATTACAACACACCTCAGAGCCAATAAAGCTTTCATGCACAAGAGGATTACTCAAAAAATTAGATTTATATTTTGGAGAAACGACCTAATTTCTCTGAACTGGTGCCTGCATGTGGGATAGTGATGAAATCCATCACATGTGCACACAAAAGCTGGAAAGTTTAGACTTTTGATGCTCCCAGTGGCGAAAGCTGAAAAAAAGATCAAGCACCACAACAAGTATCACAATGAACAGCCACATTATGCGTGTGGTAACAGTAGTGTAAAGGCCACAATGGAGGTCAGCTGCTGAAATGAGACCGGGATTAGCTGCAGAGGGCCAGAGAGATGCTAACAGAGGAGCAGCTTAATCTCTTTTACTCGACCAATCAAACATGAAGTAATCCAGTTTACACTGTACCGTATAACCCTGTCGTTTCACAACACACACAAGGCCACAGCGGGATGTAAATGTTTATGCAAATTGTCAAACATGGTCTGGTTTGCTTCTTTTGCCCCACTGGTAAAGCCAATGTGGGTGTTTTGCATCTATCACACTTTGCCTTTTAACTACTCCAATGTGAACAGAGTCAAGCTGTACTGAACTGTACTCAACAGTCTGACTGTGTCCTTGTTCTTTCTGTAAAGCAGAGCACACAGAGTCCGCATGGTGCTAAATTAAGAATAGGAGGATGTACATACAGGCACAGATTGAATTTTGAATGGTACATGTTAAACCTTAAAACCAGCATTATATTCCACATTTTTCCTGCTCTTCCTATGGTGTAGCCAATATATTATTACAGGATTAAGTGCTGTATGTTCTAATGTTTAATTCATCCACTTCAGGAACTGTGGCAACTGTTTTTTTTTTAAACAAGCTGTGTGTGTTCTACTAGCTTTACTTCCTCTCTGGACTTTTCCCTGACGTTAAATGATGTTCTTAATTTTCCTCTAGCGCCTCCATGAGATTCAGATTTGTGTTTTTGAATGAAACGTCTCAACAGTTACTCCATGTATTGGCATGAAATCTGGTGCGCTCATTCATGCACCCCTCAGGATAAATTATAACCTTGTCTTTGGTATTTTGATTTATGATCACATCTCTGCAAAATGAATGAGACTCCCATCAGCCTCAGCTGTACTTTGTGTTTATTATGAATTAGCAAATGTTAGCATGCTAACACACCAAAACAAGATGGTGAACATTATCTCTGTATTTCAAACGGCATACTTTTCCTTTTTACTTTTAGTAAGTACTGCAGCTGCCCTGTAAGTAGGGATGAGCTAGTACATCATTATCTTCATCTATTCAACCAATTAAATTATCTATATCCTTAATGTACTTGGAATAGGTGGGCTTTCAACTGGATGTGGGTGGTGTATAGACCCGAAGTGGGTGGGATTAATCTGGAGTTGTTAATTTAAGCCTGAAATTGATATGGGTTGATAAGTTATAGAACAAGCTTATTTGTTTTTGTTGCTGTTGTTTTTAAATAAAGGTTGCTATATTTATTGTTTATTAGCAAACTACAGAACAGACAGAATTGAGCTAATAAACTTATGAACTAACTGAGCTTATAAACTTGAATGAATAAACTTTGGTGAATTAATGGACACAACACATGCAGTATTATCCAGCCAATGGGGATTTTCTTTCATCACCAGTATGTATAAACACATTTTACTCTGATGATACCTGTACTTTTAAAAAGTGTGTTATCCATAACAGATACTCATTTCAGCTGAGTAATTGCTCAACCCCATATGTAGGTTTTTAAAGTTTTGATCTTTTTATGAAAGGATGTATTTATCTTCTGAGATCGTTTTATATTTTAGCTTGAATTGTGCCAGTTTTTGTTCTGGACTTTTCCACAGGAAGGCACAGAGAGAATTAATGGAAGAGACACCCTGTGAATGACTCATCAAGAGTTGTGCTGCTGCCTCACAATAAGTGCTTAAAAGAAACGTCACAGGAAGTGTGCTGGTATACACAGAACGCAGAGTTGGACTCACCACATTGGATACCTGATAAAGACTTTTTCCCTTGCTTGCTATGATCTGATAAGTTTTCTGTTATCTGACCTATAACTGGGGCGAGGGCCCTGTAGGAATAATGTTCTTGCTCTCTTCCTGTGTTTGTGTGCGTGAGTATATATGGCCAAAGCCGACCTGCCTGGAAGGAAACCACAATGGAAGGTCACTGATTGTAATCTAAGAAAAGGTAGCCGATGCAGACATAAAACAAAGATAAAAGTAATTCATATTTCAATAGCAGCAAACCCCAACTGTGACCTGTCGTTAAAGGTTTGACATTTATCGGGTTTTTCTATGGCTGACCTTTAATTCTTCTGCACACTGAAACACACATTTAAACAGCTTCTCACCAGAGCTTTCTTCTCACAGAGAGAATAGACAGACTCCAAGTTGGGATCACTGTGCAGGGGGTGGGAGTACATGCGGTGCTCGAAGGCCTCCACTTTCTGAATGACTTTCTTCAGCGCCGGGTCTTTGATGCCCATGTCATCGATGGGGTCGAGCAGAGGCACGCCATCTGGGAAACGTTTCTGCACCTCCTGCAAACAAAATGTTTGGAGGGAAAGAAAAAGAGAGAGCAACAATTTACATGACTGACGATTTCTGTTGAGTTGTATCAGTTTCTTTCATTCACGATGGCTGCATTTTGTACCTGTATGGACTTGAGCATGAGCTGTCTGTTGTCATAGGGCCTCAGGTCTTTGGGGATGTAAAGACGGACTGAGCTGATGGATGTCAGGAGATGGAGCATCACTGGGACAACCTGGACAAAAAGACAATACGAGATTAGAGTTACAGAGACATGTACAATCATTCAATCAAACGTTATTTATGTAGCACTTTTCATACAGGTTAGAGCAGTTCAAAATGCTTCACAGATGACTGAAAAGACTATGATGGAGTGAACCAAAAACTATAGATGCAATAGAGTAAAAAGACAAAACAAAGGATAAAAATGGTGACAAAGACATACCATAACATAGATTTAAATGATAAGATAAAACCTAGATTAAACACTAGATTGAATAGATTTAAAAAGACAAATCTAAATAAAAACAAATAAGATTGATAAGAGGGATTAAAGCTGCAACGCTTAATCGATTATTAACTGACTATTAAATTAATCACCAACTTTTTTGAAAATCGATTAATCGTTTTAAGCTATTTTTTTCAATTAAAAATGTCCAAATTCTTTGATTTCAGCTTCTCAAATGTAAATATTTTCTGGTTTCTTTAGTTCTCTCTGACAGTGGACTGAATATCTTTGGGTTGTGGACAGAATAAGACATCTGAGGACATCACTTTGGGCTTTGGAAAATGGATTTTTCAACATTTTCTGACGTTTTACGGACAAAACAACTAATCAATTAATTGAGAAAATAATCAAAAGTTGTAAGTTACAGCCCTGAAAGGGATAAAACAAAATAATTAATGATGATAAAGTTAAATAAAATAAAGTAAAATAGAGTAAAATTGTACAACAATACATAGTCACATCTGTGTACATAATATGCAGTAAAAGCTACCAAAAGGAACTTTCATATGTTGGTGATTTTAAAGTCCACTGTGGACAAAAGGGGGAGTGTTTTCACTGCTATAACCACAAAAAAAAATGTAAAAACTGAAATTATATAAAGAAAAACCTCCGCTTGCTTCTTTTTAACTGGTTAACTGTTACTTTGCTTGGGAAAATGTAAACACAGGCTCATTTCGCCTAATTTCAACAAGCATCCAACCCGGTGTGGCGGCTAAATTGAGACGTTTCATAACCGGTTAAAAACTTTTTGTAGTAGATTTAAGTGTGTTTTTGTGTTTGTTGGACCCACCTGCATCTCTCCAGTCTCCCCCGGAGCGGCAGGTTTAGCAGCCTCAGTCGCAGCATCTTTTACGCTGTCTTTACTACAGTGGACCAAAACCTCCACCACATACAGCGGCTCCGACTCTGTACTGGTCTAAATGAGGAAATGCACATTAGTCACAGCCACGAGCAAACGGATTCACATTCACGCCATGACGACGACTTACCTTCACGTTAGTCTTCTTGCAAAAGTTTACGACAACCCCCCAGCCGAAGTCGGCGTCTTCATTTTGTACCTGTGGGATCAAAACAAAGAGCCATTAAGTGACGTGTAAAAATCCATAATTGTTGTCATCAAACTGTGAAAAAGTGTGTGAGGCTTTACCTTGACGAGTCGGCCAGGCTGCAAGAAGGGTAAGCAGTATTTGGGTTTGTGGGTGAACTCTTGTATCTCTTTACCCAGCTTGGCCAGCTGCTGTCTGATTTTAAAGTAAGTGACCACACTCTCTTCATTGGGAATCTCGATGGCGTGGTACTGCTCCTCATACTTCTTGATTTCTGCACAGAAAAATCACCAATATGATTCGAGTTCAACCTAGAACCACGATGCAACAGCACAGGCAATTTAAATAATTTTATGTCAGCATTTCAACATCTCTTGAGGGCTTTTTACCAAGGATTCTCTGATTGATCGATCAATATTGGCTGATATTCATTCTAAATAGTTTGTGCAATGATTTCAATAAAGGCCGATCAGAAGAACCGATCAGGCAGTGGCCGAAATTAATACCCTGCAAGCAACAAATGTGGTTAGACTGTCCATTTGGCGAGTAAATCTTGGAATCACGCTATCGGAAAACGTTCACACCAAAATAATCATATAATATAAAACTATGTGACAGTCGACCACATTTTGGTGTCGTTTACAGCCAAATGTTTCTGTCCTCTGCTGTCTGTGTTGGCGTTTAAACACACACACACAAGGACAGGACTTCATGGTGCATTCAGGTACAGCTCGTAAACTCTGAAATCAACATCGCTTTGTATCCATGAAGGTTGATTAAAACGAAAAAAAGTTTCTTTCTTATTTCTTTGAAATACATAAGCCTACATCTGGCACTGCTTTCTCATTCTTTCACTACACCATTTTTAATAATCACAGCAATATCCCACTCATTTCTACAAAGGCAGATTTTAAAAATCTACTAAAAAGTCTTGTTGAAATTGTTATCAGCAAACTCAACCATATTCCTGTACAACAGGTCCCAGAGTATCTCTGTGATAATTTACGATGTTTTATACTTACAGATCAGTTGTTGCTGCTCTGGCCAATACTACTTCCTATGATTGGACCCAAAAAATCCTGATTGCAGCACCCTTATTTTCTCCACATCCACCTCTCACCATGGAAAATAATTCATACCAGACACTTAATCACGAAAGATCTCTTTGTGGAATCAGTACCAACTTGCAGTCAAAACAGTCAAAACTGTTTTAATCTTGTCTCAAATGGAAGAGTTTGCTATTTTCTGATTATTTTCTGAAAATTCAGCCTCCAGGAAGCTTTTTGCAACAGCACAAACTCATGAGATAGGAAACACATGCTAATCAAGATTGCAGATGTAACTGTATTATTAAAATCTAGAGTCGAGGTCCTCGACTCAAATGCTAAATCGACTTAGCTCATCCAGCCTGGAGTGTGCTGGAGTAAATATGGAAAGATTCTTACTCTCCACGACACCAGGCAAAGCCCTGTAGTGTTGGAACTGGTAGAAAGACTTTTCCAGCATGTACTCTGGGTTGATCTCCTCCACACGCAGCAGGTTGAGCACCATATTGTAGGTCAGGTGGAAGGCACTGTTCAAAGGGTCTGCTGATCCCTGCAGAGCACAATAAAAACCAGACAAAATAAAATTAAACATGAAAAGAAATGCTTTTATTATAATTACACACAGCTGTGGTTCATTATGTGTTTTGATTATGTTGTTAGCATTTTACTAAACATGCCAAGAAGGTATGAGGTCGAAATGAATGCAGGCTGAAGTCACGTTCCCCAAATTAAACACTCAGGAGGATTTTGCAATCGCAATCTCTGCAACTCTGCAACCACAGATATATGTTCGACAGCTTTCTCCAGGACATCCTGGGAGTGAAGCAACAGTTTTACATTAACACAACCTTGTTCAAAAGCTATCAGCTATTATTATATTTATAGCAGCTATCAATGTGTCAACTCAAAGACTAAAAGACAGAGAGCCTCTGATTTCCTTGTGCGTAGTTTTTTTTGTCAAGCCTTTGAAGGAGCAACAAACGGCCTGATGATCCACAGAGAGAACAACTTAAGAGTCATTTCTGACAATTTCCATTCAATTGCTCAAAGTAATTGTCACCGAGGCGGCGCGAAAATGTATTTCACTGATGGGACAGAAGGGCTATTCTTGCAGCAGAAGAATGTGTGAACAGCACTGAAGTGGTCCGTAAAGATGTGATCGATGACTTGCAGCTGCATTCGGAAAAATGACTCCAACTTGTACTTAAAAAGCAGCCATATTCACAGTACCTTCAGGGAGGTCGCTCGGCACGCTGACATATTAAAATCCCAAAAACTCACAATTGGTGGGTCTAGGTGACACATCCTATTCTTCCTTGATAGTACTACATTGTGACCATTAATCCGTGTTGAAATAAATATTCAGTTATCTATTAATGTGCAATACAGCAGATGACTATATCATCATATCTGAGTTTTCAGTGTTTCCACTGGTTGCTACTTTAGTCAGCTATAAAATGTGTCAAGCTCAGGTTGTAATAAGAGCATGTGTTGTGTTTGCTGTCATAGAAAAGAAATTAAGTCTGTTCATGTAACTACAGAGTCTCCTTTGCAACTGCTACTTTTCACAGCAGAGTTGGTCCAGACTTCGAAAAGCTAACTTTTGCTAATTAGAAGCTACAAGTCAGGCTAACGACGTTTAAAACAGCCAAAAACTGGACGTCCTGCACATATTTTGAAGTTGTGGAAATGGAAACCAAAGGCAGAGAAACAATCACTATCCAATAATTGAGGATTGATGATGATTTACTATTGTAATACATTTTACAAAGGTAAATGAATGTGCTTGAAGTATCCACAGTAAGAGTGTCAGAGTTTTACTATCATACATTATTTTTGATTAACATCATTGCTACATTAATGTGTGTGCTGCATTTTCTGCTGTAGATGTTTATGGTTTTAAAATACACAAATATAATCAGAATTATAACTATATAACATCAGACAATAAAAACGATCCAATGTGTCAAAAGAAAAAAAAAATCTTATTAGGGACATGTTCAATTTCACAAGGACCCACTCAAATTAAGACCTGTGGGTCCTGGGGACTCACTACATTGAAAACCGATCAACCGACCTTAAGCAGCTGTTTGCCCACAGCTGGACTCATCTTCTCGTCCACCATGAAAATAACGATGCCCCTGTCGTCCATTCCTCTCCTCCCAGCTCGTCCAGACATCTGGATGTATTCACCTGATGTAATCTACATCACATGACAACACATAACATTAAGAGTACAGAAAAATGTTAGTGAATGCTTCTCTATACCTGCAATATGATTAACATTCATCTGATAAAGACTGAAATAAATTATACTACTGAGACAAGACATTAAAAATATAAAGGCAGGGAGAGAATGTATTGCATATTTGAGTGAGAATATAACAAAATGTTTTGGAAAATAGACAAAGTATTTCTACAGTTAGTGGCTGGCCAAGTATCTGCATTAGTAACATTGAAATCTAGATGATGAAACGGTCTCGAGAGGTAGAGACTGAACCAGTTTTCCACAAGACTCTGAGGACTTTTCTCTGTGTTGCACATGGCTCTGATTAAACTCCATATATCTACTGCTCTTCGAGCAATAAAAATGCTAAAAAAAAAAAAGAAGGCAGATAAGATTATTTTTGTGTTGAAATGATCTGATCTTCATTTCAGGCATGCCATGAGATCAGCTCTTGATTCGAAACACAGTGTGTTTCAGGAATGAGAGTCGTGTGTATTTAAAATGTGTGAGTGCCTGCGTGGAGCTTTGGCACCATCAGATGCACCAGATGTTCCTGATGAAGCTCTTGGAGGGTAGTTTGCCTTCTCTCTCACATTCTCTTCAAGCCTTTGTGCGTGTGTGTGCGAGAGCTGGAAATCCATGAATGTACGAAGTGAAGTTGAAGGGTGCTTCTAAGTGACGGCAGCTCCACACACAGCCCCCAGCTCTTATAAACAATACGTGGCTGTTTATGTGGCGATGTGAGCTGCAGGACTTGAAGACCTTATAAAGGCCTCACAGCAACTCGCTGTGTGACAACTCCACACCGTACACAGGGCAGAGCTGTTGTTTTAAAGAGATAGCACAGTTTACAGGACTCTTAACTATATTTCGGGCTACTCATTAAACCGGGAGATTATCCTCGCTTAGCTCTCTTATTGGATGTTTACAGGCTTAGCAGCAGCTCCCCTCAAAAGGCAGAGGAATATTTCCAAAGATGGATGCCTGGTTTACATAAACTTTTGGGGATCATCTTCCTGCTGATGTGTGCCCACAGCCACAGCTATGGAAATTGCAGTTCCACAACATAATGTACTTGTTAGGATTTTGCATGTAACTTCGGATAAAAGGGGGGAAAAAAAACAATGGATTTCCACAGTCAATCTCCTCTTGACAAGACTAACAGATTTATGATGCGACAATAACTGTGCGTGTTCTTACAAAGCGGTGATTCTTGCCATCAAACTTGCGCGCGCTGGTGAAGAGCACAGTGCGAGCCGGCATGTTGATGCCCATGGCGAACGTCTCTGTAGCAAACAGGGCCTGCGATGACAATAAAAAAAAACAACTTAAGACAATCTTGTCGCAATATTGTGACAATTTCATTTTCAGGCTGCTCAAAAAGGTACCCTGTGGATTTTAAAACAGATTAATGTCCACATTCAGTGTTTCTTACCAGAAGCCACTGTGTATATTTGAGGTCTAATAAACATGTTAAATGAGTTTCGTTCCTTGTAAAACATTTGGAAAGCCGGTTTTTAAAGTCCAAAAATGATAGTGCTCTTCAAGAAAAATAATAAACTTTATTTTTATGGCACTTTTCTGAATGACAATGTTGCAAAGTGCTTTACAACAAAAACAAGGCACATAAAATGAGAATAAAGCAAAAGGACATGAGGACAGAGGGAGTAAAGACAATAAATAAGATAAAATACATAATAATACAAACTATAAATAACAAATATGTCAAACATTTCTAGAAGCTTTCACAAAGAGACAAGTTTTAAAATGAGATTTAAAAGAAGCTGGGGGGTGAGAGTCCTTTAGTATGGGGGCTCTAATAGCAAAAGCACAACCACCCTTTGTCACAAGCTGTGACCGTCACCGGGGAGTAACCAGCAGGGCTCCATCCAGAGATCTCAGGAGTCGAGAGGGCATTCATCAGGTCAATAAATCAGAAATGTACTCAGGAGCAAGGCTGTTTAAGGCTTTAAAAAGAAATCTACAATCTCTGAAGACTTAACAAGCCATGAGACTTTGAGGCCTTTTATCTGTAATCTACATACCTGCTCCTCTATGTGTGGGTGCCTGAATGCAACACTGCAATGCAAAATCTAAGCTTGTGTGCTAGCAGTCATCTTCACTGCCTTTTGTCGGCACATTCCTACGTTTCTTGGCGTCTTCCTGCCACTGACTGTTGATCAGTGGAACAGCCTGGCAGCAGGAAACGGGCCACAAAAACAGCTCTACAGCGCTACTAGTGGTCAAAAACTTCACAGGGTACCTTTAATTACTCCTGTACATACAGGCAATTCCAGTTCTTGTATATCAGTTCTGAACATGACTACATACTAAACTTTTGTTCATTTATATTGTATGTGCACAATCCTTCAGTTTGATCTTATTTGTTAAAGTGTGTTTGGATACACAGACAGTCGTACCTTGAGCAGGCCTTCAGAGAAAAGGATCTCTATGGTCTCTTTCAGGATGGGCAGGAGACCGCCATGATGGATTCCTATCCCCCTCTTCAACAGCGGCAGCACATGCTCCACCTGAGGAACACCAAGAGCAACAACACACAGATTAGTTTTGAAGCACCAATCCCCTTTTTTCAATTCTGATCCAGTACCTGAATCTGGACATCTGCTGATGCTAGGGGTGCATGATGTGGCAAAAAACCCCAAGACAACTAACATTATTTGGACAGATTTTGCGATTGTAGTATCATTCACTATCAGTGGGAATAATCAGTTTTGCATCACAATTTTAATTTTTACTGAAACAACTTGCTAAAAATCATGATGATATCACTTCTGTTAGGGTCTGTACCAAAGAAACATGTTTATTTGCATGCGGAAAACAAGATTTATAGGCCAGAGCATCTTCACTGTGCTACAGTACGACATTTTTCCTTTTGCAGCGTCCTCAATTTGGATATTGCACTTGGCCATATTGCAATTTCGATAATGTTACAAGTAATTGTGCAGCCTTAGCCGATTAGCCGAACACATTACAAGTCTTGCTTGCTTGTTTTGTTTGTTTTTTTTTGTTTGTTTGTTTTTTTTGTTTTCAAGACTAAAATAACTTCAAACTAAGGACACGTTGAGTTAGCTAACTGTTACTAGCTCATCAGGTGCAAATTTATACATTATGGTGGGTTATAGTCCAGCACAAGCTCTGTCTGTATGTCTACCCTCACTCTTTGGGAGAAACAAAAATATGTAGACTACTGGAAATGGTTAATTACTAATTAATTCATTCATTTGTGCTACTATAACATATTGGCTATGGGCTTAAAATTGCATTATTACATGTTTATAATTCATAAAAACATCAGATTATGGAAACTGGATGTGTAAAGCAAGTCCAAAATCTGATAAGTGAATTATGTCAGTATCAGCACTCAATAAAGAGATTAAATGGGATCTGTCCCAGCTCTATAAGTTTATGTAGCATTTGCTCATAAAATTTAGTGACAGTGCAAATTTAACAGTTCGTTCATATGATTACAGCCCTCAGCACCAGAAAGACAGAGAGTGGAAAAGCATGTTATCCTCGTAGTGGAAAAGTGTGATGCACTTTGGCTTTACTGTTGCTCGTGCCGTGGCGGTCTACCCACTGACAACTATTACCTCAACACGGCTGGTTTTCATAATGTGACTCAGCACAGTGGGGTAGAAAAACAGCAGCACAGTGTTTGAGGCCGTGTTGACATTATGTGTGCAGCTGTTTACATTAAAACAGTTTAACTGTCCTCTCTGAGCAGAAAATGACTGTGGCGGAAATGCTGAGGCCGTTTTTCTGAGCTTTTACAAGGTGGCAGCGCTGGGTTTCAAAACTGGAATGAGAACAGCGTGGACGGTTATAAAAACATCACACGAGTTGTGAGGAAACCGAGTGAGAAAGAGCAGTCCTCCTCACCTGAGGGAGTTTCTTGTCTTCGTCTGAGAGACAGTCCACTGCGTTGTTGAACACTTCCTCCACCAGACGTTTCTCATCATCTGGAACAAACAAACAGTGCATTTCTTAACAACTTCTTCTCACAGCTGGTCAGAAAATGGTCTAAATATGAGCCCAAAGCCATTTCTCACATCCTGAACCTGTGTGTCCCAACTACTCATCTACAAACTCGCACACAGATTTTGGGGGTAATTTTATAATGTTCCATCAAATATAATTTCTTTGGGCATGTGTGGTTAATGCGGAACAACGGAGAGAGTTTTTAGGGATTTGCTTGCAGGAAAAGCGTAACCACACAGGGACTGAGCGAGGAAATGATGATCCTGCATTTGTTTTTACTAAACACTAGATTTTATCTGCAGCCACATGTTTCAACACAACACTTCCTCTAATATATGTTATTTAGTAGACTTTCTTAGTCAGTTTTTCAAAATATTTGAAATTTGAATATTTATTTATCTTTGGACAGTGTATATCACTCTGCTCTTAGATTTATTACGGGTGACGGGTACAGAACTCATCATTGTGTTCTGTATGAGAAGGTTGGTTGGCCTTCTCTGGAAGAGAGGCGCAACAAACATTGGCTTTTATATATCTTTAAGGCCCTCGTTGGAAAATTACCACCTTACATCTCAACCTTGTTAGAATGGAATGCTGGTAGCTATACAACTCGCTCTACCGATCTGTTACTTCTTAAAGTTCCTCGAGCATGTACTGAACTTGGTAAAACAGCTTTTTCTTTTGATGCTCCAAGTTCATGGAACATCCTCCAACACTCCCTAAAAATTCATGTTCTTCCTTCTCTTTCAGAGTTCAGGACTTTGATTTCTAGCCATTGTGTTTCACATTGCAACTGTTTTATCTGATTTTCTATCTACCTTGTCACTGATGTGATTGTTGTTCACACTGATTATTCTGTACTTTTTAATGTGCTGTGGTTTTAATGTGTCTGTAATCTCGATGGCATTGGAAATGAGGGAAACCTCAATGTCCTTTCGAGAATAAATAAATAAAGGTTTGATTTACAAATATCCATATAGTTCTTGTTTTTTAAAGCCACTGATTGAAGCATAGGTCTTACTACAAAAACAAACAAGCGGTTGGCAGCTGTCACATTTTAAACCAACCACCACAAACAGTGTCTTATTATTGTACTAATTGTTGGCTGGTTGGCTGCCTCTGTCCATGTGGAAACTTAGTCACAGGTCCTCCTTTATCCATGAACCTATTCTGGGAAACCTTCCTTCTTGTTTGTCCGTGTTAGTCACAAACTTGGACCGATGGCCCAGTATTTATTTTTAATGTCAAATGACTTCAGTGTCAATGGGACTTATTTTCATGGTTTAACAACAAAGTAAAGCCAGAAACAAACACATGCAAAGGTCAAAGTAAAAAGGGTGGTCAGCCCAGACCAAGTTCATGGTTCCAGTAAAATGGTCTAATGAAAAAAAATGTAACAGCCAGGACATTAACTTTATATCACACCCAGAGCAGGGTCCTAATAAAGCCACGAGTCTAACAAAGCTTCACCTCTGGCCCCTAGAGGCCTCAAAGTACATTACACTGTATGAAAACACACTAACACACACATTGGAGTGATTCTAGCAGTGAGCAAGAAGTCTTAAGTTTGTCCTGAGGGTAGAATAAAAGGAAAGCTTACAGTATCCAAAAAGGAAACTGTTTAACCTCTGAGAAGCATGGTTGTACCATGGCAATCAGATGTTTAGCTTTTGGTGTTTTGTACGCACAACTGGAAGAAACTGTCCTTGTGATGGTGGTAAAAGAAAGGCCACCAAAAACATAAAGATAATTCTTCTAAACACTGAGCATCCACGGCAAAAATCTGGCCAATAGCTTTCAAGGTATCTTGTCAGGGACTTTAGGCGTGACTCAATTTTACACATGACTATTAGTTTAATAGTCACGCGAAGTGAATAGCCAGCCTGTGAAATAACTGTACAATGTCTTCTTTGGCTGGCTGAGGTGAGCTTTGTCATGTCTGAGAAAATGACACAAGTGACACATTTGTACATTATCAGTAGCCAATGATGGCACATACCTAACCCACTGGTGATGAGACATTCCCATTCCGGACAGAGATTTCCACAAGGAATATTACAGCATGATTATAATGGTACAGAACAAGCGCAAGGCACTTTATATTCAAGCCTGCTGCTTGCTACCATTATCAAATATTATAGTGACAATTCTGACCAAATTTGCAGGACAGAACAAGACAAATTAAAGTATTGACACAACCAGGAAGTATGTGTACAAATTGGCTATTTCAGTGGAGTCCCACCCATAGAAATTTCTGTTCTGCACTGGTATTAAATGAACAAGGAAGCATGGAAACTGTTAAATGTTTGCATAATTATTTGCAAAAAGATGTGGACTTCTTTGCCTGAGCCATGTTTCAGCCTGCCTCAGTTTACAAATCATTCTGGGAGTTTTCTTCAACCACTCCATCTGGACGCTGCATCTGAAAATGCTTTGTTCGGAGGGCCATTTGGAGGCAAGATGACCAATCCCCCTGAATCCCCAAAAAGAAACAGGACACCTTACCGAACGTGGTTTCATGCAAAACAGAGAGGTTGGGCCAAGCCGTATGGCAAAGCCACCCCCTTTGGGATTGGCCCCATAGTCTTGAAACTGGGGCAGAAACCCTGTTTTGCAAACTGGGGATATCATTTTTGACATGACATGGGCCTTTGCCAGTCGGATGATCTAATGAAAGACACTATTGATATCCTTTATTTGAAATGTGTTGAATCTAGTGTTTTTGGAGTTTGATCTACACTGGGGACTAAAAGTCTGTTTCTTCAATTTTCCCCCGAATGTCCCCCAACCTTGAATGAACTTATGACCTAGCGGTGGACGAAAGATCGAGGGATCAGCACATCATTAGGAATCATCCTCCGTGTATCGTAAACATCTAAACCAAAATCACAGCTATGTGACCTGCAATTGCTGAAACATTTGGCTCGTGCTATACTGCTGGATGGATCGACTTCATCATTAGTGGCGAAAACAACTATAATGCTGCCGTACAACCAGAAAACACTACTGCTGCTGCATGTCAGCATCACGACAGCACAATCTGGGTCTATGTCCAGATTGTCAGATCTGTCATTCTTTACACGAAGTGACCAAAATGTCTATAATTTGTTTGACACTGCAGTTCTGCACTCGGTCAGTCGGTTTGTGTTTCGGCACCAGCCGGTCCCCTGACTCCAACACAGCTCTGCCATTCCACAAACACTGCCCAGAAACTATGTGTCACAGGAGCAGAGAGAGAGAGGGGGGACTCACAAAACAGACTGAGGGAAAGATATGGATGGAAGAAAGAAAAGTAGACAAAGGTAGAGGAGAGGGAATGGGGGGTTGGAGAGTAGCTGGTTGAGACAGAGAGAAGCCAGGAGAGCTACGTGGCTCCCTCCCCTCATTATAACCCACCTACACACACAAACACAGGGACTCCATAACACCAACAACCTGCCTACATACACACTGCTTAAACAACCTGGCTTCTCAGATGTCTGCTGCAGAGAATTGGTCCCTACGAGTTTCCAAATGACAGACAGAGAAAGAAAACAACTTTCACGATTGAAGCTCTTTTAAACTGAGAATGGTTAGGTATGTACCAGGGGCCGTTCCACAGTAATGAGGTCTGCAAAATTTGTGACACCATTGCATCACAGTCTCACAACATTAGGCATGACATTAGGTCATGAAAGCTTCTTATTTCTCTAAATTGCTGGAGAGGAATAATTTGAGTTCCTTGGAAAATTTGATTATTTTCACATTTTTCCTCAAAAAAGTTACATTTTCTTCAATTTTCTTTTATCTAATGACACTATCTGACTCTTATCTCAGGAAAGATTAAAGCAAGTGAACTTGTTTAAATGTCTTTTTTTGAAGACGTTTCGGCATCATGTTAGTCCGTCAGACTAGCTCAGACTAGTTTGGCAGGCATGAACTGATGAAGCTTCTTGGATGAGAGGTGAAACACCTCCAAAAAAAGACATTTAAACAAGTCCAGTTGCTTTTCTGAGATTACAATGACCTGGACAAATGAGAACATATTCACAGATATCTGACTCCTATTTCTGGAAACTAGAACCAGGCAGGTACATTGTTTGGCCGGTACTGGCCCATCACAGCTATTTTGATATTAGCAGATATGTTGTTGATATGCCCCAATAAAAAAAAGCTTTTTTTTTTTTTTTTTTTGACAGAACATACCTAAGATCATTTTTATTTATAGGCAGCATTTTATATGTATTTGGTCCTTTTTAAATTCTTAGTTGTAGTTAGTAGTAGCATTAGTAGTTATAATTGTAGGAGTATGCGCTCAAGGAGGCACAGAAAATACTAAATGACCTAACACACATTCTGAACCACAATTTCAGGAGCCGTCTTCAGGCCAGTGTTTCATATTGTTAAACTGTAAAAATTAATTCAGCCAATCCTCCATCAAATTATCAAATAGCAACAAGTAACAGTACTTGACTTTGATTTAGGGACTAGAATACTGCAACCTGACTATTTATTATAAGGCTTATTTACACTTTGAAACTGGTCAATTTTACATGGTTTTACTTCCCTGTGGAACAACAAACTATACCTTTCCTTATAATTATTAAATATATCAGTGAAAGTTTACTGTTTCAGTGCCCTCATGTGATTTAGGACAATAAAATGTATTGTTCATCTGTAAAATATCCTGCCCTCATTACACATCTCTCCCCCACATTTGAGGGATCCTTGCAATACTGGCTGATATATTCAAATCAGAATCTTTTTACTCCCTAAAATCGTTATCAGCATCGGTCCCAGAACTCCAACATGTCTCAGGCTCTACTGGATTCCATCTGCCACATTTTCTGAGAAAGTCTGTTCAAGACGATTCTCAAAACACACGAAAACTGATGGAAATGAGAAATTATATTTGGCGTAGTTTTTCCATTTATTTTTTAGCAAGATTGATGAAAAAATTGGCAGCAATGACAGAATAAAAAGCCCTCAGCGGTGGAAGAGCTCGGCATTAAAACAAACCTCCTCATTTATAAAAATGTCACAATTCAGGGAAAACAAACCAAGACGAGGGAGGAAAATGTTTCCCAAGTAAAGACTTCATACGCATGTTTTATTTCACTGAGAAAGCCTGAAGCAGGTGGAAAAGAGCCAAACTCAATCTACTGCTGGATTATCTCCCGTCCTGCAGAGATTTGTCCTCATGAAGCAACTTCACTTATCCACTGGACCAAACAACAGGACCAGCTGTGCAGGCAACAATAAGCCATATTCATGGCACTCGCTCAGTGGGGAGGATTTATTCAGCTCTGCTTGCCAACAATTTAGCATTTTGGTGAGAGGTTTCGCTTGCCTAATTTCAACTCCCTCCCTAACTCTCACAGCAATTTGTCACAAAAATGTATTAGTTTTGTCATTTCAGCATGCACAGAGAATCTGCTCGCCAACTCTGAATCCAACCACAAACATGCTCGTTCAGTGTGTAGACAGTGTGAATTTATATCTGATCAATGCACAGAAAAAATACAGCCCACAATAACAGAGTTTAAGTTGGCTAAAAAGAGGTACATTATGACAGTGGTTTTCACAACTGGGGGCCAGGGACAAACAGGGGTCCTTGAGTGAGTTGTAGGGGTCCACAGCAACAGGAGCAACAGAATATTCAAACTTTTATTACATTTTTTGGAAAATGGCACAGCAAGAAAGAAGAAACAGGACTGGACATTTTGACTGATTGTAATTTATCCAGATCCTAGTTTGATCATTGATTGAATATTACTTTATTCTCTTCAAACCTAAAAACTGTTTCAAACCGGGGTCCATGGTCTAATGTGCATCTACTGTGGGGGTCTTTGACATGAACAGCTTATCACTAATCACTTACTACTGGCTGAATAAACAGCAAGATTTTTAACTGCTGCCATAACTGATGTGCCAGGATGGAAAATGTTAGGGCAACTAACGATTATTTACATATCAATTAATCTGCCATTTATTTTTGATTAATCATACATTTGGTCAATAAAATGTCAGAGAATAGTGAAAATGATCATTTCTGTAACATCTTCAAAACTATTGCAATGTTTGGCCATCAGTGCAAAACCCAAACATTATTATACATGCCAAAGAAAAGGAATAAATTCTCACATTTGAGAAGATGGAACCAACAAATGTCATTTTGGCATTAAAAAAATTTGTCATTTTACCTCACCAAAAGATTATATGATTATTAAAATACTTGCTGATTAATTTCCTGTTCATCCACAAATCAATCAATTGACTCACTGCAGCTTTAGAAAATGTTAAATTATGAAATGCACAGTAAGTGTATTATGAATCAAAGCTGTCATCACAACTCTGCATTGTGAAATCTGAAAAATATCTCAACATTATATAGTGACAGCTACGCTCTGTAAGCACAAAAATCATTGATCGACTTTATGCTCAATCATGACCTCACTTGGCTTGGCAAAAAAGTGATCTCATGCCAAAAACGCATCACTTGTCGCTGATTGACAGGTTCACTGGTCTGACATGGACTTTTAAAAGCCACCAGGACTATTACAAACACACATACCTCTGTTAAAGTCCAGTTTGGCCACCTGCAGAGCGTAGGCCTCACACTCTTTCTTGCTGAAGCTGAAAATGATGACAGGCTGGAAGTTCCTCTCCATGATCATCTTCACGATCTTAAACACACTGGACGGTCCTGTGGAAACCATGTATGTGAGTAACACATGAACATGAATACTGATATAAATGAATTTAAGACATTAACACATTTTAAACTTGAAAACTGACACACACCTTTAGTGCCTCCTTTACGCCCTCTTGGGTCCCACTTGCCCCCTCCGCTGCTGCCCCCAGAATCCCCTGCGTCTCTGAGCACCTGCATAGCTGTGTTGAAATTATCCTCCCTGAAGTCCCCCTGAAGAAAAGCAAAACACATGATGTGTATCAGCCTGTCATTACTACTTTTGTTGGACAATATATAGTCCCAGAAATAAGTGCGAGAAACAATATTATTGACATTTTAAGACCTTTTTATTTCACCCACTGATAAAATAATATTATAGCACATAAACAAAAGGATCAGATTAATTGGTCTTTCAGAGCTCTGACAGACTCCAGTAAAGTGCAGTTTTGTGGGTGAACTTACATTCTCATCAACAACTAGGTGGAGTCCATCGCCCCCTGCTGGGAAGATGTAGTGTTGCAGTGGCGTGGGACGGTAGTCTGTGTAGACGACATGGCATGGCTGCAGGAGACGTGAGACAGAAAGATTTCATTAATTATGTAACAAGAAGGGAAAAAAAAACACAAAGAACTGTCCCTGGTCCCTTCATGCAGACAGATACTTGTCACCTCCTCATATTACAGAAGGGACAAAGTAATTTAACCTTTATAAATATAATATGTTCCAGTGCAGCATCCCACCTGCTTATGTAGGTGGCAAATCCACTCAGCAAACTGTCGGGCATTGGGGATTGTAGCAGAGAGGAAGACGTAATGCACATTGTCAGGAAGAAGAATGATGGTCTCCTCCCACACAACACCTCGTTCTGAAATAACCAAAAAGCAGAGGGATTTGTTATAAACAATGGGCCTCAGAGAGAAAACGTTTGTATTCATTCCCAGAACTCAGAGTCAGCTGTCAGAGAGACAAATCCTTTCTAACGACTACTGAACTGTAGAAGCTGCCAGGCTGAAATACGCCAATAAAAATGACAAAATCTAAAAAATGTCTCCATAATTTAAGACTCAATGTTCATTTATAGATAAAGACACTACGACTTGCAACCATGTGAGTCTTTTTTCCCATGTGGAGAAAGGTACACTATCTTTAAATGAACCCTGTCAGCAGCTGTAACCCGTTATTTATTGATTTGTCATTTATTTTCAACTGTCCAGTGCTAACTTAACATTGCAATAGTTTTAATTCAATTGTGCAGTACATACAGCATTATTATTCATACTCTGATATACTGTAGCATAATATTTCTCCAGTTACTGCACTTCTTTCAATACTTCTCAGCACAGTACGTTACATACTCTGTGTATAGTTTTATTTATGCATCTGTTTTAATTTTGCTCTCAGTGTCTATATTTTTGCTATCTGATGCACATGTTCGTACATATATTTCTTTTTTTGATATTGTCTATTTCCTCTTTTCTATGTATTATTGTTACATGCTTTGGAACAAGGGGCATATTTTTTACAACCTTATTTGTTAAATTGCTATTATCATATTTGTGTTATATATTCTAGTATAATGCAGATGTTTTTACAAACTCCTTATTTTTTATTTTCTTACAGATATACTCTTGTTCTTGAATGGCAGCAACTGTAACATGACCCAGTTTCCCCCGGGGATCAATAAAGTGTTTCTGATTCCAATAGAATACTCATGCAACAGGTCTGGATCACTTTTGAATTGCATTCATATCTAAGAGAAAAATCAGTTAGTCAGTAGTGTGTCTGTACCGTGTGTACTGTGCATTGTACACACCTGCATCTCTCATATAATGGATCTCGTCAAAGACAACCCACGCCACTTCCCTCATGATCTCAGAGCCTCGGTACAGCATGCTCCTCAGGATCTGGGAGAAAAAAAGTTAATCGTGTCAGATTAAGCTCTCGGTGCTGCTTCACACTCAACCAGAAGGACACCTTCCAAACCACCAGCCTCCAATAAAAATGATACTTGTCAAATTCAATGACTCTGACAAACATTACTGTGTCTGACCTCTGTTGTCATGACGAGGCAGGAGGCGGTGGGGTTGATGGTGACATCACCAGTCATCAGCCCCACATCTTGGAACTCTTCATACATCTCCCTGTACTTCTGGTTAGAGAGGGCCTTGATGGGACTGGTGAAGATCACTCTCTGCTTCTCTCTGAGGGCCAGTGCAATGGCATATCTACAGGAGGAGGATGTAAGAGTGAACCAGAGCACTCATCTGGCATTAAGACAGTCAATGAAATGTGACTGACAGTAAGTCAGATAAAGAGTTTAACTGAGATTCTTCATGATGTCATGTTTACTGAAGATACTCACTCAGCACAGACAGTCTTTCCAGCAGACGTGTGTGCCGACACAAGCACAGACTCATTGTTGTCAATACATAAGATGGCCTCACGCTGGAACGGGTCAAGAATAAAAGGGTACTCCTGCAAGACAAGCAAGATGAGATGTAATACCAGTTCTTGTAAACCAACACACATATGAACAATACAGTCTAATTAGTGTTTTCCTTGTGCTGCTGTTATAAAGTAAATACAATGTTCCCAATGATAGGTTTTGTGGAAAGTTACAGTTTGTTTAGCATCTATAAAGAAGATAAAATATATCATTACAAAAATAAATGAAGATTTTAAAAGCATATTTCAGTATAATTGGATGACATTATATGATGAATAAACAAAATTAATTACACAAATAGAAGACCCAATTTTAAGGAGCATTATACCTTAGCTGCTTTCCCGACTCGTGGTTTCAGTGGTTTATAGTCATCATTGGCAGGCAGAGCGACCTGTTAGGAAAAGACACAGTTCTTAATGATCAAAATTTTGGCATTTAAAATCGGAACAAATCACACATGTGACAAATGAAAGAAAATGTCTGGTATATCTTTGGTATAAAAATGATTTGAATAATATGCTGTGGCCTTTGCAGTAGGCAGATCTGAAGCCAGTTTGGTGAGAGTGCTGTCCACCACAATCATCAAAACAAATGAGGGAATATCTGCTGGAAGAACTGTGTTTATCCCTCCAGTAGAGTTCCAGAGGTTTGAGGCTGTTCTGGCAGTTTGCGATGCCCAATACCTTACAGACTTTTCCTTTCATTGTCATCCATCTTTAACCTTTCTTTATTTGATATGTTTTCTTCACCTCATGTGAGCATCCTTCCACAGTCTCGACTTGCTCCACCTTCACTTGGGGCATAAATTCTGCGAGACTGAAGTAAACAAAACACCTGTTAACTACACTCCAACCATAAAACATATTCTGCAACATCTAAAGCAGGTATTTCTCCTCACAAAACACAAAAGTCACTGATCTGAATGATATGAAGTTGAATCAACACCTCTGTCAAAAACAAAAGTTGAACATTACAACTTTCATGAGCGTAATATTTATTGGTGGGCTACTGAATTATTGCATTATTTCCACTAGTGAAAGATGTATTCACGTACTTTTCTCAAGCATCTCTACTTGTCATACATAAAACTCCACCTAACAATTTTTGACTTAAGTAAATGTACAAAAGTTACATCAGCTAAATAAACTTCAGAGTACCAAAAGTACTAACAATTGATCTTTTTCAGAGTGTTATACTAAAAGATTTCAACTAAGAAATGCATTCATGTGTACTGTATTTTCATGCATGCATTTCAAAACTTTATATCCCATTTCAGTACTATTCTGTAAGTAACTAAAGCCAGTGTTATAAAGTACTTAAGTACTATTTTAAGCACTAGTGCTTTACTTGAGTTCTATTTTCTGCTACTCTGTACTTCTGCTCCACCACAATCATCCTGAGGGGTTTATTTCATTGTGATTGAGTGAATATTAGCAGACCAAGTTATATCAGGAGCAAATCACTCTGTACAGTGTTAAATATCTAACTCATCTCACTTTAAGTCATTTGCAGAGACCGCCTCATGTCGAGGTTTCTTCCCAAACGCCACCTCCTCTCCACCATCACTGTCGCCTCCCTCTTGACTCGGGCAGACGGACCAGCATCCTTGTCGCTGCCATTTTTTCCTGTGACTTTCCTGGAAAAAAAGAGCACAATGCAGAAATGTGGTCAGCTTGAACCTGCCCTCACATTCACAACTGTTAGCTAGCTAGCTGGAGCGCTGCTACAGCTTTGAGAAAATGGCTTAAACATTATTTCTAACACAACAGAAACAAGTTTAACGCTAAAAACAATTGAGTTGATGATTATCAGCGTTACTAAGCACTTTAAATTATGTTTCATTAACGAGTTAGCTAGCTATAACAGATTGACTTGTTTCTGTCTGGCACGCGCACACATGATGCTGCGTTCAGGTTTCGTGTACAACCGAAAATCCTAATTTAACCAATAAACATTACTATGGAAAAAACAAAATAATTTACCCTATATCTGGAGCCAACGAAGCAGGTATCTTTTTGCTTGTGGTAGTTTGTTGTTCATCGTCAAACACGCTGAACAAACCGTCTCCAAAGGCGTCCGCCATGATTGTTAGGGGCGCACTCTTCAGTCGTGTCTAGAAGGGGAACCCAGGATTTGCGAAACTCTCGCGAGATCTGTTCGCGTTGTTACTTTATTCGTGACGCTGTTGCGAATTGAGTGTGTTTTAAAATTCAACAAAGCTGTAGTTAGTTATCTCGGTAGGTCTACAAAGGGAAACACTTGTACAGGGTTTGGGAAAGATGGGTTATTTTGGTCATTCTCGCGAGATTTTTCGCGGGTCTGGGGTTCCCTTGATCTAGACACGACCACAATTCCCACAATACAACACGAGGTTGTTCTCGGTAATACTTCCTGTACGGCAGCCGTGACGTCCAAAAGTCAACCAGTACTACATGAATCCGGCGAGAAAAACACGTTAGTGGCATTTTTTTTTGCTCTCTGTTCGTTACTATCACCTCCCAAGAGTTTGCGGATGACTTGGCATCACATAACCACGTAGAGAAGCCGCAGACAGGCAGTGTTTTGTTGACATAATGGGTGGGAAGAAGAAGAAATCGGCTCCTCCGGTGGCCCCGGTGGCAGCTGGAGCCTCCGCAGCGGGGAACGGCGTGGCGGAGGAGGCGAAGAAACAGCCAGCCAGCAACAAAGTGGCCAAACCAGCCAAAGAAAACAAGTCGAAAGGTGTCATAGATTTAGAAATATCATTGTACCATTCAGACTGTCAGCGACCAGTTGTCTTTCCCGATGAACAGCTGAAAAGATGCTGCATTTTCAGTCTGTACAAGATAGTTTTACATTTTATAGGTGTTGCTGTGTGTCTGTAGCTCGATAGATTGGCAGTGGTGGAATGTAACTAAGTACATTTACTCAAGTACTGTGCTTTTCCCCTACTGTATCTCAGAGGGGAATGTTGTTATTTTGCTTCATTTCATTCATCTGACAGCTTTAATTACAGCTTACTTATAAATTAATATAGCTATTAATATGTCTACTAATTTATAAAGAAAATCATCATAATTATATTTAATATAGGCTCAGTGCAGCCTGGTCTTAATGACATGTGATGAAATCTGAAAATACAGCATATTTGTCAAAAAATAAACATGCAATCTGGCTCACAACGACATACATGACACAGTTCTATGTTTTTTTTTTCCTTTCTCCAGCTCCGAAGACCTACAGTCTTGCCAACACTGCCCAGGTTGACACAGGTGGAGTCTCGGACAAGTCAGTTCTTAAAGTAAGTCATACTGTGTACTTTATGTTTACTGTGCAGTAAATGTTGCAGCTGTAAACTGTTTTTGACTAGCTTGTAATACAATAAGTAAGGGATAATGTACAATGAGTGGGTCATTATGGTGAAATAAACCATGAGAAGGTGATGCAGGACTGTGCTAACTGTACATATCCTGCTTATTTGCATGGCTATTAAAAAATCCATAACTTGACATAAGATATTGATTTAAACGTGATTTTATTGATTTAAACATGATTTTATTACTTCTGCTGTCTGCTATTCAGATATAACACAGCATAAAATTCTGTTATCGACCAATTAGAATAGAGTATTCACAAAAGCCATGTAATGATGCATTATACATAATGAAGTAGTCCTTATTTATTCAGCTGCAAATCTGAATGTGTGTTTTGCACTGAGATGCATTAAAAGATGCTGATAACAAACGGGATTTGGCACTTAAACACAGGTTTCTATCCAAGCTGACCTGGAGAAGAAGATCATCAAACTGATCAATGACTTCAGAGAAGAGAATGGAGACAAAGGGCCTATATCAGGCAGACTCACGAGCAAGAAGTTGCTGGTAAAGAATAATAAATCATCCTTTTGGCTCTGAGATCTTTTTCCATGACAGAATGTTGCATTCCCGGTTGTCTTGTTTGTGCTTGCAGGACCTGTACACAGCTCTGCAGAAGTTCAACTTTAAGAGAGAACACATCGAGGAGGCGATGAAGAGCAGCGTGCTCTACGGAGGGGATCTCCACTCTGCTCTCGACTGGCTCTGCCTCAACCTTAAAGATGGTAACAGAGCATCAGCAGTCATTAACATGTCGTCACCATTTAGCTCTTGAGGACACACTGTCAACAAATTTCTTGATTTACTGTCTGTAAACCAGATGAGCTGCCAGAAGGTTTCAGCCAGCAGATGCAGGAGGAGAACCAGAAGAGCCGGCCCAGGTTCCAGCCTCCTGCGCAGCAGAAACCTGCAGCTCCAAGCCCTAAAGCTCCCACCAACACCCGCAAAGAGACCACCAAGGTGTGTGTGTGTGTCTACAAGTGTGCATGGGCTATATAGACGTGTACCGTCACACTAAAGTGAATCTTATAAGTGTGGTGTTTTCCAGGCCACAGAAAAGGACGAAGCTGCGAGCGTGAAGGACTGGATCTTAAGGTATGCAGAGCAGAGCAGTGATGATGATGAAGAGGAGGACGAAGAGGAAGGAGGGAAGAAGACACACAATCCTGAACTGGATGAAAAGTTTGATCCAGTAAGTGACTTAAAGCAACTTAAAGCTGAGGTTTCTTTTTTTAAAATGAAAGGAATAATTCGACATTTTGAGACTTTCTTTTTCATTTTGAGGCTTTAAGTCTCATTGGTCAGAGCATTAAACAATGAAAATTTATACAATACATGTAAAAAAAGGCAAGCTAGCTCAAACCATGAGGATGTAGTTGAAGAATGATTATTTAAGTATTATTTGGGTAAAATTCTGGGCACATTTTCAACACCATATACACCAAATATATTCAGTCTTTTCTGAGTTTAAATAGTGTTTAAAAGTTGTGATTTCAACATTTCCCCTCGGGGATAAATAAGTATTCTGATTCTGATTCTGATTCTAATAAATGTCACTATGTATGTGGCTCTGTGTAGTAACTGTGTGTGTTTTTTTGCTGTGTAGAACAACAGGTATTTGACCCTCACTGCACAGCTGTATGACACAAAAGAAATGGCAGCTGCTGCCAAGACAAAAGCAGACAAGGCAGGACAGAGGATGGCACAGGACAGGATACGCGTCATACAGCAAGGTGAGCGTGTGCTTCGACTCTCACATGAAGAGATTTAACTATTTCTTATAACTCACTTTGACTTTTGAGTAAGTATATATAAAACAAATGTGTTTTCTGTTTCCAGAAATGAAGCAGCTGGAGTCCCACCCCATGTTCAATCCAGCTATAAAAGTGGTCGACGCGCCTCAAAAGGAAAAGAAAGTAGTTCCTGTCAGCGAGGACAAAGAGGACCTCGGCTTCAAGTTATTCGAACAAGCTGAAAAAGAGCCGCCTGCAGAGAAAGGTTCGATCAGTTTTATTTAAAGTGCAGAATCACCGTGCGGCATGCTCCTGATACCTTAAAGATTAAAAAGAACACATAGATTTGAGGGAAAATGGATAAATACTAAGTTTGGTTGCAAAAAGTCAAAAATAGATGGGGCTTTGGGAAAATAATCTCAACGAGGTTGTATAAATTCACAGAATTAGAGATTCACAAGACTTTTTCTCATCATTTTGTTCCGTTTTCCTTCACAGTTGTGAAAAAGAACGAGCCAAAGGACATTCGCAATTTTGACTACACCGCTCGCAGCTGGACGGGAAAGTCTCCCAAACAGTTCCTCATCGACTGGGTCCGAAAAAACCTCCCCAAGAGTCCGCCACCGGCTTTTCACAAGGTGGCTGCTGGGAGATACTGGAGATGCAAGTAAGTGTGTGTGCGTGGGTGTTTCTGTGTCATTATTCCCACAAAGACATAGATTTTGTTGAATGTTGTAAACACCCTGACAATCGTGTTTTTTGAGATTCTTTAACCCTGATGTTTATCGTCGGCCTATAACTAAATAAGGAAATGTTTTGTATGGACTTCATTGATCAGGGTGCGTGTTCAGAGGCCAGATGATGTTCTTGAGGTTTGTCCAACGATCCTGACTGAGGACAGCATGCAGGCTCAACATCTGGGGGCCACACTGGCACTCTACAACCTGGTGAAAGGACAGGTAATTCATGCAGAGGATACCACCGTTTTTCTGCACTGCTTGACCTCATATTTATATTCTCTAAAAAACTGTTTTAATCCTCTCAACCGTTCCGTCTCAGTCAGTGCACCAGCTCCTTCCTCCAACCTACAGAGATGTATGGCTCGAGTGGAGAGACAGCGAGCAGCAGAAACAGGAGGAGAGCCGCACCGCTGCGAACAAACCTCGAGACCAGTTCATCTCCCGGCTCCTGACCCGGCTCAAACAGCAGCAGAACCAGTACCAAGCGCAGGATTCTGGATCTCAGGGCCAGCTGGGGCAGCAGGGGGATGACGAGCCTGAGGAGTCCTGGGAGAACCTGGCTAGTCTTGATATCGGTGAGGGAGGAGAAGAACTAGAGGACAAGAGTGAGAAAAGAGGAGGGAGGAGGGAAGGAGCGCTTGAGGCCTCCAGAGAGCTCTTAAAGAAGCTGAAGACGTCCTCGCTGGCCCACAAGCTGCAGGTAAATACCCTGAAAGATTGTACAATTTACTGCATCAAAGATGTTTTAAAGATGCAGGTAATTCAACAAGTATTTTGTCTTCAAGGCAGAGCGAGAGCAGCTTCCTGTCTTCCAACACCGGCATCGTATCCAGGAGGCTCTGCAGCGCCACCCTGTGGTGGTGGTGGCCGGTGAGACGGGCAGCGGAAAGAGTACCCAGATCCCTCAGTTCCTCCTGGAGGAGCTGCTGACGGGAGGCAAAGAGCCGCAGCCCTGAACATCGTGGTGACGCAGCCTCGCAGGATCTCTGCCATGAGCCTTGGCCTGCAGAGTCAGCCAGGAGCTAGGCTGCGAGGACGGACCGGGGTCAAAGGTGAAAATACATTTTAACGATTTTGAGTTTACAGACTTTAAAATGAAACCTTTGTAAGGCTGACAGGACGCACTGTCACTGCTTTAATAATCATGTTTCATGTTAAAATCGTGTTTCAGTCGTCGCCGTGTGGATACCAGATCAGGATGGAGAATCAGTCTGGGGAGTGGACTCGCCTGCTGTACTGTACTACTGGAGTTCTGCTGAGAAAACTACAGCAGACCGACACCTCAACTCCCTGACACACATCATCGTAGACGAGGTACTGATAGTTTCTGATCAAATACAGTGTTTGTAAATGTTTTAGCACCCTGTGTGATGCCATTATTATAAGTGTTAGGTTAATAGGAGCCATTTATTTAGATTTATTAGAATTTAGAGCCATTTTTGGCCAAGTTAAAAATCAGAAAATGTTGCATTTTTGGTTAAACTGTAGAATCAGACTGCGGCAAGAGCTTAATTTGATCAACACAGGAGTGAGATACTTGAAAGGATGCAGAGAAGGAGGTGTTTGTAACTGCTGAATGCAGTGGAATTTTATTGGAACTTGATTTTTGATGCAGCTGTTTTGTTATAAAACATGCATTGTCTGGATGATACACAACTTTTTAAAGTCGATATGATACCACTAACTTTTGTTACAGTTTTACCAATACTGATCACAATACAATACTGATACTGATACTTTTTTAATAGGTAATCGTGGTGATTTTTAGAGAAACAAATATTTGATAAACACATGACACATACCAGCCATTTGTGATAAGTAAAAAATGATAATGAAATAAATAATCATCTTCATGTTTTAGTTCAACCTCCTTGCTTTTAAGTGTTTTAAGAGGCTGCTGTGTGGCACTTTCTGCATCCTGTTGTATTTTCATCTACACGTGAAAATCAACACCCTGCTATTTTTCCTTTCTGCCGTCTCTCACAAGCTTGATGCAAAAGTGACTGTCTGCAGCTGCACGCTTGGTTTTCATAGGTTTCCACAGTCACGTACAACAGGCCAAACTAAATAAAAATGGCACAAACATGACATATTACCTGTGCTCTCATCTAATCACTAACACTCCCAGACCTACAATCAACCAAATCAGTGCTTGCGACTAACAAGACAGTGAGTTGGAAAGTCTGCTCTAATGCATAATCTTCTCCTCGTCACCTCCGTCTCCTCAGGTGCATGAGCGCAGCGTCCAGTCGGACTTCCTGTTAACCATCCTTAAAGATGTTGTCATGAGGAGATCAGACCTGCAGCTGATCCTCATGAGCGCCACAGTGGACTGTGACAAGTTCTCCAACTACTTCAACCGCTGCCCAGTGATCACCATCCCCGGCAGGACTTTCCCAGTGGAGGTAAGAGGAGCTTCAGTTTGTGTTTAGTTTGAAGTCCATTACAGCTGTATTTTTGACTTAGGCCTGTGACATTTAAACCAAGAACCTGAATGAACATGAACCTAAGACCACTGTCGAAAGAACCAGGATATTTTCAAGCTGCTGTGTTTTTGTTTGCAGGTGTACCACCTAGAAGACATCGTGGAGCAGACGGGTTACATCCTGGAGAAGGACTCGGAGTACAGCCAGAAAATTCTTGAAGAAGAGGAGGAAGTTAGCATCTCTGTCACACAGAAAGGTGGCAAGACTTTACAGCACCAGGTAACATTGGATATCTGCAGCAGTCAGACAGTTTACTGAGGTAGCGGTGTGTTATTTTATGTATGTAACCTGCTTCTGTGTGTGTTCCAGGAGGTCATCGTGAGGGACTCCTCATCCGGCTGGGACCTGGGTCCAGATCTCGACCATTCAGCAGCAGGACTCGGCAGGTGCTGCAGTACATGAACCCGAATAAGATCAACATGGACTTACTGGTTGACCTCATCGACTACCTGGGTACAAAACATCGTCATGCTTGTTTCAGACGACACAGAGTTCATATTCATACATGTTTTTATTAGGTCTTGTTACCGTGTGTGTGAAATTTCTGTATTTTTGTCTTCTGACAGACAAAGCCCCACAGTTTACAGAGGTGGACGGAGCCGTTCTCGTGTTCCTCCCAGGTCTGGCTCACATCCAGCAGCTCTACGACCTGCTGACCTCAGACAAGAGGTTCAGGGATAAAAACAGGTGACGTACACGACATAATACTAATAATAACTGCATGATAATCCTTCACAAGGCCTTTAAAAACAAACGGTGCATTTAACTTTTTCATGTGGCTCACTGTGGGTTCTGACCGCCTCTCTAAGGTTCAGGATTGTTGCTCTGCACTCGACTCTCTCCTCTAAGGACCAGGCTGCTGCCTTCACAGTGCCATCTGCTGGAGTTAGAAAGGTACTTCTCAGTGTGGTAGAAAAAAGAAAATAGGACAATGCAATATGATTCAACATATTATAAAGTCCTCTCTATGGAGCTATATTTCTATTAGAACTGTCTCACACTACATTTGATTGTTTTACTTGTTTTAAAAATAAATTTTCCTGAAAATCCCTAACACGACGCTCTGCTTTGCGTCTCTTTTAGATCGTCTTGTCGACTAACATTGCTGAAACCGGTGTGACTATTCCTGACGTTGTGTTTGTCATCGACACTGGAAAGACTAAAGAAAATAAGTGGAGTGCTCATAAACAAAACCAGAAAACTGTTGTTATGGAATTGTTAGTAGATTTGGTTTCTATTAAGTTACAGCAGATTGATGTTCTCATAGAAAATAACTGGCTACTGGACCTGTTTCATGGCTTAAGTCAAACATAATAAAATCGAATTATGTTTTATCTGTCTCTGTTAACACGTTTACATTTTTATTTATTTATTCATTCATGTGTATTAGAGCCAGGCCAGTCAGCCGAGAAGCCTAGCACAGCTGTATCCGTCTATAGTGGCATTGGCATATATATATATATAGTCCGATTTTTTTTAAATTTTTTTATTTTTTTGTGCAAAACACCATGCAGATTTTTTTGTTTTACAGTCAGTATTTTGGTATAATTGATCCTTTTTTAATTTCAAGTTGTTCAATTTTTTTTAATTTATAGTTATTTATAATTATTAAAAATACAGTAAAGATTTTACCATCAGCTCCAAAAATCCAGTATCGATAGGGCACTAATATTTATCTATTAACTTATTCATTTATTCACATGTTTATTATTTATTTATTTATTTATATACACTGTCATTTATCCATTGTGTAGATGAAGGATGGATGAAAATTGAATAAATATACAAATGTGTAAAGATATATATTGAATAAATAAATAAATACACAAATAAATGTAGCATTTATATTTTTAATGTCTCAGTAATTTGTGGTTTATTTGTTTATGGTGACAATTAAGTTTTATGGTGCAACTATTAGACACCAGCATGGTTAATAATTAACAGCTATGGGGAAAGAAAACATGAATGAATTTGGTTGTAGAGAAACTTATTAACTCCAGTCTGCTGTGTCATTCAGGTACCACGAGAGCAGCCAGATGAGTTCTCTGGTGGAAACTTTTGTTTCCAAAGCCAGCGCCCTCCAGAGGCAGGGGAGAGCGGGACGTGTCCGAAACGGCTTCTGCTTCAGACTCTACCCAAAGTTCAGGTATGGAGGCATCGTCCATAAGGCAGAGACGGGAATGAGAACACCAAGCAAGAAAAAACAATAAAAGGATGTGCACATCAAAAAAAAAACAAACGTCATAATCCAGTTTTATGTTCTGACCTTCTCTGCTGTCTTTTAACCCCTTTCACCTCAGGTTTGACGCCTTCATGGATTACTCCATTCCAGAGATACTACGGGTCCCACTGGAGGAGCTCTGCCTTCATATTATGGTATAAAAACCAGACCATAAAGATTCACACAAAGGCAAACACTTGATGATTATTGAAGCTTCAAAGTTCTCCTCTTCGCTCTCTGCCCTCTGATAGAAATGTCAGTACGGCTCCCCGGAGGACTTTCTGAGCCGGGCCCTGGATCCTCCTCAGCCGCAGTCGGTCAGTAACGCCGTCAACCTGCTGAGGAAGATCGGCGCGTGTCACCCCAACAATCATCTCCTCACTCCTCTGGGACACCACCTGGCAAGTTTGCCGTCAACGTGAAGATCGGCAAGATGCTCATCTATGGAGCCATCCTCGGCTGCTTGGAGCCCATAGTAAGTCCCACTGCCTTATTATTCAGAAAAACAAACACTAATCCTACTATTTTTATTTATTGTGTCATTACCTTTGCATGAATATTAAGAAGAGATTTGTTTCAGGCCACTATCGCGGCGGCCATCACAGAGAAGTCTCCCTTCTCCACACCAATGAACAGGAAGGAGGAGGCCAACCTGGCCAAATCGCCCTGGCATGGCCAACTCCGATCACCTGACGATATACAGTGCATATCTGGGGTATGGACTTCAAACACAGACTGTGCTTTTTTATTATGGAGCATATTAGGAAATTTTAGAAGCCTCTCAGATTGATTTCATGTCATGAATGAGAATCCAAGCCGTGCCTTTAGAAGCCTGCAAATGGTGCATGATACAGTATTACACAGTTGTTATTACTATTTACAGTTAAAGTGACCTTTGAAGGAATGAAAACAGAAGGGATTTTTAGTTGAACAAAAGTTTTATTATAATTTCACAAAATATTATGTCCTGACAGGACATGAAATGTGATACAAACTTTTTTTAGATAACACAATACTGTGGAATTCATACCATAGATAGGCAAATGTGCATGGGACAACAACTGTCAATTTTCATACCACAGTACACCTTGATACTGCTGCAGCCTTACAACTGAGCCATTGTGCTATGAAATTCATAGAATATAAGACAAATACAAACAAAACTGTTTTGAGGATTTAACAAATATCTTTGAAGTCTTGACTTCAGTTCCTTCAAAATAAAAAAAAGTACTTAAGTCTTAGATTTTATTTAAAATGAATGAAAATAATCAAACAAATATTTTTTCTTGCTTGCTGTAGACCATAACATGAGCTGTAATTGTTTTTGTGTGTGGTTGCATGCAGGCCGTCTGGGGATATTACACATCTCTAAAAAAAAAAAAAAAAAAAAAAAAGTGAGACTGCTGCACAACAGTTGATTGTGCATCAGGAGACTATTCAGTCTATTTTTGTGGATTTTATTTAATTTCTGCAGTAGTATGACAGTAAATCTGCATAACTCTTACACACTGGACCTTTAAATTAACTTTAATTATTTTTTAATTGGTTAATCCATCCATCTACTTTCTGCTGCTTATCTGGATCCAGGTCCCATTATTTGATTTTAGATGTTTTTGTTATGCACAGCTGGGAAGTATGTTAATAAATTAATTTACGTATTAAATAATTGGAGGCCTTATTGTCCCTACTGGTTTTCTGTCATTCTTTGACTGATATGATCATGAAAAAGGTATTAAATTGCTTTGCAAGAACAATTTAAATGAAGTAGCATACTTAAGAAGGCAGGAATGTTTTTTGTTCCTTAATGTTCCCTTTTTTAAGAACATTATAAAAGACCAGACTTCATAAAACTTTCCGTTGTAATTTTTAGTCTTTGCAATTACCGATTCAAAAGAGGCAACGTCCATCATTAACTTTAACCATTAATGAAAAACAGGCCTCATCTGCCTCTTCCAATGTTCAGTAATAATCGTTGAAGCACCTATAAAGCCCGCCAAAGCCAGTCCACATTTGTGTTTGGATATATTTAGTGGTAGAGAGACCCGTGTTCTATTAAATTGCCTTCTACGTGGCATTTAAAAGGTCTGAAAAAGCCTTATGTTTAATCTGATTTTTTTTTAAAAACACTGCAGGAACTCTCTGTTTTCTGATGACCTACTTTCCTGTGAACCTGTCCTCCTTTAGGTGGAAGAACTCACAGTCTGAGGGACAGAGGACAGAAATGTCCTACTGCAGGAAACACTTCCTCAATCGTACAGCTCTCATTACAATAGAGGTAACACACGCAGACATTTTAACACACTTTATCAGCCACGATTCGGATTTTAAATCAGATTACGACTCCCTTTTCTGTCCAGGATGTGAAGCACGAGCTGATGAAGATGATGGAGCAGGCAGGTTTCTGGTCGTCTCGCTCCTCCTCCTCCTCTCGCTCCAAGTCTCAGACGGCCTCGCTGTCCAAGCTGCAGATGTCCATCCTGAATGCGGTGCTGACCGCGGGGCTCTACGACAGTGTGGCCCGAGTTCTGTGCACGCCCTCCGTGGACGTGCTTGAGCGTATCGCCTGCACGGTGGAGACGCCTCAGGGCAGGGCTCAGGTCCACCCGTCGTCTGTTAACCGCAACCTGCAGACACACGGCTGGCTGCTGTACCAGGAGAAGGTATGAGTGAAGAATGTGTGTGTGTGTAATATCTCCTTTTTTTAAAAGTCACAGCGCTAATTAATTTTATTCCACAGGTGAAGTACACTAAGATCTACCTGCGAGACACCACTCTGATATCTCCGTTTCCCATGCTGTTGTTTGGAGGGGACATTGATATTCAGCACAGAGAGAGGCTCATCACACTGGACGGATGGATCCACTTCCAGGTCAGAGGTCACCAGGGTTTATCTTTTATCCCCTCCCATAGCAACAGCAACTTGACTTTGCAGGCCAACGAAATAGGTCTTCCTCCAGCTTTATTTAACTGAGTCCATGTTGTTTGTCCTCAAAGGCTCCTGTTCGGATTGGTGTGATCTTCAAACACCTGAGGAAGCTCATGGACTCTCTGCTTGAAAAGAAACTAGAGAACCCGAGGATGAATCTGGAAGGTAAACTCGAGCATCACAACATGACAAATGTCTTTTTTTTTTTTTTTAACAAAGAGTAAGCAGCATAAAATTAAAATGAAGACTTTTGTGAAATGTGTTCGTAGCTTGACTGCAAAACCTGAAAAATCTTGACATGAGATGTGAATGGTTTACGTTTTTGTCCATTCTGACAACAATTAATAGACGAGAGGAACTCTACACTTTGTTCCGTATTATGAGGAACAATTTCACAGACTATTAGGGCCAGGCATAAGGAAAAATGAAGAAGGGAAAGAATTTTTTTTATTGTGCATTTCAATAAAAAAGTTGAAATGTTGAGAATAAGGTCGAGAAAAAAATAAATCAGAGGAAGATATAAATATATATATGTATATATATATATATATATATAGATATATATATATATATATATACACACACATATGTATATATATGAGAATAAAGTTGAAATGCATTTCAAATGCAATCTCAAAATAAGGAAATCCCCATCATTTAATTTTCTTTAAGCCTGGCCCTAATACTGAAAGTCTGACTTAATTCTCACCATTTCTTTATTCTTAAAATGCAAAATTTGAAAAAAAAAAATCCTGTTTTTTTCCCTTTACGTCTGGCCCAAATACTCTTTTGTACAATTTAAATTTAAAAAAACTTGATCATGTGTTTTTCAGCCAAATCACCTGTCCATCTGTTGTCTGTACAGATAGAATACTGTATTTTAAGTATTATAACATAAATACATTACTAAAATACACTGAATAAAATCACATAAACATTCACAAACATTCTTTTTTAGATCCGATCTGATCCTGTTTCTGTCTGCTGTAGGTGAGAAGACCATCCAGCTGATTCTGGATCTGATCAAATCAGAGCATGCTGTCTGATATCAGACCACCAAAGGATCTGATCGCCACTGAAGAACCTGCATACCAGAACTTTTCTTACACTATCAACAGACCTCTGCATCCAGTTGTCCTGGGGACTGCTGGACACAGGAAATGCTTCCCATTTGCTCTGGTATTCAGGTATGAAGGCTCACAGACAAACAGCGCCCAGCAGACAGATGTGGGCATCCTAAAGATGAACTGACGATTACCAGGAACTTTTACTCACATTGAGGACGACTGTATCATATGAAATGCAAATACACATGCTGAAATTTGAGAGGAAAAAAAACAGATTAAAAGAAAATTGTTGCCAGATGTGGTGGAAATAAAGCTGTACACATTTTTATTGGAACTTTTCATTGTGTTGTGTTTGCTGCTTGTTGCAGCCCTACAAATATATTTTAATATTCTATAACTAAGAAAAAGCAGAGAACCAATCAGAGCTTAATAGTATGTTAAGGATGCAACTGGACAGCCTGAGTTAACGGGCAGAATTATGTTTTAAACAAAGTACCACGTCTCTAGGGGGAGCAGTTCGCCCATTAAAATGATCTGTGTGTCACCACTTGAGCTGCAAGGACTGATAGTGGAAATAAGACATAAACTGTGGAAAAGAACATTTTCATACTTAAAGTGCTGAGAATAACTTTAATTTTATTTGTACAAAACCAACACCAGGTCAGCTGCACACTGCAATACCATTTAATCCCTCTTTTATATTCAGTCACAGTATGTAGCAATTTATACAAATTATATTCTTAACATAAATAAAGCAAAATCAAAGTGCCAAAATTCTAACAATCCTCAAGTATCCAGAGAATATTGCAGGTCATCATCACATATATGTGTTTTTAATCACCTGAATGTCAATCTAGGGCATAGATTTTAATCTAACTTAACCTTCTTAGAATAGAAAAAGAGCCTGTTGTTCAGCACATAAACTGGGAACAGGACTTTCACAGGAAAAAATAAGAAAAACAGGATCTGTTTTAATCCATTTATAGTACACTGTAGGTAAATAAGAGTGTGTGTGAGACTTCAGGTTGTTATCACAAGATCACTGTCAGCTGACCGGCTACTCTCACATGCAAGAGGAAATGAAAACAAGTAAGCTGATGATGTGTTATCTTATTTTGTGAATCTATATTTAAAGTTTACAGAATAAGAATACAGATCCACAAAAATAAATACAAAACTGAAGATAAATTAAGCTGCAACTCTTGAAAACAGAGACCTGCACAATATAAACTTGTGGGTAATAAATAGGTTCTATATCTGGACAGTGGAAATGTTAAGTTCATACTGGATGTCGCTGTTTTATTTTTAATTATCTAATTTTACAGAGTGTCTTTTTCATCAAAATACAGAGCTGAAAGTTCTCATCTTACCCTGTATTTATTTTAAAAAGACACACAAGAACTTAAGCATAAAATGATGACATTGACTGTTCTGTTAATAACACTGTGATATGTTTAAAATATCACACAACCCCACTTAAAGAAATACACAAGTACGCATTTATGACACTCATTTCCATCTGGTCCGACAGTATCTTTACAGGAAATCTCACAGGAGGAAGTGACGAGACTTATGTAAACTTCATGTCCATCACGAAGCTGTGCAGCGAGTCCATCGGCGTGTTAGTACTGGATGACGCTGTACCCGGCGTCCTGCACTGTTGAGTACACTGTATCGTCTGCAATCAGAGCAAAGACCAAAACGATGTGGTTAGGTGAGAAAAGCAGAAGCGTGAAGCAGCTATAGAGTTGATAATGAATCTACGAGCACCAATACCCACCACTGAAAATATCTTAGATGACAACCGGTACTCAGAAAAATGTGCCAACGGTTGGGTGAGTTCCCAGAGAAGCTCAGTGTTCATGTTAAATGATGTTTTGACCTGTCATCAGGCCCTGCAGTGGGTATCAGGCCTCTGAGAGATGACACCGCTCTCTAACTCTGTCCTAACTCACCTTTAAATACTCTCATTCAAGAAAAGAGCAGCTCGACCCAGTCTTATATCTACAATCTGTTTGCTTAAGCTAACCAATACTGACTGACCTCACCGGTTAAATGTGGCAGTTTTATCTGAATGTCATGGCCTGCTCAGGAGTCCTGCTGTCAGTGCTGCTTATCTTCCTCCACAACTCTCACAAAAACGTATTACTTAGTGACCCCACTGGTACGAGGACCTTTCACAAATCATGTCCCTTAGTTTCTCTTACGAAACGAAAGATCATGGTGTCAATATGAAGTTGACTGTGTAACCGTAAAAGTGCAAGCAAGTGTCATCAGGCGGGCAGAATGTGCCAAACTTAGTGACTTTCTTGCCAGATCTGGCGACTTTAAGATCCCTTTAGCGACTGTCAAGGACATGAAAAGTAGCATGAGACGTAATCTCGTGACATCTTGCTACTTTTCAGTGACTTTCCCTTGAAAACAGCTAACAGCATGCTTGCTAAAAACATCTACTACCAAGGAAGCCTCCAAGCTACCTCATTAAAGCAAACAACACACCATACATTGTATTAAAGAAAAAAAAAAAATCCAAAAAACATACCCCTACTGTTGTTTGTTGGATCAGGTAATGGCCCCCTCCTGCAAATTCAAGAAACAACATGAACAGTTAGAACTGCGCAGTCAGTGTTCTGAAAATGTACTCAAGAACAGGTTGAAATGTTAAACAGAAGACAGGTAGCAGCCACTCCTACAGTCTTCCTCTTGGTGACCTGATAGCTGGTGGAGGCAGTCGAGAGGGTGGAGGTCCAGTTGGGGACCTCTGGCCACTGTAGAAGTTCTCGTACAAAACAAGAGCTGAAAGAGAGACAGGCTGATTCGGTTGACGTGCTTGCCAACTGATGAAAGAGCACAAGCTCGTGTGTTGTCTGACAGCTCCCTTCCTCTGTCTGTGTACTTTGAATTCCTGCACTGGTAACTGTTAATGATGACGCAGTAATGTAAATGTCAGCTGATACCTGGTGGTTTGTCACCGGTCCGTCTGAGGTTTACAAAGTGCTCAATGTCTTCCTGAACATCACACTGTTCCAGTGACTTCCTCACTTCCTCATACAGCTGTTAATAAACACACACACATAAAGAGAGACAGTAAAAAGATCAGAGTCCGATTAGCCACGTCCTTATATTTATGCTTTGATGTTTGTCCAAGAAAGTTTAGAAATGTTTTCTTATTTTCTTAATAATACATTATTTCCTTAGTTTGCACTTTAAAGGGATAAAGGGAAGCTTATTTGATGTAGGATTATATGAGGTACTTAAAAATAGTCAGTGTATAAAGTACAGTAGATGGCGGGCGACAGACCCCGTTTGGCGGGGGGGCAAGAGCACAGAAGCTAAGCAATGAACTCCCCTGCACTGGTTCAGCAGCAAAAGGTATTTAGCCACTTTATAAAAGGGTCTACCTAAAAAAAAACAACAACTGAATAACAGTTTAAATGTATGGTTTTTTTTTTTGGTTTTTTTTTAATTCAGTGTTTCATTTTGCCATCAGACAGGCTTTCCTGACAGGAAACTGCTGTCGTGCAAGCCAAGTATCACTCTGTCAAAACCAACCAAACTCCACAGGTGAAATCAATCATTTTATTTTGCAGAATAAGGGAGTTGTGGGTCTGCCCCAGGTCTGCCCAGGTTCTGCCCCAGGTTCTACAAAGCAAAATTACTGATTTCGCCTATGGAGTCTGGTTGATTTGGACAGAGTGATCCAACATCTTATATAATGGGAGTTTCTAATCAGAAAAGGGTGTCTGACGGCAAAGTTAAGTGGTAAAAATATTCTAAACATAGCAAACGCTTACACTCATATTGATTTTTTAGGTGGACCTTTTTGTAAGTAGCTAAAATATCTTATCTTTTGTTGCTGACCCTGTCCACAGCAGTAGATTGCTTCACTTCCACACTGGTACTCCTCTCTGCTTCTCCAAACTGGGGTCGTTCCACTAGCATCTACTATAACTAATATACTGACTATTGATAAGTACATCATACAATCCCACCTTGAATAATCTGAACTATCCCTTTAAACCTGCATTAATTGTTTTTTTTGGCCTCTAGGGGGCTCAAGAACAAGCTCCGACATGTTATCACCACATAAAATTGGTGATGTAATGTGTTAGCAAGCAACAACGTTAGCATTAATTTAAAGACATGTTTGTATCCACCTGGCGAATCAAAGTCCAACATTTACTGTCCTTTTAGCTCTGTTTTTGGTCTCCACCACCTCCTGAAGTAAATATCCAACACTTTAGCTGCTAATCGCTAACTCTCTGTCTGCTGTTTCTTGTTGGGCAGGTAGCGTACAGGCTTTGCCACCTTGAGTGACCACTGTATCAATTCATTATAGCAGCTTTAAGGTTTCTGTAATTGTGGACATTACCTCATCACTGGTGACACACTGCTGGGAAGCTGGTTGAGGTGAGTCCAGACTGTGTTTCTCAGAAAGTTTATACGCTCCATTGCCTGTTTTCAGTGAAATATCTGTGAAGGGGAAACATGACAGAAACATTCAGCTCATTTACAGGATGTGAGTTAAATTAAAAATGTAAAAAATCTTTCAGAGTCTTACATCGCAGGCCTTGATATGTTCCTTCAGCCATTCGTCTCTAACCTTCCCCAGTGTGGTCACATTCTGATGGTATAACCTGTCTGCCAATCAAACACATACATCAGTGTATACAGTACACTAAATATAGTGATAATACCTAAACACACTGTACAAAAGCGCTGAAGTGGTTAGTTTTTTCACCAAAGTGATCAAAGATAACTTGGGGGAGAATATGAATTAGCCACAAAGTCAGATGATCCCCAAAGTCAGTGGCCATCATTAACATCTATAGCAAATTTCATGGAAAATCATTTAATAGTTGTTGAGATATTTCAGAAAAATACAAAAATGTCAACCTCATGGTGGTGTTAGAGGAAAAGTAAGGAGAAACCCCGAGTCAGTAGGATTCATCCTCTGGGAAACAAATGTCTGTACAAAGTTTTGTGCCAATTTTTCGAGTAGATGTTAACCGTATAAGTGACAATGTTAGATTAAAAAGTCAGCAAATATTAGTAGGATTCATCCTCTGGGGACCATGAATGTCTGTATGAAATTTCATGTAAATCCATTCAATAGTTATAGATATTTCAGTCCGGTGCCCCAAATTGTTCCTGATGTTCAGGCCAACACTTTGCATGGAAGTTCGCAGCTACTGATGTGTAACCCCCAGCACAACCTCCTCACACTCTTGCCATCAGGCAAACGGCACAAGAGTCTGAAATGTATGACTTCAAGGCTTTTTCTTTTCTTTTCTTTTGGGGGTAGATCAACTACCCCGGAACTACATCTCGGCCCCGTTTCCTGCTGTCAAAACGCATTAAGTTCCTCAAAAGGTTCCTAGTTCCTGGGTAAAGCTACTGCGGTCGAGATGCACCTAATGACAGTTTCTACACCCAGTCCATGAGGCTGATTAACACCTCCAAACCACTGCCCCCTGCTTCCTCCACTACCCACATAAACAAACAAAGGACCTAGTACAACTTTGCACAGACTGGACAATGTTTTTTGCACAGCCCCCAGCCCCACATAACAAAACCGAACACTGAACAATAGGCGCACCACACTGTTCTGTGCTGTTTTATACTGCCTTTAGCACAACTGCATATCATTTATCTTAGTCACCTTTTGCACAGACTTGCATGTTGTTTTTATGCTACACACACTGTTTTTCTTCTGGCTCATACTCCACATACTGACTAATACCTCATATGATGCTTTTTATATTATCACCTTATCTACCTCAATCATCTTTATCTTGTTTCTTCTTGTGTTTGTTTTTCTTCTTCTTCTTCTTAAAGTTAAGTTTCTGGTATAATTTAATGCTAGCACACATAACTTTACTTGTGCATATGACAATAAAGCCTTTGAATCCTTTGAATCTTTGAATGGGTCATTGAGCTGCAAAATGCAAAGGACTTTGGATAAAAATGCCATAAAAATGCACCACCACACACGATGTGGTACAGATGTCTGTATCAAACATACCTGCTTCTTCTGCATTCTGTTTTGCTTGCTGTGCTTTTGTGTAGAGCTGAAAGATGATGAATAAAGAACACATGAATACTAAGTCTTGAAACAGATAACAGGTAACAAATACAGAGCAAATAAAACTTTAACTGAGCTGATACACACAGCAGCTGGAGGAAGTCTGAGGCACAGAGACAAAACTGGTACATTTCTTGTACTGGCACACACCTCCAATAATGTTATGGAAATTATTAAGCAAAACAAATGCATAAATAGACATATACATTAAACACAAGAGTCTCTCTGTGTTTCTCTGCAGGGCCTGTGTGTAACTGTCAGACCTTTCTCACACAGCAGAACAAACAGGTGAGGGATGTGTAGACCGAGGGCAGGTCGTCAACTAATCAATCGGTCTCTCAGTTGCATAAAAAAAATTAAAATGCATAAAAGGGGTTGCAAAATATACCAGGGCACCTGGTCAAATAAAATCTGTTTGGGAAATACTGTCAAGAGACTGCCTGTAAACATTATGCTGTTTACAGGCAGTCATGAGTTTGTGAGAGTAAGACTGAGAGGTGGGTGCATCTGGAAGGGAACCCCAAATCCACGAGAGATCGCACTAGATTGATCATTTTAACAGAAGCATTAAGTACAAATCTTGCATGACTTTTTCTAATCAGGGGTTTCCTATTAGACATGACAGAGAAAGCTGTGTGCAGCTCCAAAACTATTAAATATGTGGCGGCCCATGTTCTTACTGTGGAATAAATGTTATGGGAAGCACTGCTGTTATTGTTCTGCTTGTTTGTTTTTGCTTTTGTTGTTGTGCCTCATTGTTTAACCATTGTACCTGTTACCTACTATTGTTACCTTGCATGTCTCTCTTGCTGCATGTGTGCGCTACTTTAGTTTCTGTTGTTGTGCTACCTGATGCTGCTGTCTGTTAGCCACCTGCCCATCCCTATGTTTTAAACTGTATGTGATGCTTGTTGTGTGTGTTGCTGTCTTTTAACTTTTAATACCCTTTTAGTCCCTGTCCCCTTTCCTAAAGAGTCTCTTGCCTCATTAAATGGAGGTAAATGTTCCAAATTTATATTTCATCGTTTTGTCATAACACATTCATCTTGCATTACTTTCATCACTGTACCTTCTCTATCTGCTTGGTGTTGGTGGTGTTGGTGTTTCGGTTCACATTCTGATCTGCTTCTTCTTTGTCTCGGCACTTCTGCTCGTACGTCTTCTTTGTCTGGGGACAGCACCGCAAGCATGATTAAATATCTTCAATGCATAAAAGACTGTTAATCACCAGAAATGTTATAAAAGGCAAAATGTTAAACAAGCAAGTAGCAGCACTAAAAGAATTGGACCAAGTATGTCATTGGATTCATGGTGTCCTCTCTCTTTGGACTGCATTAATCTACTGACATCCAGTTCTTTTGGTTCCAAAGACTAATTTTTATTTTCATCTGAACAGTGCATGAGAGGCACTTCTTCTTTTGGCGGAGATTTTCATGGTGCTAAATGATCCCTTGTGGTTCACTTCCCAGACTGGTTAAAACAACTTCCCCCACCGAAGAGGAAGAACAGAGATAGGATAAGCATTTTCATAACACAACTGAAACTCTCTGACATGAGTCACAAATGGACTACCTGTCACTGTCACTTTGTTGGTTGAGGGGCCAGCCCTATTAACAAGAAAGTCTGTCCCTGAAGTCGCACCACTGGTCAGTCGAGTGTTGAGGCTTCCCCGTTGGCCATTCCTCTTTCAAAATGAAGAGGTGGGAAAAGTCCTGAATCGTGTCCTCAGGAGGCTTTTAACCTCCACAGTTGGCATGTTAGCTACGAGCACGCACGTAAACTTTTATGCTCAACATGTTATATTTTGCAGTATTTTCCGTGCAAGCAAAAAGCCAGTGTTCAGCACAATATAAAACTAATGGGGCAAGAGATTAAAAACGGAAATGTGGTCTCTTTCAGTGAGTTGAGAGATAAGTTTTATCTTATCTGGATTATGCTTTTGTTTCAAGTGACACTGAAGTTTAAATGGTTTTAAACACTACTTTGAGAGAGTCTCGAGGCAGAGAATACATTTGGGGCGCTTGTAGCCATTTTTATTTGTGGCAGTAAATCCATACTTTATGTATGTTGCATCATACTTGCAAATTTTATGAGGCCAGGAGTTCCTCTCTTAGTCTGCTTGTCAGCTCAAAAATAAATCCATTTTAGTGAGTTTGCACTAGCTAGCTAGCTGAGCAAAAATGGACACTAAAAGGCTTGACGAGCAGACCAACACCCCAGCTAGCTGCAAGCTAGATTACTCTTTTGCCCCTATACCATGGTTGGACGGACGATTTGATTACGTCAGGACTGCTAGCTGCAAACTAGCTAGGTAAAGTTCAGGAGCAGAGCAACTTCATGGCAGTCCAGGTCAACACTGATAGCTTATAACATGATGATTGATAATAATTTTCAGAATGATAATGGCATCATGCTGAGCTCCTCAATTTATTGCCCTTATACAAACCCTGTGAAGAAGAAACTAAGTTTTTGGAACAACAAATGTATTGTAATGAAACAAAATCAACATCACTTTTGGCATCTGGCAAGCTATACAGAAGTATCCACTGGTGTACCACCAGACTCTTTCCTCTGGCTTTAAGACTTCTTGTGTAGCATAAATAGGCTACAACTTGTGCAAACCTGTGCTATAAAATGACAAATAAATGAACCTTGGACCTTGATTTTAGTTTTGTAGGTCAATCAGTGTATCATTAATTCTGCATGTGACTGATATATGTTTATCAGCTCAGTTTATCATTAACACATTACAAAGAAGAGAAACTGAAAAGCTCCTGGGTGAAAGTCTCAAAGTTGCCTTCCTTGTCGTCGTTTATTTTGAGCCTGTAATAATTAACTTTGAACTTTAGACACATCTTCATTTCTACTTACATCCATTGTCTTCTTGAACTGTGAAGCCTTCTGTTTGTGGAGAACATCCATCTGTTGTTCCATCTGAAATGACAAGGTTGTATCTAGTTACCAACTTAATATGTGTTGTAAAATGCAGCAGTCACCTAGGTGCATCACAGCGCTGACCTTTTTCCTAATTTCTTTTTGCTTTTCTCTGAATTCTTCCAGTTTTTTGGCCTCCTCCCTCATGCTCTGCGCCAGTTGTAAGTGTGATAGACTCACATGTTCAGTCTCTGTGAGGGTAAAAAAAACATGGTTTACGTTCTGAGCTACACAAATAACATAAACTGAGACAAATAGCAAACAATGGCGGCTGAATGGCAGCATTATTAAGACTGAAAAATGTTAAGCACTTACGTAATTTGAACATGTCCAGAGATTTTTTTAATGTGCTTAAAAAGAAAAAGAAAACAAGATTACACAGGGATTTGACACGTTACAAAATCTGTATGAATGAGTTCACATTGTAACCTCAATGCATCCATAAAACCCTTTAATATCCTCTACACAACACACAAAGAGGAAATTAAAGCTACCATGTGAAGTTTTTGACCACATGTAGCACTTTGGAGCATTTTTTCTATGAGTGGGCCCCTGTGGACACGCACAAGGACGTGGGAGGTGTGAGTTACATCCTGTTGTCAGTCATGCCTGACACTTGGTGCTGGTAATGCTGCCACCACTGCGTTCCAGACAACGTGGAACTCGAAAATGTTCAACCTCCTACTAGAAAGAATACAATGGAACGCCACTCTATCTACCCCGACTTCACGAAGACACAATGGCAGCAGCTGTGGAGGCCACTTTATAAATAGTAAACTATCAACTAAAAGGCAATATAATGCACATTTGCCTGTATTTAACTGAAAGCACACATGCTATAAAACAGTAAATCACGTCCTGCAGGTAAACAAATACGCTGGCAGAAAAGGGCAGTGCAATAAAATGTATGATGGCGTCTGTTACCTCGTGTTGTTTTTGGATGCTTAGAGCATATTTGTTAGTCAGCAACTGCAACAGATTATAATTACATTTATTTTGCAATTTAATTACATATAACTAGTTACATGTAAGTAGTTACTCTCAAGCACTGCTAGTATCCTGTGAAACATTTGTGTGAAATTTTGTCATAATTAGCATCTGAATTCTTGAGTTATGGTCAAAAGCATGTTTTGTGAGGTCACCAAAATCTAATCAGTTCATCCTTGAGTCCAAGAGGACGTTTGTGCCAAATTTGAAGCCATTTCCTTCGAGCATTCCTTCCATATCATGTTCACAAGAGTAGGGTATACATGAAGTAACACAGAATTTCAGTTCATCCTTGAGTCCAAGTGGATGTTTGAAGAAATTCCCTCAAGGAACTCTGGGGATATCACGTTCACAAGAATGGAATGACCCAAAAACATAACGTCTCTGACTAAAGGTGTCACCAGTGTGGAGCCATAAAAAGTCCTATGGCTGTACAGTTCACCAAGATATTAGGCTTACGCCGGATAGAGATAATCAATTTAGAGTTTTGCTAAAATCTTCACTTTGCGACTGTAATAGCTACAGGTCTGATGATGTTCTTTGAAAAAAGAACCGAACAGCCATGTGCGTCCGAAATCCACTGTTGCACCAGCCTCACTCTTAGTTTATCACATATAAAAAAACATGTTAGTAGTACCAGTGGTTCCTATGGCTACTTTTTGTGTGTTACAAAACACTCCACAGAGTGCCTTTAATAGAAAGGGTTATCAATAAACCATATACATTTTATTAAGTAAAATATGGTCCCTGTCTCACCCTCCCCCATTAGTCTTCCTTCCTCTTCTCACCTTAACACGTCCAAACAGTCAGAGCAGAACCAAAGTCACACTTTTCACGTGACCACTAACAGAATAGGAACTAGACTCGTTGAGACAGAAAACAACACTGACTCAATAAAACAACATTATTAAGAGACAGCATTTCTGTTTTGAAGTCACAGAGTCACAAAGTCAAAATAATTCCACGTCTGGTGGCCAGACTTTACTACCGCTGCACTAACTTTGCTTTGACCTTTCTTTCCGCTCTGCACTTTCAGTAAAACCAAACTAATAACCACCATGTCACCTCTGCACAGACAGACTGTAAACAGATCTGGTCAAACACATAATAACAGCATCTCAACTCTGAGGTTGCTTACTTCATCTCATTGTGTCCACACACCTTCTTGGACAAACCAAGGAGATCTTTGGCGTACTTTCTTCAACTGATGCCCTGAAAGAAACAGCCAGAGATAAAGTCCAAACATAGCTACAAAGAACAGAAGATAACAAACACTTTTAGAAACAGACGTCATAAATTTACATGTCAAATTTTTAGTTGACTGATAAGAAAAAAGACAGGACCATATTTATACTGATATACACGGTGCGATGAATTGAGCACCATGACTTTTTTTTTTTTCTGTACCATCACACTGTTTTGCATCAAACACTTGGTGAAACAATGTAAGACAAGTGCAGTAAATTTAAAAATGCTCAAGACAGAGGCAGCATTTTACTTTAAAGGTCCGGTGTGCGACATTCACAGGGATTTATTGGTATATATTAAGTATGTTTTCACTGGCTCTAAATAGGGCCTTTCGCATTTTTCTTAAGTTTGCAGCTACCATAGGTTCTCCTACAGCGTGTATGAGAGGAAGGCAAGGGAAGAGTGAGATGAGGTGTTTGTAACCTGTGAGCTCATTGCAAAATGCCACGAAAGACTACACAGTGGTACTTAAAGTCCCGCTATTCAGCATTTATGAGCAAGTCTTTATTAAAGTTTTTTGTCAATGACTATAGCTTCAAATGTGGGAATCAGTTGAAGGTATAGTCAAGCAAGCATGGTCAGGCAATACATCTGTGGAGGCTGGTGTGACAATGACTTAGCACAGCGCGGTTGTAATGAAATATGTCTTCATACTGTGCCTTAAACAGGGGGGATTTAACTTTTTGAGGTTTTTATATCAATCTGTAGCTTCCTAGTAATGTTCCTTTGCATCAAAGTACATATGTTCAAGCATTAAAATGCTGTTTATCCGAGCCCTTTTAAAAATGTTTTCACAGGTGATCTGATGTAGGTTCCTGCATGATGACACTGCAACATATAAACCCCCAGTGCTGAGGAACAAGAGGGCATCAGTGCTATTACCTATGACGCTGCTTTTTGCTAACATCTAAGTTTCCATTTGAAAAACACAGAAAAGAACGCAGATGGAGCTGCCCTTTAATAGAAACTTAATATGTGCATACAACTGCACTATAGTGTGCTATAAACCATTTAATTCATGCTTATATTCTGCTAACAAGTGCTAAATAAGGGGACTTAAAGAGAGTCAAGTGTTACCCATTACCCTAATAACTGCTGGGAATAATTTAGTTAAAACAACATGAATCTTATCATTTTATTGTTTGCTTAGTTTGCATAATCAGGAACTCCACAGGACCATTATACTGTGGACACTCAAATGACAAGGTGCAATTTACAGAATACACAACAAGGGCTTTGTGTGTAACTGCACGTGTTTGCATAATATTTTGTGCAAATGCATGCAGGCTTTTTCTGATCCTGATAGCAGTATCAAAAATGCCTAAAAGCCTAAAATGTTCTATCCAGTATCAGCGCGTACACGAGTCTATGCATTGAACTGATGCCATGTAATTTAATAGCTTCAAAACTCTCCAGCTACTTTCCAGCAGTGTCCTGTGAGCCTAAAACAACGATAGCAATCATATCACATCCATACAGAGTTAGACGTATACAGCTGTTAAAAAATAATAATATATATTTTCTAACACACTGGTATGGGATCAGCACTTCATCAAATACACAAAGTTCAGGTATCAGAATTCATAACTCTGTAAATGCCTGCATGCATTTCTACACCACTGACCAAAAAGTCTACCTACATTCTAATTGTGATGGGAATAATTACAACAGCACACATGTAGTGGTCCCTGATTCAAGCTCCATGTTCAGTTAATATATTTAATATTTTTAGATGAGATCTTTGATTAGATTAGATTTGATTTCAAATGTGTGAAAAAAGTAAGAACATATACCACAACTGATTTTTCTTACTTCATACCACGTAATACCGTATTTCGAGCATGTGTTCATACCATATGGTATTTTTAATCTCAGCGTGACTGTTGTTGCAGTATTGTGGGAACTTTTGGATCATGTGTTTTTAAAAATGCTTTTATTTTCATTCTTATATTTGGCAGTTCCTGTTATGTTATTGTGTAATATCCTCTTTTGCTATATTCCCACTGCTGTGTGTTTTATTGTTTCCTCACTAAATCATGAATGTTAAACTGCATAATTTTTGAACACTTGTACTGTAATGAAGTCCATGTCAGTGGGTGCCAACAGGACTTGGGTGTGTGTGTGTTTTTGTGTGAGAGGGTGGACAGATTACTTATCAAATGAGGAAGGAGGAAATCAAAATTCAAATGTCCAACTTTGTATGACCCCATTATAAAATGGAACTAGACGCTGCTACACAATACTTTATTTGTTATGAAAGGTTGGAGCTACAGTACTGTATGTTGTGAGCACTTTTTCTCTTCCTCTTATTAGAATAATTCATTTCCGCTGGTCTACTACCACAATCCAGTAGTGTGCAGGAACACATGCTTGTTTGCCAGCAGATTTAGCCTAAAAGTAGGAAAAAAAATCTCCCAGATAAGAATACTCTCCAATTCAAATTCAAATGCAAATCAAATTGGACACAGGGTTTGTACACCTTTTAAAAGTCAAATTCAAGCACTTCAAGGTGCATTGTCAAGCTTTTCCAGCACTTTACAGCTGTAGTACATGACATATACAAAATTATTTCAATTATTATTGAACTTTGTGCATTTTCCTTAAACGATAGTTGAAAATGCTAACAATCGTTAATACTTAACACGACACAAAACTCACACTTTTCTCATTTTAAGTTTCCTCATTCAAAAAATGGCTCAGCCAGATGAAACAATGAGACACAATTAATGCCATTTCTTCATTTCAATGTTTAATTGGTTACATTTTTGCCTTTTTTGATAGGGACAGCTGAAGATATGACACAAAGAAGGTGGAGAGAGAGGGGTAAAATGCAGCAAATGGGCCACAGGTGAGAGTAAATATCCTCAGGACATGGGGTGCACACTCTACCAACTGAGCTACAGAAGCACCCCATCGTTTAAATTCTAAATGGCTATTAATCAATTAATGATTAATGATGAACATCCCTACTTCCTATGAAATCTGGCTGAGCAAATATCCACCTTATCATATTTCTTTATCTAAAAGTTTAACTGCTTCGGTCAGGTAGCCATTTATTATCAAAAGAATGTGACTGCAGTTTCAAGCACAATGTCCAAAATTCAAGCACTTTTCTCTCCTTGAAAACTCCACATTAAAATTCAAGTGTTTACAAGGATTTCCAGTCAGCAGTAATTCATTTGGGGTGTTTTTCAGGCATTTAACACTCTCATTACAGATTCAGATACAACAGCTTTTTACAACCACAACACTGACCAACTGTTGGCTTTTGCTGACTAATTGTCACAAATACTTTTTCCTTTGAAGTGGCAGAAGGCAACACCACTCCACTCCTCTTGCTAATAAACCTTTCAGCTTCAGAGAATAACAATTCTGCAAAATCTACAGTTCATGTCCTTCCCCTTCCTCAGCGTTCATTTTCCCCTCAGTTTCTTTATCTGACTCGTTTGTCTCTTGTTCACTGACTCTGTAAATGCAATTACAACAAATGCATTTGCATACATAAACAACGTTCAATGTGATACACACCCCACCAGGCTTATGGTTTTATTACGCTGTGTAGCCTTTACTTAAATTCAGCTTATCAGTCTATTATTCTATTAATTGCATATTAACAACTAGTACAGCTAATATCTAAACTAGCGGAGCTGGCCAGTAATTTAGAGCCATCATACAGTGCTGACCTGTGCTAGAGCAGAGTAAACAAACAAGTATTATTATTTTGCATTAGTGTAGACCATGACAGGTATTACCTGGCTTTCATGAACTCCTCGACCTCCTTGCAGGTCCTCTTGCCATCGTTGAGATACTGGATGATGGCATCATATCCAGCAGTGGAGGTCAGGTCAGAGTTCTGTCGACAAGATGAAAAAATACTTAATTCTGTTCATCTTCTTTGATTTTAGAAATTCAAGATTCAAGATGACTCAAAATGTTTGTCACACTGGGAATACAAGTGCAATTGTGTCCATTGCAAGAGAACAGCAGATTGTGCAGCCTAATAAAAGACAGAGGAAGAATAATAAAATAAACATACAAGAATAAAAATGTGCATTCATAAAACATATAGAATAAAAAAAACATGTAAAAACATACAAATATTATTGCACAGAAGTTGTATTGCACTTGTGTGTATAATCCAACATCTATGTGCACTATTCTACAAAAAAGTGTATGCAACCTTTTACTGCACTTTATGTCCTTCTCCCAAAAGATTCCTTTTTTTAAAAATTATTCTTACGATGCCTGTGTTTTAATTTATATTATGTGCTGTCATGTGTGGCTGTTGATGTGTTTTTGTGCTCCTTGTGCATAACAAATTCCCTCAGGGGCAATAAAGATTTCATTACAAACTTGTATTCATTTTTTTCTTATATTTATGTGTCTTCCTGCACTATATTTTTTATATTTAAAATACTGTGTAGTACAGTTGGGGTTATTTGTTTAGATTAATGTTATAAAGTATGCCCCATTTATAGATAGATACTACATTATATAAATATTATTAATACCTAACAGACAGACAGACCTTTGGGATTTTACTGCTACCATAACACAACGTCTATCACCACTTCTCGGACCAACACCCATCCCTTTTACTGTAAGACAAGCAGGCCGGCTGTGTCTTAACTTGTTTTACTCTGAATTCACACAATGAAAGAAGTTCCCAAGACAACTACACACAGACAGAAATAAACGCTTTAACATTAAGATATTTGACACAGAGTGTAAATTGATGTTTTGACCTGCACGTCTCCATAATTTAGGTGAGCTAAGGATAACCAACCTAACAATCAACCTTAACATGTACTGTAGATGTAAAAATCAGTGGGTTATTGACTTTCTATCTCTATTAAAGATATTATGAGACAATGTTTTTTAATCCACTACACTTACATGGCTACTGAATACTTTACAAATTAATGTGTTACATCCAAAATGCATGACCAGTTTATAAAATTGTGATGCATTTTAGGCTTAGGCGGTATTTATTTTGTCATACCTTCATACCTTCCTGACATTTCACCGGGGAATACGGTAAATGACGGTATTTGTGTAAAAAAAAAAAAAAAACCTACAACAATATAAAAACTGAGCTGCTGGTGATAAAAGTCATTGTAGCACGTATGACATCCTCTAGCCTACAGTTCTGTGTTTCATAATTTAAAATTAGCATAGAAAAGTCTTCCTGAGTTTAAATACTTATGGCCCATAAAATAATGTATAAACAGGAAATGATTGCACTTGCCCTGGCCTGTAGAGACACATCAGTGGGCCAAAAGGAGATCATGTGCAGTTAGTGGTGACCGACTGGCAACTGAATAAAAACCATGTAGCTAATAAACTGCTTTAGTAGTATATGTATATGTGGTAATATTTCCACAGCTCATAATTAACTGATTAGCAGGGATACCTATTGAGCAGAAGCTAAGTTCCCTTTTTCAATAAATTCATTTCATTTCATTTTCCATCAATAAAAACCAGATGCAGCTTTTACAGTATGTTTTATCACAACCACAGTGCTGAAAATCATACCTTCATAATTACTAAATACCCTGGTATGTCATAATACCTTGATACCACCGAGTCTACTGCTTTTCTATAAATTAAACTACACAGCAGTATCTAAAGTAGTTTAAAATAAGATCCACAACCAACTACAACAGTAAGATGCCATTTATACATTAATACACCATTAACAACAATAATAATAATGATAATATTAAGAATGTGCACTTTTTGGAAAAAGGAAAGTGGAACCTACATGTGGTTCTATTTCCCATAACAGCTCGACTTAAATAGAAAGAGCAGTTACAGAGAAACAGAATTTTTTTTTTTTTTTTTTTAATCAAAACGCATCCCTTTGTGTCATGACTGAATTATACGAGGCAGCTTTACTTTTTTTTCGTATATATTAAAAATAATTATGAATAAATAAAGTCACAGAACAAGAAACTCACCCAGAAGTAATCCTTGAAATGTAGGTTTTTCATGACTGCGAGGTGGAGAGGACAGCAGCGTGCGGACAGAGAGAGGAACCGTTCCTCCGTGCCCGTTAAAAACCACAGTGACAGAGTGGGCTGGGCACGCAGGACAAACACGCCGCCGGTAAAAGTTGACGCATGCGCGGTGACGACGATAATAAACCAAACGTTCACTCCTGACGTCAGGATTGCGTGCACGTGCGGCTGGAATCCATCCCTCCACTTTTGATGACTTGAATTGGGAAAAATGTAATAAGAATATCAGATAAATAATTTATTAAAAAAAACTTGAAAGAGTTTTAAATTGTTGTTTTTATTTTCATAGAAATATTTAAACTGAATAATTAATTTTTCCTGTGATTTTTGGAAGATTTTGAGGGTGTTATACGTTGACGTGATGTGTTATTGGACTATGCAAATACAGTTTTACTTGACTGCGAAAAAAATTGCGTGTAATAGTAGTAGTATTACAATGTTAATTTAATATGGATGCATAACTGCTTAAGCAGCACTTTCTCTCTTATTCTTTTATATTCTATCTGAGTAAACTGGTCTAGCGGTCAAGCTGTATGGCAGTGATATTTAGATTCATTTAGAAAACAAGACATTGTCAAGAATGTTTTTTAATTCAATTATTTTCAGCAAATTTCATACAGGAAATAGAAACAAACTTTTTTCTCTTAAATAATTATATTCAGCTATATTCCAATTCTTCATTTAAGCTGCAAAATAAAAAGATGCAGCAAAGAACCAAACAATTCTTGAAGCCTGTTGAATTACAGGCTGTAACTGTGTGCTTCTGAGAAGGAATGTACATTATATTTATTTATTTTTCCTCCTATACCTTTTCTTAGCATTTGGGTGTGCTGCCATCTAGTGATTGGTGGAGGTATGCATATTGTTTACAGGTCATCAATCAGGTGAATGTGAGGTTAAAAAGCATAATAATAATATTAAATATCATAAAATAGATGTGACCAGTGGTGGAGAAAGTATTCAGATAATTTACTTAAATAAAAAACATTATATATTGTTAGATAATCATTATTGATGCACTCACGTGTATACAGTATTTTCACTGTTGTAGTGGTTTAATCTATAATGCAGTTTATTATAAGGTCAAGTACGTGAAATCTTAATCTAAGAAGTATGTAGTCATGTATATAGTTTATATTCTGTATTATTATATGTATATATAGAATATTATTATACAACTGTATTACAAAACACGAAATGATGACCTTATAGTAGGTTCTTTATCTAAATCACAGTCATAACTACATATATAATTCTAAAAACAAACTCAAAACACACTGTGGTGACTTTTATTCATGAAACTATACTAATACTAATACTGTAAATTACACTTTGCATGATTTATAGCACAAACGTATGTTTCAATATGGACCTCTTTTCATATGTTAATTTTTGGTAAAACATATATTGTCTGCAGTGAAATCAACAACTTCACTGAAAATCTTTGCACTTTCTTTTCCCCAATCCGGCTCCATTCAATATCAAGTGGAGTATTTGTATAAACACTCCCAAGAGAACAATTCAAACTGACCAAACTTGTTAAGTGAACAGATCATTGGAGTTCATGTTTTATTATTTGTTTATTCTTTCGCCCATAAGTACACACACTGCAAAAGAGTGACAGATACGTGAGGTCATTTGTTTCCAGATTGCATAAGATATTTTCCATAAGATATTTTCACAGCAACACAACAAGTCTGTTGACACACAAAAATTCATCTGAACATTGTGTAGGTGCAGTTACTCTGATAAGCATGTTCATAGTACATTTACATGGAAAACACCCTGCGTCTTTCTCTCTTCGTGCTACCCCAGGATGTGGCAATAGAGGACAAAACATTTTATAACTCTGTTATCAGTGGTGAGGCCCGCGTCTCCTGCAACCATGTGACTGTTCTGCACTGATGAACTAGGTTATGTTTGAAATGAGCAGGGGAAGAAGGTTCCTGTACTGGAAGAAAGGAACTTTCCTCCACTGCTTCTCTGATGCAGTTTTATACTTTACAGTCCACTACTGGAAATATTGTACTTTTCTATTTTGTGATCAACTTTTTATTGAATTAAACACAAATGGATCACACACAGAACATGAAAGACAGGAGTTTTCATTCCCATAAACACAAACTATATACAATTCCCCATTGCCTTGCAAAGAAAGAAATGGAAAAAAAAAACAGAAAAACAACACAAACAAACAAGAAAAACAAAAACAAAAACAAAATATAGATCTCCTTGGAACCAATCGGCGTCACATTATATCTGTGACAGAAAATTTGGGTTTGACAAAGAATCAATAAGGATATCCCAGGTCTCTCTAGTGGATGCCCATGCTTTATGAATTACAGCTAATGATCTTTCGATGAGTGCAATATCCTTAAAATGATCTAACCATTCTTTGATGAAGGGTCAGAGGAGAACCAAGAGTGTATTATGTTTTTTTTGTTTGTTTGTTTTTTTGGGCCACAGTTAAACCTGCAAATATGACTTTTCTGAGGGCTAACCTGGTGTTATCACTGAGAGGGGAGTCATCGTTAAGTAAAAATAGGGCTGGCTGTTTAGTAATTGAAATATTGTACTTTTTACTCCATTACAATTATCCGATAGCTAATATTTATTAGTCCAGGGGTCTCAAACTCAAACTGGCTTGGGGCCTCTGATGAAAATGTCATCTGTGGCCATTTCAAGACTGAGAAAATTGAGAAAATTCCTGAAAATGTACTTGTTTGTTTCCATTACTAACATGTTTTCATCATACTCAAAAAAATACATTAAAATAAAACGTTAAAATAACACAGATTATGCAGAGAAAACTGTAACTTTGACACATAACTGATCATAAATGTCTCTTGATAACATACTAATCTGTTCTGCCACTGTGTTTACTGATAGAGAAATATCGTTGAACCAGCTGTTCTTTTCTGGACATAAAATATCAGCAAATCCTTCACAAATAAATACATACAAAAAAGCAAAGTCATTGTCATTGTTTGTTCATCAACTTAGTATTTTTCAGTGGAAATCTGTCTGTGAACCTCAACCTTTTTGTTTTGACCAAAGATCAAATGGGGAAATTTTGAGAAATGTCCTCCAAAAATTAGAGTCTTTAGAGGAGTTTTATTTCTTCCTTCCTGCCTCATCGATCATCATATGACTCCAGTATGACGTTAGTATTTCAGAATATCGTAAGAAACAGGAAAGTGGAAACAGTTTCTGACAAACAAGTTTTACTTTCACTTTTGATAACTTTAAATTTGCTACATTCTGCTGATTATACTTCTGTACTCAAATTGTAAAGGAGAATTATTGCATGAATATATTGGTACTTTTACTAAAGTAAATTATCTGAAAGTCACTTTATTTACTATGATTAAAGAAAAAATAAATATGCGGGATTTTTTTTCCCAAAAAACAACGCATAGACTTAAATAATTTTCTCATTATTTTGTTGTGTTTGGGACACTTAAAAAACTCAACATGTCTGTATTTGATTTTCTGATAATGAGACTCAACAGTCAACTTTCTTTCTGGCGTGTTTACAAAAAGCAACAGACAAATCCTGCAAACTACCTTTAAATTCTGCTTAGGCTCTTGGTTCCTTTTTCCTTGTATTTACATAAAAAAAAGTGCCTGTCACCATGAAGTATTTAAAGTAGCTTCACCCATCTCTGAACTGACCAGCTGCAACTAAAACGCATCTTCAGTATGATGCATCAGTATTTCCGAATATTGTAATACATAGTACAGTAGAATATAGTTTCTGTAGAACAAGTTTTACTTTCACTTTTGATACCTTTAAGTACATTTTGCTGATTATTCTTCTGTACTTTTATTCATAATGGAGAACATTTACATGACTATACTGGTACTTTTAATAAAGTAAATTATCTGATTGTCACTTTCTTTCCTATGATTAAACACATACTAGGCTGGATTTTTTGCAAAAAACAATCCATAGACTTTAATAATCCTTCTCAATCATCACCCACGACCTACTAGAAGTGCGTGGTGGCACTTGCATCTGCAGAGACCCCACACTCCATCTCTACTTTCTTATTTTCTCATTATTTTGCTGTGCTTGGGACACTTTACCAAGCCAAAACGTTGGTACTTGATGTCCTGGAAATGAAACTCGCCAATCGACTATCTTTCCTGAGTATTTACGAACAGCAACTGACAAATCCTGCATATGCTTCCCTTAAATTATGGTTAAGTTCTTTGTTCCTTGTTCATCGTCTTTACAGCAAAAGTTCCTGTCACAACGTTCAGTAACGTTCTGTCACACTTTCCACAACAAATCATTCTCCTTACATCAAATGGAAGAAGGTTCCTGTTACAATTTCCTCACATCTTATACTGATTCACAATAAGTCATTTTCAATGTGTTGAATATGTCACTGTAACTCAGCCTACGTTGGCATATCACCTGACCGCAGATTGGCAGCAGTAATTTCCCCGGTACTTCCCTGTTTTGCAGAGAGGAACGTACAACTGCAGACAAGCCTTGACATGTCTGTGGTGCCTGTACCCAGCACAGTATTGAAACCTCATTCTCCCCGTTTTGAGGGAAAAGCATAACAGTGTGAATGAAATCCAAAGCAGAAAATATATCTTCGAACTCAGTATTACAAACCTTTTAGTCAGTTGCTTCATGGTGTATCTAGGTCACTGCCGGGTGTGTTTAATGAAATTAGAGATGGTGTTGGTTGAATGATGTTGAAGGAATGCAGTCAATAAAAGTAGTCCTTTAATCAACTAAAGTTGCCCAGAGAGCAGTGATGTTAAAGTGAGCTGTTATTTTTGCATGTTTTGATGATTATAAGATATTTTGAATATTGCATTATATTAGTTTTTCTGTTTATATAATAACATAAGTGTTACATGACTGTGCTGTACATTAAAAACAACCACTGTGTCTAAATATCTTATCACTATCAGCTCATTAGGACACAAAATCAGTTACTGATGCTCCAGTGAACTCTTGTTGTGCATTTCAAACGTTACTCTGAAAAACGCAATAAATCTTTATGGTGGGATTATATAAGCGTGAGTTCTTAAAATTCAATCTCTATCTATTGAAAAGCAGGCGCTGCATGATTAATTCTTGCTTCATATGTCACACTGCAGCTGGATTAACCATTGTTTTTACTCTCTATGCAGGGGGGACTTATTATGCAAAGGTCGGCAATGGCTTCAGGCACCAAGCTAAGGGCGCCATAAAATGCCTCATAAATTATGGCTAATTTTTTTTTTTTTTTTGCTACTTTTTGTTAATCAAACGAGTAACTTATAATGTATTTGCTGTAATAAATCAGAAAATGACCATGATATGTCATCAGAGATCAAGGAAACATGCTAAGTTGAAATACTCGCTTCTTGGACATCAATCTTGCAGAGGGCGTAGACGTTTATAACAGTTGAATTAAGCAATATGTTAATGGAGTTTGGCAGGTAGTGAAACAGGGAGTCACTTGACTCAAAGTCCAGAGTGTGTATTTTTAGAACACGGGGTTTTTGTTTTCAGGATAACAGGCTTAACCTCACATTGGGAGGCAATTGACAGTTGTAAACAGTCGATCAACTTTCAGTGGAGGACTTGTCTTTCTTTGTTATTGTCAATTTACAATGTTGCACTTGTCTTGCACTACTGCAGAGCTTTTGCAGAACTCCTGCAGAGGGGTCAAGGGAAGTCATATCATATATTTAATAGGACTTAAACCTTTTTAATATACAGTTTATGGCTCCAACTTGCTATTTGGACTGCTGTAGTCATTTTGGATGGGAAATTGCTACATATTGCTCCTTTAATTATTCCATGATCTTACTGCACATCTGTGGAAATGATTCAAGAATTCAGTAACCAGCGAATGTAAACATCTCTGGTGTTGTACAGACTGGTGAAAGAAGAAGCGAAGCTATTCCTGCGGGCTGAAAAAAGGAGGAAGCAGCAGGATACAAAAATAAAATACCCACTCAAGCCTGCTCACACTGCTGCCGCCTGGCAAGAGATACATAAGTAACCGCTGCCATACCACTAGACTACAGAGCAGCTTCCTCCCTGAGGCTGTGAGACTTCTCCATTCATCCTCTGCACACTACCATAAATAGAAGTTTATTTTTTCTGACTTATTATTTATCTAACCATTGAAAAGAAGTGGAGAACAAAACAGAACAGATGTGGAGGGGCCCCATTAGGCCCCAAAATGACTAAATCCGCCCCTGTTTCTTTGTGACCTCATTCAACACCTCATATAGTTTTTACATATTTGTAAGTTCAGTTAATCTTATATTGTCAAATCACAAGTTATTTTGTACATTTCTAATGCAGTATCTTTATACGGGAACAGAGCCTCTTTATGATGACTGACATAAGCATGTTTATGTCGATTAAAACTCAAAGTACAATCACCAATCCTCTGGCACAAACAATACAGGTGTGTATTTTGTTCTAAGTGTAAAATAAGTCCATGTTTTACGTAATACTTCTGATAATAAGAACTCATGACTTTATTGTAAACGCAGAAGTCTGTCACAGTAGGAGGGACTTGGCTGCATGTGACGGGGATTCCTCAACCCTACAGTTACGTCACCCAGTAGTATTTAAACGTGCCCTGCTATCAATAGTTAAAACCTGTTCCTACTTGTCACACGACGACTACAGAGCTTTGTAAGAACTGAAGAGGGAGAAAAACTGAACATTTAAAGCTTTCTTCTCTTTTCTGAATCACTATCAACGAGGAAAATGGTTGGCCACGGTGAGTATCAGAAAGATTTGGTTGAACATAAGCTGGTTTTCGGTATTAATGATTAATTTAAATGTGTATTACAACATGGGTACTCAACCTCAATCTTATCTAAACTGCTTTTTTCCCCTCAGATCTTGCTGCCACTGTTGATGTCTGCGCACACGAGCTGCGTAAAATTGGAGACGGACTCTACTGGAGATACAAACTGCTGGAAATATTGATCAAGAACTACAAGACTGTCACTAAAGTCAAGTGACACATGACATCAAAGGACATAAAGAGGAAGATGGAATTTTTTTGCCAAACTGGCCAAAGCAGAAGAGTCTTGGATAACACATGGACTTGTCATGGTGGCTCTCAAGTGGGATGCGAGCTTGTGGAAACACCCTGATGGACATGTTGGATGGTGGACTGTCAGTGGACTGCTGTCATATTCAAGACCGGACCTCTGCGGAGACAGACAGATGTCTGGGATGCTGTTCATCCACTGATTCAGACCCATGGGTGACTGGAACCAAAGTGGGACACCTGAATGGAAGTTATCTGCTGGAGGATGCTGATTGTCACACATGTATTCTGTACATACTGTTATATATGTGGACGTTTATGCATGTTATGTTGTATAAATCTGTCACGTGTATGTCAACTGGAGAAGTGAAAACTCAGAGGAAATGAAACTACATGTATTAACTTTTCAAAGGTATCTTTTTAATGGGATAATTGGGAGTTGTTAAATAAAAGATATACTGTATGTTGAATAAGTCTGGTATCTGGTCATGTGTGCTACAAGCTTTTTTTTAAACAGGATTTTCATGATGGTTAAAGGAATAGTTTGACATTTTGGAAAATGTATTCAACGTCTTGCTGGGAGTTAGATAAGAAGATTGATACCACTTTTAAATGCTGTTAAATGGAGCTAGCAGCCAGTTAGCATAGCCTAGCATAAAGACTGGAAGCTGGGAAACAGCCAGTCATTTGCCTTTTTTACTTTTTTTTGTACAGATTAAACAGGTTATAACTTGTTCATTAATGAGCTTCAGAGATTTTGTTACCTTTGGACACAGCCAGCCTTGCTGTTTCTCCCTGTTCCCAATATTTGTGCTAAGCTAAGCTAACCAGCTACTGGCTGTAGCATATTCTCTTGGTAAAAAGAGAGCAAATAGTATTTCTCAAAATGTCAAACTATTCCTTTAATTGCTGATTACATCTCCAACTGATCCTTTAGTGACAAATAGCCATCATACAGTAATTTAATTCAAGATAGCGTCCTCAAATTGCTTATGTCTCACTACATTCCAAAACCCTAACATAGCCTATTCAGTTTAGCATTTTTACTTGGTATATTACTTACACAACTGATTATCAAAATACTTTTTAATGTCAATTAGCTTGTCAATTAGCTAATTTGCACTTAGTTTAGTGAAAGGAGTCGTCTTGCTGGGGGTTAGCTGGGCAGATTGATACCACTAATTTGATTTGATTAAATATGTAGCTGGGCTAACAGCCAGTTAGCTTAGCTTAACACAAAGACTGGAAACAGCAATACATTTTAACATGTAGGCTCAGATTGTAACATGAGCCATGGAGGTGCTGGTATAGCTTTTTTCCCCTTTTGACAGAACCCGCCTTCGTGTTTTCGGTCTTTGTGCTATGCTAAGCTAAGCTAACCAGCTACTGGCTTTAGCCTATTCTCATCTAGCTCTTGGCAAGAAAGTGTCAAACTATTCCTTTAATCTGTTGATTATAACCCAAACTAATCAGTTAGTGACAAAAGCCATCACACAGTAATTTCATACAATCAAAAACAGAAATATATTCAGTAAGCAGCATTTTATCAAATAATAATAATCAAAGTGGTTTTTAATTTTCTGTCAATTAGCTAAATCAAAAATGATTTTTGAAGTTAAAGGAATAGTTTGGGGGAATGTATTTGTTGTCTTAAGAGTTAGATGTGAAGTTCTTTTGGCTCTAACTCGAGCTAATTCCAGCAGCTAGTTATCTTATCTAAGCAGACTGAAAATGGGACAACAGCCAGTCATTTTTACAATCCTGCACAGATTAAATGGGTTACAACATGTTAAATAATAAACTTTAAAGGTGCTGATTGACGGATTTGTTTTCCCTCTGGGCAGAGCCAGGCTAGCTTTTTCCTTGTGTCCAGTCTTTGTACTGAACTAGAACTAGCTAACTATTTACTGACATGTAACTTCATTATTTAACATATGTTACGGGCAATGAGTGGTATTGTGACCTTCTTTATCTAACTCCTCAGCAAGAAAAGCAAATAACACTATTTCCAATAACATTTCAAAATATCTTTTCTCTTGCTCAAGTATTCTTTTTGCTCTAAAGTAGCTGGAGCTAGTTGTGGGTTAGCTTAGCTTAGCATAAAGACTTATTTTTACATTTCTGTTAAGATTAAACAGGTTATAACATGTTAATTTCTGAGCTTAAGGAGGCCAGTAGACTTTTTTTTTTCTTTAAACAGAGTTGGGCTGTTTCCACGTTTCAAGTCTTTGTTGTAAGCTAAGCTAAGCTAACCAGCAACTGGCTTCAGTTTCATATTCCTCACATAGACATGAGGGTGTTATCAATCTTCTCATCTAACTCTTGGCAAGAAAGCAATTAAGCATAATCCTTTAATCTGTTATTTTTTCAGTGAACAATGGCCGTCAGAATTTTTCAGATCCCAAGCTAACATCCTTGAAATGCCTGTTTTGTCTGAGTTAACAGTCCAAAAGCAAAACATATTCAGTTTACAGCATACTTGTTTGATATATTGCTTTCATAAGTAATCAACTATATGTAGTTTTGAATTTTTCCAACACTCGATATGAATCTGATTAAAAAACAGATGAAATAAAGCCATAAGTGAATATATAGGAATAAAGACGACAACAGCAAAACAGTGCTAAATTCAGGCACTTAAAGGATCCTTACTTTATTTTGTGTGGTAATACAAAAGCATACAGAATTATACAGGATAGGAGAGAAGATCCCTTTCATTGAATTTCATTAGATCGTACACATAAAATGACTAATAATTACATACAAGCCTTTTTCTCTGAAGCTACATCCACAAGTACCCCAGCCCCTCCACCAATAGCATGCATGGTCTCTTAGCTGTAAACGGATCTCATCAACACTTCATCATACCTATTGGTATTTTGTAGGTAGGAAAAAAATAAAAAAGACAGAACTATAAGTATGCCATGAAACAATAGGTGATGTAAGTTCATACATAGATCACACTCGATCAGACCAGAATGATGTTTACAATCATGATTTTATATTGAAACAGAAAGTTTTTCCAGACCTGCAGTAAAGCGTGTTTGGAGTTAGTTTCAATGGATTGCATGTTGCTGAACAGTTTCAGTCTTTTACAAGGATTCATCTGGGGCCCAAGTAACCCTCCCATCATCTGCATGTGTGAAATAATACAACATCATCATCTGAAAGAAATAACATCTAATTAAGACATGACAGACAAACTGAGAGATACATTATATTGCAACTTAAAGGGTCGGTTCACCCAAATTACAAATAAACTCTCACTTACCTCTGTTGGTACAGTGAATCCACAGTACATGCTGTTAACAGTTTTCATGTATGATCACTTTCGATGCAAGTAGCTCCATGGAAAAACATTTACAGTAAAGCTTGTGGGTTCGTGACAGGAAACGCCAGAAAAACAGGTTGCTTCTGAGTTTGTTCTTTACTGCTAATGAGCATCTTGAAAGGAATTTCCATCTAAAGAGCAAGCGCTAAATAAAACCAAAAATAACTGCATGACTAATGTTAAATGAGAAAACATTTATTTGGGTGAATCGACCATTTTTTGCGATGTCTGAACTGAAAGTAGCCTGTTTTGGCTAACATTTTCCAGCCCTTCGTATCAGCAACCGCTAATGACCATATTGTAAACAGCGATCCAAATCAGAACCCATTTGACCGCTGTTCGCTTTTCCTGCATTTTAACATCTCAATGCGCACTTAAAAACATGAAGCAGAAGCTTTTTTTTAATATGTCCAGAGGAATGATTAAGTATTATAACTGTAGACAAAATAAGTGAGATCTTTTTCTTTTTTTTTTTAAACCGTGGTTGCTAAGGTTTATAATTTTCAATCTCATTTTCACAAATGCGTTACTCAACCCAAAAAAGACAACTCTCTATAAATACTATCCTACCTACTGGGCTATTGACTGTGCAAAGTAGTTGATAAATGGCAAGCTACTCCAAGCATCGATTAGCAACATAAATAGAAATGGAAGACTAGTCTCATTCTATTAACAACAGAATGGACCCTTTGCAAAAACAGCAAACTAAAAATATAAAGAGTTTTGCTAGACTCAATGTTTAATTCTTCATTTAGGTCAGAGACGAGACTACGAGGGCCAAATTACCCGGCTCCCTCTTAATGATGCAGCGACTGAGCTCAAGCGCTTATTCGTGTCCTCTCTTTCCTCCTCAAAATGCGATGAAGAGGAAAGGAGAAAATTTAATGAGGAGACAGAGTGGATCGGTAAAACATTCAGGTAGTCTATTCTAACAGTAACCTTAAACGTGTGACTCCCAACACAAGTGGGAATGAATATGTGGAAGCAGGAGGCCTGCGTGAGTGCAAAGAGCATCAATAGCAGTGATTTGCTATCCTTTATCCTTGCATAAAGCATGTGGGAGAGTATGCAGACGAGACCAGGACGTGAGTCTGGCGAGATCTTGTAGTAACGGAGAGATGATGTTTCCTTAGCGAAGAGGGAAACTTGGCCCCAGTCAAAATCTTCATATTCACCATGACTACTGCTGCCACCTGCTTTTTGTTCTTTGATGTCATCTAACATTAACAGAAGCCCATCTGTTTGTAGTGTTGATGTTTACAAGTATATCCAGCCTTAGCAGTGGCATGATAATTTACCTCTCTGTCAAAGCAGCCAGTCATATTTCATTTTGAGACCATTCCGACCAACCAAATGTTACTTGGTGAAGCCCACCACCAATCAATTGCACTGGGTTAATATGGACTACCACCAAAATGTCATCCGGAATAGATGTACAAACAGGCTCCCCAACCAAAAAATAGATTGTCTCATTAAAGTGAAGTCCGTCTCATTAAGTGAAGTCCTTCAACCAATTAAATAACACAGACCATAGCCAGATCTTCCAGTCCAACCAATCAGGTGTTTTTCATTTAGTGAACGCGGCCACCACTGCCCACATTAGTTCATTAGAGTTGGGCTTGGCGCTCTCTTTCTCCGGCTCCAGCTCTAGCAGAGTGTGGACTCTCTTCATGCCCAGGTCGTACTGGTCGTCTTGGAGTGGGGCAAAGGCATTCTCGAGAACGTCGGATGAGTGGGCCAGAAGGATCAGGGCCAGGATTCGTTTGTCCATGCGGTGGGGATCGTTGACCCACTTCTCCAAAACGGAGTCCTGGACCTTCTTGACGAGGCGCTGTGGGAAATAACATTACAATATTTTGTTTTATAGCCATTATGCACATCAAACTAGAATAGAAACAACATTAAAGGAATACTCATATGTCTGTTAGATATGAAGCTATAGCCAGCAGAAGATTAGCTTAGCTTTGCATAAAGAGTAGAAGCAGCAGCTAGCCTGACTCTGTCCAATGATAACTCTAAAGCTCACTAATGAATACATTATATCTAGAACACAGTTCTATATAATGTGTTAATTAATGCCTGCTACCAGTCTTTATGCTAATCTTGTCTTAATAATGCTAACTAACATGATAAAATATATAATGAAATGAGGACACTATCTTCTAAACGAGACTCCGTTCTACTCACACAAGCTTTAATACTGTAACATATACTGCAAGACGGCCATTCCCAAACTTGATGCCACAGACAAATTTGAAATCTAAAAATCATATGCAGCCACTCGAACCTTTCATCTCAACTCTGATCAACACATCAGACTAATACCAATGACGGGACATACGATACGTTCCATTATTAATGTGACAGGTCACCAAATATGGTGTCACACCTGTTAAACTAAGTCAGATAAATAAATAATACCAGTTAGCTTGAATTATATTTTATTAACTGTAAATATTTTATGATCATTTGAAACTTAGAAATTTCAAAATGTTTTATCTTATTTATTTCTCATGACCTCTCAAGGCCCACTGGCAGGGCCTTCATGGCGGCGGCCAACACTTTGAGAATCACTGCTGTCATAAAAAGATATTATGATCCACTGAGCACCGACTGCTGCTTGTTAAAGAGTGGTGTCACTTTAAAGTCTAACTGAAATCACACTTAGTCGTCTCTTTTGGGGACTTAAATTTTATCTTAAGCAATTTCAATATTTATTATTAAAAAGGAACATGTTCCCTCTTCTGTCAGTGGCTGGAGGGGCGTGTTGGTGTCTGTTGCAGCTGGCAGGCTGATCCCCAGCAGGGGACCGGGAAGCAAAATAAACAAATGTGTATTGTAGCTTACAATCCACGGACAACCAGTGTATTATTAGCAGTCGAATTTCAGAGTAATACATCTAAACAGACTGAAGTGGTATTTGCAGATAAGTTTATCTGCTATTTAATATTCATCAGCTAACTCATTAGCTTTCAAACCTACAACGGGGACATCAAACGGCATCACGTCGAACACTAGTCACCTAACAGTGGTGACGCAGACGTCATATGACCGTGGTGTAGTTCATTTATAGCCCACTGGTTTTGTGGTGGGAACCAAAGTGATGCTAATACGTCAGCCCTGCAGACACGGTTTAAAATGAAATATTTTATTTGGCTGTTTGAAAACAGATATGCAGATGGACAACTACTGGCTTTCTGGCAGGTTAATGCAAAGATATGGGATTCCATCATGAATCCAAAATATATAAAGTACAATTTTTTCCCTTTTGGGGTGCAGAGGAGAACACAGGATACGTGATTTACAGAGCAGATATGGGTGCTGTAGCAAACACATGCAGTTTAATTTCAGTTGAACTTTAACAGATTGTGACTTTTTACCCTGACTCTCATAAAAGCTGAATGTCCATGTTTGCAGAGTGAGCATAAAAATATTGCTTGTATCATAAAGTTTTTACTTCTCGGCAACAGTCTAACAACGCTATCTCGAGCCATTTCAGTTCCACAACCTTTAAAGTTTAAAATCGAGTTCATCACACCACACAAAGTAACACAGAACATGCCCAAAACCTTACCTGTTTAATGGTACTGTTGGTGAGCGGATGTGTGGTCATGTCAAAGAGCAGGAAGTTCTGTTTCTCTGTGGTGAGGACACCTTTCTCTACCAGGTTTTTTGCCAGACGTTCTCGAACATTTCTCAGCTGATAGTGCAGCTTCAGTGGATTCCAGGTCTCTCCTAACAGACAACATGAGATCGATTTCAGGATGTTAAACACACACTGATACACAGTTGATATCATTTTAACAATTTAAATGTCTGAAGTGGCTCATGGTGATAAAGATTTACACAGCTCAAATTGGGCATTTTAAAACTGTTATCATTTAAATTTGTTCTAATGTTCTTAACGACAGTAGCCACAAACTATGTTATCAATGGAAATTTCTTTGTAAACTAATATCAACTGACGTAACATTAATTGTTAGTAAGATTTTACTCAAAGAATACTGACAACTCGAGACCAAATACAGCACAAGCTATGAAAATGAAAATGTCACCCACATGTCCAACAGGTAAAACAACTAGTAGATTAGCAAAGTTTGGTTAGCAAACTCGGAAGGTCTTATCTCACCACTGAGCAGCTCTATCCAGCTCTGGACAGTCTCTGGGGGCTGGGTTTCTTTTATGTGCTTCAACGCCTCATCGAGTAGCACATCTCCCGTCGGGGCATCTGACTTGCAGATCACCTGGGCAAACAAAAGGACACGTATATGAACAAGGATGATTGTTCATCTAGTTCTCACATCCTGTGTAAACAAGAGTCTCATATAGTATAAGGCTGGGCAATAGAGCTGAAGAGTTTTTCACCATAAAATATTTAACTGCAGTCGATAGAGATGATCATTAATAATTTTTAATGACCAGGGAAAAAAGGTTGAATTTAACCACTGTTTTTAATTTTACCACCTTACTTTGAATTTAACCGCCGTGTTTATCAAAGCACACAGGTAATAGACTTGATAAAAACCCAAAAACCTGTTGGACAACTGCCTCACCGTCTGCACTCCTTTTCTTACTCCATGCTGTCTCTGTTTTGTATTAAGGAATGAGAAAGGCTATTTATAAACTAGGGACTTTTTTGTTATGTGTTTCATGGCTATCTGCATTTAAGTCAGTCATGACCTAAGCATGTGGAAAAAATTGGCATGAATTGTCTTTGGCAATGAATGCTTGAATAACAGGGTTGTTACATATCAGATTTTTGCTACACTACACGATTATCATGGCTGAAAGAATGCATGATAACAATATTATCGTAATATCTACAGATCGTGTGAAAAAATGCTATCAGGTAAATTAATCTGTAACTTTGTTTATTGGGCATCACTCTCTTTTTTTATGAAATGATTTACACTCAATTTATGAGTGTAAGAGGGCAGAGGGGACAGTCTGTAACCACAATTGTACAAAAGCATGCAAAAACACTTACTGGATAGTGTAAGGGTGTGTGGTGGGGTTGTTGGGGAGCAAGACAAAGCGAAAACGTACAGAAATGGAAATTATTTCAGAGCATGCAGTATGTTTAGGAGGCGCTGAATTAGTTACACAATATTATCATACATGTATTATTAACATGATATCAATTTTCATTTTCTAAAGATCATGGTTATCTCACTATTGGTATATATGATATATATATATATATGGTAGGTATATACAATGCAAAACAAAAACAATGCAGCAGTCAGCAGCAGTCCTTTTGTAAAATACAATAACCACGTAATATCACCGCAATACAATATGGACTTTTTATGGACATTTTTTTAAATTGCGGTTTTGAGCTATTAGATATACTGTTACATCCTTACATATCACTATTGTTTGTATTGCCCAAGCCTCATACAATATTTGGCAACAAGTTTAGCAAAAGGTCCAGATCCCTACAGAAGAAATGCATCCTTCTGCTCACAGACATAAAACTGAAGTAGGGCTGCAACTAAAAATTATTTTCATAGTTGATTAATTAGTTGATGATATTCTCAATTAATAGTTGTTTGTTTTAAAATGTCAGAAAATTGTGAAAAATGTCAATCAGTGTTTCCCAAACCCTAAGATGATATCCTCACATGCCTTGTTTTACTCACAACCCAAAGATATTCTTACTTAGTTTGCTGTCATGGAGGAGAGAAGAAAGTAATCAAAAAATATTCACATTTGAGAAGCTGAAAACTGAGAATTTTGACTTTTGTCACTCAAACCGAATAATCAATTATCCAAATAGTTGAAGATTAATCTAACAATCGATTAATCATTGCAACTCTAGACTGAAGGCTACTGAACACATGATGGTGCTTCTTTTTCCTCTGACCACATCAGCATGTAACCCTCACCTTTCTTGAGAGCAGGCTTTTCCTCCTCACACCGCAGGCCTCCAGCTGCAGCCTCCCTCTAAGGGCCAGCTTCGACCAGCATACACCCGCGGAGCCCGGAAGAAATACAGTCGTTCCAGAAAGACGTGTAACCCTGTCAGGAGGAGGAGGAGGAGGAGGAGAAAAATCAGCAAAGGTGCAGCAGCGCTGTTAACACAGCTGACGTGTTGGTATGAATGTGCACTATGCGAGATGCAGCAGTTTGACGTCCAGGTTGTTGTCACGTATCAACTGCTCAGGTGACGTTAAGCTACGCCAGCTAACATTACGTAGGTTAATCAACGTAAGATCAGTGCTGTCATTCAGAAAACCCGTTTACGAGCAACGACAAAGTGCAGCGATTTAAAAAATAAATGTTCATACTAACGTTAGATCTACAAGCTACTTGACGTACATTTGCTAAACATGTTTTAAACCTGTTAACTCCCAGCTGTGCAGTGGACTAACGTTACGAATAAACTACGTTAGCTAACTTTGTTGACGCTGTGTTAGCTAATGTTGGATAAAGTAGCCCAGCTAGCTGACGGATTAAAAACAGCCCCCCCCCCCCCCAACACACACCACACCTCTCGGTCCTTGAGGCCCAGGAGCAACACTTCCTCCATCAGTGTAAGCCTGGTTTCCTTCGAGTCCCCCTTGTCGTCGTCGTCCTCGTCCCCGCGGCGCGCCTCGTCCTCCTCCCCGCCGGACTCCCTCTCCTTGTCGGCGGCGGCGCTGCGGATGGCCTCGGTCCTCCGCTGAACGAGGCCCGAGCTTCTGTGCGCGAGGGCGGCCATGGCTGCTGCTGCTGCTGCTGCGAAACGATCTGATCCGAAGAGAAGCGCCTACCTCGACCAGCCAGGAAGCCACGCAGCATGTACAGCCTGGATGTTAGCGAAGGTGAGAGCGGCGAAACGGTTGACCGATCGAATAAAGGCGGCCGTTTACGTTAAGCTCGGCTCGGGATTCCTGCTCCGACTCTGCCCACTTCCTGATCCAACATGGTGGCAGTGGCAGTGACGTCGAACGTGAGCTGAACAGAACACGTGAACGCGTCTCGCCTGTTGCCTTCAAGCGCCATCAGAAACACTGTAAATCTGAAAGTTTAACACGTCTGTCGACCGAACAGTGCGCTGCGTTGTGTGGAAGGTCGCTTCCGCAATGTGATGAAAGGAAGATCCTGTAAATGATTGTTTTGCCCGAGTTAATATCTCAGAATTACAACAGGCTTGTTGCTACAGCAGAAAAAGAAAAAAAAGTCAGTATTCCGTTATAATGGGAGAAGTTCATGGTTATGACAAAATGTTTTTCATTTATAATAATAATTTAACATCTTTTCACATTATGACAACATACTTATCATGTTAAACTTTCATTGTTATACTATCTGTCTTGTTATAATGTAAAATGTTTCGTATTATAACATGAAAACTTATATTGTGATAACATAAAATATTTCATGTTACGTAAGGGATAATGTACAGTGAGCAGGTCGTTATTGTGAATAATCCTGAAGGAGTTTATTTTGCGATAGTGACCTGCTCACTGTACATTATCCAGCTTGTTACATGGTTATGTACCCAAAAAAAAAAAAAAAACAACATTGACACTAAATATTAACTTCAAAATTATTTTAGTGATTTAACAATGATTTTGCGGTTCCCTCAGAGTCTATGATGAGAACTGTGTCCATAGCAACAGTCTGCTATACAGAAATAACAGACCTTAGAATGCTGTAATTGACCAATCATTATCAAGTATTTAACAAAGCCATGTAATAAAAGGTAATAACTTATACTGTTATAATGTGATAACCTATATCATTCAATGTACCATTATAACAGTATATGTTAAAGTGTTATAACCAAAATGTTTAACGTTTATAACAAGATAAAAAAGTATATTGTTATAACATGAAAATTTTCTATCATAATGCAATAAGTTATATTGTAATAACATGTAAAATATCTTATTATAACAATACATTTTTCACGTTTTAACATGATACTGATTCATCATCACAGCCATTTTTGATGGCAATTAATTTGCCAAAAAGACAGTTTTTACAATATAAGCATATAAAAATATTAAACCATTTATATACCAGCTTTGTAAACAGAAAAAGAAAACATGTACAGCATGAACGGTTTTATATTATTCATCAAGCCAGTAAATACACATTGCAATATAGACTGTCAGCACAAGGTGGCAGGCTGTGTTTAGGAATCAGTTGAGTACTCTGCTGGTTTTCTCCCCCTCTATATAAAACTCATCTGTACCCGTGAACTGATGCTGCTAAGTATTTTAAGTAAGGATGTGCAGGATCATCCTCTCCATGAAATCTTCAGTTTTTTTGTTGTGATGAGATTAGGGAGGTCGAATTGCAACCACTCAGAATAAATCTAGATTAAATCATTTTCCAGATCCAAGATAAGTTTTAAATAAACTCAACAGAGGAAAACACTAGCTCATGTTCATATATCACTTTATTGGTGTCATTTCCAAACTTGTAATGTTATTTAATGTAATGTAATGTTACATCTCCAGCTGTGAGGCTGCACACTGTTGGCCTGAGCTGCTGTATGTAAGTTATTATAGGACCACTTTCTCATTGGCAGAGGTCCATTTGTTGATGATGACGTAGCAAATAAACTCCCGAATGTCCTCCACTTGACCTCACTCCCCTTCCACCTCCTCCACTTCAGACCTGTCCTCATTTTCCCCACGTTACTTTATCAGGCAGGGCTGATCGTGAAGGAAGGGCGGACAGGAGAAGTGGCAAGCTTGAGCCAAAACCTACAGTATGAATACAGGGCTGGCTTTTTTGTTTTTTTTTTAATAGCAGAAAAAGCACAGGTTTAACTTCATATGCATGCACAATATGCATGCCTTGGAAGTGGAATAACTAAATGGAAAGGAGCTGTTATTAATGTTGTTAGTTATAACTGTGATTTTTTTGTCAAGGAGGAAGAAACTCACATTGTTATAGGTATGCAACAACATATCGAACATCACAATCACAACAAAAAATGTCTGCATACCGGACTGGACTGTGACGATATTTGTAAAAAATAATTGCCAAGACAGTTCATGCCAGTTTTTTCGGACATGTTTAGGTTATGTCTGGCCACTTTTATTTTATTAAGTAAGGAAAGCAGAAGTTTTTATTGTGGTATTATCGCAGTGGTTCTCAACCTGGAAAATTTCTGGGCTGTGGAGAATAAGATGAAGTAATATATTGTGGTAAGCAGCGCAAAATGAGGGTCGGGAAGCAGCTTTTTGAATTACATCACCTGGATGAGTGATATTATCATCATGAGCAACAACATGAATTTTGTCAGGGGTCGTGACTCAAAAGGGTTGAGATTATTATTATCATTGTTAGAGTATTACTGGGGCGTAAGGAGACTTGGATTACAGCAGATGAGCAGTATGGAGGCATTTTATGTTTTTTTTCTGGTTGTTTTTTTACATTTGAAAACTAGTCACCATTCACTTCAACTGTTTAGGAAATTCTGCAACACTGACTTTTCATTTTTGGGTGAACTATCCCTTTAATGCCTGCCACTGTGTCGGATTCTCCTTGAAATCAGATTAAACAAGCTTGTGTTTACATTTTCCCAGGCAAAATTACAGTGAGCCGTACATTAGGCAGTTAAAAAGAGGAAGGAAGAGATTTTTTCTTCAGATAATTTTATTTTCGATGTTATATTTTGTGGTCGTGGCGGTGGAAACACTACCGCTTTTGTCCACAGGGGCCTCCAAAAATCAACACAAGATGAAAGCTCCTCGCAGCCACTTTAATTAACTGAAAATCGAATTAAGCGCAGGATCAATCCATGACTTGTATGTCCTTTCATTCTCTCAAGTTATTCTGATCTTCTTCTTCCCTGTCATTGAAGGACACACATTCTGAAGATGTGGCCCAGTTTCGCTTCAAAAAGGTTTTTATACACAAATGTGGCATGGCGTTCTGCACAAAATTGCCCTTTGATGGAGCAACACTGCAACACAAGATGCCTCTTCCATTCTAACTTTATAGGGCCTACATAAAACGGCAATTTAATATTTGATATGTGTGCGTCACAACAATGTGTTTCATTCATACGATCCTGCTTTTGAAGATGTTTTTGAGTGTTTCTGATGTGAGTGTTGAGCCTGCTTTCAATCTGACTGTGAGGAGGAGGAGTCCCACGCTTGCCCGGGGAGACGTAGCCGTCCTTGTATGGTCAGTTGTGTCAGGTACCAGGCGCTCAATCTCCACCAGCTGTGAAACATTTACACAGAAGAAGGCTGTAATGTGCACTGGGGAATCATGAAAACGCTCATTATTGTTGTGATTTCCTCTCTTCAAATATTAGATCAAGACAAAATAAATAAATTCACACACATGGTCGCCGGATGATTTTTTAAACAACAACCACCTGTGTGAAATTAAACAAAGACGACTGGATTCAAGGCCTCCCAAAGCTTAAACAAAGAAGTATTTTAAGGAGATTGATAATTAGGTTATAAGGGTTTAAATTAGATACACATTGTTGATGTTTTCAGAGGCTGGCTGTGTAAAGTTTCTGTGTACTTTAAGCGTGCTATCACTGTTATCATCAGAGTTTCTGAATGGTAATGAGTAAGGCAAACAATCTGTGACACACCTCTGCTCAGGGGATGTGACGCGAGCTCAATTAGTCAGGCTGTTTCAGATTAAACTCTGGATAAGTACCACAAAGCTCGTTATCATAAACCCAGGATATTCAATCAAGCTGTGAATGCATTCATTTCAAGGAGAAACAACAAACAACAGACAAACAGAAAACAAAAATCAAACTGTTAGTCCTTGTGGATAATCATCAGTGAGGTTAAAGATAAAGCAATCATCTATCAATATCAATAATTATAAAGGCTGTAGCTTGGACATGTTCTGGAGATGTAATTAATTAAAACATTATTAAGGGCTGAATATGAGAGATTCTTAAAGAGAGCACTGGGTCTGAGATTCCTTGTTCAGGCGACATATCTGATATTCCTTTTGCCAAAAGAAACAAGGTATGTTTTATCAAACCGGCCATGGTTGCTGCTAATAGATGTTTTTCTTAGTTATGAAAAAATGCAGATCCTCCCCCCTGTTTCCATGTGGCTTAAAGAAATTTCCTCGCACATGGCATCAGAGAAAAATATGTTCAAGCTCAAAAGAAAACAACACATCTTTGATAAATGCTGGTCTGATTTTAGGAGCTGCATGGGTAATATTTCACACTCGGCTGTGAGTTGATGATGAAATATCGTTGACATATGCACACATGCATCTGTGTATGTATGTATAGCTGAATTTGTGTTATTTTTTATTTCCCTTCTGATACCATTGCTTTATGGCCCTTGTCTGGGGGAGGGAGGGACCAGTCTTGTGTGATTATTATTCTATTTTCTTTTCCTTTTTTTTTTTTTCAAATCATTTTAACGTTTATATTTCAACCCTGTGTTTTCTTCTCTGCTCTACAGGTGGTATTTTTATTTAATTTTATTTTATTTTATTTGTAATGTATGGCGGCAGTGTTTGCTGCTGATGCAGAGAGCGCTGATGGACGACTGCAGGCAGTGGAAATAAAAAGGCTTCAATTAATTGATGCTTAATTGATGGAAAGATCTTCACCAATGGACCTCGTGTTCTCCCAGGCGTAATATAACTGAAGTATATAGAACACATCCACCACTGTATAATAAATTAAGTCCTGTGAGACAGGACTGTATTACAAGAAAATTGGAAGGAGAACTTTATCAGTGTGTAAATGTCACCATACCATTTAAAGTATAAAATTTAGTTCATACTGGGATCCTGTGACTTTTCTTTGAGCAGTGAGGAGGTTTTTCTTTGTACGTCTCTTCTTCTGTGCATCTTTTAAACGGAGGCAGCAGGACTCAGCAAAGAGTTAATCCACTAATCCTGCTTAGTGGAGATTTCTCTTCAAAGTAAAATGAGGCTTTGTCTTTCTTATTGTGGTATAAATGTGATATACTGTATGTAAATTATCAGTACTTGACTGTGATACCTTATTTAGTTTTCATATAAATTGTAAGCAGAGGTGGAAGTAACTAATTACAAATACTTACTGTTACTGTAATTAAGTAGTTTTTTTGGGGGGTACTTGTACTTTAAGATCAAGTCTGTACTTTTACTCATACTTAAGTATGCATTACACCGTGCAATCTACTAAGTTACTTTTAACTGGTGAACAAGGATCATTTCTCCTTCCTGAATGTCACATGTTATGAATATGAACTCACCGCTTGCTTCACACAGACTGATTAAATAATCTGCTTTGTTCATCCTTGATGAACTTTGCCAGGAAAGTCATAACACTTCACAAACAGGCCACAAGGAACAAGCACTGTCTTCTGTTCTGACGTTAAGGAGCACAGAAGTGTGGCCCTAAAAATTCCACAGAGAGATTATTCCCCAGACGGTTGGAAATATGCTCTGTGTAAACACCCATCTCTGCTACCATCACAGCCAAGACAGTCGTCCGATGGTCTCTGACCATCTAGGTAGCATATTTGCACACAGTCCAAGATGACAAGATGCAGAAGTATCAGGCCTGGAAAAGGTCAAATAAATCTAAATCTGCCTGTGTGTGCACAGATGTCAAACTGATGTAATACTGTGTAGAAAGGGCGGTCACACTTTATTTTACAGTACACTAATAAAACACAACAAGCTGTACTTCGTATTAAATTAGACAAAAACTAAAAATAATGTTCTTTATTTGACATTAAACAAATACAACTATACCCTAATTAGACGTCATCCACTTAAAGGTACACTAATAAAACATAACAAGCTGTACTGTGCATCAAATGAAATGAAAAACTAGAAATAATATGTATTTTATTGGACAGTATTAGACCCTTTATTAGACTCCTATCAGACATTATTAGAGGGTAATTAGGGACAAATTACAACAGACCTGTGCTGTAAACTTATGCGAAATCTCATATCTGCTGCTTCCACATTTAAAAACAATATGTGAACCAAGTAAAGACCAAAATTGTTTATAAGGAGAGGGATATTTTGTTTATTGTTGACTGCACAGACTTATTGTAATACTGTGGGCAATTGGCAATTGGAACCAGCCAAAGAAGGCGTGTCTCAAATAGCAGATATCTGATTTCACTTTTATGAAAGATATTTTTAGGCATGCATGTTTTTAAAGGATTTAATTACTCTTATTTTCTTCCTTGTAATCACAGAACCAGGTATCAGCCTACTGCATGGCTGCACTGCCTCAGCATTACAATGTTTATTGAACTGCTTTTCCATGAAAACATAAAATAATTATTTTTTAAAAAACTGCACGAAAATCATCACCAAACCATCACATTATGTTACATTACTTCAACACCTGCACTCATTCACAGTTTCTAGCAACAATACCTACATAATTACAGCATAATTTAGTTATGTGGTTTCTAATTAGGGTATAACCATGTTTTGTTTACCGTCTAATAAACTCAACTGTCTAGTTTACAGAACAGTTCTGTTGTAATGTGTCCCTAATTATTCTCTAATAAAGTTTATTGAGGGTCTAACAGAATAATGGACTTTACCCTCTAATTAAGTAATAATAATAGTGGGAAATAATACAAGTTATTTTAGAGTACAGTTCTGTTGTAATGTGCCCCCTATTACCTCTAATAATGTCTAATGAGGGTCTAATAAAAGGCCTAATACTGTACAATAGAGAACATATTATTTCTAGTTTTTGTAACAAAGTACAGTTTATTTGTCTGTCAAATAAAGTGCAGCGAAAGGTTGGTAGATTCAAATTAAACGCTTATAAAAAGCATGAAAATAAGCAGAAGTCATAAATCCATCCACTGAAAAACTACCATCCTTTTAAAATGTAAATATTAGACTTGACGTAAATCTTTCTTGACATATCAGCTTATCATCTGCTACCCCACTGACACTATTAATAAACCTTTGTGTCCCTGTGAAGCCTACCAGAGATCTATGGTTTCAAATGGTGCGCACTAAACATCTGTATTTTTCACTCAGAACATTTTTTTTCTCACTGATCCTGCAGTACTGGTCCTGACAAGAAGCTGAAATCGCTCCCCAGAGCTTTAAAGGAGGCCACACTCGGGCCCATATTGGAGCCATTTCCTGTCTCTGGAGTGGGCAAAGTGTTGACCCTTAGTGCCCTCCTCTATATAAATGCACAAGAACATGCTCACACACACACACACACACACACACACATGCACACACTCTTTTTAAAGACAACACCCCCGCAGAGAGAACTGGGGGAGTCACTTACCATCGTACTGCACTAACTGAATTAGAAAATCTCTCAATTGGCCGCTACACTACATCTCACTGGAGAGTAATGGCTGAGAAAATATAATTATACTTAATAGCTTGTGATATTCAAAAGCCCCAGTGAACACTAGAAGACTGAGAAAGAGCAGAATCACAATTTTGGGATCGTGTGTAGGGGAAGATCCTATCGGTTTTCTTGCAGCTTGTTGCAATAATAAGAAACAAGATAGGAAAATGAGCCAAAATGTGTGGAAATAATTGCAGAATAAAAGGTCACATCTGCAAATTTCTCCCGCGATTGATATCGTTTCTCTGGTGTGAAACAGAAGCTCGGAGCGAGCCAAGGACATGCAGGCTCAGAGGCCAGGTGGGCTAAATAAAGCTGCGTGCCACACTCAGAGCCAAAAGTAAGAAACTAAACAATAAAGAGGGCGAAAGACAGAGAATAATGACGTGAAAGAAAGAAAGCTGCAAATAATGTCTGTTTCAACATCTGCTCCAGCTCGGTACAATCACGGGAAGTGCTTCGCCTTCGGCCCATTCACAGTGACATGAATAATAAACATAACAATGAGGCAATACATCCACAGCATATAATGCAATTGACCGAAGAGTGAGTTAACTCCACAGCAGAGGCTTGAACATATGTATTGAAAGGCCCGTATCTGGGCCACAGATCAGTCAGTGGACGAGGGAAGTGTTTTATCACGTGCGTTTGGATGAATGAAGTCATTGTGTCAGAATCAGACAGATGCAGAAAACATTTTAACTTATTGGACAACTCTTGTTTAACTTTTTTTTTACTTTAGTCATTAAAGCTAAGTCTAGTGCTTAAGTTAGCTTGATTAAAATTGCAGGTTAATTGACTACAGTTTGATTGAAGTGGCTATAATCTGCATTTCATATCAAATAGGAATGTGAAAATGTGAAAGCAGTTTCTCGGGGTGTTTGATCTACAGAGAAATATCATCTAAACTGGCCATTTCCCTCGACTTTTCAGAGCTTTATCATGAGATTTCATGGTTTCGGCTCATTGTTCAGCTGTCCGACCCTCACTCTCACCGCTCTCATATATCTCAAATGTTCATCTAATAAAACAGAAGCGCAAATGGAGAAGAGCCGTAAAGTCAGCAAAATGAATTCGAAATGTGAGTTATACAGCAAAATTTGCCAAATGTTTGCTAACATTAGCCAAACATTTTGCTACTTATGAGTTTAACTTTTCCTTTGAAAGAGAAAGAATGAGCTTTTTCTTTTTAAAGTTTCATAATCTTGCCTTAAAGGTAGAAAACGACGGATTTGTTGTTTGCTGTTCGTAAACACACCATTCAAAGTTGGCCTCTCCCCCCCGGCGAGGCAGCAGCGTTGGTCGAGAGAGCCAGAAGCTCTAGCAAGCTGCAACGAATCAGAGAAATAAAACATATTTTCTCATTGTTTCACAATGATTACGTTCTAAAACACAAGCACAAATAAACATGCCAACAACGGCAGACTTTATGCAAATACAGGCGAAGCAGTCCTCAGTCTGCTCTGCCTGTTTGTGTGCATGTGTGTGTATCTCTCTCTGTAGCTCTCACAAATAGAGAGCAGAGGGGAAAAAACAGAGACAGTGATGTGACTGTTGGTCACTTTGTTTTTACAGAGCCCTGACCTCATGACCTGCACACTGCTGGCTGAGAGCTACACACTGCTGTCTGAAGGCTGAAGCCCAGAAACACCATAAAATAATAAGAAAATACAGGCAAAGGGCAGGATCTCTGCAGATACACACACCACCAAACATTTCCAGTGGGTCATAAGTGATGACTGAGGGGGATTGTTTTTATATGAGTCTATATTTTGCTTTTTTAGGAGAATCCTGCATAATATGTGTGCATGTATTTGTAGGCAAGTGTGTAGGATCCCATATTTTGCATTGCACACACTAATAGTCATCATTCTGCCACCAAAACCGAAAATGTTCTTTTTCTATTAAGTCCCAAGATTTGTGTGATCCTCCCAAAGTGATCCTCCCTTTCCTCTGTTCTCCCTCATAGATTTCTGCAGGAAGCCTTTAACAATGGAACCCCTCCAGAGGTTCTGAAACCCAGCTGTAAGAAACTCTACACACACACTCACAGTACAGACGCACACATGTGACCACGTTTATATTTGCACGTACACACACATCTACAGTATGCAGAGAGGAGGTCAGCGCGCAGCCATCCATTAACTTGAACTCATTTAAAATGAACCTTCCATTGTTAGTGTGATAAAACAACTTGACAGAAGACCAAAACTCTTCAGTCAGGAGACGTCTGATTAGCATGTAGAGGCCGACGACAGCTGATGAACCCACAGCACAGCTGACCTACCTGAACATTTGGTTTATTTGCACAGCAGAAGTGATGGAGTAGTCAAACATCTCCACTCCAGTTTAAGGCATAGAAACCAGTGGTGGAAAGTCAGTAAATACATTTACACAATTTTGCTGCTACTTCTACTCTTCTATAAGCAATGTAAGCATGCATGGAAGCATTTGAAATGCCCAAAAGCAGCCTTACTAATCTTTAAATCATCTTTTAAATTATGTCCAGCAGCACAAGCTTCCCAGGCAATTTCTTTATTGTGTGCTGCATTGATGTATAAGTGTTTTCTTTACCGATTTGCTTTAATGGTTAGAGATCCTCCTTTCAGTAATTCATGTAGTGATGTCTCCATGTGTGCAGTAATGTCACAGCGATTGTGCTCCTGTGTCTTGTGCATGAATGTGCATACTAGGGGTGGGCGGATCAATTCCAAAATACCAATACTTACGATACTACGTCTCGTTTGTGGAGTCAATAGGGTCAATACTAAAAGAAGGGATCAGTTGCAGTTTCTCTCTTCTACCTTATACTGTTTATATTTCATCAAGGAGCAGAACTGTCTGTGCAAATAATATTCAGTTGTGTAGTGCATGTGTTCTTTGCTCCTCCACTGCTGTTGTCTGTGTTGTGTTGTCATGTTTGCACAGCGTGCCACTTTGCACACCCTGACTAGTGTAATCTGACACATAGTGATAGCTGACCGAAAGAGGAGCTTATGTTTGGAGCTATTTCACAGCTGTTAATAAAAATGTGCGAAGTAGAAAGGCTGTTCGATAATAATTAGTTCAAACACACAACAAAACACAACAGAATTGCGAAATCTGGAGCTGCAACCGAAAAGAATGGAGGAGGAGTCTTTTCAGAGAGGTTCAGGTAAGGAATATCCAGGTGTATAGTTAAATTAATATTTCTGTCAAATGAACATTTTAGTCAAATCAGATCTTCAGCATTGGTTAATGTTACATTTTCAAACTGTAAGTGCTCATCAACAGCTGTTACTGTAGCAGATCAGTTACCCTTAAAACACATTCAGACATTCAAATAATATATTCAGCCCGTTAATATATTATCTGAATTGATTATTTTAATGGTAATGTCATTTTAATTTCATTTTGTATATTTTAATGGAAAAAATAATCTAGCTCAAAGCTGAAAGATGTAACTGTGACAGGATTCCTATATTTATGATGCACTCACCTCATAATGACATACTGTTAGTGCAAGTACATGAGTCGCATTTAATAATAAAAAGTATCAGTATTGATATCAATATTGGTGATTCTGGCCCTGATTTACTTGGTACTGGATTGGGAGGCACTTCATTCCTACTCCGCCTACATGGAATCCATCTGCTTTGAATGAAAATGTTAATTTTTTTTGACCCGGTCCAGCCGACCCGCAGATTAACCGCAGTGGCGTGCACTACAAATGGGGCATTTTAGCTTCCCCTGTTTGCTTTAAGTAGCAATGCACCAGAGGCGGGCCCACCTGACCTTTAAAAGGGAATGTGGAGACGATTTTTTGATTCTTGTAATTCATGTTACACCCAGAACACACCTTATGATTAATTAGGAGACTAAATACAACCCTTTTGTGCATACTTTGCACCCAGATTATGTGCTGTTAAACTAGCAAAGTGGAGTTGGACACACCCTAAATGCACTTGCGCCATGCACTTTAAACCATGCAGTATAGATTGTCTAAACAGGGTCCTTTGAAGTTCAGTTAATACCTCTGTTCTTGTGTAAGATTTGGATTGCATGACTTTTACCAGCAGTAGAGGACTTTTTGAACTGCTACTTTTAAAGAGATAAAAGATCTAAATTCTCTTTGCACCACTGATAACAACATAAAAGCGCTTCAAGTGCTACCCAGGTTCACCAGAGATTTATCCAGTGCCAGGTAATAATCCTGACCAGATGACTTCTTCTGCTGTTCTCCATCTGTGGTCAGAGGCCAACCGATGCTCACCTCAAAACACGGGATTTGTGGTTGAAAAAGTCAAGTCAAACTGAACCTGATGAGGAGGCATGGAGACCTTATGATCTTAATCATCATCATCTGGTTACTCAGGGGGAGGTCGAGTACAAAAGGGTCAAACACACATGAGCACACACACCCACACACGCACACACGATATTCCCACTGAGTGCCACAGCATACACCTGAGGAGACTCGACCCCCTGAGGGCCTGAACTGGAGCACTTGTGCCCCTCTCAGCCCCTGGATCCATATTCACCACAGGAGACCTGTCAAAGTGACCAAAACTAAATCTGTCAAAAATGAGCGTCCTCACAGTTATGACAGCAGTATTCATAAACAAAAAATCAACTACCAACAACCTCTTGGCCTCTAATTTAACCATTGTAAACTCAATTTTGACAGACGCTCGACACAGGAGAGAGAACAGAGTCTCCTGTTCACTGTTGTGTAGTGCTGTATAGGGTGTAGTGTTCCTGATGAGGGTGTGTTATGAATATTTTGCCGATTGTGTTCAGCTTTACTGTGACAGCCAACTGGCACACAAATATCTTCCCTCTTATTTGGATCAGATGGACAGACTGAGTGGACAATCAAAAATATAATAAAAGTCCAGAATATAACTAGTACAACAGTGTTGTATAACAGCAGTCACAATATTAGTATGTTATATTACAAGTGTTATAATATACTGAAACCTAGAGGAAAATACCATGTACTGTTTGTTACAGGAAATACTACATGCTTCTATATGATATTGTGAATAAAAGTGCATATTCAGTCAGTATTACTGTATAATTCTGCAGCCTACAGATCAGATAATAATCTACAAATAATTTAATCCTTAATTATTAGGAAACTGAATTGGTTCAACAAGGTTAATGAATCAATATGAAGGTGTAAAAGACACATTTGCTTATTTTCAGATGATATTTGTCATGCACCAGAGAGGACCCACGCGCAGAATCACAGGGCAGAGGCAGGAGTACGGCAAAAATTGAGATTTTACTGAGGTTTTCAGACATAGCAGAGTACAGTCAGTTTCAGAGGTCAAAACCAAAAATCAAGATAATCATGCAGAGGCACAGAGGCATCAGGCAAAGGTTCATACCAGGTAAGCAAGCAAAATCCAAAAAAGGCAGAAACATACAAACAGGTAGAATATGAAGGAGGCATTTTTTTATGAGTTGAAGCAAAAGAAAAGATTTATTTCTCTCAAATTTTAGTCAGAACTTTGTTAAAATCTGTAGTAGTGAGCACTTCTCTATTGCCAAGATAATCCACCCACCTGACAGGTGTGGCATATACTAATTTTTTTTTTTAAATTATAGTTAATATTTTGCTATAAATATATGTTTTACACAGATCAAGAACCTCAGATTTTGTCCCCCATCTCTTCTGCTGTAATCGCTCAGCTGGATTTTTTCACTGACAGTATAAAGAGGAGGAACCATAACTGTTTCAATCTAAATATGGGCAATAGTAGTACTGCTTTTAGACAGACTTGGAAAAAAATGAACCTATCCATTAAACTCAGGTAAAGGCTTGTAATATCAGACGTTTATATGGTTGGTTGCACACAGATCAGTTACACGGCTCATGATTTTTAATTATTGACATTATCTACCTTCTCAATCTGTCACCGACAGCTCCTGCTGACATTGTCATTTGTGCTACAGATGATTCAACTATATCGCTATGAAACAAGAGTCCCATCTATTAATCTTCGTCTCTGTCTTACTGCAAGTTTGTAAGTTGTGCTGCCAGTTGCATCTGATACCAACTGAGTTGTTCCTAAAATTGATTCTAAGAGTAAAATTAAGCAGAATAATACATAGTTGTTATGTTCAGTCCTCAATCTGTACCTGATAATTAAATGTACTTCAACCAGCTCTTAAAGTCAATACATAAGTCATTCAATAGGCATGGACTATAAAAGCACAGGTGTTACTAATAAACATTAATGATGGTTGTGTTCAAATGACAGTGTGACAGTGAGCCGGCATGCACCCCGAAACTGAATCAATAACGGTATTATTTACGCCTGTGCTTTTCCTGCTGTGACATGTCAAAATGTCCTCATGAAAAAAGTCTATTAAATGTTTGCTTCTGCGACGGATTTTGTGCAGCTACGCCCTTAATATTTATAAAACATGGTGACACAAGAGGTTTCACCGTTACACTAAATTCTTTCTGTGATCTGAGAAACATAGATTGAGCTTTGTCTCCATTCTGTAAATCATGGTGAGTCCATATAGGCGGTGGGTGGACAACAGGGGACTACTGTAATGCCGCTGTCATACTTTATGAAATGTTAAAGACTGGTGGGTTCAAAGGTCGGATTGTACAAAATGAGAAAAACTGGAGCAGCCAGAACTTTTTATTGTGAACATAACTTTGGGAATTAACCTCCCAAGCGTAACCCCCCCCCCCCCCCTTCCCCGTCATGTCCCCTCCTGTGTCTACCATGCTGTCATGTCAGATGTCACGCCAAGAAACGGCCACACTTGAGCAGAATATGATATCCTCCAATCACAATGGCTGTGTGACATGCCAAGAATGTGATGTCACATGCTGGAAACAACTGTGCATGTGTGCGCTGTGTGCACATGTGTACATTCCCATTGATATACATACAATCACGTCTGTGCAGTGGGACACGAGAGAAAAGTCATTATAGAAGTCCATTACTCACAGTATCAAAAGCTACAGGCCATAACTTTTCCAAAGGAAGGACAATTGGTGTGAAAGTGCCTGCAGGGAGTGACCTCAGTCCAGTTTTGGCTCTCGTCGTTATTTAAACAATCCAGTCCACTGAGCGAAGCCCCTCCAAATTTCCTGTGTATTTGACATCAGAATCTGGGGACAAGTCACATTCCTGTCATTGTTAGGCAGTTGTAGTCATGCAAGGCAAAACCCAGAATCGTAATCGCTTGCAACATTTGACTGAACTTCCACAACAATGCTGCTTAAAGTCTTGTCAAAAGAAACAAGACTAAAGCCCCTCTCACATGTAGGTATCATACATATCTGTGAAATGTTCAGGAACATTTCCTGCATGTGTAAGTGGGAGCAGGGATCAATATTCAGGGAAAACTTGAGCTGCCAATTTCACACCTCAGGACCAAGCAATGTTTGAGGAAAATGCTGGTTCAGCTGTTTTGTGAATGACAGCAGTAACATTGCAGGGACAAGTACATAAAGGCTTACTGTACGTCCATCTCCTGATGAAGGACACTTTCATAGGAGCAAGTGAGCCAATCTCAAGACCCCAGCAACAACTGGAGACATACAATGCTTTCTTAATGTTCCTTTTGATGTATAAAATTCTGATTCAAGTAGATCACGAAAAACTTTACAAACTCGTTGAATATTAAATCCTTTACAAGAGCAAGATTTGCAAGATTATGTTCTTCTTCGGGTTGTTGAGTTTTAAGGCAGTTTGCATCCTAAAGTGTTGCATTACTGCTGGACTTTCCCTTGCTGCATGCTTTGGCATTGCCATCATTAGATGGAAATTATTGCTTGATGTAGCTGCAGGTGTCAATAGTGAAAATCTCAAGCAGTGCCTGAAAGTTTATCCCAGTAATTTATCAGGAGCTATGCATGAACGGGCACTTTAGAGTCTCCAGCCACTAGCATCTGTGCGACTGTACATTCAGCACAGCAGTGCTTTGAGATGAACGCTAACATCAGCAAGCTAGCATGTTTATGTACAATGACAATGCTAACATGCTGAAGTTAAGCAGGCCAATTGTTAACCATGTTCACCATGAGTTTAGCGTGTTAGCATGATGACACTAATCAGCACTACACAGGTATTTGATCATAAACCAAAGTACTGGTCAAGTTAAAGTTTTGACTTGATGATGGCTCCAGATTGGTTGAGGCATCCTTGCAGTTAATTAAATTCATCCTGAGGGAAACATAAATGTCTGTACAAAATCTTATTTAAAATTACAGTTAAAACCACAAATGTCAACCTCATTGTGGCGCAAGAAGAAAAGTCTGGATAATTAAATAGAAAATTTGGCACATTTCATGTGGATGTCCAGTTATTGTTGATGGTAAATTGGTGGTAAAGTCAGTTTAAGTAACACATTCCACAGTGTGTGCTGTGATGACAAAAAAAAAGCTGAGTTATCTTGTAAAATCGTGCTAGATTATCATATCATCTAACACTATGTTCTGGCCAACAAAGTGATAGAAAGTGGCTTGGGTGGTGATAAACGGCAACATGGGTGTGTCTTGTTCACAATGCATTCTGACACATGTACTGCAGGATGAATTGTTTTGCACTGCCGGCACAGCTCCACACACAGAAGAAGAAGAAGAGGAAGAACTCAGCTTTCTTACTCAATATAACACAAGCTGAGAGATTTATAGTCTTAATTAACTACATTTATCATCAGCACTGATTGTTTGATGACATCCACATGAAAGGTGCCAAATTTTTCCCTTTAAAGCCAGCTAATATTTCTACCAAATTGTGTGCCAATACATCCAGTAGATGTTGACATATTAAACTGGATAAGTAAGAATTTCGCCCTGTTGGTGACGCATGAACAAAAGTTCACCAACCAGAGTCATTTCAGTCAGAAACTGATGATAAACTGGGGTAGAAAAGGGTCACAATGATTTCACACTGAACTGACGACAGCAGAGAGGAGAAATGGTTTAAAGTTTAACGGCAACAAAATGATTGGCTGATGGAGCTTGTTGCATAATCTGGTTGGTTTAACTGACTGAGGAGAAGGGAGAGAATTGTGAATGAATGAATCATAAAGACATTCTTCCTGATCATCCTCTGGCACCAAATTTCCTGGTAAATTGTTGCAATTGCTGTTGAGTCATTTCTGATTGGATGGCATGTTGCCATCCCAAAAGCCATGGTGCCAGCATGACTAAAATGTTTCAAATAAGCAGCTGTGTGCATCTCAAGTCTTCTGCTTGAGCACATCTTTGTGGCTGATATATTCATTTGTTATATGTCAGCTATGAATGTGTTCTTACAGGCAGGGACACATGTAAAAATGTTTGGCATTACATGACATGAGGACTTAGATATGCAAACACGTGTGTGAGGGAATTTCAGAGTTCTGCATGACCGAGACTGAGCAGAGAAGACGGATTCTCCACTGTTGTAACAGAGGGCAGAGGTGCCCGATGTGTCTGTGGGAGACAGAGAGCCGGTGGTCAGGCTGTAAACCGACGCTCTGACTCCCTGTTGACAGAGTCAAAGGGTCGAGACCCGAGGTGGCCCTCTGCAGAGTGAAGAGAAGCTCCAGGTCCTGTCAGCAGCACAGAGAGGGGTGATAGAGCCCCGAGGAAGGAGGAGACTAAAGAGATCTCTAATTGCTGTCCACATGTGTCAGATTGTTGTTTTCACCTGCCCAGGGGGGATTGGAGGGTGACTTTGAAGATAGTGCGCTAATTTCTACTCATATGCTCCACATGAAGGCATCAGAGTCTGAATTGGGGAATTAAGAAGAAAGAGACTTTACCTGCTTAAACTTGCTTTTTGTGCATTTGTGACCCCTCCTTTCCTGACTTACCCTCCTCATCCTCTTATAAATGAATCTAAATGCGTTTTTATCAATTCCAAATCTTGATCATTTTTAAGTGATGAATAGAGTACAAAAAGTCTAAAATGTTATGGCCTTTCATTGAAAAGCTTTATTAATAACCCCATTTCCACCCAAAGCACCTGCTAGAGGCTGACATTTTTTCGGGAATACTGTAGGATTCCCACAGGATGGGAGTCAGTTTCACTATTCATGATGGGAATGAGATAAGAGAGGAGAAAAAGTCAGTGGGAGCGAGTGGGACAGGAGTCATATACGCTTCTACACACCTGTCTTTATTTTGAATATATTGCTATTCATTCTGTTGCCTTTTTGATTATCTTTTATTCTCTCCTGTCTGTCTGAGGCTGGTTGAAGTCACTTGACCACTGCATGACATGTGTGGACTGTGGGTTGATGGGAACAGGGTACCGGGACTGGACAGGACACGAGTATTTTTGTGTGAGAGGGATGGGACAGGAGTGAAAATCACTTTACAGCAACTTTAGTCCCAGGAACTACTTTTCAAGAAACTAAAAGGTTCCTATTGTTGTCTGCAGTTCCACTGTGGTCTAAAAACCTGCAAAGATTAGACAAATTACAGCTGTTTTTACTCGCCATTTTTTGCAACAACAGTGACGCCATATAAAGTGACGGACGAATGCTTTCTTCTGCAGCTCCATAGCTGTGTTTTCACCGCTGGAACCTTTCTCCAGGACTGGGAACCTTTGGAGGAACTCACCAAACAAACCAGGTTCTAAATCTAGTTCCAAGAACATTACTTTACGTGCCAAAATGTCCCTGCTCAGGTGGTAGTAATTTGCATAATCTTCACAAGTCTTAAGACTGCAGTGGCCTGGTAGCTCTCTTGTAGAGCATTCGCCCCGTGTTCGGAGGCTTTGAGTCCTCTCCAGCGGCTGTGAGTTTGACTCCCGCCGCGGTCCTTTGCTGCGTGTAATCCCCCCAATCTCTCTCCAACTTTCCTGTCCTCGCTTCAGCAGTCCTATATGAATAAAAGCATGAAAACGCCTGAAAATATCTATATATTAAAAAAAAAAACCTGCAATGGAAACGTTGACAACAACAGGTTGAAGGAACCTTTTGGCTCCTTTACAAGTATTTCTTGAGACTAAAGGTTTCGGGAAACTTTAGGTGGAAACACCCTCCTCATATTGATGTGTCAAAGCACGATCAACAAAAAACAAACTGGTTTCAGATTTTTAAAAATCGTGGCTGAAATAAAATGCTGCAAGTACTCGACCAGTCAGAAATGCTCGGTGCTGCAACCCCACCCCCGAAGCTCCTGTATTTTTAGAAAGTACTCTCCCCCGAGCAGGGACTTTTTGATGGGTAAAATAACGTCCCCCAGCACTTAATTTAGACCCTGGTCCCTGAGGTAGAAACACACTGAGCTCCTGCAGTGGAAATGTGGTTTTTAATTCAGGAATAAATTAAGCACAGATCCTCTTATCATGTTGGTTTCCATCTGCTTTTTATTATGAGGCCTTTCCTGTTTGTGTATTACTCTTCAAACATCTTATAGTCACATCATTAATACAAAAGAATAAATAAAAGACAGAACAAACAGTGTGGGTCCGGAGGGGGGTTAAACTTCCATTTGCTCTCCTTGTTCTGGCTAATGTTAGACTTGAAAACATAGTCAAAAGCTGTTCTCATCAAAGAAGAATCAGTGAGGATGGATCTGCTTTCACTCACACTGAGCTGACAGGAGACTTTCTTTTTTCCCTGAAGTTCATCCATTGAAGTTCAGCGGTATTGCTAAGTCACGCTTACGAGCAACCACCCATACTGCTTCACCATCATGCAGCAAACCATGACAAAGTTGTCTTATCTTACACATTCATTGGCTTCACTGTTAGTTTGAGATTAAAAAACAGAAGCAAAAGTCAGACTCAACATTAATACAGAGCCAACATGTCCTTATATAGCTATGAGCTGCAGTATTTGTCATCTTATCATAAATACAGCTCCCGGCTGCAGAGACAGACTTAGAGAGCAGAACTGGCTCCTGTACTGTGTCCTGGTTTTGTTAACGATGTGCTCATTAACACGGTACATTAATAACAGGTTCGATAAGCAAAGAAATTGTCAGAGAAGATGAACGAACTGTCATTAAACAGCAATAACTTGGCTGAGAAGGTTCTTTAAAGGAGCGATTCACAGGTTTTACTCACAAAAATCAGTTTCATGGGAAGCCTGGGAAAACAGATGGTGCTTTGTCAGGTCTGAGAAAATCACTGCTGAGGTTGTTATCAAGGTTTTCTCAGCTAGAGGTTGGAGACTACAACAAACTCAGTGTTACAAACCAGACAGGAAGGAAAGATTATTGACTAATAGGGGATTTAAAACTTTGGCATTATCAACTAAAAAGCAGGATATCATGTCATCTGCTTTGGACCAGCCTTTATTTTAAGCTGAATTAATGTTTCTAAGTAACCACACTTGGAGCTGAACAAGCTGTAAATACACCACAAATCATCTTTTAAAAGTTGTTATGATAAACATTTGCAAACAGCTGACTATTTATACATCCAACAGACACAGAGGATCCATCCATCCATCCATCCATTGACCGTGACCGGTTATCCTGACAAGCCGTGGGGGGGGCTGCAGCCTATCCCAGCTGACAATGGGCGAGAGGCGGGGTACACCCCGGACAAGTCACCAGTTCACCCACACTCACATTCACACCTATGGGCAACTTAGAGTTATCAATTAACCTATTATATTGCATGTCTTTGGACTGTGGGAAGAAGCCGCAAGCTCCCTAAGGGATTCGAGCTCAAGACCTTCTTGCTCAGAGGTGACAGTGCTAACCGCTGCACCACCGTTGCCACACACACAGAAGATCATTAGCATTAAATTGGACTAATAAACCTAACAAAGCCCAGTATTCACTCTTCTTTTAGCTCTGCGTTTGGTCTCCACCAACTCCTCCTCCACTGTGTTCACCAGCTAGTTAATAACATTGAATCTTTGCTCTTTGGTGCTGGGCAGGTAGTGTGCAGTGGGTTTATCAGAACATTTTTGCTGAAAACAGCTGTCTGCAGTGGCTCGACTTGGCTTGGGTACTGTTCACAATCAAACTGACATTCAGTGCTTTTTACATTCTGTAATAACAAAAATGTCATTTCAGATGTAAAAAATACATGCAAACTTTTAAATATCAACATCATTATTTAGAACATTTTGTTATTTGTTTTGAAGAGATTGTTAACACACTTTTAGCATACTAAAGGTGGTGAGGAATTTCAGATGGTTGCTAGTGTTGGATAAAGTTAATAAAAATGCATGAGAGAGCGATATTTTGCCTGAACAGCAATGATTTCTCTTCGGAAAAGGCTGTCTGATGGCAAGGTAAAGCAGTAAAAATGTTCTAAATATGGCATACAGTTAAACTGATTTTTAGGTGGTTAAAATACATTTTGCTGCTAAGCGGTTCATTGCTTAGCTTCCTACACCGGCACTTCTGCTGCTTCTCCAAACTGGGTGTGTGCTGTCCGCCACCTACTGTAGGTAACACACTGACTTTGAATAAGTACCCCACATCTAAACTCTCCCTTTAAGGGTTAATTTGTGTCAACAGATATTAGTTAAATATCGTCTCAAATTTCCAGGTGTCCAATGAGAATTCAATGCAATGACACAGAACACCAAACATAGTATATGTTTACTGTGAGCTGTCGCCTGCACTTTACACACGAGCACTATCCTCTTGTATACATTACAGATTCCTCAGATGCTCTCTGTAAATAGCTTTCAGTGGAGGGGGACGGTTGTTATGGGGCGAGGAGGCTTTAGCTTTAGCATGACTCAACGATCGACTCAGTCTGCAAATAAATATTGTCTGTCAGACTATATGAACCGAGCTAATTTCCTTCACTTAAAGGGGTTTACCAGGCCTGGGATACACTATTTGTTTTCATTACCTTTGTGACTTATACGCCACAGAAAGCTCCTCAGAAAAGCTATAATGACTGGAGAATATGGATGGGCTTTAGAGTTTTCTGCTCAAGGAAAGTATATGCGCAATTGGATGAAGATGCCTTTGATTCATTAAGGACCCTGAGAGAGTCGTGTATCTTGTACACTCCTAATGCTCTCTTCCTGTCTGCATGTATACAGACATTTAAAGGCGGAGAGGGAAGAAAAACACATTAGAATAGACTTCCATGGCTAATAGATGAATATAGTATGTCAGGATGAAAGACAGGGGTGGAGGAAGAGGAGGAAACTGTGTGTGGAGGTGAAGAATGAAAACACGGAGTAACCTTTCTACACTCTATACATTGTTAGCAGGAGTAAATAAGGATATAAGTGAGCCGAGGTGGGTGAGAGGATGAGGAAGGGGGGGATGGGTGGAGGAAGGGTATGTTGTTGTAGTGAAGAAATACATGGAAACTAATCAGAGTCTTCCTGAGTCTCAGTCAGATATCTGCAGGGCTGAAGACAGGAAGGACTCCTGTAAACTGTCTAATTCACTGGGAGTTCCTGCGATCCCATCTGATACAGATGCCCGTCTAAAGTGTACGTTTAAAGTTCACGTATGTTGTGTTGTTGTTGGCCTATAACATCATATTTTCCTTTGCCGTATAGTTCGTGAGAAAGGCTACAACAGGATTTAGCGTATGAACAGCAAATAACTCATTCTGCATGCTAGCTGGTGTAATGATCTCCATGTTTGTAGTTCTTTGTATATAGACATTCATAATATTTAGACTTAGAAATGGAGAAGGAAAACGGTGGTTTTGCGGCTCAGTCATTGAAGAAATGGATACATGCATGCAGGTGTGTTTGCGTGGGTGTACTGTAGTGACAAAGGCACACAGTCTAGGATTGTTGCATGTAGCCAATGCGAAAGAAAATTGCAGGTTAGAGGGCAACAAAATATAAAATAAAGCTGAAAAGTAAATTCAAAGAAGGAAAACAAAAAGCAGACAACAATAGCTCACGTCAAGCAGTGAGCTCAAAATAATCTCTGAAATTGTAGCTTTTAGATGGTGGCCGCTAGGGTGTTATAGCCGATGTTTACTCGAGAGGTGTTCACAAAACCCTACTTGTACTATCTGGAACTTAACTGGACTCGTCCATTATTTAAAACCTGGGACCTGGACCCAAGCAGAACCAAGAAATTGCAGACATGAACTCGGCCAGGAGACATAGACTCGATCGGCACTAATTTCACAGCTGATTGATTGATTATTGTTTATTTACAAACGTTGCTCTCTGTTGGCACTTTTCTTGATGCCAATCTAAGGGTGCTTTGCTGATTTGCATTTCTATTACCACTTTCATTGTGCTGAGTTGTGGCCGAGTTGCGCCCGGGATGGACCTACTGTGGAGTGGGGCCAAAGCAGCCCAACTCAGCTTGAAGTGAGCCAACCTGGGACTACTCCCTTTTCTCCCCTTCAAACAAGCAAGTGTTGTGATAACAGCTCACCTCTGAATTCTTTAGAGCATAATCTCTGTGGTAGTTCACGTAGCTTCTGTATCTTACTGTCATGTTTGCTATCAGCTGTATAGAAGTCGTGCCAAGTTACTGTTGATGAAAACCAAAAATTTCCTGGTTTTGCGGCTTAATAAATTAATAAAAGCTCTTCAATAACACAATAACACAGGACTTTTATTGTGAAGAATTTTAGAGGAAGTTCAGTGTTTATTTGCCATATTACAGCTGCTTGTCTTCTGTCATGAGACATACCTTCAAGTGGATAAAGTGTGAAATGAAAATCCCTGCTGTGCTGGTTTGACATGCTGAGTCAAACTGAGTCAAATCAAGTCTTCTCCACTGCAGCCAACCTGTGACAATCCCCTCCTCTCCCCTCAAACTAACATGTGTTGTGAGACTCAACTCATGTGTGTGCAGGAGAGCAGAGAGAAAGACATTTTTAAAAGTCGCTGTGTCACAGCTCTCAGTTTGTTTGTAGCTTCTAACTGAATCTCTGTGGTTTAGTTTCTCTCCTGCGTCGCTGTTTGTACTTTCAGATATCTGCCTTGTTTTACTGTGTTGTGTTTACTTTCAGCTGGATAGAATTTGGGTTAAGTTACTGCTTTATGATGAAAAGTGTTTAAATAAAAAATAATGAGTGGCTTTACTTGAGAAGAATTTATAGGAAATTAAATGTTTATTTGTCTTCAGTTACAAAATGCACCGGGTCGCCCTGTTGTAATGGAGATGCAAATGCCTAGTGCGCAGGGCTGACGTGCAGAGTCAAACTGAGTCAAGCCAAGCCAGCCAATAGTATATCTCTGCAGACCCGGAGGCTGCAGATTCAGACCCGCACTTTTGGGACCGCATTTCTAGGACCTCAGGTTTTCTGCGACAGCGCCACCAACTTAGGTTTAGGCATATGGGGGGAATGGTTAGGATTAGGGTAAGAAAAAGGATAGGGATAGTCATAAGAAGGTAGAGAAAAGAGGAGAGGAACGTGAGGTTAGGTTTAGGCACAAGGAGGGAGAGGTTAGGATTAGGGTGAGAAAAAGGAGGGGGAAAACGAAGCGAGTGGTCTGAATGTGCGGGTCCAAACGTGCGGGTCTGAATCTGCGGTCTCTGGGTCTGCAGACACATGCTCCTCAAGCCAGCACACGTGTGTGGAAAAGGGGTAAAGGTGTCAAAGCAAAACAATAATGGCCTTCTCTTCTGTGCCTGGCAGTGACACATATAATTCATCCTCCTCTCCAAGAAAGCTGGTAAAATATATCCAGGATTTCTGTTATTCATCTCTTGCCGATTGAAACAGCATGTCTAATCCACTCATTATTGTTGCATGTTACAAGACTCACACACACACAGCACTTCCATCATAATCAGCACTGTCATGGCTGGGTATCACACACAGAACAGAATAAGTAGACCCATGACCCGCGGTAATAGAATGCGAACGGACCCGACTGACCATATAAAACGTGGATCCGAACCCACATGGGTCCTGTCTTGGATCTCAGTTCCTAAGGCTTGTGTTGACCCATGAAGACCTCCACACCAGTGAATTCTAGGTGATGAACTGGGGTTGAGAGATACCATTCTTTGCTCCCACAATGAATTTTTTGTTCACATTTTATGAGACTGTCTTCCCATGAAGAGTGACATAAACATTTGCAGGAAATGCCCCAAAACGACTGCTTACATTCAAGTGGTCCTGGAGTAAATAAGGTTTTGTTGTTATAGAGCAGGAGTTCCCAGACTTTTACAGCTTGATGCCCTTTAGTGTCTCCACTCCACGGGACCCAAACTTACATAATCATGAACTGCCATCACATCTAATAAACAACTGACATTGAACACAACAAACCATGAATTTAAAATGAATATGAAATATATTTATTTAACCATAAAAGTATCTCACAACAGTAATCAGATCTGCTGAGTGTTATGTGAAGTTTCTCACCTTACACTGTCCACTGAAATTTCAAAGGGCTCTTAATTTAAAATGCACACAGGAAGAGTAGAGTTAGTATTAACTGTGTAATGCAGTACCTTTAAAAGGGCAAAGGAACGGATCAAAACGAGGAACTGGTTAATTTTTCTGGACTCCTCCGTTGCTAATCGAGGGTTGTAGTTGTAGCTGTTGTTGAAATTCTCATGATAGATTTAGCTGTTTGCTAAGTTCTTGTGAAATGATCAGCTACCGATTGATTGCTGAGGTGTTGGTAGGCATAAATACAAATGGACGTAATTTCCACGAAGAGGCTGATACCAGAAATTTTCTTGGCAGTAGTTTCACGTGCCGTAAACCTGTCATCAGTGGATTTGTATGTTCCATTTGTGGACCATTTTAAGATAATTATAATAACACCAAACTAGTGCAAAATCACCAAGCTTCAGATAATTTTACAGCTTTATTACAGGATGATGGAAAGGACTGTGAAAATACCACGTATGGTGTCATTTTAAATAAACCCCCTACCTCTGAGTAGGTATGATACTGTTTTTTTGCATTACAGGGTAAAATTGCACTTGTATAGTTGGTTGTAATCCAGGTGCTCTGACCCCCTCTGAGTGAATTTTGTCCACCACCCTTCCTCTAATAATCCCTGATAATCTTACTGGGATTTGTGTGAGTCCTCTCCAGCTGTGGGTAACTGGCACCACTTTTCAGACTATGTGTAACCCTGCACTGTTTGTAACGAGGGGCTGAATTAGTGGGCCTGAATGTGTTGTTCATTCCAGCACAGGAACTCAGCTACTGGCCAAAGACAAAAGAAGTTTTATTTTTATGGCCCCGAATCACAAATCACAATTCGCCTGAAAGGGCTTTACAGTCTGTACAGCATGAGATACCCTCTGTCCTGATTCAGATGATGACATACTTCCCCAAAACCCCTTCAGTGGGGGAAACAAGGAAGAAACCTCACCGTGCACCATGCTCACCCCGAACCTGGAGGTATACTTGCTAACCTCGAGACAAAATTTGGAGGATGTCAAAACAATAGCGAGGGGTCTGCAGGTCCTTCCTCAGAAAAAGTTCAGAGTTTCAGGAACTTTATTTCCTTCTTGTTGTGACTTTTAAAAAGAGTGGAAATAACAAAAACACTGCAACAGCATAATCCATAGGCAGATTTTACAAAATGCATGCCCCCGTCCTTTTCTCCATTTCTCTCTCAGTCTCTCACTCACTGAAGAGGATGAGGCACGAGCAGATCTCTTATTATCTCTTATATCTTGATATGTGCGTGCCTGGAAACAACATTCGGTGTGGCTGTACTGTTGTCCAGGAAGAAAGGTTGATAGAAGTTGACTTTTCAGGTCATGATAATGAAAATGAAAGAATTGTGGAAAAAAAAAATCTGTCATGATTTGGGAGAAATATGAGAGAACTGTGACCCTGGGAGAAAACCAGGAGTAGGTGATGAAAAACACGGCCTTGGACTTGGTGGAACCAGCTGGGAGCTTGTAACAGGATAAACCTGCATGAGCACCTTCACGCAATCTGACCTACAGTCTGCTGGCACTGATTGGGAGTGGGTTTGTGTGTGCAGTGGTGTTGTCTGTGTGTGAGGTGGAGGGACTTTGCTGTGAGCCAGTGCCTGTAAGGCAGGTACTGATTGAAGGCAGGTGTGATTGAGGTGCCTCACCCTCTAGGGTATTTAAGCCACATGCTGCAAACACTCCTGACTCTCGTTCTCTTGTGTGTTTCAATCTGCAGGCCAAGGTCCGCTTTACATGCCGCAGCCCTAAGACCAAGCTGGGCTTCCAGAGAGCGTGAAAGAGTGATGCCGGCCCAGTCTATGGAGACTGTCTGAAGTTGCCCATCAAGCGATGTTTAAGTCTGACGAAGGACCTGACACTCCCCTGCCCTTTTAGAACTGAAGAACCGACCATTCGCCCTCCACAAAGTTAGATTATTGCTCTGATTTTAATATATTTGTAAATAATAAAATTGCGTTTAACCCTTTTAACATTGTGTTGTCTTTTGCCCCCACTGAACTGGTTGTCTAATTGAGAACCTGCAGACCCACTGCAAGTATTCTTATAAGTTAGGTCCCTGTCGATACAGCCAACAAAGGTCCCTGAGACAGACAAGCTATAGGTCTCAAGCTGTCCCGCCACACTGAGTCCTTCAGATCAGAGACATGCTCACTTAACTTTTCTCCTTTGTGCCGTATATGTAATGCATGGGATCCTTCTAAAAGTTCTTAATGCTTCAGCTAAAGAGTTTTGATTTGATTACCACTAATAACAATGAGTCAACTGGTCAGTGATGCAGTGCAAAGAAGGGGAGGCCTTGTTGGACTCAGGCTAGTAAATTAAGGACTTTGTCAGGCTGGGGCTTGAACCCCAGGGTCAGAGCTGGTCTACGACTGGAGTTTTGGCCCATGCAGGCACAAGTACACACAAGCTTTCCCACCATGACAAGGTAGCAGCACAAGGGGGAAGTGAGTTTCTTGCAACTGTGGTTAAGCTTGCCCATGTTGGCAGCTGCCAATCAGCACTGAAATCTACTGCATGTTGTTCCGATGTCTTATAACAACAGCCGCAAGATGCCAAAACAATCATGGACGTCAGAACAGATCAGGTCAGATAATGCTGTTATTTTGTTAAAACATCAAATGTCAAGGCATGAACTCAAATGTAAAAAATCATCACAGTGCTTGAAAATGGCCAAAAAGATCATTATAAGCCAAGAATAACAAAATACAATGTATATCTTTTTTTTAAAACATAAAGTAGTTATCTATGACATAATATATATTGTGCATACTGTAGGCTACTGGGAAACCATTTGAACTGACAGATTAAATCTTTCAGGTCCTACTAATACAGATGTAAGGCTTCAGACTACTTTTTAGTACAGAATAGTGGCCTTAACCATCACCACAAAACCACAGCTGACAGATGAGCGTGGACCCCTGGGAAATAGATTACTTACAGAGAGGACTGAGTGCCAGAGGAGCATAAGAGCAATTTTACTACTAAAATCAGAGAGCAAAAACTAAGAATGTTGATGTTTGTCTAAAATCTGCTCAACATTTCTTCACTCAAGTTGTTTTTGTAACAGTGTGGTCTCTCCCTGTTGTACTCTAAACCACTCCAGTCTTTGAGGTTTGCTGTCATTCAATTTAAATGGTTATGATTACATATACATGTTTATGATTAGAGGAAAACTTTTCTCCCACATAACAAAGGCCAAAATATATTTTTCGCACATTGAACCCCTCATATGTCAGCCATATGTTGCACTTTTACCCACTAACATTACAGCAATTAAAATATGACTTCAATGGACGGGCACGACCCTGATCTTTCAGAGGCTGTAGTGAGAGGGTTTTATAATGCTCCAAATTATGCTAAATTTTGATGAAGGAAAACCTGTTATAGTCATTTTCAAAGGGGTCTATTGACGTCTCACCTCAAGATATCTGAATGAAATTGGGGTCTATGTGTAACAAGAGTCCTCCCCTTTACAGACATGCCATTTATGCTAATCCCATGCAGTTTTGCATGCAGTATTAAATGTGTTATTTTGTTTAACAAAATTGGAGTTGCATAAATTGGATTTGACTGGAAAGCTGAGTCTTTTGTGGATTCAATAAGCCAACTGTATTCATGTGTGATGATGTTAGTCCCTATAGTTGCCATTTCATTGTAGTGAGGCCATTTTTTGAAACTTGACCTCACTGTATAACATGTCTTAAAGTGATCTATAGGATGACCACAGGCTCATTAAACTTAACCATAAACTAGGCATACAGAAGATGGATGGCTTTTATATTGACAAAAATGGGGTCTCTGAGCAATCCCCAGAACAGAACAGAAGGGCTTGCCTACCAATTGTTGAAAAATGCAACTGACCCTTTCAAAGTCCCATCCTTTTTGCCCTGTACTCCAATTACTCTTGAGCGAGGCTGGTGCCCGTCAGAACCTTGGTCCACTTTCTTCTCCCCTGTTTTCTGTTCTTAGCTAAGCTATGTGCTAAGCTTGACAATGATGGAAAGAAAAAACAAATTTTGAAGGCGTTTAAAAGTTGTTGCGAAGGGACATGTAAAAGGAATACATATAATCACATCTTAAGTTAGCTAATGTAAACAACAACTACAACAACGACAAAACACTAGCTAACTATCGAGCTAATCTACATCAGTCGCTAGTTATATAGTCACACCTGATAGCTAATGTTAACATTTTTTTGATATTTAACAGATTAAATGATTAATCGGTTTATCATGATAACCAGCAGAGTAACAGATAATAAAAATATTTGTTTATTATAGATTTATGACTAGAAAAACATGACTCAGAGTGCTGGGCTGCATCTTAAATTAATCTTCAGGTTCCCAGCTTTCAGATGATGTATGACACTTCAATGTGACATATTCTGTTGACCTGCTGATCTCTTATGAAGATCCCCTGTCCTCTCACAAAAAAAGAGTGTAGAACAGGGTGGGGTGGAGCACAGACTGACTCCTGTGATGTTAAAATGAGTCTATTCTGGTCAAATTGTTTAATGTCTGACAGTTGTGTTTAAGGCCCCAGACATCACTGCGCTTGCTGTTATTTGACTGCTAAGATTTTCCCATGAACTGAGGGCGCAAACGTAGCTTATAAGGTCCTGTATGTGTATGAGAACTCCTCATGACGCTCCTCCTCCTCCTCCTCCTCCTCCTCTCTGTTTCAGTCCGTCCCGCTGCTCACGCATGGAGCAGTCAGTTTGAAACGGGACTTCAGAGCAACTGTGGATGCTGCCTCTAAGGAAATGCCTTGTGGGCTCCTGTTAGTCATTTAGCGACTCGACTTCTCCGGGATCTCTGTTTTACGCCGAGTTGGAAAGAGGAGAAAGTCGGTGGAATAACTGAAGCTACAGGACGCCTTTAACGCGCCGGGATGCTCGGGATAAGACATTTCACTTTGACAACAGCGGCAGTTGTTGGTGAGTAATAACTTAAAGGGATGTGAGTTTTTGTGCAGATTATCAGATGCAATCATGAATGACAGGCGGACACAGAAACAGAGCGCCTTTTCTGCCGCGTCAAGCTCTCCATCTTTTGCGCACAGCCTTAGATCATCCAGTCTGCATAATTGACGACCGGGCGGCTAAAAGCATCCATTAGGTTTGTCACTCACGTTTCCCTGCGCACCCGTTAAAAGGTGGTGGCACCACAGTGTCCTCGTAAACTGCCCCCAAATACTTTCCGTCCCTACTGCCCAGATGTTACTTATTCTGACTGAGGGAAGCCGCAGAGCACTTAATTGTTTCTACGTGCAGCAGCCCGGTCTTAAAGCATGGCATTGCCTCATATAAGAGGGACATTAGAGTCAGTCAGATTACTGTATGGCGCTCTAATTGGATGTTGCGCATGCCAGTGTTTACACAGCAGTTGTCAAAACTCCATGAGAAGGCGGGTTTTGTTGCTTCTCAGCAAACACGTCTGCAGTGTCATGTGTTTTAGTCATGTTTCTGCAGAAATAAGTTTTGGCAAAGCATGATTTATGTGAATTCATGTCAGATGCTGTTACAAAACCATCCCACAAAGGCTTGAGAAAACTCATTATTTCGCCACAACTACTGTCTTCACTAAATTTTTGAGTTTGAAATCAAACTCAAACTCTCAAAGCCATTTTTATTATATATAACATTTACGCATTAAATGTCTAAAAACACTATTTTGTTAAGTTGTGTACATAAATTTTATCCCAAATGTTCAAAGGCAGAGAAATCACTAATCTATTCAAGGTAACAGTGCATAAACTTCCAATGAACACTGGGATACGTGGGTTACGTCAGAGAGTGAGGAAAGACGTCAGCCAACCCTATAGTGGCAGAACTTATGTATTGTGTGTTTAAGTTGCGAAATAAAATAAAAGTTTTGTGGATCTATAATCTTTTGTTGTGATAATTTATTTTTCTTCTGAGTTGTTTTAATAAAAAAAAAAATCATTTAAAACATGTTGACTAAACTCATAAATAATTGGACATTTTCAGTTACAACCACTTCATTTTCAAGCAGTTTTTGATTTTTTCAAGTTTATCTACAGAAGGAAAGTAAATTATCTCAATATAAGATTAATCATCAGCAAAACTTTTTTTTTTAGTTTATTTCAAAGCAGGACTCAGTTTGACTAATCTCACATAGCCAGACCAATCTCCTTGGCACAGTGCTGGAGTAGAACTTGTTTTAACATCTGCACGTAGGCAGGCAAGCCCTGGTGTTAAGAAAAGGTAACCGCTGCTAGCTGGTTTACCGTTAACTACCCAGGTGCTAATTTTCCATTTTCAGCATGTAGGTTGCTAACCTGGCGGTTGTTGTGGTTTCCAGGGGATTTTGAAAATGCAAATAGCTGGCTGAAACAAGTGTCCAATGACAAGTTTATACCCACAGTTTACATCCAGTGACTCAGACTAGAATCAGACTCAGACATTTAGCAAAGACAGTTGCCTTAAAAATTTGTGTTTTCTCAACCTTTTTTTCTTTTCTTTATAGTTCATGAATGAATCTTTGGAAGAATAAGCAGGAGAGGAAGTTTTCACAACTCATCAGTGAGAATTAGATTTTAATTTCTATTGGGTGAAAAGTGAGATCAATATTGTCTTTACAGCAGCTTTAAGAGGCAGTGAGGCTCTTTATTTGTAATGGATATCAGCGTTGTTGGTGTTGCGGAGTCCCATTGGTGAAGCCGAGTGAGCTCTCAGGTTCAGCTTCAGAGCAGCAGCAGTGAATTAACTTCTGGGTCATGTCGAAGTAGTTCAAACATGACGGGAAGTACCGGCAAAGATCAGAACCAGAAAAAAAAAAAGAGAAGAAGAAGAAAGTAAACAGTGCATGTCTCTCTTTAATTCTCAGATTCCTACGCTTACATGTGATACTAACTTGTGATGGTCATTAGAGAATTGAGTTAGAAGTGGAGATGAGAGTGTGCGTGTGTGTGTGTGTGTGTGTGTACAGGGATCAGCAGAAGCTCACAAAACAAATCACCAAGAAGTCAGGCTTATTTACTCGGCTTATTGAGCCCCCGCTACCCCCTGTTTCTGTGCAAGCTCATGTTTGTGAATGAGAGCGGCTGCAATTACTTAAAGGGACAGTTATTTTTCCTCTCACCTGCAGTGCTGTTTATCCATCTAGATAGTTTTGGTGTGAGCTGTCGAGTTTTTGAGATATCGGCCGTAAAGATGTCTGCCTTCTCTTGAATATGATGAAACTAGACGCCACTTGACCTGCGGTGCTCAAAGCGCCAAAAAGAGACATTAGAAAACCTCAACAGCAGCGTCTCTTTCCAGAAATCATGACCCAGTTACTCAAGATAATCCACAGACCTTTTTGAATTTAAGTTTCATGTAGGAAGTATTGGCTTTCTACCGAACTACACCACCATCTGTATCACTGTGCAGAAGGAAGCGTGCATCTATTCACGGACGAGAGGAGGATTCAATTAATGTTTACATTGCGCTGGAGTTCCCACTAGAGATATTCCAATATCATTTTTTTCTTCCAATACTGATTCTCATAGCTGAACTTTGTGTATCACTTGAAATCCAGTACCGATTTGATACCAGTGCATTTGAAAAAAAAAAAAACAAAAAACAACAACAAAAAAAACCCCGTGAATTTGCAATAGCTGCAACCAGCTATTGCTACATACATACACACACACAACCACTTGACCTCTGTGGCTAAAGTACAAGGAGGGTGACTAAGTCACATCAGTTGAGAAAGGAACTCTTTTTCAAGTCCAATGATGTCTGCCGCAAGACTTTATGACAAGTGTTTCATGATGCAAATGGAGCACAGCTAATGCGTAGGGGGTGTTTATAAGTCACTTATGATAAAGGAACTCTGATGAGTCCAGTGATGCTTCCCAAAAGAGTCTAAGACATATGGTTAATTAGTTTGGCCATGGTACATGAATCTGTTTCGAAGTTATGCAGCTTTTTGTTAGAGGTCTCTCCCACTGCCACACCCTCTTTTTGTCAGTTGTCCTTGGCTCATGACCACAAAATCTTGTGCGTGTCTGTGAATCCATTTGAAAGTTGTGTGTGATAGGTTACTCCCATTAGCCCCGCCCCCTTTTAGCCAATTGGCATGAACACAAACACACACCTTCACACATACCCACTTGATCTCCACGTCAAGGGACGAAAACTGTGGCTGCCACAGGATCGGAAATTTTTGTGGACCAACCAAACGACTGACAGAGCGACCAGTCCAATCCAGTTCACAATCACAAAAGAAAGACAACTCAAAAAGTCTGCTCCGGATTTTTACTGCAGTTCCCCACAAAAACAAACAAAATCAGAAAATAAAGATGGAAATAACAGCATCTGTATTCACAATTTAATAACTATTACTATACTATATTTTTTGTACAATATACGTACACACTGGATACTCAAGGTACTGTTGATCAGTCAGTCAGGTTTGGAGCGCTGGCCTTAGCTTCACCACTGGATTATTCCTCCTCCTGATACAGACTCCGAAGACCGTCTACTCACTACAATAACTTGAACTTTGCAGTGTGATATGATGCCGAGGTAAAGCTGGCGTTTATCTCCACCACTGACCATAAAATTTGGCGTACTACCTCCCAGCAGCAGCCAGTTTCGGGCTGATAACTTACATGGTATGGGATCAGATATCAATGCCTCATCTTAGGCAGCATTGGAGGCATTTTCTGATACTGGTATTGGTATCGGAACAATCCTGGTTCCTACATGACCTTGCTCACAGCAAGGTGTGCCATCTTCTGTTATATTCAAGTGATGGCAGACATCTCTATAGTTGATATCTCCCAAACTCTGCAACTCACACCAAAACAATCTAGATGGACATAAAGCACTACAGGTAAGAGGATATTGGGGTGAACTGTCCCTTTAACTAAACCAGTAAGTGTTTTATTATTTTCTCATGTCCTGTTCTGCACACTCTTACTGCTGCTGGTCCAGTAATGTAGTCTGAGCTGTTGCAGTATGACCTCAGCTGGGTTACCCAGGGGTAGAAGCTATCTGGTTCGAGACCATACTGGGAGATCCCGTGTTGTGCTTTGGGAGCTGTCTGCCCGCCTCAGAGGCCCACATGTGGTTATTGTAGTGGCAGCATTTAATCTCCGTAAATTCCTAACGGAGATGGCCGGGGCTACAGGTGGTTTGAGTTTGGCGCTGCAGAGGAGAGAAGCATCTGGCTTCAATCAGTACGTGTCAGACCAGAGTGACCGAGCCTACTAAGGACGTGAACAACATGAACACCTATACACCTATATAATCAATGATTATTGTCTTCATAATATTCAATTCAATATTAATACGTTTTTTTTAAAGGACCAATGTGTAGGGTTTAGTGGCATCTAGCTTGCAGATTGCAACTGCACTCTCCCTTTCCAAGAATGTAGAAAAACCTACAATGGCCAAGAAACTCACGCAAAACATGACGGGCCGTGCCTTGAACCAATGTTTGACTTGTCCATCATGGGCTACTGTAGAAACATGGCGGTGCAACATGGCGACCCACACCTTCTGTAGATACATATTCTGCCAGTAAATCTCTATAAATCTCATACACTGGGCCTTTAATTAATTGATTAATCAGTTTATAAATGGTGGGAAAAGGCCGATCACAGCTCCCCAGAGACCAAGATGTTTTATCTGACAAATAGTCCAAAACAGAGCTTCATCAATAGATTGAAAAATAACTGGCAGCTATTATAATAATCAAACAGTGCCAAATATACTCTGGTTCCACCGCCTCAAATGAGAAGATTTGCGTCCTGGCTTTGTCATACATCACTGTAAAGGGAATATTTTCAAGTTTGGGACTTGTGGTATAATATGACTGTGAGATTAATCAATAATGAAATTATTTTTATTTGCATATCTAGTCCAAAACCCAAAAACATTGTATCTATGGTGATATAAAATGGGGAAAAGGCAGCAAATCCTCACATTTGAGAAGCTGGAACCTGCTGATTTTTTCTTTTTTCTTTGATAAATAATGTAAAATATCAATTAATTATTAACATAATTGTAAATTTAGGCTGCAAGTGATAATTGTTTTCATTATATATTAATCTGCTGATTATTTTCTTGATTAATCAATGAATTATTTGGTTCATAAATTATTTCAAATTATAGTAAAAATGCATTAGACCTTGCCTAATCCAAGATAAGTCTACAAATTGCTTCTTTTGTCTGATGAATAATCCAAAACCCCAAAATATTTAGTTTCTGGTGATATTAAACGGAAAAAGTAGGAAATCCTCACATTTGAGAAGAGGAAAATGCTTTTTTGCTTGATAAATTCAACAAATAACTATTCGTATGATAGTAGACTAGGGCTGCAAAAATTCAGTTTATTATCTGTTGATCATTCTCTCAAAATGATTTATTATTTGGTCTAGGCTATAAAATGTCATAATATAAAAACTGACCACTAGATCTCCCCAGAGCCCAAGATGGTGCTTTCGAATTCTTCGTTTCATCTCACAAATAATCCAAAACCCCAAAATATGTTATTTATGGTAATAAAACAGGAAAAAAGGCAAGAAACCAATGAATGTTTTATTACTTTTGCTTGATAAATGACTTAAATAATTTATTGATTGTTGAAATTAGACATTAACATTACTTTCTCAATTAATTTATGCATAATTTTGTAAATAAAATGTTAGAATATAGTAAACATGCCCATCACAATTTCCTATAAAGCCAAAGAAAATGTTATTTTATCCGAGCTCGAGTCCAAAGATACTCCGCTTGCTGACTTAAGACAAAAAAATGGAACAAATGCTCAACCCTGCTTGAGACTTTCTGTGTGTCTCCTCTCTCTTTCCCTTTGTTCATCTTGTGATTGATACAAGCTGAAGCTGCAGCACATCACAGAGCTCACATGTGATGATGTTTGTTTGTCAGATGTGGGAAACAGCCATAGGACATTTTCGGGGTTCATATGGTTCTGCGACACATCAGAAGTTGCCTGTCTCAGCAGGTTTGTCATGCAGAGATAATATAGACTACGTGTTCCTCTTATTCAGGAATGTATTTAATGTCTTTATGTCTGCTACAAAGATGGAGAGAAGAGAAGAAGGGTTTTTCTCCCTGCAGTTTGTCACATGTCAGATTTGAGAATTTGTCTTTTCTCTACATTTTCATGATGAAAAGCCGCAGTAGACGACCATTCATTCATTGGAAGCCGTAAGGTCCGTGGATATAAGTCTTCAGACATTAAAGCTCTGAATTGAATTTATGAGTCTGAGTAGTGAACCCAGCCATCTCCGTCATTAGCAATGTGTCTCCTCCTCCTCCTCTTCGTCTACAAACTCTATCTTTCATTTGAATCAGCTCACTCCCTGCGTCGCAGCAATCAGCACTAATCTGACATAAACTGTCTGCTGGCACCGGCAGACAGATTCTCTGGAACCTTAAGTGATTAAGATCTGATCATGTTAGTTTATTCAGCATCTTTGATGATTTCATTTTTAGCATCCTCGTTTTTTTTTTTTTAATCAGTTAATTGTAATTACTGTCTAAATTTATAATATTACCACTGAACACTTTGAACATGTGAAAGGAGATCAAGATTATTGTCCTGACTTCCGTTGGCTGCATTATGACACTGTCAGAAACCTGTCTGTCATCCTAACACTTTAGATTGATGCGCTGCAATCACGTGAAATATCTCAACAACTATTGGTTGGATTGCCATGAAATTTTGTACATACATTCATGATCTACAGAGGATTAACCTCTCTGACTTTAGTGGTTTGCTGACTTTTTCCTTCAGCACCACCTACAGGTCAGAATCTCAGTTTGTCCCATGCTAACATGTGAAACTGAAACGGTGAACACGGCACACATGTTAGCTTTGTCATTCAGAGCATGTTAGCATGTTGACGTAATTGCAGATGGGTGACAGTAACCGACCACTGAGACCTCGACCATCATAACATCCTGACGCTGTTGGTCCATGCACTGATGTTAGCCAGCCAGTTAGGTGAACCCAAGACTTTTCTGCAGGCTGCTGTTAGTGTGCATGTTTCAGTTGTGCTATTGTTTTCTTAGCTTAGCTTCGTCAGTATAGCTAGCTTTCTAACTTTAACTTTAACTTAGTTAGAGACATGTGGTGCAGAGACGAAGACTCTCTTAAACCAGCATGAGGATGTATGTTGGACGGTTGCCTGGCAGGGATGTGAGACAACATTGAAGCAACAATATCATCGTCCATCACAATATTTCTCTGTAGACACTGTCCTATGCTAGTTCAGTAGACATTGCCCAAACGTCGACATTAGCATTTAACTCAGACTCTTAGTGGGGATTCAGACCAAAAGCAGCTCTGCATTAAAACACTGCACGGGGCTGCATGGATGGTGGTGTGCCGCCATTGACTATGCCTGCCTTGAGCAGTTGCAAGCATGTAGGGAGGGTGGAGCTTGTGCACTCATAGCCCATGCTCACAGGACCGCATTTATGCAAATGAAGCAGAAATGTTCCCTCGTGAGGATGGTTATTTCAGCTCATGGACACTGTTCTGTGCACTCGTATCATACGCACATTCCTGGTTTATATGTGCATGTTTTCTGAGACCAAACGCCAGACTTATCAAACACAAAATTCTGCGTAAAGTTTTGTTGCCACAGTGGCAATTATTTTACCTTTTGTGACAATGATGGTGAGCATAAACAGCAGAGATGCAGCGCAGCAAACGCAGTGCCTTGCCAGATGACATTGTGTTGCAGCAAAAGTTGAGTCAAGTTAAAAAAAAATTTGGGCGACAGCCTTGCTTTGGCACACCCACTGCGCTGCTTCATTGGCTCCATTAAAATGAATGACAAGGCTGCTTTTTTCATGCTTCAGTTTTGTTTCTACCAATTTGGTATTATGGATTGCGGACTAAATTCAGACCACTTTATTGCTGCAACAAAACTCCTCGCCTCCTTTCAAGAGCAATCCTTAAGTTCACTCAACAATTAGCAACTTTGCAAGTAAAGTTTAAGGTTGGTGGTTGGATATTGCTTACAGAAATGCACCTTGGAAGTTGTAGTTGACTCTACGCCTTATGTTTTAATGTACACAGGCCTGTAACTTTGTGGCTTTATGCCAAAGAACCAGAAACATCTTTTGTACTAAAGAGCATGTCAGACGCATTTGAATCCCGACACCCTCTCTATGCAGAAAATGAACAACTGTTGGTGTCCTAAAGACCTGTCAGTCCTCTGCAGCGGGCGCCGGTTCAACTCCCACCTGCAGCCCATTTTCTGCGTGTCATCCCCCCTCTCTCTACCCTCTTTCCTCTCCTATCTTCATCTGTCTCTTTCAAAATAAAGGCAAAAGCCCAAAAAAGAAAAAAAAAAAGGACCTCAGACGCTCAGAATCCATTAATACATTCAGTAAGATAATTAGAGTAGAGTGAATTGTGACAGCCTTAATTTGTGGCCATTCATCAGACCAATAGTCACTGTCAAAAAATAAAGTTTCAAAATCAGTCACATTTCCTCTAGATGACAAACACATGCTTTCTGGCAGAGGAAGATCATGTGGTCACTTGCATGACAGCAGCATCCTGCACACTCGCCCGGAGAAAAAAAAAGTCTTGAATGTGGTCCATGAAAACACAGATCCACAGATTTCTGTCTTATATGATGATGCAGATAGCCTTGTTCACCATGTTTTTCTCATCAGTGTTTATCTCATATTGTTTACCCCTCCTGGTTAACGCTTTATCTGATGCGGTAAAGGTGCAGATTTTCACACATGCAACAAATACGGATGTCTGCCTACCAGCTAACACTTACCTCATAGTTTACATTTCCAGTTTGACTGTGTGACAGTTTGAGACTGTGGTTTAAAGTTCACTAAACACTGATCTCACCCTGTTTATCTGTCAGACAAAGTCAGTGCAGCATCATTCCAGAAAACCTGTGACACAATATTCTGTATGTATATTGCATCTATTCACCAAACATCTTAAGAATAAAAGTGACTCCAAAGAGCGAGGAGAAATGTTAGGGCATGTCAGTCCTAACCTAAGTCTAAGTTTTGTCACTTCAGAGAGGCTTTTAAACAGGTCCTAAGTGTGAGAGAAGTCAGAGGCTGTCCAGTGGATTCCCCAAGTCACTAAGACCTGCTCACAGTCTGTATTGTCCTACATGTGTCTTATCGCATCAATATTCTGTAAAAATGAACATTTAAAACCTTGTTTTGATGCCAGTCATTTAATAAGGACTGAATCGGCTCACCAGCAACAAGCTGAAACAACCCAATAACAACAGAGATGACAGTGATTTGTGAAAAAACTGCAGTTTTAGTAGGGTTGTTGTAGCATGTAGTTTACAATACTGCTAAAACGATTAACAGTGCCTCAACCAATACTTTGAAAAAAAAAAAAAGAAGCACAAACTGATAGACGATGACATTAAAGAACGCTTTTTTATTGCTGAGGCAAACTCAGCAACAATAGACTTGAAATTGACCGATATATTAACTGTTAACAGTTTAAAGTATACTTAAATATATATGTATGTATATAAATAAATGCAAAACACAAAGCAATGCATAAATTTACAGAACAAATTCACATAAGAAGTCAATGTAACTGAACTACGCTAAAGTCTGCTCCCGAGGGCAACTATGCCAATAGACAGCTCAAGTGGCACCAAAATCTGCTTTTGAGTTGGTTGAACTTAAGGACTGGTCTCCACATTGGTGCTGGGTTTTGGTGGCCAACCAGTTTAGTGCTGATAAACTTGGGAAATCTCAGCCATCTTTTAGAGTTAATCATCAAACCAAAATCCACTTTTCAGACTCTTTGACACTTCATTAAGTGCTCCCTAAATAATGAGCAACTGATATTAATGCATAAATAAAACTCATTTCATGACCATCGTTGGATCATCCAGTCAATCAGTCACTGTAGACGAGCTATTAGGCTCATTCATGAAACATGATATCGTCTGTAGCAACATGGGTCAAGCCGGCCCCTTTTCTCAGCATAGGAGTTGTTTCTTACTCACAGTTGCTTTCAACAGATTTCTAATGAGATCATCAGAGGAAACACTTACCTAGAAATTTAAGTGTCATTTACTCCCACCAATAAGATCCTCTGTGAGTTACTCAGATGAGGAAACACAAAATAGTCTTAGCTCAAGGTCCTCTTAATAGTTTTTTTCTCTGTGCTTTCAACTACATCTCACAGTCTTCATCAGCGTGTATGGTTGTCTATAGAGGGAAAGCGTGACCAGTCTCGGTTCAAAGATGGTTTTTAGTGTCGCACGTGACTGTCCTCCTTGATGTTTCTCCGACCATCTACTTTGACATTCTTGTTGTGATCAGCATGAAGTTCATGCCTCAATAATGACTTTTTTTTGACAACAACCATTGAATGAAGACATGAATACAACATTTGTTACTACATGTGGATAACTACAGGAGCAGAGTAACGGCCAATGTACTCAGGATCTTGCAGCAGCTGTGTTGTGACCACATTGTGGCCATATTGACTTTGAAAACAAGTGACGACAGAGATGGTTAGAAGCAACAAAAGGTTTTCATATTCAAATACAGTCACAAAGCATCTAAATGCCCTGCAAATATGTATTAATGCTTGTAAAACACAAAAAATGTCGGCAAAACAACTTTATGCTGTGTTATAAATGTGGCCGCTAAAACATTTCAGTTAGGGTTAGGGTTAATGTAAGTGTATGGATGCGAATGATGCTTTGGTCATTCGACGTGACAAGTTTTCGTGCAAATTAGTTGAGTTGAGAGCTTCGGTGTGTATCTCTGCATTCAACTGAAATGTGTTGTGGAATCTAGATTGGCATGATGGTTTGGCAAATAAACATCTCTGCGGGTCTTTGCAGAGTAGGGCACTAAATCAAACCACAGGTCACAGCGTCTCACAGAAGGACCAACATGCGTCGAGACCACAATGTACAGAGCTGAGCATCAAACAAGCTGATTTGTTTTTCATCAGAGTGACAGTTTTTGATTTAGAATGTGTCAGTTGGATGGATTTTGTCAGTGAAACTTTAAAACTTGTTCTGTTTTTGAGGCAAAATAAATGTGACTGCCACAGCACCCATAGTATGGGAAACTGATGCTGTGGTTTGCCAAGTGGAAATTCATGTGGTTGTCGGGTTAGTCAGTGCATGTGAAAAGCTCCACAAACAATCAGACGTCACTCTCTGAACATCGACAGACACTTGCTTGAGAAATGACAAAGATGCATTAAGGACATCAAAGCGCATTTAGGCAAATAGTAAATTGGCTGACAGTATTAAAAATCTTGGCTCACACTTAATTTGAAGGAGTGTGCGTAAGACTGTCACTACACTGTCATAACCATGTCATGACACCTGTCATGAACATTAAGTTGACATTGTTTGAGATGTCTTTGTTATGACAACTTTCTAATATTACTCAGGCCCAAAATGTTTAGCAGCAAGTAAACTAGCTAATCGCTGTGTCTATCACCTTTGTACTGTACTCTGTCATCAAACTGGCTCTATAACATTTAATGACCATCTTTATGACAAGTCCTAATGGTACCACTGTACTTGAAGATCAGGTAATTATTCATGAAACCATTACAAAAGCATTTGAAAGTGTAATAAAAGTTAATGATATCTTTATGACAAGTCCAAAATGTACCGTTCAAATAAACTGAGTTCAAGGAAAATATTCATGACACACTTATAATCCTCTTATGACAGCCAGAGTCAAAACCACCAAATCACATAAGACAGTATAATGCAATGTTAAAACAGGTTATGTTGTCTTGGTTAATGTCAGGTTGTCATAATGAAGACATTATTGGCTTGATTAATGTTGTCATAACACGGACTTCTCAAACAATGTGAACTTAATGACAACTGTCATAAACAATCATAAAGATGTAAAGTTCATGACACGGTTATGTTATGACAGTGTAATCATTACACTGTCATAACCATGTCATGACACCTGTCATGACCATTGAGGAGTCATTATGAATGTTCACGACTGGTGACATTCAGTAATTTTTAAAGCAAAGTTGACATTGTTTTAGATGTCTTGTTATAACAACTTGACATTAATCAAACCAATAATGTCTTGTAGATTAGCAACAATAAACTAGCTAACTGTTATCTGTCCATCACCTAACTCTGTAAGCTTATAACCCAGCTCTGAAAGATGTAACCTTTGTATCCTGTCATCAAACTGCCCTTATAACATTTAATAACATCTTTATGACAGGTCCAAATGGTACAACATTACCTGAAGTCCAGGAAATTATTCATGACACACTTATAATGGTCCTATGATAGCCAATGTCAAAGCCAACCACATGTGCCAGTTTAATGTCATGTTAAATCTAAACAGTTTCTTTAAGTTTGTTAATGTCAAGTTGTCACAACAAAGACATCTCAAGCAATGTCAGCTTTGCATTAAAAATGACATAACTGACCGAATGACACTTAATGACAACAGTCATAAACCTTCATAAAGACTCCTTCATGTTCATGAAGTGGTTATGACAGTGTAGTGACAGTCTTATGCACACTCCTTCAAATAAAGTGCTATCAAAATCTTGATCAGAAACTCTGTGAGTAAAAGTCTAGAAACAATGCTGGTCATGGTGGCCGTCAGCTACAAATACTGTTGTGACTGTGAGCCAAAATGTAATTCAGACATGACTTGAGTTCAAAGAGAAAGAGTGGCAGCTTCTGGCTGTGTTTCAGCTGCTCAAATGTGAAGATTTACAGCTTTTCTTTGTCTTATGTGATAGTAAACTGAATATCTTTGTGAGCGTGACTGTTTGTCAGACACAAAAAGCTATTTGAAAGCGTCACCTTGGGGCATTTTCCATGATTTTCTGACCTTTTATAGAACAAACGAGATACTGAAATTATTCATGATTTGCAGCCTTGTACGAGTACTTTGTGGTCTGCCAGTGTGTCCACATGTTTCACCATCCATTCAGTGTCAAGACTCTCTTAGCCAAGCTTATTTGTAATTATCAGAATGACATAAAACTTGTGTTTTCTGTTTTATGATATGTCAGCGTTCAGTTTAAAATACTTAACTTCTCTTGACTCCGCAGTAGTTTTTAGCACTGTTCTTATCAGGGCAGTGTCACATGAAGCTAATTAAGATGAAGACAAGCTCATGCATCTTGGGTGCATGAAGAAGTGACTGATCCGATGTCAAAATATAGCTCATCGTGCAGGAAGTTGCACTCAGTGGATAAACACAAAACAGAAGAGTATATATTTCCTTGTAGAACTGTGCTGGTGAAATGAAGGTTCAAAGATTTAGCCCCCAAGCCTGCGAAACCACAAAGGCCACCCACATGACTCGGTTTCATGCACTGCTGCCTCAACCCCGCTACAGATGTGTAGCTGATTCTGCTGTCTCTGCAGCATGTGGCAACTGGGAAACTGTCACTTGGTTGCAAGGCGAAAGAAGTTCATTCTCAGGTAAAGCCGGTGTGGTTTATAATACCGGTGATGGCATTACTGACATCAGTGAGAGCTGATGATAAAATGTGTTTTTTACCCTGAAGTCTGAGCGAAAGCATCTAAAGAGATGCATTACGATTTGGTATTCTGTGTGTTCAGTATAGATGTGAACAGGAAGTATGAAATGGCATTCAACAAGGGGCCCCAGCTGGAATCCAACCAGAGGCACTGGGGTTATATGGTATGCATCTTAACCAGTCAGCCACTGGATGCCCCATCTATTCAGGTTGGGTGATTGGACGAATATATTGGCTATCTACAAGTCGTCGTTCTTCTCTCTTGGGGCAATTTTTTGACGTTTCATTTTGCTAATTTAATGCTCATTCAGCAGCAGTGCCAATGGCCCGTTGATGGACTGACAGTAGCTGGATGTAAAATCTTAACATATATCGTGCAACCCTGATATCTATAATGTTTATTTCTACATCACTTAAATTTTGAAAGTTGAATTGAAACATGAAAAATAAAAATGAAACATGCAAAAAAATGTGCCTTTTTTCCACTGACTGCCTAAAAACAAACCAGAAGCAGGGCATTTCCAAAGCCAACACTGTCTAGTCTTCTTTGAAGCATGTCAGGTTTACGTAATTCTAGCTTACAAAAACAGTTAAAGCTGGAATAATTCAACTCAGTAAAGGCTAACATTTCTCAAAAAAATATCTACCATGTACTTAGTGCATTTCACATGCAAACAGCTGAATGCAAATTAAAGTTATCTACTTTTTTTTAGCCATGCTAGCGACATAGTTCAAGCAATAGTTCATAGTTCTTTGCCCCCCGTATAAAAAATAAAATAAGTAACAGAGGATGAGCATGGGTCAAACACTCGACTTTCACACGGTAGACCAGCGTTTGTTTTCTGTGTGAAGGTAAGTTATTTTAACCCAAACCATGATGTCTTCTTCTGCTCTGCCTTTCTCAAATATCCCACGCTTGTCACAGGAAACGGAACTACAGAGCTACCATGTGTAGAACCGATCACATTGCGAGCTTCTCGCCCTGGAACATGACAACAGCTGTAGCTCCACTGTGAGCATGTTAGCATCCTGGTGTTAGCATTCAGCTCAAATCACCAAACCAAAGCATAACCTCACAACACAGCTATAGACATGGCTGCAGACTCACGCTAGCAGTGTGGATTTAGGGTGGAAATCGCTGGTCAGTCCACCACTTTAGTCTGGACTGAAATAGCTCAACATCTACTGGCTGGATTGCCGTGAAATTTGACACATTCATGGATTCCCAGAAGTTGAATCCTGTTGACTTTGGTGATCCCATGAATTGTCCTCTTTTGGGCCACCAGCAGGTTTACTACAGGGCAGTTTGTTGCCCTCCTGTGTCTTGGTTAATCTATCAAACTTTTGTTTTGTGTACACTGAGCATCACAGTGTCATAGTGCTGCAAACGTGGCTGTAAACCATCAGCCTTGTCATAGTAAAAATTGCAATTAAATTATAATGAATAATGTCTCTTGTATGTAATGATGACTGTCAGCAGCACACATCCCGGGTTGGGTTCTGCCACAGAACTGAGTCATCATTGAATCATTATGTCTCTGTCTCTGCCATCGCTGCAGACGGGGGAAGTGAGAGAGAAATAAAAGGAAACTCAAGGTTGCCAAGGTGATGCCTCTGCCAAACGTTTTCTGTTCGCTGACTGTGATTATGAAGTCATCTCCACAAGTTCTTATGGTTTTAGCAGTAACATGCAGAACTTAGCTTTCCCTCTCTTGTTCTTGAAATGTGGGTAAATACACAAAACGTGTTGGTGTGTTGCTCTTTTTTAGGTTGTAAAAGTAAATAGTTAAGATGCTCTGTCCAACGTCAACCGTGTGTCTTGACTTTTCTTCTGAAAAACCATCTCTGTGAAGTGTTTCAGCACCTAATCTTTCTGTAAGTGGCCTCTAAGCTTAAAAAATAAACACAGAGGCTTTCAGAGTGAGATAAGTGCAGAATAATCCCCGAACTTCAGCTGACAACATACAGACACTTTGTACAGAAACTGATATCTGTCATAAAAGAGCTTCAAATAAACAAGACAACCGGGAAGGTGCGACATCACATGTCATACCAGCTTATGTTTGGTCTTAACCCTTCCAGGAAGGTCAAACCACACACACAGATGCACTGATCACATAAAAGCATTCTGCACATGTTTCACACTTCATCACCCGTCACTACTTTTCCTCAGGATCTTACAGTTTGAGCATGTTCACGAACATCCTCTGGTATAATTGTTAACATACTGAGGAAATATTGAAGATTGAAGAGGAAGACATTTGCTTGATGGGTTGCACCAACAAAAATTCCTTTTTTTAAACCCAATTAAATCATGTCTTGACTTAAAATTGTGTCGCACCAAACCTTAACACTAGCTTTAAATTAAGAAAGGTTGCATTTGAACCTCTCTTTAAACCTCAGTGTAGTTTTTTACTCTAAACCTAGATTAAATTTAATTCTGTACCAAATGTTGATGATGTACCAAATGATGTGTCTCTTCTTTCTTTCACTTTCACAGTTAATCTGTTTAAACAGTCTGCCACTTCCTGCCTGTCTCTTTTCTTCTTTACTGTGATGTTGTCTGTTTTTCACTCTATTATTTGCCCCTATTGCTCCATTAATCCAATTTTTGTGAAACGAGGAGAAATAAGAGCTTCTCTGCCGAGCCATCATGAGTAGGTTAACTAGGCTAGCTAACTTTTTAAGTAGCTATCAACCAATGTAACCTTTTAGCTATCTAGTAAACAGTGTAACATTTCGTTAACGTTTTAGCCATCTAATGAACAATGAATTAATTGTTCTAGTTAAACTTTTTTTTAACTAGTGCTAGCAAACATTGTAACGTGTTGTTAAAGAATACAGAGCAGCTGGAAGTTAAAAGTTTTTTACCTCTTTTATAACTACAGGTACAGACAGCACTTAAATTCACTTTTTATTTATTTTAATTTGTTTAAGGAAGGATCTCCATACTGATTAAACTCTATTTAACTCTGGATTACTTAACTTTAAACTTAGTTTTGCTAAGATATGATTGTTAGATTAAATTAATCTTTGTTGGTGCAACCCAGTCAGTAAATTTGTTCTAAAATTGTAGCCTAAACTTCACCACCACTTTTATCGAACATTAAGTTCCGCCTTTCTCCGCAGACAAACACAGATTATTAGTTATTCATAGGAATTTATCTCTTCAGTCAGCCAGACTCTGTCCACAGATAGTTTGTTGGTGCTGAGGTATTTTTCAGTCATGTGACTTCTGGCACTGCACAGTTGTTGTGAGGCATCTGGGGCAAAGAAGACGGAGGGGGAGGAGGAGGAGGAGGAGGCAGCAGGGAAGACGGAGAGGCAGAGGAGAAAGTGTAAAGGAGGTTGCTGCTGGTGAAAAGATTGGGAGGTCCATTTCAGAGAATTTGTAGAGGGAGGGGAGTGCATTTTCTCCAGTTTGAGGAAAAACAAGGAGAGGAGTGAAGAGTTCAGGGGTTCAAAGAGAGAGCAGACAACTACTGGTTCTGTTTTTCAAACAGTTGAGATGGTTAGTCATGTCTGCAGCTTCTCTATTTGATATTACGATGGTCAACAAGTTCTTCTGCATGAATATGTTTTTCTCAGCGGCTGCCAAAAGCGTTTCATGACTGTTCCACCTCAAACAAACTCCAAGTGTGTGCGTGTTTGATTCGGTTCATTAAGGTTTTGTGAAAGTTGTGAACTAAAGAACCGAGCCGAGCCCCTCCGGAAAAAGACGTTCTCTGTTCGCTTCCAAGTCGACTCATTAGTAGTGGGAAAGCAAAACAGACCAACCAGAACTGTGTAATGGCAGATATTAAATTCATCTTCTTATCGTGAACTGTCAAAAAGCGATCTCCCAATCTGTCAAAGCCACGTATTAGTGGCTATTTTGTCCAGTTTTGCATAACTTAGGGTTATTGTTGTGTAACAGCCTATTTTTACAAATGATTTATCAACAAAATACACCTTATATCACACAATTGGATGACAAGATCCAGACCAGACCAACAAAGCAAAAAAAGCAGGTATGTAAACAGTTGAATGACATCAACAATCCATTGTTTATGATTGCCTAATCAATGCAATGAACAAGTGAAAACACATGAACGTTAATTTTTGGGATTAAGTTGGGACTGTCCGGAATTTTTCAGGATGTCTGGTCTCTTTGTCACTTTCTATATATGAGATTCAGTTGCCTTCTTGTTGAGTAATAATTCTCAGTAATTATTTCTTCATGAGAATTTCTTCTTCAGAGGCATTAAATTAACACACGGCACAGCGAAAGTTCTGCTTTCACCAGAATTTGATTTCCCCACATGGATCTGAGGGGACACGTACCAAAACCATCCAAAGGAAGACTTATGTGTCAGTCATATGACTAATTCATATTTACTCCTCTTGGTTCATTTGTAAAATACCAGTGTGACACAGTGCTGACCAGACCTAACAGAACACCCTTGGTCTTGAACCAAACTTGCAGGTGTGAAAACACCCATAAACTACTTGGTTGAGTTAAGGGAAACATTGTCTATGTGATTAAAAAACCCTACACAGTGATGGTCAACTTGCAGCCTATGGGTCGAATTTGGCCCTGATAAAAGATGCCTGATGACTATTTTCTAATTCACGTTGAAAATAAAGTGGTTAACATTTGTTTTTTCCCAGAAAGGAGGGACTGATATTCTAGTTTCATATGATGAGATAAATCAGGCTGTACAAAGTGCAGTAGGATCAGAGGGTCAGCTCTGCAGGGGAGGACGAATATCAGCTGAAGCGGAGCAAAAGTCACACGGAAATGAGGATAATTGTGATCCAATAAATGTGTATTTCACACTAAAAGAGCTTAAATATCCTTCTGTCCCTTTATGTTTTATGTTATTGAACCACTGCAACATTTTAGTGATTGCATGATGGAGCAGGTTCCAGCTATGTTTAATGTCGTATAAAATGTTACCAAGTTGCATTAAATGCAGTAAAATATCTGATTTATCTGTCAATACTTGCAGTGAGTTAATTTAGCTAATATTAGGGCTGCACAGTTAATTGCAATACTATCAAAATCGCAATATGGCACAGTCATCACATCACTGTGGCACAGTCAGTGTTAAAACTTTTCTCTCTTCCCAGAATTGACGTTTCCTTGAGAAGCTCCTTTGTTTTGGGTGTAGTTTTTGATCAAGAGATCCTTTTGTAAAACAGGATTTAGGTCTGTCTGGAGTTATTTCCTTGTTTTTACCAGTGTGTGCCAACCAAGACCCCGTAACGTCTTGCCAGAAAAAACATATAAGGAATACTTACGCACAAACACACACACACACACACACACACATACTTGTACTCCGCTGGGGCTCTCGCTACCTGCTAAGTGCTGATAGGTTCAGATCTGGAGGATGTATGTGTTTCTGTGTGTGTGTGTTTTACAACCATAGCACCAGAGCAATGCTGCATCTGTGCACCAGGCCTGTCCACCCCCACCGTCCCCACACCCCCCTCGCCTTCCTCCCAGGCCAGCGGCAGGCCAGAGCTATCCATCAAACTGGCATCATACAGGGAGCAGAGGAGCTGTGGCGTCTGCCTGGGGCAACGTGTTCACATTAACCTCTGCAACAAGAGGCCAACGCGAACGGCCACACTGGTCAGGGTGCTCCTCTCCCAGACAGAAGTTTCCTGGGAAAAATAGTGTCTACTTGAAAAAAAAAATCTCAAAAAATGAAAATAATCTAAAATGGCAGCGGTCAGTAATATTTGGAACCAGCTTTAGACTTCAATGTCAAAACAAGCTCACAGGGAAAAAGAGCAAAGAAAGTTTATTTCTCTGTGAAAGAAAATACGATATTGATCGGGAGTCTGTGTCATCAGATAATCAATATTAGATGACTCATATTGGAAATTGCAGCAAATACAATTGATCTGGATATTCCCAGAATCCTCATTTGGGATCTCATGCAAAAAAAAATGCAATTTGTAGTCCCTGTACCTTAGGATGGGTATTGCTGTCAATTCTGATACTGCTTATTGATCCTTATTATAACTTTTTTGCAGAAATAACAAGCTAAATAGTTTCCTGAGTTACTGCATTTTGCTGCATTTACATTAGTTTTAGTAAAGCGAGCCCACACTTTTGAAGAATTTGCACTGTCAGCTGTTTATCTAATGTTACATAAATACTGATGGCAGTATTGGTTGTCCAGGAGCTTATCGATATTTTGGTACTGACCAATCAGGAACTGGTACTGTAACGTAAGTTAACTGAGGTATGTAACTTAAACACAAGGTCCCTAAATTACTGTACATCACTTAATGTAGCTTATCTTAGGTATGTAATGTAACTTACTGTACATCGTATATAAATTAACTTAGGCATGTAAGTTAATTTAACGTACTTAACATAACATACTTAACTTACTTCACGTACATAACGTAATGTAACTTAGATATATAACTTGACATAACTTACTTAACTTACTGTACATCATGTATGTAACTTAACTAAGGTACACAAGTTAACTTATGTAACAACTCACATGACATGCATAACTTCATTTACATATGTAACTCAACTTTCATGACTAACATACTTAATTTAACTCAAACCATGAGCTTTTCTTAAACCTAACCAAGTAGTTTTGGTGCCTAAACTGACAAACACTGACTATTTCACCACATTAAACCTGTGACGACGAAGGTCTGGTACGCCTGTCGCTGGCTCTCTCCAAAGGTCATTGACCTATTTTGTCGTTTAGGAATGGGGAGGTTTTGCAAAACTCTACTCGCGTATTGTGCTTGTGAGAAGAGCAGAATCAAGTTAGCAGCAGAGGGGAAAAACACTTGATTGTGAGACCAGTCCATGAGACAAATTTTTTTAATGGCCTTGGATGACTTTTGTTCAGTAATGGTTGGGGAAGAAACTAAAGTGGTCTGAAACTCTACGTCTGCCATCACGTCATTACAATCTTGTATAAATTAGATGTTTATCTTTGCCAGTTTATCTCCCTCATTTAGAGTGTTCAGTGTGAGCGTGTTTGTCCTGCGTGTTGTTTGTCTTTACTTTTCTCGAGTAGCCTTGAAATAACAGCAGAGAGAGAAAACATCAAGGGGTGTTTTGACCCGTCTTGAACACATTTGTGTGTTTGACAGAGAGGGAGTGTGTCGACAGGGGTGGCATTAACCCCCGCTGAGGACATGTCCACAATAATGTGGACACGCTGAAAAACAGAAACACTAACTTGATTTTTTTTCTTTCCCTATATGTGTATTTTTTATTAGCCGAGGAAACACAGAGCAGTGAATTATGCCCACTGGAATAACAGCTCTCTTGTTCAGTGCGTATTTGATTTATCACTGCATTTTCTTGTTTTTATGTGTGGATTATTATCTGATCAACAGTAAAAATTTATGGCAGTAACATTAAATCATCAAACATAATGTATATACTGTGTAAGTTTTAACATGTTACAATCGGGTGTGAGAACTGTGCAGGCTTCTCTCAGAAAATAACTGTTTCTGTTGTTCTTTTCCTTTTCAGTGTTTGCTTATGCTTAGTAAGTGATGTATTTACAAAACACCCCACAACTAACAATTACATTAATCTGCTGTTATGATCCACACCAAGTATTTGTTTCAGCATCTGTATAAAGCAGACATGGACGTGTTTCTGTTCTCAGCGCTGCTGATTCAACTGTAGCCTAGCATACTTCAGAAGTCCTGCATCCAAATCTTGTTGTTTTTACATTTTATTACATATGAGATTAAACAAACAAAATATAACAGGATTTAGAGGTGCTTATAGATGTATTTTTAACTTTGGGCAGAGCCAGGCTAGCAGTTTTCCTCTTTATGCTATGCTAGGCTAACCACATCCTAGTTCTGGCTCGATATGTCGTACACAGACATGAAAGTGTTCATCGTTCTTCTCGTCTAACTGCTGGAAAGAAAGTCAATTAGTGTACTTTATAAATGTCAAACTAATGCTAATTCTCGCTCTCTGCGCTGACCGCTCTGTGCTGGAGGTTTCAGGTTGTGTTTCCTGCATTTTTGGGAAAAATGTGAAAACACCTCTCTAGTGACACCCTCAAAATACAAATTAGCTATTAAAGAAGTTGACTTCTGCGCACTTAAACAGCTTTCTGAGCTGTAAAATAAATAATATCAATGTACCGTGATGAAACACGTTAATGCTGGTGTTAATATTGACATTTCCTATCAAATTTTGATGGCTCAACATGCTATCTACTGTTTTAAATCATTCTGAACCTTGCTTGTTAGCTTGTAATGGGCAGTGGCTGAAACAGCTAATGCTAACTCATGCTTTTTGTACTGACAAGTCTGCTCTGTGCTGGAGGTTTTAAGTTTCTTTGCCTCTATAAGCATAAGAAATCCAGCTGAACGTTGAATCGATTTTAAGGAATGCCAATTTCCCTCAGAGAGAGTGAACAACCCTCTCTAGCAGACATAGTTTGACAGATACACTCATTTAGTCACTGTCAGATATTATAGGAAACATAAAGATAGGGCCTGGGTAGCTGTAGAGAAGTGTGGTTACACTTTAATTTTTCATTCAAAGCCGGATGCACACAACACTTGCTGTAATATTTAGAATCTGAAATGCAAAGCTGGTGACAGTCAAACCAAAGACAACATACAGTTTATCTAAAAGCTAAAGAAATTTTCATAGCCTGAAAGACAAGTCCCCCGCAGCAGTTGTAGCTAACGTTAGCATGTTTGCAGCTATTTTTTTTAAATAGCTAACTTAACCCTCCATGGACAACAAAACTTTAAGTGAGGCGTCAACATCTTCATCAGCTTTTGTATGCGATTAATTAGCTAGTTGGGTACGTTGTTGTTGGAGATTAGTAGGCTGTCTTTGTTTTGTTTTTTGTTTTGTTTTTTTTGGTTGGCTTTGCATTTTTACTAGCATTAGCCAACGCTCTTACATTTTTGTTATTACGGAGAGAGTAAAGTCCCAAACATAAGGATCCATTGGGTACTAAATTCCAGGTACTGGTGCTACATCGGTTCAAAAGTAAACGTACCCAACCCTACATAAACATAAGAAAAACACTTTCTGAGTGGACAGGATCTTTCAGAACAATTTTCTGGGATCGCCTTGATCAGCATGACAGATAAAAGCAAACAGCGGGCTTAAAAGTACCATTAAGCTAATTCCATCTTATTTTTCCTCTAAATTAATTGCATCGATCCACCTAAACAGCAGACAGTGAGCTAGAAGCACTCTACCGTTCACGTCTTCTTTTACTGCTAATTAAAATTTTAGCAATATAAGTGGATAGCGCAGATCAATGTGTGTTGGTCCGTTAAGTGGGAGCATTAGTATCACTTGATTATTAAAAGCACACTAAACATAGCACAAATAAATTGCACTGTGACTTTGTAAAACTATAATTAGAGTATTATAGCCACAGTGTATGATGTTAATTATACGAAGCATGTTATTTAAGATGAGACATGTAGTTATTATTTTGTCAGTTCTCTGCACAGGATAAATGAGGACAACCCGCACTACTTTTTCCCCTGTTCATTGGATTCTCATTTGTGTCTCTTGTTTTCTTTTAAAGTCTTTATTTGCTTTCACTGACTTTGCAAAATAAACCCAAAATGATGTTTTAAGAGTTGTTGATTAGCAGGAATATGGTAGTGTAGCAACAGTATTTGCTCCCACTGTTTTCCTCACAGCGTGATGAGGCGTAGCATGATTATTTTTGCATGTTGCTTATTGAATCTGGAGGAAGGTCATCCTTTGACCCCTGGGTGTGTGTATTTTTAGTTCCCCTCCCAGAGGTGTTTGATCTATCCCAGAAGCCCCCCACTTCCCAGCTGCTCCCTGTATGTTAAAACTGTTGTGATCAGCAGATTTCACGGACGCAGTATGTGTATGTGTCTGCTGGATGGTTATGGTTAGGAGAGTGTCAACCACCCCTGCAGCATACAGAGAGGATTTTTTTTGGGGGGGATGAAAGCTTTGACAGTCGTCGGGGGGGATGATGTCATGCGTGGGTCTCAGCTTGTAAGCCTGCGTGTTTTCTGCACCGGTGAAAAAGCGGCACCCCAGAGAATACATCTGGAAGTTTCAGAGTGGAATCTGACACCGTCGAGCCCGTCGTGTTCAGTCAATGAATGAAAGGATGCTCGAAGAGGCGAGCGGAGAGGTGCCGGAATGGGTGGTCGCAGGGAAGGAGGGACGAAGATGAATGGAGGGAAGAAATAGTAGAGAGATGGATGATCTTTTTGACAGAGGGAGAACAAATTTATGAATGGGAGGAGGAGAGGAAAGAGATTAAATAGGGGGCTGGGTTGATGATTTTTATAGGATGGTGTTGGGCTGTTGTCTGCGTAAATTGGCACAAAATTTTGTACAGAGGGTGAATCCTCCTGACTTTGAAATGTCTCAGCACCTATTGTTTTTCACAGGCAGCAAAATAGAAAAGAATGGACCCAAAATGAAGACTTAGAAGAAGAGCAGGTGCAAGTAAATGTACATAGTCAGACAAGCACAGGTCACAACCAGACGAACGGTCCAACAGGCAAACAAATTCAAAAGGGTTGGCAGGAAATCCAGAGTCCAATAAATCAGGCCAGAAAGTCTAAAGGGCACAGCAGAAGTCCACTAACACTGGGGAACACTGGGCTATAATAATGGGATGAGGGAAGAAGCTGCTCTTCAGTCTGGTGGTAGGGCAGCAGATACTTCTGTATCTCTTGCCAGACAGCAGCAGGGCAAACGGGATGTGTGGGTGGGGAGGGCATTGTCTTTGAGTGTCCTTTGGGCTCTGCGCAGACACCTCATCTCCGCGATATCACTGATGCTCAGTAGATGGGTAGTGGGAGTCTTGCTGGGCTGTGAACATCTCATGCCAGTATGTGATGTTTCCTATCAGGATGCTTTCAGTTGCTTCTCTGCAGAAACTGATAGGGCGCGGGAACTTTTCCTTCTGAAGTTTTCGTAAGAAATACAGCCATGAGCCTCCTTTCTCTCTGTGATGTTGATACCCAGGAACTTAAAACTGGTCACTTGCTCCACCTCAGCTCCACTTGACATGGGGGTGCATCTTTGCCTCCTTTTTCAAAACTCAACCATTACTATTGGATGGTTTGAAATGAAATTTTGTACATGACCATGATTTCCACAGGATGAACTATGGCAACTTTGGTGATCCCTTAACTTTTCATCTAATGCCATCAGGTCAAAGTCTGAATATGTGCAACAACACTTTTATGACCAAATACCATCAAAAAAAAATAATAATAACATTGTCCTTCAGCCTCAGTTGGAATGTCTGTTTAGTGCTAATCAGCAAATGTTAGCGCACTAACACGCTAAACTAAGATGGTGAATATGGTAAACATTACACCTGTCACCTGCTAAACATCAGGCACCCATTTCACCAAGTTTTTGTTGCATGTAAGTTGTGTCTTGCAGCATGAAAAAGCATCCCTTTTTGTGTTAATTTTGAAAAGAAACACAATTCTTGTGATTTGATGAGCATTATAGAGGAATGTAGGACAAATGTATTTGTAATATCTGCATGACAAAGATTTGTTGTGCCATTTGCAGTCACCATTTGTGTAAGCAGTACTTGCAAAATGAGCTTGTGAACATTGTAATTTTGAGCTAGCATGCACTGCTGTGTATAGAGCCACTCAAATGACTATGGACCCATTGTATTCTCTCTAATCACGCTGCAGCTTGTCTAATTTATCTATATGTCCCTCTTCCTACAGATATTAACACCAAAACCCAACGGACTTTGGCCTCTGGCTTTCCCCTCTGCATATAAAGACACAAAAACGCCTACATTCATGACCTCTCGTGTCCACTTCACACCCACATACTGCACATTTGCCAAGAAATAAGCAGCGTCGGGGCAGGCAGCCAAATGAGAAAAAAAAAAAACTATCAGACGGTCAGCACGTGACTAAGACAGTCCTGGACGGATTAAAGAGGAAAGTGTGGAGCACAAAACAAAAAGAAATCAAACAAGAGTAGACAGTCAGAGGAGGATTATGGGAAATTGAGCTGAGGAAGAAGGGCAATGGAGAAAAAAAACAGATAAAGATAAAAGAAAAAAGGAGGAAATCTGGAAATATTTCAGTTTCATAACTTTTTTATGGCTCTGGCTGCCTGTGACCGTGCCAGAGCGAGACTATGAAGCTCCTCTCCTTTGCCAGTCGTGTCTCTCGTTAAACTCCAGCACATGGCGCTTTAAGGTCCGGGTCCCACCCAAAGACCTTTTTCCTTTGAGGGGTCAGACACTAATCCATCATAAAAACATTAGTTCATTCGTTCTTTAACTATGACTGATGTATCTGTTTCTGAGCCACTACAGATGTTTGCTTACTTTAATTTCAGAGGATTTATTTTAACTGTCAGTCTTGGATCAGCTGACTCGTGTTCCAGCTGATTAAGGTTGACTTTCAGGGGTACTTAATGACTTTGTTGCCCACAGGTGCTGATTTGCGTTAAGCTTTAAAGCTGCTTATAGTTGGTTAGATATGTTACAGATGAGCAGGTGCCAGTCGGGTGTGTGGTTTTACTGGGGCTGAATGAGGCTTTGAAGCCTACAGGTGCTGACTTTGGGGTCATTTTTATAGCTGGTTTGATGTCTCGCAGGGCCAGCAGGTGCTGGTCTGTGCAGCTCCCTGCCCCGAACTGGCTGTATCACACACATCTGACTTTTGCTACTTGGTTTGATGTCTTGCAGAATTGTTAAATGCTGAAATGGAGACGTTTTGGTTTTGATAACTGTGTCTAAGAGGGCAGCAGCAGGGTTTTTATTGTGGGTTGGTGTGGCTGACAGACTGCCAGGATCACTCAGGACCACATGGAGTTTGACCAGAAACAGACTCATTGGTCGGTTATTGTAGTCTGATGGCTGTGATGCTTAAACTAAATTAGATTAGAATTTTCTGGTGAGATTTTTTCTTATGATAGACAGTGAAATACATGGGCTGTGTATCTGTCAGTCCTTGTTTCTGTTGAAACAAAAGACTCTGAGGCTCTACTTAAGCCCAGTGGTGCTTTGATCTACATGAATGTCAGCATGTTAACATGCTCACAATGACAATGCTGATGTTTAGCAGACATGATGCTTAAGATGTCCACCATCTCAGTTTGGTATGTTAAGCTTAAACGTTTGCTTCAAGCTATGTCAAACCTGGCATGTGTCTTTTTAGCTAACTCATTGGTTGTCAAATGTTAGCTAGAAAGGTAATGTTAAGTTTAAAGGAGAATTCTGTAATATATTTAATGTAATAAATCATAAAAACAGTAGTATGTCATCGGGGATTAAGGAAACATGCAAAATTAAAATATTCACTTCACTAAACTACACACATTTTGTCCTTTGAAATTTTTTCTCTGGGCTGGAATAACTTCTTATTTACCCATTTCATATTTATTAGAGAGTTACTAGAGTTTATTACAGTTGATCTTTTAGAAGGAGTGGATGTTTATAATGGTTAGCTAACCAAGCTGTGTTTGATTTATATGTTGACATATTGACACATTGTTGGGGTGGATCATTAGAATTTCATATTACGTGACTTGTGACCTGCTTAATTTGCTTGTGACTTGCACTTGTGTGACTTACTCCCACCTCTGATTGAGACATTTCACTAAAAGACAGGTGGAGAAATAGTCAGGGACTCACCAAAGTCTTTAAGATTCATCCTCTGTGGACCATGAATGTCTGTAAGATGTCGTATGCATCCATCAATCCATCTCTCCATCCAAATATCCCAGTTGCTGAGTCTGATGGACTCAGTAACACAGAGCGATGCACTAGCTTGGCTAAAACCCCCCTTCTCCCTGTTTTCTGCTCACCATGTGTAATAGAGAACAATATGAACCCTGCAGACAGTGATGGACAGCTTTATATGCTAATACCTCAGAGGCTCATGAGGCCATTTCCATCCACAAAAGGGAGAAGTCCGCTTATTGGTTTTCCAGGGCAGATGTTCGCCCAGCTTACAAAAATAGCCAGTTGCATAACTCGCTGGTTTTGATTTGAACAGAGCAGAGCCAGGAGGCACCAAACACAGCAAAATAAGATTGGTATATACACAAAGACGTGTCTGCCACTGGACAGAGGACGTCCCAGTGTAATTTACAGCTCAGGCCGGTGTGACTCTGAACTGTACTTGAGCTCAGTCTGTGATAAATGGAAAAGGCCTGGTTGGCCCTAAGCCATCTTAAATCAGCTAAATTAACTCTGTGTGTGTGTGTGTGTGGTGTGTGTGTGTGTGTGTGTGTGTGTACCTGTGGGTTTGGGTCCATAATCAGGTTAATAGGAAGAGGAAATGGAGCTTCTCTGAGAGATGGAGAGGGGTAACAGAGGAAGTACAGGGAGGGATGAGGGAGAAACAGGGGGGATAATATTTCTTGGCTGGGATTCCAGTGAATGACTCTGCAGGTCTGGTTCTCTCTCTCTCTCCATATTCTCCGTCTGCCTCTCTTCACCAGAGGGGAAATCTTATATGAAATCTGTGTGATTAACATCTAAACATGACGGGATGATGACTGGCAGCAGTATGTTTTCATAAGTCCTCTGTTTAGAAGAAAGCAGTGAGAGGGACTGCCAGCGGACTTAATTATGTGTAATTTACGCATCTAAGCCTCTGTGAGTTATGGTACATGCAACTGATCCCTGTTTGTGTTGCGCTCCCTGGCTGTCTTCTACCAAGTATGTCATGTTCACATGCACAAGAGACTACACCACATATTCAACAGTTCATAATTTTCTTTCTAGTCTTAGAGCGAGGGGCCTGTATGATCCCACCTGAATAATTCTAGCTGGTCTGTCTCTCCCTGCTATTATTTTATTTTATTTTTTACAATATTTTTTGGCCTTTTGGTGGCTTTATTGACAGGACAGAAGAAGATATGACAGGAAAGGTAGATATAGAAAGATATGACGCTGCAGAGAACTCACAGCCTCAGTACATGGGGTGCATGCTCCACCACCTGAGCTACCTGGTCACCATGCTATTATTCTTAAGATAGAGCTTAAAGTTAGCTAGCAGACACGTATCATGTACATAACGAACATAAGATCTTGGTGCAGCAGACCTCTATTAGTCCAGCATAATGCCAGTTAAAAGTTAACTAACTTTACCCTAGTTTCAGGTGAACGTGTGTATTCTAAAGCTGCTATCCGTTGTACTTAGGACTTTGAAAAACATGATCTCAAACACAGAAAATGCAATGGAGCGGTCATTAGAGTCGGTAACTCACATGATCCATAAATGCCAAGTTCACTGACATAAACACAGCTGATGTCAAAGCAATATGGCGGCGCGCACAGTGAAGAGAAAGCAGAATTACCTTTTTGTCAGTTCTCACTATATGTAATGTTTGTGCTGTAAAAAGTGCTGTAACATTTAGATTGGAAGTCAGGAATACCAACTCAGAATTAATCGACTCCTGACTTGTAAATCACTCCCTGTCGCCTCTCCCCTCAGACTTCCCCTCTCTGTGCCAAAATGGTGATCGAAAGTTGGAAACTGAAAAACAAGTGGGACAAAAACAAAAAAAAAAACTGACAGCATTTTAAAAAGAAGTTACTGAAAAAACTGAGAAATATAAAATAAAATTAATTTAATGTCTTTGTTTTATTTTTCAATTGAGAGTCGTGTTTTCATTACCCTAGAATCAGCTGTTTATGTCTACAGAGGGCGCAGGTCCTCTTGGAGGCCACCATGTTGCACCGCCATGTTTCTACAGTGACTCAGAATGGATAAACCAAACACGGGCGCTAGAGAGGATCTTTAATGTTTTTTCAGGGCCACCATAGGTTCTTCTACACGCTTGGAAGGGGAGATGAGACAAGGTGTTTGCAATCTGCAGGTTCACCACTACGTACCAATAAATCCTTTAAGTGTGTTTGCATACTGACATTTTCAAATTAGCACTAAACACAAAGCCGAAGGGAAGGTCGTTAGTTTTAGATATTTTGGTTTTCACAGTTCATCCTGCAGGGGACATGTGAACATGTGTGTAATATTTCATGGCTATGCATCCAATAATGGTGGCGTTCGAGGAAGCCAAGTCATTAGGATTGATTCCCTGGGGACCGCAAATGTCTGCACGAGATTTCATGGCGATCCATGAACATGCATTGACATGTTTCATACTGGACCAAAGAGCTGCACTGACTGACCGAACCGTCATCATTTGATCTCCGCTACTAGCGTGGCTAAAAATTCTATAATTGCTGTGGGAGAGTCCAGACTCCATATGGCAGTTCTCTGTTTTGTCTGGGTCAGACACATTAGCTACAAGGCATCATCATGAAAGAACAAATAGCTGCTTTTTATTTGTGTCTCCATCCATGTGGTCTGTGTCTGTGTGTTCTTTTTTTAATCCCGCTGTTCCTCGACTCCTCTGCACTCCCTCACAAGTCCGGGAATTGAATAAATTATGCTGCAGGAATTCCCTGCCTCAGTAGATATAAAGAGTGTCATTGTAGTGCCGGCACAATGAGACATGGATGGATTTATATAGAGCCTCTGTGATATATACTCAGCTCGGTGACAGACGGACGCAGACTACGCACAGTACAGAGAAGAAGCCATTGTCCTGCAGGTCAGACCAAACTCTGACCAAAGTGCTTCACAGTGATGTTTGAAATTCCTCCAGTGTCCTCCAAAATTACTCTGTGTGTGTGTGTGTGATACAGTTCACACAGTTCCTCGCTCATCTCGGTAAACAATCTCTATTTGCAGAATATTACTAAATATTTGTGATATCATCAGATTGTATAAATAATGTGGCTAAATTATCAAAATGTCTATTATTTAGGAAATTGCTCCATTACTGGATCTGTTTATTTTTCATTTCCGAGTTGCATCTCGAGTATTTTATAAATATTCATTGCAAATGTTTGTTTATTCTGACCTTTACTTATTGACATGGATTTCTTAAATAAGAAAATTAATACAAAAGTCTCTTATTTCAGGATTGGATCATTTATTATCTCCCCCAGGCGTAAGATAATGTGATAGGTCATGCATGTGTGTGTGTGTGTGTGTATGTGTGCCAACAGGGCTGGAGCTACTGTCTATATTTTTGTGCACATTTATGACTGTATCATCGAGGACCTGCTGTGGTTGTGTCGATTTCTGAAAAACCTGTTTTATTGAGTGCTTTGTTTTATCCCGACTGATGACTCAATCACTCCTCAAGTCATCAACAACAGCCAGGCTAAAAACAATGCTTAACCTGCAGGACACATTTTGGCCTTTGTTGTGAATCGGAACATCTGCAGATTAACTCCCTACCTGATATCTTAAGATCCACTAAAGTCAGGCACGATACGAGATGAATAAATCTCTTATCTTTCAGCTTTGTTGTCATCTCTGCTATGCATCTGTAAACAGTGGAGTGTACAAGGCCGAACCTTCATGACTGCCAGAAGTTTTCAATAGTAGTCAGCAGTAGGTGCTTCACCATCTGCTGCTGTTCTAGTTAATCAATTATATTATTAACGTGACCAGCAGGTTGGTTAATCTGTTAGACGATCGATCCACAAAAATTTCCCCGGCCCTCCAGGTTTTCGCCCTAGAAGGCTGAAATTTGGCGAGGAGGTCAAGTGTTTGTGTTTGTGTGTTTGTTGTTTTCATGCAAACTGGCTAAAAGTGTGTGTGAAAATGGGAAAGGCCTATAGCAAAAAGATGCATAACTTCCAAATGGATTCTCAGACTTGATCGAGATTTTGTGGACAGGTTCATCATGAGCCAAACGGCGGCTGCTTAACTGTTCATGGCAACTGGCAAAAGTGGGCGGGGCAGTGGGAGCGGCCTGTAACAAAAAGGTGCAAAACTTCGGATTTATGTGCCACGCCCAAACTAACAATTTGTTGTAGACTCTTGTTGGAGACATCATGACTGTTTGACCCACCCCGAAAGTTTAGTCACCCCCCTGTAACTTCCATTTGTCGTAGACATAGACCGTAAAACATAGATCATAGACAGTCATCACTGGACTGAGCAGCGTTACTTTTTCATTGGTGATGGTTAGCCTATACTTTAGCCTCACCCCTTTGTTTTGTGTTTGTGAACACATGCACATGTCGATCTATGCATGTACTTACATCATGATACCTGGTTGCAGCTACTGCGAATTTGCATGTAACCCTTTCTTTCTCACCATCCCTGCAGTGCTGCTGGTGTGTGTGTTGTCCTTCAACGTGGACCAGAAGAATGGTTTGTCGTTCAGCGGGCCTCTGGAGGACATGTTTGGCTACACCGTCCAGCAGTTTGAGAACAGCGAGGGGAAATGGTGAGTGTCGTCGACTGTGCGTTCTCAGCTAGCATTCATCAACTTTCACCACTGCACAATTTCCTCCTCGTCTCACAGATGCTGAGTGAAACATGACCCCATTTCATACATGCACCATCTGATGGCAATTTAACGTGATGTTAGGTTGGAGCTTGGAAGATTTCCATAAAACTTCCAACATGGCATAAGTCCGAACTGAATGTGGTCAGATTACCAGAAAGGCAGCAGCAGCAGCAGCTTAAATGTGCACAAGACAGTGAAAATTAATTCTGTTATTCACAGTATTGAGAACAACGTGAGAACTTTATCACTCCTACAGAGTTGAGTCAACCACAAACAGTTTTAAATAGACAAGTGATTCTTCTCGTGTTGAGTTGGTCTCAGAGAGAACTCTGAATAGTACAAAACATGTTAAACATTCAACCACAACTCTATTAGAAAGACCAACACTTCCTCTTTGTATTTTCAAGTCAACTGCATGGATGAAACTGAACTTAGCCCCTTCTTAAAGTGTATAAGTGTCATCCTATACACTGTTGGAGATTAAAACTTAAAATCTGATCACAATGCTCACAATGGTCAATATCTAAAACTTAAACACCAAAATAAGATTTAAAATCTGTCTTTCTATCTGAATAGAAAAACTACTGAGCCCCTGAGGACATGCAAAAAGAAAAACAACCCTAATTTGTTTGCACAGTTTAGTAATTTGTGCTCTCTAACGAAGTAATTTGTGCTCTGCAAAACCCTAAAGCTGACTTTTCGTTCAGTGCGTGACATCTGCAGAACCACTGGAGCAGCCTGTTGCTCAGTAAAATATCTTTACAGGATCTCAAAGATAACACAAAGTTGAATAAAAGTGCACTAAATCCGGGCGACCCATTGTGAAAGTGTGAAGGATACATTTAAGACAAGTCTACTGGCATGAAAGGAAATAAGTTAAGATAAATCGAAAGCACAGATTACTTGGTTGTACGCACAAATTTCTTTTGATATATTCTGGAAATTCAGTTTGGATGGATGCTTGACTACAGTGCGCAGATTACAGTTCCCATGAAACGGCTGGCAGAGTGCTTATTGCTTACCCACATTAGGCCTACTTGTTTCCTCCTAGGGAGGGACTGATATTGATTGGTGTTATTGGTGGATACTGATTGGCATTTACAGCAGCCAATAGGAACCCCTGCCTTTGTCATATAGCAGTCCATGGATGTAGGAGAGCTGTCATATTAGCTGACTCTTCCCGGACTGTGAACAGCATGGATGGTCTGGTACTGAAAACAGCCTCACAGACAAACGGGCTGACGGCAGTTTGCTAAGTTACTTCAGGAACAAGTAAAGCTGTCTTTCCATCAGGTTACATTTTTAAAAATACCTGTGTAGGTGTGGACAGGACCAAAGAATACCCAAGAATGCCTACGAAACCACTATTTTGTCATTGCAGGGAAAGATGCTGACATATACGGGATGTGTAATGCAACAGATATGTGATAAAAAAAAAAACAAAACATTGATTTTGATTTCATGGGAACTTAAGGTGTCTCACAAGCAGTATCAGCTATTTTGTGTTTGTTCCCAAGCTGATATCTCTGCTCCGGTGGTCCTTTTTTTTTTTATCAGAAAATCTTTCCTAAATATTGTTAAAGAGAGGTACAGCCAAAAGGTTCTCACTTAAAAAAAACATTTTATTATACCAAGAGCAGCACTCTATTCAGTTCAATTCAAATCCATAACGAGAACAAAAGCGAAAAACCGTAATTCACCTGTAAAACTAAGTGAAGGAGAACACACCAGCTGCTGCCGTAATGAGGATATTTCTCTTTACTGCCCGAGCTGTTAACCATAAACTGCCCACCAGAGTGTCCACATTCTGAGCCTGTAAACATTCTGAAACCAAGCAGCCGTGGCTCCTTTCTAAAACTGTCTGGGAGCGCATTTTTAAAACCTTGTTAAACGCTATTAGAGTGTGGTTAATGGCTCCGCGTGTCTACGTCTCTCCTTCACTTACTCCGTCTTTATTTCTGTCCAACCTGTTGCAACACCACTGTTGGGTCTTTCCCACATATCTGTACCTGGTACTGTTCTGCGCTCATGATCTTATCACGCTCATATGAGATCAGTTAGATTAATTCACTCAGGGCTAATCAGCAGGGCCAGCTGTGGCTGAACCTCCAAACTGCTCTGCTGCATCTCCAGATAGCACTTTTGTTCCAGTTCAGAGAAAAAGTGTTGCCCTAACAGGTCTGAGTGATTAAGTTCAGCCCATGAAACATCAGATATCTGAGGAGTGAACGGAACAGATGGAAGAAAGAAAAGAAAGAGATAAAAGAGGATGATGGAGGAAGTTTCGGAGAAGTGAGGAGGAGGTGGGGCAATAAAATTGGAGATGATATGTAGCCCTCAGCGTGTCCATGTGGGAGAAAACGATGGTGATGGTGAACACGCAGGTTGCCACAACGGGGAGGTGACTGATTAGTCACAGATGTGTCCTCCAGACCTCCACCCTTCAGCTCTTCAGTTCACCTCAGTGGTGTTGAAAGGTGGATCAACGGCACAGAGAAAATGTCTTACAGAGACACTTCAGAGGGACTGACTCTGACTCTCAGCATAAGTTTTGTCTCCTCTCTCAAGACTTCTGGCACAAATATCAGGAAAATGCCGTGTTGACACTGAGTTAACTGACTATGCTCCAAAAAATCTCTCACAAATAAACAAATGATTGCTTGTTTTTTAAAGATTCTTTTTTTTTTTTTTTTTTTTGAGGAAGGACAGGCAGGAAACAGGGAGTACAAGCATCAAAGAGCAGCAGGCTGAAATCGAACAGAGAACTCACGGCCTCTGTACGCGGGACGCACGCCCTACCAACTGAGCCAACAGGGCGCCTGAGTGATTGCTATTTAATGTAGAGAAACTTTGAGAAATCTGGAGAGATTTGCTGGTGTCAACGAAACAAAATCTGCCAATAGGATAAGCAAAAATTAATGAATGAAGAGAAAAAAAAGATTTCTCCGAACTCGCATAAAAATTAGCCCTCCATAAACACTTCAAAGAAATAGTATAGCTTTTTGGAAAGGTGCTTATTCTCTTTCTTGTCGAGAAAAAAACCATAAATCTCCCATATCTAACCTTTAAATGTTAGGAGGTGGTTAGTTTAGCATAAAACAAAGACTGTAAGCAGGAAGACACAGCAAGCCTTCAGATTTAACCAAAGCAACCAGACTCCTTTTGCAAAAACAGTACTTTTACCTCACAGAACACAGGAGCTCCTGGTCTACTGCTGCCTTGATCTGTTTGCTGGTTTGTGTTATTGTGTGGCTTTGGTGTTTTGTTAGTTTTTGGTTTTTGCCAAAGGAGTCTGGTTGCTTTAGAGAGAACAGAAAAGGCACAGAAAAGGCTGTTTGACAAGGTAAAGTGGTGAAAATATTGTAAATATTGCATACACGTAAACTAATATTGATTTTTTTTTTATTGAAGTGGGCCTTTTTTAAAGTGGCTAAAATACATTTTGCTGCTGATCCTGTACACAGCAGTACATTACCTAGCATCCTACGCGGGAAATCGTGCCAACCGCCACCTACTGTAGGCATAGTTGTAGTGCCGCTGGAGTGCACTGGACACTCCACTTTATTTTCTCCAAATGAGAAAACAGAATATTCACATAATCCATTTTTTAAGTGCTTAAAGATCCAGTCATCATGAAAGTGTGTGGCACCTTGTCAGGCAGTGAGAGGCGTCTTTTTTAAGTTATTTTGATGTGAGAAGTGTGATGCAGACTCGCAGCAGAGAGAGAGACAGGGAGAGAGAGAGAGCTCATGTGGACCGACAGCCGTGTAATATTCTAATAACTAATGATGTAACTCATTCATAAAGTCTGTCTGCCATTTGATTGTGTATTCAGTGCTTGTAAACTTGCACCCGAGAAGCAGTTAAAACAAGCCACAATTTAAGTGTGAGCGTTGATGCATCATTGGTGTGCTCCGCTACTTGAACAAATAGCACTACGAGAGGCAAGACTGTCAAGGTTTTAAGATGGGTATGATTCTTGAAAAAGCAAAGCCATTCAGTTTACTATTAATCGACATTTGGGGTAACAGTTTGAGGCAATCCACCTTTGAGACTTGTGTCTTGTTAGCTGGAGCTGAAAAATACAGTTAAATGATCTAATCAGCCAAGACTAAGAGTCTAAAGTTGGGGTGGGTGAAAAAAAAATCAACTCATAAAAGATTCTTATCAACTCATAATTAGCAAAAAACACTCAAAGTAAAGGCTAAGGCTAATGGGAATGTCAAGTGACAAATTAGACTTATTGGTGACGCAGATGAAAAGTTAAAGCACACCATGGACCTTGAAACAAGTTTAATTATCCAATTTAGATAAGAAAAATGAGATTAAATAAGATAACACTGCTTTTTGAGTTGACCTTTTTGCAGTTATGTAAGACAATAAGCTGAAACAGCTGTGGAACCACATAAAAACACTAAAATACAATATTTCAGTCTTTGACAAACTGTAGCAAGTAATTTTGTACATAATTCACAGATTAATTAAAAGAAAAAGCAGCCATGTTTCCCTGTTGAGAGTTTTTATTCATAAATAAGTCAGTGGTGTTGTGGTGTTTCTCACAGCGGGCAGCAGAGAGTGTGTTGTTGTTCCACTCTCACTTCAGATGACCAGGCCCCATTAGAGTTCAGGAATGTTAATAAGGCCGAGTGTTTGGACGAAGGCAGATGACCGACTCTTTTTTAGCATCAGTTTACTGATGGAGTGGCACGATGCTGTTAAACTCACACATGGACCAACACTGGCTGACATGCAGGCATGTGCATACTGGACACACATACTGTACAATATACAATAACAGTGGAAACATCTGCAACTTATCATGCGTTAGTATGCAATGAGGTGAAGATTAAGTGATAATTAAGTGTTCTTTATAATATAATGATAATGACATATTTATAAGCTAAGTATAATAAACCATAACAGCCAATCTGAACCTGCAGTTTATGTTTAATTTAACTATGAAAGTATAATTAAGGCAAATCTAAATTGTTGTGAAATTAAAACAATCACTCACCGCTCCCAACCTGCCAATGTTTAATTTCTGCAGTAACATTTGAGTCGTGCTTGTTATCACACTTGTAAAACTGTGAGGTGGGTGTGTGGTTGTTGGCAGGATTCCCAACCGACCAATCCCAACTGTTCTTTATTGTATTTATTCAGGGTTCTGATTGGATCGCCGCTGTCGGGCCAGCCGGCTAAACGGACGGGAGACGTCTACAAGTGTCCTGTGGGGAAGGCGGACAACAAGTGCATCAAACTGGAGCTGCCTAGTAAGAAAAATGAGTGCATATTTTATCTCTTTTAATGGCCTTTAATTTCTTTTTGTGCATGCACGGGTGAGGAAATACATGCTTATTTGTGCTTATAATGCTTTTACTCTGAGCTGGGGGGACTATGAAACAGGTCGGTTTTAGCCTCACTTCCTGTGTTACTTCATGCTGCTGACATGGTTTATTATTTGAAGGTAGGTCAGCTCAATTAATGTGAATTATTAATGTTAAAATTCCCTCTGGTCACGGGAGTCTTTCAAGCGGCAGACTATTAAACCAAACTCTGTTCTAAAAGCAGGCGTTTTATGGTGGGGACATATTGTTTTACAGTAAAAACTTTAGTTACACCTTCACTAAGACTCTTCTCTGACTCACTTTGATCTACAGGCACAATTGGCACGCATGTCATTTACTCAGTAACATCATTAACTAACCTGTGATGAACAGTTGGTGACACAAATTTATATGCAACTGAGCAGGATATATGGTGGGCAGAATAAACACATAAACAAAACCTTCAAAAAATGCAAAAAAAGTAAAAAGTTAGTTTAAGTCTGTATCTATAGAGCTGAAAAGATTCATGAATTAATTTATTAATCGATCAGCAGGAAATTAACCTGTCACTGTTTAAACAATTGATTAATCATTTCCATTATTTTCTGTCACAAAATGCCAAAACTTCTTTGGCTGGTTTTCCCAGTTAGATTTAATTGTAAACTGGATATTTTTTGGTTTCAGACTGTTAGTCAAACAAAACACCTCGGAAAATTATAAATAGCGTTTTTCACTAACTATACAAATTAGATATGCACGATAATATTGGCACATCATCAGTATCTGCCCCAAAATGAACATTTCTGCAGATGCACATGTATCGCAAGTCTGCATACGGCGTGGACGCTTTTTGAATCGTCTGAAACAGTTAAAGTTGATATTTGCAATGACTGCTCAGCATCAGTCATAAGAGGAAGAGCCAAATCACATACCTTTAACAGTATAAATTTGTTTTAGTTTTCTTATTTTTCCCAGTGACTGTTTACATGATGAAAAGCATTGTATTTTATGTCTGTGTCTGCCAGTGGGTCATCACAGTAAGACATAATAATCTGTTTATTCCAGGAGAGACTTGATGTTCTCTGCAATTAGAGGAAAAAAAAAAAACATGTGCATACATCGGTATCAGCTTTGGCAATCAGCCAAAATTGACTTGGAAAATATCAGCATATCAGATATCAACAAAAATCCAATATTGTGCACCCCTAATACAAATAAACTAATTGAGAAAATAATCAGGGCTTTATTCAGGCCTAATATGCTGTATATTATGGCAGATTTTTGTGTAATTGTACTACTATGTGTTTAAATCTACTGTACATAGGCCGGGTCTCGTGGGGAGGAAGTGAAGCCCATCAGAACTGCAGGAAGACAGTAAATAAACAAGGTTTTAATGTTTCATCCTCCCAATTATATCTTAATTAAACAGATAAACATAACTTTGCTCCCGGTCAGCAGTCTGCAAAGCCTCTATTAGTGTTCGTCTGCGTGTCGACGCACGAGGACTCAGACTTACAGTAGATCTGAACCCTCAGCTGAGGGATTAAGACTTTTCATCACAGCTGTTCACACCTCAGAAGTATCCAGCAACAGGAGTTAAAATTCTGCTGTTGTTGGTAAATTACTGGCTTTAAGTGATGATAATACAGTCAGGGCTGGGAATGATACTCCCCACACCCCAGAGGAGAGGGGTAATATTTGTTTTATCTTGAATGAGTTTGACAAGCAAAAGCCTAAAATCTCACAAACTGAAGTTTAGTCTGGAGAACATCCACTGGGAATCGATTGAGCCTGGCAGCTGGAGCCAGACCACTCAGCAAACAACAGGGAGTGGTTTACATTATGACAACAACAACAACACAACAACAACAACGACAGTGCTGCAACAGCAACAGCATGACTTAGTTTTTTTTTTACCTCAGATTTATTTGATTTTGATGGATGGATGAAGAAAAATCCAAGGACAGCCCTGCAGGAAGGATTCACGACGTTTAATCGAGGCAGAGGGCCTGTCAGTCACGTTGAGTCTGATCCCCGAGGAGTAATTTTCAGTGCCCACTGACGACGCCTCTCTCGCACATTGCCAGACCCGTCTCCATACTGGTTCACACTATTCCAAAGCAGGGTAGAGATATGCCAAACCATAATGAGTAAAGTTAAATTGTGTGGTTGTTATGTTGTAATTTTTAATCATGTTTCCGTCCGCCCAGTAAAACTGAAAGGTGGCTGTGCCAGGGCTATTATGTGTGATGAAATGCTGGCAAGGAAAGTTGTCTGCAAAACATTACTGCAATATGTCTACATTCTGTTTGAAAACTGATCCAAATGACAAATAATAAACATAATCTGTTGGCTGTAATTGAAAATTGAGGTTGCAGTCTTGCAGGCTGAAGAAGTTACGCTCCACTGTGGTGTTTCACTACTGAGAGCTTACAGAGCTTCCTCGCACAAGAGAAAACGTGGGCGATCTAGACAATGAGAAGCTAATAATTTTGGTACAACAACAAACACAAAACTTGATAGACACCATGTGCAGCTCTCCTTTTATTACCCATATTGGAAATTAATGAAAGAGCTTATGTCATGGAGGGAATTTAACATTTTAACAATTAAACAATTCAAAGTTTGCAAGAGAATATTAAGAGAAAGCTGCATTTTATAGTCAGACCTCAAACATGATCCAGATTCCACTTTTTTTTTATGATTATAGAGCAATTAAGTCCAACGTACAAATGTTAAAAACAACAAATTAATCATTATTAGCAATTAAACTGTTCTAAAAAGATGTCCAATAGTCCAGGTATTTTTTGGTCTTCTATGAGTCAGAATCAGGAGCTTGACTGGACCATACATGTAACATAACATGAGACAGTCTGATGAATGAACAGTTGTCTAACTCAACAGTCCTATTTGAGAACCAAATTCAGTTATCGCATTAGATCGAACTGAAAAAAGTGAAACGTGCATCTCTAGTTGTACTAACCAAAATTAACGTCTCTTCTACTCACAGGGTTCCTACAGCTCAAGGCATGTTAGATTTAAGACTTTTTTAATGCCCACAATGACCACATTCACAATAACCAAAATGAAGAAAAAAACATGTTACTTAGTGTTAGGGACAGTTTTTCCCAAATGTTTATTCTAACATGGTCCAGTGAAAAAATTAGATGATCTACCTCAGTTGTTGAAAAACTGTAAGACCTTCCTAATCCTAACTGCATGCAGACATGTGTGCAGTTTTGGAGTCTAAGGAATCAATCTCCTACTCCCTCATTTGACTTGTATGACTGGTGCTTTATCACTGTGTTCAGACACCACAGTGCCTCTGCTCTCAGTGTCGGTGTACACCCGATTGTAGTCCGGAGATTGGGTGCTGCTCACTCTGGTGTTGGTATCGGAAATGGGGTTGGGGGCGTGGTGGAGACGAGGTTGTTGAACACAACTGGTAAATACGTGGCATCAGTTCGCAGGTCGACTGGGCAGTCTTGTGTCTTTCGCTCTTTAAATGTGACTCTACTGCCTTCAAACCCATCGTGCTGACTTTAAAACACTTGCGGCACAAAGCACAGTCACATACATTTCCTGGTACCAGTGTTCAATCATCGCCTTGAACCAGTTCTCATTGAATTTAAACTTCACCATGTCTCCGTGTGCACGTCACTAGCTGCCAAGCAGACAGTGCATCTGCTCTGAGCATCCTGGCCGAAAACAGAGCGAGTGTGCTTGGTTCTGCTATCATAGTCTGCATGACCTTAATGTAAGAGGCGTTCTTTAATTCATTATTTTAAAAAATCATTTTAAATTGCAACATCAGAAAAAAAGATTAATGAAATCCTACATCCCAAGTCTTAAGACTTTTAAAATGTTGATTTAATACATTTTAATACCAGTTAAGTCCTTATTATTAGATTAATTCTGCACTCAGCTGTTATGTCTGACTCAGAGTTAAGAAAGACATCGAGGCATGCAGAGCACAGATGACCCTTCACAAATATTTGGTACTTGACCTGCATTTTTCTTTCATTTTCAAGAGGTCTTTCCAGACCAAGAGGGACTGTGTGTTAAGTCTGATTTGTTCTGATAGTTATCTGCAGTTCACAGTTCACTGAAGACAAAGCGTGTATTCTCCCTCTGCAGCTCCACAAAGCTGCTTTCAGTCCCACGTGGACACATCATGAGGTGCTGGATCTCAGTCCATGTCACTCATTTTACCAGATAGTTAAGAAAGAAGGAGATTCTACATCTCAAAGCATCTTTTCTACTGTGGTGCATGAGATACAACTGTTATAAAAACTGTGATAAAAAGATCTTTTAATTCTCTGTTCTCATCTCCAGTATTTTCTAATCAGCATGAAGACAAGAAACAGAGGAAGGAGAGGAAGAACAGGGGTGAACTAAAGCCGTTAAAGGTCATCACGTCACACTTCTAACCACTAACAGCTCTGTTGCGCGTCTGTTCAAAAGAGAGCACACATGCCAGAGTCGTAACTGGCTGCTAATGAGAATCAGAAATGGGTAAATATCAAAAGTCACCCAAGAGGATTTGGTGAAGAGGTCGATTTTAAAATTGAAATGGCATGTGAATGAGTTTGTGAAAATATGCGGATCCCTCGGAAAGAAAAGTAGAGCAGATCCAAAAGCTTTCCCCAGTTGAGGCAATAGTTTGTCATAACATGCTAATTTTAGCCATATGTTGTGATTGCTTAATGATTCGAATCCTGTTTCGTCTTCACCCTAAACTTGGATGTTTACCAACAGAACATTTTGTTTTGTGCGTCCTTTATTAATCGCCATAAGCTACACGCTGAGGGGACAGGCCGGTAAAGTAATGAAACATCCTATATTTAACCACATGTCACTGCTCATTACATCTTCTTGGATTAGACGGAAGTGAGGAAGGCGGGTGAGCGGCTCTCTTCCTCTGGGAAAATACAGAAGAGGAATTTATCCAGCTGCTCTGCCTCTCTGTTCTGCTCTGTGTTTGTCTCACTCTGTTTGTTCATCCATATTTTTTTTTTTTTTTAGAAAACACATCAGTTCCCAAATACATGAAGTCAAGGAGAATATGACCATGGGAACCACGCTAGTGACCAATCCCAGCGGAGGATTTCTGGTAAGGGGGAAGTTGCTCATTGTGATACATAAAAGTGCTCTATAGTCTCCATACCAAACACAGAAAGAGGACTGAACTTTGCATACTTTCTGCAAGAAAACTGGGCAGCAGCTATATGTTCACTAGACCTCTGCACTCTATGGAAACAGAGAGAATGACCCTCCATGTTTCCCACTGAGGCTTCGTGTCCTGGGAATCTAACGGGATACTGTGAATCAACTGTATACATGCAGAAATGTAAGAGTATGTAGGAGGTGGTGACGCCCATAAAGTTTTATAGCTATGAACTCCTGTAAAATTTTACTTGTACATGATTCTGACATTTGCGGGGTGTAAAACTTACAGAAACTCTGGAGTAGTGGTCAATAAATCTATATTTATGCAACGTCTTTGGTCCAAGAACACATTATGTTGTATATAACTCCTGTAGAGATGCAGAAGTGTAAGTGAAGCTTTAATCCTAAACATCTAATGCAGTTAACATGAGTGTTAATGTAACTGTTTAACACCATGTCTGGTTTTATATGTTTTAATTCAACACCCAGCAGAGTTAATCTAAAACCTTTGACAGTTTGAACAGGAAGAGGGCTGGACTTGTTACATAATGTAATGTCTTTCTAATGACTGTCCCATCAGCCCCAATCCCCCAGAAAGTGCCCCAGGTGTTGAAGCCAATTTGACAATTGTGGCCAGTGCATTTAATTACAGCTCACAGCAGACCAAAAAAGACTTTTACAGTATGCTTACATTATAAAAAAAAAAAAAAAAAAGTGGCTGTAAAATGGTGTATACATTTTTTTGACCATCACAGCCCCCACAACAATTTCCCCTCGGGGATAAATAAAGTATTTCTGATCTGATTCTGATTCTGAAAATGAATCATTTCACCATCAAAATTTTGTTTGATCTGATAACCTTTGTTGAGTCTTAGAAGAGCTGCATGGTCAAATAATTTTATTTCTATTCACATTAACGAGGGCTAACCTGGAAGTTAGCCAGCGTGTTAGCATGCTAACAGTTCCTAATGAGCAATAATATGATGGTGAACATAGTAAACATGGTGAACATGGTAAATATTATACCTGCAAAACATCAGCATGTTAGCTTTGTGATTGTGAACATGCTTTTACACATGTATTTATAGGACAGCTGAAGATGTGACAGGAAAGGGGAACTAACATGCAGCAAAGAGTTGTAGGCAGGAATCAAACCCACGGCCGCTGCAGAGGACTCACAACCTCAGAACATGGCAGCGAACGCTCCACCAACTGAGCTACCAGGCCTCCCAACGTTAGCGTTTTAGTTTGATGCACCACTGTGCCAAAAAACTGCCTCACAGAGCTGTTACCAGCAACATAGGACATGAAATGTATATATTAGATTCTGCGTCCATTTCAGTACTTTCACTTTGAATATCCTACATTTAATACACCGATCGGGTACTGTGTCAAAAGGCATCTGTGTCTGAGAACAGGAGGTTTAAGGAAAAATGGACCACCCCGTACTCCCGTCAGACCTCAGTGATAGAGCAGATCACTTTATCTGCCATTACGGGACCAATCACAAATCCTTCAATAAGTTCTTGAGTTTCCTTGTGCAGTCCTCAATTACATGCTGGCTCCCTAAACTGGCACTCAGTCATCAAAACTTTGGGAACCCCGGCTGTAGGCTCTCTGTTCTAGAGTTTCCAGTATCCCTCCGAATGTAAGGAAAGCACTGAGGTTGTGGGGCATGCAGGGAACTCTAAGGAAACGAGGCTGAAGAATTAATAGATGTTATTGAATTTTCCAGTTATTGTTGGTCATTTTAAAGCCGTACTTCCTTGCAGGCTCAGTTTCTCTGTTTCCCTCTTCTCGTTTTCTCTCTCGGAGAAGTTCAGTCTGAAGGGATCTACGGTGGTTTTTAATAGTCTGTGTGTAATCCTCACTTTTAGTAGTTCTTTCCTCTTGGTTTCTGCCTTCGGTAGCCCTGAACCTCCTCTCACCCATGACCTCATACTGGTGGAAAGCTAACCAGTTTTACTTTCTCAAGCAACTTGAGTCTTTTGTGTGTGTTTCCTGTCTCCGCAGGCCTGCGGTCCTCAGTATGGGTACATGTGCGGGCAGCAGCAGTATATCTCAGGAGTCTGCGTGAATGTCAGCTCTTCCTTCCAGATCCTCGACACTGTGGCACCCGGCGTACAAGGTACACAGCCTGACAAAATAAGACACAGCAGATCCACGCAGGACGTGACGGCATCTGTGCAAATGGCCTGTCGGGGCCAAGAGATTATAATCTACTCCTCACAGTAGTACCACCCAAGATCCTGACATCAGACTCACCCTCCCTCAGCGTACGGGGAGATTAGAGCATTCCTCTTAATGTAAACTCGTCTGCGACCCCCGTCCCTCTCCGGCCCGGCCCAGCCCAGCCCTGCCGTCGCGTTGTATGCCCAAGTTAGGAGACAGTTTAATGCGCCTGCACTCTGTTTCCCAGGAAGGAAACAGCCGAGAAAGAACCGGAGAGTAAACAATCTACAGTTATTTTCTTTTTGTTTCTCTTTTTCAGCTCTTCAGTATCACTTTCGCTGCCATTCCTCTAACAGAGACAAACAAATACACTAGACTGATCGTACAGTGTTGCAAAAACCCATTCAAATTATTTAGACTCTGTTGCACCAGCAAAGATTAATTTAACCGAAGATTAGCTCAGATCAGTTTAGCAAAACTAGATTTAGAATGACTAAAACCAGCTTTAAAATTAAACAGAGCTCTGTTGCAAAATTAAAAGCTAATCTCTGTTTAGAAAATGCAAGTTTAATGATGTAAACGGAAATTAAATAGAGTTTAATCAGTACAGACATGTTTGCTCACCCCAAATAAAACATTTCATTGTTTGCTAGCTGACTGAAAAGGCTCAGTGATGATGATGGCTCGATCTAATTTCTCCTCCTTTAAGAAAAACTTGTTGATTGAATTAATGTCGGAATAATATGGCCAAATAATGGAAGATTAAAAAAACAGACAAGAGCATAGTAAGGAAAAAAAAAGAGAGACTGTCTGGCAGCAGCTGACAGACTGTTTTAACAGATCAACTGGAGTGAAAGACAGAAGAGACGCATCATAGAAGCCTTTTTAAAACTTAAACCTCCTCAAGTTTAGTCGAGGTTCACATTTGAAACTGGAGCAGAATAACATTTAATCTAAGTTTAGAATAAAAACTAATCAGAGGCTTAAATTTAATTTTTCTTAAGGTTTTAAGTAGTTTAAAAGTTTGGTGCAGCATAGTTTAAAGTTAAACAAAGATTTAATCGGTGCAACTTTGCTTTTTCCACTGTAAATGAAACAACTCACGATTTTGCAACAGTTAGAAACATTTTTGCTTTCTTGAGTCACATGAGGCCGACTAAGTAATTTTTTGATTATGAAACCAGCCTTTTTTTAAAAATCAATAATTGCTTGTCTATGGAACTGGTAATAGGAAATACAACTTTGTGCTAAGCTAAGCTTTTTACAGCACAAACTGTAGAAAGACTTTTTTTTCCCCCCAGAATGTGGTTTCTGGTGAATCACTTTTAGTTGTTAATATGCAGTTTATACCACTATACTTTATTAACATTCCATCCATTTATTTATTTATTTTTTTATTTGTTTTTATTGAGATATGTGTGTTACGTGTGTGTGTGCGACAGAAGAATATTAGGGCCATGCATAAGGGAAATGCTTTGGCATTTTGAGAATAAAGTCGAAATGGCATGACATGGTGTTTAAGCTTTATTCTCAACATTTTGGCTTAAATCCTCCTCTGTTTTGTTTCCCTAATGTGGCCTGAACACTCCATCCATCCCAGTGTAGTGTGTGTTGGGCAGCACAAACGGGGGATAAATAAATAATTAATTATTCATTTAAAAGACCTAAAATTATCCAGTAATTTATGTAAAAACAACACAACTTTGTGTGTCAGAAATATGTTGTGACCCCTCACATTTAACCTGTGACCTCTTGCGTGGCTCTCAACCCTCAGGCTGCAGCTCTACTCTATTATTACATTTTGGTTTGGAGTGGTTTGTTCTGTAGTGTGTCTGCACAAGTAAACAGGAAGAGGACTGGATGTGTTACATAATCAAATTTCTTTCTTTGGAGTGAAAATCAGCTATTTCAGTGAGACGAGTTTAAAGATGTATATAAAACACACATCAAACACCAAACTTACCATTTAATGAACTATAATTTTCTGTTGTTTTATTTTTTATTTTTTTTGCAGAATGTGGGAAGGAGCTGGACATTGTGATAGTTCTGGATGGATCTAACAGTATCTACCCCTGGTCGAGTATCACTGATTTTCTGGAACGCTTCATCGCGCAGATTCAGATCGGACCTCAACTCTCACAGGTCGGTTACATGAATGAATGAAAGAGTTAAATCAGTGTTGGAAATGGCTCTTTTTGTCTTAACATCGGGTTGTGGAATCAATGGATAAATACATGGATAAATAGGACGGGTTATATAACATTAGACTGACATAGAGAAAGCATGAATGAAGGAATATATTTGCTGCCAGCTCAATTTTTCAGATTTTATTATGTTTAATGACATAACTGCCCTCCATTATGGAATTTTCCACATGTTGCCAACTGCAAGAATAACTGAAAGATGTCCTTCATAAAGCAGACTTTATGAACTGATGCCTTTTTAGTCTTCAAAGTAATTTTACCCTGTGTCTTACTAAGTTATACCTTGAGTGTATTTCTGTCTTGGATCGCTCCTCCAACGGGTGGTTAGTTTTTTATTATGGTTACATTGATCTGGCCTGGAGCTTGTGGAGTTTTCCAGAGGGAAACACTGGAAAGTCTCCTTGCTGTGGAGCCCGGTGGTTGTAAGTCACATCTTCCATGGCTGCTGAAGTCCTCTGCCTTCTGTATAAAGAACATTGTGTCATATCAGCCCCACCAGAGCCGACCACATCCTCAGCAGACTGTCTGGGAGGGGACGCAGAGAAGAGACGAACACAGAGGGAGAGAAAAGGAAAAATAAATTTAATGTAGGGTAAAGTTTATATGAAAAACGTGTGTGTGTGTGTGTGTGTGTGTGTGTGTGTGTGTGTTTTCCAGGTGGGAATAGTGTCCTATGGTGAGACTGTGACTCACAGTGTCAACCTGAGCCAGTTCGACAACACTCCTGATCTGCTGAAATTCGTCAGAGATCTTCCTCAGCAGACCGGCTTCAAGACCATGACCTTCCTGGGCATCGACACTGCCAGGTATTCAACATTAACCCCTCCCCTTTATTTGGGTGCGCCTGGCAACGCCGGGCCACAATACAAGTCATTATGGTCTGGCAAATTTTAAAGCCACTGGAAACCCAAATCCACAATAGCCTTCTAACTGTGTAATTTAGGACTTATGTACACAATACTAAGCATCTAAAAAGTATTGCAAATTAGTTTTAATCCAAATAATAATAAACTTTCCTGATTTTTGGTTTGAATTAAGCATGATTATGGCTGGACAATTACGCAATTAATTCCATGACTCAATCATAAAACAATCAGTTGTCCCTCAAACAGTCCTACAGAGTCTTGAGAAATGGTCAAAACAACAAACTAGGTTTTCACTAGGTTTTCTAAAATAAACGTTTATTTTCACTTTTTTTTGTGGATGCTTAACCTTGATGACGTATTTGCATTTTCACCATTTCAAGCCAAATTTCCAGAGCTTTCAACAGGCATTTGAATGCAACAGTGTCATTTTAAATAGACTGGACTACGGACTCATAAAGGCTTCTTAATTTAAACATCAGCGTGAATCATTCCTATTGGTAAAACATATCTCTAACTGGGCTGTCATTGGTCAAATTTCTCAAACTACGAAGCAGAAGTTCCCTGATTGGTCATGGTGGATCTTAAATCTTGTAGCAAAAGCTAAGCTCAGAGTGGAATTTCAGCAATTTTGCACATCGAAAAATGTGTTTATCCCTGTTGTGCCTGCAGAGGGCGCTGCAGAAAGTCTGACAGATTTCCTCAAGTGATGTCACTTGAGTCAGCATCAGTTGGGGCTGAAGACTACAAGTTTGAAAATGAAAAAAAAAATCTGGGGGTGATAGTTAGAAAGAAGTGAGCTTACCAGACCTCTGTAGGCTCTGTAGCTCTTCAGCACTCATTAACGCCCTGTTTCAACCTCAAGTGAGTCAGAGATGTTTTTCACTGCTCTCACACACCCGAAACGTTCTCATTGTAATCCATGCAGGTGCCTGTACCAGCTCAGTGCATGTCCCAGCTCAGCAGCATCTCTAACTGCAACCTGAAGCATTTATTTATGCTTCAGGTCTATTGAAGCTGAGGTTGAAGCCCAATAACAAGTCACTGAATAAAAATATTTATCTACATTTTGCAACCTGGGTGGGGCAGACTTTTCTCCAGAGCCAGAAGCAGCTCACTCTGCTCTGGTTTCTAATCACACAGACTCTCCTTCCCTTCACCCAGCAGCCGGGAAGCAAGACAGGGAGACTTCTTGGACTTCTTCTGCAGCGTTTATTTATGGGCAAACTGTACGTTTACTGCCACAAGACAACTTCACCACTAAACTTTAATGCTGACGTGAAGTTTGTAGTCTAGAAACGGGGGAAGGCAAGCAGCTTAGGTCTACATGAGCTCCTACTAACATAACGCACCCAAATCTCTGACAATAGTCAAGTTGCATTGTGTGAACAAACCTCCCAGGAGTCTCAAGAAAGTGAAATAACCAACATACTATAACATACTACTATACTTAAGGCTGAGGCTCAGCAGGCGCTCCAGAAATTCTTTTGACTGAATTTTGAACATTTCTACAAATCAGGAAGGAGGCCTTCATGCCGGAGCGTGGAGCACGACCAGGGTGAAGAAAGTCATGGTGATTGTGACTGATGGAGAGTCACATGACTTCCATAATCTCGACAAGGTCATCAAAGAGTGTGACGAAGATGGCATCGAGAGGTTTGGCATTGCTGTGAGTACAAACTAGCTTTGTGGGGTTTTTTTTTCCAGGTTATGTTAAAATGTGTGTGTGTGTGCTGTGTTTCATGATCTTTGTGTTAGCCATAAGTGTTCCAGAAAAGTTCGTTGCAGATTATAAAAGTCATAGTAACATGAAGCTATTTTACTGACTGTTGTGATTGTGCAGTTTATGAAAATTAAAGTAAATCAGTTAGAATTTGATCATGTAGTCCAAGTACAAGGTAGATCAAGTAAGCAACATCATTAAAATAAAATTAAGGGAAGGTGATGTGTTAAGGTAGTTTATTGTTGTTTCCAGGTTTTGGGAGACTACAATCGTCAGAACAAAAGTTCAGACGAAGTGCAGAAGTTCATCAAGGAGATTGAGTCGATCTCCAGTCAGCCGTTGCGAGATCACTTCTTCAATGTGTCTGATGAGGTGGCGTTGTTGACCATTGTGGATGCTTTGGGAAGCAGGATTTTTGCCTTGGAAGGTATCAGTGTGAACACACACGGACATGTGCATGCTCAAATAGTTTTACATGTTCACCTACCTTAGTCCTCATACTCAAAAATGAAAATTCGGTCATTATCAACTCACCCTCATGCCAATTGAAGGCTGGGTTTTGTTAGTTAGTCCACAAAACACTGCTGGAGTTTCACAGGAAAACAGTGTTGCAGAATCTCCCAAAGTTGTAAGTTAATGGTGACCAGTTCTCAAACAAATCCAAGTTTCCTAAAGTCCTGACTTGCCATTTGCACATCACACCACACACGCCCAGTTCAGACGGTGTGCATATGCACATAAATGTGGCTCCAAAAGATGGTGTAAATTACATCTTGCAAGTCAACTTGGCATGTCGGAACTTTAGGAAACTTGTATTACACCAGACGAGCAGTCATGGAAGGCATTTTATATTTTCTTTTGAAATCTGGTCACCATTCACTTCCATTGTAGTGTTTTATGGACTAAAAAACTAAACCCACGATTCAACTGGTGTGCAGGTGAACTATCCCTTTAACTCGTTACCAAAGGTGAGCAACGTCACAGCTCCTCAGCTCAGAAAATGTCCACTTCGGAGGTTGTGAATACCACAAGAGGGGGACATTCATATTGATTCAACCCTATTAAGAGGCAGTAATATTTACCATAAATATATGAAAGTGGTATCAATCCTCTTATCTATCTCTTTGCAAGACTTAGTTATGAATAAGGATATATAATGTCACAATATTCCCTTAAAGAGATCAGTATATTAAATTTCTTGTTGAATACTCTCTTGATTCAACAATTAACCATTAATGCAACAATGAGATGCTAACAACATTTAATTACATACTTTTTATTTTGATATAAAAAGGTTAAAATTAACTTTTCTTCCTCAGCTACGACTGGCAATTTCACCTCGTCCTTTGAGATGGAGATGTCCCAGGCCGGGTTCAGTGCGCACACTTCTCAAGTAAGTCTAAATCCAATTATTTTTCTCAGAGGAGTAAACAAATACCATATTTGCAAAGTAAGAGTCAGTGACTTACTGTAAAATCACTGAACCAGGCTGATGTTGAGATGAGTGTACCGTATCTTAAAGATCGCAGCGAGGTTTACACGTCTGTAGGCGTTTAGTTTTAAGAGGAACCGTTTATTTTATCCGCTTTGCGTGTGAGTGTACAGTATGTGTTAGCATGGATGTTTTCTCTACTAATGAATCATCCAGACACAATGCCACCACAGTGTTATCTCTGCTGCATCTTCAAGCCTTTGGTGATTCACCTCGGTCAGTAGAAGCCTCCAGACAGAGACCCTCTCTGTCCTCTCTGCTCAGACTTCAGACTGACTGCTGTTTTGTCTGATTGCACGAAAGACAGACAAGGCAGAACACAAGACATGTCCTGCACGAGACACAGTGAGGGGAGCTTGAATCAGTTGTTTGTTCGCTACGGTTAAAAACAACACGCCTGCTTCTGCCCCTCCACACACCTCTTGAATTCATTCATTAGGTATTTCCTACGTCTATTTTAAAACAAACAGCCTCCCCTGTTACGCTGCTCTTCCTCCTGACTCATGTTTATCACCTCCTCGATCGTTGTGCGCACCGTCTCCCTGCCCTGCAGTGGCTCATTGAACTTTAAAAAAACAGACACGACCCAACTGAGTCATTCCACCGTGTGTTAAACACGTGAGGCCCCGCTGTGATGGGCAGTCGAGGAAAAGAGCCTCTTGACGCGGTTCATTGTGAGTGATGTTACACGTTATGTCCTGTTTGACCCTTCCTCTTCCTATTAGATAACTCTGTTTCCTGTAGACAACAAAAAGACTGATTACGTGAATTTGTGTATTTCATTTTTGTCTACATTTTCACAGTTACAACTTATTATTCCACTATATTATCAGTTTATTTTTTAAGAATATTAGACATTGTTTATACAGTAGTATTTATGCATTTTTTGTGTTTATATTTAATTAATTTTCATTTTATTTTGTATTTTAACCTCTTTAAAGCGTGTGTTTTGCAGGTTAATGTGGGATACATTCATGCTTGGTACATAAAATCAGTCCTATTTTTCCATTTTTCTTTCATGAACAACATTAAAGCAGTGTAAAAGAACATGCTGTTATAATTATTAAACAGATTTTATACATATCAATGGGTGAGGCAGATAAAAAGCAAGACTCATGATAGGAAACAAGAGCACAACAAGGAGAGAAATAAAATATTAAACATTTAAGTAAACACTTATACAGCAGCCATTGTTACAGGATTAATAATGTCGATCATTCATTACCCTGCTCATTATTTTTTTGGATGAAAAAAATAAAGGACTTCACCAAGAAATGCCCGTCGTAGTTTCTCAGGCCCCCGTAGAGACAGTCCTCAGACAGTCCTCTGAGCAACAGTTCAAAACACAAAGTTAGGATTAGATAAGATGAGAAAACAACTTTATTGTGATGTAATATCCATAATATTACATAAAATGGAAATTTGCCTCTAGTGTTCTGACAACACAGTGTAAGAAAGACAGTAAACAGAAGCTAAAATACATAAAATACATTTTCAGCAGCCGTAGTTCTAATTTCTAAGGAATATCCTTCCTACGGCAGGTTTTAAATCCAGACTGAAAATTTGCTGAAAAGCTTTTAACTAAATACTTTTAAAACCCAAGATCATCATTGCATTGTTATATTGCTTTATAAATAAACTGCCTAGCCTTAATGAATAACTTAAATGGTTAATTGATTATCAAAATTGTTGTTGATTAACTTCCTGTCAGTTTAACTAAGTGACTCAATTTTTCAGTACTATATAAAGTATTGGGTCTTTTTAGATTGTGTTGTAGTTCTGAACTTAATTATACAACTAATTTAGAGGTACAATCTGTATTTAGTATTCACATTTTATGCTACTTTATACTATAACTTCACTAAATTTCACTACATTTTTTGACAGCTTTAGTTGCTTTACAGATTTAGATTTTAGATACAACTTGATGTTTAACAAATAAAATTTAATTTTTTTTAGATAAATCCACCCAAAAGCATATAAAGTATTCTATAAAACCTCAGCTTTAACTAGCTAGAACATTAAATACAGATAGGTGCTTACATCTTAATCCATAAGTAATAACATTCCAACAATATATGTGTAATATTTATTTTTTTCCGATAATTCTTTTCATAATTTCAATAATATTTTACATGTGGAACTTTAACTTGTATTGGAGTATTTTTTACATTGTGGTTCATCACTACTTTTACTTCAGTAAAGGATCCGAGTACTTCTTCTGTTCTCATATCCGACGGTTCCTGATGTCAGCTCTGTTGTCTCCTGTAGGAGGGTGTGTTACTGGGAGCAGTGGGAGCATACGACTGGAACGGGACGGTGGTGATGCACACTGCTGGAACAACAGTCATTCCAAAAAAGACTCAGTTCTATGACCCAAAGATTGAGGCCGGGTACGAAAGACTCGCAGGGTACCTCGGTGAGTTGACTCGTAACATCTTAAAAGCCCTGAAAACATATTCTCTCAGCCAGCTTCTCATAGTTTCTCAACCAGCTTGAGTGATGGGGTTCTACAAGAACCGTGGATGCATTATGGGAACTGGATACAGGACTTAAAGATGCCGTCCAGTTACATGAATGAAAATTGCTCACTGAGCATGGGCCAAAAATGTTTTCTAGTTTCCAGCTTCCACAGTGCGCAGCCCATAATCAGGAGACAATTGAATAAAGATAAATGTTTTTGCACAAATGATATGTGATGATTAGTCTTGGCAGAGGGTCTTGGGCGCTTAGGGAGATTTCTGTTATCGAGGGGCGCCTGAACTGAGCAGCGACAAGATAAATCCTCCCAGGCAGTCCGAACACTGGTGGGGGTGGTGGCTCATGACTGCTGGGAAACACTGGGCAGAGATGGGGAGGTGTAGAGTCACACAAACCAGCAGCAGGAAGGACTACAGGCAGAGAGAGAGACATATTTAAAAAGACAGCAGCAAGATGATAGGCTACATTTTGCTTGGATGGATTAGAAAGAAGTGACCAGCTGATGGATCAGGTGATAACACTAATGATACCTGGATGATAGAGTGAGCATGCATGAGAGGAGTAAATGGTAAGAAGAATAAACTACAGGCCAAAACATGCAAAAGTATAGTCTTCCTGACTGAGCTTTTGTTTTACAAACATAAAAATTCATAATAGAAAGAGAAATAATTAACCTTGTTTGTAGTCTGATGTAACCTGACATGCCAGATGGTTTGTAACACAGAACCATCTGGGAAGTCGTCCTTAGAAACCGCTTGGAAAAGGGCAAGCACTTTCAAAAAACAGGTTACTGGATGAATCATCTGTCAGTCACATCTAACATAGGCTAACTTTAACCAGTCAGATCAAACTCTTGCCGGTCGGGAGCAGAGCAAAAATGTCTTTTCTATCAAGAAAAGCCTTCAGTGTCGTTCTTTGCTCTTTTTTCAATGAAGTTCAGATATAACTGATGCTATCGCAGTATCTGCGCTAACCTCTTCAGGAGCTGCCATTGTTTGTTCAAGACGAGTCACTTCCATGAACACTTAGTTACTTTCAATCAGATATGATCACACCCAGGCAGATTGAGCTGATTTTTTTATGGTTAACTCTTAATTAATTGATTAAAATGCCTTAAAATGCTTGAAACTAATGGTTGCTTATTTATTTATTAATATTTAATATTATAGTGAAATACTTAAGATTTGAACCAGATTTTCGGGAACTTTTTACACTTGCATGAACAGCTCTATGAGAGCTGAGTGCTGTTGTATTAAACAGAGATAGACAGAGATATAAACTGGCTCTTTCAAGGGATTAAGTGAAATTTCACAGCTGCAGAATAAATATAGAGTTTCTGTTGGATGGAGGAGTAAGATATGTAATTTGTCTAACTCTGACAGCAGATGCCTCGCTTTGTCTCTGTCACATAAATAACACACACAGACTCTCCTCTCAGTCCCGCTGCCTTTTATGGCTCGTCAAGCAACCGCAGCATCTTAATATCAAGTTATTTAATCAACATGTCATTAGAAAGAGCACTGGTAGGTCCAGGCTCGCGTACTGTAAACTCAGCTGCTGGCACGTGCTCATACCTAAAGGTCTGACTGCGCACACAGCCTTTGTGTGTTTGTCTGTGAGTGTGTGTCCCGCTGCCAGTTTCCAGGATTGTTTTATAGTTTCCTCCATACACGCGTAGAGATGTAAACAGCTGGCCATAGAAGTGTTTAAAAATATCCCACAAAGAGTACCGGAGTGTGTTTTTCTCATGGCATTGTTATGTGTGTATACTCTATGACACAGTCCTTATGATGTCTGTTTATGTATGATTTGAATTAACGCGGTATCCACGTGTCTCTTCAGGCTACGATGTCCAGTCAGCCTCCACCCCTGATGGAGTGCTGTACATCACAGGTGCTCCGCGGTACAACCACACAGGCCGGGTTGTTATCTATCGTCTGGATGAAATGAACAAAATTGTCGTCTCACAGATACTGAAAGGAGAACAGGTGAGTCTTCTTCACTTTGGTGTATTTTTTTCATCAATATGTCTGAAAACTGAAAGATGATACTTCAGGATCTGGAACATAACCCAACCCAGTGTCTGGTTTTAGCACTTGCTAATAAACTCTAAATTTGATAAGACTGCACTGATCCCTCTGGGGATGTCTTTATAGTGTAATTATGGATATTATTTGTACTTAGTGTATTTAGAAATGAAGTAACTTGCTGAAGAACGGTCAAAATACCGTTTAAAGGGACAGTAGTAGTGCTATGTGGTGCTATTTATCAACTAGGATTATTCTAGTGTGAGTTGCCGGGTTTTGCAGATATCGGCTGTAGAGATGTCTGTTTCTTCTCGAATCTAACAGAAATAAATGGCACTCAGATTGTGGTGCCAAAAAATACATTTGAATAACTCAACAGCAATGCCTCTCTCCAAAAATCATGACCCATTTATTCAAGATAATCCACAGACCTTGTTGTGAGCAGTTTCATGTAGGAACTATTTTCTACTACACCCACCAACTGTATCACTGCGGAGGGTGGGGCGGTGGGGTGAACTCTCCTTTTAAAGCTAAATTTTCCCTCCTCCTACTCGAAAAAGTACAATAGAACGCCACTCAGAGTTCCTACTTGCTAACTTGGATAAATCGATCTGCCCCGACTTCATGAAGAAGCAGCTGTCTGATGTCACACAACAATGGCAGCACTCATGGAAGCTTAAAATAATACATACTATCATGTAGTAAAACCCATTCTGCGTGCAAATGTATGTCAAATTATGTCACCAGTGTTATTAAGTGTCAGAAAATAAAATGTATAATGGTGTCTGTTGCCTCACGTTGTTTTTCCTCTGCTGTGACATTTATGCAAAGAGGCTGTACTGCTGAATGCCAGTGAAACTCATCAATTTTGTGACAGTCAGCCATGTTTTTTTTTTTTATCTACTTTTGGCGTCATGCACCTGGAACGCCTTGAGGTCGGAAGTTGGAACCTTCAACTTGGAAATTCTGACCTCTTACTTTGGAATTTGAGCAGTTTAATTCACAAAAAACAATTTTTCATGTTGCTCTACCCATAAACTCTGATAAGCTGCCTTATTTTCTACCCAGTCTCATGCACTGCTTCTCATGGATGACCTTAACCCTTAAATCCATCTATAGAGGTCTGATAAGTGACAATTGTGCTTCAGTTGTGCGTTTAACATTAAAAGATGATTTCTGGCTTCTCTGTGTAGATTGGTTCCTACTTTGGCAGCGTCCTGCAGACCCTGGACGTGGACGGGGATTCCTACACAGATATCCTCCTGGTTGGATCGCCAATGTACATGGGCACAGAGAGAGACGAGCAGGGTCAAGTCTATGTCTACAAACTCAGCCAGGTACACAAGATTGAAAATTAGGTATTTTGTGTGTTTGTGTTTGTGTGAAAGAGCTTGTATCAGATTCCACAGAAGTTCACTCTGAAAAGACTGTAATGATCCTCGTGTCCTTGTTTATTTTCTCCATTACCAGGACGGCCTGTTTGAGCACGAGTTTACGTTAAAGCCCATCAATCAGTCCTGTTGACGGCCCGCTCAGAAGTCTGCACTAATAAAAATGAACCATGTGGTGCCCGGTTTGGTACGGCCATCGCAGCAGTAACGGATCTCAACCTTGACGGGTTTAATGACGTGGCGATTGGTGCACCTTTTGAGAACGACCACCGAGGGGCTGTCTACATCTATCATGGAGATAAGAAGTCCCTGAAAGAGAAATATGTACAGGTGAGAACAGTTTCAGTGCCACTCACTGAACTGTTAATAAAAAAATGGTCTGTGATTGTTTATTTCAAGGACTACAGGCAGAGTTTTATACAAGGACTCATGCAAAACATGTGAAAGTAGCCATCTGGATCTACATTCGTATATCTAAAGGCTCTTTCTCTTAGCTAACTTTCCCATGGGGATGTCACAATTGTACAGTGGTTAGCACTTTCACTTTGCAGCAAAAAGGTTGTGGCTTTTGATCTGACCAAGGTTCAATTGTTTGGTTTCTTGTCCAGGGGAGGGTTCACACTTGTAATTTTCCGAAAAGCGTGGACCAAAGAAGTTAGGTGTGAAGGGGCCTTAGTTACACAGCTGGGATCACTCTCACCCATGGACCCAGATTTTTTGAGTCTGGCGTCTACAGGTCCCACTGTGGGTAGGAAAAGTTTTCCACCTCAGTCAGCTGTGGAGAGCAGTGAGCGCAGGAGCACCACAAATTTCCTGTTACCTTTCTGCCTCCATTCTTGGTCTTTGCTCTTCTATTTGATTTAGCTCCTTGTCTTTGTACATGACTCATGATCGTTGTCGTAATAACTCACTCAGCATAACCGTGGTGAAAGTCAACCTCGCATGTTTAAACAAGCCAGCATGCGAGGATGAACATGCAGGTCAGTTAGGTCAGCGGATGAGTTGACCCCAGTGTAGAACCCTGTGCAGTTTGTCCTAATGACTATTACAGGTGGCTACTTAATGTGTTTCCTCATTGTCGAGACAATACAAGTTGTCGAGACAATGAGCGCTAGCCAATCACAGCACTGCAGGGTGGGACTAGGCAGAACACTCTTGGAGAAAAAAAAATAATGCTAGCAAAACACTAGCTAGCTGCTAACAATTGATGCAGATTATATACCTAATTAGCTAGCTTTTTGCAAACATTCGCTATCAAATTGAATTATCTATGACTGATGTAGATTAGCTAGCTAGTTAGCTAGCATTTTGTTAACATTAGCCAACTTGAGGTGTGACTATATGTTGCTTTTACAAGTCCCCCAGCAACATCTGTTAAGAATCTTAAAAATATCGTTTTCTTCTTAACATGTATGAGTCTAAAACATAGCTAAGTAGGACAGGAAACAGAAAAAGAAGAAATTTGATTGAGGTTCTGCTATTCTCACTATTGCGGCACAGAGCGAGGGGACTTAGGATGTGTCAGTTAGCATGTCCTGTAGAGCCACAATAGCATCATTTTTGGGAAATATGCCCTGTTGAATTAAAGCTGACATTTCCTTTAATGTTCTCTAATTGGTCCTGTGGTGTCTCTTCAGCGCATCCCTGCAGGTGGAGACGGTGAAAAGGTGAAATTCTTCGGTCAGTCCATTCATGGAATCATGGATCTAAACGGAGACGGAATCACTGATGTCACTATAGGAGGTCTGGGAGGGGCTTCGCTGTTCTGGTGAGACATGACCCATCCTCACATACAAACATTCACTCCTACAGCTACACATTCCACTTGAATCGTTACCAGCAGCAGCAGCAGCAGCGCCTGTATCCCGCAGACATCGTCTTACACATGTCCGTTATACATTGTCATTACTCGGGTTTGGACAGCTGTGCGCGTCCCACTGGGCTTGTAGGCTTGAGACCAACAACTTCCTAATGATCGCTCTGTTAAAACCTCTGGCTCCATACTGCTGGACACCAGCGTACCCGCGAAACATCAGCCCACACCATGATTTCACTTCCCAGGCAGAGCTTCTCCCACAGTTTCTGTTGGCAGAGGCTCAGCTAAACTGTGTGAAAACTCCATCTCCCAAGAGGCCTAGAGTTTAAAAAGGATTTGGCAGCAGGCGACTGGTTCTTCCTGGACTGTTGGCTGTGTTTTAGACAGCTCAACAGTTGGATATTTAGAGCTGAGGCCAAGTTTATGCTCAAGATGCATCCGTTTCTTGTTCCTTTCTGCGCGACAGTGTTTTTACAAGAATTTTAAATTTAGTTCCAGTCTTAATCACTCACTGAAAATTGTAGTTTAAGTCACATTTTTGTATTTTTTTTTTTTTGTTTCGTTTTAGTCAAGATTTAATCAGTCATACTCTTTTGTTTTAGTCATAATTTTCTCTGTCAGTTTCATGATCCTGTAATGGATATTTGCCGAAGGATATTTCTCCTGGCTGTTAATATTCCAGTGAGAAGTAAGCAAACCTTGAACTGTGTTAAGTACATCTTGGCTGAGAATGTTTTACTGACACATTCTTTCATACATATATATATATATATATATATATATATTATATATAAATGAATGTATTAGCCATTAATATGTGTTCATTATTGATTATCAGACACTGATGATATTTATCACCTGACAAAACGTACTTTTTATGTATTGTGCTGTAAAAAAAAGTTGGGAAAACTTGCTCAAACTCAAACTCTTCCTAAAAACTTTTCCCAACTTATAATCTTTTGTTGAAATGATTGACTTTTCTTTTTTCTTTTCTTTCTTAAACTTGAACCCTTGGTTCTAGAAACAACAACAAAAAATGTTGTTTTAATTACAGTTACATTTAATTTTCTCACAGCTGACTGTAAACAATGTTTAAAATACACATTTTTTTTGGGGGGGGGGGGGCAGACGAGTATTATCTGGGAAACATCATGTTTATGCACTCTACATGGCGCTAACATTAAGACTGAATTATATTTAATATTCTTTAAATGAGTTTGTGTCTATTTATGAGTAAAAAAAAAAATTCATAAATTATCTTTTAGAAGGAGGTGATGTTTACGGTGAGCTTGGCTCTGTTAAACTTGTTGATGGAGCAAGACAGACTTGAGGAGGCTAAGGCAGGCTCCAGGAATGCTGCAGGAGTGCAAGACAAGCTCAACATTATAATTTTACAAAAACAAGCAATGGCATGTTGATCAACTGCTTGTAAATTGTCTGTTGTTGTAAATTTAATCCTGTTATCCTGAAGACAAAAGCCCACTCCTCTGACAATACACACCCTGGACTTTGAGTAAAGTGACTGCCTGTCTCACTGTCTGCCAAACTCCATTAACATATTGCACAGTTTTACTATTATAAACATCTATTCCTTCTTAAAGATTATTGATGATTTCTTACTTAAGTCATAAAGAGACATTAACTCATTCGGCGAACATTCAGCATTAATTTTAACGTGAAACAGGCAAACAAAAGTAGACACTTCTGACTGGAATGGAAATTTTAAAGGTGAACATACTGACTATAACACTGTTGTCAGAGAAGCCAGTATTTCAACTTAGCTTGTTTCTTTAATCTCTGATGACATATCATGTTTTATTTGTGATTTAGTACAGTAAATACTACAGATTTCTCCTTTAAGTACAAAACCCTGTTTTCTAAAAGTTGGCATGTTTGTTTCATTCCACCAGGTCCAGAGACGTTGCAGAGCTCCATGCCAACATGACCTTCGATCCTGTGAAAATCAACCTACAGCAGTCTCAGTATCCGTGTGAACATGCTGGACGCAAATCTGTGTGTGTGAAGACTGATGTGTGTTTCGCCTACAGTATCAAATCTGACCAGCAGGACTTAAACTTTGCTGCAGGTGAGCCATCCAGCATCCTACGATGATTCAGTCATTCATTCAAAATTGTTTTGTTTTATAACTCTGTGTTTTCTTCCGCAGACATCCGCTACGATCTGACTCTGGATGCTCTGCGTGCGAAAGCCAGGGCCTTATTTATTGACATGGATGATAAAAGTGATCGCAGGATTACCAGGACCTTCAGCATCAAAGACAGAGAGATAAAATGTGTGCAAGAAACCTTCATGATGTCGGCAAGTACTCTGATCTTTATGGTGTACACATGGGGTTGAGTATGGCTTCTTATGTGTCATGAAATCCACTCTGAAGACTATACGTTTAGCCCCGTATCCACAAGAAAAAGCACTCAGATCGACTGGATTCCTTCAATTTCTGTGACGTTCATTCATAAAAGTTATGCTCTTGGCCTGTTGGATATGTAAATGGTGTTTTGAGCCAAAAAGGAGACAGGACAAAGCTGTGAGACGTCTTATGCAGAGCAGGAAAACCTCGGTTCCTAACATGAAACAGACCCGTCCTGATCAAAGCATGCCGTGTACAGCCCCGTGCTGCTCTGGGCGATAAATCATCTGCAGGCACTTGGAGAGTCAGAGAGAGAGGAAAATGAGAAAAAATGAAAGATAGAAAGGGAGTGAGTAAATTAGGTGTTTTGAGAATGTGGCAAAGTGACATTCGAGGTCAAGGAAAATCGCTATAAGTGGCCCAACAAGCCCATCACAGACTATTCATCACGGTTTGAAACTTTGCATGTTATAACTACACCACCTACTGCAAAACTAATCGCTCTCCAGCAACAGACATTTAGAGTGGGTGGCACCAAAAAAGATTAATTTAATCTTACATTAGTTCTCAGATTAGTTTAGCCAAACTAGATTTAAAATGAGTAAATCCAATTTTGAAATTAAGCAGAGCTCTGTTGAACAATTGAAAACCAAAAAAAAAAGTTTACTGATGGAAACCAAACGGAGATGCTTGCTTGCCCAAATTAAAATTAATTAATTAATTAAAACAAAGTATAAAAGAGGAGGGAAACCATTAACTAATTATAACTATAATAATTAACCATTAGCTTGCTAAAAAAGTAACACATGCATTGTTCACTAGCCATAAAGAGTTAACAAAACACTACATTGTTTGCTAGCTAGCTAAAAGTTAGACTCATCAGATGCACACTGGTGGTATAAGTCTGCCAGTGGTCACTTGTTTCAGCTTGTTTTATATTTTCAGATTCCCCGGTAAACAAGAACAATCTCCGAGCTGCAACCTACACACTGAAAATGGCAAATTAGCGCATGGGATGCTAATAGTACGAATGTAAACAAGCTAAGTGCTTTTTGTAGTCATTTTAATGCCTGGGCTCGCCTCCTGATGTGCAAATGTTCCACCAAAACAAGTTCTCCCTTGACACTATTTTGCAGCACCACTGTCAGCTTAGCGCTGCCCAAGACGATTGTGATTGGTTTAGAGAAATGCAAACAAGGCAGGGCGTTTACCCCCTATAGCCAATGTGTATGCATAGATCCAGACCTTTCTCCAGTGCTGAGCACTGTGGAGAGAGGTCTGGCTATGTGAGACTAGCTAAATGTTAACAAAGCATTACATTGTTTGCTAGCTAGCTAAAAAGTTAGTTAGCCTTTTTAGCATACTCAAAATGGCTCAGAACAGAAGCTTTAATTTCTCCTCCTTTGAGAAAAACTTGTTGGGCAACAAATTATCAACTGGGTTGAAAGCATGAACAGACATAATATAAAACTCAATTGGGATGGAAATTATTATTTTGCTCAGTCCATCTCAAAACGGCAGGTTTAAATTTAATCTTTATTCATTTTAATTTAGTTTAAAGTTTGTTCTAACATAATGTAAAGTCAAACTGTGACTTAATCTGTTATAAATCCTATGAATCCTTTAAAGCCATATGTACAAAGTTTCTCATTCAAGCCGCTCACTCCAGCACTGGATTTCTATGATTAGCTGCCCAGAGGCAGAGACAGAGGAACTAATCAGCAGAAACAGCTGTTGTTGCTGTGTGTGTCGAGCATGAATACCTGCTCTGTTCTAGTGTGCCAGTTTGTGCAGAAACTTCCCTCATGGTCCAGCTCGGAGGTCTTCGGGGGTTAGAGAGTTTGTAACGGATACAGACAGTACCGCAACTACCTTACCTGAGTCCAAGATGGACCAGACCCCAAACCTGAACAAAATCTGAACAACTGTACAAAACAAAAGCGGATGTGTCACAAATTAATCCAAGTGTTGAGGACGCAGCACTCAGTGTGTTGAAGCAGTGCCTCCGGTGTGTTCTAAGTCATCACACAGTATCCAGCTTCAAACCAGTAAAACCTCAGAATGAAAATGTTGCATTCAAAACTTCCATAATAATAAATATATATATTTCACATGATACTGAAATGTTGCACATGATGCACATGAAGTTAAAAAAGTAAAATTACAGTATGATAATTCTCTAACATGTTTTAAACAACAGGCACAATCTTTACAGAGTGATGTGCTCAAGTTAAGAGGCAGCATGTGTTCCTGATGTTATTCCCGCTCAGTTTTAATCACAATTTGGCACGGCTTCAAGAAAGACCCATATTTATTCCTTACTGTGCCTATACAGTAAACTACACATACAGCAGCGTGACGCAGCTCATGTTTCAATAATTTAAAAGCCCTGTCACACAGGTTTTTTCCAGTTATTCAGGTTGATTAGACCTGTTTTCTGCTAACAAAACAGTAACACAGATGTTTCCCGTGTTATGTTAAGTTAATCCAGGTGCAAACAAACTTTAAATTACAGGAATTGAGCGTTAGTGCTAAAATTGGATTTTATTTCAGCGTAACTGCCAGCGATGGAGACTCTGGCATTTCTGTAGTTCCTCCCGCCAAGAGGGAGATGTGATCACTGTCAGAAATTCCTGATATCTTCAACTTGGAATTATAACTCAGACGCTGATGTGAACGTTTTTCTCTTTGTTGCTCATAGTTTCAGTCTTGAGAGATATGACCCGAACAAAACAAAACAAGGCAAACGCCCACATTGTTATGATGAGTAGACGTCTAAACAGCCAAATAAGTGAAAACACCTGTGTGAGTGGACCATGAGTGTGTAGGACTGAAGTGAGATAGCTTATCAATAGCCAGTGTTACCTACAGAAGATGGTGGTCAGCAACCACCCCAGTTTGGAGAAGCAGAGAGGAGTACCTGCACGGAGGCTAAGCAATGAACAGCTGTGGAGAGGGTCAGGAGCAAAACATATTTTAGCCACTTAATTAGAAGGTCCATGTAAAAAACACATCATCAGTTTAAGTGTACGCTGTATTTAGGATATTTTCATCGCTTTACCTTGCCGTCAGACTGTCTTTTCCGATGGGAAACCAGCCAAATATCGCTCTTTCTTGCTCAACCAGACTCCACTAGAAAAATCAACAATTTTACCTCACAGAACACAGGAGCTGCTGGTCTACTGCTGCCTCGATTGGTTAGTTAGTTTGTGTTACTGTGCGAATTTGGTGAATCAGAATGAACGTTTTAAGACACAGAAGTCGCACAGTAACACAGACAAACAAACTGATTGAGGCAGCGGCAGTCCAACAACTCCCATGTTCTGCGAGGTAGAATTGCTGATTTTTGCCAGTGGAGTTTGTTTGAGTGAGAGACAGAGATATTAGGCTTATATAACAGTAGTTTCCTGTCAGAAAAGGTTGTCTGACAGCAAAGTAAAGCAGTGAAAATCTTCTAAATATAGCAGGTGGACCATTAGGTTTCCCATTTTCTTTTATCCACCGTTGGTAATACACTGACTACTGATTAAGTACATCATACAGCAATATTTCAAATGATCTAAACTATCACTTTAAGTCAGTTTTGCTTAGTTTCTCATCACTTCATCCTCCTCCCTCCTTCTCCTCGCCCTCTTCTGTCCTGCTCTGCTTGTCCTCTTTTCCTCAACAGGCCCGGCTGGACTTCCGAGACCCTCTCATGGTGTCCTTGGAGTTTGCACTCGCTGATGAGGACCAAGGCCCCGTCCTGGATGAAAGCATTCCCAGATCCATCAATAAGACAGTAAGACCATTTTACACCACTTACAAGAGTCTCTCTCAGCACTTTTAAGTACTATCTGCCAAGTAACAGTAAGCAGAGTCACAGACAGGAAGGATTTGAACCTCGTCCCAAACATCCTCCATCTGTCTGTCTCGATAATCCAAGAGTAAGAAGTGGGGTGTTCCCATCCGTTACAGCACATTAGCATCTGCAACAGCTGACTGCCATCCTTCAGAGTTTCCTCAGGATTGCATTAGTGTTTCAACACCAACAGCCAGGACGGTCTTCCCACACTCCCACATGCATAGTTGTTCTAACAAGAGTGTTTCCAGATAATTGTTGTAATGAGTGATGTGTCCAGACAAAGAAGGAACATATTACAGGAGAATTCAGCTTCAACAAACACTGCAAAAGCCTGAGTGTGTAGTAAACAACAGCAACACATCCTGACTGCCTCAGTGTCACATACGGTCACAGCAGCCATGCACGCCGCCGCACTCAGACACTTAAGCGAGGAAGCGTTGTTCTGACCTCTCCTGTTATTGTTATTGAAAGGAAGAGAAGGGACACACACACACACAGAAAAGCGGGAAGTCATCAAACGGAAGCTGCAGTTTTTCTTCTGACGTTGTGCAGCACTTGATATTCTCGTCTCTGGGTCCTTTCTCAACACCGTTGATCCAAACAGTCCGGTGGGAGATTGTTGAGAGTGGGAACAAATGTGACTGTGACCCTCAAACACTCAGGGGAAAAGTCAAAGGAAATTAAGGTCATCTGGGTGCACCCCTTTAGTCAGTTAGTCAGTAATACAAACAAATGGATAGTAACAGCTGCCTATTTATATATCTGCTTGTTTCTGTAGAGGAGCTTCTGAAGCCCGATATTATAAAGCCTGATTGTTTCAGCATCCTCCTAAATAGTTTAAATGCATGTGAAGATGCTCTGCTTTGAATAGTAAGTAGTCTCTTTTTTTCACAAAAAAAAATCTCCACCTCCACAATAAAATATATTAAATTATAATATATATTAACATATAATGCTCTGCAAGAAGTAATACATTCTGTCTGATATGTTTGGGTTTTGTTTTTTTTTGATAAATTAGTTACGGTGGCCGACAAGTACAAACGCGCTGCATATACAGACAGGTGCTGCAAATACCGAAACGCACTGCAAATAAGAAAACAGATGCAAAAGGAAAACGCTGCAAATACAGAAACGCGCTGCATAAACAGAAACGTGCTGCAAATACAGAAACGTGCTGCAAATACAGAAAACGTGCTGTAAATACAGAAACGTGCTGCAAATACAGAAACGCGCTGCAAATATGAAAACAAATGCAAAAAGAAAACGCTGCATATCCAGTCATACAACGGAAATGCTCCAGGTCTCTAGGGGCAGTGCTGAGCATCCACCCGAGAGACAGACAACGGACGTATCAACGTGTGGAGCAGATGAGTGAATGAGAGAAGAAAGTTATTGGTGGGAGGAAAACTGGAGTCGGCTGCACTTTCATAATACAGTAAAAGATGAGGGCCACATGTGGAAAAAGAAAGAAAGAAAGAAAGAAAAAGAAAAAAGAATACGTACTTTTTCATGTAGCCTCTCCCGACTCCAATTTTCTCTCAGGTGGACACTCAGCACTGCCCCTAGAGGCCTGGAGCACTTCCGTTGTATGACTGGATATGCGGCGTTTTCTTTTTGCATTTGTTTTCTTATTTGCAACGCGTTTCTGTATTTGTAGCGCCTGTCTGTATATGCAGCGCGTTTGAACTTGTCGGCCACCGTGATTAGTTCAAATACCTTGTTATAATGGCTCACTTGTAGCTCTAAACCTCGCCTTCTTTTAGAATTCAAGTTTCATGCGAATAGTCCCCACCCTCTCCAACACCCTACCCCTACCCTGCACCTGGTATCTCCTCTGTCTTGCTAGGTAATCAGGGTAATTAGCTACATCTGGCTTCTCCTGTAGGTTTATGATGTCATATACCCAGCCTGCCCAGACTGCCGTTGCTCACTGCAGTTTCAAAGCAAGAAATTTTCAGACACGGCGTTTATTGCTTATTTAGCTCCTGATGTATCTTGTAACACATGAAAAACGCCACACGGACATGTCAACAAGGTTAAAAAACATGACTTTCTCCGGAGGTAGTCTTAGTTATAGGATCTTCTGTTTTCTATCCACAGAAAAAGGAGTGTAGCTGTGACGTTTTGACAAAATACCCGTATGTGCTGGTCCGATGTATAAAGATGAACGCTCTGTCTCCGCTTCCTCCCACTGTACAAAAACTAAGCTAAAATATCCCAGATTCGAGCGTTGCCATCTTGCGCTGGTGACATCATTTGGAGCCAGAGTCTGAGCAGTAGTTATCAGGGATGAAACCATGGTATCGAGATCCCGTGCACACACCTGATCGACTCAGTCACGAGCAGAGCTCAGCTGTCAATCGTGACATGAAACCCCATTTTATAGCATAAAATAACTAATTTAAACCAAGCTGATCATTAAAATGAACTCTTGAGCAAACAGCCTGATAAGAGCTACCTGAAAATGACAGCAACCATTATTGGGAAAAACATGTACTGATATGTACTTTGGATTTTAGCCCATCTGCTAACATGGATGAGGCAGGATTTATGACCTATCCTGCAGCCAGCCACCAGGGGGCGACAGAGATATTTTGGATTCACTTGGGGGCTGTCGTGTTGTCCATCTTTATATATGTCAGTGTTTCAAACTCATTTTGATGTCACAAAATCATGCCTGAATATATGAACAGATTCATTTGAAAACAAACTCTGCACATATATCATTCTGCACAGTGAAGGTCAAACATCCAAGTGACAAATAATCAAAATACATTTTGACTATCACGTCTCTGTCTTGTAGATTCCCTTAGTGGACTGTGGAAGCGATGAGAAGTGCATTGCTGATCTCTCTCTCAAAGCAGAGCCGAGTGCAAAGAGGTAAGTGGAAGTATCATCAAAAGACATGTTAAGGTTTTTTCAAATCTGTTTTTAAAGAATACCAGTATATCTGTGCTGTGAGTACACTGAAACAGTTATTGGTCGCTGTAATTGCTGCCACAAAGAGATCCCTTCATAATGAGATTTCAATTAGAGCTGCAACCTTTAGTCGACTAATCAATTAAGCAGTCAAAATAAAATTAGTTGCCAACTACTCTGATTATCTATTAATCGCCATTTTTCTTTAACTTTTAAATGTAAGAATTTGCTGCTTTTCTTTGTCATTTATGGCAGTAACTGATAAATCGTGAAAATAATCATCATACTATTCAGTAATGAAAACAATCCTGATTTGCAGCCCTAATTTCAATGTAAGAGATAAGGGGGGAAATCTAGAGCCCTCTTTCTGTGCAAAAATAGATTTCAGAGTTCAGCTGAGGCTAATATGAGGGTTCAGCGGGCTTGCCAAATAAAGTCGGACAGTGTTTCCCTGCCATCCTGCAGTGGAGGGAAAGTCCACAAGGCGGGGATTGCGTAATAAAAAGACAACTGTGGAAGATATCCACTTTAGGGCTGAGACTACTGATTATTTTCATTATAGATTAATCTGCCTATTATTTTTTACTGTTATCTGATTAATTGTTTAGTTTATAACATGTGAAAAATTGGGAAACAGCACAGTTTCCCAGAGCCAAAAGTGACATCTTCAGATTGCTTCAACCAACCGTCCAAAGCTCAAAGACTCATCATTTACTATCATAAATAAGAAAGAAAAGCAGCAAATCCACACATCTAAGGAGCAGGAATCAGCAAATGATTGATGTTTTTGCTTGAAAAATGGCTGAAACAATTAATCGAGTGTGAAAATAGTTGCCAACTAATTTTCTTTTGATCAACTAATCGATTAATCAGCTTATCATTGCAGCTCTAATCCACTTACTCAGAGACTGATGCAGAACAAAGCCAAAGGTCAAAATGCAGTTTTGCACAAAAGGAGGACTGGGTTTTGTCTCTCATCACTTACATTAGAATCACATTATGAAGGGATCTTTTCACAGCCAGTATGGGACAGGAGGAACAATTAAAGCGACCAATAATTCTGTCAGAAAGCATGTGGACATGTGAGAATTGTTTTCAGACAGACTTTGTTAGAGTTGTAACATAATACTGAAGTTGTCACTCACAGCTCAGTAGTTGGACCTTTATTAGCAGAAGCTCTTCCAGTGCGTGACTGCACCCTTGTGGGGAGATCTGTGCATCGCAACCAAACATGCTGACAGTTTTCACTCCCCTCTCCAGCGTGCTGATCAGATCAAGCAAAGACAGGATCGACGTGAACATCAACGTCAGAAACAGCAAAGACAACGCATACAACACTAAAGTCATCCTCAGCTTCACGCCCAACATCAACTACGTCAAAGTAGAGGTGAGATTTCTAGTTTAGCGCTCCTCTGTCGGCATTATTTAAGAATATACAGTCTGAGATCCGTGCGATGATGCATGTTTTGTTTTGTCGTATCAGCCGGAGAAGGACTGCAATCTGAACCACACTAAAGTGGAGTGTGCTGTTGGGTACCCGTTCTTGGGAAGCAATGTGGAGGTTAGTTTCTGCACACGTTAGGATCCAGGCTTCATACTATCTGTGCAATATATTAATTATGTTTTTCCCTGTACTGCTGCTAATTAAAGATGTGATGTGATCTTACAATCTACAGGAAGATTTCAAAGTGAGATTTCAGATCAATCCTGAACATATTCAGGAGGTCATTCAGATCAACGTGACAGCTACAAGGTGAGGCATCAGCACAAAGTTTTATTTCCTATTCAGTGACTCCCCAGGTCCTTACAAAGTCTAAAATTCAATGTTCTGAATTTTAAGCCTTATATAATGGCTTAAACACGGACTTAAAAATTTATTTAATTGTTGTTACTTTTATAAAGTTGCAATAACTTCAGTCTTTTAAGTGAGCTTTTGGGGGAAAAAACACACAAACACACTGTGCAATATTTTCTTGCAAGTATGAGCATGAAATACCTCTTAAATTGCATTTATAATGTTCTTATAAAGGTCCTAATAGTCTTAAATTTAACTTGTTGAAACCTGCAGAGACCTCATTTATTTCTAGTTTTTTTAAGTTGTTTACCTTAAAATGTTTTTGCATCTGTGCAAATGTCAGAATTTTCAATTTCAAATGTGCAAATTTGTTTTTGAATGTCCCACAGTGACAGTGAAGAGCTGCCTTCCACCCTGCATGACAACACGGTGCAAATCTCCATCCCTGTCAAGTATGAAGCCGGACTCATATTCTCAGTGTGAGTAGCTGCACTCCTCACTGATTATGTATATACAGCTCCTCTGGATAGAAAGTGGACAGTTTGAAGGATTGAAATCGGTGATATCTTCTTTCTTTATTCCACACATTCTTCTTCTTTTCATATATATTTAATAAATGAATAACCGTCTATATGTGAAGTCTGATTGAGAAGAATAAAATCTAATATGATCTTTTTTCTTCTAGGCGTCCTGGGATGAACACATCGTGGTAAAAGAGGGTGAACAATATGCCAGTGTGTTCAATGACACCAAGATCATTGGAGAGGAGGTCAACATCAGCTACACGGTAACATTCGCTGACAGAGATCAGACCTCTGATTTATCGTTATAAGCGCAGAGTATACAGCCGCGCGCAGGTGTTTGGTGATCCAAACTGAAGACCTCTCCTGCCTCTTTTTCACTCTGCCTCTCACATCTCTGCAGGTGGTGAAATCAGGTGATATAGTGACTCCGCCCCTTGACCTTACAGTAAGTTATCCTCAACTGTCGCCTCGGAAGAACAACTTACTGTATCTGACTCGCATCACCACCAGCCCGCAGGTATGACACACACACACACACACACACTTGCAGATCTGTAAATGTGTCTAAACAGACAGAGACACCTTCATATCTGCCTGTCCTTCCTCTGCAGGTGAAATGTGATGCGTCACGTTGGATCAACCCTCAAAAGATTAACCCGGAAGTTGTAAATCCCAATCCAAATAAAGAAACACTCAGTGTCTTCCTACTGGTGAGTGATCTGAGGAGTGTTTTAGATGTTTCATGGAGGAGAGCCAAAGTTACCATGGAAACTGATCCTCTAGACCACTGGTCCCAGGAGGTCTCCAAGACTATGTCTGCTCTGAGGTCCTAAAAATCAGATTTGCACATGTCAACTAAAATCACAGTTTCAGGGTTCATAAACTTTTTCCAGAGTCAAATTGAAGCTCTTTTCAAGCATTTTCAAGATGCTTTTTCAAGCTTTTCCACCACTTTACAGCTGTGGTAAATGACATATTTATATATAAAGTGATTATTTCACCTCTTCATCACGTTAAATCAGATGTTATTATGTTTTTATCAACCAAAATGATGTTGTGTGTCAAAGTTTGATGTCAGAATATGTCCCCTTTCTTTAAGTAGATTTGGCTTCCTATTAGGATCACACATTTTTGTATTTTTTGTATTTGTATTTTCCTTAACCAATAGTTGAAAATTATGAGAATTGATTAATCGATGAATCGTTAATAATTAATAAGATCTAAAACACACATTTTTTCCCTTATCCAATGAACAATGTCAAATGAGGCACAATTAATGCAATTTCTATACTACTTATTAATTATCAATTAATATATCTTTAATCAGTTAAATATTTATTTGGCAATTAATCAGATAATAATTGATTATCAACCTCCTAGACAATCTGGCTCAGAAAATATCTGACTTATATTATTTCCTTTATCTATGTAATTTATTATGAAAGTAATGTGATTACAATTTCAAGCACTTTATCCAAAATAAGAGCACTTTTCAAACCTTGAAAACACTGCATTAAAATTCAAGTGTTTTCAAGGTTTTCCAGCACCTTTATGAACCCTGCAATTTATACAAAAGTCTGATCCAATAGAGGATTGCAGCTTCTGAAAATCATGACGTTTCTCCCCAAATAAATTATTTCAAAATAAATTATGTAATTGGGCTGCAATGGCTGCAGCGTAATCCTTGTGCACTGACAGGCTCACATTGTTATTCTAAGCATCTGACAAGATTATGGAAAGGACCTACAGAGACAGACCTTTTGTTAAAGAGTAACCTCCTGTCTGGACCACAAGCAACAACAGCATAAATGCGACCTGAAGCATTCATTTCCACTTAAGTCTATTTTTCTTGACAATATATGCACAAACATGAGGTTGATGCCCAGTAAAAAGGCACTGAATACATATTTTGATCCACTCGTAGGCGGAGCTGAGTGTGCTGCTGAGCCAGAGAGCAGCTCACTCTGCTCCAGTTTGTGATCCCACAAGGGCTGCAACTAGTTGTTTGGTTCAGAAAATGTCAGAAAATGTCAGTATCTCCCAAAGCCTAAGGTTACGCCCTAAAGAGTCTTGATTGCCCACAACCCAAAGATATTCAGTTTACTGTCATGAAGGAGCAAAAAACCATTTAGGAAGAATCACTTTGGACATTTTTGTTTTTCTTAAGACATGACTCAAACTGATTAATCTATTATCAAAATAGCTGGCAATTAATTTAATAATTGATTAATAATCTCCTAATAGATTAATCGTTGCAGCTCTGGATTCCACAGACTCTCTCTTCACTTCCCAGTAGCTGGGAATCAAGACTCTGGGACTTCTTGAACTTCTTCTGCTGTTTTTAATTCATGTGCAAACTGTACATTTACTGCCACAAAACAATTGGATAGTTTTATGTTTGGATTAGGGCTGCAACTAACAAGTACTTCCATTGTTGATAAATCTGTTGATTATTTACTCAATCGATTAGTTTTCTGGTCTATAAAATCCTCAAATGTCCTGTTTTGTCCACAACCCAAAGATATTCAGTTTACTGTCAATGTCAAAACATTTACATGTAAGAAGCTAAAAAGGTGAAAAAAAAACTTTTTTTTACTTTTTTTTTTTTTTTTTTTTACTAAAAACAAATTAATTGATTATCAGTTAAATTGTAAATTAATTTAATGATCGGTTCATAATCGATTAATCGTTGCAGCTCTAGTTTGGATGTTTGGAAATTAATAAACAATATACACAAAGTAAATAAAAAATAAACCAGATTTGACTTGTTTTTTTATGTCATTAGCTCAGATTGGCTTCATATGGCACTGTTTCTGTGTTTCCTTCCATCTTATTGTGTGTGTTTGATTTGCTCCACAGACCTGTGAACACTCCATCTGTGCATCATTTACCTGCTCCCTCCCCGAGGATAAGATCAGTCAGGTCAACGTCACATTCAGAGTGTGGAACCTACGTTCATCAAGGTGGGTTTAAGTTTTTCTGCTTCTTTTTGGCTCCCTCTGGTGTTTGGTTTGTCATAGGTGGGAATAAATTAATTATTAGACTAACAGAGTGAAGAACTGAGAGGCTAACTGACTGATGGACGGACAGGAAGCCAAACATTTAAAGGAGATTTGTCTTTCAGGCTGAGTTTACCAGTCTGCACATGCTGGTGAACGGCACGCTGAAAATCATGAAGACAGACCTGTTTCAACTGAGCAGCAGTGACCAGACCAGGAGTGTAAGTCACGAAGTTTGGTGTGCTTGTACTGCATGTGTTTGCATGTACAGTATGCGTACATTTACTTTACGTACTGTATTTTGTGTGTGCTAATTAGGTGAAGATCCAGGTTTCGAAGGAGACTTTAGGAGGAATCCCTTTTTGGATCATCATCGTCAGTATCCTCATAGGACTGCTGATCTTAGCACTCGTCATCTTTGCTCTCTGGAAGGTAATATTACAGTTCACTTTGTTATTTAAAGACTTTGAAAGTAAAGTAAGAGATTCTGGTCAAAGATAGTTGATTGACATCTTTCTCAGGTCATCAGATACCGACGCTATCAACACATGATATTTGACGACCTGGGAATGAAACCCAACAATCAACTATCTTTCCCCAGAATCATTTACCACAAATTTTAAGGAATAATTCAACATTAAGTGAGGGAATTTGTTTTCTATGAAGCCACAACCAGGAGGTGGTTAGCTTAGCTTAGCATAAAGACTAGCAACAGAGGGAAACAGCTAGCCTGACTCAAACACTCACTAATGAACACATTATGTCTTGTTTACGTAATCCATACAAAAATCCAGTTATGAAAAATACTGCTCACAGACAAATAGTCCCAAACAAAACAACATTTACATCGTATTGGTGAATACGATGTATTGAGATGAGAAACTGGGGTTGAGCTTAACCCAAATAAAGGTATAACCAAATAAATAACCCATAAAACAATAAATTGTTAATGTTAGCATGGCAAAAATACAAACAAACAAACAAATTAAAAAAGCGGGTTTACATTGGACACGTTAGTCCTTACCTTGGAAAAAATTTCCGTGCAGGATCCCAGTGCATTTCCCATTTTTCTCATCAGATAGTCCAATTTCCACACTTGCAAGATTATCTTTTTTGCAATCACCATTCCAAACAAAACAGCATTTATTTCCACACTTACTCACAAAAGATAAAGAGCTACTTGCTTCAAGAGCGGCTATGAGCAGATCAGGTTTCCAGTGCTTCCCATAAGCCTCTGAACAACAGTGACCTGAAATCTTTTGTTAAATTACTGACCATAGACCCGCATTGATGTGTTGTTTTTACACTGTTTTGCTTGTATGGATTAAACATAGGAGATATAACGTGTTAATAATAGAGAGTGATAATATTAGTGTGTTTTAGAGGTACTGTTCCTCCCTGTTTCCATTCTTTATGCCAAGCTTTCAGAAGCAAACATTTTAGGAATAAAGTAGAGTGAGCAGGTCATTATTGTGAAATAAATCCCGACAGGATGATGCAGGATCCCAACGTGGAGCGGAGGGGTCTTGAATCATCCTTCATTCCTTTCATGGTTACTTACCAAACACACAAAAATACACAAAATATTAAATTTAAAGTGATTTTATGGCTTTGTTTCTCAATAGTGACCTCTCACGTACATTATCCTGCTTGTTACATGGTTATGTACTAAAAATCAATGATTTGACACAAAATATTAATTTTTGTGATTTAACAATGATTTTATTGTTCCGTCCTAGAGTCTATAATCAGAACTGTGTCCATAGCAACAGCCTGCTATACAAAAATAACAGACCATAGAATGCTGTAATTGACCAATCAGAATCGAGTATTTAACAAAGCCATGTAATAAGACATTGGCATTGAGAGTAACTCTCAACAAGAAAGGGAACAAGCATATTTCCCAAAATGTCAAACTATTCCTTTATTACAGTGATTCACATTTGTGCAGAGTAACTGTTTCAGTAGGCAGATTTGTAACTGATCTTTCTGCTCCTCCAGATGGGCTTCTTCAAGAGAAAATCCAGGGACGAATACACAAAGGACGAAATAATGGACTGAGACTGAGCAAGCAGCTGTGTGACCGACTGCTTCCAAAGCCATCAGGTCGCACGGAGCGACGGGCAGACTTTTTGAACAGACAGTCGCACAGACGGAGGAAAAAAAAAAAAAAAAAAAACGCCATAAGACCCACAGACACCTCAGTGCTACACTCAGTGACGACGACCTGGAAAACACATTCAGCATTCATGGTTTCCTGCGCAGGCCTGGGTCAAATGATGTTCGCAAATACTTTCCCTTTGATGAGCATTAGATTACATCACGGGGCCGTTCAGACGGTCTCATAAACAGAGAAGTGCTTAAACAGACACTTTCTGTTGATTGTAAAAAGTCGATGGCACTTATCTGTAAACTTTAAGTATTTGCGAATACTATTTGTTCCAGATCAGCTTCTTTCTTGCAGATATTATACAGTATGCATCGAGTCAAAGTCAAGCCAAGCAGTTCCAGAGGAGGAGCCAAAGAGGAGGAAGAAACCGTCACTTACCAGGCATCTGCTGGCAAAGTAGCATCTATCTGCAGCTTTACAAACCCTTCAGAGCTACAAATGCTGCACTACAGCTTTAGAGGAAAAAAACGTACTCAGGTTTTTCAGTATGAAGATCCAATGTCGCCATCACAGCAACAATGTCCAAAGGTCTATTCACTTGTGAGACGTACAATATGTGAACTTTACGTGTGTTGGAGCAGTCTGTCTGATAGCTTAAACTCCTGTTTTAAAGCTTCTGTGCTTGATTAGTTTTATGAGACACTGTACCTTTTAGCCTTTTATAGCATTTTTGTTTTTGTTTCTGTTTGTTTTGTTTTGTTTTTTGCTGAATTTTAACATTATAACATGATGGCACATCCTTAATTTCAACGTGTTGGCTAAAGACACTGAACTGAACGTGAGATTTATTTGAATCAAAGGTTCAGTCTGTATGTTTTTATTCTTTTTTTTTATACATATATATATATTTTTAATCTTAGTTAACCAGTTCAAAAACCAAAAAATCTTGTCCCAACTCTGATGTTAAATGTTTGTAATTAGTGTCAAAAGCCAAAACTTTGATTGTACTGTAAATATAAATGCTCAAAAGTGTAAAGCTTTAAATGTACATATTTGTGTTTGCTATAATTCATGTAATTTAAGAGATGTTTTGAGATGATTTTGCTCAGGTGCTACACGTATCATGAAGGACGACATTAACATTTGACATACAAAGAAAAGTATCTGGCCTATTTCACTATTTCAACGTTGATGCAAATATGTAAATATTGTTATATTTTGATGAGAAAATGAAAGTATAATTATCCTGTACTGAAAATATACACAAAGATGAGGGTTTGTATCCACTACTTTGGTTTTATTTGATTTAAAGCGATGTTTTAAGCCTGTGAATGACCTGTTTTGAGGCTTTAACATGATTGATGAGATAAGACTGTAGCTTATTTTAATTTCAACTTTTTAATTTGCAGAATAGAAGATAAAATACATTCACCAGCAGTTGCCATATAGTAAAAGGGTCAGTGGTTTGTAGTGTGGAGAAGCTACATGTACACAAAGCGTTAGCATACTGTAGGCTCAACGTCTCCCCGTATGTGGTACACAGTACCTTACAAACTTATTCTTTCAGGTTTTCTGTCTTGTTTTTGTTTCCAGAAGTTGCACAGCTACACAATATGTTAAAAGAGATTATATTGTATATCAGGGAGACTGAGTTTCTGCCTCTTTCTCCGCGTTTTCCCTCACAGACGTACAATAAAGCCGAGGGAAGACGGTGAGAAGAAGAGGCAGCTTTCATATATTTAAATCCTCCTCAGCTCTCACTCTCCACTGTCAACATGAAGCACATGTAATAAATTTTATGTACAGAATGTGTAACTGTTAGTCATTTTTTTTAAAAAAGATTGTATGGCTACATCAGGCTTATGCACGAGGGTGGAGTCACGTGTCTCTTTTTGTTCGCTTGAGGTGGTCTGGGATTGTTTTCTCGGATAGTAAGGGCACAAAGTGAGAGCTGCGAGAGCTCCACCCCAGCCTTCTACACTGCTGTGAAGTCTAATTCATTGTTATGCACTGGTTTGTCAGACTGTAAGCGTCCTCATCAGCACAGAAATGAACTGAATCTTATGTACAAAAATAAAAGACTTTTTACGAAAGAAGCACTTGATCATTAATTCTGATGCTTTTGTAAAACAATGTCAAAATGTAACAGGTGTTGCTTTTAATCTGGATGCAGCTAAATGCAAATCACTATCTCTCACTCCTGGTAGAAATTTTGAAGTCTGTAGTGTATTATGGGGGCATTCATAAAGCACTCATAATGCTTTATGACTACATGCACAAAACATATAAAGCTTTCTGATGCACTATATCTGTGATGGCAAATTTTATCATTTCAATTTGAGACACTTGGTTGCCTATCTAGTTCGTTTTTTGCTTTGATGTATTGTGTTTTTGTAATATTTAACTACGCATGCATTTCACACTGAAGGGTTACTTACAAATCCACACAAAGTCAGAAGAATAGTTGACTTTTTACTTTTCTCTCCAAGCAGACAAATAAACCTCCTTTTACCAGCAAAATAAAATCCTACATGAAGAAAATCCTTTTGTAGAGCAAAATTAGGATCCACAGAAGTGTTCAGAAAACTATATTTCACAAAAAATGTAATCCAAATAATCCAAATTAATAGTCACAAGAGCTGTATTGATTCAAACTAGCTGTAGTCAGCTGTCTTCCTTCACCACTGCTGTCTAGAGCTTGAGATCTGTTCCAGGACCCAACGGGTTTGGGTCGGGTCGGGCCTTATTTCTCACATATTTTATGGGCTGTACATCAGGTACAGACTGTATTATATTTATTTATTTATTTATTTTCATTTTTCTCCCCAGTTTAGTCGTTGCTAATTCCAATTCCCTACATGTGATGTCCCTGTCGCTGAAAACTCCTACTGTTTGGTGCATGAAGGGAAGCTTGTCAAGACAAATGTCGGGCTGAATCTGCATCATAAGTTATTACTGTGCAGACTGGCTAATTTCAGAATAATATACATCATATAACTGGTAATAATAATAATAATATATTATCATCATCATCATCATCATAATACATTGATTCACTTGCATCTGGAGCTAATTTTAATTAATTTACATACTGCAGGGAAGCTTGTAACTCACTTACAATAATACATTATCGTTGTTCTTATGTTGATTATATTTTAATCTGAATCTGTGAAATAAAGTTATCAAATAAATGTAGCAGAAAATAGAAATACTCATGTAAAATACAAGCACCCAAAAATTTGACTTAAGTAGACTACAGCACTTGAGTAACAGCTCACCCTGAAACTGTGCCCCTCATCTAGCATCGTCAAAAGTTATGGCAGGATGTTTCCAAATTCATTGACATTTTGTACAAAGAGTTGGCATCATTTTATGAACATGTCATATCCAGTTTCTTTATATCGGCATTTATCATAAATCTATTAATTGATTACTATGGCCAAATTCTAAATACAATACATACACATACCTTACCTTTTTTTTTAACATAGAAAATGTTTAATTTTGTAAACGGTCATAAAAACTCAAGGACATATCGTTGCTGTCCAATAAAAAACACTTATCTCCAAAATGTCAACTTTTCAGGAGCTGAGAAAAACAGCCATGCTTTCAGCTTTGTCCCAATGCATTTCCAGATGATCCAGTGGCTCTGTGAATGGTTTGCTTGGCTTAAGACATAGGAAAAGTGTCTCAACTCATAAAGGAGCATTCCCTCCTTTAGTTTTTGCAAAAAATTCAAAAAAAAATTCACATTTGGAGATAAGTGTTTTTTACAGGACAGCGACGATATGCTGCCTGTAATATATGCATGTAAATATGCAATTACAAACAGTTCCTTTAATATATATTTTTATGTATTCTGGTTTATTCAAATTTTGCACTTTTTTGGTGAAAATCTTTAACAAATGCATTTTTTTTTCAATAAAGGATAATTTCATAATAATAATAATAAAAATAATAAATAACGTACATTGCTGATATACTGAGGCAATAATTGGACTTTTAGCCTGTTTGGCTCCGTATACTTGTAATGTGTATTTTCAGATTCTACTACTGGAGGTGCAGGTTTGCACATTGAATGAATCCCATTGCTGGAGGCGACATTCCTGCGAGTCAAAAATAAGGGCTGTAAAACCCACTCGTTTACTGACTTTACTTACTGCCCGGGTGATTTCATGTAGGAGTGCGCCGCCTAGCGTTCACCCGCAGCATTTCGCGATAGCGTTAAGTGACACTCTCTGGGAGGGGAAGCAGAACAAACTGTAAGCTGCTGGCGGATCCATCTTGCCCGAAAAAAAGAGGCGAGGGTGAAGGCTTTTTTTTTTCCCCAGTTTAGTATCAAAAAGACTGTATCGTTCCCCGTTAACCGCGCTGGGGAGCCCGAGGAGGGGCTGTGCCGCTGTTTGTAGGATGTCCCGACATGAGGGTGAGTTGATAAACAGGTCCACAGCGCTACGTTACCTGAGCAGCTAGCTCCTCGGCTAGCTCTGCTAGCTAAGTGCTTATTCAACTCAGGGGGGGTGTTGCGTTTTTCGCGGCTTGTTTTCACGCTTGTCCAAACACACACGTATTTGCCACGAACGGCTTTGGTGTATATGTATTCGCGCTACTAATTTGAGGCAAACGTCTGTAACTTCACTTAACCCACTCGCAATGATACGGCAACATCGCGAAGCTTAGCAGCTAGCCGTTGCTAGGTACTGCGTTACCTACGTCGGTCGTATTTAGAAGGGAACCCCAGAGCCGGGGAAAATCTCGCGAGAGTTATCATTTTTAATCCAAATCATTATCTTTTTCTAACACAAACTTAAGTGCGTTTTGTCCTCAAACGTAACACGATCTTAACCACAGTGTTGTCACATTATACGATACGATTAATTTGTACAACGAAGGACTAAACCGTTGAAATATCGCGAGAGTTCCGTAAATCTGTAGTTCCCTTTTTAGACGCGACCCCTTACTTTAGCTGGGCTAGCGAGCAGGCTAATGTATGCTAACAGAAGGAGTCGTTGGTGTAGCTGCGACTTAATATTGCTTATACCGGCGCTCGTAGCCTCATTAGTTGCACACTATGATATGTCTTAATGTAGTTATTACCATCGTTCGCTTACACGCAGAGTTATTAGTTAATTTAAGAGCCTTTAGCAGTAATGTTAGCGCCATACTGTCCCGTCTGGTCACATATCCTAATGTTGTTAGCGAATGCACTGTCATCAAGAAGAAGACAGAAAGTCTGAGGCCTCTGACCATAAACCAATCACTAAGTTAGCTAGCTGGCAGGCTGCTAGCTAGCTAGGGTTGAGTTACGGCATGTTTAACTGCAAACCAGATGGGAGTGTAAATTTGGCTCTCTCCAGTCACCACATAACGTTAACTGTGAGTTGTAGCAGGCCAGACAGGAGGTTGTCCTGTTTAATCACCTCCATAAGTTGCTATGGTGTTCTGTAATGCAAACATGAGCACAATACAGTGAGATACCCCCCAAACTGGACCAAGGGGATTGCTTAAGGAACTTGTTAAAGGTGCTTGTTAATTTGTTAAAGTTGTTCCTAGTGGACAGGCCAGTTTTTGAGACGCTGAGTTGTTTTACAGGTACTCAAAATCCCTCTTGTAAGTTGGTTGTGTGGTCACATGAGGAAGGCACACAGTTTTACGTACTTATTCGGTGATACATATACCCAGAGATGACTAAGTACACACATTCTTTACTCAAGTAGAAGTACAGATAAAAGGACTCCGGTAGATGTATTGATTTAACTTATTTATTCATTATAAGTGGAAAAGGTCCAGATTTTGAATTATGCTCAAAGTATACATGTAAAAAGTTGTATTCATCTTGTTATGTCTGTCAAGTGTGATATGTGCTGATGGATCCATCATGGAATCATCTTTTCTGTGTTATTGTCCACCCATTTACTGTAGGTTGAAAATATTATGGTCTTAACTGCTCTGATGGAGTAAAAAAGTAAACTTATTAACTAAAATTTTACTTGAACTTATATTTTACAATAGTATCCCTTCTATTGTGATACATATTGTATTGCCAGATTCCTGATATGCAGGTGTGGGGTTGTTGCTATACCAGAATTTTAAACTTTGACACAATACTAATGTTTAAAAAGAAAAAAAGAAACATATTTGATATCTCTTTCAATATCACAGGCAAAACAAATATGATACAGTGTACAACATAGAAACTGTCACTGAACAGTGTCTCGTTTTGCTATATTTAAAGCCAGGACGATACAAGACAGAGCAGAACTGAGAATAGCTTTGGTACTTACAATGCTACAATTAACTGATATGTTGTTTTAAACATGTGGTATTGAGAAAGCATTGAAGTATAGATACTTTTGCACAATCTTACTCAGGTGGTATGTGTGCCTCTGTTTTTGTCAGCCTTTGTAACACCTCCCGTGGTGCTGTTACCAACCTTTAATCAACACCTAAAGCTGATAACTGCGTATTGCCAGTTGATTTGTTTGTTCAGGCCTGGGTTTGGTTAATAAATGTTACCTTTTGTGGAGATTTTCTCTGTGTATTTTGCAGCTTTTTGTTGCAAGACGTCATATCTGCCTCATCAAAGGAAATTCCCTTTGTACTTGCTTACCTACTATTACCAAATAAGGTGTTTTCACCTTCAAAGGAAATGTCAATGAGTCAGGAGTTGGAATATTGTGTATATAATGACAACTATGATCTCTCACTGAAAATAACTGGTTGTGTCTGCAGATTGGTAAGCCAGTGCTTGAATAGTTCTTCACTGTAATCATGTAGTAAAGTGTGGACAAGCAGACAGATGCCATAATATTTGATTTGATAACTTGTAATAATGGTAATAATCTATTTGGAAAATATAGAAATGGCTGACATAATGTCTGGTACATTAGTTTGCTCCACTTTACCTCTCTCTATTGACCAATTCGGTTCACGTAGATCTACAGAAAAGCAATACGCTATCTGAAAAGTGTGAACAGCGCTATAAATGAGTAATAAAAGCCGAAATGAAAACAACTTTCAGATTCTTCGTGTATCTGTGCCTCTGAGTTGTCTTTGTTGTTTGTGAAGTTCACTGCTGGAATGCCAGAGTTCCTCATCGCTGGCACTTGTGGGTTGGTGCCACTCCAAAACACATGCTCATGTAAGTGAGACTGGCCCACAGATAGAGATTGCTTTCTCACAGTCAGTTTCACAGGCGCAGTTATAAGGAATTTGTGACTTTATTGTCAGGTCCAGTCGTTTTGACTTTATTTTCTGCTTTTCTCTTTTTTCAGGTGTGAGCTGCGATGCATGTTTGAAAGGGAACTTTAGAGGAAGACGGTTCAAGTGTTTAATCTGCTACGACTACGACCTGTGTGCATCGTGCTACGAGAGCGGAGCTACAACGACAAGACACACCACAGAGCACCCCATGCAGTGTATATTAACCAGGGTAGACTATGGTAAGGACCTGCCTGAAATAGCCCAGACAGAAAATTGTGTGGCTTACTGATCATACACAAATTCATCACACCGGTGTCACGCCATGATTATTATATTTAATGACTTCACCGTGGCCTACTTTGTGTTTACAAATCATGTTTTCAGTCATGCTAATGTCATTTATTGAGCGTCATTTTGTACAGAGGCTCTTATATTTGTGATAGTAATTAAAATATTGATTGACAGTAACGGTTGCTCTCTTTACTGTGTTCTTGCAGATCTGTATTATGGAGGAGACACTTTTTCAGTAGAGCAACCCCAATCATTCACATGTCCTTACTGTGGCAAGATGGGCTTCACAGAGACGTCCCTACAGGAGCATGTAACCTCAGAACATGCAGAGACTTCCACAGAAGTGGTGAGTATACTGCACATATTAAAGGGATAGTTCAGGTTATTTGAGGTGGCTGGCGGCTGACATGCCCCCCAGTTTGGAGAAACAGCAGGGTACTCCTGTAGCGGTGTTGAAAGCTAGGGACAGGGTCAGCAGCAAAATGTATTTTAGCCTCCTAAAAAAAAAAAATCAGTTTAAGTGTATGCTATATTTAGAGTATTTTCACTGCTTTACCTTGCTGTTAGATGGCCTTTTCTGAGGGGAGAACGCTGTTATTAAGCCAAATATCGTTTTCTCTAAACCAACGAAACTCCATTAACAAAAAGACAAATTTTACTTGGCAGAACACATTAGTTGCTGGTCTACCACTGCTTTTGATTGGTTAGTTTGTTTGTTATTTTGTGACTTCTGTGTTTTAAAGGGTTAGTTCAGATTTGCTGAAGTTATTAGTCCACAATACATTCGTTGTTTTTTTTTTGCTGTAAGTGGCTCCAGCAGCCATTTATACTTCCATTGACGTGCTATATATTGAAGTCATTAGATGGAGGGTGGGGGATACCTTTTTCTTTTTTGCTCTCATCTATCAGCAACACTACAGTTCAGTCTTATTGCTGTTGATGGCTGCACTTGGGCCAGCTAATATTACTTTGCACAATGTACACACAGAGGATATTTATGGATGACTTGTTGTCAAAGCAGGAGTTTTATGAGTGTTGTCCACTGCTGAGTAAACTGAGCAAAGCAAGGCTATGGGTCAGGCTGCTGCTGACAGTGCAGGTAGTCTGTCGGACAGTGATAGAACCAACTAGTAGAATTTGTGCTCCAGCTGACCACCTGTGCCAAGTGAAACCAAGTTGCTACAGTGCAGAAAGGGTGTCACTGGGTCTTTGATGGATGTTATTCCATACTTTTCTCATTATCAATGAAGTCCATAAAAGACCCAATTCAGCAGTGTGTTATTCCATCTCTCGATACTTCACAACTCACTAAACCTGTCTGTGCACTCAACCCCAAGGAAATTTGTTCCTGCTAAGGATGCAAATCTATTAAAACTGCACATAGTTTCACTTTTTAGAGCAGCTTAATAATTAAAACGGCAGAGCGCTGTAGATCTTAGCAAACGTTGCTCAAACAGGAGTAAATGGTGGACTATTTCCAGTGGTGGATTAATGCACGTTTTGGTCCACTAATGAGTATTCACAGCAGCAGGATGATGTTTGTGGGATTCACTCAAAATAAAGTACAGCGGTCGTGTTCATCGTAATGAAGAAACATGTCACTCAGTGCAACAATGTGGCTCATTCATGTGTTTTTAATAGTTTTTCGACAACAATGGGACACTATGGTGCAGAGGAACGGATAGTCAGGGATTGGCTACACAGACAGTACTTGCATAGATAAACCTAAAGAAAAAAATGGTGCTCAGAGAAACAAGACAGCAGTAAGAGAGGAAGTGTGTCTGCCACCTGTTGCTGTATGGCAGTTAATGTACAGGATGTCATTTGCTGAGGTGTCATACTGAGAATCTGAAGCACTGGTGTGTTTGTGTGCTGTGATACAAACTATGTGAGCAGAAGAATGTGATGCGTAGTAACTGCCTTAATGGAGTTATAAGTGGTGAAATGTTTGGTATGAACAACGTTTGATGGTGTGGTAAGATGTCTGAGATGTGATAAAGCTGGTTTGATTTCACTGCACTGTTTCGCTGCCTTTAAACCTTTTTTTTAAATGTGTTTGATTTGGGCTACATGTAGGGATTATTTTCATTATTCATTAGGTATCCAGTTTGCTAATCATATAAGACAAAGAAAAGCCTCAAATAAGCTGGAGTTAGAGAATGTTCTTTTTTTTTTTTTTGGTTTTGTTTCGTTTTGTTTTTGTAAATTGTATTTGCTTGATTGACTAGTCAGTTTATTGACCAGTCGTTGAGTCACTGGTTTGAGTTTATTGGGTCACAATTTGCAGGATTTATATCTATGTGATGTCCAATTCAGAGATTATCATCACTGTTAACTAGGGCTGAACATTTAATCGAAATATTATCAAAATCGCAACATGGTCAAGTGCAATATCCAAATCACTGAACCTGCTACAAGGAAAAATGTGTGACAAAACAGTATTATAACAAAGTACTGACATGCTGCAGAGATGCACTGGCCTACTAATCTTGTTCTCCAGATGTAAGTAAACATGTTAAATGATGCTGCTGCTTATACAAAACAGACCAGGGGCTGTACATCTTCAGTCAGACTTGCTCAGCGGATAAACTTAAACCATGGGCCATCCTTGTAATAATTCATAAATCCACTTGTATCTGTATATTAGGCATTTACTCATGACCGCTCATTTAGTCTTACAGGGGAACTCGCTTATCAAAGTCTGTTTATATGTGAAAAAAGTCATATCGAGCCATTTGTTGCTGCAGAGGGAGCTGTGAGAAGTTCATAAATTGAAAAATGTCATGTGAGTCAGCCTGAAGACCACAAGTTTGAAAACGAAACAAATCTGAGGGTGTGTGGAGTTAAAAATAAGTGAGCTTAGCAGAACGCAAGGCATAGCATACCCAAAACTCTGAGTGATCCATTGGCGGTCGAAGTTGCTTTGCAGGTAATGTTGACACCAGTTTTTGACAAGGAAGCTGGAATAAGAGAGATAATATTTTTTGTGGAATAGAAAAGGATGATTTCTGTGGTTCTCCTGCATCTATTTTGAGAAGTCAAAACTTTTAGCAAATATGTACAATAGCTGCTTTCAAACATGCTACTCACTGCTGCACACTAACAAAATCATAAAAAATAGCACTTGCTTAATACTTTCTTATTGTTTCACTGTGGGTTGGTGGACACAACAAATTGCTGTTTGTGGGAGGAAACTTCATCTCAGATAGAAACTTGTCACTCTGTCTCATTTCAGATCTGTCCAATATGTGCTGCCTTGCCAGGAGGGGACCCCAACCACGTCACGGATGACTTCACAGCTCACCTCACACTTGAACACAGAGCACCAAGAGATTTAATATCCTTTCTGTGTTTAGTGTCAACATAAGTGTTTGCATATATTGTTTAAATGTCCAAAAAATGTTGATAACCTTACGTTGTGTCACATTATACTGCACTGACCCTTAACAGTCTCCGCTTTTAAGATGAATCCAGCAGCGTTCGGCATGTACGCAGGATGTTCCACCCTGGACGAGGACTGGGCGGTCCCAGAGCACGACGGACAAATATGCACTTTACTAGCGGCTCCACGGGGGGACTTTCATCCTCCTCATCACAGAGCTCCACCTACACCCCCAGTAACAGAGAAGCAATGGACCCAATCGCAGGTAAGAATCAGTGGTATACTGGTGTACTCCACCCACACAAGAAGAGTTGGATCTTTCACTTGTACCAAAACTAATCAAAATTCTGCATTGTGGAACTGATAACCACCTATTTACAATCTACAGGTCAACATGAACCTTTTGAGCCAGCTTTACATTTTTGCTTAGTCTTAGGGTGAATTTGTATCCAAATTTGGTCAAATATTTTCTTGGACTAGATCATTCTAACTGTAAATCTCAGTAGGAATAATATTGATGTAAATAGAGTATAATAACAGTAACTTTACTTTATCTCATATAAGTCAAGAACAGTATAACACAACATTTATATTTAAATCAAAAGGCCCCCTATATTTTCTAAGATGACCAACAAAAGACAGTCCAAGCCCATTAAGAGCATTAAGAGAATGTATTACAAATCTAAAACTGCTACAAACTGTAAAACACATGCAAAAGTGAAAACAAATGTTAGGGATGCAACAGTTATGTTATTTATTCCCCATTTTTGTGTCGGGTAAGCAAAGAAATCTTCATCATAAAAAAAGCATGTCGCCTGTTGTGTCCAGCCAGTGGCTGCTTGTCCAAAGCAGCATCTGGGTATCCTAGCTACTCTTGTCAGAGTCCAAGTGCAAATAACCAATATAACATTTTGTGAGTGCAAAAAACATCAGCCACTGCCATCACTGCAGGGCACAAAATCAGCACCAGCCGCCGGCAAATGCTTGTAAAATATGCAAGTTGCTGGTAGATTTGCTTCACTCCCGAGTCAAAAAAAACAAACAAATGAAATCTATTGAGTGGCAATTAAAATTTGTGCATTCATTTGCCATTTGATCAGTGGAACAAAAAGTTAAAAGTTACATCGGGGAATGTCATTTTATTTGCCAATTGCAGTCAACAAGGTGAGTGACAGATATTTAGCTGGTAAATCAGTGCATTCCCAACAAATGTGTTGTAATGTTGCACATGTTTCCACCTTTATGTGTGTTTTGCAGTTTGGAACATTTTGGGAATTGGAGTGCATTTTTTGTGTTTGTTTGTTATTTTATGTTTTGTATGTGTTTTGTTCTTAAAGGGCACTGTAGAACTCTTATTAGAGCTTAAGTGTGTAAATCAGCAAAGCCTAAACTGCCCTTTGACTGGCATTGAGTTTCTAAATGCGTGTCTACATTAAACAGAATAGTTATGTTTCAAATTTCAAATTTACTGTCCGTTCCTAATAACACGTCTCACAAACAAGACAGACATTTCCTACATGACCTCTTTTTTGTCTTCACCCAAAAATGACTGGGTCAGGACAGTTTTATAAATGATGGGTTGAAACATTGACACATTTTGCTCACAAAGGCTAAAAGCAGTGACTGTACTCAATTTGTTTTTGATCACATTATGATCTCTAATCTTTCTGTCCCTCGTCTTTAGAAAAACAAAAATCAGAAAAGATATAAACCCTACTACCCTAGCACTACTATCAGCTGTTTTTTGTTAAGTCATGTTGGTCCGATCTTGCTTGCTTTTCAAAGTCAAATGAATACACAGAACTACATCTTTATAAGATTCTTGTAATCTTTTCTCTGTCCTTCATGTCTTCTTCCAGGTATCTCCAGCGTTGTCTTTTGAAATCACGACTTATTTAGAAACCGTCAACAGTGACGCCTTTTGTTGTTGTTGTGTCTCCCTGCAGAGTTGTTGTCTCAGCTGTCAGGTGTGCGGCGTGCGGCAGGGGGACAAATAAACTCTTCAGGGCCTTCAGCCTCCCAGCTCCAGCAGCTCCAGATGCAACTGCAGTTGGAGCGGCAGCAGGCTCAGGCGGCGCGGCAGCAGGTGGAGACGGGCCGCCACGCGACACGACGCAGCAACAACCCAGGCAACACTGGCACCACCATCCCTCCACCCAGCACAGCAACTGCCAACACTGCCACTGTGGGTGAAAGCAACCCCTCGTCCTCGTCCCACAACTCCCAGTTCCTATTAGCACGGTGAGTGAAGCCAGAATGTGAAAAGTTATTACAGTTGTGTAATAATATGTGTGATTTGGTTAAAGAAGTAGTTGAAACTTAGTGTAGTTTGGGGGGATTTTTCTCATTTCCGGAATCAGAAACTAATAAATGCCTTTGGACAGACCTTTTTAATGTATTCGGTGTAGTTACGTCAAACAGCAGTGTTTGGTGATCTTGGCTCAGATGCCAGTGAATCAAATAACATAATCATGATTCCACAGACATGTAGTAATAGAGCAAAACTAAGGGAAGTGCCTTTTTCCAAGCCTCGTCTGAGGAGTGCCCCACAGTCTGACTTTGAAAAACGTTTGGTTGTTAACGGGTGAAAAGATAATTAATAAACGTGTTGACAGCACAGATCATGTGTGCTAAAATCTTAGAGACACAGCTCTGTAAGTTACTCTGTTGATATTAAAGGATAAGTTTGGTATATTTTAGTTATTATTAATGAATTCCACTCAAAGACCAAAACCCAAGATGCATTAGTTCAGATCTCAGCTCCCTCCTTTTAATTAATTCAGCTTTTGATGGCCTGACACCCATTAACCTGTAACTGACGGGTTAATTTTTAAGAAAAATGTTTGAGATGATGTGATACACAAGAGGCTCGTATGGCAGACAGCCTCCGGCGGGCAGAGAGGCTCTGAGTGACGAGCACACTGAACTGCTTCTCCCAGTCAGCACTGATGAAGTAATGGGTAGTTGTGATGTAGCTTTCATTTGTGAGAGTTGTCCAACAGTTGGTGGTCAGAGCTAGCTCTGCTAGCTTTGCTTTTAGCTCGTCCTTTTTCTCCTTAAAGTGTTTTTTTCAGTCCACTCCAAAATTAGCACCATCCACCACCCAAGTTCTTATTGAATATGCAAGTGGCTGGTAGATTTGCTTCACTCATCAGCTGAAAAAACCCAATGGTAATCTATCCAGTGCCTGGTAAAGTTTAAAGAGTCACCAGACAGCTGGCTGGTGGACAAAGAAGTTAATTTTGAACGCTGGTTTTGTCACAATGGCTCTTGATGCTATAATTTACTTGGGCTCAGGGTAGCGTTACCAAATTAGCTGTTTGAATCCCTCGCCCTTTAATCGTTGACATCCTTGTCTTGAATAAATGCTTAATGTTTTATGAAAAGATAAACAGTATCCAACAGCTGAGCGCTGAACTTGGCAGTAAATGTTTTTGAAACAGGAAAAATAGAGCGTTCATCAGGAACTTTTTTTCAGATTTAGTGCACTACTGAGTATTTATGGCAACAGGATGGTGTTTGTGGGTTTGACTCAAAATGAATGTCCATTTCATCATAATGAAGCATCGTGTCAGCCAGTAAAACAGTCTGGCTCACTAATGTGTTTTTAATAGTCTTTTGTGGACAACAGAGGCTCAGAGGAATAAACCATCAGGATCTGAGTAAACAGACAGAACACTGTCAGTAGGATCAGTTCATTATTGGTTTTGGTCGTTTCATGGGCTTTGTTGACAATAAGCAAAATAAACAAATTACCAGCCTTGTCTTTTTAAGATGACTTGTTTAAACAGATTGTCAGACATTAAAGCTGATCTTTAATTTATCTCAAAATACAATGTATTGAAGTTTTTTTGTGGTAAAATATGGAGTCATATGAGCGTCAAACAAATTGTATAAGAATACATAAATACATACAAGTAGGGCTACAACTCAATATTAAATTGATTATTTTCTTGATTAATCAATTAATAGTTCTTTGGTCTATAAAATGTCAGAAAATGGTGAGAATGTCAGTCATTATTTCACAAAGCCCAGGGTGACGTCCACAAATGTCTTGTTTGTCCACAACCCAAAGATATTCAATTTACTGTCAGAGACAAGTAAAGAAACCAGAAAATATTCACATTTGAGAAACTGAAATCAGTGAATTTTGACTTTTTTCTTAAAAAAAAAAAACCAAACCAATCAATCTATTATCAAAACAGTTGATGATTAATTTCAGAATCGATTAATAATCAATTAATCTTTGCAGCTCTACATAAAAGAATAAATAAGTAAATTAAAAATGTGGAAATAATAAATAAATATAAAAGAATATTTACAAGCATTGTCATTCATTTTCAATATATTTGCTCTTTTATTTCTGTATATATTTATTGATATATTGCATATAAATTATTTGTTTTATATTCCCTTTTTATTATTATTATTATTTTTTGTTTATTTTTACAGATGTATTCTTTTTAAAGGCACTTTCTGGACTCCATATTAATTTTATTTTTTTTAAATAAATTCAGGCAAATCATACACCTGATACACAACAATATTAAGACATTAAAATATCACCTCATAAAGGAGAAAAAAAACAATTAGACAAAATAAAAGACTGAAGTAAAATGAATTAAAAACAAATAAAATTGAAAGAACCCCTTCAAATAATTAGATTTACAGAACCAGTACATTTAGAAACTGAAATATATTTATGAGATGAAGAGCATTTAGAGTTTTTTAGGGTCCTGCTCTTCATTAGAACAAATCCTGCTTCATATTGTTGTGTTCTGCTTTGTTTTGTAACATTTATTTTTCCAAAAGAAATTGTCTTCACAATGTATTTTCTAGATAAAGTATTTAAAGCTCGATGAAGACTAATCGGTAACAGAATAATTAATTTAAATATATTGTTTTTAACTATTTTCTCAGGTTGAATGAACCTAAGATGTCTGAAGCAGAGCGGCAGTTTCTAGAAGCAGAGCGTGCCGACCGCAGCCTGTTCGTCCAGGAACTGCTCCTGTCCACGCTGATGCACGAAGAGAGCTCCTCCTCCGACGAGGACGAGCGCCGAGACTTCGCCGACTTCGGCGCCATGGGCTGCGTGGATATCATGCCTTTAGACGTGGCGCTGGAGAACCTCCAGCTTAGAGAGAGCAGCTCTACGGGGAAGGAGCCTCCGCCGCCTCCTCTTTGATGTCCGAGCAGCCTCAAGCAGACTGTGTCCTCTCTGCTGCAACTGTCAGTGATGGACAGCGAGCAGCCTCAGTCCTCCCTGGGCCTCACCCTCCTTTCTCCCTCCTCTATTTTCTGAGTTTTTGTTTTCTTTTTTCTTTTTGTTTTTGTTTTCTTTTTTTTGTTGGTTTTTTTTTTTTTTGGTGATTGTAATTTCAGGCCTGTCACCATTTTTGTTACATTGTAAACAAAAATAAATGAGAGCAAGTGGGATAAATGTGCGATAGCAACTGAGTGTGCGAGCGAGAGAAGAGAAATATATAAATATATATAAAATATATATGAAGTTGATAATCAATCCACGTAACTTTTTCTTTTCTTTATCAGGTAAATGTTACAGGCAGCTGCTTCCTGTGACATGCAAACGGCTCTCCGTATAAATACTCCACATTCAAAAAGTCAAAGAGGGCGTAGGCTCCTCTGATGAAGCTGCTGTGTGTGTTTATGACTATTAATAAATAAAAAGTGCTTGGATGGGTTACCATAACTACTGCATGCAGTTATTTGCAGCGTGCATGACTTTAATGACCTTGTCATTAAAACCTTTTTTTTTTTTTTTTAAATATCCCAAAGCTTTCAACTGTTTCTAAATGGTTATTTGAAACAAGGTTAAACTATTGAAAAATCGAGTACTTTACACAACTGACATGCAGAAATTTAACTCTAACAATATATTTTGTTGGATTTTCGTGAATGCGTCTATAATATAATGAAGAGAATTGGATTCGGCGGTAGCTTCTGAAGAAACGCTGCGCCGTGTGTGTCTCTGAGCTCCAGAATGCCTTTTTATTCTCTCTGTCTGATACGTCGACAGCGCACCAGATCAATACTAGGAAGAGATGAAGAGTTTTTCCTAGATGTTAATGTTTAGTGATAATAAGCTGTTTAGGCACAGTAAACTTTATAATTTATAGATAAGTACAGACGCCCAACTCTAGTTTGTCCATCGCTCTTTCACACTCTGCTTATGTACAGGCCCACATGCTTTAGACGGCTTGTATGACTTTTCTTTGCTGGGTAACAGGAGCTTGGGACTTTCCACACTGCAGTTTTTGTTTTTTTTTTCTTTTTTTTGGTTTTTTTTAAAGAGAAGGCATTCTTATTTTTTCTGCTAAGGTTAGCACTTTCTATTTATTCATGTTTGTTTTCTGATTCTTTTTGAGCCTTGATAATAAATCATGCCACCTTCATGCCTATACTTTTACCCTCTATTGTAAAATACAATGAGATGTATATTGAATTTGTGCGTTTAACTTTCATAATGGTTCTAAGACATGATGGGCAGACATTTTTTTTTAAATGTAAATTTAGAATACAATAAATATAAACTGCGCACAGCTTTTGATGAAACCAAGAGACCATCACACTTTTGCACTGTGTTGTTTGTGTTGAGCCGGCGCAATTTCATAACCTTAAAATCTTTTTTTTTTTTTTTTCTTTTTTTTTTCTGGCTTTTTGCCTTGATTGTGATAGGATAGCTAAAGAGAGACAGGAGACACGCAGCAAAGGGCCACAGGCGGGAATCAAACCCACAGCCCTGCAGAAGACTTGCAGCCTCAGCACATGCGGCGCACGCTCCGCAAACTGAGCTAAAATCTTAAAGGTGCAGTAAGCGAGTCTGGAGAAAGACAGCTGATTGTTGACGCTGCAGGTTTGGAGCCACCAACTATCCTACCGACCTGTGATTGGCTAAAGTCTCCAGTCACAAGCTAGATTTTCTAAAGCTTAAAAACAGCCAAGAGGAGGAGCAGAAGTCTAGTTTTCTCTCAGGTTATTTCATTAAAAGGTTCTGAAATGTTATAATAACACAACTTTTCACTCTCTGAAACTTTACTTTAAACCCCATATTGATAATTTATATGTATATAAACACTGATTAGCATAACTCACTATAATGTAGAGGTAAGCACATGTAAATGTTTATTAATGTATTTGTAGACAAGTAACTCCTGTGGACACCCATAAGAAGAAGCTGCTGTGCAAAAAAAAAAAGAATGACAGTGTAGCAGAGGTGTGGACTCAAGTCACAAGTAAGATGACTTAAGACTTGACAAAATCAAGTAAGACTTGCTGCTTAACTTGGACTTTAACACCAGTGACTTGTCACTTCACTTGGATTTGAGCCTTTCGACTTGTAAACACTTCCTCACAAGCCCAAAGATGAAAAAGTATGTTAAAAAATGGCCCATGAATCAAATCATTTCCTTTCATTTTCTGAATCAGGCAATGTTAAAGCTATTCATTTATTCATGTCATCCCCAGATCTACGTTGTTTGAATCAGTCTGACAGCATCCAGTCAAGTTGCAGGAGAGAAAGTTATGTTACTGAGCTCCAGGTGGAAGAAATGATACCGAGGGCAGGAGTGTTTACAGACTTTTTGACTGGTGTGGCCCAAGTGGGGTACTGGCTTATTGAGGAGTGGAACAAAGTATGCACTTGGTCATGCATTTACCACATTAATGTACCATCTCACATATCTAATTCAATTACTAACACAACAGTATCATACAGTTTCTCACATTCCTGTGTTTAAAATTTTCATTTAAAAGATGAATAGTCCTGTGGTACCATACAAATATGATAAAAAGCTTCCGTACTTTGTTCTTTAAGCCCTCAAAAAGAAATTGTACCTCTGTTATACATTTATAATTATAGTAAATTAACCTTATTAAAATATAAAAGTAGGCTACATACAAAAGAAATCAATGCACATTTAAAAATGCTCATCAAACAGTTGATTCAAACTAAGATCCCACCTCTCACTGGACAGATGACCAGTCATATTTGAGGAGAATGGGGTGGCACTTGGAGTGACCAATCAGATTTCAGGGGTGGTCAGTGCCTCCCCCATGCTCCCCCTCTAGAAACCCCCCTGACCAAAGGTAATTTTATTCATGTACAAAACAAAAAATGAACTGCGGGATGCATAAACGTAGAGACGCAACAATGTCCAGCTTCATTCAGGATTTTAAGTTGCACAAGGAACGGTAAGCTGAGGCCAGTATTAGCATAGTTAGCAAGATAAAGCTTAGCCAAAGTTAGCTTAACAGCTGGGTAGCTGCAAATCAGCGAGGCTGCAAATTCACTGTTACATCATGTCTGGTTTAGGACTCCAAGTTCAAAGTTTAGACTTGGTACTTGACTTGAGACTTACTTGTGACCTTCAAAATAATGTTTTGGTCCCACATCTGCAACATCATAAAACAGGTCTGTATATAAAAATATATAAAATAAAATATGCCTTCATAGGAGATGTTATTATAATTTAAATGCTATTATTGTGTTATAAACTATTAATTGATACATGCTTATAAATGCTAAAAGGGGAGGGTTTAATTAAAATGTCACTGGTAAACTTTGTCTTGAATGCTCTGATAAACAATAATTAGAGCTGCAATAATCAATTGATTATAAATGAACACCTATTTTGATAATCAATGAATAATTTTGTATTATTTTTTTTAAAGAAAAAAAGTTTCTGTGATTCCTGCTTCTTAAATGTGAACAGTTCCTGGTTTCTCTTTACTCCATATTCAGTAAACTGAACATCTTTGGGTTCTGGGCTAAACGAGACATTTGAGAACATCATCTTGGAATTTTATCAACATTTTCCACCATTTTTTTTTCTACTGACATTTTATTGACCAAATTAGAAAACAAACAATCAACAGATTAATCAATAGTGAAAATAATAGTGACAGGAAAGACTTGAAAAATAACTCCAAACATTTTTTTCAACTGACAAGATTGTGACAGTACTAGTCATGAAAATGATTGATTGACAATGTAGATAATTATTGCAGCCCCAATAATAATAAGTACAAATAACAACATACAACATTTTAAATATGAGAGCAGACAGTCAGTAACAATAATATTTATGTCCCAGCTGAGCAGTATTCAGTGACCAGAGGGGGTTTTATGGAAAAGAAGCAAGAAGGGGAGGGGGTTTCTGTTTGTCCTTCCTGCTGCCGACACTCTGAAGCTTTCCTCAAGGGACAGCAGGTGACCCCCCCCCCCCCCCCCCCACATGAGAGATGTGACACCCTTGATGGACTGACCCAGAAACTGTCCCACCAGTCTGAGTAGAACATGGAGCTCCTCACCAGCAACATTACAGTGCAGAAATGTGAGTTACACACCAGGAAGTATAAGAATTCTTCAGTCCATAAACTTAATACAGTATACTTCCTACCAACCGTTTAATAGCTGTTGCCACTCGTCTTTCCGTTGTGTGTGTGTGTGTGTGTGTGTGAGGTCGTCCAGGGCAGCTGTCCTTGTCACTCCTCAGTAGTTATTGTTAGAAACAAATGGTGCCTGTGGGATACCTTTCATGACACATGTTGGATTCTTCTTAAAGTAGCCCAGCACCAACAGCAACAGTGAGATAGATTCACACCTTCTCTCCTCACACACACACACACACACACACACCACACACACACACCACACACACACACACACACTCCCAGTGTGTTCCAGTGTGTTCAGGCTGTCCACAGTCCTCAACAGGGCTACTTATCTGGTCAATATCTATAAGAAAACTGACTGATTTATGTATTTTAAACTGAACAAATCAGCCCTCTGGCTGGATGTTCAGCCAAAATCCTGCAAAATGTAACTGTGCATTTGAAAAAAATAGAAAGTTCACAGATCGTATCTCCGCTGACTTTCAAAGGGTCACATAACCAGTGGTAAAATTTACTGTGCTTAAAGGGATAGTTCACCTAAAAATTAAAGTTCAGCCATTATCTACTCACCTTCATGCTGACTGAAGGACAGGTGTAGTTTTTGAGTCCACAACAAACTGCTGGAGTTTCACAGGAAAACAGTGTTGCAGAATCTCACAAACAATGTAAGTGAATGGTGACCAGTTTTCAAACATAAAAAAAAAAAACAGCAGAAAAAAACCACAAAGTGCCTCCAACCGCTTGTCTGATTTAATCCAAGCCATTTGCACGATGTCTGAACTGGGTGTGTGTGGTGTGATGGTGTGCAAACAGCATTTGGGGCCTTAGGGGACTTGGATCATGCCAGACAAACAGTATGGATGCATTTTATGTTTTTATTCTGTTGTTTTTTTACATTTGAAAACTGGTCACCATTCACTTCCATTGTTTGGGAGATTCTGCAACACTGTTTTCTTGTTGTCTTGATAAATGTAGTGCTTTTTACTTCTGCTCCACGGCAGTTCAGGGGCAAATATTGGTACTTTGTACAGTCTCAGGGTGGCAGTAGCTCAGTAAGGACTTGGCTTGGGGACCAGAGGGTAGCCAGTTCAAGTCCAGCTCAGACCGAAAATGTACGGAGCGGACTGGAAGCTGGAGAGGTGCCACTTTCACCTCCTGGGCACTGTCGAGGCACCGCACCCCAAATTCCTCGGGGCACCTGCGGCATACGTCACTCTACCACCTCTCCCATTACTTGCATGTGCAAGCCAACGTGTGTGTAAAATGATTAACAATGGAGTGAAAAAAACCTTGTTCTTGAACTGAAGTACAGACTTTAAGTAAATGGAAACTATGCCTCATATTTAGCCTACAGACATGAGAGTGGTACTGATATTCTCATTTAACTCTGCAAGAAAGCGAATAAATGTACATCCCAAAATGCCTAACTGTTCCTTTAAGTGGTGCAAATAAAGAATTGTGAGGGCACTCAGTGTATTGTAAGACATACCACCTTTATTAAATGCACAGTATCACAAGGAACATTTCCATTAATTGTGGATAAGCTACTCACATGATGCACAAAGCATTGAATTGATTGATAGAACTGGCTGATTAAAGCAGGATTAAATCTGCCAGGAGAGCACACACACACACACACACACACACACTCACACACACACTCTTGCATACGGTTGTCCACCATCTCAGAGACATTAGTCACACGCACACAAACACACACAAACACACACACACTCTGTCTTTGTATTCACACAGTAAGTAAAATCTGTTATCTGCACAGGAATGAAAACTGTAATCTTTTTTTCTTTTACGTATATATTTACAAAAAAATCCTCGACCCCCCCTCCCCTCGAGATAGATTACATTCAAAAAAGGTCCCGACCCTTCTAGATTACATTCAAAATAATATACTATTCATGATGCAAAGTCACAGTTATTCATCTGAAAGAGGATCAAAATAGGCTACAGTCAGTCAGAGGTTGAGTGGTGGAGGTTTTTTGGCCTCGGAGGCGACTTTTTGACCCCCTCGCCGTCGGCCGCGCGTCTGTCGGCTCAGGAGAGATCCTGATGTTTTGAATCAGATCCAGAGTCTATGTATCCTCCTGCAGACAGACAGCATCTCAAACAGCCTCTGTGTAAGCTCCCCATCACAGTGGAGAGGAAAGAGGAGATCATTTTTCTTTTTTTTTTTTTTTTCTGCTTCTTCTTCTTCTTCATCAGAGAGAGAGAAAAAAAAACAACATTGTTCAAATAAAGTCCTCTGCAGATCAAAAGTTGCCAAAAAAAGGATTGTATTCTCACTGGTATTATGAACGAGCACAAAGAAATTATACAATGTAGCACAAATAAAATCGTATTTACATATAGTATGTATTGCCAGTGGCCCATAACACGTTGTCTTCAATAGATGTCACACAGTTTGGACATGATACCTGCTTCAAACAGATTATACTATTAAACATAGCCTACTATTGATATAGACAAATATCAGAACTGTACAGGATGGACAGCGAGTTATGTACAGCAGACACGTGACTATTATACAGAACTGACAAATAAAAAAACAGACGGGGACATTGTCATCAAGGACAGTGTGTTGCTTCAGTCATGGCCAGCAGAGCGAGGGTGACGTGTTGTTTTTGTTGTTATCAAGTGCAGTTGAGGTCGAGGCGGTGAGTTGTGCATTTGGGGGGTTAAGTTAACGCTACAAAGTGCACTTAACGTAACTTATTGTCTCAGCTGACAGCCGCGCTTTACCGCTTTACGCCTCCGTATGGAAATAACACACGACGGTTGTTATGAAGCTGCTGTTTCTGTTAAGATCGATACAGAAGTTTGTACGAGACACTCGGACCAACCGCTCTTACACTTTAATATTTTAGCCTGTTTTTAATCTCAGGAAAACACAAGTGTTGAGGATAATCTGGAAAACAAATGACAAAAAAAAAAGCATTTTTACCCCATATTCAAGCATTTTAAAGGGATACTTTGGGTTTTTGAAGTGGGGTTGTATGAAGTACTGGTGTGGACAGGGTCAGCAGCAAAACATATTTTAGCCACCTAAAAAAAATGCCCATCTGAATAAATCAGTAACAGTTTAAGTGTGAACTATATTTAGAATATTTTCACCTCTTTACCTTGGCATCAGACAGCCTTTTCTGACAGGAAACCACTGCAATATATGCCAAATATTGCTCTCTCCAAATCAACCAAACTCCATTGGCAAAATGAATCATTTTAACCTACAAAACATGGGAGTTGTTGGTCTACCACTGCCTCGATTGTTCAGTTTTTTCATATGATCGTGTAACTGAATCTGAACTAACCCTTTAAAACACAGAAGTCACACAATAACACAAACAGACAAGGCAGTGGTATTAGCAAGTCCCACGCTGAATGAGGTAAAATTGCTGTTTTTGCCAAAGGAGTTTGGTGGCTTTGGAGAAAGATTGATATTTAGCTTATTTAACAGCAGTTTTCTGTTGGAAAAAGGCTGTCTGATGGCAAAGTAAAGTGGGGAAAACATTTTAAATGCAGCGTACATGTTAATATTGTTTCTTTTAGGTGGCTAAAGTTTTGCTGCTGAGCCTGTCCACAGCAGTTCATTGCTTAGCTTCCATGCTGTTACTCCTGCTGCTTCTCTAAACTGGGGCCGTGTCGACTGCTCATACTTGCCAACCTTGAGAGCTCAAAAATAGAGAGGATTTTAAAAGCCAAAGTGGGGGATCTGGGGGATACTCTCCCAGAAAAATATGAGTTTCATAGATTCATTCTGGTGACCTGAAAATGAGATGACACAGCACACATTTTTTTACAAACAGATGCCTGCAGATAACCTTTAACTAAGACTACAATAACACAGAAATGAATATTTTACAAATGTTTTTGGTTTTTGTATCTTAGTTAGGCTACTCTTAGAAAAATGTGTCCCTTTTCTTCAAAATTCTCCCGAAGAAATAAGAATTCTTCTTTCCAGGATGTCTGAAATTTTTGTTTTTCTTGTGCTCACCATATCTCTCTCCATATCTCACTTGGGAGGGTTGGCAAGTGTGCAACGACTTTTACTGTAGGAAACACACCGACTATGTATAAGTACCTCATACTACCCCACTTCAAAAATATGTGAACTACCCCTTTTAAGGCGTTCAGCCTGTACACATGTGCTTGCTGCCAGGCCGACTGGGGCCGCTGAGAGAGATGAAAGCACCCCTGGGACACTTTAAGGCAATCAGACTCTTAATTAACCCTTTTAACTGCCTACCATGCAGAATTAAAGACTAGATCCTCAAGCACCACTCTTGTGATGTAAATAAATGACAAATAAGAAGTAGCGACTTCAAAACAAACAAAACTGAAAGTGCTGAAAGAAGTTCCTCTTATATTTAACCCACATCAGTGCACATAAACTGCATCAAAGTGCTTCGTCAATCCCTCTTAGAAATTAGGTAAAAAAAAAAAAAAAAAAAAAAAAAGGTCAAACCATGAACACAATCTCATCACAACATTTGAAAACCTGCCTCTGAAGATGCAGACAAAACCACGTCACTTACAGATATGGGCCACCGAACAACAACGATTTTCTAAATGGCTGCTGGTGAATGAAAATAAAATAAAATAAACTGTGCTCATCTTTTTTTTTCTTCTTCTTTTTTTTTGGGGGGGGGGGGATTAGGCACAGCTCCAACACCACCGAGTCCTCATTCTCTGTGCTTTATAGATACATCAAATGAAAAGGTTGTGAGATGAGTGGAGCACTGAGCAATGTTTAAAACACCACTTTGTAAATATAGATGATCTGGTGTAACAGATATTTACATAAAATATGACCCAAAAAAAAAAAAAAAAACACACAAAAAAACTGTAAAATGCTGTATGCCCTTGTGTTTTACAACCTCAACATTGATTTTACATCGGGAAGTCCTTCAGTGGACTACAGTAGGTTATATAGAACAGACACAGGCATCTATAAGGATCTATATGGGTTTCACACTGTTTTTTTTTAAAAGGGACAATTCACCCCAAAATCAAAAATACGTTGTTTTGGAGATATCAGCTGTAGAGACGTCTGCCTACTCTTGAATTTAATGGAACTAAATGTCACTGTGGTGTGCTTGTGGTGCTCTAAGTGCCAAAAAGTACATTTGAAAAAGACCTTGTTGTGAGCGTTTTATGCGTGACGAGAACTTAAACTGAGGTTAAACGAAAACTGAATATTTTCCGTCACTGACTTAAGTTTTTTGAATAAAATTCTGATGGCTCCGTCATTGGACAGATTAAACACTGGAAGGATCAATGGTTGTTCGGTTACCAGTAAGAAGTCACTTAACTTTACACGTGTACCACTCAACCTACTGACCTCAGTATCACTGTTTCTGTGCGAATTGATGCCAGCAGGTTTAGTGAACACTTCATGAGCACTGTGCTCGGTTCACTCAGTTCACTGTCATCTACTTCATTTTCACGAGAGCTGCTTGAAACGTTCTCCTCCCGCCACAATTGCACCGTTTTTGAAGCATTTTCATTCTCTTCATTTTACCTACTACCTAACTACCGGATGGATGATGTATGCACATACTACGTGACTACGTAGCAGGCTGATATTGAAACATATCAGTGATCTGATATTTTATGTATTTTCCTTAGAAATTCTGTAGTATTTTGATGGTAATATACGTTATTAAATTAATTTTAATTTAAAAAAAAACATATTTTTGACATTCCTTCACGTACCACTGGAGGGAGCTGGCGTGCCACTAGTGGTACACGTACCACAGTTTGAGAACCTAGGCCTTAAGCCATATAAAAGATGAGATAAATCTAAGTCAAATAATCACAAACTCACTACAGGGACATCTATTCAAGTTTCAAGTAAAAAGTTTTTTTTAAAAACCCACAAAGAAGGGAGGGAGAAGATCAAACAAACTAATGTCCACAGATGCGGGGTGAACCTGTCTGCCCTTCAAGAGCCGTGGACTGCGTTACTCTGAACAAATTATATTACAGTATATTATATTACAATACATCTGAATATATTTCATGACTTTTCCCTGATGGTCTGAATAAGTCGCACAATTTGTCATTAGTTGCTTTTTAGAAATGAAGTTGCTGTAAGAGGCAACGCCGAGCTTGTTAATCATGATGTGGTTGATAAACGAGGTGAAAAAATGAAGGATTGATAAGGTGGAGGATGAAGGACAAGCAAGTGGCTAAAACCACGTTTACGTGTTGTCTGCAGACTTCCACTGTTGACGTGAAAAGTGATTGACGGCTGGTGTCTCTTCATCTTTTCTCTGTGTCCTATTAATGCATAATCTCTAAGTTTGTCCTGTGTATTAATTGTTATTGTGATCGAGTTGTTTTTGAAAATTAAATGCTATTAAATAGGCAATATCACACCGTCACAAGCACGAGCCTTTCGTCCATGAGTAGATGAACGCCTCCTTCTGCACAGTGAAAAATAAAATAGTTCCAACATGAAGCTGCTCACAACAAGTTCTGTGGATTATCTTGAGTAACCGAGTCATGATTTCTGGAAAGAGACTTTGCTGTTGAGTTTTTCAAATGTTTTTTTTTTTTTTTTTTGGTGCTTTGAGCGCCACAGGCCGTGTCCCATCTTAAATTGGAGAGAAGGCAGATCCCAGAGGAAAATTTTGTTTCTCACAATTATCTTCTCTTTGTCTTACCTGTCTCATCTGTTTCTCTTAACCTTAACCCTTAGGAGAAAAGAGGAGACAAATTTAAGATCTTTTATAAGACAACTTAGTTTTCTTTTAGATCTCACTGTTATCTCAAGAGCTGTTTATTTAAGACAAATTTAAGATCAGTGCAGTGAGACAAAAAAGAAATTAAGATCTTCAAAGACAAAGGCTATTTCTCAGGAGCTGAAGTTAAGAAATATGAGAAAATGGTCATATTCATCTCATATTGGTCTTTAAAGGAGCTCATTTATGTCTAGGAGATGATCAATATCTTCAGATGTCGGCAGCTCACACCAAAACAATCCAGGTGGGTAAACAGCAATACAGGTCAGATGAAAGTATATATTTCTAATCTGGGGGTGAACTGTCCCTTTAAACGCACATGTATAATAATATACACGCACGTTTAAAGTCTTATGTCGACGACTCAAAAACCACAGGTTTAAATCAACAAACAGCTTGGTATGAATACAGTGAACATTTATAAACTCTACAAATATTAAAATATCTGTGACATAGAAAAGAAAAAAAGCTTCAGCTGTAACTTAATGAGATTTTTTTTTTTTAATCTTCCTGCAGAATATGTTGCTGCTCTGTGTGACAAAGAAGACAAAGCTCTATCTACAAGGTTGTGTCCATACACTGTCCATTATGGAGACACATTATTTTCCCTTTGTTCATTCCCAGCGATTATGGAATACAGAGGAGTGATTATTGAATGCGATGAAGACAGAATAACTCAGTAATCAATGCTTTTTGATTACCGGGTTTCATTTATTTTCATAACATATAGTAGTGTAGATGGTTTGGATAAAGTTACATAATCCTGTATGCATTTTGGTTTCCGTTTATGAAACATGCCTCAGCTTACGTCTGCGGATGGATAAGAAAAGAAAAGCAAAAGGAAAATTAATCAAAATTTAAGGCTTTTCTCGATGTGATGAGGACACGGACGATAGCATTTACAGGAACATTTACAGCCAGGTACTGTACACAGACGCAGCCGCTCACACAGTCACTTGTACCGCCCTCATTTCCTCCTCTCCTCTCCGTCTCATCATGTGCACACACACACCACACACACAGTCACTCCTCGTCCACACATACCCAGCCCACACACACACACACACGTGCACGTAGAGTACATACAAGAGAACACGGGAGCATCAGCCCAGTATGTCCAGGTAGACGGGCGAGGCCTTGGCGAGGCTCTGGAGCATGCTGTGGATCTCCTTGATGTTCAGCCTCATGTAGGGCTCCCTCTGCCAGCAGCCCAGCATCAGGTCGTACACCTCTTTAGGACAGGTGCGGGGCCGCTGCAGCACGCGGCCCTGCGTGATGCACTCGATCACCTGCAGGATACAAGGGGACGATACGCTTTAGACCTGCTGTTTGGCTGTGGTGTTCAAATGGAGGCAATGCAACAGGTTCTCAACAAAAACTGTTAATGAAATGAAACATTAGATACTCGAGAGACGATTAAAGAAACACTGGTTGTCCAACTTACTATTAATGGAAGTCCAATTGTATTCGTTGGCATTGTAATATCAATATAAACATCTTGAAGAGCACCTTACTTCATTCATGACTTGATAATCATTAAGTTTTAGCATTTATGCAGAAACAATTATTAGATAATTTAATTCACAATTCATCCATCTTTGTCAGCATGCATCATTTTGGACGATGATGATTTGGATGATTCTGCAAAGTTTGCTGAACTTTGGTTTATGCAAAAGTTTTTTGTCAAAAGAAATGGTGGTCTTGGGGTAAAGGCGCCGGCAATGAACCAAAAAACGTCTCTGATTCATGTCCAGTAAGGGAACATTCTCTCTCTCTCTCGCAGCTCTTTTTCTTTCATTTTCTACATTTTGTTACTGACACTATCGAAAACGAAAAAGTTGAGAAAACTAAAAATGTCAAGGCAACTTACTTCAATAGATTTTTGAGTTTTGAGCCCGACTCAAAAAGTTTTACAAACTAATAATGTTTTGTTGTTATAATTTACTTTTCTTTTTTAGATAAACTGAAATCTTTGAGTTTTAGAAACCCATTTTTCATTCATTTTTGAGTAAACTCATTAAAGTGAATGGTTCATAATTTAATATTTTCATTTGCAACCATTTAATTTTTAAGCCCTCAAATAATGACAAATCAGGTTCACAGCTCACTATAAACAATTTTTGAGTTACCTTTCTTTAAGTTTCTGAAACTTAAAGATTCAAATTAATCTAAAAAAGTTTAAATTATCTCAACAAACGATTACAGGTCGACAAACCTTTGTTTAGTTTATTTCATAACTTAAGAGTTTGATTCAAAACCCCAAAAACTCTAGTGAATACAGTTGCCTTTAAATTGAAACTTGAGTTCTGAAGTTTTGTTTTTTTTTTAAGTGTTCTTTTTTTCTTTTTTGTTAACTTACAGAAGAGCACTGGATAAATTTAAAGGTAAAAACACTTATTTTTCCAATTTGAGTTGGGTCTGAAAAATTAAGGGTCTTTCATTTGTTTTAATTTTTCTTGCTAAAAGTAGTCACTTGCCCTTCAATTTCTATTTTTTCTGAAAAAATGATGACAAAATTCAAACATTTACCAGAATATTAGATAATATATTAAAAAATTTAGTATTGCACTTCCATATAAGTGTTGAGATATGGCAGCCCCTAATTTCTGTCAATCTCCAAAACACCGGATACAACATTTCAAATGACAACAGCGTCTCTTACGTCACACTCACGTCACACTGGAGGCATCTAATTAAGAGTGAGAGTTTCCAACTTGTAAACAGAATTAACATTAACATAGTCACACTGTAATTAGGATGGGATTTTCTTCTGAAAGCTTTGATATATCCTGTGCCTGAAACAAAACAAACATGGATGCCTCATTTAGATAAAATTATTAATTAGGTAAATATTACTACTATTATGTTGAAATAATACATTAAGTAAATATTATGTTAGGAAAACAGTAACATTTATAATCAAACTTTTAGTCAAACTTTTTCTTCAAAGTTTGTTCACTTTGCAAACTAAGAACAATAATTAATTATTCTGGTTCTGTTAAAGTTTAAAAGTGTCTTCTATTAGACCTGTGCTTTGGTGTTATTTGTCAAATATCCCTGATTTTTGATTAATTTCCCAGGTTTCCAGCGTCTTCTCTGAATCAGTAGAGATGCCTCAGTGTTTTTATGTTGGTCCTGAACTTGAGGAAGAATATGTGTAAGTTTGACTCGAGTGTTGACCGCAGTGAGCGCAGACGTTGCGTGACTCTGACCTCGTTGTTGGAGAGCTGGTACCAGGGCTGCTTGCCATAGGTGAAGATCTCCCACAGCACCACGCCGAGGCTCCACACATCGCTCTCTGTGGTGAACCGCCGGTACATGATGCTCTCTGGGGGCATCCAGCGGATTGGCAGCATCGTGTGACCGCCCACCTGCAGAGACGGAGAAAGAGTCTCCATCAGTAACAAACACCACAAGGCCTTCTGAAGATTGTCCTCTGTACTTTACTGGGCACGTTTTGACCGGGCAGTATGGATGGAATGTGGGTTGGTTGTTACACCACTTTGGTCCAGACCGAAATATCTCAAAAACTACTGGATGTGTTGCCATGAAATCTGGCACTGACAGTCATGGTGCTGAAAGGATCAATTCTTTGGTGATCTCTGACTTTACCGATTCTGCCACCATGAGGTCGACATTTGGGGTTTTGATTGAAATATCTTGACAACTAGTCGATCCATTGCTGGAAAATTTGCTGCAAATATTAAAGGTCCATAAAGGGTACATTCTAACAACTTTGACTTTTCATCTAGCACCATGATCCAGTAAAAACTGACCAGATACCTGCAAAACTAAAAACATTCTCATCAGCTTCATCTGTGCTTAAGTGCTAATTAGCAAATGTTAACATGCTAACCAGCTAGAGACAGAGAATCTGGTAAACATTATAAACATTGTTCAACATCAGCATGTTGGCATTGTCCTTTTCATCATGTTAGCATGCTGAAGTTAGCATTTAGCTCAAAGCACCGCTGTGCACAGAGTATTTTGTAGGCATGTAACGATAATTACGTTATCAGCTTCTACACGATTTTTAGATTGGGCACAGCTCCTAAACAAAACAGAAAAAAAAAAAAAAAAGTATGTTGAGACACGTTTTTCCTGTCATTCATGGTCGTGCTGCTTCTGTCCTCATGTCAGGCCTTAAAATCAGGGCCGTGTCCACACTTTTTTGACTGAGATGCCCACAGTGGGCACTGACTTTTGCAGGGGTCACGACGTACGTGCACGCATCCATTGGGTGGTTTAAATTAAAGTCTCCCTCTCACTGGAGAGATAACCAATCATACTTGAGGATAATGGGGCGGCACTTGGGGTGGCCAATCAGATTTCACGACTGAAATTACTCTCAGTTTCCAGTATTATTAGGTACAGCGAGCTAAAATTAATGCTAACTAGCTAAAACTACTGCGAAACTACTACAGCAGCCCTGATATAAACCCCACCTTCATGAAGGTTATAATGTCACTGTGTAACTGTAATGCATCATACAGAGAAGTGTTTTTTGTTATTTAGTCTACCTTCATTTATTTAATATACACTATAACACAATACAGTTCAATAGCACAACAAACTATGTCGTCCGAAGTGACCATAAAGTAGAATCAACACCTCTCCAAAACACCTTCAACAAAACTGAAAATTCTAACCATCGTGCATGTAGGATTTATTGCAGGATTGTTATATTACACTGCATTAGTTTAAACTACATGTACCTAATAAACTGGCAACTGAGTGCATCTTTCATGGCGAACAATTAAGTTTAGTCACTCTGGCGTTCCTGTAACACGCCTGTTATTCCTTCATAACCTTTTATCCAATCAGCGCCTTCCTGTCTTCTTCCCTCAGCCAACTTAATGCGTTTCTCTCTCTTCCTGTCGCCCCTTTTATCCAATCACCTTTACTGTACTTCCATCCTTTCACCTACATTAACTCACATCCACCATCACTCAATTATTCCTGTAAATGCACGATATTTGAGCTGAGGATTATACCAAGTATGGCATCCAAACTTACTACTGTGTGCACTCACTGTGCAGTACTTTATCAAAAATCTGCTTATTTTAACTAAGAAAAACATTTTTAAAAGCATAAATTCTGTATAATTTTAGTTTTATTCACTACTAAACCTCCTCTAAACCCGAGGTTAATGCATTTATATTAACTTTCTAGCTGATCTAATTTTGTGTAGCATCATTACAGCCTCATATTGTCAGCTGTGTCCATGCTTTTACTTTCTGTTTGATAAAAACATTTGATACCAGGGGCTGGTGACAGGCGCTCTTTATGTGGATCTTATCTGGTGCAGGAAAATGCATCTCAGAGATGATGTGTTTTGTTTTTCAGGCAGCAGAGGGCACTGTGGGATTCAAACTGGGATCTGAGACACAGAGGAATGAGTGAAATAAAATAATTCCATCTGTTCCTCAACATGACAATTTTTATTCTTTCTTTTTATTGGCTCAGTACTGAAGCATCAAAGTGTAATCTTCTCACAACCATCAAACTATAACTCCTCTATGGTTTAATATGATGCCAGTCATGTAGAGTGAAGGGATGTATTAACTCCTTGCCCTGGGAGAAAGAAAAACTGCTTATGCATTTTTGCACTGTTGGCCTTTATTGCCATGGAAACAGTAATTTTATGCAGATTATAGAATTTGCATTTAAATGGTATTAAAAATAGATAAAATACCTCTGGTTAAAATTGTCATTTCTGCAGCTGCACAGTTATTTCAGGCCCAAACTGGAATAAAATTCTAATTACATATTTGAGACTACATTTCCATATTTCTGTGTGTGTATCAGAGGATGTGTGTGTGCGTGTGTGTGTGAGTAATAGACTGGGGGGGGGGGAGACGAGGTGAGAGCAGGGACAATAATCAGAAATACTTTGGACTCACTCTGTAGTAGTCTGTGCTGTAGACATCTCTGGACATGCCAAAGTCTCCTATCTTGACCAGCAGATTTTCTCCGACCAGGCAGTTCCTGGTTGCCAAGTCTCTGTGGACGAAGTGCTGCGAGGCCAGGTAGACCATGCCAGCAGCAATCTGTTGGGCAATGTGCAGCATCTGGGACTGGGTGAGCTCCACCAGGATGCTGTGTTGACCGTCTGCCATTAGCACTGCATCAGGACCGTGGGACCTGCACCCACAAACACTTCATCAGAGATTCAATCAATCGCACCACCGCGTTTAAGAGGTGGGCAGCACGAATACAATCTTCATTATATTGTGATAAATTAAATTTCATGTTAATTCAATTAACAGATTATTTAGAACTGAAACAATTAGTCAATAGAAAAATAATTTGTTTTTCGTGTTTGATGCCAAACATTCATGGTTCCAACTTCTTAGTTTGAGAAGTTGATGGTTTGTACTTTACGATGGTAAACTGAAAATTATTTGGACTGTTGGATGAATAAAATAAACAATTTGGGATTTTTCACCACTGTAGGGAATTTAAAAGCTTAAAACAATTGCTTGTGCAATATTACATCTTCAATGTCGTGCAAATTACTCTTAAATATCATGTGCAATATCACTTTTTCAACATTATGAGCAATATTACTTTCAATATCATTTGCAAAACTGCTTTGTCAATATCATGAGCAATATTACTTTTTATTACTTTTCAATATCTCTGCCAATACTACTTTTCTATTTTTGTTATTTTAGTTTACCTCTTCTGCTCAGTTTATCTTTCTTTTATTGCTATTCTATTAGCAGTGGTTGAGCATTTACTCCTCATTCACTTTTTATTGTTACTCCATTGTTGTTGCTGTAATTTCTTAAGTAATCTCTGGCATAAGTATTTCCTTCCATCTTATTTCTTATTTATCTTTTATCTTGATCTTTCTTAATCTTAATAAATTACCAGAATTTTGCAGATTAATTTTGCATCAAATTATTTTAGCCACACATTAGTCGTAGCCCTGACTTATTTAAAGATTACCTAACCAGCTGCTTCAACGGCCTATATCGAATAGCTAACCAACTCAGTAAAAAACAGTATAAAAATTCTGTCAAAATTCTAGTCATCAAATTTCCGTCATCTCAGAATAATTCCTAATATCACCCAGCACCAGCTTCCAAGGACACTTAAAGGAATATTTGTACATTTTGGGAAAGATAATGAGAGTTACATGAGACGATCAATACCACTCTCATGTCTGTACGCTAAATACGAAGCAGATGACAGGAAACAGTCAGCGTATATGAAACTTGAACATATCGTCACTGGGTGGAAACAATTAGCCTCGGTTTGGTCCAAAGGTAACAAAATCTGCCAACCATTGCCTCTAAAGCAAACACGTTAAATCTTGTTTGTTTAATCTGTACTTGTGGTTTTATGGTGGATTATGTGCTGGACTACTTCTTGGCCAAGAGCAGCGACTTCCTGGAGTCTCTGCTGGTTGCCTGGCAACTTCACGGTGACGACAGGATTCCAGGAAGTCACAGCCAAGAAACAGTCTGGAACAAAAACTTATCTTGTTGTTTTTACACTTTGGTTTTGAACAGATTAAACAGACAAAATTGTAAGCTTTAGAGGTGGACAGAGGTATGCTAGCTGTTTTCCAATTTCCAGTGTAGGGAGAGTTTGGGTTTTTTGAAATGTGGTTGGACAGATTTATCAGCAAAACATATTTCAGCAACTCTAAAAAGAACTAAAAGACTGTACGCTATATTTAGAATATTTTCGCTGTTTTACTTTGCTGTCAGACAGCTTTTTCTGATGGGAAACTGCTGTTATATAAGCCAAATATCGCTCTCTCCATACCAACCAAACTCCACTGACAAAAACAGTAATTTTACCACGCAGACGTTGGGAGTTACTTGTCTACTGCCGCCTTGATCTGTTAGTTCGTTTGTGTTATATTGCATGACTTCTATGTTACAAAAGGTTAGTTGGGAATCATTGAAGTCACACAGTAACACAAACAAACTAACAGGTCGAGGCAACAATAGATGAGTAACTCCTGTGGTCTGCAAGGTTAAATGGCTGTTTTTGCCAGTGGAGTTTGGTTAGTTTGATTTTTTTTTTAGGTGTCTAAAATATGTATTGCTGCTGACCTTTCTTAGCTTCCTACACTGGTACTCCAGCTGCTTCTCGATACTGGGGGCGTTCCAGCCTCCAGCTACTGGAGCTAATACACTGACTATGGATAAATACCTCATACAACCTTTAAAAAAATCTGTACTATCCCTTTAATGCTAAGAATGATAATACAATAATAAATCCCAAAATGTGGAACTATTCCTGTAGCACATGTTGGTCATTTTAGAAGTGAAAATGATCCTACCTGAGGAACTTGTTTAGGTCACCGTGTTTCATATATTCAAACACCATGATGAGCGGGTCGCTCTCTACACACACCCCGTAGAAGGTGACGATGTGTTCGTGTTGCAGGTTGGTGAGGAGCTCGGCCTCTCTGTAGAAGTCCGCTCGGCCGCTCTCGTTGGCCTCTTTCAGAGTCTGACCGAGGACGAGAGAAAAGACACACTGAGGATGTACAAGAACGTACGTCTGATTGACAAGTGCATCGATTATTTGAGTGAACGGCCTCATGATCTGTACCTTGACTGCCACGTGGAGCTTCTCCTGGTCTGGCGTCAGGTTGTAGCACTCTGCGAGAAACACCTTCCCGAAGGCGCCCTCTCCCAGCTCCCGCTTCAGCACGATGTTGTGTCTCTTGATGTGCTGGACAACTTTATCAAAGGATAAAACAAATTACACTCAAGACCACGAGTGCGTCTTAATTATTTAGTTGGAAAAATATGTAATTGCAATTATTTTGACTAATTTTGAAACTGGGATATGATTTGGGTTTTATTTTGAAGGTCTTTCCTCTTGTTTCTGCTGTTTTACTTCCTGTGTTTTTCCCTCCTTTTTTGATTGCTGATTGTTTTCACCTGCTCCTGATTGATTGATCGCCTGGGTCTTGTTATCCTCCCCCTCACTGGTGTATTTAGTCTTTGTGTATTTCACCTTTTGCTTAAATTAGATTGACTTTGGATTTTTGCCTGTTACTTTGGATTCGGTTGCTACGTTGGACTGTTTCTCTGGTTCTGACCTCCACATGCATTCGTATTTTCGTTTGGTGACAAGAGGTTATGATAACTTTTACAACATTATTCTCATTTTTGGTGAAAAGCACATTAAAATGATCTGAGAGGTTGTGACCTCTTACACATCTTTAAATTGCATGATTTGTCTGATGAACAGTCCAAAACTGAGAGATATTCAATTTACACTAAAATAAAACTGACAAAAGCCACAAATCTACACATTTGAGAGGATACAACAAGTAAATGTTTGACGTTTTGGCTCGATAAATCACTTGAACATTTATCAGGCCTGTTTATTATTTTTCAGCCAGTCACACTCAAATTATAATTCCTCAAAACCAAAATAAACTACACGTACATGTGTCCTAGTCTTAGTTGTTTGTCAAGCAAAAATGTCAAACATTTGCAGGTTCCACCTTCTTAAAATATAAGAATTTGCTGCTTTACTTTGTCATTTATGATAGTAACTGAAGAGCCTTTGATTTTTTTGTATTTTTTACAATTAATGGTGGAAAAGGCAAATTAATTGTTCATGATAATAAAAGAAAAGAAAAAAAAAGAAAAGAAAAGAAAAACCTTCTGTAGCCTAACTGTCCAGCTGAGTAGGAGTCACTATCACAATGCAGGAGGATGCTGACAATAAATACGGCGTCGGGCAGTGACCCCTGCATGGATTTATCAGAAAAGGTCCAGGTTACCGGCCATTTGTGGAGCGAGGCGGTAACTCACACGTGTCAGATTTCAGCATGCTGCCGGAGTTACGGAAGTACTGTGGGTTCTCAATGACAGGAATCTTTGTCATCCCAATGATCACTGCGTCTGGACCCATCTCCGAGGACGACGGGGTGTTGTTGCCATTGGAGACGTGATGAAGAGGGCTGGCAGAGTCATCGTCATTACTGATGACTGAGGAGGAGCCTAGGGAGCCACCGAGGAGGAGAGGAGAGAGGAGCAGGAGTGGAGTGTAGAGCAAGAGACAGAGGAAAGAGGAGGAAGAGGAGGGAAAAGGAGATAGAAGGACTTGTAAATAATGTAATTAAGTCGTACATAATGACAAAAAGAGAATATCAGAATATCAGAGGCAGATAAATCAGCATGAGACCAAAGCAGGAAATTTTGGAAAATTTGGAAACTTTTTGATTCAAATTTTTGGTTTCGTAATGTCTTTGTCTATTTTTTATTTATTTATTTTTTTCATTTGCATTTAAGATTTATAAATTATTTAACAAATATATCAAGAAAGAAAAAGAAACAATCAAGAAGGAAAAAATAAATAAAACAAAAACAGCCAGGAAAACAACAGCAACATCAGAAAATAAGTAATAATATAATAATATTAAAAATACATACCTATTTGTATGTACATAAACGCATGAGTGTGTGTGTACCCAAACATGAACATGTAATTACACAAACATTCATGTGAACAAAATAATTTTTCACATCTATACTGTCATTGTCTTCATCTATTATTACTCCTCTTATGAAGCATCCCCAATTGCTTGATAACATAACAATAACACAGCACCATTTTAATTAAATTTATTAAAAGATTTTCTAGAATACTCGTCTCTCATTGGTCAAATTCTGCATCCTACAGTCTTTTATTTCTGAAGAGCAGATGGCTGCTGTCGGTGCAGTTCTCATCATAGACTTGGGAGGCAATAAAATCATTTTAAATTCAATGTTTTCTGACAAATTATTAGCATATAAAAACTGCTACATTACAGTGTGTTATAAACCATTTATTAAAGGTGGGGTAAGCGATTCTGGAGAATTTCTTTCCCTGGTTGTCAAGCCATTTCCTGTTTTATTTTGTAGTTCTTGGCTCCGCCCGTGTTTCTGTGTCTATGTGCTAAGCTAAGCTAACTGGCTCCTCACTTTAGCCTTATGTTTAACAGACAGATATGATAATGGTATTGATCTTCTCATCTAATTCTCTCTGCAAGACATCACAGAAGTTTACTTCTCAAAACGTCAAACTATTCCTTTGCAAGAATTAGCTCACCTTTAATACCAAACTTGGAGTTTCTTCCATATTTCAGAATGATGACCATCAGAACGCAGCCAGTCAAGGCAACTCCTGCGATTCCCACGACTACATACACCTGAAAAGACAACAACAACAACAACAACAACAAAAACTTAAAATGTTGAAACCACAACCATCAAGACAAACATCTGTTAGATCAGCGATTCCCAATCTGGGGTCAGGATCCCCATAAAACAAAAATCTGATGAGTCATGAGATAATTTACGGGATGGAAAAGCAGCGAAAAAGACAAAAATAGTTTTAATAGTGATAATAATAATGATACATTTGCTTTAAGGGTTCACAAGCCAAAAGGTTGGGAACCACAGCTTTAAATGATCTGGACTGATGAGGATCACTTACTGCAACGCTGTCATCCAGAGGAGGGAGTGGCGGGTCTGAAAAAAACAGAGAACAAAATGAGTGTCTAAACATTAGAAAATAATTAACAATTATTAATTAGTGCAACCAGGTGGTACTGATCGGCATGCCATGTTATATGGGCTCTAGTGTGTGACGTTGGGTTGCACTAACACTGACCAATTTTAATCCCAAATCACTTCAAATTATGTTACACCAAACTTTTAAACTAGCATTAAGGAAAGGTTAAATTTAAAAATCACATTAAAACTCAATTTAGTTTTTACTCTAAACCTACATTAATTTTATTGAATTTAAAATATGATCCAGTATGAACTTTAAACTTACACCCAAAGAGGTTTAACTTTTAAAATGGCTGCCTTTATTTTTAAGATGGATTGAACAAAATAATTCAGGCTGAGCCATCGTGAGCAGGCTAACAAAGCTAACCAGCTGTTTAGCTAGCTAGCAACCAGTGTAACATTTTGTTAACGTTTAAGCTGGCTAGTAAACAAACAATGTAACATTTTTTTAGTTTTTAGTTAGGTGGCAAACAATGTTATTTAATATTTTGTTCACTTTTTAGTTAGCTAGTAAACTATAGAATGTATTGTTTATTTATCAGCTAGCTAGCAAACAATGTAATACTTTAACTTTTTAGCTAGCTAACATTTTTAGCACTTTGTAACATTGTAATATTTTGTTCACAAACACTGTAACTTTTGTCAACTTTTTTGGTTAGTTAACAAACAATGTAACATTTGGTTTTTTAGCCAGCTAGCATTTTACTTTTTATCTTATCCTTTTTTGTGTTAACTTTTTATCTAGCCAGCAATAGCGAGAGGGACCCATCTGCAGTCAAAATGGCGGACATATATCCAATCCATGCCGGAAGTCACAACCGGAAGTTGGTCTTCCCTAACCCTAACCCTAACCCTAACCCTAACCCGATCTACTAATGTATGTCATTGTTCTTGTAATGTTACATGTTAAATAAAGTTTAAAAAGTTTAAAGTTTTTTTAAAAAATACACGAAGGAAGACCAACTTCCGGTTGTGACTTCCGGCATGGATTGGATATATGTCCGCCATCTTGACTGCAGGTAGGTACTCTTGGCAATAGCTGGCAATACAGCATCCCAACAAATTTATTTTTTATTTATTTATTTTACTTTGGGTAAGCATCTCCATATTGGTTAAACTGTTTAATCTGTGTTTTGCTAAACTTGGATTTACTAAATGGCGATGAGTTTTGCGTTGTGCAGCACTGCTCTGCTTAATCTTAAATCTGCATTTATTTATGTTAAACCTTGTTTTGCTTAACTCTGATTCAAACTAATCTTAGATTAAATCAGTCTTTGTTTGTGTAACCCAGTCAATGAGGTAAAACACCTACCAGTAGTGTCTTGGCAGAAGCAAGATGCAGGAAAAGACCATATGAGGAGAAATAGAAGGACAACACGTAAGAGTTAATTGTAACTATGCAAACAGTTATTATCAAGTTAATAAATATGAGCATTGTTGGATTTATAAAGCTGAATCATTACTTAAAAATAGGTATGTTAGCAGACAACAGGAACCAGCCTCAGAAATATCACTATAAACCTAGATTAAATTTATTATTAAATATTCTGTTGCACCAAAACTTTAAACTCCAATTTAAAATGTGATCCAGTATGAAAGTTAAACTTACACCCCGAAGAGGTTTAACTTTTAAAATGGCTGCCTTTTTAAGATGGATTGAACAAAATAATTCAGGCTGAGCCATCGTGAGCAGGCTAACAAAGCTAACCAACTGTTTAGCTAGCTAGCAAACAGTGTAATATTTTGTTAACTTTTTAGTTAGGTGGCAAACAATGTAATATGTTGTCAGCTTTTTTAGCTGGCTAGCAAGCAATGCAACATTGTGTTAATTTTTGCTAGCAAACAATACAGTGTTCCAACGGCACTTAGATGTATTTTTTAATTAATTTACTTTACTTTGGTTAAGCAAGCAACTACATATTGATTAAACTATTTAATTGAGGTTTGCTCACTAAACTTTTACTAAATGGAGTTAGTTTTGGATTGTGCAACAGAGCTCTGCGTAATTTTAAACCTGGATTTACTCATTTTAAACCTTGTTTTGCTAAACTCCGATCAAAAACTACTATTTGAATCAATAAATCTTTGTTTGTGCAACCCAGTCTGAGTTCAAACACCTACCAGTAGTGGCTGGGCAGAAGCAAGATGCAGGAAAAGGCCATATGAGGAGAAACAGATGGACATCATATAAGAGTTAATTTGAACTATGCATACAGTTATTATCAAGCTAATAAATGTAACGATTGTTGGTTTTATAAAGCTGAATCGATTACTTGAAAGTATGTTAGCAGACATAAACAGAAACCAGCCTCAGAGAGGAGCTGACTGAAATAAAGATTACATTTAAATGTCACTTTAAACCTCAGTTTATTTTTCCACTAAAAACCTAGATTAAATTTATTATTAAATTTCTGTTGCACCAAATCTTTAAACTCCAATTTAAAATGTGATAGAGCCTTCACTTTATGCTACACCCGAAGAGATTTAACTTTTAAAATGGATGCCGTTTTAAGATGGATTGAACAAAATAGTTCAGGCTGAGCCATCGTGGGGAGGTTAACAAAACTAACCAACTGTTAGCTAGCTAGCAAACAGTGTAATGTTTTGTTTAGTTACCTAACAGACAATATAATGTTTTGTTAACGTTTTAGCTGGCTAGCAAACAATACAATGTCCTAGCACACTCAAATTGACTTTTTAATTAATTTATTTTACTTTGGGTAAGCAAGCATCTCCACATTGATTAATCTATTTAATTGAGATCACTGAACTTTGTACTAAATGGAGATTAGTTTTGGATTGTGCAACAGAGCTCTGCTTAATTTTAAATCTGGATTTACTCATTTTAAACATTGTCTTCCTAAACTGACTCAAACTGATCTTAGATTCAGTAAATCTTTGTTTGTGCGACCCAGTCGGTGAGTTCAAACACCTACCAGTAGTGGCTGGGCAGAAGCAAGATGCAGGAAAAGGCCATATGAGGAGAAACAGGTGGACATCATGTAAGAGTTAATTTTAACTATGCATACAGTTATTATGAAGCTAAAAAATATAACGATTATTGTATTTATGAAGCTGAATCATTACTTACAGTAGTAGAAGAGGTCTTCTGCTGAAAAGGAAAGAAAATCAGCATGTTAGAAAGAAACCAGCCCCAGAAATGAGCGGACTTCTCACTGATAAACTCCTGTAAAAAGAGTTTATTGGCACCTAAGTGGTCTTCGTCAGGTGGGACGATGAAGTGGGCTGAGACCGTCTTCTCGTCCTGGCCGTACTTATTCTTCGCCACCAGCCTGTACACGCCGTTGTTGATGTGCGTGGGGTTGACCAGCTGCAGGCAGCCGTGGTACTCGCTCTCGGTGAACAGGTGGATCATGGTGCGGATGTAGTCCTGCTCCTGGAGGGGCTTGTCCTCGTAGTACCACTGCAGCTCGGGCTTGGGGTTCCCGGTCACGCTGAAGGGGATGCACCAGTGGTGGTTCCGCTCCGGCCCCAGCAGCTGCTGGATGGTGGGGGCAACTGACACGGAGGCAACAAGTAGAGGAAGAGTAATAACGGGATGATAGGAAAATCAACACCAGGAGTAAAAGCCAGTAGGAAAAGCAACATTTACGGGCTTAGAAAAGGGGGATGCAGTGTGGGGAAGAGAAGAACATCTGAACACTGACATCAGGAGAACATGGAAGAGGAGAGAATGAGGAGAAATGTGGCAATAAAACAAGCAGAGGAGTGTGGTCAGGCATGAGGAGCTTCACAGGAGGAAGAGTTATGGAAAGGAAACATGGAGAGTCAATAAGATTTGCCAAGAGACAGTAACGATAACAAACTGAAGAGCCTTGTGCTTCCGCTGGAAAATAACAAAGTCTAGAAGAAAGCATTTAAAAGATCATGAGAAGACAATTAAACGTATGCTATAGCTGGTTAACATTTACAGTCGGCGATAACAGAAAAGTCCTTACAGAGGATGTTGAGCTGAAGCGTGGCCTCCTTCTGACCCACCATGTTCTCGGCGCTGCATACGATCGTCTTGCCGTTGTCGTCAGGCGACAGTTTGAACAAGGTGAGCCGGCTCTCCATCTCCGCCTCCAGAGGATCAGTCTGCAAACACAACAATATTGTTTACATCATATGTCATATGTAGGTAAAAGTGGTGTGATGCTGGTTTTGGAATATTTTTAATATGACATCTCCGTGTAGAAAGGTTTGCGTGTTCTGAGTAGTTCTGAGATACTGAGCTGCAAAATTTTTGCGATATGTTTCTTTCATGCGTGAAAATGACATCCTACGTGTATTCTAAATGTACACTATCAGCATCCTATCAAATTTGTAAATATTTTCTTGCAACAGGTCGAGTAAGGAATAATGTACAGTGAGCAGGGTGTTATTGTGAAATAAATCCAGACAGGACGATGCAGTCCTCAATCATCCTAAAGGCATTTATTCCACTATAACGACCTGCTCACTGTACATTATCCTGCTTATTACATGTTACTTACCCCCCCGAAAATATCAAACATTTATGTGACACAAAATATTAATTTTAAAATGAATTTATGGCTTTAATACACAATAAGGACCTGCTTACTGTACATTATCCTGCCTGTTACGTGGTTATGTACCCCAAAAAAATCAATAATTTGACACAAAATATTAATTTTAAAATAATTTAGGTGATTTAACATTGATTTTATCCTCCAGACTCTATGGTCAGAACTGTGTCCATAGCAACGGTCTGTTCTTCATAGCAACAGTCTGCTATACAAAAATAACAGATCTTAGAATACTGCAACTGACCAATCAGAATCGAGTATTTAACAAAGCCATGTAATAAATGCAGATAGCACCATCTGGAGCTGCAACAATTAACCAATTATTAATTGATTATTAAATTAATTGCCAACTATTTTGATAAATAATTAATCAGTTTGAGTAATTTTTTTATTTACTTAGAATGAAAATCAAAATTCTCTGATTCTCTGATTTCTGGTTTCTTTATTTCTGTATGATAGTTAACTGAATATCTTTGGGTTGTGGGAAAAACAAGACATTTGAGGACGTCATCTTGGACTTTAGCAAACACTGATCAATATTTTACAACATTTTCCAACATTTTATAGGCAAACAACTACTAATTAATTAACTGAGAAAGCAATCAACTGATTAATTAACTATGAAAATAATCGTTAGTTGCAGTTACTCTTAATTTGTTTTGAGTAATTTTTTTTTTTTTTTGTTAGTCCGCAAAACACTGCGGGAGTTTCACAGGAAAACTGCTGCAGAATCTCCCAAACCATTTAAGTGAATGGTGATAAGTTTTAAAACATTAAAAAAAAAAAAAACAACTGGAAAAAACCTAAAATGCCTCCATACTGCTCGTCAAGTATAATCCAAGTCTCCTAAAGTCCCGACGTGCCGTTTACACACCGTCACACCAGACACACCCAGTTCAAACGGTGTGCATGTGCACGTGAATGTGGCTGCAAGCTAAAGATCTACAGTGAAGATTCAGGCAAAAAACATGGTGTAAATAACATTTTTTTGGTCAACTTGCATGTTGGGCTTTAGCCGACTTGGATTACACCAGACGAGCAGTATGGAGGCATTTTATATTTGAAAACTGGTCACCATTCACTTCCATTTTTTTGAGAGATTCTGCACCAGTTTTCCTTTTGAAACTCCAGCAGTAATTTATGGACCAAAAAACTAAACTGCTCCACTCAAAAAGTAAAAAAACAAACAAACATCAGGAGCCCAAAGTGTTGGACCTGCTCCACTGACTGTAAATAAAGCCCTTTAAAGCCCTTTATGTATGTCAGTGACCTGTATCAAAGGTTTTAGACGGGACGCTGTGTGTGGTGGAACCGGCTCACCTTGTGTTGAGTCGAGAGCAGATCAAGGTTCCACTCGATCACAGGGGGAGGGGAGCCTGAGGCCCGGCACACAGCTTTGACTTCAGTCCCCTCCATCTCCGTCACGGTTGTTGGGGTGACCTCCACTCTGGGAGCCACTGCAAGAAACGGGCAAACAGTAAAGTTAAACATCTGTCCAGAACTTTACACACTCTCAACAAAAATACAAACACAACGCAACGGGGTGGGACACACACACACACTTAAAGTTAGCTACACATGGTGACAGTGATGTCACACACGTAATATGAAGTGATAAAAAAGTTTTTGTATGAAAAGTGGATTTTTTTTTTTTTGATGCAACCAACCAACACGTAGTGCTTATAAAAAAAAGAATGAACAAAGCTAGAACAAAAGTTTCTTTTTTGTGCCTGTAAAAGTTCACTATAAAAAAATAGTCGAGAAAACTTATAATTTTGTAACGTGAAGGTTTGATGTTGGTGGTTGGATCACTGTCGATGAGAATAAACAGCAGGAGGGAAACCAATGTATTTCTTAAGCAGCACTTTACTATTTTCCTCACTTCAGCAGCTTCATAACAGCAACACTTCCTGGTTACAGTTCCTTATTATGACTCACATGTGACTGAATCTGCCAATCAGAAGCGAGGATTCACTTCAGACTAAGATAAATGTGTTGGACCCACAGAGGCAGATTCAGCACGTAGTTTTAACTATTTTAACCCCCAAAAAATTCTGAATGTCAACAATTGTTCACAGTGAGCTGTGCATTTGTGTGAATTTGTGATTATCTGGGTGCAAGGTCAGTCTGCGTCTTGGTCAAGTTGTTATTATTAAATTATTACCTAATTATTGATTATATGAGTTTAAAAAAAAATTGTTTCTAAAACAAAAGATTCAAGTTAATCTAAAGAGGAAAAGTACAAACTTAAGAGTTTGAATCAAAACTAAAATTCCCTTGAAATTATGAGTTTTCTCATCTTTTTTTTTTTTTACAGTGCTGAGAGAAATAAACCTTTTGTGTGCACAGAAAAGTCTTTTAAGATATTTTTTTTCTTCAACTCATGAAAAATGGAAGCAAAGACAAAAGTGCTGAGTACAGATTTGTTTACAGATTTCCTTCCGTCTTTATTTCGACCTCTCTTTTCTGTCTTTTCTGAGCGTTCAATATCAGCAGTGCTGCTTATTATAACACGGTTTCACGTTACCGCAGTCTGGCGGGGTGAGGGTGGCGAAGGCCTGTGTCTCTCCTCTGTCGTCGGTGCATTTCAGGTCCTGACCGTCAGCCTCTTCCAACAGCCTCAGTTTGATCCACAAGTTCTCACAAACACAATCCAGAGGGTTTCCGGACAAGAGGAGCCTAGAAAATTAAACAAGGAAAAAATAAAAAACATCACATGAGACACTTGTCTTCTTTGGTTGCACAAGACTGACAGTTTTATGAACACGCGACACTTACGGGAGTGATGTGTTGAAGTTCTGAAACGTTCTCCATGACAGCGTTGATAGGTTATTGTCTCTGAGATTTCTAAAAGGGAAAAAAAACAAAACAGTCAAAATCCAAACAAGGCTACTCAGCTGTGTGTATCAAAGACACAACCAAAGAGGCTGTTTAAAATGCTTCTTACACATATTGAAGTCTTGTATTGTTGAAAAATGCATCTGATGATATAGACGTCAATCTTGTCCTCATCACTGTTCTGTTGGAAGATAAAATGTAGAATTATCAGTTTGTGATTCCAGGTAAAATATTGACAAATATACTAGAGCTGCAACCATTAGTCGATTCATCAATTAGCTGTCATCTATGAAATTAATTGCCATCTATTGTGTCAGTAGTTTTGGCTCATTTTTTAAGAAAAATCTCTGATTTCAGCTTCTCAAATGTGAATATTCTCTGGTTTGGACAAAACAAGACATTTGAGGATGTCATCTTGGGCTTTGGGAAACACTCATCAACATTTTTCACCATTTTCTGACCAAAAGACTAATCAATTAATCACAAATAAATTATAACTAATAGTGAAAATATTTGTTAGCTGCAGCCTGAACCAGAGTAAATAATACTTACAGGTTTCTGAGGTTGATGTAGTGCCTCAGACTGTTGTCATTGATGTCAAACAGTCTGTTTTGATTAGCGATATATCTGTGAACAAATATAAAAGAAAAACCTGTTACAACACATGAAATCATGCATTTAATTTAAACTTTGAAGCCAAGATAGTTGCTCTGGTGGTGAGCTAAATAACTTTAGATGAATCTGTTTGTATGAGTGTTATATTCAGTGTTTGGGAGGCTGCTTTGCTTTGCAAACTACCAATTATTTCACAGTGGAAGAAGTTGAACAACCACAATAAGGAGAGGGTAGAGAGCCTAGTTCAGGTACCTTAAGACACTTAGAAAAAGTTGTTCAGACTACTACTAACTTCTAAAAAATGCTCAGATTGGTAAAGATTTGAAATAATAGCAAAACAGCAAAAAAATGGCACTCATCTGAGGTTAGTGCAAGAAGTGCCCACTTGCTCACAGGTTATAAACTAAATAAATAAATACATAAAAAATACCGCATTAAGTGCGGAGGATATCAGGTTTGGTTTTCTATATAATGTCCCTCCAAAAAAAAAAAAAAATTCCTAAGTCACTAATAACAGAAAAAATGAAAAACCATGAGAGGACACGCTGGCGACCTCGTGAGTTAATGAAAGATTTTTGTATTCACTGTCAGAGTGCCTGAGATTTTTCACAAACCAGTGCCTTTGGACTTTCATCACTAGTAAGCTGGACATTGATTGTTTGTTATATTTCTATTTTAAAAAAGCATTGCTTTCCTATTATGGCCTGAAATTGTTTGTTGTTTCAGTAGTTAAAGCTACTACAAGTAACTTTTGAAAAGTGTTTCCACCGTAAAAAACACAAAATATAACTTCAAAAATAAAATCATCTAAATAAAAATCTCCTTCACTGTAACTTTGGCTGGGACAATGTGAACACAGAGGCATCAGTATTAAACTGAGACTGTTTCATAACCAGTTATAAACTCCTTGGTGACAAAAAAAAGGTAATTCAACTACTTGAATCACTGCAAATGTGAATATAGTCCAGCTATCATTAAGTACTGACAGTACAGTGTCACAGTGACAGTGTGAAACCAGAGAATCTGTTGTGTTTGTGTGTTTTATGAAACTAAATACCATGACAGTGTGTTTTTTTTCTGGACACTGTCAGCTAAATTTTATACAAACTGCCCGCGCAGCTGCGATATTCCTTCACTGAGAGAATCTGATCTGCAGGACATTCAATGATCAATATAATGTGACACCATCAGTGACAGACATTGTGTTCAGTATTGTTGCTGATATTGTGGATATTTGTTTTAATTCATTTTCTAACTAAATAATGTAGGTTTTTAAATAAGATGAAAGTATCCCCGCCTCTTTTTATGAGCTGCGAGGATCCTTAACTTGGACTCTTTAGCCTTTCTTGACATGTTTTAAAAATACTTTTACAGAACAGCTTCATTGCTTCTATTAAGTGTCATTATTTGTCATGATTCTTTTTAGAAACCGATCCGTGTATATTTTGTATCTGTTTCTAGTGTTTTGATGTTTTTTTCTGATGTTTCCACTCAAAGTACCCAGAACTTTTAGTCCCAGGAACTACTTTTCAAGGAACTAAAAGCCCAGAGGAAAGGAAAAGTTCAAAATAAGATCTCATCTTTGTCTAGTCTGTGTCTTCTAGATGTAAATGAGCTCAATTTAAGACCAGTGTGAAATTTTGACCATATTCTCATACTTCTTAAATTCAGGTTCCGAGAAGCAGCCTTTGTCTTGTCTCAGGCCAAGACTAACTTGAGCCTAATTGTTTTTTTTTTTTTTTGTCTCACTGCATATAATCTTGAAATATCTCCTGCTTTTCTTTTGTTTTTATCCTTTTTTTCTCATAAGGGGGAGTTTAGGAGAACCCGTTTTCCTCTTGGAGGTTCTGTCAGTCCTCTTCACAACCCATGAAGAATAATAGAGTTCATCAGTTTAAGTGTTAAAAACTTACAGCTGCTTTTATATGTTATTTTTGCACGTGACTACACAACAACAAAGGTCTGGACTTAGTCGTCGGTCCATCTGCTTTCTTCTGTAACTCCAGCTGTTGATGTGTTGAGCACAATGAGCAAAAAACAAACTGGTTTGTGGCTGCAGATTTTTAAAAATGGTGGCTGAAACAAACTGCCGCTAGCGCTTCGACCAATCAGAAATGTTCAGCACTGCAAGCCCCGCCCTCAAAGTTTCTGTATTCATGGATTTTCTGGTGAGTGAAATAATTTCCCCACAGCTTAAAGCAGACCCTGGTCCCTGTGGTGGAAACACGCTTCCTCTATAGGTTCCTTGTCGCTGGGGGAAAGTTTCTGTGGTGGAAACACAGCTTGTGTTTTGTGCTGATTGTTGTCTGTTGTCTGTACTTTTATATGAAACATTTTTTTATGTTTTGCTGCCAATCTTGACCAGGACACCCCTGCAGGAGAGATATTGCATCTCAATGGGGCCTTCCTGGCTGAACAGAGGATGAAAACAAATGCACTCTTGGCAAGAGACAGTCAATAATCTGTACCCCTTCATTCATTTGAAAAAAAAAAAAAATAGAACAAAAACACAAAACTTGAAATTATTTTTAATTATTTTTCTGCACTGTAAACTCCAATTCATCCCTGACACAAAGTTTTAGTGTTAGAGTTCATGCAAACATCATAAACTTAAAAAACAAAACAAAACGAAAACTTTATGCTCACTTGACACAAGCACTCATCTCTTGTGAGACTTTGTGTTCACTTAAAATAACATAAACACATTATTGCAACAGGAGCTGCAGTGTCGGGGATTATGAAACCGTCCGGGGCATGATAGAGTGCAAAGCATTCATTAATCATTAAAGGGTCTGAGTAATAAATGAAAAGTATGTTTTAAAATGACCCTGTTTACATTGCTGAAGTAAACAATCCTTTCACAACATCAGCTGAGATTTTGTGCAACTTTTTTTTGGAAAGTTGGAACAACAAGGGCAGAAATAGGGCTGGCCAATCTGATTGATTGATCATTGATGGACTCTGATGACTTTGTGCTGTATTGCTGACTTTATTCTGCTTATTTGCTCTTGCTGTGTTATGAACATTTACGTTCGTTGATTTGATTGAGGTGTGTGTGGTGGAAATTGGGACAAAAATCTGGAAAATTCAAACATTTCACTAAGTTTTTCTGTGAAATATAAAAAAGGGAAGAGAGACTGGATAAGCATTCACTTCTTTATACTCCGTTTCGGACATGAATTATTTATTTCTGCTTAACAGTTGCTGTTAAGTTCATCTGTTATCTGTTACCCTTGTTTGTTTGTTTATTTTTCTGTATATTTTGTTTTTTAAAGATGTCTGAAATAAAATCTAATCTAAATCTTTATCTTCAAATCTAAAAATTAAAAAACTACTCAGAGGGGACTCCTTAGGGCAGAATTGTCTCAGATTGGGGGCCGGTTTCTGCCTAATGTGCATATATTGTGGGGGTCCCTGACATTAAAAAGTTTGGTGACCCCTGACACTGGAAACATGATTTTTTTTTTTTAATTCATGGTCAGATTTTTTAGGATGTTGTGTTTCAAGTTGCCTTTATACTATTGTAAAACTTCTTCCCGTGGAAAGACTCAGACATGTTCTCCAAGCAGATATTAACAGGTTTTTCTCTGTCTGGAGCCCTATTATAGATTGTATTGGAGAAGACTTTGCTGAAATCATATTAAAAAGGATTAAGTCCACATGTTCATCAACATTTTATTGATATAAAAGATGATGATGAGCTATGTTTGTGTTGTTTCTTTTCTTTTTGTTTATTTATGTCTCTCTGTTAGTCTGATTGTGTGTCTCTAGTATTTGTGGTATGTACCACTCTTTTTGAGGGCAACAAAAACCTTACAAACTGAAATGCAGTAGTTGTATGACATGTTTTTAAAGGGATAATTCACCCTAAAATCAAACATATATATTTTTCCTATCACCTGGAGTGCTATACTTTTAGATTGTTTTGGTCTGACTTTTGGAGATACCGGCCGTAGAGATGACTGCCCTCTCTTGAATAAAATAGAGCTAGAGGACACTACCCCTTGTGGTGTTTAAAGAGAAAAAAAAAATTGAAAAACTCAACAGCAATGTCTCTTTCCAGAAACCGCCAACCATATCACCGCAAGTAGGAAGCGTGCATCTACTCATGGGCAAGAAGTTACAGCTCAGCTGAGGAGGATGCCACGGGATATTTCAGATTATTTGATGGGGGAACTGGCATGGAAGCTAAGAAATGTACTGCTGTGGACGAGGTCAGCAACAAAAAGGTATTTTAGCCACTTAAAAGAGTTTAAAAAAGTAAAAATATCTGTTGCATCTACCTATCTGTGTACACTATATTTAGAATATTTTCACCACTTTACTTTGCCTTCAGACGGCTTTTTCTGATGGGAAAATGCTGTTACATGAGCCTAACATCGTTTTCTCCAAAGCAACCAAACTCCATAGATGAAATCAGTCATTTTACCTCGCAGAACACTGTAGTTGCTGGTGTATTGCTGCCTCGATTGGTTAGTTTCTTTATGTTATTGTGTGACTTTGGTGTTTCAAAAGGATAGTTGAGATATATCAAAGTCACACAATAACACAAACAAACTCATAGATTGAGGCAGCAGCAGACCAGCAACTCCCACGTTCTGTGAGGCAAAATGATTGATTTCTCCAATGAAGTTTGGTGAGTGATGTTTGGCTTATATAACGGTGGTTTCCAATCAGAAAAGGCTAGGGGGAACTGATTTGTTTTGTTCAATTGCCACTACCAAACCAACCCATGAATGACTCTGTTGGTTTTCTATTTTCTAATACTACCCATCCAACAACAACGACCAATGACAGCAACAGGGAGAAAGAAAACAAGGTGATCTTTGGGCCTGTTTTTGTTTACAATGAGATTGAGAGAAAAACATAAAATGCATTGCTTTACCAGAAGGGAAGAAATGTGGCCATAAAAAAAGCTGTTAAGAAATTGTACCACAAACCTTTAGAGACACATTAAGGCTCACCACAAAGAAATTTAGGTAGGTTAACATACGTTAGGTTGTTACAAGCTAATAAAGCTAATACAAGGAGTTTAAAACTGTTTCTTAAACAGTTTGAATTTATTACTGATGCTTCTACATGTCCTACATAAGTTAACAAGACCATCAGCGAGAAGAAGACTGGCTATTTCTATAAAACTGTTCTGCAACCAGGTTCGGAGCCTCTTTAAAATCAGATGAAACAAGCCTGTCTTTACATGTTCCCAGACAAAGTTACAGTGAGGCAACAAAACTTCTTTGTTAGGTTTAGGCAACAAAACTACTTGGTTAAGTTATGAAACAAAACTACATGGTTATGTTAAGGCAACAAAACTCTTTAGGTTTAGGCAACAAAACTTCTTGGTTAGGCTTCGGGAAAGGTCATGGTTTGTCTCTTTCATAAGGGTGTAAATAGTCACATTGGCTACAGACACCTGGGTGCTTGTCTCTGCCATGCTAGGCTTTATACACCCAGGTATCAATAGCCACACTGGCTATTCCAACCTGGGTGCAAATAGCCATAAAAACAGCTGACAAAATTAACACTTCTCTGCTGCTTGGGGATGGAGAGGAGGAAGACAACTTAAGAAGGGGGATGAATTTTGGTCATTTTGCTAACGGGGGGACTGCATCTCCTCTCACTCCCCTCAAATCATCTACCGATGATACTGGAGGGGAAGGCAGACATCTCCACAGCCAATTTTGTTTCAGTGTGTAAGGTTTACACATTAATGTTGCCTTAAAAAAATGGTAAGACTAATTATAGCCCCAAGACGATATGTAATTTTGATTTTTGGCATAAACTGTCCCTTTAAATGTGAAAGCTTCTGAATTTATCTGTCAAAACTGCACATTTTACTCACCATAATAAAAGTCTCTTCAGACAAACTGGGGAACGTTTGCAAGACTTGTGTTACTTGCAAAATGCAAAAAAGAATGATACACTCATGATGTGTGCGTGGTGTGTGTGTGACACCTATAGTCCTCCAGTCTGTCTGCCTCAGAAAACTCACCCTCCATCCATCCTCCTGTGGGTGCCATGCAGTTGTGTATACTTGTGCAGGGTTGTAGCAGGTACACTCCGACACAAGCCTACACACTGACTGACGCAGATAAGGCTACATAACTATCTCATGTGTAATCTGGCAACAACAAATGTGGTCATTTCGACATCATATTGAGGCTGTTTGACCACACCACCGCCGCCCAGAAGCCCGAATTAACACCTCGGGAGGAGGAGGCTGCTGCGTCGGGGCCTAAACATTTACTCCATCACTACCTCTGGAGCTGTTTTGTAAAGGAAACACCGACTAATCCAAATAAGCCTGACGGACGCGCACTCTCACCACCATTACGCACACGCGCACACACACTGTCGTCCATCTCCGCCACACATATACGAGGCTACATGATGTGACAAACCCATATGAGGAATAAAATGAAACATTTTGTGTTTGACATTAGGCGCAAAAGACAGATCTGTTGATCTTTAATCCACAAAATTGGGATAATAATAACAGCAGGCCTGCTGTTGATGTTATTACCTTTATTATTTTTATTAATATTATTATAATCCTAGCCCTTGGGTATTATTGCGACCTATACGATCTTTACGCATTGCATCCTAATAAGTTCATACGCTGTCATTTTCATACACTTACATCTCGGTGATGTTTTCCATGTCATCTAACGTGAGGACAGGGAAATCCTCGATCCCCGGTACAGAATCAATACAAACAATCCTTGAGATGCTGCAAGTGCAGGATGCGGGGCAGGCATCGCTAAATCTCCACAGCCCCATCACCATCAAAACCAAAAACAATCCAAGACGAGCCATGCCATATTCCCCCGCGCTGGAGTCCATCGCAGGTCCAATAATGATGATATCCCCCTGCACGAATCCCCCAAACAAACACAATATCTGCTCAAAATGAAATTATTTAGATTTTTTTTTTCTTTTCCTCCCTCGCCGCCTTTATATCTGGCCAAGTTAATCCTTTTCGACTCCGCAGGAGGAGGAAAAAAAAACAAACAAAAAAAAAAAAAACAGGAGACGTCGGTGAGGAATGCGCAGCAGAGCCCACGGTTTTAATATCAAGATGCCATGGACTGGCCTTCCCGTCTCCGCAGAGCTGGTATCACACTACTGCATATCGATGTCGTGAAGCAAGGTGTCAAGTGGTCCGTCCTGCTGCTGCTGCTGCTGCTGCTGTCTCACTCCTCTTTCTATCTCGGGCTCTGCCTTGTAAAACAAATATGAGCTGTTCCAGATGTTTAGAGATCAATAGGCAGGGAGCGATTTCTCATATGTGTGCTGGTGATGATGGGGAGGAAAATAAGAGAGGCTGCTGCACACTGGAGTAAAGGATGCGTGGTGATGCTGCGTGTGTAGGGAGGAAGGAAGGCTACCTGCATGCGTCTATCGATTATCGCCGAGGACGAGCGCATCTCCCCCCCAGCCATCACCCGGATTGGGTTTACAGGAGAGGGGAGATGGCTGCGATGATGATGATACCCCTGGAGATGTATTTCTGATGAGTTGTACTTATAGGAATTTGTTTGAGAAATCACCACAATAAAACATACAGATGCTGCAGTGTCATTAGTGTCCAGCTGTGGGTCAAATGCCAGCTGTTTGTGGTGGGCACACAACAACAATATGGATGTAAACTCTTGTGTTGTAGTTACTCTGGAGCCATGCATTGGATGAAAGCAGCGCTTTTTTTTTTCCTCTCCCCTCTCCACACCAACACTGTTGTACGGTTGGCCATTAGGCCTATAGTGTGACGTACGGTTGACGCACAAGACGGGGTGCATCTATGAAAAATAATTACCTATACTATGTCTGCAAGCTTCAAATGGGTCTCACTGCAATCACTGATCAGTGCAAGATACAGGAGCTAGAACTGGGGGGAAAAAAGGACTTCATAAAAAAAAAACTGTTTTGACACATTGCAGTAAAATTTGAATTGTATTACAGTATTTACAACAGTGTAATCATTTGTAAAGGTTTTAATTGTAGCACTTTAAGGTAAAAACTATGGTATATTCTGATTTTAAGTTTGAGAAACTTATTAAATAGTAAAAAAAAAGGACTAAATGTTTATTGTTGTGATTTGGGTTGCAAATTTTGTGGATTTCCCTCAACCAGTAGTTGAAAATGTTAACAATCGATTAATCTTTAAAATACAAAATGCACATTATTTCTATTATTTTAAATCACATTTTAATTTTTCTCTTCTTTTTCTCATTTTAAGTTCCCTTATTCAACATATGCCTTTGCCAGACAAAGCAATGTAAAATGAGGCGCAGTTACTGCCGTTTCTAGACTATTGATAACTTATCGGTTAATTCATTTTTAATCGGTTAAATTCTAAAAGGAGATTAATTGATTAATGATTAATGATTGGCATCTCTAGCTCTGATGTTGGCATTCACTACACTCTTTGAAATAAAGATGCTAACCAGAACCATAAAGGGTTCTTCAGCTTGTCCCCACAGGAGAACCCTTTTTGGTTACAGTTAGAACCTTTTATAAAGGTTCCACTTGGAACCCTTTGAGAGTGTTCAACATAGAACCAAACATAGAGATGTACCTAGAACTACATGTGAAAGGTATCACCTAGCACTATCTGTGACAGGTTCTAAAGGTTATACTGAGAACCCTTTATAGTCCAAGTGTCCCAGAGGATTCAACAGAGAACCCTTTTATATTCGAAGGGTTACATCTTGAACCCACTGTGGAGGTTCTGCTGAAAACCCTTTTACATTATGGTATAAAGAACCCTTGACAAAAGAATTCTTCAGGGATTTTAACAATCCTTGAAGAACTCTTCTTTCTAAAAAGGGTTCTTTAGATCAAAAGAGATCAGAATGGAAACAAAAACACTTGCCAAATCCTTTCTTCCAAAAAGGGTTCTTCAGAAGCAAATGGTTCTGGGTAGAACCTTGGCCCAACAGGAAGAGCCCTTTTGGAACCCTTATTCCTAAGAGCGTACGATACGTGCACATGCATTTTACATTTTGTCAGAAATACTGTAAATGTATTTTTATTTTTATCTTTAAATATTACAGTAAACTCTAATTACAGTACTGTAAAGAAGTGTAAAGGTTTTCAATGTAGCACCCACACAGACAGACTATGACATATCTTGACTTTAAGATTCTAGTTGTCAACTATGAAATTAATCGCCAGCTATTCTGATAATCAATTTATTGATTTGGGTAATTTTTTTTAAAGAAAAAAAAGTCAAAATCCTCTGATGTCAGTTTCTGAAATGTCAGTATTTTTTCATTTATTTGACAATCTGAATAACGAGACATTTGAGGACATCATCTGAGGCTTTGAGAGACTCTGATCAACATTTTTCAAAATTTTATGGACCGAACAACTAATCGATGAATCAAGAAAATAATCCACAGATTAATTGACAATATAAGTAATCATTAGTTGCAGCCTTAAAAAACAACACATGTATTTAGGAGCAGACCTAAAATGTTGGTATCCACTCACCAGTATAAACATTAATAATATATTCATTATTTAGGCATTAATTGAAGCATGGTTTTTACTTTTAATGCCCCAAACTGAGCAAATTAAACGTCATAAACCCTTTATTCTTCACTACTATGAGAGTTACTGTGCAGTGTTAAACATCAAGGTGATAATATGCTTTAAAATGATCAAATAGATCCTGTTTTCCAGCAGAATCCTTAATTTTACTCACAATAAGGAGGCACATTCAGCCAGGACACACTATGACACAGTCTGACACAAATACAGACAGGCGCAAGAAATGGAGGAAAAGGGGCTATATTTCAAAACCTGTTTCTGACAAAGAACCTTTTGTCAGTATTTTGCTACTAATTTTGACACATTACAGTAAAAATCTAAATGATAACCTACTGTAACAGTACAAGTGGCAGACCAAAGCATATTCTGATTTTTGGTCAGGGTCTCTCAGACTTAAAATCAAAATATGTCATCAACCTTCAACACGATTTGCAGGGTTTTTATTATTGTGAAGAGACGCAATCATGACTTATCTTAAAAATGTATGAGAGAAACAGCAAGTTTTCATCAAATATTTTTTTCTTCAAACTATAAAAAATGGGTTTTAACAGTCAAAACAATGCATGCCGGGAAGTTTTCTGATATGCTGATCATGTTTCTTCAGATTATTTGATTTAAAGGAGCAATATGTACCAATTGCATGTACAAAAATGAGTACTGCAGTCCAAACAGCAAGTCGGAGTAGACTGAAATCCTATAACATGTGATCTGTGGTTGAGGCGAGTTGTTTCTGCCCGCCCCCTCCTCCCCAGACTCGGGGAAGCTCAGGCAGGCTGCAGGAACACTGCAGGAGGGAAAAGATGTGCACGTCAACGTAAACTGACAATAACAAGCGACAGTGAGTCTGACAATGTTAGTTGAGCAGCTGTGAATTGTTCTGTTGATGTAAAGTTAAGCCCATTACCCTGAAAACAAAAAGCCCACTGCTCTGAAAATCCACACCCTGGAGTTTGAGCTCACTGACTGCTCGTCTCACTTCCTGCCAGACTCCATTAACATTTTCTTCTATTTAATAGTTAGAAACATCCACTCCCTCTAAAAGACTATTAATGATTTCTTACAACTCATAAACCAAGTCTTTCTGCAAACATTTGGCATGAATTTGAAATCAAATCAATGTGAAACAGGCGTACCAGAAAGTTATTCCGACCTGGAACAGAAATTTCAAAGGGGAACACTGCGAGTTGATTTAACTCTGTGCAGAACATTCATACAACTCATCATTTCAAGTCAAAAGACTTCCAGTTAGCAGAACTCAAGTGTTCAGGAATTAATACAAAAAAATTTAAGTTTAATTAACTTGAGTAAATTAAACTTGTACGTATATTTACCTCAAATTAAGTTCATTTTTAACAGTGTAGTAAAAAACATATTTAGGAACTGACCTAACAAGTATTGCTCTGATTTTGTTGATCACACACAAATATAGAAATTAAAATACTTTAATAATTTAGACATGAATCGCCTCATAATTTTAACTAACTGAGCAAATGAAATGTCCTTTATTTAATCCTTTATTTTTCAGCCCTATGCAGTGTTAAACATAAAGCTGAAAATATGCTTCAAAATTATTAAATAAATCCTGTTTCCCAGCAGATTCCTACATTTCTCTCATATTGAGGAGGCAGGACACAGGACACATGGAAAAAAGGGTATATTTTTTAATTTTGCCAGAAATTATTATATTGTTCCACCAATTTTGACATATTACAGTAAAATCTAAAATACAAGCCACTGTAATTATTTGTAAAGGTTTAAATTGTAGAGCTAATATATGGAGAAAAAAAAAATAGTGAAAATAGTACAAATATTTATTCCTCTGATGCTGTTGTCCACTCACCAATATATATGTTAATAAAATGTTCATTTTTTACTACTTTATTCGCCATTTTCAATTGTACAATGACAAAATATTTTAAAACGGCCAAAAACAAACAAAAAACAAAAAAATACAACAACAATTGGATCACAAACAGAACACAACAAAAAGGCCGCCAGACAGTTTACAGGATTACATAAATAATCTTTCAAAAAGTGTTTTCACAGTAGTAACGTCTCAGGAGCGAGGTAAAGTTAATAATACATAATATACTCCAGACATTTATTATGACACACTGTTACCTTTAATGCCCCAAACTGAGCAAAACAAAATGTCACATAAATCCTTTATTTTCCAGTCTTTTGAGAGTTGCTGTGCAGTGTTAAACATCAAGGTGATAATATGCCTCAAAAATGATTAAATAAATGATCCTGTTTACCAGCAGATTCCTAAATTTCACTCATAATGAGGAGGCATACTCAGCCAGGACACATGATCTATGACACAGCCTGGATGGTTAGTGTCGCTATGGTGACTTGCTTTTTACAAATAGCGCTGACAATGTCAAGTGTCGCTATGGTTGCAGATGAAAATATGTACGCAGGCTTTTTTTTTTTTTATGAGAAACATCAAGAACTGAATTATATCTGTCTCCATGGTAACCTCAGAGTATAGGAGAGAGGGGAAAGAGAGCTCTTTATTTTGCAATAGATCCTTGCCTATATCTGAAGGAGCATGACAACACTACGAGGAGAAAAAAAAGGGGAGGGGGGTGTGTTTAGAATAGATCAAGTATATGGACATAATTCAGGCTTCTGATTTGCAATAAATGGGCGGCGAGGTCGTGACTCCAGCTGCTGATAAGCCTGATCTTATGGCCTTTTCATTTTAGCACTGCAGAAAAAAACTAAAGTGAATCTAATTGCACTGAGAAAAGTAGATTTCCTCGTGTCTGTACGTGCAAATGTCCGTCTGTTTTATGGCGGGTCAAGTTCACATATCAAATCAAATCCAGAGCTCTTGATGAATTGTGCAGTTTCTTCGGATATGGCTAAATTATTTGTGAATTTAAAGCGTAAATATTTACTGTGTCAGATGTGGCAATTCATCTTTAGTAGATGCTCTATCTGTGATGTTCTTGAGCTGGAAAAATCCCTGCTCTGGGGTGAACTTTGAACTTCGCCCTGCACCAGCTGAAACCGATCAGCTAAGGAGGAGTTACATGTCAGATCCTCCTCCTCCTCCTCCTCCTCCTCTTCTCCTCCTCTTGCACATTACAGTTTGGTTGCCACTTGTGCATCATCCGACTCTGCAGCTCCTCCATCTCAGCTCCTACCTCCTCCTGAACCAGTTGGTGGCAGACTTGTCTTGAACCTTGCGTGCAGTGATGCAGCCGTGACTCAGCCCACTGATCTACATCCTGTACTATCCACCGTCTCTCAGTCTGTGGATCACCAACACTGTGCACACTGTTACACTCCTGTCTTATATGGGTGAACCCCAATATAGTTCTATAGTAGAGTAAAAATAATAGATAATAATAAAATAATATTCAATAGTTCACACACAACTAATCTTACTTAATGTTACTTATTTCAGACCATCACCTAAGATTCATGAGTTATGTTTGGTTGTAAAATCAGTAGGGGAGACCAGGGTGTGTTGTAACACTATCAGTTTGACCAACATGTTGTTTCCAAGTGCAAGCAGCTCATTCCAACTGAAGGCGGTGCCCCCGAGTGGGTGTAGTAAGCATGACATGAGAAGTATAAGGAGCGAGAAAGTTTGCACATAGAGGAGGCAGATGGATGGCTCATGCAAACACAGGGTTTGAGTCTTGTGCGAAATGAAAAGTAAACAGAGGTATTTAAAGTTTTGAGTGACTTAAAGCGATATTCCACCCCAGAATGATAACCCACTCAATATGTACTCACCATATGCTGATGTGAGGATGGGTGAAGATCTTCAGTTCACAAAACAATCCTGGAGTTTCAGCAGAAAACAGCATCCAGTACAATGGCAGTGAATGGTGACCACGTATAAAATGTAAAAAAAAAAACCAAACACAAAATGTCTCCATCCTGCTCGTGTGGTGTCTGTGAGCTGCAACATTAAAATTTACCCACAAAAGACGCCATTTACACCATGTTTTTAGCCGAAATGTCAACTGTAGCCTCCCGGGTAGCATGTAGACATGGGCGTCGATGTATTGCAAGACTTCGTATATCTCTTAATGGATGCACGTGATGAAAATATTGCGAGATCTCTTGTGCATCTGGCTCGAGTCTGAGAGTAGACAATTTTTTTTTTCCAGGATGGTGAAGTCATGACCCACCCTACTTTCAGTCTTGCTTAGTGCTGGTATACGTTGGTTTGTGTCGTTTGGGTTGGTTAGGTTCTGGCACGAGGCGTGTGATTGGTTACTAAGGCAATGAACATGCAACAGTTCTTAATTTCAGGTCATTATGCACTAATGAAATCATACTTGTGAATATTATATTCCATTTCCATGATATTTTGCACAGTGTTACACTACTGCGACTGGCGTAGCGTATTTCTGTACATTTCAGTATAGTACTTTGTATATTTTTAAATTTTAATCTTTATATATACATGGCTATTTTCTTATATATATTATTTTTTACTTTTGACCTGTTTTTCTGTCTGCTGATGACAGCTGCTGTAACACAAGAATTTCCCAGTTTGGGATCAATAAAGTACTGTTATCTATCTATCTATCTATCTATTTCTGCCATATTCTGCCCATATATCCCCAAAAATCTCACACCCTGGGCATTTAATTTAGTCACTTTTCCTGTTTGGACTTCTGGACAGTAATCTGCTGAATGGAACTGGGACCCAGCTGTGGGAATCAAATGAACCCTAAAAACACATTTATAAACTAACCTTACAGTCCAATTCAGGATAATAAAAGTCTCTAACGAGTCAGACAGTGGCTGTAGATGGGAGTGTCTGCCGAGGGAGGCGGGGCTGTTGGAAGAGCTTCCTGCGAGCCTAAACTCGGGACACATGGACCTCATACTCATAGAGAGTTTGATAAAGAATCCCTGCGTGGCTATCGGATATATTGAGCGCTTTAGTTAACGTAACGTACGGTAGCTCCGCCCGCCGGGCTGCCTTGATGCGCGTTAGTAACGAACCACCGGGTGAGCGTCGACGAATCGAGCTCATCCTCGGTGTCTTCTCTCCATGCTGAAAACGTGCGAAGCGTTTCTGGGCGAGGAGACCGTGGACGACCGCAGTGAACCCGGTTTTTACTGCAGGTTTGTTTTCCCGACCGTTTACATGTCGTTGTTACGGTTTTAACGTCGCGTCAGTTGTCCGGTTGTACCGGTTTAAACCAGATTTAACCGCTGACATTACGGGGATAACCGGACCGTGCTCATGTTTTTTTTTTTTTTCCAGCTCGTGAACGTTAAACAGTCGCAAACGTGTACACCGACACGCCTCGCGAAACACGCAGAGAGACGCTGGGGTTAGCTTAGCAGCGCTGCTAGCTTAGCCGAGTCATATCAACTTAGCTAACTTCTGTTAGCAGGCAGAACAGGTGACAGACACGTTTTCATTTTAAACGCGCGTCTTCGTTTGTGTTCGGCTTCTTCCGGTATTTGGTTTAGTTGGAAATAAAATGCTCGATAATAACAAGTGCGTGGTGAGCTTTTCTCCACCGATGGTTCATTTGTTCTGCGTGGCACGAATGCACCCGTGAAAATGTGTTTTTTTTTCCTGCAGAAGCTGAAGCTGAAAAAAAAAAACCCCCACTGTGGTTAAAATGGGTGCTGCTGATTCCTGCACTGTGTAGGCGTTGACCAGCAGCATCTCCCTACAACTTAGCAAAGGCCTCAGAACAGGAGGAAAGCTTGCAGAGATCCAAACTGCTTTTGCAGTGTTAAACTAGCAGCAGTGCATGTGGGTGGACTGTATGCGTGGTACAGTGGAGCTCATGCAGGATAGTTTTATACGAGGACACTTGTGGCTGTATTTAAAGTATTCAGTATAAGATGCTGACTGAAGTCATTCATGCATCCGAATTAGGGCTGCACAAATAATTGAAATATTACCGAAATGTAGGAATATGTAAATTGTAGAAGCATTATATAGAAGTTAGGGCTGCACAGTTAATCAACATTTTAATGAAATTGCAATGTGGCTTTTCTGCAATTTTCAAATCGCAGGAGGTGCAGTGTTTGTTCAAGGCAAAATGTGTGTCGGAAAACTTTTAAGTGAATGATGTCATGAGGCGTGAGGTCCCGTCCTACAAATCAGTTTCTACAGTCTTAAAAACACATCTTCATTTTGTACAGATTCCTGCAAAAAAAAAAAAAAAAAAAAAAAAAAATCCCACAATAGTCGTAGAACAGTTTTTCAATAAAAATAAGAATAATGAATAAAAATGATCATTATGGCAAATCATATTGAAATTGCAATATCAGTCAAAATCACTGCATTAGATTATTATTTGGTTCAGACCCGAACAACTGTCATATCATCATGATTTGAAGTTTTTTGAAAATAAAAATTGTGATGCAAAAATGATTGTTCCCACTAATTGTGAATATTGCAATATTCAATATCTGTCAAAAGTAATTGCAGTTTTTTTAATCATATCATGCAGCCCTAATTCTGATTGCATTACCCAGATATCTTTCATGCTGCTGCATGCACACTTGTGACTCATGATTTCATATGTTATATGTCAGCTGTCACAATTGAAATAATAAATTAAATTGTCAATCAACAGAAAAATAATATGCAGCTGGATAAATAATTAAGTATCTCCATCAGTCATTTATCATGCTAAATTGACTGTTTTCTATTTTCAAGTCTTTTTCTGCTTTTTTATCTTGATTAAATTGTAAAGTGTTAATTTCTTTGTGTTGAGCTATGGGATTATTTTTCACTATTTTCCGTTATCTAGACCAAACAATCAATTTATTATGGCTGCAATTAATTATTTTCTTTGCTGATGATTTTCACAATAAAATGTAAAAAAAAAAAAAGTGAAAAATTTAATGTCTTCAAATTGCTTGTCCAAATGTCCAACCACAGTCAAAAAGCCCTTCATTTATTATCCTAAATGACACAGCAAAGCAGCAAATTCTTACATTTAAGAAGCTGACAGATCAGGGTTTCCCCAAGCGGAATTTTTAGGTCTGGTGGCAAGTATGCTTTGACAGGGTGTGATGGCCAAGTCTCCTTTCTGACGGGAGCTGGCATAGGCCAGTGTCAGACTGATGGCAGAATTAAGGGAGGGCCCTGTAGTTTCTCTGATAACATAATCATGGCAGGTATCACAGAATTGAGAAAAGTTATAACACAGATTTCATAGGGTTCTGCATTAAAAAAACATCAAAAATACATCCCCTGAAAATAAAATGCACAGATGCTTAGGTCTGGTGGCGGGTAAGCTTCGGCCTGGTGAGCTAACAGGCTTGCATCACACTGGAGAAAACCCTGCAGATTAACTGATGATAAAAAAAAAAAAGTGAACTGCAGCCCAATGTAGAATATTTGATTATATGTATCCTTGCATCTGCCAATATGTAACCAGGCTGATTGTATTATTTCCTGCCCACCCTTTTAGCAGATCCAGGGAGAGGAGCCTGTTTGCATTCCAGTGAAGGTGCAAGACAATGGAGGTGAAAATCGAAGAGCAGGACGAAGACAACACATTCAGCAACACTGACACGAATGGTAAGACCATGCATATCTTTATTTTGATCAAGGCAAGGTCCAACAATAATGCTTTCTGCCACTGGCACAGTTGGCAAGTGGATTAAGGATCTACTGACCTGAAAAAAGATTTCTGCCACCCCCGATTAAAGTTTTCACACAGTATATATAGCTATACTGTAAATATGGGCTCCACTTGCGGGTTTTCGGCTTTTGAGCGACTTTCTCAGATACCTGTCCCTTTGAAACTGGTCTGGACTTATCAGACTTTGCTGGGTACTTACGGTAGACCATACAGTGCATCTGTATGTACTGAATTGTCAACCCCAGTTATATGTTTTTCTGCAAACACTATTAATGAATTTCCTTGGGATCAATAAAGTATTTCGTATTCGTAATATTCTTTTATGGATTGACCGCCATTTCACTTATGAAATAAACAACTTTGCCTGTGCATGTGTCAGCACGTTCTAGTCACAGACACATGCAGAGCAGAGCGATGTCTCTGAGAGTAGAGCAAACGTAGTAACGTCACTCTCAAGCAATATCTGGAAAATTATTTAAATGAAATTATTTCTTTTTTTTTAACTTTTTCAAGCTCTAGTCAGATTGGGCAACTAGCTATTTGTATTTACTGGTCCTGCAAAACTTTTTACTGGGCTGGGCAATATGGACTGGAAAAAATATCTTGTTATTTTTAGGCTATACCGTAGTATATGATGTATATTTCAATATACACACTTACTCTGAAATAACGTACAGTAACAGTCTGGTAAATTCAGAAAATTACATCACTTACTGTAATGTAGCCTGTAAAACCAGAGAAATTCAACACTTACGCCATATCATGATATAAAAATATCCAGAATCTAAGATGATATCTATATATTGGCCAGCCCCAGTCGTGCAGTCCTTATTGATGGACCCTGTAAAAGGAAAAATGAGCCATTCATGACCATCATGCAAATTGTATGAATGAACTCATGCATTAAGTAGAAAACGAACTGAGCCTGCGAGTTGATATACTGGCTAATTAGTTCACTCAAGGGAGGAAAAAAGAGAAAAACTGAACATTTCTGGCTGGAACTACATAGCATGTGGACATGTCAGATGGTTGAGGGGTTCTCCTGTCCAAGATACTGCTGTTCTGTGGTCCCCGAGCAGATCTGCCCGTGTTTTAATCCAGGAAGGGTACACCGTGGTGCTGGACATAATCCAGGATACAGTTGGCTGCTGAATGAAACCCATTCTTGGGGTGGAACATACTGTAGACCTCGCACTCCCCATGTATTTATATTTTTGTCACTTCTGTTAATCCTTCGGTGGCTGTGGAGAGTGATGACAGTTTGCTTCCCTTTGGCATTTTTTTCTTCTAAATATTACAGCAGGATAGTCCTAAATTTTAGCCACCATGTGTAGCATTTTTATGTGATTATAGAAGATTATAGCAAGATTTTATTTTTAGAAAAGTGTGATAATCCTGTTAAAACGTGGCCAAGCTTGAAGAAACAAAGATTGCATTTTTTATATTGCCATACAGAGGTACCAAGGTTGGAAACCGTACAGAGTGACGTCAAAGGGATTATTTGAAGTGGGGTTATATGAAGAGTGCTTAGCATAGTCAGCATGTTACTTAGTAGATGGCGGTCGACACATCCTCTGTCCATCCAGCAAGGAAGCTAAGCAGTTGTACTGCTGTGCAGAGTGTCAGCAGCAAAACTTAATGTACCCACTCATAAAAAGATCCATCTAAAGAAATCAATACCAGCTTAAGTGTATACTATATTTATAACATTTTTACTGCTTAACCTTTCTGTCAGACAGCCTTTTTCTGATGGGAAACCATCTGTGAAGAAATATTACTTATTTTGCCAATGGAGTCTGGTTGGTCTGATGGCAAAGTGAGTGGTGTAAATATTCTAAATATAGTGTATACTTAAACTGATATCATTTTCGAAGGTGGGCCTGGGGCACCTGCACTGGGACACCTGCTGCTTCTCCAAACTGGGCGCGTGTCAACTGTCATACACTGGCTTTCATCTCATATAACCCCAATTAATGCAAACAATCCCTTTAGGGTTATTTGTTAGGACGTCCTTTGTAACAGATGAGTACCTCTTACCGAATTACTGGCTCAGATTTGACCTGGATTGTCTTCCCTATCAGGTAAACGCCCAGCTGAGGACATGGACGAGGAGCAGGCCTTCAAACGTTCTCGCAACACAGACGAGATGGTGGAGCTGCGTGTGCTGCTTCAGAGCAAAGTAAAGACTCGTTCACACAGTGTTAGTTGTTGGGCCACACTGCTGTTTTTTTTTTCTTATTGATCAAAGTGATTTATTTTTAAAGAAAACCTTCTATTTCTTCACAGAATGCTGGCGCTGTTATTGGAAAGGGTGGCAAGAACATAAAAGCCCTACGCACAGACGTGAGTAAATGGATGGGTCAATGCCCAGTTTAAATTGAAAGGACCCCAACCTAAATTCCAGTTAATTCAAACCCCCTATTCATGGGTTCCTACAGAAGCAGTTTCCAGCAGGTTTTAATCATTTAACACAGGAATTGACATGCACTGTTAGTCAAAGATCACTTCTCTATAGATGAGAGCAGCACATCTGGGTACATTGCCCTTTTGTCATGCCCCTGCCCCTTTCTGGGTGAAAGCAGCCCCTCTAATTTAACTGGAGGTAAATGCAAATTCTGAGGTGCCATTTTAATAGCATAATGAATACTCTATTTCTTTTTAGCAGTTAGGACCTCAAAGCCTATGGCCAGCCAATTATAATGTTGTTGTATGAAAAAAAAGAAAGAAATAGGGTTAATGAGTATCTTTACAGTCTGCCTCCATCATGAGAGATGTTGATAGCTGTCTGTGCTTATTATGGCACCGTTTACTACAAGCCAAGAAAAGTAGAAAACAGACTGGTTTTAGCCCGCTTTCTACATGATTTCATGCTGTTGTCAAGGTTCATTATTAACCCTTGTCTAGACCACAGAGTCAGCATCACACTTGCATGACGACAGCCTTCACGCCACATTAAAGCGTCTGTCTACACAGACTCCGTATTGTCCGTGTGTTTTAAAGTGTCCAGCAGCAAATGAGAGGCCAAACTTTCTCTGCAGCATGCAGTTTTCCTCTATGTGTCAACATTCCTCATCTGTTTTCCGTCAACACGATGCATAAGCACTAGTTTGTGCATGTTGTGGGCGTGGATGAGCAAAAGAGATGTAGGGGAAAAAAAGTGAGTGCTGGCGGCAGCGCGCAGAGGAGACAGGTGTTGGTGTTCAGAGAAGAGGGATTAAAGTTCAGTGGTAAAGTTGTCTAGTGGCAGTAAATGTACAGTTTCCCCACAAAAACGCTGAAGAAAAAGTTCCTGTGTCTTGCTTTCCAGCTGCTGGGTAAAGTGACAGGCGAATCAGTGGGATTAAACCAGAGCAGAGTGAGCTGCTTTCAAGCTGTGGAGCACACTCAGCTCTGCCTCTAGGTTACAAAAAGTGGATAAAAAATGTTTTCAGTGACTTTTTATTGGCATCAGGCTAATGTTTACATGCGTATTGTCATAAAAAAGACTTGAAATCTAAACACCTCACGTTTATGCTTGTCAGCAGGTGGGATGTGAGATGCAAGAGCGGGTGCAGACAGCTGCGCAGATAAAAATGAAAGAATTTCTGTTTTGTGAGACGTGTGAATGGAAAATGCGTCTGACTCGCTTGCAGTCGAGACAGGGAGTGAGAAGCTACATCAGCTCAATTTATTTGAATTATTAAAGTTAAAATGCCCCCTTCTCCTGGCGGCTGTTAAACCAAACTCCGTTCTAAAAGCAGGTGTTTTATGGTACAGACATTTTTTCCACAGTAAAAACTTGAGTTACACATTCACTAAGCTTGAATCTACAGGCACAGTTACCACATATATCATTTACTCAGTAACACACTTAAAGCTACTGCTAGGATCTTGCATATTGTGTTGATTTTGGAGGTTCCTCTGGAGAAAAGCGGATGCATTTCCTCTGCCATAGCTACAAAATATAACGTCAAAAATAAAATTATCTAACCTAACTCTAAATTACCTACTTCCTTTCCCAACTTTGGCTGTGAAAATGTAAGCACGGGCTTGTTTCATCTGATTTCATAAAGAATCTAACCCAGTGGCAGGGATTAATAACAACTATATAGAAATAGCCAGACGTAGAGGGTCTTGATTGCTTATGTAAGTCATATAGAGGCATCACTATTAAATTGAGACTGTTACATAACCAGTGAAAAACTCCTAATAGTAGCTTTAATTTATCTGTGTGATGAGGACGTACATGTAATCACTGGCGGGGTCTTATAGTTCACCATTTTCATTCTCTCTGCTGATGGCCACAGATCTGTTCTTTTACTCTCCTTGCAGCTTTCAGGCATGGTTCCGCTATTTTTTTCAATTTGGCACTGGCAATTTTCACCCAAAAGGGGGCGTGGTCGTTCTGACAGCAGGAATATGACGCATGCCTGCACTCATCTACAATGCTGGCTCATGTGGACAGAAAGAAGGACTTGTCAGTCAGATCTGTTGGATTTTGTTTGCAGTCTGCTTGTGGGTTTCAACCTGATTTCCGTCACAGTGTTGAAGCTACTGTATGTTTGACCTTGAAGTGACAACAGGTGCCTGAGTAGATATAGTTTTTTTTTTTTTTTTTCCAAGGCTGTTTTTTTTTTTTTTATACTTACCTTTTACCAGGTCACACTTCCTGTTCTTCTTCACTCACCACAGTTTCAAGTCTCTCATTTCACTTTTGGGTCAAAGTGTAGCGTGTATTAAATTAAAAATGTATTCCTTCTCCCCCTCTTCCCTTCTCCTTTACTTTTTTGCTTTTATTTTTGGCCACCTTCCTCCGTTGCCCATGTACTGGATCGACATGCCCCTCCTGCGTTGCCCACCTTGACGTTGGCCCAACCTCCGCCCGCCCCTGAACGCCCGCCCGCCCGTCCACCTGACACTCCCGGTTGGCCCCGCCCATAAACCGTGCCCCTCCTTAAACGGGCACCTAACTTGACATCTTGTGATTGAATGCCCCCGCCCAATGCCAACCTCCTCCACCACAACCACCACCACAACCACCACCACCACCACCTCGGCCCATGCAGTACAATGCCAGTGTATCAGTCCCAGACAGCAGTGGCCCAGAGCGGTATGTCCCACCAGTTATTGCCTCACTGCCTGATTAGAACAGTGAAACACATGTCTTTGATAACCTGCCTTCTGTTTCATTTTAACATTTTTATATACATGACAGTATACTCCCCCCTCCCTCAAACACCCCCCTCCTCCACTTGTAAAAGACGTGTATTGTTCCCTTTGATTTTTCTGTCCCATTTTTAAGGGATAGCTTGGATTATTTGAAGTGAGGTTGTATGAGGTACTTACCCGTAGTCAGTTTATTACCTACAGTAGGTGGCGGTTGGCGCGCCCCCAGTTTGGGGATGGACGGAGGAGGCCTGGTATATGAACTTCCACTCTAAAATAGTTGTGACGCTGTATAAAACATAAATAAAAACAGAATACAATGATTTGCAAATGCTTTTCAACTTGTATTTGATTTAATACAGTGCAAAGACAAGGTATTCAGGGCCTGATTTACTAAAGGTTGCATGTGTAAAAATGTAATATAATATCACCCGCAAACAGCAAGCTGATCTACTAAAAGTGTGCACATAGGATTGTGTCTTTCAAATGTGCAAGACAGCACGCACTGTCTATTTAGTACTTTGCCTTAATGACCATGCAGTATGGGGTGTTTCCAACTGAAATGTACTAATGTACTAATACTAGGTGGAGAAAGGGCAAACATTGCTCACGCAATTTAGCACTCTTAATTTGGGATCTTAGTACATTAGGCCCCAAATGTTCAAACTGCTAAACTTTAATTGTTTTGTTTTGTTTTTTTTTGTAAATATACACTGGAAACAGCTGCAACAAAAACTGGGAAAGTTGTGGAATGCTCAAAAAAATGACATGGAAACAACATTACATTCCACAGGTAAACAGCTGAAGGGGAATCCCTCGAAACGCTCAGTCGTTCACAAACAAGGATAGTTGAGGTTCACCGCTGTGTGGAAAACTGCATGGGCAAATAGTCTAGAACATTTCAAAAACAGAACTGCAGGAATTTAGGAATTTCTCCATTTACAATCCATAATATCATTGAAAGATTCAGAGAATCCAGAGAAGTTTTTTTCACACAAGGGGCAAGACTTAAAACCAACCTGTGACCTTTGACACCTCAGGCTGCGCTGCATTATAAACCAATATAAGTGTATGAAGGACTCAGGAACACTTTGTAAAACCATTATCAGTCAACACAGTGGCTGCATCTACAAATTCAAGTTCATCTAGACATGCTGCACACTTCTCTGGGCCTGAGCTCATCTGAGATGGACTGATGCAACGTGGAAAAGTGTGCTGTGGTCTGACGAGTCCACATTTCAAATTGTTTTCAGAAATCATTGACGTTGTGTCCTCCAGGCTAAAGAGGATAAGGACTGTCCAGATTGTGACCACCGCTATCTTCAGAAGCCAGCATCTGCGTGGCCTCATAGTAAAAGAGTTCAGGTACAGGACCGGCCTTTGTGTTAGTCCAGACCTGTCTCCCATTGAAAATGTGCGGTGTATTATGGAGCACAAAATACGACAGTGGGGACTCTGGACTCTTGAGCACCTAAAGTTGTATATCAAACAAAAATGGGAAAGAATTTTGCTTTCAAAACTTCAACAGTTAGTGTCCTCAGTTTCCAAACACGGCATCAAATTCAGAATGAGTATATATTTACAAGAAACAATCAAGTTAATTAAGTTTGAACATGAAATATCTCGTCTTTGGTACTGAACTGTATTGGCGAGGTGAAGCAGTGAAAATATTCTAAATTTAACCCAAACTTAACCTTAACCTTATTTTTAATTTAACCTTAACTTCTGCAATCTGGGGGCGGTACCTACTATAGGTAATACACTGACTATGGATAAGTACCTCATACAACCACACTTCAAATAGTCCGAACTATCTCTTTAAGCATCTCCACTGAGTTGGACTTTTTCTCATTACAGTTTCTTGTCCATGCAGAGAATCACTGACAGCCCACTACCAAGTAGTTGGTATTTTATGGTTAGCAACACAGCTGTTGGATGTTGTTTTCCCTTGCTGTGATGTTTAATTTTACCATGAAACTTGTGGAAAGCAGACATCTTTTTTTTCTCGCTCTGTCCTCTGTGGCCCACCTGGCCCCCTTACCTCCGACCTACCCCCCCCCTCCTCCACCCCCCTCTCCCCCCCTACTGTTTTCAGCATCACTGTCCATGATTTCTGAGAGAGCGCTGTGCTCTTGTCTGGAGGCTCCGCCCCCCCCCCCCACTCTTGTCACTCATTGATGTCGTCTCTTTATTTCATTGTGCTGCATCCCTTCTGTTAAATTTCTCTCAGGCCACATCAGATCAGAGCTGCCTGCCAAACCTTTCATAACCCCCCCCCCCCCCCCCCCCCCCAACCAATCCCTCCACCCCTGCTCCTGTCCTGTGCCACAAAGTAGTCAGTAACCACTCACATCTCCTTCCCCACCTCTGCTGTGTTACTCTCTTCTACTGCCCACCTCGTCTCCTCCTCACCTCAGCCCCGAGCCCTTCTCCTCCCCACCTCTCCCCTCTCCCCCAACCCCCTGGTCACAATGAGAAGGTGTGCTGGTGGCGCAATTGTCATGGCAAGCTATTGTTTCAGTTTGTTACATTCCTTTTTTCCCCAACTGGCTGGTGGTGGGATGGTAATTGAAGATCTCTCTCTTTCTCTCACACCCCCTCTCCCCCAACTCTGTGTGGCCAGTGTCACGTTAATTTTGAGCCGTTCTGAAGCTGCCCATCCTCCCAAGGCTTCTTTTACTTTGAAAATGATATTAGAATGAGTGCATGTCAGCTGCTTATTTAATCAGTGTAGAGTTGGGGAAATGTTATAATTGTGCGTAGTATGCAGCAGTCTTGATTTTTCTCTTTTGTAGTTTGAAGCGTTTCGTAAGTTTGTCCATAACTGTTTGCTGGACTGCCTTTCACATGTTTTTTTTGTCAAGTTTTGCTTTGTGTTCTACTCTTTGTCCCCCTTGTAATGCCTTGCTTCCTTTGGCCAAAATGGTTCCTGACAGGATCCTGAGTGTGAACGCCAGCATCGACACGATTGGAGAGATTCTGTTGAAAATCATTCCGACTCTAGAGGAAGTAAGAAACCACATTTATCATTTTTGTTAATGAGGTGTACATGAACTGAACATGAAGTCCGGGATGGTTGATGACGTTGCCTTTATTCTGTTCATGCCTGTTGGATTAAATAGAATAAAAAATAGCATGTAGTCATAGATGACGGAGTTACGCACAAGCCCTAAAGGTACTCTGTGAAGCATGTGCACATTGTTTTTGTGCTAAAAGCAGTGAAGAAAATGCAGTGCAATGCAAATAATCCAAATAGTTTTAAAACAATCATCTTTGCAAATGTTTAATGAAAAAGGCATGACATTTTACATATTTGTTAGAGCTCAGGATACACACAATGTGTTTTGGTGAGTAACACTGAATGTAACACAATTGTTTGTTTACAAGAAAACCTTATACATTTAAGCTGAGACCAAACTCAGATCATAAATATGACTTCTGAAATGACTGAACCTCACTGTTGTGGCCAAATGTTACCCCTGTATCTGACCAGAGAGAAAAGCTAAATTTTCTGCTTCTTACCTTTTATATGCTCTGATATTAAAATTACCAAATTTACAGCAGAAATAGACATGTTTACAGCTTGGTAGGAAAAAAAAATGGTTTTGGTCCCTACTAATTTTCCCCGTTCATGACAATTGTACAGGGGATTAATTTTTTGAATGAAAACTCACCAGTTTAAATTACAATAAGTGAGGCATAATTAAGGGTGTAGCTGTTTTGAGTGATGAGTGGGAGTCATCACAGGTGGCCAGCCGGTAGGTAGCCGCCTCATTCAGCTGCCTCAACTCCACTCATGCTCCACCCCCGTAGCTCATTTTTGGGTTAGTTGTGAGTTAGGCAGAATCAGGGCACTGCCAAGATGGTGACGGCCAGAGCCGCCACTCTGTGAGCTTTACAATGGCTCTTCGGAAAACTATGGGTGACGTCAGGGAGCAGTTCCACTTCATGGTTGGCCATAAGTCACCCATATGATTTTAGTACAGGGGTCTTTTTAACCCTCTCAGGTCAACCTGAGAACCCATGACCGTGCAGACCCATCGCTGCATTAACTCCGATGCGAAGGCAACCGTATTTAACAGTTAGCGCCGTGTCCAAACATCAAAGTGAAAGATTACACATCTATCGCTCCCTGTTTTGTCTGCCTCTTAGTACATTATGCATCTTACTTCGTTGACCTTGGATTTGTTTTCCAAATGGGGTCTCTGCCATAAAGCCCACCTTTATAATGCTCACAGAAATGAGCCATTGTCTAACTTACACTGTCACAGAAATGTTGGTTTGGTGTTATAATTTTGCAACTGAGTTTGAGTGCCAGTTATTTGGCATCTTTGTGTGTCTGTCAGTTGCTGCTTTAAAAACACACCTTCTAAATCTGAAATGTCACTAGGTATATTAGAGATTTGAGAATTGACTAATCTGAAATCATATTCCTGGCCAGATCTTCTAAAACAAGACTACATTAATTTAAGCAGCTTGATAAATCTCAGTATATTTTTTTAGATGATCCTAATATATGGTTCACATTATCAACAGAGTATCTAAAGGCAGAAATGTTTTGTTAGTCAACAGTGGGAAGAGTTTTAGGTCCTATTGACATGACTGATCTCTCTTTGTGTTTCTGTAGTACCAGCATTACAGTGGGATTGATTTTGACAGTGAGCTTCGCCTGCTGATCCATCAGAGCTTGGCAGGAGGCATCATCGGGGTAAAAGGTGCCAAGATAAAGGAGCTAAGAGAGGTAGGACAGAGGCCACGATGCTCTGCAACTGCAGTTGGCCTGGAGAATTATTAAAATGATTAGAATCATAATTTGTATTTTTATTTTTCGAGTTGTAGTAGCATTAATATTACATGTATGTATGAAAAATGCACTTCTTCTGCTGGTGTCACTGGCGAGTTGAGTAGCGAAGCATTGCTAACATTTTCGTGTTTCTGTGCACTAGAACACCCAGACCACCATCAAGTTGTTCCAGGAGTGCTGTCCACACTCCACTGACAGAGTCGTCTTGGTGGGAGGAAAACCAGAACGTGTCATTGAATGTATAAAAGTGATTCTGGAGCTGGTGTCAGAGGTGAGTTTACATCACTGAGAGCTGTTGAAAGCCTTAATGTGCTTTATTCAGAGGTTGTTTAATCTCCTGCAAATGTAAGGATGGTTAAAAGACCAGAGGAGAAGTCCATCATTTTAACTCATTTCAGAACAGAGCAGAAACTACAGTCTTTTCTTTTTCATTTTGCAGGCACCAATCAAAGGTCGAGCCCAGCCTTATGACCCTAATTTCTACGACGAGACATACGACTATGGCGGTTTCACCATGTTATTTGAGGAGAGAGGCAGACGACCCATCGGCGGCTTCCCCATCCGTGTGCGCGGGGGCTTTGAGCGCATGCCGCCCGTTCGTGGCAACAGACCCATGCCCCCCTCCAGGAGGGACTACGACGACATGAGCCCCCGTCGGGGTCCTCCACCCCCGCTGAGCAGAGGTGGACGAGGCGGCAGCCGAGCACGAAACCTGCCTCTTCCCCCACCACCGCCACCAAGAGGAGGGTGAGGAGGATTGTCATTTTACTGTGGTTGGTTTGTAAAAACTTTCTGTTGAAATGAACCAGACCAGAGCTAAAAGGGAACAATTATAATGTTTCCGGGAACACTGTAATAGAAGGGGTGTGCATAAAACTAACATAACACTGTCATAACCATGCCATGACACCTGCCATTAACCTGAGGGAGTCTTTGTGAATGTTTATGACTGCTGTCATTGTCATTCAGTCAATTGTCATTGTTACTGCAGAGCTGATGTTTGGATGTCTTTGTTATGACAACATGACATTCTTAAACTTGAAGAAACAGTTTAGCTTTATCTTTTAACATTAAACTGTCATATGTGGTTGGTTTTGACATTGGCCATCATGAGACCTTTATAAGTGAGTTATGAATAATTCCTTGACCGCAACTAAAGAGGTACCATTTGGATTTGTCATAAAGAGGTCATTAAGTTTTATTACACCGTCAAATGATTTTATAACGTCTCATGAGTAATTCCCTTGACCTCAAATTAAATAATACAATTAGGACTTGTCATAAAGATGCCATTACATGTTACAAGGCCAGATTGATGACAGATTACAGGTCCAAGGTGATTTACAGAGCCTGGTGGACAGGTAGTGGTTAGCTAAAGTAGGCTAATCATTATCTGTTGTTAACTGTAGATGGTGTTAGCTAGTTAGCTCGATTAGCCATGCAGCTACAGTTGAGTAGCCCTGGGGTGCCAGGAGCCTTAACCCTGCAGGGAACCCGCACCTGTTCCCTGTCGTCACACTTGCCACCGTTGGTCTCAGAGGCTGTGTTCACTGAGATATCTCAGTCTGACCAGAGTCGGCTTCCTTGACATACTTATGATGGTGTCAGTCTTATGTACATCCTGACAAATAAAGTGTTACCATGTTTTACTTGTTCTGGACCAAACAAACCAAACTACAGGTGTGAAATCACCCTCACATGCAGTTGTTTAGATCAGTTAGACATTTATATTTTACTTCTCCAACACACTGTCCTTGTCTTGTTATTGTTTGCAGGGGCGACAGGTTCTCACATGGCAGCTATCATGGCAGCATGGACGACAGACCAAGGTGAGCTCATAGAAGGATTGTCGGCAATTGAATTTCTCACAAAAGCGGAGCGACAGATGAGAGAGACTGAAAGTTGCTCAGTAGCTGAATGTCAACCCTGCAGCCCTGATTCAGAGTCTGGTCACAGGTCATCTGTGGAGTCTGCATGTCCTGTCACACTCACGCTTTCTTAATACCAATCCAACAGCGCTGACCTGATGATACTGTACTGTTAAGTGTCCTCTGGAAACTATTTTAATGCATACCTCTTTGTCTGTAGTGACAGAAGAGGCCGAGGAGACCGCTACGACAGCATGGTGAGTGCCGTCTGTGTTTACAGGCGCTGCTGTGTGTTGGCGTGCAGTCGCCGTTTGTGAATTATGTTTCAGACGAGCTGATTGGAATTCCTCTTTCTGAGTGTAGTACAAGCACGGAGGCATGGACACTGTGCTGCCTCTTTCACTGTGTATGCACACTGATCTAGGCCTGTTGTTGCCTGGCAACAGTTGTCTCCTTGGTTACCACAGAGCAGCTGAGTACGTAGTCCAGAGAATCCACCAGGCTAGCAAATGAACTTGAGCTGAAACCAAAGCAATTCCTGAACAGGTTCCCCTCAGGTCTTAGCTGCAAGAAAAGTGTTTCAGTAAGTAAAATAATTTTTTTCCTCCCCAATTAAATACCAATAGATCAATTAATTCTTGAGATTTAAGAACAAACATGCTGTGCTTGTGAACAGCAGATGTTTATCTTCACTTTAAGGACTTCTTCATATCCAAATACAAGACCAAGAGATTAAAAATTACTTACACATGATAAGAAGATAGATAATAAAAGAAGATTATCACTTTTTCCATATCTAAAAAGCTTTACACAACATCTGTTCAACTGAATATGGTAACGGGGAAAAGTTTCAAAGTGTTTACATGTTCAGACAACTTGAAAACCTCAGCAGAAATGTTTGTGTTTTTATTTATTGAGGGTGTGACCTTGTCCTTGTAATGAAGACTGCTCTCTCAACAATTTGAATAGGCAATGGCTTTATGGGGTTAAGGCAATTTATTACTCTGCGTTTAAATGTCCTGAATATGAGTCTATAAAAAAGTAACATCCCAGATTGTTTAAAAAGGTCAAGTACTAAATAAATTTAAATGTTTTGACCCAGTTTCAAGTTTCTTCTGAGTTGCCACCTGTGACTGCTTTAATGTAAACTAGTTCAGTGACATATCTTCTTTTTTCTTCTTCTTTTTTTTAATTTTAAGTTTCTTTTCCTCTGTCATCTGCGTCCCACTCCCTGCTGTTTCATTTTAGAGTAAAAAAAATCTGTGAGAGCCCCTCTTCTTCCTGCTTCAGACTAACTAACAGACATCTGTGAACTTTCTGTCTCTCTAACGCTGGGCGGGACCTTCCTTTGCTCCCAGAACATCTTGCATTCTTCATGGCATGGGTTCAACAAGCTACTGGGAACTTTCCTTAGAGATTCTGCTCCGTGGTGACATAATGACATCATGCAGTTGCTTCAGTTTGTCAGCTGCACATTTCATGCTGCAAATCTGTCATTCCACCACATCCTGAATGATTGAGATCTGGTGACCACGTTGAAGCCTTTGGAGATTATAGAGCTTGTGTGCTTTGTGTTTGTGTTAATTTTGCTGGAAGTAGCCATTAGAAGATAGGTAGACTGTGGCCATAAAGAGATGTACATGGTCACTAAGATTACTCAGGTGGACTGTGGCATTTAAACTGTGCTCAGTTGGTGTTAAGTGGGTTAATGTGTACAAAGAAAAGTACTTTCCACCACCAACAGCCTGACTCTGTGGGAACAGAGCAGGAGGGATCCATGGATTAATGTTGTTCACGCTAAATTCTCACTCAGCATGTTGCGGCAGAAATCGAGATGCGTCAGACCAGGAAATCTTTTTCCAGTCCTCTACGGTCCGTTGCTCCAGTCAACAAAACTCTTGTGAAATTAAATAGAGACGCACGATATATCAGCCGAACATCAGTATTGGCCAATATTCATCTTGTTGAGTACAGTCGGCAAATAAAATGACATTTACTTTTGGCAGCAGCCGATGTTTATCTGTTGTGTTGCATCAATTTTGTCCTGGTTAAATGTTGTGTTGGCTATTTGTTATCAGACACAGACAACAGTAGCTAGCATATTCAGCTGCTGATTCAAGAGACGAAGCCACTGCCAGGACACAACTTTGGTTTGACGTATGATGTGCTCATTTAAAGTGTAATGAAGAACTGAATGACTTGGCACAAAAGGTGAATAAATAACAACTAGAACTGCAAGCAGTTATGAACGGGGGCCAAGCCTCCCGCGCGACTCGGCCCCCGGGCGTCGCGGAGCCTACGCAACGCAAATGGCTCTGTTTCGTTAAACGGGAGGCACGTCGCCGAGATTTGCTGTCGAGCGTGGGGTCAAACGAGGCTGCCCTCTCCCTCCGTTCCTCTTATTGCAATCGGAAGAGCGCTGCAAGTGTGAAAGGCTGAATATGTTTGTTGTAAGAAGTCACGCCCGCTTCCACCAAACGTCACTAAACTTTACGGCCGGCCTCGGGAGCGACTCCACATCGCGCTCGTCGAATTTCGTGCGAATCCGAGCAACTTTTGTGTCGGTTGATGTTTCTCTGTTTATAGCGCCCCCTGTTGCCCAATTTGCACCAAATTTGGTACAGAGCCTCTGGTTGACCTCGGAAACAAGTGACTTGAGTTTCATGTTGATAGCTTTTATTTTGACTAAAATATGCAACGGTATGTGTTTTTTAGCTAGCAGAAAAAAAAATATTATTTAAAGTACCGCGTTTTTGGGAGTAGCAAAATTCTTTTGATAACTTTTGATCAAGCACGTCTGGAGATTGTTTGTACAAAGTTTCGTGCAGATGGAGCGTAAACCCTAGGAGGAGTTCGAAAAAGTAGGTTTTTGACATGTAGCGACTTACAAAGAGAAATATGCTGTGGGAGTGGGCGTGGCCTATGTCAAAAGATGCGGATGTATTTAGGGAACATGTGGAAAAAAGCACTCTTTGCCTGTGAGTACCACAAGCGTCAAAACTGTCAGCAAAGATTGCACACACCAGCGTGCCTCTTGCCAATAGATCATGCATGTTGGACTCGGAACTGCAGGTCTAACTGATGACAGTGTGTGTCCCTGTGGGAGTAAGGTTGTGTGCACGTGTCTTTGGTACTGAGAACTTTAAAAGTGTCTTAAATCCGTCGTCACATTATTGCTGAGCAGATATATCCTTTCATTGCCGTGGTCATCTTTTTTGTTGTTTTTTTTTTTTTAATATTGAGAATCACAGGTATTGATAAAGCACTCATCATCTCAGGATGGTCCCACAGCTTCTTCAGATTGTTCCAGTGGCCTGCAGGCCTCAGATTTCAAACCAATAATGCAGTTTTCAGATGAAGTGGAATGGAATATTTGAAGCATGAATGTCACTGAAAAATGTGCGGGGACTCCTTAATGCTGAGGAATCAGCAGCACAGACTCAGATCCTTGTGGAACATTTCCAGCACCTTCCTGAATCTGTGCCTCAGATAATTCAGACTGCTCTGGATACAAAAAATGATCCTAACCAGTACTGGCCAGGTTGTTGGTAACTGTGCAGAAAACTTGGGAAGGTTCTGAGAACATATTGTCATCATTGTGTCATTAAAGCAGTTTCACTTTTGTCTTTTTTTTTTTTTCCCCCTCAAATCGATCCTGAAATGCAGAGTGGAGGCGGATATGGTGAGTGTTGATGTTTCTTATCAAAAGGAAATCCCGTCTTCGACTTATTTTCATACTTTCAGCCAACATTCGTTTTAGATTTATCTCATTCCTGATTCCCAAAAAGTTAGGACTCAGTATGAAACATGAATAAAACAGAATGTGATAAATTGATCATCCTTTTTGACATATAGTCAGTTAAAAACAGTACAAAGACGATACATGGTCATTAAAATTTTGCCTCATCAACTTATTTGATTTTCATAAATCAGATCCTGCACTCAGTGTCCAAGTTATTAGACACACAATCTAATTGAGTCCAATCCTGCAGCCCATAGCCTGTTTATAAAGATGGACGGTGCATCTCCACTTCCTCCCACTGCACAAAAATGATGCCAAAATATTCCGGATGTGAGCGCTGCCATGTTGAGCTGGTGACGTCATTCGGAGCCAGAGTCTGTGCAGCACTGACCAGGGCTGGATTTGGTGAGGAGCTCCCGCCCACACACCCGTCCCAGTCAGTCGCAGGCAGAGCTCAGCTGTCAGCCATGATGTGAAACACGCTTTTTATAGCATCATATAACTAATTCAAATAACTTGAACAAACATCAGCGTGATAAGAACTACCTAAAATGACGGAAACCAGGTTGGAGGAAAATTTATTTGATGTGCACTTTGATGTTTTAGTTTGGTCCATGTCCCATCCTCTGACATGGAGAAGGCAAGATTTATGACCTATACTGCAGCCAGCCACCAGGGGGCGATCAGAATGTTTTGGCATCACTTTTGGGGAGCTCTCATGTCGTCCATGTTTATACGAATTCAATGCAGCAGCCTTGACAACACCTCTATCGTTACAAAGCTCATAATGTTCAATTTTTGTCGACATTACAGGAAAAGTCAAAGTCTTTATGGAATAACAGTTATATTGGATTGTATTAGACTGTACAAGTGTACCTAATAAAGTGGACACTGAGTGCAAAATCTTTTTTTAAACTTGGCACAAACGTAATAAAGTTAATACCAAAATTGCGTAACAGCTGATTAGTCATTTTTGCAGTGATTTCCTGGTTCATTTCCGCCAAATTGTACCACAGAACAGATCATAACGGACATTTACAGTTACCTTTCTTTTTAGGCATCAACTGCACTTCACAGTCTGGTTGCCTAATCACTCATGTTGCATTTAAAGTCTGTTGTAAAACTGTGGTGTCAACATGCAGGCGTTGCATCAATAAATACAAATTTCCTATGGAAAACAAAAAGCATGTTTCCTTTAGCACTTTTATTAGAGCACAGAGGCAGGAGACATGTTTGACTTGGACATTTGGTGTGTTTACTGTCACACTATCTCTTGTCTTTTCCCCTGTGGTGTATTTTCATTTTTCACTTTCTTGTTTCCTTTCCAATGTTTTCAAAGACAACAACTCTTCCTGGGAGCACTTCCAGTCTGGTGAGCGGGGATGGATTATTATTGTCTCTGTGTCTTGTTTCCTGTCCTAAAGGGATTGTTTCTTCTTGTTGCATGCTTCAGTTAAAGACAAACCCACCTTAAATGTTCTTTTCTCACCTCCTCCTGTAGGTGGCAGAGGCTCATACAGTGATATCGGGGGCCCAGTCATCACAACACAAGTCACCATCCCAAAAGATGTGAGTGAAGACATCCAGTCCCTCTCAGAAAACACGATTCTCGCAGTAAAGAAAGACAGAAAGGACATTTCTCTCCTGTGTGCTTGTCTTTGCAGCTGGCTGGCTCCATCATTGGGAAGGGCGGCCAGAGGATCAAGCAGATCCGCCACGAGTCTGGGGCATCCATCAAGATTGATGAACCACTAGAGGGCTCTGAGGACCGCATCATCACCATCACAGGAACACAGGACCAGATCCAGAACGCCCAGTACCTGCTGCAGAACAGGCACGTGCGCCTCTGTCTCTGTCCCCAAAACTCCTCTCGTTGTGGTCTCCCCTGCTGACCAGTATGCTCAGTCTCTGTTTGTTGTGTTAAACAGTTCACTTCGACTTCACATAATTGTTCCCGAGGGTAAATCTGTCCTGTGGCCAGGTGAAAAACACACAGAGTGAAAGACATCAAACATACAGAATAATAAGTTTGTTGCTGTTATCATTGTACTGTACACTGTGTACTGCACTTCCTTAGTTTTGGAAGGTTTTGGAAGTTGACTGAAAGTTCAATACCAAAGAGAGAAGCACAAATGGTGCTAATTGTTTGGTAATCTATTCTTTAATAGTCTTTTAAACCAAAAATTCTGGATGGTTTCAGGTTCTCAGATGTGAGGATTTGCTGCCATTTAAACTGGATGTCTTTGGGTTTGGGCCTGTCAGTCTGAGAAAAGAAGCACTTTGGGGTCTGAGAAATTACACATTTGTCAGTATTTTGTCACATTTTAGTGGCAGACAACCAGTGGAGAACGTCTTTACCAGAATTTTAAACTTTGTTACAATACTAGAATAAAAAAATCATACTTGCTACCTCCTTTGATACCACGGCAAAAAAAAGAAAAGAAAAAAAAAAGTCCCAGGCACAGTGCTTTCCATTTGACGGTCCGTTTCATTCTCGTGAACAGTTTATCTCAAGAATGACGAAATGTAGTTTCTTCAAATTTGGCACAAACGTCCACTTGGACTCAAAGATGAACTGATGAGACTTTGGTGGTCACTGTGACGTCATGTCTGTCCCGTTCTTATGAATGCTGTATCTCTGCACAATACTAGAATAAAAAAATCATACTTGATACTTCCTTTGATACCACGGCAAAAAAAAGAAATGGATGCAATTTTACAGACTGGTGAAAAATAATAACACAACATTTTGATTAGTGTATTAAATAAATGTCTGTGTATCCGTCTGCACACCTCAACTTTCATAAACAGGTGACATCCATACAGTCTATGGTCACTTGGTTGTGAATGGAGAATATTGTCCCCCTGAAGCTGCCGTACATCTGACAGGCCACCGTCTGTCATAGGAAACACTCGCAGAGTTACAGCTAGTCTGATTGTCACTGACACTGTCAAACCAAGAGTTTAACAGTGTTTTACACTCTCGTGTGTGATCAAACCACCGATTGCAGCGAGTTTCACCCGATCATGGGCAGAGTCGGGCGGCTCTTCACCGGGCAGCGGGTGGGATGAAGCTGCATTCAAGACGGAAATACGAAACGCACCGATTCGAAACGGGACGCGCTATTTAATCCTCAAATACGGGATGATTCCGTATTTCAGCAGAGGGTGACAAATCCAGTGGCGATACAGACCACAGACTGTAGACACAGAAGTCACGTGACGCGATTAATCGTGCGTTAATTTTTTTTTTTACGCGTTATTGTTTCCAGATTAATCTCGTGTTAACACATTAAGTTTGACAGCCCTACTTCGTACATTTTATTAAATTATTTCAAAGTCTTCACTACATGTCTGAATTTGGACAGACGTGGATGTAAACTGCAAGTTAACTGGTCGGTTTGTTGTTGTTTTTTAGGAAAATTCTGCACATGATGCCATTAAACTTATGTGCAAACCTGACTGGTAAAAAAAAAAAAACTAGAAGGAAAACTGTTTCACTGCTTTAGATAAAGGCAATTCTGCCAGAACGTGAGGGTGTTGATCCTTTTTTTCTGACACCAGTATTTCATCTTGAAGAGCTTTTCAGTTCACAGACACTTCCTGTCCCCTCCGTCTCTAAATGGCTAAGCTGCTCTCAGCAGTCATATTGCTTCTTGCAGACATAATTTATTCTCAGCCTTGACCTTGGCATACTTTTTCTGACTTTATGATTTTTTTTTTTTGCTCCACATGAAAAATGTCTGACAGTTTGCAGCATCCAGCAGTAACCCCCATGTCACGGTCCTGTTCAAATAAATATTCCTAATGTCATCGTGAAACGTCCTCAACTTTAATCTGTCTGTTATTTCAGCGTGCGGCAGTACTCTGGTCGGTTCTTCTAAGAGGACGGAAGGAAATGAAGAAGAAGATTGAAGCCATGCTGCCATACTGTTTGCTCCTTCTATTCAGAGCCTACATTCCTCTGCTTTGGGTAGATGTGCCCCTCCCCTCACTATCACACACTACAACATCTATCTATAAATGGAAATTTTTATTTTGAGGAGTTTTAAAAAAAAAAATCTGGAGCTGTCAAACAGCAAACAAGGAGTCAACAACATGTTTCTGTGCTGGTGTAATTATTTTCATTAGGAGATTCTTGTGCCATCATCGGAGTAAACTCATCTGTGCGATAACTTTTGGTGTTGTAAGCCCTGCCCCCCCCCTTCTCGGTCCTTATCTCCCTCATTTCAGTACAGCATGCAGAATGTAATCTTTTTGTAAGGAGCATTACGTGATTTTTTTTTTTGTTTTCTTTTTCCTCAAATGTTTAAGCACACTCTTCAAATGAAGATGCATGGTCTCAGAATGGTTAAAGAACCGTTTAAATAAACTTTTAATTTTTACACGACATCAACACCCTTTTCCACTGTCAAACAAAGTGCTTTTTGTAAGATGGGCTTTAATGGAGTAATCTGACATTTTGGGGAAAAAAATGCTTATTTGTGTCTGGCAGAGAGATACAGAAAAGCTGGATAAGATCATCTGTACCAGGGACGCACAATATTGAATTTTTGCTGATGTGTGATAAATTGATATTTCTCAGCTCATTTTGGCTGATTGCTACAGAAACATACTTGCTGCCATGCCAGAAAAATCATATTATAACATATTATAAAATAAGGTTGTTATAACAAGATGTTTTTCATGTTTATAACAAGTTATTTTCATGTTATAAAATGAAAATATCTTGTTACAGGCTCTAAGATATTTTTATGTTATTACGGCTTGAAAACTTGTTATAATGTGATAACTTATAATTATATAATGTTTGACATAACAACTTTTCTTGTTGTAACAATATACCATTTATCTTGACATAACATGAAATGTTATTAAGTGATAATGTATGTTGTTATAACACCACCTTAAATGTAAGTTATCCAACGTGAAATGTTTTGTTATAACAAGAAGTTATGACCTTATAACAAAACGTTTCATGTTATAGCAGATAAATCTGTTATAACGAAAAGTTTCTTGTTGATAAGTTTGTATGTTTTAGTAACATGAAAATATCTTGTTGTAATGTGACATATGTCTTGTTAAAATAAACTTTTCACATTAAAACATTGTTTTAACAAGAAACTTTATAAAAAGTATGTTGCTATTAATTACAGATGCATGTATGTTTTTCCCCCTAATTGCAAAGAACTTTAAGTCTCTCCTGTAGGTGAATTAACGCATTATTATGCTACTCTCATTGTGATACTTGTGGTGTTGAACTGATGCTATTTGGCTCCTTCTCACATGAGCGATGCTGAATAATCCCTGCAAATAGCGGCTTTGTTTTCTGTCAGTCACTTAAAAAAACCTCCACACCACAGACGTACTTATGTCACATGCGCGTCATCTTATCATCATGTTATATCAAAATAAACATTCAGGCCGATACGGATATTTCATTTTAAAGCATTTATCTGCCAGTATGATGACATGCTGGTATTATTGTGCGTCCCTAATCTGCACCACTCTGACGTGAGAGCATATCAGGCTTCTCATCTGGCTTGTGAGGAAACTCTCCACCAGACGCTGAATGCACTTATTTTCCAAAATGTCTCTCTTTTGCTTTAAGTTGGGATAAACGTGCCAGTGTGATATAACAAAAAGAAAATTTTAAGAATTTTTGTTTTTCATTGAAAAACAAGGAGTTGTATAAAGTGTGTGTGTGTGTATATATATTTACATAGAAACAGTAATTTCATGAGTGGTTAAGTTAGAAAGGCCCAGGATACTTTCTACTTTCTTGGAAAGAGATGGTGCCAAAAGACAGGTCTGGTTAATCTTTTTTTTTTTTTTTTCCTCTTTCTCTTTTTTCTCGATCTTTATCTGATTTTTTTTTTTTTTTTTGCCACTCACCCTGATGGACTCGCTGTAATGCAACCTTAATATCTGATCTGTTGAATGCATTTATTCTTCCTTAAGTGTTTTTTAATTTTAACAGTTTGGAAGCATTTTTAAAGATGCGGCTTTACAGTTTCATGAGTCCGTGAGTGAAGTTTTTTTTTTTTTTTTTTTTTTTTTTTTTCCTGTCCGGTCACATCTGTATCTCTGTGTCTGATATCTGTAGTACCTGCAGGTGTTGAGTAAATAAAGTCTGTGTCCACAGTTCACCAAGTGTCTGTTTGTCTTTATTTCAACGGGAGCTTAAAGAAATATCTGTCCAGTTAGTGCCGGGGTCAGTTTGGACCCAAAAAAAGAGAGAAAAAATCTGTCTGGATTCTAGATTTTCCTCTCAGACTTTTATTTTTTTTACACGATTTTACACGTTTTTACCATTGGAGGATGCAAGAATCACAAGGTCTGCAGTAATGATGAATGTAAATTAAAATGTTAAAAAAAGAACTGTTATTCATTTCCGTATAATTTTTTGTGAAAGCCACAGTGAGCCACTGGAGAGGGGCAAAGAACAGCAGGTCCCTGACCCCCGAGTTAGTGTGTATTAGTTGTAATCTGTCGGTAATCCACCAGTATGATGGGAAAAAAAGATTCTCTTAGTTTGTAGAAATAATGAGTTTGTATCTAAAAATAACTTTAGTGTTTCAGACTAAAGACTTCATATCAGTGACTCAGCATATCAAAATTACAACCTTTGTATGTCAAAATAATGACTAAGTATCACTCATTATTTTGAGTTCCTCACAATTTTGAGATACTTTCATTATCCACTTGTAGAAAACGTCTAAATGAATATGTTGAGAAAGTTTGTCATAATTAAATAAGTTCTTCATTACTGAAAGTTTCTGTTCTTTTTGAGATACTAACTCATTACTTTGAGAGAGTTTCTTGTTATTTTTAGAAAGTTTCTCGTTAGAAAATGTCTCATTATTTTGAGATACTAATGAATATGTTGAGAAAGTTTTTCATTATTTTTAGAAAGTTTCTCATTATTCTCAACATTTCTCATCTCTTTGAGATATTAGCTTATTATCTTGAGAATGTTTCTCATTTTTTTTTAAGAAAGTTTCTTTTATTTTGAGATACTAACACTACTTTTAGAACATTTCTCATTCTTTTGAGAAAGTTTCTAATTATTAAGGGTTTCTTGTTACTTTGAGATACTAACTCATTTTGAGAAAGTTTCTCATTATTTTTATAATATTTCTCTTTTTTGACATGCAGTCATTTCAATAAAGTTTCTCATCTTTTTGAGATACATACCCATTAGTCTGAGAATGTTTCTCATCATTTTGAGAAAAGTCTCTCATTATTTGAGAAAGCTTCTCATTTTGAAAAATTCATTTTGAGAAATTTCTCATTATTTGTAGAAAGTCTCTCATTATTTGGACATACAAAGTCATCTTTTTGAGACACTAACTCGTTACTCTGAGAAAGTTTATTATTACTTTGAGAAAATTTGTCATTATTTTGAGACACTTACACAAAGCTTTGAGAATGTTTCTTATTTTAAGAAATGAGAAGGCTTCTCATTATTTTTTTTGGTAACATTTCTCATTATTTTGACATGCAAAGTCATTAAAGTTTCTCATCTTTTTGAGACACTGACTCATTACTTTGAAAAAGTTTCTTATACTTTTAGAAAGTTTCTCATTTGAAAAACCTACACTGATTTTGAGAAGGTTGATTATTTTAGAGTCATTATTTTGAAAAAAGTTTCTCATTATTTTGAAAAACCTGGTTACTTATTGTTCTGAGACACAAAGTCATTATAATTTTGAAGGATCATGTCATTTGTTTTGATACCGACTCGCAGGATGTTTATATTTTCATCACATCAGCAGAAGTGGGCGTCCATAGGATCTGGTTCCAGTGAAGCTGAGGTCGGTGTGTCAGCCTGTCACACGCATCCGTACTTTACTAGTTAACACCGGAAATTTGTTCCCATAATGTAATAGTGAGAGCCCACACGGCTTCCCATCAGAGCTCAGCCCTCCGTCACATGGTGCTCTGCTGGTTTTTACCCAGGACGCAGAGGACTGACGGGACAAACAAACCTGGACGCGCAGGAAGATAACACCGAGAGGAAAACCCCGTGGCGTGAGGATCACTTCCTTTGCCCTGGGGAGTAACTTTCACCAGCTTTTTTTTTTTTTGTGTGTGTGTGTGTGTGTGTGTGTGTGTGTTTTTGCAGCGTTATGAAGTGAAACTCCGCCATATTCAGCCCACCACGCCCGGAGCTCAGCCACCAGGGGTAAAAAAAAACCAGCCTCGCTGCTTCACAGCCTGCTGAAAGTTGTTGCACAAACTTAATTTCCTCTTCACAGGAGAGGAACAAGGTAATACAAACAGCCTTGAGAGTAACGACTCTGCTTCCTTAAATTTACATTTGTTAAACCTTATTTCCAGCTCAGGAGAAATATACAGTGTCGGTGCACGCAGAGTAGGAGGTTTTCTTCTGGAGGGGGTTAATCAAAATAAATTGACTTTTTTTTTTTTTTTTTTCTGCCCTCCCTGTATAACCAACATTATGTATGTGTGTGTGCCTGGGAAGGAGGAGAAGTGTGATCCAGGAGTAATGACTCTGAGCTCCGTGGGGGCTTGCTGCCTCAGCCCGGAGGCCAAAGAGGCTCGCAGGATCAACGATGAGATTGAGAGGCAGCTCCGCCGGGACAAGAGGGACTCCCGACGGGAGTACAAGCTCCTTTTACTCGGTAAGAGCCCAGAAATACTGTCAGACACGCTCTGTTGTGTGGTGGGCGTGTAAACAGAGCTGGAACAAGGGTTCACATCCACTGAAGAAGATATCATACCGTAAAAAAACATGCATTCAAAAATTTACTTGGAAATATTCAATGTGGGGCAGATTTACTAACAGTATATGAAATATAGAGGGACAACTGTCCTTATAGACACATTTTGTAGTTAAGGACTGGATTTGGATTTATTCATCGTTACTCATACACAGAGGTGGAAGTAACTCATTACAAATACTCAGATTACTGTAATTAACTAGTATTTTGGGAACTTGTATACTTTTACTGTACTTGCAAGATGTAATATACTTAGTTACTTTTAAAATCATAGTTGAGTACTGAGTACAGTTTGAATTAATATCCAAACCTTTCATCTGCATTTTAGGGGCCAATCAGGTGATCCGATCACAAACGGACCAATGAAAACGATGACATATGGACGGAAAACAAAACACATTTGGAGTTGGGATGTTAATGATTAATCACCAATCAATTAATTGCTGTTAAGAATTGAACCAGTTAAAAATGTATCAGTGAATATTTAATCAATAGACACGTCAGTTACTGCACCTCATTTGACATTGTTTTGTCTCGCGGAGCCATTTGTTGAATAAGGAAACTTAAATTTAGACTTAAAATTAGAAAACAACAAAAAATATCTCAAAAACTGCTCAGATTATTAGTTACTTTTCAATCATTGGGTTTTAATGCATTGATTATCAATAGAGGTTTCTGTTTCTCCAAATCTAAAGTCTGAATAAAGTCTGCATTTTCCTTAACCAGTAGTCCAAAACACAACCAATCAATTGATCATTAATAATTTATGAGATACAAAACACGTCATTTTTTCCTCCTTTTAAGTCTAATTTTAAATTTCCGGCTCTGCTGGACAAAATGATGTCAGATGAGTTGCAGACTATTGATTGTATATCCTTACTACATTTTTAATTAGATAAATTCTTAATAGCAATTAATCAATTTATGATTAATCATCAACATCCCTACTCCAAACCTGTGCTGCTGCAGCTTTTTTTCATTTGTATGTCATCGTTTTCATTGGCCCGTTTGTGATCAGATCACCTGATTGGCTACAAAATCCAGATGAAAGTTTTGGATATTAATTCAAATTGTACTCAGAACTCAGCTATGATTTTAAAAGTAACTAAGTAGATTACACGGTGTAATCAATACTTAAGTATGAGTGAAAGTACAGACTTTAAAATCTGCTCATAAAAGTACACAAGCACACAAAAAACTACTTAATTACAGTAATTTGAGTGTTTGTAATTAGTTCCTTCCACCTCTGCTGAAATCATCTTTTGAAAAGACCCTCTGAATGTTGTTTATTCTCCTTTAGCAGGACGATCGCTTCATCTTTTAAGCTACTTTCTCTTTACAAAGTGCTTATTGGGAAATTTTCTAAGTGAACTGTGGCTTTGATTAACTGTTGGCATTAATTAATGGTGATTTGAGAGGATGCACAGTTAATCAAAATTTTATCGAAATCGCAATATGGCTTTCTGCAATTTTCAAATCGCAGGAGGTGCAGTATTTGTTGAAGGCAAAATGTTTGTCAAAAAACTTTTAAATGAATGAATGTCGTGAGGCAGAGATGTGTTGTCTGTTTTTGTTGTAACAGTGATGTCAGATTTGATTCGGTCACAGCTGTGGATTATTAAATCATCCATCTTTGCTCTTTTCATCTGAACCTTTCTGACCCTCAGTTGTGCATCAACTACAGGTTATATGAACTTAAATTAACAATACAAACATTTTAAATTATCGGTTGTCTTATCAGCAGTGTCCATGAGAAGCAGGTAACTATTGGTTATCGCTATCAGTTGAAACAAAATACATATCGTGCACTCCTTAAACATGAATCTGTAAAGATTAGTAACTATTAGGGATGAACCCAAATCCAAATCTGTTAAGGTACAAATAATGCAATAGACACAGATATTTCTTTGAACCAAAGTTGCTTTTAATTAATTTCAGAAAAAAATCATAGTTAGCATAGTTAATATTAAAAGGTCACATCCTTGCGATTGTCTAGTCATTGATTTAATGCACCAAGATTTTTCCCTTCAAGTTAAATAATATTTTTAAATACTTGTGGTGGTTTCTGGCCTTCAGACAGTTTCATAAAGCTTAGTTTAGTTGGTTAGTTGGTTAACTGTCAGTGTCAGAGGGGGTCCTGACCTGAGCCTTATTGATGAAGCCATTGGCTTTAAGTTAATTAATAAGCAATTCAACAAAAACTGATGCAAAACTCTTTACTTGATGGGCCTTGAAAGTACTTGAGTACATGATGATGTGTTTGTGGTTGAATGTAAACAGCGGAGTGAAAAGTATTCACATGTGGCCAAGTAGCACAACACTGATGCCGTAGCTATGCAGCAAAAAGTACATGAATTATTAAAAGTAAAAGTAAACTCATAATGCATCTGAAGGGCACCTTTAGAGTCACGCTATTTTATATTACTGGATTATTATGACTGAAACATCAAGATGTGAAAAGACGTTTTGATGTTGTAGCTGATGGAGTTGATTTTAAATACTTGATATACCAAGAACACAAACTTAACCTTTAAAGGACCAGCTTGTAATGTGTGCTTTGGTAATAATGTCCAGACCTTTAAAGGTCCGGCGTGTTTTAAGATTTACAGGGATTTATATGAGTAGAATGGAGTATAATATTCATAAGTGTGTTTTCATTAGTGTATAATCACCTGAAAGTGAGAATCATTGTGTTTTTTTGATCTTACAATGAGCTGTTTATATCTTTATATCTGTGTTGCACACCCGTGTTTCTACAGTGGCCCAGAACAGAACGAGTTTTGCAGCCGTCGTAGGTTTTCCACACTTGGAAGGAGGAGTGAGACACAGTCTTTCCAAGCTCACTGCAAGATGCCATTAAATTCTATCGTTCTTTTACTTAAGTAAAAGATCTCAGTGCTTAAGACACCAATTAAAGCTCCATATAAAATAAATAAATGGATGTACAGATCTTATACCCAGCAGGCCTTGAAAGTATTTGAGTGCGTAACGATGTCTTTGTGGCTGAATATGAACAGTTAATGTGCTCTGTATCAAATGGAGCGGCACGCTACAGCCGACCACAGAAAAATCCACAGCAACATCACAGCGGTTCGAAAATATTACAATCATCATATGATTATATGATAAATGTGACACCACATGTGAAATACTCATTACAAGTAAGAGTCCTGCAGTTAAAATCCTACAGATGTTAAAATACAGCGGTATTATATTATCACCTAAATGTGCTTAAAAATGAAAAATAAATACATCATGCAAAAATGTTACTCGTGAGTTATTAAGTATATAAGTTAATCATTATTTCTGATGTGTAATGTGGAAGTTGCGTTTTACTGTTGAGAGGGATCTAAACTTACATACTCTATACAAGTTTTTAGTAATTTTTTTCCCCCTAATACAATTTTATTTTATTTTATTTTTGTTACAAGTACACACAAAAAACTCACAACAACAACAGCAAAAAAAACAACATCCACCCCCTCCTGAGATTCATAACAGTAATAAATCAAACTAGGTGCAGGTGGCTTCAAAACAGTCTCAGAACACAACAACATAAGAAGAAAACAAAAAATAAACAGCAGTAAAACAAAATCAAGAAAGAAAGAAGGATAAAAAAAAAAAACCAAGTCATGCAGAAAAGAGAAAAAATACATGGGGAAAAAAGAAAATACTCATTGGGACATCACATTAATGATGATGATTTTTTTTAAAGGCTGCTCTGTTTTAAATTGTTTAAATATGAAATTAAGCGTTGCCATCTCATGTTGAATCTCTCAGTTGAGCCTCTAAATGTGAACTTGATTTGATAGTTACATCGTTTTTTATGAGCTGATCATATATTTTGTGTGCGTATCTTTATCTGTAAAGTAACTAACATTTACAGACACAGACCGGTCCTAACTGGTAGATATTTGGTAGGTATTTGATAGCTGTAGGCGACGTCTTAATAGTCCCACACATCAGGAGCTGCTGCGAGAAAAGCTGCTTGAATTTGTGCTTTCAAAAGTGACTGACTCATGCTGAATGTAAAACGGCTCTTTAAGGTTCAAAAGTCAGATGTGCAGCTTCATTGCTCTCCAAACAAAGACTGCAGTCTAAGAAGAATCTTTAATTTGAAAATGTACAGTTGGCACATTAGATTTAGAACAATCAGAATAATCATGAGTGTAAATCCTTAAATTTTTTTTTTGTTTTTTTTTTTACGTCTTGCTAAAGTGGCATACTTTCACTTCACTCTGAAGCTTTCTAACGGCAGCCAGCGAGCGCTTTCATTTCAGCTTTGCCAGCCACAAATGCTGCAACTTCTGCTAGTTCAGCTTTTTCAAAAGATACACGGAGTCACTGGTGAGATAACAGAATACTGTTTGTAAAACTTGGACTCAGAGACTAAACATGACACCCACAGCGCCCGAGAACAAGATAAAACCCAGACTACAGTAATTCAAGTTAAACTCTTATGCAATCGTGAACTTATCAAGATTACATAAGAGTGAAATGTGACAGCACACACACACACCACACACACACAACAACAATGCAAACAACAAACACTTGTTGCTTTTACTTTGGAAATGAAGACATTGGGCAGAAACTTGCTGGGAAATTTCCTATTTTGTCAACAAATCAATAAAATAGTGTTCGCCATGGTTACCACCCTAGATCAACACATTAGCATGCTAACATTTGCTAATTAGCGCTAAACGCAATGTCACGTTGAGGTTGACAGCTCATTCTCATTAGTTTTGCAAGTATTTGAACTTTTGACCAGACAGTGGTGTTAGATGAAAAGTCATAAGAGAAGTGGACGAAGTCACCCTGATGTCACCCGCTGGACTGACATCTGAACCTTTTAGTTTTGGTATTATCTTGTTTTGTTTTGTGTTTTTTTTGGAGCCAGAAGTGACCATATTTGGATGAGAGGGTGGAGCTGGGGAGGTCACTGTGATAGCAACTTTTCAATCACGAGGTAGCCTGAAAGCATCACCTGCTTTATCGTCTATTTTACTCTAAATGGGATCATGATTCACCAAATGAACTCATGTTGTATTGAAGACTTGAAACTAACGATAGATTAAAATTAGGGCTGCACGATTTGGCAAGAAAGTCATGTTGACTGAAATTACGATTGCAATACAGTTGTGGAAATGATCAGTTTTGCATTACAATTTTCATGTAAAAAAAAAAAAAAAATTAAATTATGAGGTCTGTACCAAACAAACATGTTTTCTTTTATGTGGAGAAACATTGCGATTTGGTTCTGGTTCTGCGATACTGGATATTGCGCTTGGCCATATTGCGACTTTATTGCAGTTGCGATTAATTGTGCAGCTCTAATCAAGATAGAGCTGCAACTATTGACTGATCAATTAAAAGTAAAAGGACTCTTTGGTCCCCTTTCCACACACATGGCTGGCTTGGATTGACTTTTGGTTTGACACCGAGTTGAGTGGCTGTAAAATGGCGAATGAACACATTTTTTTCTTGTAAATTTTGTCATCTAAAAGCTTTTATCATAAGGAAGCAAAATCAGGAACTTTGATGCAGGAAACTACACTTCAAACCACAGAGTTTCAGTTAGAAGCCACAAATTTACTGAGAGGTTTCTCTCTGGTATCCTGCACAGACATGGGTTGAGTGTTGGCTTTCCGTTGCACGAAAAAAAAAAACCCCAGAAAGCACTGGGCACTGGAATGGGAATGAGGTTGTTTTTTTTTTAAATGGGTTTAGCCGTGTTTAAAAAACATGCATATACTTGCAATTTTAGTTTGAAACAGTATTAGTGGCACTAAAGGAAAAGGATTCATCCTCTGAGCTACATGAGTGTCTGCACAAAATGTCAGTTTGATCCATCCAGTAGTTGTTGAGATATTTCAGTCTGGACAAAAGCGGAGGACCGACAGACCACATCCATAGAGCCGTGGCTAATAATAAAACTATTAAAAACACATCAATGAGCCACAGCAGTGCACTTTGTCGTGATACATGCTGTTCTCTCATTACATAAACATGGACAGTGTAGTTTTATTTTGAGTTGATTTCACCGTACAACATCCCGCTGCTGTAAAAGTGTCCAGCTGATTTAGGAAATTACTTTTTAAAAACGAAGCTATATACACTAGCTGTGAGCTGTTTTTAAATAACAGCAGCAGGGCTGAGTGCCACAGAGACAAACAGATGCATTGTTGGTTTTGGTCTTTTGTTGGCATTGTTGCCAATAAAACATCGGATAATGTCAGCTTTCAGGCAGGATGTGTGTGTACAGTGATGTTATTTTTCTGTGGTTTGGCGTCAAGGAACTGGCGAAAGCGGGAAGAGCACTTTCATCAAGCAGATGAGGATCATCCACGGCCGCGGATACTCTGACGAGGACAAGAGAGGCTTCACCAGGCTGGTCTACCAGAACATCTTCACCGCCATGCAGGCCATGATCCAGGCCATGAGCACGTTGCAGATCCCCTACACGTACGAAAACAACAAGGTAGACTGCACCAGAAACTACTGTTTCCTCTGTCCTTTTTCTTTGCTGCTTCACACAGATGAGATTGAGCAAGAGGATTTGCCACACGCTGCCCCACAGAAGCAGTGTGAAAGGTTTACTGTCTCAGAAAACGACAGAGCCTGCAGTGTATATTCAGGGTGAAGCACTTCTGGTAATTTGTGCTGCTGTTTAGTTTTGCAATCCTGCTGCCGGAGAGTTATGTCTATTTACGGAAAGCACGTCAGATGTTACACAGCAGGCATGTGAAGACAGGTACTCTTGAGCCAAAGACAAGCGAGAGACAACAGGGGAGGGAGATGGAGAATTCCCCATTAATCATACAGGAATCTAGGAACGGATTAGTCACACAAATTTGCTGGTGCACACAAATATGACATTAGACATTAGAAGTTCCAGGTAAGGAGGACACTTCCTGTGTCCTGTGATAACGGAAGAATGAGGAGCGGCGTCATGTGGACCTCATGGACCTTTGGCAGCATTAACCAAGTCTGAGTCAGCATGCAGGTTAAGGTTTATCTCTGTTTCTTTGACTCTGAGTGAAGGTGGTGTCCTGTAAAAGCTCACAGGATGACACTGTTTGTCGCTGAACATGCAGCTGTTAGTACTCAGTGCCTGTAGGTCAGAGAAGTCAAAAAGCCACTATGCCAAGTGACTATTCGCTGAACGCCTCCCTCGAACAGAGATTGTGCAAGCAGTGTGCATGGCCTCGAGAAACACTCTGCATTTAAAAAGAGTTTGGAGGGTGGTGTCTTTGTTTTTAGCTTTTCCAAAACCAAAAACAGATGTGCAAAAGTGTAAGAAATGGGTGAACAAAACAACAAAAAAAACCCCATGCAAAAGTATAAGAGATGGATAAAAAAAATACACAAACACACCAGTGAAAGTACAAGAAATGGATTAAAAAAACAAGAACACACATGCAAAAGTATGAGAAATTGATTAAAACCCCCAAAACACACAAGTAAAAGTGTAAGAAATTGATTAAAAACCAAAAACACACACGCAAAAGTAGGAAAAATGGATAAATAAACAAAAACACACAGGTAAAAAAAGGACAAGAAAAGGATTAAAACCCAAAAACACACAAGTGAAAGTGTAAGATCACATCATTAGCTTGCTACATTTTGTTGGGCTACAGTTTACTTAACAAAAAAGCTCAGTTGACAACAGCACGTCCACTGTGTATAAAGTCCCCGTTGTGTGGACGCTGGAGTGTAAGGTAACGTTAGCAGCTCTGTCCTGCTATTTATTGGATTCAGGGATGTTTACACTCCAGCAATGTGAGATGGCGTTATGTTGTCCAGACACGTTTGTTGGTCGTCATCCCAAAAGCTTTGTCTTGTAACATCAACTATAAACACCACATATCTGACCTCAGCCTTAACTGTCCAAGTATGTGAGCTATGCAGCCAAACAGGGTTATATTAAAATAAAATAATGTTAGCTTTAGCCTCTGTGTAAGAATGGAGAACTTGACAGGCTTAGCAACAGTAACTAAGGGGGGAGGGGCTTAGAGAACAGCCTTAGTTAATTGCTAAGAATATGCTACAATGGTGAATTAGGGCTATTGTAGGGAAAAAAAAGCTTAATTAAGGCACCGAGGAAAGGGTTTAATATTGGGAGAAAAAAACTCAAAATTTCCAAGATTAAAGTCATAAATTTAAGAGAAAAAACTTGGATATTCCCTGAGATTAAAGTGGCAAATTTACAAGAAAAAAACATTAATATTGTCTGAGATTATAAAGTCATACATTTCCAAGAAGAAAAAAAAAACTCTTGATTAAAGTAATAAATTTAAGAGAAAAATCTTTTTTCACAGAATATTAATCCAGTCACCTGGCTCTGTATCATTTTTTTTTTTTTTTATTGCTTTTTTTAACCTACAGTGGTCCGAATACGCCATCGTAGCATGCGGAGAAAAGAGGTTAAAAAAAAAAAAAAGAAGCTGGCACAGCAGTTTAAAGGATGCCTTTAAATTGATCCCTTCATTTCTCCAAAGAGAAGAAGAGTGGGAGCATGAAAGTGGTGAAGCAGGAGCCATAAAATCAATTTTAAAAGATGCACGAAAAGGAAAAGGCATTTGAGGGAATGGCTTCCCTCAGAAATGTTTTTAAAAAAGAAACTTAAAGTAAACATCTCTCTGGTAGCAATTTCACTCAGTCAAACAACAGAAAAACAGTAAAATTACACTTACTACTTTGGTATTATTTGTAGAACTAAGACTCATGAAACAGCTCGTCAGATAGTATTAGTTTCATTGGAATAAAAGTTGATGTAATAAACCGTCAAACCCAGTTTACAGTGTAAAGACGTGTCTATAAAACTGGAATTCACCACAGTGCGGCAGCTCCTCGACACCGTTTATCACTATATGACTATAGAGTCAGAACATTAAATACTGCTGACCATCAACAACATGACAATTACGGTACGTCTGCAGCGTGTTCTTGTACAGTAAAGTGTTTATTGATGCGTAAATAGACTTAGAGTAATCGTTCAGCCATAAATGACCATATAAAGCATTCCAAAGTGTTTCCTGGCCGAACGATTACTCTGTGGGTCCAGAAGTGATGCGCTGTCAGGGAAGTATTTATTATTTATCAGACACAAATGAGGGGTGAGATGGAGACACTGGGGCTTCCAAGAAGAACCCTTGTGCTTCTTTTAACTCTTTTTGTCTGTGAATGAGTATGAAATTAAAAAGAAATGGACTGAAATAACAGTTTACTGTGGAGGTGTGGTCGGAGATCACAGCAGGAGTCAAAGGCAGCTTAAATGAACAGAAAGTAGGTAGTCCCCTGTCATCCCTGTTTTATATTAAGTATATGTTTTAGCCAGTAAAAGTTTACTCTAACAACTAAGAATTATTTTCTTGGCTTTCTTGAATCTGCCAGTTATTGTCTTGATTAATCGTTTTGTCTATAAAAGGTTAAAAAATGCTAAAAGTACCCATCACAATATCGTAGATCCCAAGGTCATCTCTCTTGGTAATCTCAGCAAATTATCACATTTGAGAAATCAAATTATTGAAATGGATTAAAAAACCAAAAACACATGAGTGAAAGTATGACAAACTGATTAAGAACCAAAACTATGTGACTAAAAGTGAAAAGAAAATAGATAAAAAAAACCACACACACCAATGAAAGTGTAAAAATGGATAAAACAAAAACACTCCAGTAAAAATGTAAAAAATGGATTAAAAACCAAAACTGTGTGACTAATAGTATAAAAAATAGATAAAAAAAAAACAAAAAAAACACACAAGTAGAAGTGTCAGAAATGGATTTAAAAACAAAAACACAGAAATAAAAGTGTAAGAAGTGGATTAAAAAAACACAAACACAGAAGTAAATGTGAAATAAATGGATTAAAACCCCAAACTCACTAGTAGTGTACAAGTTAAGAAATTGATTAAAACCATGTGACTTGAAGTGTTAAAAAAAAAAGATTAAAAAAACAAAGAAAACACAAGTAGAAGTGTGAGAAATGGATTTAAAAACAAAAACACAGAAATAAAAGTGTAAGAAGTGGATTAAAAACCAATAACACACCAGTAAAATTGTATGAAAAGAATTATAAATCAAACAGACCTGTACAAGTGTAAGAAATGGATTTAAAAAAAACACAAACACAGAAGTAAATGTGTAAAAGTAAAAATTGTCTTTGGGTGAGTAGATTTCTGACCCAACTGCCTGACCAGCCAAGTAAAAATAATAGTAATGTTGAATCCTGCACAAGAATAACAGATAAAATGTAGCCAGAATTTCACAAAACTATCATACTAACTTCACAGCTGTTAGGTGTTTTCTTTCATGTGAATGAGACATGAGGTAGTGAGATATTGTGGCTCTCTCATCCTCCAGCACACATATTCTTCCTGGTTTCTCCAACGTTACCAACCCAAACTTTAAAGACCGTCTGTGCCTGAGATTAGACTTTAAATCATCATCTCTTCTCACAGGTGACTTCTGCTGGTGATCACGTGCAGACAACCTAACTCTAGTCTGTTTGTTTGTCAGTCTCAGAAATATCAAAATAAATCTCTTACTTACAGCAGCCTTGAAGTTTATAACCATTAGACGGCTGAAACCAGACCTTCCCACATACAAAACATGGATCCAAATGAAGGAAGGAAATGTGTCTTGTTGATGAAAACTAAATAAAAAATAAGTTCTAAAAAAAGAAAAAAATATCAGAAGGCTGTGTTTGCTTACTTGCTATGGAGGCAGAATTTCCTAGTTTCAGATCACATGTTTGTGTGTTCACAAGAGCAGGTTTTCATTTATCACAACTGTGTCCTCGCTGCTGGTCAAGATGAGTGTCTGGACAGTCTTTGATCAGGACTTTAGTCTCAGGGTGCTTCATTTTTTTAAGACACTGTTTACATTTGGTCCAGTTAGCTTTTGGGTCACTAGAGACTAAAGAACTTTGCACATCATACCTGCGTCCTGTCGTCTTCACCTTCGTGGGCTGCGTCTCCTTATATCTGACAGTGATTGGTTTGAAGACAGGCGTGTGTCTGATGTTTACAGTTCTGCAGCGAACCTGACTTCAGTGGCCGTTTATCGAGAGAGAGGAATGTGTCACTGTAATATTGTGTTTTTTATGGCACCACTACCAGCAGTACCAAAGAGAAACAACAGCTGGAAAGTGTCAGCATTTTTCCAGTTGACTCTTTATAAAGGCGTCAGACCAGATGTCAATTAAGCATCTGGTCTCCTCCCGTCCCCGTGTGCTCCCTCGGCTCATTTTGTTTTGGTGCTTTGTGTTTTTCTTCTTCCAGAGGGCTGCACTACGAAGCGAGATTAATGTGTTAGCGAGGTATGTTGAGTCTAAAGCCAGAGTTGTCAGTGTCACGAAGTGTGGCTCTCTTTTAACCTGGCTGGATCACCATGGTAACTGATACTGAACTGTGAACCTGGTCGGGAGCAGGTGATGTTCAGGGGTTCAGATTAAATGGTCCTTGAAAAGCGCCGCTCTTTAACTAATTATTTTCCTGACAAAGTTGTTTGTAAGCGATATAGATTATAAACTGGGCGAAGACGTTAAAAATGAAAAGTTGCTGAGCTGTACGTTCGTAATATCACTGACAGAAACTGCATAATGCAGAAATGTAAGACAGTGTAACAGCAGCACAAACTGTATGTGTTGTGTTACCATGGGAACCTCCGTTTGGTGATGCAGAGTCATTTTTTTCCCCTCTGACTTGACCAAAAACTGTGGTCTCCACGTCTCTGTCATCACGGGATCATGGACAGTGTCAGACCGACAGCATGCATATGAAGTTTAATGTGCAGTTGTCAAGTTATAAATAAGCGGCGGCATTAAGATCACATTCAGTCGATCAGTAATTTTCAGACAGCATTCTTCTTCTCTGCCTTACTTGCAGCAACAGTCTTGCTTTTTTGTGGTAATGTATTTTGTATGTTTTCCACGGCTCTTAATTACAACGACTTGATCATCTTGACTGAAGTGGGCGGCTCGCAATTGTCCACTTTTTGCGGAAGAAGAGTCAAACGACGCACCGAACGCCCCCTTTTTGTGTGAGCGTTCACAGAGTATGAAGAAGAAAGCCCGAGTTAACAAAGCAAGTTGATAACCACTGTTGTGATACTCACGTTATCTCTGATGGGGGGTTTTAGGTTTTGTCAAGCCAGGTCATGCAAAGAAAGCCTGGCTGTGTTGGGACTTCCTTCGTACTACAGCCCTCAGCTCTGATTATATCTTGAAGGAATTTCCTGCAATTTGTCGGAAAGTTTGAGCCATCCAGAAAATGTTTTCACCACCTCTTTTCGCCGGGCCAAAGTCCAGCTGTTTGGTCTGGACCGTGGTCCAGGGGAGGTTTCACACCTGTAATTTTGGTTCGGATCAAGTCTGAAGGTCTGGACCACAAGTTTTAGCCTTACCACCTATTATGGCTGACTGACTGCATCTGGATCTGCAAGGATATAGGCGAGCATAGAAGTCTTTTATCCCTGACTATCATCTTTAGTGAAAGATGGATACTTGATAAATTCAGTGACCTCACCTTGTCCCTTCTCTCTAACTGAATTTCATCTTTCATAATGCTACAGTAACAGTGCATAAGAACTGAAGAATGATAAATCCCTCTGTATATTTGTGTTGGATGAAGTCATTAATTCCAGTGTGCGTTTCTGTCGTTCAGGCCAATGCCAGTATTGTCAGCGGGGTGGATGTGGAGCAGGTCACAACATTTACAAACCCTTACGTGGACGCCATCAGGAGCCTGTGGAGTGACCCGGGGATTCAGGAATGTTACAATCGGAAGAGGGAATACCAGCTCTCGGACTCGGCCAAATAGTGAGTGTAAACAGAAACTCCTCGGACACTGCCAAATAGTTTCCACTGCTTCATCTGCAGGTTGTCTGTTTAATGCACTCGGAAGGTTCAGGTTCAGTGTTTATTCCATTTAAGGTTGTTGACAAAAGGCTTAAAAGCAAAGTCTCGCTGAAGAATTAATCATAGTGAAGTGACTTGAATATTTTAAAATAAATGTCTCCTCTGTTGTTCACCTGGTTCTGTGTCACTCTGTCGAACTGATTTTGTTTTTTATTTTCTTAACTCTGGGTTGTCCTCTCTGTGTTAACAGCTATCTGAACGACTTGGACCGAATAGCTGAGAGTCCGTATCTGCCAACGCAGCAGGATGTCCTGAGGGTCAGGGTGCCTACAACAGGTATCATAGAGTACCCGTTTGACCTGGAGAATGTGGTGTTCAGGTGGGTGTTTTATTTTACAGAAATATATTTTATATAGATGAAATTGTCCCCACATCCCCAAGCATGTTCCCAATGTCATACACCCACATCCTCAGCCCTCCATCCACAAACAAAATGTGCAAACAGTCTTACAAAAATCGAAAAGTCATCGAAACAAATTCCATACTGACAGTAAAAAATAAATGAATATTGCTCATACCTGGTTGGACCCTGTTTTGCCTTCAGAACTGCCTTAATTCCTCGTGGCATTGATTCAACAAGGTGCTAGAAACATTTCTCAGAGATTTTGGTCCATATTGACATGATAGCATCACAAGTTGCTGCAGATTTGTTGGCTGCACGTCCATGTGTGAGCCTCAGTTTCCTGTTCTTAGCTGACAGGCATGGCACCCGGTGTGGTCTTCTGCTGCTGTAGCTCATCTGCTTCAGTCATCTCGAACCAGTCTGTCCATTCTCTGGCACCAACAAGGCATTTTCACCCAGAGAACTGCCGCTCACTGGATATTTTCTCTTTATCGGACCATCTCTGTAAACCCTAGAGATGGTTGTGTGTGAAAATCCCAGTAGATCAGCAGTTTCTGACCAGCCCGTCTGGCACCAACAACCATGCCACGTTCAAAGTCACTTAAATCACCTTTCTTCCCCGTTCTGACGCTTGGTTTGAACTTCAGCAGGTCGTCTTGGCTGTGTCTACATGGCTTAATGCATTGAGTTGCTGCCATGTGACTGGTTGATTTGATATTTGCATTAACAAACAGTTGAGCTGGTGTACCTAATGAAGTGGCCGGTGAATGTATATCACATTATAAACAATCAGGTCAAGGCTGGAAAGGAAAGGGGCCCAGATTTAGTCATATTCATGCACAGAGTCCATGTTGCTGTATACGATTCTCTCTATTTTAGCTATTTTGGTAAGTGCATGATGCCAGTCTACAGCTAACTACTTGGTGTTACGTTGATTTACAAATCTGGAGAAGATACCAAGTAAACAGACTGCAGTGTCTGGATCTATTTGCGTTCTTGTTACCTCACTCACCCTTTGACAGACCTCGACCCAGAAGCTTTTAACTGTGAGCATTTCCAACTGTTGGTCCGCCCGCTTGCGAGGCGTCCAGTGGTACCGATGCACCGTTTTGAGTTGTGTTAACTTCAGTGATACGTCCTTAGAGAGACAGCGTGGGCCCCACTCCAAACCTCATCCCACTCTTCTTCAGTAATTTCACATCCTAAATCTCTACAGTCTCTTCGTGGCCTGAAATTCTGATGTTATTATATATTTTGTAGAATGGCTCTACAGCCATCAGGTGGATTTCCATGAAATTTGGTGTACCTCCAAAAGTACTGATATTCCCATCAGCATGGATTGTGTGGAGGGTTTTAAGGGATGAAACTAAATATATAAATACATAAATAGTTATATAATTAAATGTATAAGGTAGAATCGGTAGGAACAGGTTGAGTGTTGAGTCTCATTCCCAGGATGTCAAATACCGACATTCCCAGCACAGGAAAATCATGAGAAAATAAGAAAGGTCTGAGCCAAGGCATTGTTTTGTTTTGTTTGTTTGCCTTAAAAGGGGCAGTTCCTTCCATTAGTGCCAGCTTTTCTAGTAGAAAGGAAAGTAATTCTAGTAGATTCTACTGCAGAAAGAAAGTAGTTCCTACATGAAACCGCTCACAAAAAAAGCCTGTGGATTATCCTGACTAACTGGGTTATTATTTTTGGGAAGAGACACTGGTTTTGAATTTTTCAAATGTATTTTCTTGGTGTTTTTTTTTTTTTTTTTTTTTTTTTTTTGGCGTCCACAAGCCGAGTGCCATTTAGTCCCATTATATTGGAGAGAAGGCAGACATCTCTATGGCTGATATCTCCAAAACTCTCCAACTCTCACCATAAAAATCTAGATGGATAAATAGCACCACAGTCCAGGGGAAAAGTATGTATTTTTTGGTTTTGGGGTGAACTGTCCCTTAATAATAAATACATAATTATATAATAAAGTGCTTATATAAATGGGTCAGTAAATAATTCTGTAATTTAATGCGTAATTGTTACCATAAATAAATACATTAGTAATTGAAAGACATTTTTATTTGTTTTGTGTTTGCACTTTAAAATATTTATTTCTTTATTCTAATATTAATTCATTATTTACTTATTCATTTATTTACTCAGTTGTGTATATATTTATGGTTGTATTTATTTATTTACATATAGGCTACTTTAATTTATCCATAGTGTAACTTGATGCAGCAAAATAAATAATTCTGTCAACTTCATCCATCAAAACTCAGGGGGCGGGCTCTGCGCTGCGATCGGTGGTTGAACTTGAATCTACTGCTGTAAGCACTTAAGATGACCACAACTAATGCGGATCTTAATGAAATATTGCACGCTGCGATGGTACATATGTTGGCTGTGGCTGAACATATGGAGGAAAATGCCAGTTTGATTTTTTTTTTTTTTAGATCAGATTGAGGACTTTGTTGGACGAATTGGAACAATGTCATAATCTGTGGAGACAGTACAGCAACTGAGGCTGCGGTGATTCAAGCATTAATAAGCTTTAAAATATATAATTATTTATTTAAGCATTTTATTATACAACTATAAATTTATTCATTTATCTAAACATTTAATTATATAATTATTTATTATTTATATCTATTTAATTTTGGGCCTTAAAACCCTCCATAGCATGGTTGTGCCCCGGTAGAGCTGCTAGCGAGGCTGTAGTCTGGACTCTGCCCTGTGGACTCTTGTTTCTCTCTTGTTTCTTCCTGTGTCAGCATTGTTGTGGAAGTACAGACACAAGTTGGAAGCCATTATGTCTTGTTAGTCTTATTAGTGTTGACTGAGCACAGCTGGACCTCGTTTAGCAACTAATTGTCCGAGGTCGATGGCTGTATTTTTCCCATTTATACTGTATTGTCACAAATTTCATTAGCCATGTCGAATCAGGCTTGTTTTTGGAAAGCTGGTTTGGTTTCTGTTTTAAATGACATTCAAATTGGTTCATTTAAAGGGATAGTTCACCCAAAAGTGAGAATTCAGTCAATAATCTACAACAACCGACAGCCTGTCATATAAGCCAGATTTCGCTGTCTCCAAAGTCACCACACTCCACCGGTGAAATCAGTAACTTCACCTCACAGAACACCGTAGATGATTGATGAGCGCTGCCTCGACCAACCTTATTATTTACTAAAAGGGGGGGATTTCTACTGAGAACCCTTTTATGTTCCATGGTTTTTATCTAGAACCTACCCAGGGAGTTCTACTGTGAACCTTTTTATATGCCAAGGGTTTCTTCTAGAACCCATCTAGGGGGTTCTACTGAAAACCATTTTTATATGCCAAGGGTTTCTTCTAGAACCCACCAAGGAGCTTCTACCGAGAACCCTGTTACATTCCAAGGGTTGTTGTTGTATTACAAGGGTTTCATCTAGAACCTACTCAGGAGGTTCTACCAAAAACCTTTTTATATTACAACAGTTTTATCTAGAACCTACCTGGGGAGTTCTGCTGAGAAGCTTTTTATATGCACCGAGGGTTTATCTAGAACCCACCCAAGTGGTTCTACAAAAAAACCTTTTTATATTACAAGGGTTTTGTCTAGAACCTACTTGGGGAGTTCTGCCGCGAACCTTTTGATATGCCGAGGATTTTATCTAGAACCCACCTAGGGGGTTCTACTGAGAATGTTTTTATATGCCAAGGGTTTCTTCTAGAACCCACCAAGGAGCTTCTACCGAGAACCCTGTTATATTCCAAGGGTTGTTGTTGTATTCCAAGGGTTTCATCTAGAACCTACCCAGGAGGTTCTACCAAAAACCTTTTTATATTACAAGGGTTTTGTCTACAACCTACTTGGGGAGTTCTGCCCTGAACTTTTGATATGCTGAGGGTTTTATCTAGAACCCACCTAGGGGGTTCTACTGAGAACCCTTTTATATTCCATGAGTTGTATCTAGAACCTACCCAGGGAGTTCTACTGTGAACCTTTTTATAGTCCAAGGGTTTTATCTAGAAGCCACCCAGGAGGTTGTACTGAAAACCTTTTTACATTACAAGGGTTTTATCTAGATTTTAACCTATCCTTGAAGAACTCTTTCTTCTAAAAAGGGTTCTCTGGATGAAAAGGGTTCTGAATGGAACCATAAGTCTTAAAGAAGGGTTCTTCAGAAGCTGGATACAACCTTAGCCCTTCAGGAAGAACTCTTTTGGAACCCTTACTTCTCAGAGTGTACTTGTTTAGTCATAATGTTTACATTACTAGTGATTTATTTATTAAACCTCTCATCATACTGTTGTATAATTTATATTAAGAGGTTTAATAATCTAATTAATCAGCACAGCACAGCTCTTCATGTGAGGAATAAAACTGGCTGTGAATTGGAGACATGTTTTTTTTAATGACGGCCTGTATTTGTGATTGTAGGATGGTGGATGTGGGCGGCCAGCGTTCAGAAAGGAGGAAGTGGATCCACTGTTTCGAGAACGTAACTTCCATCATGTTCCTGGTAGCGCTCAGCGAGTACGATCAGGTCCTTGTGGAGTCCGCCAATGAGGTGAGAAATAATCTACAGCAGTCACAGTCACTATATATTTTGTTGGTGGGAAAGAAAAAGGGGCTCACTTTGGGATAATCAAAAGAAAATCACTGGGAGGGACACAAAGGGACATTGTTTCTTTTGTTTAAGGCCAAACCTGTTAGGTGGCGATGATGACCTAGATTTCTGCAGAGTCCAGCAATAGTCTGGTTTCTCTCTCTCTCTCTCTTTTTTCTGCTCTTGCTCGGTCACAGTGATAAAACCTCATCCTGACCCTCCTCCTCTGCTGCAGTGTGCGTAGCTCGCCTGCAGGGGGAGCTCTTTAGTCGCTCTGTTCAGCAGAGTGCACCTCTCAGCAAGGCTTGTTCACTTTGATGAGATTACAGCCCAATTGAATTTGCTCACAGAGACAATCACTGCTGTCTTAACGCTGCATCTGATTTCATATTCATGCTCAGGTCTTCGGTGTTTGTCTCATGTGTTTTTCCTCAAGAATCGCATGGAGGAGAGCAAGGCCTTGTTCCGGACAATCATAACCTACAAGTGGTTCAAAAAGTCCTCAGTCATCTTGTTCCTCAACAAGATCGATTTACTGGAGGAGAAAATCATGTACTCGCACTTAGTCGACTACTTCCCTGAATATAATGGTAAGAGGACACTGAGCATGACGGTGTTTATGTTTTGAAAACAACATTATAATAACTCAAGTAAGCAGCTCCAGCTGTTGGTGGTTTATTTAGATTTGCTGTGTATTTAAAGCAGGGGTAGGCAGTTGGATTGGTTTTAGGAATGAGTCTCAACAATCGACTATCTCACAGACCCGGCCTAGATTTTCTAAAGCCTGAAAACAGAGCCAAGATGAGGAGAAGAAGTCTAGTTTTCTCTTAGATTACTTGAACGTTATGCTTTAAGGTTATTATGGAAGTTTAGCCCAAAGACACCAAAATTAAGCTGCCTACCCCAGCTTTTAAAGTGACATTGCATCTTTTTTTTAGAAAACACACCCTTGCTTCAGTCAGTACTCTCAATGGTTTTGCTACCACAGCCCACTGTAGGTGGCTTGACGCTCTAGTTATTCCCCTTGGCGTAATCCACGATCAGTGAAAAAAAAAAAAAATCCACAGGATCACTCGTAAAGTTTTAACAGTTTACTTAAACAAAAAGAAAAGGGTGGTACAGAAAAAATATCAAAAGTGTGCAAAGTAAACAAACAGAAGTCAGTAATAAGAGGAAAAAAGCGAGATGTCAGAAATCCGTCTGGCTCCGCTCTCCTCTTGCCTGACTGACTGACCTCAGATTAACCTCTCACAGGAAGTCTAAAGTAATTAAAAGTTCACAGTAACTTGAATACACCAAACTGTTATATGCTCCCATCCATGAAAAATTTTAAACAATCCAACTTTTAAATGATTACCTTACTACAATATTGTACATATGAACTGAAAATACCTGTAAATATGCCTTTTAATAATTTCTAAATGTCATCTAAACTGTTTTAAAATTAACTTGAATTATTTATTTCTTAGTTTTTTATCCAAAAATCAGTTAATTGCGTTTAGGCTCCTACACCCACCATGGTCTGGTATGACCACTAGCTAGTGTAGCAGTGTAGTCAATGTTAGCTCAAGTGACTTTACAAAGACTTTACTTGCCCCGGGACAACAAAGACTAGCTGGTGATCAAGTTTTGGACATATTGGCTGCAGAAATTTCTGTCTTTTCTCCAGTACAACGGAACTAGGTGGCACTCAGCTCGTGATCCCCAAAGAGCACATATGAAAAGCTTTTGACTTCATTTTTGCAGTGGAATCTACTGCCTGCATGAAACTGCTCATAACACAGTCTGTGGATTATCTTGAGTAACCAGGTCATGATTTCTGTAAAGAGACACTGTTGTTGAGTTTTTCAAACGTGTGCTTTGAGCTTTGAGTGCCCTCTAGTTCCATTATACTGGAGAGAAGGCAGAAATGTAGCCGATATCTCCAAAAGCTGACAACTCACCAAAACAATCTAGATGGATGAATGGGACTAAGGGTATGAGGAAGAATATGTATTTTTGATTCAGGGGTGAACCGTGTCTTTAACATATCACCTAACTGTTTTAGATAAACATCTGAATGTTTCTGTTTTTTCTCCACAAAAGTAGAACGACATAAACACACTGAGGCACTTTTGTTTCCTGCTTGTAGTCCCAGTTTATTCACCCTGTCAGGTCAACTAATGATGATCTTTCAACTCAAAAAAGATAAGGATTTGGAATTACACAATAATATAAAATGCTAAAATGTAGCACAACAGTAGCTCGGGTTATAAAGAGTCAGCAGGAGAGGAAACTGGAGAGACACGTCTCTGACTCCTGGACCACCAGCGCCTGATCCCTCCGAGGCTTTGTCCTTTTTCCTCTGCGTCTTCTCTCCGTACACCAACAGCTACACCTCCAGTCCTCAGTCTGTCAAGTCCCTGAACTTCATGGACCACAACACGCTCATTAGTCACATCTCTGGTGGGAGGTTGACCGTTAAACGGGCAGAGCAACTTGGAGCTCAACGCTCTGAAGACAGTTATGGTGATTGTGGATTACAGAAAGAACTGAAAGAACACAGTGGAGTCCCTCTTCCTCCTGTGCATCATCATCACCCAGGATCTCAAGCAGGAGCTGAACATCAGCAGCAGAGGATGTACTTTCTGGTGCACTTCTTCTGCGCCGCCATCATGGAGTCCGTCCTCACCTCCTCCATCACCATCTGGTTCACTGCTGCCACCGCCGAGGATGAGGGCAGCGGATCACTCGCTCTGCCGAGAAGGCCTCACGTGGGGGTGACATTAGGTGACGTGAAAAGGTTTCCAGCAGGAGACAAAGTAGGGGACAGAGTTGTTGGGAGATCCAAAAGATTTAAAGGGATAGTTCACCCAAAAATGAAAATTCAGTCATTATCTACTCAACCTCATGCTGATTGAAGGTCACGTTTAGTTTTTTGCTGGAGTTTCACAGGAAAACAGCATCGCAGAATTTCCTGAACAATTTAAGTGAATGGTGACCAGTTTTCAACATAAAAACAACTGAAAAAAAAAAAAAAAAACAGAAAATGCCTCCATACTGCTTGTCTGGCCTAAACCTGACCTTCAGTTTGCATGAGGATGAGTAGATGATGACTGAAGTTTCATTTTTGGATGAACTATCCCTTTAAGGATTGTTAAACACCTCAGTGGTCGAAAAGCCCAAAACAATGAGTCGTTCGAAAAGTGCTTGAAAAGTTAAACAAAGGCAGAATCCACTCAACCACTGACTGAATTAAAAAAACGCCGGAAAAGTTTGTTGTAACAGGTGGAACCACTTCTACTTCTTCTTTTATATTTCCAGCAGATCAGATGTTTCACAGCAGGCAGAACAACTTTGCAAATTATATTCTGATTAAACGTTTTGAGGCATGTAAACTTTATTTAGTGTTCATGTAAACAGTCAAGAACGATTTCATCTGGGTTGTATAAATATTGTCTCTCGTACCGCCCCTCCACGCTGTATAATAAACACCTCTATTTATTGATGTTTATTGATATTGCGACAATATTGTAGGGTTGACTGTTGGTGCTTTCACAAAGTATGAACACAATGAGGTTTTGATTTATTTACACATATTAAAAAACATAAACAAAACAATATTAATAATAACAAAAATATGCAAGGGAGACCGACGAGGCTTATCATGGGGTCTACACCCAGGGATAAATTGGAGTAAATTAAAAATACAATTCCAATTACTGAATGATTTTGACTCTAAATATTTAGATTCAGAACCTCAAGTCCCTTTTTTTTATAGAACAGGTCTCACACAGATAGATAATAAGAAAAGAAGTAATACAAGAAAAAAAGTGATACAGACAACAATAATAGACGGAAAAAAATAAAAAATGATATGCACAGGAAAAAAAATTGACAAATATCACAATATGACATAATAATAATATACTGCCCAGGCCTACATTAATATGAGGTCTACACACCTGACTCAGTGTTTTACATAAACATCTCTTGGACTCTCTTTTGCACATTGCAAATATTCTTTAAATTTCTATAGTGAATATTTGCAATATTTTTGCACATTCCTGCTTAAACCTGTAAAATCTCTTTATTTAAATAATAAGTCAAATGGAACATATTTTTTCTGTTGCTTTTATTATATTTTTGTTTTTCACATACTATTGTCAATTTATCTTTTCTGTTTATGCTTCTTTGTGCTACTTTCCTCTTCATTTGTACGTTCTTGTACTGTTTGTTGTTATGCACCAGTATACTGTACCACAGTAAATTCCTTGTATGTGAAAACCTACTTTGCAATAAAACTGATTGTGATTCTGATTTATAAAGTTAGCTAATAATAATGATGCTAACTTTATTTTTTTGAAGCTTTCAGGACTGCTAAAGAACAAATTAAAGAAGCAGGAGAATAATCAAATACAAAATCAGCAAACCAATAAAAATAACAAAAAATCAGTAAATAGAAAATAATGCATTAAACTACTAATTAAAGAAAAGATACAACAGGTGACATAAAATGGTTTAGAAAAAGCCAAACAGTGAGAAAAGTGAATCTTGAGGGGGGCTAACATTAACCACCAGAAGCTACTGGTCGTACCAGAGCCAATCTGGTTTTAGCAGCATGTACTGAACTGATCAAGGGTGTGTTTTATTGCTTATGAATTCACCTTTTCACTTGTAAGAGGAAGTTGCATTTATTTCCTCTTTCCAAAGATGCACTTAACTCTGCAACCGTTTTATGTTCCAGTGTCAGCCTGTCCTATTTTTCTGGAGCTTTTATGTACCTGCAGAAAATGCTACGGTGACTTTCATGCCCTCTGTCTCTTTGTACCAGGTCCCCAGCGGGACGTGAGAGCAGGAAAAGATTTCATCTTAAATATGTTTGTCAGCCTCAATCCAAACGAGAAAAAAATCATCTACTCCCACTTCACCTGCGCCACAGACACAGACAACATTCGATTTGTCTTCCGCGCGGTGAAGGACCACATCTTGCAGGGCAACCTGGAGGACTACAACTTGGTTTAAAGCGGCGTTGCTGCCGCTGTAATTCAATCGGCTTTGTACAGCTGGCAGTCAGGAGAGCTCTGCAGTGATTCAGTTTGCCTCACACTGCTGCTGAACACTATAATCCACAACGGGACATTGAGAAGCTACAGAGCTTGTCGCCAAATGACTGTACTACTGATGTATTTCAAATTTTCCTGTTAGGCTCTTTGGAAATGGATGTCTCCAGCTATAATGAAGTGTGTCCTGACAATTAAAGTGCTGCTTTAGTGAGGAGTCTATTATAGAATGCACTCTGAAATTTATGGAGCTCTTTGTGAACGTTTTCGAGCAGTAACAGTATAAATGCACATGGATGGATTGGGGGGGTGGGGGGGGAGTATTTTCTGTGGCCTCAAAAGCCTCTGAGGACTTGTGATGTACTAGGTCTCTCCTTCAGGGAATCTGTGGAAGTGAATGTAGACTAACTGCAATGCAGCACCTCACATCACTAACCCAAGTCGGTCATAGTTTATTTTTTTAAGTTAAAAAAAAAAAAATAATTTGAAAAACTCTACTTAGTTTGTGTCATGACTTAATGGGAAACGAGTCATAATTAACACTAATGACACATTTGCTTTTTGATATTGATTTGCACACTGTGCATCTTGTAACATTTCCTATCTGGGCTGATATTCTTTTGGTGTGTTTGTTAATTGGGTATTATCATTTCCACAACCTCATTTCAAGTTTGTACACTTTGCATTTGCCTGTGATGGCATTATTCAGCCTTAAACCACTTTTAATGAGCACAGCATTAATATATTGTTATGTAATTTAACACACATTTCAAAGGGAATCCTACTATCGCCCTGCTAGATTTTGCTACATTAGCATTCCTTGTTTTTTTTTTTTTTGTTTTTTCTAAGTCTTTATTTTGTCAAAGCTGTAGAAACAAGTGTTCAGGGATTGTTTGATTGGATTAAAGGGTAACTTCTGCATTTTTCAACCTGGACCCCCCGTTTTCTCATGTTTTTGTGACTAACACAGCAGCCGTTTTCCTCTAATGGGATGCTCAAATGTTGCTTCAGGTTGCAAGTTGTATAAACGTATAAAATCTGACAAATCATAATCATTTCAACACTTGATAATTAATCAGCAACTGAAAAGACAATCAATAGTGAAGATCTGGAGGGACGTTCAGCCATATTTCAAGCTAAAACAGCATATTTGATACACGTTACACAATATGATATAAAAAGATGTGAATTAATTTTTAAATGTCAACGCACATCTTGGACACATTTATTTAAGCCTGAAAGTAAAACACACTCGATGTAATCAAGCTCGCAGTGTAAGCTAACGTTAACTGTCTTGCTGTCTCCTCAGTTGACGTCAGAAATGTTCTGGCTAAGTCAGTAATTTTATGCTCAAAGGAACACAGATTTCTGTGTAGTGTTCAAGCAGATAACATCAAACACAAGGAAATATGTCATATCAGACTCATTTTGTTCTAAGCCAACATACTAGCAACCCCGTTTTAGCTGTTTAGCTTACATACTTGCACAAGGGACAGCAAGACAGTTGATTGCACATCGCAAGCTTGATCAGTGTGTTTTACCTCCAGGCCTAAAGAAATGTCCATTGATATTTCAGAAGTAATCTATGCTTTTCTTGTCATATGGTGTAACACTATCAAATGGTAATGTTAGCTAGGAACTTGTTCATGCTCTCATTAGCTCTGGTAGCTAACAGGTTATCAAATATGTTTCTTTTAGCTTGAAATATGACTCAATGTCCTTGTGGATTTTTACTTCCCATTCCCATTTGTGTGAATATGGTGAATGGGGGCAACAAATATTTGAAACTGGTCCAGTATTGAGCGAGACCACTTCAGGTGTTAGCTGTGAAACAGGCTGCAATGTAACCCTTATGGGTAACTGAATGTACTGAAACTACAACTAAAAGTGCTTGTTTTGCCACTGACGAACTCCAATTGTTATTCTAAGTGTCTGATAAGATTATGAAAAGGATCCCTACAGAAAGAGACCTTGTGCAAAGAGTAAGATATGTTTGTTTAGCCAGAAGCGGCTGTTTTATTGCTCTTGACAAGCTAACCAAACTCCCTTTGTAAAACTGTAATTTTACCACCACCATCTTCATTCAAACTTGACAGAAACTAATTAAAACTCAAGAAAAACATCTTGGTTAATCTTCCCACTGTTCCAACAATCACCAACTCTGGTTTGGTTCAGTTAAACCCTTTAGTGATCCAGGCAGATCTGAAAATATTCTGGCTGTAGACGCTGTTTCTCCCCATTGCTTGCCTGTTGTCCAGCCTTCCTCTTGTTCCTGTCCAGATAGTCTTCACTCATAAAGGGTGGTGATGGCTGGATGTTTTGGGTGAGTTTTATTTGGTTTCTGTTGAGTTTGCATGTTAAAATCTGTCAGATCAGCCTCATCAAGGGAAATAGGGTCCAGGTTGAAAAATCCTGAAGTTACTCTTTAAGTAGTTTTCTTGCCTAAAAATCATTTGCTAAAATGCCATAAGAACTTGCCTTATTTATCTTAATGCATATTGTAAATATAACGTGGTACAGTCAGTATTTTTCACCTTTACTTGCATCAAGGTCAGTGTTGAGAGGCTAACCGCTGAAGAGAGAAGTGTTCTATTAAATAATCTCAGAGGCGTTAAAGTAGTGCCTTCTTCTTCATCTTAATTCTATGCTGTTCAAGGATATCAAATGCATGAATAAAAAGCTAATGAGAGCGTATCAACGGCACTAATGTTTACACGACCCTTTTCTTCTTGTTAAAAATAATTACAGCCTAATTTGAACGGTTTAATTTATGGTTCACTGTCACTGCGATGTCTTAATGCGGTCTGTGTTTTTAATGTGATTGGATAAATAAACAGACCTTTTTTTGCTGTTCATTTGCTGCTCAGTTTTCCCGTTCTTAGTCTGTGTTTACAAGTCAGCTTCGGCGCAGTGTTTGTCGTCCTTGGCTGCTCCGTCGGCTCATCTGGAGCAGCGTTGGTCCTGAAATCCTCCTCTGTGAGACATCCATCTGGCTGCAGCCTGCAGCAGCACTTCTGTTAGAAGTCCATATATCCAGTCTTGTATACTACACAGGGATACATAGTGTGGCAAGGAGCCTTTATTTCTAGAGGAGAACAGACGCTGAAAGTAATGTAGCAGCAGTATATGTTCTAGTGATGTGTGGAGGATTTTCTGGTCCCTTCCATCCACACACCCAAGTCTTCCCTGAATATATGTACCCCTCTACATACTAGCCAATCACATTATACATTACACATTAAGGCTGCAACTAACAATTATTGCTTTGTGTAAATAGCTTGTGCAAACAGTTCATATCATTGGGGTTATCTCAGATAGAGTGCTGCAGAACGAGTCCTAAGACACGGAAATGAGTTAGCATTTTTGCACTCAGGGTTTGCAAATATTTGCCTCACTGTAGAGCTAAATGATGACCTGCCCTACTCTGATTTTGACTGGCTGGTACTCGTTACACTTGTTGGTTTGAATCATTTAGGTTGGGTAGGTTTAAGCATGAGGAGGAGTGGTATTGGGTAGGGTTAGGGTAAGAATATCAAGGCAAGCCAAGCAAGGACAGAGTATGGTGCCTCAGCCATCCTGGGAAAAAAATATCAATCCCCTAAACCTACATTTTTCCTAATGGCCAGCAGGGGGCGACTCCACTGAAGCCTGATAGTATGTAAGCTTATGACAACATGACTGTACTTTTCACTTGATTTATGGCCTCAGTAAATTGTTTCCTAATGGGTTTATGGTCTCAATACTTGATTTAAACTCTTCCTCTACTGAGCATGATGGTCTTTTTGTAAATTACGGTCCCATTTAGATTAAAATAGGCGATAAAGAAGGGTATCTTATTCTCTGAGTCGGGTTTGTCCTGTGCAACATACAGGGCTCACAAAACTTAGGGAAATCTGTCAAACAGTGGTGACCAAATCAAGATCTGTCACTACATTTCCTATTTCTCTTCTAAAATGTTATTAGAATCATGTTTTAGAGTACTGTTTAGCAGTAATACGAGAAAGACATTGATCATTTTGTGTTTGGTTTCCAAAGAACCTCCTGAAACTCTGATCAAGCTGTGAAACTATGCAGTGTTGATCAAATATTGATCAAGATTCTGTTATTGCATCACTTGTTTCTCACTTAAAATCTTTTCAAAAACATATTTTAGTGTACTGTTCTGTTGTAATAAGAGAAACTAGGTGGGCTGCCATTTTTTCCTGCTGAATGGACGAGCCTAAATCAAGCACTGCTCAAGTCGCAGTACATCAGCCACCAGCTCCACCCTCGTCAGTACTGCGCATGTTGTGGTTGCAAAAACCAACCATGGCGACCCCCTATAATGCCAAACTGGAGACTTCAAAATGAGTGATGTGACGGTTGGTTCACATTTGCTCAAAGTTGACAGGGTTTTGAACAGGTTCTTGGGTTTGATGCATCAATAAATACTCCACTCTTTGAATTTTTAAGTTTTTACGTGACTTTTGACAGACAGTTACAACTGAGTGATTAAATGAGACTAAAGGGGTTGTTTGGGACATTAAACATCATCACGGCAAACACCAGTCATTGTTCATTAGTGAAGATCATCTTGCTGAGCAAAACCTAATGTAATGAACTTTTGTTTCAGAGCTTATTTCCTGCACTAACCCAAACTCCAGTGGGGTAACTCCCATTGGATTCTTGTCAAGGGAACCAGAGCGATGCTAACTTCCAGGTTGGAACCTAAAAAAACAACAGAAGAAAATCATAAAAAGGCTCCATACTGCTCGTCAGGTGTAGTCCAAGTTTCCTAAAGCCCCAACATGCCAACTTGATTAAAAAATGTTATTTACACCATGTTTTTAGCCTGAATCTTCACTGTAGAGCCTGTCTGAACTGGGTGTGTGTGTGTGTGTGGTGTGACGGTGTGCAAACAGCATGTCGGACGTCAGGAGACGTGGATTATGCCAGACGAGCAGTATGGAGGCATTTTATTCTTTCTAGTTGTTTTTTTGTTTGAAAACTGGTCACCATTCACTTACATTGTTTGGGAGATTCTGCAGCGCTGTTTTCCTGTAAAACCTCCAGCAGTGTTTTGCGGACTAATAAAATAAAGCCGACCCTCAATCGGCATTAGGGTGAGTAGATAATGACTGAATTTTCATTTTTTGGGTGAACTATCCCTTTAATACCTGCCATCGGGTCGGCTTCTCCTTGAAACTTGATGAAAAGACCCATGTTTTCATTTTCCCAAACAAAACGAGTCCCAGCCAGTTAAAAAGAAGCAAAGAAGCAGTGAGACAATTTTATTTAGATAAGTTATATTTTGTGTTGTAAATATCGCCACTTTTGTCCACAGGGGCCTCCAAAATCAACAGTATACAGAAGTTCCTTGTGGTAGCTTTATGTTAAAGTCGCACAAAATAAAAATACCATATTTGTGTAAAAGTTCTTTATTCAAAATTCAAACAAGTCAGTACTACAAGTGTGAAAGGTAGGAATATTCAATATGCAGTAGCCCTTTAAGATTGCCATACTGAATTTTCATTTTTGGGTGAACTATCCCTTTAAGGTTTGAGTATGATTGACCTGCCTGATGGGAAATGTAGGTTTAAAGCGATATTCCACTTTACATGATAACCCACTCAGTATGTACTCACCATTATGCCGATGTGAGGATGGGTGAAGATCTTCAGTTCACAAAACAATCCTGGAGTTTTAGCAGAAAACAGGGTTGCAGCTAAATCCAGTACAATGGCAGTGAATGGAGACCACGGATAAAACGTTTAAAAAAGAGCACAAAACAAACACAAAACGTCTCCATCCTGCTCGTGTGGTGTAATCCAAGTGTCCGCGAGCCGCGACATTAAAATTTAACCGCAAAAGACGCCATTTACACCATGTTTTTAGCCGAAATGTCAACTGTAGCATGTAGCCGGTAGGATGTAAACATGGCGTCGATATCGCGAGACTTCGTATATCTCTTAATGGACGCACGTGTGAAAATATCGCAAGATCGATCACATCGGCATAGGGGTGAGTACATACTGAGTGGGTTATCATGTAAAGTGGAATATCCTTTTAAGTATTTTTAGATCCTTACCCATAATGGGGACTAAAAGTCGGGATATTTTGGCTTCTGCTACTTGAATTATAGTTTAATCTGTTGTTTAAGCGCAGTAAAAACATCGTCATCATCATCATTATTTATGAAAACATCTGCAGTAAGATGCTGCAGATGTTTTATCAGTCTATTGTGGCAAGTGTTTTATTTTATGCTGCAGTCTGATGGGGAGGAAGTTTGGGAAAAAAGCAAGCAAGGAGGCTGGACAAGCTTGTGAAAAAGGCTGGCTCTGTGATCGGAGTAAGGATGGACTCTCTGGAGGAAGTTGTGGAGAGAGACACAAGAGGACGGTGGAGGCCATCCTAAACAACATGGATCATCCACTGCATAACGCCTTGATGGACCAAAGAAATAATGGTGGTGGAAGGCTTCTCTCTCTTCGTTGTAGGACAGAGAGATACAGAAGATCTTTCATACCAACTGCCATCAGACTCTATAATTCTTATACAAATAGATGAGACTACAGACAAATGAATTTCCCCTTGGGGATCAATAAAGTATTGCGTATCGTATCGTATCGTATCGTATGTATGTATTGTATCGTATCGTATCGTATCGTAAGAAATTACTGGAGTGCCACTTTACTTTTACTTGTATGTAAGTCAGGACATTTTGACACCTCAGTTTGATGAGATGCCTTCATGCAGGCTGGTCTTTCCTTAAAATACCTGTTGCAGATTAAACACATATAAACTGAAGCTGTGTTAGTACATTTTGCACCTGCCTGTCCTCCATTATGTCTTCCCTCCTCTACTCCACCTCTTTGTGGGGGGATAAAAAAAAAAAAAAAAAAAAAGAGTCTCAAATTCAGCAGCCCATGGGAGTTTGGAGCTGTAAGCAGATCCACAGAGTCACAGTGGCTCTCAGTGAGAGACTGCCCGCCTCCTCTGCACAGCAGGAATGTGGAATGCACCTGAACTGGATCCCTGCATGAGGAAGAATGACTGCTCAAAGTCGCCAACCCACCTGTTCCGGGACACAAGTTTCCCTGGCAGCTCCCGAGAGAAAAATCATTACCCATTCATTTCACTAATCCCCCCCTTGTCCTGCCGTGGCGTGGTTTAAACCCAAAGCAGCTCCGGTGCGACAATGGACGAGTGCTGCATGCCTGCTCAGGACGCCGAGAGACTCCGGATACACAGAGAAATAGAGAGACAACTTCGCCGAGACAAACGAGAGTCTCACCGGGAGCTGAAGCTGCTGCTTTTAGGTGAGTGTGAGTTATTAACTTCCACATGATCGCCCACTGAGACTCAAAGTTAATGGTTTAAAATAATTAACAAGCACATGCTCACATTCTAAAGGCACTAAAACTCATAAATGGACATTATACAACACTAAAATTTGGATATTACTTTATAAATCCAGCCTACAAAGTGATAAAAGCCAATAGGTTGCCATATAGACTATAGTTAATGGTTACAGCCCAGGTGAGCAGCTATAATTGCTTTCTGCTATAAGGTGTAACTAGATCAACAAAATGTTCCTGTAAAGTAGACGTTGCATTATCCAGTAGTCACTGATGATGTTAGAGGTTGTCTGTTATTTAAAGTTTTAAAAATATCAAAGATTTTTTCCTAATTTATAGTACACAGGAGGGATTAGGGCTATATTTGGTTAAAAAAAAAGTCACATTGCGATTATTTTGATTGAATATTGCGATTGCGATATGTGGTACGATTAATGGAAATGATCATTTTCCAATATTATCAGTATTAAAATCTTAAAATGTTATATTTATTGAGGTCTGAACCAAACAAACGTGTTTTCTTTCACCTGGAGAACAAGGTTTTTAGGTCAAGTCATCTCTGCAGCGCTACAGTACTTCATTATAAAGCTGCTTTCTCACATTTTTCCTTTTACAAAAAGTTGCGGTTTGGTTCTGGCCCTGCGATTTGGACATCGCGCTTGCCCATGTTGCGATTTCATTGCAGTTGTGATTAATTGTGCAGCCCTGCGAGAGATGCGATGATACCAAAAACTCAAGGTATGATAACACCACGATGCGATGTTTATCATGTGATTCTGATGTCTCCAGCATGTTTTGTTGGTAGAAAATTTGGTTTCCCTTTTATCTTAAAAGTGCTTTTGCTTTCTGTCTTTAATGGAAATACAATGAAAGCAGCCAGTCATGACTTGAGCATGTGCAAAAAGATGCCATTAATTGCCTAAATAAATAAAAATAAACAAAAACAAACAATGCAGCAATGAGTGGCTCACAGTCCAGTTTGGTACTGAGACATTTTTTGTCATTGAAAAATTCAATATATTGTTTCAAACCTATGATATGACTCACGTTTGCTCAACAAAACTTTTCCTGTGAAGAGAGAACTTGATGATTAATCCAGTCGTTACTTTGATTAGTCGAGATGCAATATAAAAGTTTAATTTTGACAGAGCCTGCATGACTTGTATTTGATTTTAAAGGCTGTTTTTGCCATTCAAGGTTTAAAAAATGAACGATTTAGGGGGTGCAACGAATACCAAAAACTCAAGGTACAATGATTCCACAATAAAAAGTCCACAATATCTTATTCATTGTGTTTTATAAAATAAAATAAAAACAATAAAATATAATAAAATAACCATGTAATGTCACGGCACACATGTTGTCGCAGTCGGTACAGCATTGAGACATTTTTTTTTAATTATTGATTAAAAATCAATAATTTATTCAATATATTGTTACAGATATACATCCCTTTGATAACAGCTGCAGGTGGTTTGTGAAAAAGCCTGCATGACTTACACGTGAGCTAAATGCTAACTTCAGCATGCTAACGTGCTCACAGCGACGATGCTAACGTGGTCATGTTTAAACAGCTCAAATCTTTATCACAATGACCATCTTAGTTTAAAGGCGCTGCAGGTGATTCAGGAGAAAGATTGTTTTGGTGCTTACTGACCTGGAAAAGAGACTTAACAAAAAAAAAAAAACAATCTTTCATCAGAATCACTTAAAGAAAAATATGTCTCTCGTGAAAATTTATAAACATCATTGTAACTTGGGTCATTAATAGCCATAATATTCACCAACTCTCTTTTAATTTTCACTTTTTAATTATTATATCTATTATAGTGTTAGAGCCAGGGATAAGAAAAGAAATGAGAGGAGGAAGAGAATAAAGTGAAACTTTCTGTATTAATGCCAGGAACAATAACAAAATAAATCAGAAGGGGAAGACTTTTTAAATTTTGCATTTTCAGAATGAAGTCAAAATGTTGAGAATTAAGTTCAGGTTTTGACTTTATTCTCAACATAGTTTTGAAATGAAAAGCAAAATTAAAAATAAAAACTTCGCCTTTCTTTTTTTTTTCTCCCTAATGTGGCCCTAATACTCTGTTGAATTAATCTCTGCTGTCTAAAACCGTGCTCACTGTCCGGTTCTGTCTGACTGCTGTTATTACAGACATGTCTGACCTGACCGCAGCTCCCTTTAGTTGTCCATTGACTTACCTTTTTTTTTTTGGCGAGCGATTATGCCCATGACAGTCAAGGGGCCCTAGAAAAAGGCAGCTAAAACAATATTCCATTTGTTTTCTTTTTTAAAAACTGCCGCTCTCTCATAGGAGGAAAAAACAGACCCTACTGTTTAGTTAGGCTCAGTGTCAGTGGGATTTTGAATGATGGTGTCTCACTTTTTGGAACAAAACCTGGAAGTTTTGGTTTCACATCACCTCTTTAGTTGCATTAAACACAAAGTACAGGTGAGGCTTTCAGTCTGGGCCAAAGTGATGGAATGACCAACAGAGAGACATCCCATGAGCCACGTGCAAAATATGACCAAAAAGTCTCAGTGTCTGTGTGGAGGAAGGTGTTGGTAATGTGCAGGCTGCAGTTACAACTGCAGTTAATGCTCAGGGCCAAGTCATGAGTTAACACTTTGATTTAAAGCGGGTGGGAAAAATGGTGCATGCTGGTTAAACGTCCTTTGAGATTTGCCGCAGCGATCTTACTGCCTGCATAATAACGAGACTGAAAGCAGCCTTTCTAATAATTTAAGTTAATCATTAAAGAAATAACTCATACATGAATACAACACACAATGAAGAAATCACCTGAAAGCTTGCGCTGCTCCACATCATTTAAAAGGTAATATAGCCTCCAGGGATGGTAAAGGTGTGGGTATAGGTCTTTAGGTTTGGATAAGGAAATTATATGTTCAGATGGGTGGTAGGGGGATGATTTATGCGTACATGTGGTTTCTGATGAACTCAGAACCCATCTGGGCATCTGTAATGGGCGAACTTTGGAAGAAAGTAGTTTTGAATGAAAACAATGTTGTAATTTAAGTTTGATATTTTATTTCTGCCAGACATAAACCTGCAAAATAATGCTTGGTTAGGTCTAGGAAAAGATCATGGTTTGGGTAAAAATAACCTTTGTTAAGTAAATTAACGTTATGTTATGTAAGTTTAGTTTGAAAGTCCTGTTTGTTTTGACCCATCTATCCACTCCACCTCCTCCATTTGTGGACTTTCTCGCTCTTTACACTTTGTCACCTGACTTTGACAAGCAATCAAAATGTAACGCTAGAGAGGCGCGTCCACATATGATGGTAGAGGCTCTGCTCTGCTTAATACCAACTGCTGACTCTCTCACTCCTTTTAACTTCAAGTGTTTAACAACTGCTAGGCTAAAAACAAGGATTATCTAGTCAGTTGTAGGCCATATTTTGGCCTTTGTGGCTCAAAATCTTACATCCATAGAAAAGTTTGGTCTCATCTTACACAGGAGCATCTACAGATTATTCCAGTGTTACGATGTACCAAAGTTTGGCTTGAAACAAGATGAATAATTCTCTGTTTTTGTTATTTTCTCTGCCTTCTAGACTGTAAGGTTGCCACTATGCACCTGCACGGTCGCCATATCGGAGAGGTCGAGATCTGCTGCTGTAAACTGAGAGATGTAGACTTCACTATAAAGTTGACTTCAACTCTCTTAATTCTGAGCTGATTTTCATGGAATCTGGTTTCTGTTTTTTCACAGTCGTGAGAAATTGAACATGATAGTAGTTACTTGTTGGAATTAAATTCAGTTACTGTGGGCGATCTAATCAACTCTGTGCCAAAACATTAACCTTCTGAACTTCCACTGGGATGTTCAGGCTCCAGCCTTTGAATATGCAACATCGAGAACAAATTATTCAGAATTTCAGCTTTCGTGAGTTTCTAACTTTCTAAATAAATAACAAAATGTACTAATATTTAAATTTAGAAGTTTGGACTCATAATTAAGTTTATGCAGTTAGGCAAACCCAGGACGCATGGGTTACAATTACACCATTCTACCTGTATTAAAGAAAACTGAGACTATACAAAAACGTTTAGTTATGAAAAGCTTTTCATACATCTATTATTAAAAACCCATCCTATTGCAATTTATTTGACAGATTTTACGATTGCAATATGATTTAGTGGAAATTATCATTTTTTTGCATCACTTCTTTCATTTTAACTGAAAAAAAAACGAAGTTATTAAGTTAATTAAACTATTAAAATCATGATTATGTGACATTTTTGGGGTCTATACCAAACAGACATGTTTTCTTACATCTGGAGAACAAGAGGAGGGGGCATCTCTGCAGATGACAGTATTTCATTATAATGCTGTTCTGTCACACAAAATTGATCCTTGTGCAATTTGGATATTGCACTTACTACGATTTTGTTAACATTTTGATTAGTTGTGCAGCCTTAATCTATATTATAAAAAATGTTCTTTACAAAAATCTTTCTATACAAAAAACCTTATTCCAAACTTTGGAAATCTCTGCTGGCTTCAGCCGACAGTTGTGACATTGCAGTAGGTGCTTCACCATCTGTTGCCTGCTGGAGATCTGCGTGCAGTCTTCTAGTTGTGAAGATTTGTTGAGTGTATTTTTTTTGCCTCCCTGATGTCCAGTTCATCAGGTTGAGCCGACAAACTCAGCAATTGCAGAAAGTATCTAGATCGATAGATATCGAGGCTTTGGTATGTGTTGTTTTTAAACTAGCTACAGGTTTCCTTTTGCATTCTTCACATAGTTGGTGAAACCTTGATGGGGGAACACTTGATAACCTTCACAGGTAGTTTCCTCATTCACATCAAACTAGGCGGCTGCATGTTTTCATGAGTCTAGACATGTTTATTGAGGCTTTAAGTGCTGGTGCCTCGCGACATTTTTTCTCACATTTTCCAATAATAATGCTTAATTGTAAAAGCCATGTTAGGTCAATACATTACATTATGTCTGTTCTCTTCAGTTTTGTTGCTTTTGTTTGAATTGCCTGCAACAAATAAATGACAGGTAAGTTAAAAGTGCAGAGTGCAGAATATAAAAAGAGAATAAACGTGTCACACAGTGCAGAGCAGCATTTTGACAAGTATGATGATGCGTAAACACCAGTCAAAAGAAAAATATTAAAACTCAGGATAATTCAGATGATGCCTGTGAACTCTGAAAGCAGCTCACTTATAACAGCTCGACTGCTGGTTATTTTGGAAACAATACATCACACGTGAACTTCAAGTTGAGTTGAGGCTGTTTGGAGGTTGTAATATCCTCCTGTAAAGGTCAGTCTAATGGTTAACATTTTTAGCCATTTTAGCTGACATTCTTATCAAGAGTAATTTACAACCAGAGGGCAGGAAGCCGTTCACTGTTTCACTCAAGGGCACATTGTTGTGTGGATAGACACATAAACCTGCATAAATCAAACACAAACCTTCAGGCTCCCTCAACAAAGTAAAGTACTTGACTTAAATACATCTTTTTTTAAATTAATTTATATTATTTATACTATCTTTTCTTATTTTCTTTTTCATTTTGGTGCACTATTGTTAATTGTTTAATTTATTTGCCTGTTTATATGCCATTCATGTAAGTGCAAATACATAGAAATAACCATAAGTATATGAGCATCTATAATTTTATACCTGCATACATACACAGTGGGAAAATAGTTAAAATAACCTGTGAAACTTTTAACTTCTTATATATTAGTGGTGTCACAATTCTCCAAGTCCATGATTCGATCTGACTCTCAGTTTTCAGGTCACAATTAAATGTTCAATTTAAGGAAGTCTACTGTATATTGTATACAGCTGCAACAATTAAATGATTATTAAATTAATTGTCAACTATTTTTATAATTGATTAATCTCTTTCTTTTCTCCTTTATGACAGTAAACTGAATATGTTTGGGTTGTGGACAAAGCAAGACATTTGAGACTGTCCCGTTGGGCTTTGGGAGAAACTGATCGACATTTTTTGCCGTTTTCTGTCATTTTATATGCAAACAACTATTAATTGATTTATCAGGAAAATAATCGATAGACTAATCGGCTATGAAAATATGGTACATAATGAAAGAGATTCTCAGTGAATTAATGCTGTAAATTGTGCAATTAAACATTTAACCTCGCATCATCAGCTCTGGTGCCAAAGGCTGGACTAAACGGATTCAAAATGCAGGCTATACCACACTGCCACAGGAAAAAAGACATATATTAATAGATTGATTTTGGGATTCCTGTATTCTTTCACTCTGAAAGGTTGTGTAGACCAGTCTGGAGAAAGACGGTTGATTGTTGAGTCTCATTCCCAGGTCGTCAGTGCTGATGCTTTGGTTTGGTGCCACAGACCAAACCAATAAAACGATGAGGCTCAACAATCAACTAACTTTCTCCAGAATCACTCACCTCATCTAGGGATGCATCTTTTTTTGTCGTTTTGTTGCTGAAACCCTGTTTAGCCACGACTGATCGATGCCCAGATGATTTTCTTTGCCCCATTTCTGGCATTGCTTTGATCTTTTTCATCCTTCAGTCTCATTCATCTCATTTGCCCCCTGTAGGGACCGGTGAAAGTGGGAAGAGCACGTTCATCAAACAGATGAGGATCATCCACGGCAGCGGATACAGTGAAGCCGACAGGAAGGGTTTCACTCGGCTGGTGTTTCAGAACATCGTCACAGCCATCCAGGCGCTGATCCAAGCCATGAAGGCTCTACAGATCGACTACATCGACGACAAGAACATTGTGAGAAACTGTACATACTTTTAATAAAAGACAATACTGACGTCTCGTGCAGCAGATCAGTGTGTCACTTCCAGATGAACAAGAATATCTTGCTTCCATATCGAGACGTATTTGCAAGTGACGCAGGATGGGTGTGCCATTAACATTGGGAGGAATGTGAATGTATAAAACTGGGTGTGTTATAACAAACATGGAGAACATACCACGTTGTTAGCCAGCTAACTAATGACTCTTAGCTCTGTTTCGATAAAATGGTGGCTACAGTGGTGCTTTGCATAATTATTCTCACTAATGGTAAAACTACAAGTTTTGTGCCATACAGCATCATTTTTTAAAATTAATTACCGCCATTTTGCAACACCTTAATCCAGAAGAGATGTAGTTTATGATATTGTTCTGATATTAAGCTATCAATCTAGCTTACTATGATGTACTTAAGTGCCGAATGGCTCGTACCAGACAGAAAGCTAGTGTGCACATTAACCATGACAACAGAACTCTGTTTTTGATTGCTGATCAGCCACTTGCCTTTATTATGACTTTATGTAAAAACTAGTTATGTTACAGCCTGTCACACCAGATGGTTTGTCACACAGTTTTCCTTAGAAACTGTTTGGAAAAGGGCAGGCACTTTCAAAAACACTTGGCAAATGATTGGATCGGTCTAACAAGTCTAACACAGACTAACTTCAACCAATCAGATCAACAAACCATATGTAGTGGGAGAGTTACCTTGCGAGGCAGCTGGATGGCAGAACTTACACATAGCTGGTGCAACCCGCTGCAGAGTTTTTGTTGGTGTCCACAAAATCCACACAGTTCTAGATGGAGTTCTGCTGCAAGTCCGCATCCTCCTAATGGTCTATTAATGGGTCAGTCAAAGATTGAAAGTTTGTGTTTAGAAAAATCCCCTGCGGATGTTTTGTGTGTTTCAGAGCCATGCAGCGAAGCTGTGCCAAGTGGAGGCAAACCAGGTGTCCACTTTGGAGGCTTGGCAGGCGGACGCCATTAAGCGAGTGTGGAATGACCTCGGTATTCAGAGGTGCTACGACCGCAGGAGGGAATTCCAGTTATCCGACTCTGCCAAATAGTAAGACTTTATTTATTTCCTGTCTTGCAGAGAACAAGAGCTTCTACAGTGTGGAAAGAATAATACTCATAAAACTTGTGCACGTGCACGTAACAAGTGCAGCTTTCTGCATGACTTTCCTTTTTATCTGGTCGGGTTTGTGTCAGGATGTTGAACTGGATGCACTGTTGTTCATGTTTCAGTTACCTGAACGACTTGGACAGAATCGCAGCTGTGTCATACATCCCCACCCTGCAGGACATCTTGAGGGTCAGGGTCCCCACCACCGGCATCATAGAGTACCCCTTTGACCTTCAAAGAGTTATCTTCAGGTAGGCTATTGTGCTTTTATTACTTGTAAAAAACATTCCTGTTCTCTATGCACCAGGCACGGATTGTTGATTGTTTTGTGCAAGCAGCTCAAACCAGACCGATGCCTGGCAATGTTTGGAGTGAAAGCAGCTATGATAGAGCTGTCAAACAACCATTATAATATGATATGTTTTGTTGTAAAGTTTGACGGTTCGAAAACAGCCCATTTAACCTTGCTGAAAGATGTAATAAAGCGCTTACAGTGAGAATAAAAATACATTTTCACTGAGCGGAAAGGAGAATATGTTCTATTTGATGTGGTAACCTTTTATACATTGTTTAGATAAGATAAACCCATGAGTCATAATTGAGAACAGTGTTATTTGAGATATTTGTGGCATCTCTTTTTGTTTTTGTTTGTTTTGGGGTAATCTCTAGGTCTCTGATGATGTTTTGAGACTTAACCAAGGTAATTTGGGGATTTGTTGAAACTATTTGGTGCTATAACAAATTCAGAGAGTGCATATGTTAAGAAATAGTTTGGAATTTTGAAAAATATGCTCCTTTGTTTTCTTGCCAAGGCTTAGATGAGAAGATTGATGCCACTCTCATGTCTGTACGATAAATAATAAGCTAGTATCAGCCTGGAATTTGCTTTAGCTTAGCATGAAGATGGGAAAGAGCTAGCCTGACTCTGTCCAAAGTTTATCCAAATGTTAATTAGTAGGCTTTAGAGGTGCCAGTTTAACCTCTGGACAGATGTCACACTAGCTGTTTCCCCGTTTCCAGTGTTTATGCTAAGCTAAGTGCTACTTTCATATTTAGCATCTTCTCGTCTAAGAGGGCTAAAAACGATATTTCGCTTAAATCAGCGGTCTTGTGTCTGCAGGATGGTGGATGTGGGCGGTCAGCGTTCAGAGAGGAGGAAATGGATCCACTGTTTTGAGAATGTCACCTCCATCATCTTTCTGGCGGCCCTCAGCGAGTACGATCAAGTCCTTTTCGAGAGTAAGAATGATGTAAGGTCAAAAGCCTCTCAGTCTGCACTGCTTCAAAATTATGATTCTTGTGACATGGCTAAACTGTATTTGCTTTCAGTATTTGTTTATTCTTTATCCACCTTAACAAACTTATTTCCATACACTAATCTTTTGTCTGAAACTGTTCTCGCGTCCTTCTTCAGAATCGCCTGAGTGAGAGCCTCGCTCTGTTCAAGACCATCCTCTCATACCAGTGGTTCCAGGAGTCCTCCACCATCCTCTTCCTGAACAAAACAGACCTGCTACAGGAGAAAATCACACAGTCTCATTTGGCGACCTACTTCCCGCAATTTACAGGTAAAGCATGTGATCTCTTCCTGCCCTGCACGTGTTAAACCAGCATTCATAGCTGTTGATCCTTCCTAAGTCCCGCCCCCTTTTCACTTTGTGCAATAACAGTTGAGCAAGTTTAGTACCCAACGAAACCTCCTTCCTCCTTTTGTGTTTCCTGTGTGCTTATGTGTTGTTGTTTTTTTCAGTATGTTGAAGATTTTTTTTAATACTTCACTGAACAGACTTCACATGTCAAACAATTTTACAATAAAAACGCAAAGTGCAAAATAAAAACATTTTTAAAAAGTAAACCAGTAATAAAAAAAAAGGAAAAAAGAATGAATTTATGAAATTTACTGTTTCCATACACACTTTACATGCCACACAATCCATTACAGTCTTCATGGCTTTTTTATTGTTACAAGATTCAATTGTTTTTTGTATTCTGTTCACTTGGCTCGGCTAGTATAACCAACAGATGACATTTGCCTTTCCCTCAAATTGTTTTTCATAGTTAAGGAATCAAAAAATAACGTGTGTTTAAAATAAAGCAAAATCTCTGTACAAAATGTCATTACTGAGTTTGGAATCGTCTTTCCATATTTTACTGACAATGCCAAAAAACATGGGGACGGTTTCAGATTGATCTGTGCCAAAAGTACAATTTATATTTATATCAGACTTAAATTTTCCCACATCAGGAGCGAGTTCACGCTAAATGGATGTGACAATAACACATAGAAAATCAGATTTCTTAGTGTATTCATCAGTGCATAACAAGCAAGGTACACGTATCAAAATGGAAAACAACGTAAAAGATGTAACATGACAAAAAAGATGTAACAAGACTAAAAACAACGTAAAAGACAGAGCAAGATGAAAACGATGTAAAAAACATAACAAGATGAAAAAGAGGTAACAAGACAAAAAAAAGTTGTAAGAAAAGACGTGCCATGATGACAAACATTGTAAAAGACATAACAAAGAGAAGAATGACGTAAAAGACACAACAAGACAAAAAACACATAATGGACGTAATAAGACAAAAAACTCTAAAAACTATGTAAATTACATAACAGGACGAAAAAGATGTAAGAAGATGAAACGGACAAGAATGGAAGGCCCAACTGGAGTCTGTACTTTTTCATTTTTACTTGAGTAAAGGGGTTGAATCAGTACTTGTACCAGTCTTTTTATTTTTTTATTTTTTCACACAAGTATCTGTACTTCTACTCGAGTACAGAATGTGTGTATTTTCCCACCTCTGCCCATTTCTCCCAATCTCATCCCCCTGTTACCCAGGAATCCCATAAAGACATAAACCAGCAGCATTCAGACACAGAGGAATTAGATTATTATTCTAATTCAGTATCTAATGATATTCACAGAAATAGCCAAGAGCAAATACTATAGTTTACTGTAGAGTTAACTTTGGAGCCTTTGTCTTAAGGGATCTCTCTGATCAAAAATGTTATTGAAATGCTCAGATTCCCTCTGATTTTGACCACTTCCGCCTCCACAGGGCCTCAGTGTGATGCTGAAGCTGCGAAAAACTTCATCTTTCAAATGTACAAGAACCAGCACGGTGAGCGCCACAAAGCCCTTTACAAACACTTCACCTGCGCCACGGACACGGAGAACATCCGGGTCGTCTTCAAAGCCGTCAAAGACACACTCTTAGTCGAAAACCTTCATAACTTCAACCTCGAGTAAGGACGCTGCTGGAGGGTGATGCTCTCACGTTGAGGAAGGAGAAAACCTGCTCATACAGTCACATGTTGTAACACTTTCATGGACATTTTTATCTGTTAGGTGCAGTTGCAACTTGTTCATAAAACCTCAAAGAGAGACAGACAGCTGGTAATTCACATTTATCTCAGTAAAATACAGACAGTATGTCTTGCAGCGCAATTCACCATAAAAAAAGCATATTTTCTATTGCAACAGGAGGGAAATGGACAACTGTAATGCCAATTTATTACTGTACTGAAGTGTTGGAGATGGGTTCTTGTTATACCATTACTGTTGGACAGGTAAATGGTGTCAAACCGGTTTGACAAAATCTAATCCACTAAGAATGCAACAACACTGGGAGGAGCAAATAGAATAGCCTGCAGGGAACTACAGTGCCTTTAGTTAATATTCATCCTGATGTGTTTATTTGTTTAACAGCAACCATGTCGTCTATGAAAATTATTCTATCCTTCTATTTTTTCCACTAACTTTTACTACCTATAAAATATCAATATTAAAGCTGCATGTATGTGTTTGTAACAAAAATGTATTCTGTGCTGTTCCTTCACTGTCATTTGCTCAGTCAACTTAAAAGTTTATTGGAAACTTGTTCGCTTGCACACAAAACTTTTAATGTGTTGAGTTGGTTCAACTTAAAAATCCTAGTAACGTGAACTTAAGTTGAATTATTAGTTTTTTTTAAAAGTCTTATTTGAGTTTTGAGTTGAGTTAACGACAAACAAACAAAAGGGGGGTCTCAGGGGAGTTTTAACTCACACACAATGCATGCTGGGAAGTTCAAAGCACCAACCGTTTTGTAGTTTAGCCAACTACCAGAATAAACGCCAAATGCGCAATGTAGGTTAACGGGTGAGCCTCATAAGAGATTAATGTTTGTGACAAGTGAACATTTTTGTGAACTCTAAAATCACTAAAATTTTCCCAACCCCACCCCTTTTGGAGCATTGGTCAATTTTCTCCCTTCTTGTTTCCTGTACTTAGATATTTTATGTGCTAAGCTTGTCTGTGTTGAAACATAGGTGAGCCTAACACGTAGCATATCTAAGGAAAGAGGAGAACTGAACGAGGTTCCACCGGGTGACAAGCTTTCTCAACTGTTATTGCAGCACAGAGCAAAAAGAGCGGCACTTAGAAAGGGTCAGTTGGAGTTCACGGTTTTATTTTTCTTGTCACATGGAGTGCTTCAGGAACGATTCCCAAAATGCAGAAATAAGTTGGCACGTTAGCATCTCTGTTCCCTCATCCTGAAATTAACGTGTTTTTTTAAAATGGGTTTTTCATTACTTGCCTGAAATAAGGTCTCTGTGTGTTTCACATTGTTTTAATGACATAAAAAGTTGCAGTTGCTAACACGTGGCTAAATGAATCATTTATGGGGGTGATTTAGAGTCATTTGAATGTAGCGAGATTCATTTATAGCCTAATGTTAGCTTTTCACTTCTGGTGATTGGATTTACACTTCAAAAATCCTAAACTTTTTTTGTTTTTGTGATGTTGTGAAGATGATCTTGCTCAACAAAAATGTGCTAGTATCAAAAAATCTCACTGGATTTTTTGTGGAGGGAACCAGAGCAATGCTAACTTTGGGTCAGCCTGCAAAAATACATCCTCCTTGGAGAACTTTATTGCACAGAGCTTTATTTTGACGCTGAAAATATATATAACGATAAAACCCTGAGGTTTCTGTTGAGAATTGTATGATCTGTCTCCATCCTCTTCTATCATCCATGATATATGACTGCAGCTGCACGGCACTGATTAACCAGAGGCTGTTTTTGGGGCGTCTCTAGTCTGTGCTGGAGCTTCAGGCGTGGTCACACTGATTGGCATGCCGTGGCAACAACCTTTGTACTGAACAATGATCAACATCTTGGAAAGGTCTGACAGGCCGGTCTCTGTCTTCCTGTGTAACTGCTGGGACTGAACAGTGGTAAGTGAAAAGAGGCATTCAGCGAGGTTAGACCTGTGCAGAGAACAATGCCTGTTTCCACACGGAAGGAGAGACTGTCTAGGTATTGATTTTATCTGCTGTGTGGCTCTAGTTCGCTTGCTTAAGGGTTGAAAAGTTCAGTGCTAATGCAGGATATAAAAGGACACATTTGAATTTGCCTTATAGACAGTCAGTGGAATGGCAAGCATCAGATATTTGCTTTGGATCAGTCACTGTTTTTCTTACCAGCATGTGGTGAAGCGTGTGAATATTATCAGCACATGAAGCTGGCAATGTTCTGAACGTTATTGCTCTTTTTTTTACCCTGAGGGCTAATAAAATGTTGTAGCTGCACAGCCAGACTCACAAATCTGCTGTCAGGCATTAATGGCAGTCCCACACTCCTCGTGGGTACACTCTTAGAAATAAAGATCTTAACTAGAACCATAAAAGGTTCCTCAGTTTGTCCCCATTGGAAGGACCCTTTTTTGATTCATGGTAGAACCTTTTATAAAGGCTCCACTTGGAAACCTTTCAGAGAATTCTGCCTAGAATCAAACATAGGGGGTTACCTGTGAAAAGTTTCACAGAGAAGCCCCTGTGAGAGGTTCTGTAGAACCTGTTCTCTATAATGTACCCTCTCTGAGGGTTCTATCCCCCTTTCTATTCTCTCGGGAGTTTCTATCTAACCTTTCCGTCTTAAAAAGAACCCACCCAGGGGCTTGTACTGTGAATCTTTTAACAGTCCAAGGGTTTTATCTAGAACCCACCAAGGGGGTTCTACTGTGAACTTTTTTTTATTCCAAGGGATTTATCTAGAACACATCCAAGCAGTTCTACCAAGAATCTTTTTATATGCCAACGGTTCTATCTGGGACACACTCAGTGTTCTATTAAGAACCCTTTTATATTCCAAGGGATTCATCTAGAACACACTCAAGGGGTTCTACCACAAAGCTTTTTATATTCCAAGGGTTCTATGGAGAACCTGCCCAGGATGTTCTACCAACAACCTTTTTATATTCCAAGAGTATTATCTAGAACCCACCCAGGGGGTTTTATCTAGAACCCACTCAGCAGGTTCCACCAAGAACCTTTTTATATTCAACAGGTTTTATTTAGAACACACCCAGAGGGTTCTACCCAGAACCTTTTTATATTCCAAGGGTTTTATCTAGAACCCACCAAGGGGGTTCTATTGAGAATGTTTTTATATTCCAAGGGTTTATCTAGAACACACACAGGGGGTTTTATCTAAAATTCACCCAGGGGGTTCTACTAGAACCTTTTTTTTTGTATTCCCAGGGTTTTAGTTAAAAGAACACTCAGGGGGTTCTACTGAGAACCTTTTTATACTCAACAGGTTTTATTTAGAACTCACCCAGGAGGTTGTACCAAGAACCTTTTTATATCCCATTGGTTTTATGTAGAATCCACCAAGGGGGTTCTACTGAGAATGTTTTTATATTCCAAGGGTTTATCTAGAACCCACTCAGGGGGTGTTATCTAGAATTCACCCAGGGTATTCTACCCAGAACCTTTTTATATACCTAAGGTTTTATCGAGAATACACTCAGGTGGCTCTACTGAGAACCATGTTATATTCCAAGGGTTTATCTAGAACACACCTAGAGGTTCTAACAAGAACTTTTATACAGTCTAAGGGTTTTATCTCAACCATACTTTGGAGGTTCCACTGAGAACCCCTTTATATTCAAAGGGTTTTATGTAGAACCCACCAGGATTTCAACAATCCTCTTGGACGAAAAGTGTTCCTAATGGAACCTTTAGTCTTACAAAGAACCCTAGACAAACCCTTTCTTCCAAACAGGGGTTTTCAGAGGCAGATGGCAGAAACCTTTTGCAAGCCTTGTTTCTAAGAGTGTAGTAATAACACCACACACACACTGAGTTTATCCCCTCCAGTCGAGGGTAATAATGACACACACACACACACACACACACACACACACACACACACACACACTCCTATTGCCCCATTCAGTTGCTCTCACTGCCTGAGGAGGAAGCTGCTGTGGCAGAGAGCTGTTATAGCAGGTGATCGCCCTTATTTGGTAATGGCCCAGATCATGTGACCACAAAATGGTGGAAGCTGTGAGCTGTTTGTAAGCTGAGCATCTCCACCGAGAGGCTGGGAGCAGGAAATATAGGCAGGCAACTTGGAAGTACATCCATGATCTGAGACGCAAGAGGACAGAGATTCCCGAGCCCCAGCAGCGGTGAGTAGATGGTTTTTATTCTGTGTGGATAAAAAGAAGAGAAAGAGGGATATGTTCTGGTGTTTTTTTTTTCCCTCCTCACACAGCCAGCAGACAGACAGGAAGCGAGAGGGAGGGAGGGGCTGCTGTCATCAGCACTGTGGTCCTGTGGAAGTGGAGCAGCTCAGCATCCTCCATGGAGGATGCACATAACAGCTGATTTTCTTATTCTGCAGTGTAGGAAGCAGCGTGTGTCATTGTATGTTTGTTATCTGTGTTTGTGTGTGTGTGTGTGTGCACATACTGTACATATTTCTGTGAGACGTCATCCTGACATTTATCTCCACTCTACAGGAATCAACCATTCAGCTTCTTTTTCCCCTGCTGCAGCTGCTAATGCAATCACATCTTCCTTGTTTGAGGCAGGCAGAGTGTGCCGAGGAGGAACAAGGATGTTTCTTTTTTCATGCGAATGAGCGCACGTGACTCACTGTGAATTTGCATCTCTGCCCAATCTGTGCTCAGGCGAGCGTGCAGTCATTCGCTTTGAATCAGCACTAGAAAAAGACAGCGAGGAAGGAGTGGGGGGGGGGGGAGATGAGCTTGTCATGATGTAACAAGCCCCCCTCCTCCTCCTCCTCCTCCTCACCCACCCCTCAGCATCCCCCCCTTCCCTTCTCCTCCTCCTCCTCCTCCTCCAGTTTGAATGGGAGGATTATTCACAGGGAAAGATGACCTTTAACCTCAATATCTTGCTCATTTTCCTCATTCTTCTCTCTCCTTTCAACCATTACCGCCTTATTCTTTACTCCCCACTGTTCTCTGATAACTGTGGAGATCTATCCGTAAAATAGATTACAGTCAGTGTATTGATTAACCAAAATCAATGCACTGTGTGTGAAAACATGCTGATGTTTGGTGGGGGTGCTTTCTAGTACAGCCCAACCAATACTGGATTTTTGAGGGTGATGCTGTTTTTGAGATTTGGGAGCTAAAAAAATCTGCTTAAGAATTATTTTGAATCCCTTAGATTTGTTTTTAAATGCAGCCATAAGGAACTTTCTTATAGTGTTGATTCTGGAGGCCCCTGTGGACAAAAGTGGTACTGTTTCCACCACCGTAATCACAAAATATAACGTCAAAAATACAGTTATCTAAAGAAAAATCTCCTCTGGCGTCTTTTTCTGAATGTACAGCACTACCCACTGTAACTTTGCTTTGGAAAATGTAGTCTTGCATAGCCAGAACTCCCTCCACAGCGCTCACATTCTGCTTTGCATTCTGGGAAAAAAACACCTTGCATTGTTTGCATTTCTTTAAACCGGTCATTCCCAAACACTTGGTTGGGACCCACAGGTGGGTCACAGGAAATTTTATTTGGGTCCCCAATTAAATAAAATACTAAGGAGGAAATTCTGCAGATGTAAAGATTTATATCTGCAGTCCACCTTTTATAAAGCATTTATTTATTTATTTATTTATTTTAGAAAATAAAAACAATGAGACGACCTGTTAACTCACCCTAAATGAATTTATTTCTCATTTATAAAGTTTTAACATGTATATGTTTTAAACAAAGCATCCAAATAACATAAACTGATGCAAAAATAGCAGTAAAAATGGTCAGGAATGTTAATTTATGCACCAGAATTTATTAATGAGGCTTAGTTGGAGTTGAGTCATTTAAAAAAATTGGGTTTCCAGGAAAAAAAGTTTGGGAAACACTGCTTTAAACCATTCACAGACATGCTGGGCAGCCGAAGCCCAGGATGTTGCGACGGTGCTGCTGCAAAATAGTGTCAAGGTGGAACTTGTTTTGCACGTCAGGAGGCGTTAAAATGACTGCAAAAGAAAGGGTAACAGCTGAAGCTGACTCAATAAAAAGAGAAAAAGATTAGCCATTTTCAGTGTGTAGACTGCAGCTTGGAGTTTGTTCTTGTTTCCTGGGGACTTTTCACAGGGACTTCCCGGGAAAAAAACGCTTAAAACAAGCAACCAATGGCAGATTTATATCGCTGTGTGCATCCGGTGAGTCAGACGAGGGAAAATAGGCTTTTCCGGTTTGCAAGGCTCAAATTGTTTCATTTGATTTCAAGGAGAAACCGACCGGGTTGGAGACATATAGATTAACTTAACAGAAATAATCAGTCTTCTTGCTGATAGCCTTGTTTGCTTATGGAAGTCAAATAGAGACATCAGTATTAAATTGAGATGGTTTTGTAACCAGCTAGAAACTCCTTGTGGTACATTTAAAGATCATGTAAAGGAAAATCTTCTAAACACATGATACATGATAGACCACAGTTGCTGAAAACACTGAGAACTATGTAGCACTGAATAGTGGAGTTAGACCGTTAAACTGTTCACGATTCCTGTGCTCAGGAACTTGAACCATGTCTCGGTGACGTGCTGGAGCCTTTGGTCCCCCAGCACTACATCAGCCCCATAAACTGACACATGAACGACACTGCCTCCCCCTCCCCTCACCCTCCCTCACGGTCAGTTATGAACGTACCTCAGCGACTCTCTCAGTCCAGATCAGCCCAGCAGTTCACCTCAGCTCACTTCAACAACCCCGACACACAACGACAGCAAAAAATACCATCCTGTCACCGTCCTCTGGTGGCTCAAACATGTCAGAATGTCCAATAAAGCTGCTAGACGGAGCGTCCATGTTTCAGGCTGCTCTCAGTTTGGTGTTTGACACCGAGACAGCAAAACTGAGACAACTAGATAGAATGGCCTTGTTTGTCTATGTAGGTCATATCAAGGCACCAGTTAAAAACTCCTTGTAGACGTTTAAAGACTTGTGACCAACATTTATACTTAGCAGGACCTTATAGAGTTAAATAAACTTGTCAGTGATCTCTGGTGGACAAACTATGTAATTATAACTACATCAAACCTAATTTGGCCTTTCTGAGCTGATGTCTTTGCTACCTATCAGCCAACATCTACACTGATGGCAATATACTGTATTTGTATAAGATAATATTGTCCAGATTATCGGTCTAGCTCTGCCCTGTGATCCATATTTAAGAAAGTAGTTTTCAGTGCTGCCAGCTCAGATCCTCTCTACAGATCCTTGAAAGTAGTAATACTGCAGTAAAAATACTTTGAAAATGTCACTTAAGTAAAGTAAAATGTGTGAAAGTATTATTAGCAAAATTTACTTTAAGCATCAAAACTAAAAAGTACTTTTTTGTCATATTGTAAGATTATTACTACTGATGCATTTAATTGTAAGCAGCATTTTAACTTAAAAGGAAAATTCACCACTTTTTATGTGGATGTCCAGTCAGTATTGATATTAAATGCAGTCACTCGAAGCAATAAAGCCCTCAGTGCTGCTATATCGACCAAGAAAGCTGAGTTCTAACAAAATCTGCTGGTCTTCCTGCATCCATGATGTCACAGTGTGTCACTGGATGCAGGAAGAAAGATTTCAGCTTGCATGTCCAATCTCCACCTCTGGGTAACCAGGGCGTGTGCAAGATGAGTATTTTTGTCACCTAACACTATGTTACCATGCCCAGCTAAAGGCTAGGGTGGTGATAACACAGCAACATGGGTGTGGGTGTCAGAAGCTTGTGTGCAATGCAGAAGTATTAAACACCGTGATTTCAATAAAAGTAGCAATGCAGCGTTACAAAAATGTGTGAACGATTGCAGTCTAGTGCGAATTACAGTATTGCCAATACTCTATATGCATGATGTTGACAAATGACAAACAAGTACAAACAAAACAAAGATAAAGCAATCTATACACAAACATTAACTCTATATATATACATTATGAACAGTACTTGATGAGCCCCAAACATCAAAACAACCCCCTCCCTCCACATGTGTATGTGTAGGACAAAAGCCTGGACACACCCACCCATCGTCTTGAACAAGAAAATGTGTCCAAACTTGTCATCGGCGCTGTATAACAACACATAATAAAAGGTAAATAGATAAAAGAAGAAATAAGCTCAGGCCTGATGTGGATCAGCGCATCAGTCTGATTCCCTCATGTTGTGACGGGCGAATACAAACTGCCTTTCAAGAACGCAACTTTCTCTCATTTCCCTCGGTACTATTTTTGGTTTTTTGATCCTCTGTGTTAATAAAGTGTGGGTGCTTATGACTCAGTTTTGCGAGGAACTGTTCCTGGACAGTTTTAAATTTTGGGCACCGTGTGAGGAAGTGCTGCTCCGTCTCTACAGCAGTTCCTCCACGCTGTTGGCACAATCGCTCCTCTTTTTGGCAGCCGTGCCTTCTTGTATCTGCCTGTTTCTATGTGCAGGCTGTGAGCGCTCAGTCTGCACCTTGTTAACATGTTTCTGTGTTTAACATCAGTCGCTGTGCTCAGGTAGGTTGCCACAGTGTACTGTCTTTTTAGGGCCAGATAACATTGCATTTTACTTCCAGTAAGTGAGATATTTTTGTTTTGTTCTTGATAATTTGATAATTTGGTCCATGCTAACAGCTCTGGGCTTGGACTGGTCTTGAGACAGAACATTTGGGAACTGAATTGAGACCAAAACGTCAAAACCAGCTGAGTCAGTGTCAAGCTCACTGGCAAACATTTCCTGTGACTACTTCATAATAAAAGCCAACTTGAGTTTGCTTTTAATGTGAAGCTGCAGCAGTAAGAAATGTCCTGTTTTATAGCAGTGAGTTAAATACTGTATTTTTCCAGGAATGACACCACAGACACCCAGTTCATAATACTGCAAAAATATAAATATTGCAATGCTTTCATCAATGGGCTATATGCTGTATATGCTTATATTCTGTATTACCTCATTTGCCTAATACTAAATGGACATTTGGACATTTAATGGACATTTACTTTAACTTAAAGTTAAAGATATAGAGGTATTTTTGGCAAAATAAGTAAGATAGAATTTTTACTGTGGTAATTTGTTGAGGAGGAGCTAATTATATCTTTTATATTCTAGGTAGTTTAATCTGCATCAGTGCATATAAAATGTAAATATTTGTGTAGCTTATGTTCGTTCCACTGCTGGTACTTTAAAAGTTTAACTTAACAACTGGTCTGCCTCACTCAAAAATCAGATTAATGTTCTTGTCTGCAGATCATTAAATGTAGAGGGCTCACAGGAGACGCATTACTCAGTCTGGATGCTCTCCAGGTTTGTTGTTGAAGAGTCCATTTAATAACTGTGAGTATCTCCTCGTAGGTCCTCCTGGGGATGGACCTGGCATCAGAGAGTAAAATGAACTCTGAGGGGGGCGAAGGCAGACCAGGTGAGTTACTGAGTCAAACAATGCGCAGAAATGTACAGAAAATACCATGACCCAGGTGAATAACTGTCTTTATGTCTTGGTGTTCTGCAGTCCCTCCTACCTCTCTACCCCTGCAAGGAGGTGCCACTCAGAGAAAAAAGCTATCAGCCCCTCGTATCAGCCTGTCACTGGACCAGAGCGAGGATGACTTGGGGGAGACACCAGATGATCTCGACATTAACGTCGATGACCTCGACACTCCAGATGAGGGGGATTACCTCGACTACACGGACCACGAAATGGACTGGGAAGGTGGGTAATTCAGATTAAAAGCATTGTCAGTTTGACCATCATTCATGTTATTAGTCACACCTGCACTATAGCAAGTCAAAATGTCTGCTGTGAAAAAGGCCTATAATGGCACAATATTTGCTCTTTTCTCATACCAGACCCCAATACAGCCAATAGGAGCGGACCAAGTGAGCATTACGATCCAATCCCGACATACAGCGCTGAGGAGGAGCGGCAGGACGGCAAACTGTGGAGGACGGTCATCATCGGGGAGCAGGAGCACCGCATCAACATGAAGATCATCGAGCCCTACATGAGAGTCATCTCCCATGGAGGTGAGACATTTTACCATCATAACTAAGGACGCTATTGCACATATTCTCTATTCACAGTTGCAAACATTATTTCAAATAAACTTCATTGTTGTTTACACGTCCAGTTAAAGGATAGGGTCATATTTTTCTCTTAAAACAAGGTTTCATTTCAGCTGGAGATACGAGGGAGACATTTCAGCTTTACTTTAATCAGCTTTAATCATATTTGACTCATTCACTAAAATCTCTCTAAGTAGTGTCCCCTTACTGTCCAGCTGCAAAAATGCAAATGCTTTGAGTTGATTCAAGTGGAAATGTACACATCAATATTATCATAGGCATCCTGCAAGGAAGAGAGGAATACCTGCGCTACACAGGGCTCCATCTCCTTTGCATTTCTGGGTAGGAAAAAATGACTGAATGTGTTTTTATTTAGAGAAAATTATCCTAAAAATATACTACAATTGAACTCCAGTCCAAGCTAAGGCAGTACAGAGCACTGCTCTTTGAAATAAATGTGAAAAACACCATTTATTGAGTTAACAGGGTCAGCAGCAAAACATATTTTAGCCACTTAAAAAAAGGCCCACCTCAAAATATCAATATCAGTTTAAGTGAACACTATATTTTCACCGCTTTACTTTGCCATCAGACAGCCTTTTCTGACAGGAAACTGCTGTTAAATAAGCCAAATATCAGTCTCCAACTTATTTTTACTAGGAGTTGCTGGTTTACTGCTGCCTCGAATCTTTTAGTTGCGTTATTATGCAACTTCGCTCTTTTAAGAGGTTAGTTTGATTTCACTAAAAGAGGTAGACCAGCAACTCCTGTGTTGTGTGGAGTAAAATTATTTTTTCCGCCTATAAAATAGCGGTTTCCTGTCAGAAAAGGCTGTGTAAAGGCAGGGTAAAGGTGTGAAAATATTCTAAATATGGCGTACACTTGAATTGATATAGATTTTATTAGGTGAGCCTTTTTTATGGGGCTAAAATCCCTTTTGCTGCTGACCCTGTCCACAGCAGTTCTTTGCTGAGCTTCCGTGCTAGTGCTCCTCTCTGTTTTTATCCAAACTGGGGGCGTGTTGATCACCGTCTACTGTCGGTAATACACTGACTAGCGATAAATCCCACACACAACCTCACATCAAATAATCCTCTGTAATCCACTTTTAAAGCAACCAAACACTGTTGTAATGTGTTGTTGTTTCAGAACTTTGAAAAGAGTGTGAACATGTCCTTTTAATACTCTACCCAGCATTCATTACACATTCTGCATTCTATTAATCCCACGTTAGATATGCTGGCACAAAGATAAGCAGAAATAAACAGCCAGCATAAACAATAAGCACCCAAAATGAGCAACATCTGTTCAGCTGAATTTATACGGGGATTCTTACTGTTTGGACACAGTAAACATTTCCCAGTTTCCTGTGACGGTTCACAGTTTTCCTGAATATCTGATCGCTGAAATAACACCATATTATTAAAGTCACAATCTTTGGTGTACTGAATCACAATGACTTATTGTTGTTGGGCTGGCTTCTGCTAACGAGATGGCAGAATGATGTCTCGTTTTGGAAATGCCTCCTCTTACCGTGGAGACGAGCCAACCAAAAATGAGAGAACACAGGCTGCTGTAGTCGAAAGCCAGATGAGGAGTTTGACATCAGCCAGTGGCCATCAGAGAGAGGAAAGTCTCCAGCAACAAAACGCAGTGGAAATTTTCATGTCCAATTTTCACATCCTCTTCACATTAGAATTGGATTCAGGTTGAAAATTGGCAAAGTGGCCACTTGACAATAATATACCCTGTGTGTTTAATGAAGAGTGGCTGTTGCTGTCCAAAACAACCCACTTGTATATAGACAAGTGTTGATTTAAAGGACCAGTGTGTCAGATTTAGGGAGCTTTATGGGTAGAATATGGCAGAAATGGAACATAATACTCAAAAGCATGTTTTCATTAGTGCACAGTTACCTGAACATTGTTAAACTGTTTATATCTATAGAGGGCACGGGTCCTCTTCCACAGTCCACCAAGTTGCAACGGCATGTTTCTACAGTAGCCAGAACAACAAACCAAACACTAGCTCTTGAGAGCACCTTTCACATTTCTCATATGTTTTGCAGTCACCGTATGTTCTCCTACATGCTTTGAACTTGAAGGTGAGGCGAGTCGGTTCCACCAAATCCTACATGCAGGTCCTTTAAAGGAAAAAAACAAAATAAGTGGACAAATGCAGTTGCTTCCATGCAGTGGACACATGAAGGATCACTGAATGGTTTGAATCATATGATCTCAATCAAGCTGAACACTTGTGGGAATGTGTTAATAACTATTTTTATTATCAGTTAATAACTATTCTGATTAATCAATTTGGCCTTTATGTTGTTCCTCTAAGGGACAGTTGAAAAGTAAGACTATTTGTTATCATATTACTTAACTGCTTCTGCATTTGATTGTTAGTAGACAATCAAACATTTATGTGTGCACTATTATACAATTTATTAAAGAAATTAAATATTCAAAGTGATATAAGACAAAAAGACATTGTTAATTTGATTATTAAAATAGCTGCTGGTCATTTTTATTAATCAACAAAGTAATTTCAGCTCAAAACACCAAATGAAGGAGTATCCGTCCATTTTCTCAAGTTAGCCCAACTTTTCCTTTAAAGCAGTAGTTCCCAAACTGGGGGGCGGGCCCCCTAAGGGGTGTGCAGAGCAACTGCAGGGGGGGACCTTGATGACCAGGAGAGAAATATATCACATGAAACAAAGTTGAATATGATCTATGAAGGGGAAATGAACAAACAACAGTTTTCTGATGCTATCATGTTTACCTTTATTTCACTAAAATCCCCCGATTATTGTCAAGGCTTGATAATAATTTTGTGTCGGGGGGGCCCAAACTTTTAGTAGCTTTTAGTAGAGTGGTTGGTTTGTCCTTCTGGGCTTCTGTAAAAACATACAGTAACAACATGGCAACCAAAAGTAACAAAAACACAATTCTTATTTCCAGGTGATTATACACTAATGAAAAACAAACTTATTAATATTGTATTCCACTCTGCCGTATTCAGCAAATATGCCCCTAAACCTATAAAACTGGGCTTTTTAATTCGTCACCCATCTATGGCAGCATGACTGCTGGGGGGCCTGGGTCTTAAATTAAGGCAGGCACAGAGTCACACCATATTGGTTTCACAGGCAGGGGCCCCCATCTTTCTGTCCTCCCTCTCTGTGGGGCCCTCTAAAACCTCAGGGCCATGGTTTTGCGCCCCGGTAAGCCCGTGTCTTACATAAGCAGTGGCCATATTACCATTATTGGAGGAAATCAGACTCCTAACCACAGGGTAATGCGTTTTCTTCCCACTGTGCTGTCATGGGCTTAAGTGAAACACAGCCGTCCCATGGAAACAGAGACGTCTGTCACCGAGCAGACAATATCACAAGTTCTGCCGTTTAGATAAAAGGCCCTCTGTCTGACTGACACCAAATCTGGTGATGAATGGGTTGGTGAATAAAAGGAAATTACATTAATATGAAAAGTAGTGAGAGGAAACAGCGCAGAGAGACAGTCGGACAAAGGAGACGCAGATTGGCAGATAAACGGAACAAAAAGGAAGAAAATATGGGAGCAATCAAATTATGAAAACTATGCTAATTAAGGCTAAGTTCTCACCAACAATGAAACAAGGTCAAGTTAACTCTCATTACTTTTATTTTTGTGTTTTTTATGAAGGCTACTATGGCAACGGAGTGAATGCCATCATAGTGTTTGCAGCCTGTTTCCTTCCAGACAGTGACAGAGAGGACTACCATGAAATAATGGAGAACCTTTTCCTGTGAGTATTACGCTGATTAATGACTAACACACACTCTGAACCAGTCATGTACTTTTTCAGTTTGTCTTACACTGGCCTGCTTTTTAATTTTCTGTCATTATTTCAGTCACTCATACAATTTTGTTTTTAAGGAAATGTTAGTTATTTCTTTTGCAGTAACTTTCTGCTTTTCAGCCACACAATGACATGATTTATCCTCCACCACTTTGGTTGTAACTAATATGACTCAGCAACAGTAACAACATGATGGCAAAAACTACAAAAATAGTACCCAAGTTGTAATAAACCAGAACCATCCTTAAAGTTGCAAACAAAGCTCTGTTAAACTGTACACAGCTTTATGCTTAAAGCTAAATGCTAACAACAGCATGCCCATAATGACAACATGTTGATGTTTACCATGTTCACCATCTTAGTTTAGTGTGTCAGCATGCTAACATTTGCTAATTGCTGCTAAACACAAGGGGAATGTCATTGCACTTGACATTTTAGGATGTGTTAGATGAGAAAGGGATTACCAAAGTGATCAGATTTCATCCTGCAGCAAACATGAAAGTCTGTATCAAATTCCTTGGCATTTCATCTAATAGTTGTTGAGACATTTCAGTCAAAACCACAAATGTCGGGACGCCCTGGTTTCTCAGCTGGTAGAGCTGAGCCCCATGTATCGAGCCTGCGATCCTCTGCAGCGGTTTCCGCCTGGCGTCCTTTGCTGTGTGTTATTCCCCAACTCTGTTGTCCCCTTTTCTGTCGTATCTTCAGCTGCCAGAAAGAAGTCAGGGGAATCGCCAAAGTCTGTTGGATTCATCCTCTTGGGATCATGATTCAATGTGAATCAATGTATTTTAGTCTGTGGTGAACTGACAAACTGACAGACCATTCCATTCCATTCCTAGAAATATTCTGCTATCATAGCTAAAAGTTTTTGCATGAATTGCCAAGGCCGTGGCTCTGGATATCCTTTAAGTTTTCATTAAGCCACATCAGGTTGAGATTTTTGATTTTTATCTCCTCGGTACAGATATTCAAATACCTGCAAGATGAATGAGATTCCTATTAGCGTAAGCTGAACTTTGCATTTAGCGCTAATTAGCAAATGTTTGCATATAAACATAATAAGCTAGGACTGTGAGCATGCCTGCTTAACACCAGCACGTTTAGCACTGGCAGTGAGTATGTTAGCATGCTAGTGTTACATTTAGCTCCAAGCAACACTGTGACTCAAATCTCACAGAGCTGCAAACATTGCTGCAGACTCTTTTAATGGGTGCTATGTCAACGGCCCACCTTTCCAAAACTCCTGTAGTCTGAAAAATGTCTCGCTGGACAGAAAACCCATGATCCCAAAAACAAAGGCCAAACATTGTTCCGAACTTATGTACGAAACTTAACTGACTAACTAACATCAAACCATGATCATTTCCTAAACCTAGCCAAGTACAAAAAGTGACACTGACTATGATGACGAACGTCACCTGACTATGACGATGAACTCTACCTGAGCACGTCAAAATACAAAATAAGCTATTGAGGGCAATAAACTCCAAGGAGAGTGTATTTTTGGGACAGTGGGCCTTTGGAGCGTAACGGGATAACAGACTTTTGGATAAATAGGCTTTTGGTCCAATTGGACATTTTTGTGAGTACTGGGCTTCCGTTTTCGGAATACGGACTGTTAGCTTTTGGTCCAGTCGACATTTTCTGGAACACTGGGTTTTTGTTTTCAGGATAATGAGCTGTCGACCAAATGGGCTTTCAGTCCAACGGGACATTTTTTTTTAGAGAATTAGGGTTTCAGGCTGTTGTTACAATTGGCAGTCCCCCGTTTGGTGATACAGATCTCAGGTTTTACTTCATTTTAAGACCTGATGCTGTCCTTTTTGAATTTATACAATGCAAATATAAAGACACCTAATAGAGGCGTTTAGTATGTAGAGAATGTTACCTAATTCTTTGAATTAACCACAACCCCTCTGAGCAAAGAAAACTCCCTAAATAAAGTAATAGAAATAAAGTGATAGTCTAGTTTGTTTGCCCAGACCTCCCATGTTGATGTCTTCAGTGTTGTGCTGGCACAGTTGCATTTCATGCTTGGACAGTGTGATTGGGATCCCACAGGCTGTTCTGTGAAAGATATTCAGTAAGCTGGCATATCTGAGAGTTTTGGATAGAAATGAAAGGAGGTAAACCATAGTGTCTGCAGTTTCGGCTGCCAGATGGCTTGAGGTCTGAATCCTTGTGAGGAGGAGTTGACTATAGCTGGGTGGTCAATGGTATGCAGCTTGATGTCAGTGGGAGATGATCACAATAGTCACGAAACAGAGTGGACCAGCAGTGTTGGTTTGTAAGCTGGAGAATGACATTGGATCAGGAGGGAGGAAAGTCAGACTGAGCCCAAAGTCATTGAAGTTGGAGGAGTTGTAGAGGAAACTGGAAGGACTATGTTGAGCTGAGAATATTGTCAACTTTATTTTCAAAGGAGGTGACAAAGTTCCCCGCTGACTGAGAAGAAGGAGAGAAGATGGGGGGTTGAGGAGAGAAATGAGAACGGGAGATAACAGTTTCTTTTGGTTTGAATCAGAGTATTGGATTTTTCAGAAAGGTAGAAGTCTGATTGAGCTGCCGAGATGGATGCAAAGAAGGGAAAAAAGAAGAAATTCAAAGCAAAACAGCTCATCCATGAAGCAACGTTTGTACCAATTTCTCGTACCCGACATCAGAGGAGAACATTTTTTTTTAAAATGCTGCTAGTTTTTCAAACACAGAGCAACACAGTATATGTCTGTCTTTTCTTCATATTGTTGCCATTCAGATTCACAAGACATGCTTCTGCATTTCTTGCTATTGCATTTCACTATTTTTGACATAAAAGACTTGGGTGACATGGATGTTTTTCTTTTGGTATCTGGAATGTAGCTGATTGGAATAACTGATTCTGTAGCGCAAATGTGAGCTTTTGAAAGAAGCACACTGATATAGTGTGAAGTTATAGGTTTGATGTCATATTTATGTTTTGGCTAATCATTTTATGTGCAGTTTAAGAACTACAAAGGTATTATCCAAGTTGATCGAAGACTGGGCCTCGTGCATGAATCATTCGTACAAACAGATTTGATCTTAAATTGTGTGTATGAATAATTTGAGAACTTTTCTGGCACTCATCAATACTTACATACCGTGCAGCCAATCAGCATCCTAGGAGGGACTACTGGCAGCTACAGGCGTGGTTTTAGGTGTGACGACAGCGAGAAGCGTTATGGAAGTGTTTATCTGATTGGTTGAAGTTAGCCAAGTTAGACTGATATAGATGGTTCATCTGATTACCTGCCAAGTGTTTTTTGAAAGTGCCTGCCCTTTTCCAAACAGTTTATTTAGACGACTTCCCAGATGGTTCTGTGCAACAAATCATCTGGCTGGACAGGTTAATTTACTCTTAGGTAAGATACAAATTTAAGAATGCTCTAGTAAACATTTATGCAAATACACACAATCTGGCTGCACCTGCTACACCTCCAACAGACAGGAGGTCTGTTAAGCAGCATTTCCTTTCCTTTTCAATTGTTCAATTGTTTTTTTTTTCTTTTTTTCTGAGTTTAACATCACCTGTCAACTGTTAGTGTTTTGTTGGTTTGTAGTTTGCACACAGTGCCTAAGACTGCTGCCCTTTTATGGATTTATTTGGATGTTTAGGTACGCTAATCGCAAATTTCCTGGCACGCGTATCCAGTTTAAAATCAAACACAGAACAGACTGGACTGTCAGTGTCTTAGTTTGCTGTCATTTCTGTCTTATTGCTTCGTTTAAGGGCAAATCATCTGAGAGAAAAATAAGAAAACATTCATGCACGAGGCCCATTGTATCTAGTGGAGTACCGAATTAAAACAACAGGAATAGAAAAGTATTTTTCAAATTTTAGCAATGCTAGTTTTATGCCTCTTGGAAAAGCAATGTCAATCTGCTTGTTGGTCCATAACTTTGGCCTAGATAGAAGTATGTCAGCAACTATTGAAAGATTTCCCATGAAACTTTGCTCAGACATTCATGTTCCTCAGAGGATGAATCCTACTGACTTTGCTGATCCCCTGACTTTTCCTCTGGCACCATGATGAGGTTTTGTGCTTTTGAGTGAAACGTCTAATGACTATTTGATGGATTGCTGTAAGGTTTTGCACACATCTCATCAGCCTCAGCTGCTCTTAGTGTTTAGTGCTAATTCTCTTGAAAACTCACAGCACAAACTATAAACATATTTGGCCCTGCACAGATGGTTTACTGTGGCAGACTACCTCACCACAGTAACAGATAAGAACCTGAGAGAGACATTGACAGTGTCCAGGCTGAGTGACCATGGTTTGGAAATAGAGAAGGGCAGACACTGACTTCCCAGAAGGGACAGGCTGTGCTGTCGCTGTGATGAAGAGAGCTGTAGAGACAGAGCTACACTTTCTAACATTAGGGAGGAATTCTTTCCAAAATTTGAAAGAAAATTGCAGAGAAATTAAAATCTAAGGGAGAAATAATGCCTCATTCTGGAGGGAAAGAAGAATGTGCAGCGCTGGTGCGAACGTAAATGCGTCTGTCTTTATATTTATGTCCCGCTGGTTTCTTTTGTTGCAGCGAGACATATTTAGAAGCCATCTCCATTTGTTTGTTGTTTATGTTATTAATAGACGAATGGTTGTCTTATCCCTGTTAGCATTTTATTAATTATTGCAGTTCACATTTTTTCTTTAATTTCCTTCTTTACCACTGTTCATTATCATAATTGTGCTCTGGCAACATTTCCAATGTCATGCCAACAAAGCCTATTGAATTTAATCAGCTAGCAAATGTTACCATGTTAACAGTCTAGACTAGGCCAGGGCAAAATGCGGCCCAATGAAAGGTTTCATGTGGCCTGCAAGGCCTTCATGGAAATACCAAAAATATAAAAATCATGCAAAGATAGTGAGTAGCATTTTGCTTACCATTAAATCATTATCAGGCCTTTGAAAGGGGTCAGTGCTGTGTTTATCTGACCATTCCATTGATTTGGCCATTATTAGGACCTTATAACATTTGTGTCTGGCTCCCGGCGCCCTGATCAATTTCTCATGTGGCCCCCTATGAAAAATAATTGCCCACCCCTGGTCCAGATGGTGAACGTGATAAACATTAGAGGTAAACGTCCCTGTCAAGCCCAGGTACCATATAAGCCCACGTGTAGCTTCTGAGTCAAACAAGAATGAGCTTATTTTGCTGTGGGATGTTTCTGCCAATTAAGCTGCTTGTTAAGTAAAAGACACTTTTAATTGTCAGCCAATCTGAAGAAAATGTGTGACAGACGCCTGCTGGTCCCAGTAGAAGTTGTTAAAAAAAAAAAAAAAACTTTGGTGATTTTGTTAGCCTCAGAAGAGAACATCATTTTGCTTATTTCTACTTATGTTTTGGCTAAGTTATCATTTGTCTTCAAAATTTAAGAAATTGGAGTTTGCAATAAGACATGTGTTATTAAATTAAATATTGTTTCTTTTGAAATCAAAATATGAGCATGTTAGCAAACAGACCACACCCTGCATCACTGCAGTAGCTGCATAGCAAGGTTCCCTGCAGTGACATAAACCATTTTTGTATGCAGTATATATTATTTTACTGTTAAAAAGATTAGAATATTTATCTTAGTTTATTTTTTAACCAACCTTTTGGCACAAGCAAAAACATGACACTGTCTGGCAGCTAATTATTTCTCTGCATGATCAATTTATATTTTTCATTTTATGTTAGTGCAGCATATATAGACTTACATTATATAGTTGTTTTTTGTAATGTCATGTGCATCGAATCAAGTATTGTCTTTTAACCATAATTTCACTAATGTTATCTTTAAGCCCACCAGCTATTTCAGTGGGGATTTTCTTCCTTTTGACCTTTGAACCATTTTCCTCCCTAATTTTGACTTCACCTGATCAATCAGCTCATTATTCAGATAATTAATACCCACATTTAGGTATCAATGATACTACATAGGCCAAGAGTACAGTATATAGGTCAATGCACAATTTCTAGGTCCAATTACATTTATGCTCGCTTGATCAGTCACTCTTCTGTTATTCAAGGAACTTATCATTCTTCATAAGATTAAAGTTACTTTTAGGTATTTAACTGTGTGTTCCTGTTTTCAGCTATGTGATCAGCACACTGGAGCTGATGGTGGCGGAGGACTACATGATCGTGTACCTGAACGGAGCCACACCTCACAGAAGAATGCCTGGCCTCGGCTGGCTGAAGAAATGCTACCAGATGATCGACAGAAGGTTTGTCCTGGTCGCTTAGATACTACGATTGCTTGAGAGATCATAGGAGCATCGTATGACTGAAAACACCTAAATCTCCCCATAATGAAAGTGAAAATGAACTCATAAACACACTTAACGTGACATGTTGTGTCCTCAGGCTCAGGAAGAATTTGAAATCCTTCATTATTCTGCATCCGTCATGGTTTATCAGGACTGTTCTAGCCATCACCAAGCCCTTCATCAGGTAAGAACTGTCCTGTTTTATTTGCCATGCTTTTTATTTCCCAGAGGATGACTTTTTATTACTTTGTTGATCCCCTAAGTTTTCCTCTAGCGCCACCATGAGAACGACATGTTTGGATTTTAGAACAACTATGGTTAGATTGCCATTAAATTTGGTTAAATTTGGTGATTCTGAGACTTTTCCTGTATCACCATCAACAGGTCAACATTATTATTTGTGTGATACTCTGGTTTATGATCAAATACCTCCAGCCCTAACTCCTGGAGATACTGGCAACATCTTACCCCCCTAAAAATTTAAGTACACTTATGCTCTACTTTAGCTACATATATGGATATAGATGGAGTATTTTTGCTGCACACTGGTTTAATTTTGACCATATTTCTGCACATTTTCTGAAAACTTACTGATCCAGGCAAAACGGAGCATTACCACCAGTTGTCATGGGGGGCAGTGTAGCCCATAGTTAAAGCGAGACAAAACCACAGGACACGAAGGAGTAGTTATAAAAATCCAAAAGTATGGGAAATTATGTTCATTGTCGATTAGGTAGTGACAAAAATCCTGAAAATGCTCCGCTTCTTCTTTGGGGTAACTTGACTCTAAATAGCGCCCACTAGTGGATAAATTGCTTAACATCCATGTCAATGTAAAGGACGCATGGAAGTTTCATGTTTTTATTGTGGGGGACAAATGCAAATATTGACGGGGGCTTGTCCCCTCCATTCCCTCTAAAATCTGTGTCTGTGCTAACATGCCAAACTAAGTGTTATACCTGCTGAACATCAGCATATTAGCATGCTGATGTTAGCATTTAGCTCATTGCTTTGGCCAAGTACAGCCTCACAGCGGCTCCAGCATGACTGTAAACTCTAAATCTTGTTTATGTGTTCATTGGCTCACTGTGGCAGAGTTAAACTACTGTAGTTCCACTTTGAAAGTTAAACAGACTACAGTAAATAATAATAATAAACTTTATTTGTGTAGCACCTTTCAAAACACACTTAAAAAGTACTTTACAATAAAAACAGAAAGCAAAAAGAGAATAAAATTAACTAAAATCGGCAGTAAAACAAACTGTCATTAAACATAAATAAAATCACCAAAAAGCCCTTTTTAAAAAATACATTTGTTTTCCTCTGATGTCACAGCGCCAAGTTCAGCAGTAAGATAAAGTATGTGACCAGTTTGGACGAGCTGCAGGAACTCATCCCCATGGACAGCATCCAGATCCCAGAGTGCATCATTAGGTGAGTCCCTCGAAGCCCTCGAACGCTGCACCACCTCCACCTCCTGCGAGCCTGAGACGTCCCTTTAAATGACTTTATATTCATCTTGTCATTTGAACTCTCACCTCCTCTCCAGACTTGACAAGGAGCTGAAGGAAGCAGCCGAGAACTCAAAGTAAGCATCGACTCTCCTGCCTCTCATTACTTCTCTCTGCGGAGGCACTGGCCCCTGCCTCAGTTTTATCCTTGGCTGGAGCGCTCATTTATCAGATGGCTCACTTTTTTAGATCACAGGGACTCTTCTGCTGGATAAGGACCAATTGGATTTGGCTATGGTTGCAATTACAGGAAGGAGACAGGGAAAAAAAGTTGCTAAAGATGCTAAATTCACCGCTTTATCTAATTTATCATTACAGTAAAATAAATGAGCCAGCCCTTATTGCAGGATGATCTATTACACTGATAATAAATGCGGGAACAAAGCTACAGAATCACACACAAATCTTTGGCTGACTAATTGTGCATTGAATTATAAGCTGCATGTGTCTTCAAAATCATAAAATACCATTGCATTACAACAATAAATTCTGCTCAACCACTCAACTTATTTTTCTTTCATTCAAGAATGAATAGTTTTCTGCTGGGACCGGAGCCAACGGCAGCAGGCAGACCAGAGTAAGTCCTCTCAGACGTCTAAGTTCACACATGGAAGAGAAATGGCCTCGTGTCAGCAGTCTGTCACACATACATAAACATATCGTCTTTAATGTCTCTGTTTTGTTCTTTCGTCTTTCCAGCAGACCAGACGAGGCCGGTGCCAGCAGCTCTTAAACCCAAACATCCTAAATGGATGGGTCACCTCAATGTCCAGAAGTCACTGTTGTATTTTATGGGTGAAGCTGTAAAACCAAGGCAAAGGCTGGTTAAAGGGATGTTTCGGATTATTTGAAGAGGCGGTTGTATGAGGTACGTATCCACAGTGAGTGTATTACCTATGGTAGATGGCGGTTGGCTCAGCCCCAGTTTGGGGAAGCAGCAAAATGTGTTTTACCCCCCTAAAAAAATCAATATCAGTTTAAGTGTACACTATATTTAGAACATTTTCACTGCTTTACCTTGATGTCAGACAGCCTTTTGTGACAGTAAACTGCTGTTATATGAGCTAAATCTTGCTCATTCTCGCAGTTGTTTGCTAGCTAGTCACACCTGACAGCTAATGTTGGCAAAAAACGAGCCCTCACTAGCTTTCAGTTGTTCTTCCTGAGTCTCCTAGCTAACATAAGCAAACCAGCAGCTACAGTGGCTAATCTACCACTCCTTGCCTCGCACAGCCAGATGCCTTTGAGTGATTTTATCTCATAGAACATAGGAGTTGCTGGTCTACTGTTGACTCAGTCTGTTTATTTGTGTTATTGTGTGACTTTGGTGAATCCAAACAAACATTTTAAAACACCAAAGCCACACAATAACACAAACAAAACTAAGCAGTAGTCCAGCAGCTCCCAGGTTCTGCGAGGTAACATTACTGATTTGCCAGTGGAGTTTGGTTGGTTTGGAGAGAGCCTTTTCTGACAGGAAATTGACTTTATATAAGCCAAATATTGCTGTCTGAGAAACACTGTGAATATATCGTACATTTACACAGATACTCCTGCTGCTTCTCCAAACTGGGGTCATACTAACCGCCATCTACTGTAGGTAATAAACTATCAATACTGTAAGTACCTCATATGACCTCACTTCAAATAATCTGAACTATTCCTTTAAGCCACTGTGCGTGCGTGTGTGTCAGTGTTTGTCAATTAAGACACTGGAGCTTAATACGAAAACACAAACTTACAATAGTACCTGTTAACACAGAGTTAGAGCTCGTTCTTTATGGCTGCTGTAGCATCTACTGTACCTTAAAACTGCAATCCAGAGAGCTATATCGTCAAGTGTGATGCTTGGCAGCACTTACAGAGTAGCATCATTGTTCACGGTAGGGTAGGAAATGCAATTACACACCAGACAGTGCACTGCGCAAATCCATTTGTAGAGTCTATAGTGTTGTGGTTTGTGCATGAGAAGCAGTGAAGCAATAATATCACCCTTTACTGGTCACACGCTCTCAGTATTTCAGATAAATAAGTGACTTTTGTGTCAGCAGTCTACAATAACAGCACAAGGTTTCAGCCAAAACAAACCTTGTGCCATAGATGATGACCAAGTATTGCATTTAAGCAATCCAATCCTCTGTCTTAATACTTGTTCTAAAACTGGAAAAAGATCCACAAATAGATATTTTAACTTTATAGAGTCTATCTGAAACCAAGGAGGAACTGATCCTTGCTAAGTTCCACCCCTTCTTGCTCTGTGCACCATAACAGTTGAGCAAGCTTGGTACCTGGCAGTTTTTGGATAAAAACGATAATGTAAACTTTATCAACTGATTTCAGTGAGTTGTTTTTATATTCAAGGGTTTATGATTTTCATGGAAAAGTCAGCAAAAAAAACAACTTTTTCTTACTCCACATAGCTCATAAACTCTGGCCTTGAATATAAAAACAACTCATTGAAATCAGTGGAAGTGTAAAAGTTACAGTGCTTTTAATCCTTCTCACTTTACATTATTTAGTCTTACCCGGTCCAATATGGCTGGTGATGCTGATGTATTGGTGTCTGTTTATATGTCGATGATACTATGTGCTACGCTTATGTATGTTGAAAACCCCTCCAAATTTTACATTTTATATATGCACAGTATATTTGTATCTTAAGTTTGCTAATGTTATTAAAATGCTAGCTAACTAGCTTGTTAGCTAGCTGGTTACATCTGATAATTAATGGTAGCAAAATGCTAGCTTTACTAGCTAGCTAGTCTAAATCAATTATTATCTAGTTATATATGATAGACAATGTTAGCAAAACACCAGCCAACTAGCTTAGCTATAACATCTTACAATACAATTGTGGCTAACTAATCTACATCTGTTGTAGCTGGTTACATCTGATAGTTACGCTAGCTAACTAGCAACCTAAATTACATAAATTTTTGCCAACTATTTACGTCTGATAGTTTGCTTGACTGTTATTAGACACAAACCAAAAGGGGCGGGACTTAGGAAGGGCCAGTTAGTTAAATATAAAACCAAGTTATCAGTGCAATGTAAGAGCATGTCTTTTTAGCTCTGGAAATGTGTGTGTGAGTGTGTGTCTGCGTGTGTGTTTCCGGTCTGTCTGTCAAATCCATAAACACAAACTGGAAATCGTCTCTTCAGCCTCTCGTGGATCATCAGGAAGAAACCTCATAAGAAAACAAAGACGGGATTTCTGTAAAGCACAATATCTTCTGTGTGTGTGTGTGTGTCCACACGCATGTGTGTGTGTTTGTGCATCAGTGCATGTCCCCTCATAGTCTAACTGATGGTCCTCGTACACGTGAGTCTTCTACTGTGGTGTATCGAGGATGTGCAGAGCAATTATGGATCACTGTCTAGTAAATTCAATAAAAATGGACTGAAGTCTGAACGTTTGTCTCAGTTGTTGTTTTCAATCATGTCTGATTCGTTGGTTTGACTTTAATTGCTTTGCTGCTAAATGACGAATCAGTTTGTTTCCGCTTGGTGAATTCATGAATTACTCTCCTCTAATGCATTTTTTTTAAAGACTTTATTTTAGTGGAATAACAACAGATTTTCAAATTAAAATTCAATGACAGCAAACTCTTTGGAATATCGAAAAGCAAAAGAAATGCCAATTTAAAATGCTAATCCAACACCACAACAATTTAAAAGATGAATAATATGATCAATGAAACTGTCAAAACTAGTAAATGATCATGTTAAATTATCTTATATATATGCGGGAAGTCATCATACTCCAAACCAAGTTAAGAAATCAAGCTTAATTATGTAAAAAGTCTAAACAACATGGATTTTCTTCATTTTGTGAATGGATTGTGGTTGTAAACTGCAGCTCATTATAAATAGCTTCTCATGTCTCATTTGGTTCAGCTCATATTCAGTGGAGGATAAATGGGTCTGTCCCTCAGGGCAGGAGGAGATAAACAGCAAAGAGGGAGGAAGAGTAGTGAGGTAGAGGAAGAAAAAGAGAAATGTTTTTTATGGTTCACCGGAATGTGTAGCTCTCGTCATCGTACTCCAGCTCGTCCTCGTTGTCCTCTCCCAGCTGTCCGTATCGGAACTTCCTGTACACGGTGCCGTCCTGCCCCATGTAAACAATGTCCTCATCTTCATCGTCGTCATCGTCGTCGTCCTTATTCCGACGCTCACCAATGTCGACCAGCTGAGTGTCCTGGAAGCGACCGCCGGAGGAGCCGGCGCGGCCGCTGTAGGACGCAGAGGACGAAGAGCTGTAGCCACCGTGTCTGCTGCCGCCCCCGAATCCCCCGCCGGAGCCCAGCTTCTCGTAGCCACGGGGAGGGATGTCCGGGGGCGCGCTCTTGGAGCGGGAGTGTCTGACGAGGAACACGACGGCCACCAGTCCCAGCACCAACAGGACGCAGGCGATGATGAAGATTGTCAGGTTACCTCTGTCCTCCTCTTCTTCCTCGTTCCTGAATGGCAAGTTGGTGCTCAGGACGCACTCTCCTGGAAATCCCACAAAGACGGGAAGTTCAGACACAGATGTGCGAGTTATTGTACTGTCTAAATGTCAAAATACTGTGAAAATGTGTGCGACATGTGGGAATTTATTAGAAGACTATGGCAGAAATGGAATCTAATATTCATAAGTGTGTTTTCATTAGCGTGAGATCATCAGTATTCAGTTGGTTGCACCCTGCAGTCTCACTGCTAGATGTCACCAAATCCTCCACACTTGTCCTTTAAAGGAAGTCAACAATGAGTGTGCTGTTTGCGAGTTCTGCAGCCACCATAGATTCTCTGACGTGCTCGGAAGCGGAAGGTGAAACTAGGTGTTTGCGATCTCCAAGATCACCGCCAGATGCCACTAAATCCTCCACACTGACCCTTTAATTGATAAGTCAATAAGTGATTAGTCATACATTGGCTGGTTCCAGTTTCTCAAATGTGGGTGTTTGTTGTTTTTGTGTGGTTTGCAATGATGCAAATTCCATTAGGAAACATGGGGACATGACCCCCTCACTGTTCTAACTCTTTTCTTTGTCTCCCTCACAATTTTTATTGTTTCGGTTCACTTAAGTCTAAACAGTGTCTTCTAAAATCCAGATGAGAGAGGAAAGGAGCTGTAGTTTGATTCATTTAACTCATCCACAAGCAGAAGTGAATCCAAAATCTTGCTTCTATCTGCAGCACGTGCAATGTGTTCAAACAAACAAGTAAGACTCGCTGCTCAGCAACAAACCCTTGTTCAGTGAGCTACCCAGCACGAAGCATGAGCCCCCTGAGCTGAAGAATAAGTTGTTCATCAGTACAAACCCACACTGAGACATGGAGACAGTTAGTTCCAACAACTCAACGCCCAGGTTTGGCTCTAAGTTGGACAGAAGTAAGCAGTAACTGCTGGGCTGTTCAGCCGACTCGGACTGAATCCTGCTCACTTTAAACCAGTCAGAGGAGCACAGAGAAAAACAGGAATTCAGAAATTTTAAAGGACTGGTGTGTAGGATTTAGTGACATCTAGCAATGAGCTTGCAGATTACAACCAGCTGAATGCCGTGCACCTCACCCTCCCCTTCCATGTAGGGCTAGCACAATTTCAATAGTAAAGTGAACTTTCAATTTCAATGATCAAAATCAAAGGCAGAATAAAAGACTCTCACAATATTGTTTTTTTTTTCTCTCCACCCCTGCCTACTATGTGTGAAGAAAAAAACAACACTTCAGAGACTGCAGAGCGTAACTCATCCAACATTGTATCACACTTGATACCATATAGACTATCTTTTTAAAGAATTTGAAAATGTAAACGACAGTTGTCAGGACATAAAACTAAAGATCTGTTGATCTTTACAAATCAAAACTGTCTAAACGTGTTTAACAATGGCAGAGCCATCAGCGCTGGAAAAAAAAGAAGTTTAAGTTGAAAAGTTGAATCGAAAACTTAAAAATCCAAAGTATAATCGAATCGTAGATTTTTGAGAATCGTGACACCCCTACTTCCAAGTGTGTAGAAGAACCTACGGTGGCCATAAAACTTGCAAGAGGCTGCATCTAGAGTCTGTTTGCTTTGTCCATCCTGGGCTACTGTAGAAACATGGTGGACTCTCCCCTTTGTAGATATAAACAGCTCATTCTAATTAATTGAAAACACAAAAATTCTTATTTTCAGGTGATTATACACTCAAGCAAACATACTTATGAATATAAACATTATACACTGGATCTCTACTGTGAAATAACCAAAACTGTTCTAATTTTTAAAACTGAGTGTGTGTTCTTGTGGGGCAACATTGCTCTGAGTATAAAGTTTTCAAGTAGCGTTACTGCATTAATAATGCAACAATTTACACAGCAAACACCATAACCAATTTCATCATAATGTTGGGACTGCTGGTCAGACAAAACATTCAAAATGAAGATCTCAACTCGGACTCTACTAATGATAAAAATAATCAGATTAATCAACAACGAAAGAGTTACAGCCCTGGTATTTTATACCACTGTACAACCAGAAAAGATGATAAAAGTAATCTGAATGTCTGCGTTGACAAACTCTGACCTGCAGCCTACCTCGAGTCTCAGTGCAGTTACAACAGTCCTGCTGCTGTGTCGAGGCCTCCTCATCCTCCTCATGGCGGCAGCACAGCAGACAGCGCCCCCCGGCTTCTAAGATGGCCTGAGTGGGACACACGGTGCAGTTGGCCGGACCGGGTCCCCGACACTCCAGACAGGAGCTGTCGCAGTCCTCACAAGCGTGGCCTGAACCCTGATGAGGAGCGGGAGAAAGGACTGATACTGAACAGGCTACATTCACAGACAGACAGCATGAATTTTTCATCACAACCACTGATTCTTTGCTCCCAGAGAGATGCAAAAGTTTCATTTCTAAAAGGACTGAAAAGAAGAGATGCTCTGCCTTTCAGCTTAATCAATTAATATGCATCTACCTGCCAGACACTTTCAGTCAGTTGCCTCACAGCACGAGCCAGGAGATTTATTTAGAAATCGTGACACAGTAATAATTTTCTCTCTGCTGTTTGAGATTTCTCCTGGTGCAGTCTAAATTACATTAGATGATACCCGAGGCCAAAACATTAGTAATCATTATTTTGGTGAAGCAAGGATGGGATGAGGATTTTTTTTAATATAAAAAGTTAATATTTGTAAAATTAAAAGCCAAGAAATGTGCTGTTACCTTTATTACAGGATACTGGCCGATGTCGCACATGGACTCACACGTGCCATCTGAGAGCAGGTATCCAGGGTAGCAGGAGTCACATGACTTGGAGTATTTTCCTGCAGAGACACAACAACTTACAGGTGCTATGTGGAATTTTCTGAAAATTCTAATTAAGGACCCTGGTGGATGTAAAGGGAACTGCACTCTGCATCCTGTTGCATCTACCAAAACAGTAATGTGAAACGCTCTAGACTGAACGCAATTGACCGACCTCATGTTGATATATGAGGAAGTAAAATTATGTTCCGTCACGACCACGGGTAACATGTTTTTCACTTGCAAGTCTCATGCAACAGAAACACTCATTTTAATCTACCTAGCTTTCTGCACCGGCTCCATCCATCTCATATTTCACAGGCATAAACACAACCTGAAGTGTTTATTTAGGCTTCAAGTCTAGTTTTTCAACAGAACCTGCATAAGTGCAAGGTTGATGCCCAATAAAAATGCACTGAATACATATATTTATGAACACTTTGCACCCTAGGTGGAGCCAGAGAGCAGCTCACTCTGCTCAGGTTTGTAAGTTCCTGCTCCATTCCCTTTACCCAGCTGAGAAGCAAGACATGGAATTTCTTCTCCTGCAGTGTTTATTCATGAGCAAAATGTAACCTTCAATGTACATTTACTGCCACAGACAACTTCACTGCTAAACATTAATCCTTCTGCTCTGATCACTAACGTGGAACCAGTATGGACGAATGCTTCAGTGTGGCGTGAACGTTGTCATCATGCGAGCGTGTTGCTGACATGCGTGCTGGTCATTTGTTGACATTAGCGGACTCCATTCCAAACTAACGTGGCACCGTGGCACACTGTTGAGCTAAAATAAACTGAAGCCAGACACAGACATCAAAGCTGGGTACAAAAAATAAGTTGACTCTGATTCTACTTTTCCTCTACACACCACAATCTTTTTTTCAGTGTCTCCTCCTGCTAATGTTGCCATGTGAGTGTGCAATCAAGACGAGAGACACACAGCAGAGAGACAGAGAGTGAACGTAGCAATGAAGTGCAGTGTGTCTGCACAATCCAGGCTGTTTGTAGGTGAATAAATTCTGCAACAAGATCCAAGTCAGGCTTCTGTGTTTTGAATGTTGCTGGAGGAGGTTAGCTCCAAAGTAGCAACACCTCTGACACAGGCTCACTTAAGGTGGGCTGACCTTTAAGGCGGACCAGGCTAATTTCAGTGACAAGCTGCTCCTCTGCTCAGGAAATGACCACAGCTTTTTACGCCAGTTACCATTTACCCCAGTTAAAAGTCAGTTGTTTTTTGTTTTTGTTTTTTTCGCTTATCATGCCTTTATTTTTTTGCATCAAATTATGGAAAATAGTAATTGATAAGCAGTGTTTCTTATTGATAACAGTATCAATAAAATCCTAATGATAACCACATTCCCTACTATGGAATGATGTAAAAACCTAAAAAACAATGAAATCGATGAAGATAGAAAACAATGGACCCACCCTTCGAAGGGAAAGCCTGAGATATTTTATATTTTTCCTATTGTCAACAAATGGCAATAAATAATAAGAAAACCAACAATCCAGAGATGCTTCTAACAGGCATATTGTCTGTGTAGCACACCATTGCATCTGGTGACATGTTCCATCACTGCGGTGACACTGTTGTTTGAGTGAAACCAACAAATGCACTTTTTTACTCCTGTTTGAGTGATTTCTTAACATCCACAATTTTTCACACAGGCTGGGGAATTCAAGTACTGAGAGACAGAAAAAACATTTTCATGGGATTTGTTGACAGTAACAAAAATTTAGAATATCGCTTTTAGATAAATAGTTCACATTATTCTAAGATTGTGAAAATTGATGCCACTTTGTAGCATCTACAGTATGCATGAACCTGCATTGTACTGTACATAATATTACACAGACTGAGCAGTCCACCACTTTTTACAGCTGCGGTTTGTGGAGAAAACAGCAGCATGACATTCAATTCCTACCTGAGCACGCCCTGCAGCTGGCGTGGCAGGGCTCGCAGGTCCTGTGCACGGTGTCATGGTAGTATCCCTGAGGGCACGAGGGGAGGCAACGGCCTTCCCTCCGCAAGTAGATGAGACCCAGAGTGCAGCTCAGGCAGCTGTCCTCTCCGCCCCCGATACACTCACCGCAACTCGGGTCACACTTCTCACACATCCTTGAATCTGTGTTTCCATAGTGACTATCAGACAGATGGTGAGAAAAAAAAAGTTTTGATAGATTAGATTCAATTATATTAGATTAGAGTTTTTTGTTTGTCCTCAAAGGAAATTCCTTTCCACAGCCACTCAGTCACACATACAGATATAAACAACCGTAACTACTCAGACACAACGCAGACCCAGACACACCACGACAAAGGGAGAGCCGTCAAAACAAAACACTTCAAACAGGCACAGGTTCTGCATGATAAAGTCAAACTGATATTTTTGCAATCTGCTGCTTCGCTCGTATGACGGTCTGAAAGCACAGTCAACAAAAATATATATTCACAAAAAAATAAAGACTTCTTCCTCTGTGCACACAAAAGCTTTCTCTCAAATTTTGTTAACAAATGTGTTAAAATCTGTGTTAGTATATACTTTGACTGGTCACATTAAAAGGATACTATGATAATGTGCAGTTTGATCTTGAAATGAAACCTTTATCAGGCACTGAGCTGAACTGACAACAGATACCACATTTTTTTTCCCCAGGAGGGCAAAGGCATGACCCACCTTACTCTGCCTCTGATGTTCTACCCTGATGTTCTTACTCTAATGCAGGGATACTCAACTTACTTTGTCCGAGTGCCACTTTTGTTTATTAACTGGCTCCTGGCCTCCTGTCATTGTGCAAACATTAATAACAACATTATTTAGAGGATAAAATAATTAAAAATTAAAAGGCCCATAACTCATCTGTCTTTGAAATTCTATATTTTCAAATTAACTGAGTTATTAAATCAGATATTTTACTCCATTAACTACATTTTAGTTGTGAATGTTACATTTGACAGCGTTAATACAACATCAAACACAGCTGGAGCCTCTTCGAGTTGGAATGATTCATAAACATAAACTGCTCCTGTCAGGGACAGAACAGAGAGCAGAGCATATATTAGTATGAAATACACATTTATGGGATCAGAATAATCCTCATTTCTGTGTAACTTTCGCTCCTTTTAAGCTAATAGTCGTCTTCCCCTGCCGAACTCACCGTCTGATCCTGCTGCACTTTGTACAGCCTGAAAGACTGTCACGAAAGATCAGCCTTCTCTGTTACTAACAGCCTAAATAATCCCATGATACAAAAACAGAAAAACTGAGTGTCAATCTTATTTCATTGTGAATTAGAAATGGTTGGAGGGCCACCTGGTACCTTAATGGAGACCACAAGTTGAGTATCACTGCCCTAATCAAACACTCCTCATCCATATTGGTGCGTTCCAATGATACTGGGAAGTTGGAATTTGTTGCCTGTTGGAATTTTAACTGGAATGCCCCACTGAAGTTCGGACTTCTGACACGGAAAATCGGATGAACCTCACCAACCCCAACCTCAAAAATCCAAGATGGCTCCTCTGCCCATCAACAGTAAGTGACAGCTGTAGTATAAGCTGTTATTATCATTTATTTAACTGTCTTCATTTGTCAAATCAGTCTTACACACAGTACAGTCCAAGTTCTATCTGTGGAAATGATGCAACAGTGTTTGTATGTGCAAGATAGCTAACAATGACAGACTACTTCTGGAGGATTAAAGCGCAACAGTCAGTCAGTCATCCTCAGGCAGTGACAGTCGAGGAGGTCTGACTGTTTAACAGCGGGGAAAAAAATTACAGATCTCAAGTTATGATTAATATATCTGGATCCGGTTAATGAGACGCTTAAAGTCTCTACACCACAATGCTCAGGACTTTTTTTCCCATATTTTAACACACTGGGGATGATTTTAAAATAACAAGTGCTCCCAGGAATCTCTATATGCCACACCTGTCAGCTGGACGGATTATCGTGGCAAAGGAGAAGTGCTCACTGACTCAGATTTGAACAAATTTGTCAACAAAATTTGAGAGAAATAAACCTTTTGTGTGCAGAGAAAAAGTCTTAGATCTTTTATTTCAACTCATGAAAGGGAGCAAAAACAAAATTGTTGTGTTTATATTTTCGTTGAGTGTGTGTAGGGTTGCACGTCAGAGGAATAAACAGTCTTTGTATCCATTTTGTGTTTTTTTTCTTGACTATTTAACTGCACATCAATTTAACGGCACATTAATTTAACACTCTCAATCACCGCACCCGAAATAAAATCAGGTCTAATTAGCATTTTACAGGCCACACGAACGGCTATTTAAATCTCAGGCTAAATTAGCTTCTATCTCCAAACCGCAGCCCTGTCCAGCTAACTGAAGACGAGCGCTGGTTTAGTGTCCACTGTGACATTATGTGACTGGGCAGATCTTTTATTAATGACAGAGCTGTGTGACCGCACTTAATGTGATGGATGAGCGGCACAGCTGGACGCTGAGCAGGTTAAACTACCTGTGCTGGCAGGTCTCCACACACTCTTTGCCCTCTCGGAAGAGGTGCGTTTTACAGGCGAGGCACTCGTGGCTGTGCTTCCCGACGCAGGACTGACAGGAAGGGTGGCACGGTTCACATTTCTGCCCGGACTCGTCCTCGTAGTAGCCGGTGGGGCATTCATCCACACAGGTGCCATCTGTACCAACAGACACACACACACGATGATCATGCAGCTACACAAACAAGTCACAGATGCCTGCAGAGCTTTCCAGGACACGCGGAGAAATTCATGAGCCAAACTCGACTCACTGAGCAGGAGGTGTCTCTGGTTGCAGCTCAGGCAGTGGGATCTGCCCGGTCCTGAACACCTGTGGCAGTATTTGTGACACGGATGGCATTCCCCGTCCTGGTCTGCGTACTGGCGAGGTGAGCACTTGTTTGCGGATGGCACACAATGGCCGTGGCCGTCGAGCTTATGATCCTCTTTGCAGCTGGTGCAGGAGCCGGCGTGGGGTCCGAAGCAGGTAAGGCAAGATGCATCACAGTCTAAAGATAAAAAGTTACCGATTCAAAGGATATTATTGCAACAGCAGTGAAGCACATGAAAGAGAATGGATATTTTTTCATCTCGACTTGATACAGATGTGATAATCTATCTATTTTTCTTTTATTGCAGCCTTCCCCTGTGACTAAACCAGCTGTTAACAACCGAACAGAAGCCGTATTTGTGTTGATGCGTTCTATCTCTGTAGCAGAAGATCTTTGAACAAGAACAGAACGAATTTAAGGCTTCATCAGCGAGGCTCTACGCCCCACCCGCTTTCACACAAAAAACCACTCATGAAACACTTTCAGGAACACTCTCGGAAATATACATTCATTATTAGTTAAAAGGGATAGTTCTAGGGGATAGGCCTACCACTGCCTCAATCTGTTAGTTTGTTTTATTGTGTCACTTCGGTGTTCAGGTAAAATTACCGATTTCACATATGGAGTTTGGTTGGTTTGGAGAGAGTGATGTTTGGCTTAGAAAATAATGAAACAATGATTTCCCGTTGGAGAAAGCTGTCTGATGGTACGGTAAAGTCATGAAAATCAGTAAAACTTTAGAGTAAGGGTATTTGAATTATCATGAAGTCATCCATGATTTGATGCATGAAAAAGCATGACTTGTATTACTATTAGGAATATAGAAGACATGCCAGCATGACATGCATGATATAATGTAAGAACATTACGTTAATTAATGCAGCGTCTAAGGTGTTTCAATCATCATGATTTCTGAGTCATTATCACTTAATAGTTAAGTTTGCAGTTAAAGTGATGTGGCAACAAACTGACCAGTCACAACAGTGTACATGTATTCTGTTGAATTCCAAGTGGTTTAATCATGATTCACTAAACATTACTTCCTCATGACTTTATCATGTTTGTGGCCCTTCAAATAAAGTCATTCTGTATATTTAGGCATTATGTATTTGGAAAAAATACAAATGCAAATTAGAACATAAGATTGGACTCCATTTCACTCTCAATTATTTAGGAAAAGACAGTTTGTAAATGCCACAGATGCATAAGCAACAAATGGTTAACATGTTATTTTGCAATCACGCAATCAATAATCACTGTTATTCATCAGTGTTTAAGACAGGTAATCACTTTATTTGAAGGATCATGAATAATGTTTAGTAAATCATGATTATAACACAATACATGTGCACTGCTGTGACTGGTCAGTTTTTTGGCCTGTCTCTTCAACTGCAGACTTAAAGAAGACATGAACACCATTAGTGACTCAGAAATCATGATGATTGATACCTTAATTGTTACATTAATTCATATATTATTCTTGCATTAAGTCATACATGAGGTACTGTTAATTCCTCTACATTCTTGACAGTCCATGAAGTACTATGTATATATTTCATGCATGAAGTCATGAATGAATTCAAAATGGAGACTTAAAATTGACATTGACTTTTTAGGAGGGCCTTTTTCTATGTAACTAAAATACCTTTTGTTTCCAACCCTGTCCACAGCAGTACATTGCTTAGCTTCTGTGCTGGTGCTCTTCTCTGCTTCTTCAAACTGGAGGCATCTCGACCAGCATCTACTGTAGCTAATACACTGACTATCGATAAGTACCTCATTAAATAATAATCCAAACTCTCCCTCTGATACACCTTTCCTGGTAGTTTCCACTTATTAGGTTCTCAATCAAACATTTTCTGCAGGCTGTGTTAAGTTCAGATGAAAATAAACACAAAAAAATTCCCCCTCTGTCCGTTTTGCAGTACAGCAGTGTACTTCCTTTTAAATGTCTTACTGCTGGCAGCTACTGTATGTAGCAACAAAAGTGGGCATCGCCTACAACATTTTTCCTGGGAGAAACACACCATCCTTTGTGTTTTTGAATAACAAAACCAGAGCGTGTGTCTTTCTCTAGGGAACTGTCTTTGGCATCGCTGTTCTGTTTTCAAGGTTTGACAGCTGCCTGTTAACCGTCTGAAAAGCGTTGCTATTTTAGTCTGAGCTAAAGTCAGGAAAGACACTCCGGCATAGTAGAGAATATAATTGAAGAAATGCATGAAGGACGCTCTACAGAACAGAAAACGTTGCATCAGTGAGGAGAAAACAAAGTTTTAGGAGAAACAGAGCATCAGAGTCAGAGTATAATGGAAAATAAGTCAAAATATATTAACAAAATCACTGGTTTTTGATCACAGGAGTGCATTTTTGGCTCTTAAATGATCCCACAGTTACCAAAACAAATAAACTTGTGCTGTATGTCTCCTGCTGTACCTTGACATTCTCCTGTTAGAGCGTCTCTATAGGTGTGGGAGGGGCAGGACGCCAGACACGCTCCATTATGCAGAGTAGCCTCAGGGTCCATACAGGCATCGCAGTCATTGTTGTCCGGGCCGTCACACAAGGCGCAGTCAGGGTGGCAACGCAAACACTCCCTTTCCTCTTTGTCCTCAAAGAACCTCTCGGGACAGTCGAGCACGCACAGGCCCTCGTGGAGAAAGTGATACTCCTCACAGCCTGTACAAAGAGCAGCTTTTATCACCGACTGGGAGAACAATTTAGAACAACACAGTGAAGCTATGCTATAGTCTTGAAGAGGAGCGGAAGGGTCTTTGACGAGACATGAAGGAAAAACTGACTTGAGAAAAGTTAATCAAATTCTGTGCCTTGTACATGGTCACATAGTTTAGTAATGGTACACAAGAGTGTTTGTGATGTGTTTCAAGGATAAAAAGTGTGCAATTAAACACAGACCTGTACAGATGGATGGTCGATCAAATTTCCCTCTTTTAGGGAAAATAAACTTGAGACAGGTGAGTCAAATGTGCATTATGACAAGAAAAGTCACTTATGCACAGCAGTTGGAATAAAATCAAAATTTCTGACATTGTCATCGAGACACAACTAGTTTGGTGGACACGTTGGAGAACAAGACTACGAGTCTACAGCAGACCTAGACAAAATGTGTCCCGGAAGCTGTATCAGGCCAACTGAAAGGTTCCATGCAGCCTGCAAGGCCGTCATTCATGAGCACAATATTGCAATTAAAATCTAACAAAGAAAGTCAATATCATTTTGCTTACCGTTAAAACATTATCAGGCTTTTATTCAGGTTTATTCAGGGTCAGTGCTGTATTCACTGGTAAGAATAAAGAACTGTATCTTTTATATGAAACTAAAACTTTATTCACTATCATCGAAACATCCTGGCAAACTGTAAAACTTAAAGTTTTGGACTCAACAAAAATAATTTAAACTCACAATTCCGTCACATTGCAATTAACAAAATATGACGCACGGCAGAAGTGCATTACTATTTTAACCAGCCAGTGAGGCCTGCATAGAAACATTCTGACTATTCCACAGTTAGATTCAGTAATTATAACATCCTTATAACACATTTGTGTCCGGCTCCCGGCAGCCTGATCAACTTCTCATGTGGCCCCCAATTAAAAATAATTGCCCACCCCTGGTCTACAGCCAGTCATCAGCATGCTAACAGGTTCACAATAATAATACAACATTGTGAACATTATGCCTGCTAATCATCACAATCTTTCGCCCTGTTCACACAGGACCAATATTACCAAAGGATGTGATTTAGAAATTACCCGCCCACGTCTGTGTTTTGTGTGGCGTATTCGATTAGAATGAGCCAATGCTGTATTTTACTCAAATTTAAGAGTCGAGGCCCTGCGTCACATTGACGTTTCACAAGCAGAGCATCTATATTTCAGCAGCCACATTAATGATGCAGTTAAGAGTTATTTTTTTCACACTTTCTCTTTGTGTTATAAGCATAAATACACATTTGTAGTCACGATTCTCCAAATCCACAAGTTCATGATTCAATGTGAAATGAGGTTTTTTTTGCACTGACAGATATATGATTAATAGACTATGGAGTCTTGATTTGTAAAGATCAACAGATCATTGTTTTTATGACAACTGCCAAGGAAAAAAAAACATAAAACAAAAACATAATCTGTATGGTATCGAGTGTGATAACAGCCTTTAAACTGAGCTGTGTTGTCAAAGTGTTGGAGAGAGAAAAAAAAACTGTGAGAATGCCGCTTCAAATGTTAATTATTGTGATAACTGTGTTTGATTAGTACACTTTGAAAAACTTATGTTAAATACTGTCCAGCATCAACCAAAGTTAGAAACAGTCTAATAGATGCAGCAGCAATGTGGGTTTGTTTTGCGTCAATGAATGTCCAATTGTTGAGGACTTACAAACTACCATGCTAATCCATCCAATAGTTGTTGAGTTATTTCATTAAAAAACAAAAATGTAATGGTGGTGCTACATAAAAAGTCACTGTCTGGGCACCATGAAGTGCGCACAAAATTTCACGGCAATCCATCGACGCTTGTTGAGATATTTCAGTTGGGATCAAAGTGGTGAACCGACCAACTGACCGACATTGCCAACCCTACAGCCATGTCACTAGTGCGTCTAAAAATAACAAGCAGCACACTCGCATGATAACACGATGTGAAGAGGACTACAGAGAGGTAGAGGCACGTTGTGAATGAGGCACTGAACGAGCTGAATTTGTCCTTGTTTGCATTGTGTTTCGGTACCTGTGCACTGGCCGAGTGGGTTGCACTCCTGGCAGGCTGGAGGGCAGCGTTGGCACTCCCTGTCCCGGACAGTGTGCGCTGGAGGACACTCCTCCACACACTGGTGCTTGTGTAGGAGGAGAGGTTCTTCACAGCTGAGGCAGTGGGTGGCGTTCTTCGCACAGGACGCGCAGCCCGCCGCACAGCTACGACACACCTGGCCTGCAGGATAACCCCTGAGAGAGGCCAAAGAGAGATCAGGAGACACACAGACACAGGAACACTGGGCTTTTTGCAGCTGCATCCTCCCCTTAAAGGGACGGCCTGTGGTGCTATTTATCCAACTAGATTTCTGTGCTGTGACTTGCAGAGTTTTGGAGATATCAAAATACTTTTGAGAAAATCAAAACCAGTGTCTCTCTTTTCAAAAATCATGACTACTTCAGTTGCTCAAGATAACCCACAGACCTCATTGTGTGCAGTTTCATGCAGGCACTACTTTCTTCCTAGTAGAAAGAAAAGTATTTCAGGTAGATTCTCCTGCAGAAAGAAAGTTCCTACATGAAACTGCTCAAAACTGGAATTATCTTGAGTAACCAGGTCATGAGTTTTGGAAAGACAGACACTGGTTTTGAATCTTTCAAAAGTATTTTTGGTGCATTGAGCACCACAAACCGAGTGCCTTTTAGTCCCATCATACTAGAGCGAGGGTAGACATCTCTACCACCGATATCTCCAAAACTCTGCAACTCACACCAAAAAAGTCTAGATGGATAAATACCACTACAGGCCAGAGGAAAATATGTATTTTGATTATTGATAAGCAATCTTACAAACAAACAAACAAACCTCTCAACAGCATTGCGTTAACTGACTATTAATTAGCAGGCTCATATGCAGCCGTTTCCAAACAAGGGAAAAAGGGTTAGTTCGGATTTTTTTAAGTGGCTCTATGATGTACTTACAGCAGATGGGGGGGGGGGGCAATGCAGAATATTTTCACCGCTTTACCTCGCCATCAACAGCCTTTTCTGATGGTAAACTGAAGTTATATCACTCCTTACAGCTATCTCTTGCTGCCACCAAACTCCTTTGACAAAAACAGCAATTTTACCCTCACAGAACACAGGAGTTGTTGTTGGCGTACCACTGCCTCTATCCGTTAGTTTATCCATGTTATTGTGGCACTTCAGTGTTTTAAAGGGTTAGTTCAGCTTCACCAAAGTCACTCAATAACACAAACAAAGTGACCAGTTGGCAGCGGTAGACCAGCAACTCCCGTGTTCTGCAAGGTAAAATTACGGTTTTTGACAGTGGAGTTTGGTTGGTTTGAAGAGCGATATTTGGCTTAAGTCATGATTGTTTTCTGCCAGAAAAGGTTGTCTGATGGCAACTGATACTAATTTTTTTAACGTAAGCCTTTAAGTGGCTAAAATATTTTAACTGCTGACCACAGTGGAGCATTGTTTAGCTTCCTACACTGGTACCCCTGCTGCTTCTTCACTACTGCACTGCACACTTATTTACTGTAGGTACAATCCCACTTCAAATAATTCGAACGATCCCTCTAACAGCTAGACTATGGTGAAATCACCAGGCTGTGTCTCGAAACAGATGCATTGCTTTCAAATTCCTACTTAATACATCAACAGCGTTTATAGTTGCCGTGGTCTTAAGTCCTAATTAAGCGATTTGTTTTCCTTGTAATATGTGTCAAGTTGCACTGCATATATTTTTTTTATTTAATTTGCTGTCATGAATTCGCGTGCTGCTGCTGTTGCTGCTGTTGGGGTAAACAAGAGGACTGACATTTTGCTCCGCTCTGCTCTGCTCTCCGCTTCAGCCTGCGGAGGACAGCTGATAATTACTCCAGACAATCATGTAGTACTTAAGCAGGCAAAGTTGGTTGTAAATATAAAATAAAATTCAAGCCCTCATGGCCAAAAAGTTAAAAAGGTCGTCTCGGTGCTAATGGAGCTTCAAGGACCTCTTCAGCAAGGACGAGATATTCTTTCAATCTCGAGGATGTCACATTTTAAAGGCACATAAACATCAAGTCAGAATCATGGCCAGTGAATACATCTCCTGACATTTTATTTTTGGCTCTTCAGAGGGCATGCTTCAACATGATTTTTGCCAGCGGGGTTAAATTCCCACCTTATTTCCAAACTGAGAATAATCAGTTTCCAGACGGAGCTGGTGCACGCTCGTGTCCCAGCAATGAGAAAAGCATCCAAACACATTTAACTCTGAGACAACAAAAACAAACATTGACAGGATTGACCCCTAACCTGACACACTGTTGGACACACTGTCCGTCCTGCAGGAATAACGGAGCTTTCCTCGTGCTCTGACAGCGGCTGCAGCGCTCAGCGTCCGCGCACTGTAAGCAGCCTGGAGGGCAGGCCTCACACACGCCGCTCAGCCGACTGGCAAAGAAACCCCCCGGACACTTTGACACACATGTTTGCTGTGTGGTCAGAAACCGCCCTGCAGGAGGAAGACAGAGTAAACATCATCACTGCAGCAGAGCTGGACGGGCGGTGGTGGTGCCAGCCTGAAATTACACAAACACCTCATCTACGTGGGTGATTGACGGACCTTTTGCGCACTGTGTACACTGGTTCTTCTCCTCTCCGGAGCAGGACTCACAGGATGGGTGGCAGTCCTCGCACGCTCCGTCATCTGGAGGTTTAACAAACAACAAAAGTGAACATGATGGAGTCACGGTGCTTCTTATTACAGCACGACTCACGACAGTGAGAAACCAAGCACTATCCAGAACCATCACTGTCCAGGCTAACAGATGGAACCAGAATTTCTCAGTCAGATGGTGGAGGACAGTCTTAGTAACTTAAAAGGAGGGAAGCAAAGGTCGCTGGGCACTGGTTTAGGTTCCAGTGTGCGGGTGGTCAGGATTTGGGCTGGTTTATCACGAGTTGAGCTTGTTTTTAAACACATTAAACATTATCGTGTCTTAAAAATATATTAATTCATAACTGAACACATGCAGTCGCTCAGCACAAGTTTGACATTACATCATTTACATTGATTCTGCTGAGAGGAGAAACAAGTTACCTTCATTATGTTGCGTTTTTGCAAATCTGTATTTTCACTGTAACAGAAATCTTGATGCCTACACCATCATTATTTAGCTGTCAAGGCTTGTTGCAGTTCACCAAGTTAGATAAAACTTATTCTTTTTGTTATTTGAGCTGTTTATTTTTAAGGCAGAGGACAGACACATATAAAGAGTTTTATAGTTGCCTTGTAGCCTTGTATCTGCTTTAAAGCACACTGTGGACACTAATTTTGCTTCTGTATTATACTGAAAAAATGTTATGAAAAATACAGTTGTTATTGTTTGTAAGTTAATTAGCATTTTTTAAATATTCATCATATTTGGGTGGTTTTTTTACATCAATTTGGGGAGGATTTTGAGCAATTATTGAGCTGGCAAACATCAAACCAATCTGGCAACACTGTTGCTGTGAGCCATATTACTGCAATACTGCTAGCAGTCACAACACAATTTACACAGCCTCCAGTTTGATATTTTGGGAAATGTCAACAATCAGATGAGAGGCTTGATACCACTGTCATGTCTGCACGCTTAATATCAAGCTGAAGCCAGGGAATGGTTAGCTTAGCTTAGTGCAAAGACTGTAAACAGGGGAAACGACTATCTTAGCTCTGTCCAGCAGCAACAAAATTCAACTATCAGTACCCCTAAAGCTCACTAATTAGCACATTGAATCCAAAACTGAAGTGTAAAAAACATCAAATCACAAACTAAGCATAACCGGAAGTGGGGCAAAACAACTAACCTAGGAAAATCTGCCTACCAACACCTCTAAATTATAATTATTTACATTATTTATATCTTGCTTGTTCAATCTGTCCCATTTTGTCTTTCTTTTGCCTTTTATTGTGACCCTTCTTACTTACTAAGACAAATGTAAAAATGATGAGTTGTGGTTTTACAGGGTTCATATGTGCTGTAACGATTTCTTGGCAGGGTGCAGCGACTTCTTTAAGACGTGCCTGGCAACCTTTAACTTAAGACAGAGCCAGGATAGCTGTTTTCCCCAACTTTCAGTCTTTGTGTTAAGCTAAGCTAATGACCTGCTGGCTGTAGCTTCATATTTAACATACAAACATGAGAGTAGTATTGATCTTCTCATCTAACTCTTGGCAAGAAAATAAATAAGTGAATTTCCAAAAATATCAAAAACCCTCTGTCACAGAAAATCATGTTCAAGTTACTTTATACTTAGCTTGCACTGATTTTTTCCACTTTGTAAGCAGCTAATAGGAATGTATGAATTTGCAACTGAAATGTTTGGTCATGATATGAATGGTGACGGTCATGGATCAGGGCTAAGGGAACCACTTTAACATGACATTAGCGTAGACCAGGATGTTGCTTCCTTTTCTGCCTGAATTTCCTGTCTCTAAATTAATAGTTTGACATGAGAAGCCTGCTCGTTTACTGTCTTGCTGAGAGTTAGATGACCATTCTCATATCTGCATGCTGAATATAAAGCTAGAGATAGCAGATTATTCGCTTCCCTTACGACAAACACTGTTAACAGAAGGAAACAGCTATCCTGACCAGCTTGTCTCCCTGACGTCTCCACGTGTCACACAGAAATAATTTTTACACCTTTTACAGAACCAGACCAGAGCAGCTGTTCTCCCCTGCTTGTAGTCTTTATGCTAAGCTAGGCTAATTACCTCCTTCCTCTAGCTTCAGGAAAGTGTTTCCTAAAATGTCTTCTAACAACAGCATTTAGAAAATACCAATGACTAAAATTAGCATGAAACCTCGCTCATCACAACCTAAATGAACTCTTAATTAGCGACACAAAAGCTTAATTGCATCCTGTAAAACGTGCTCTTCCTAATTTGTGTGAAGGTTTAAGGCTTTAATGTAAGCTTCCATAGTTGTTGAGATTCAAAGTTTAAGAATAACCCGGGGTTCATTTTCAACCTTTGTATTAACCTATGTACTTTTCTCTGAGTTATTTTAGTTCCTATAATTAAGATGTCTTGCCTCACACTAATTACCATATGTTGTTTTAAGGTCTGTCCAACTAACTCTTTGGGGGAACTGAATGTTCAGCATATACAATCAATTATTTTAAAGTCCGTATCTGGCTGACGTTCAGTAGTTCTGCCTGTTTTGAGCGCTTAAGTTGGTACAGGGTTCAGGGACGGAGGCACACAGACCAATTACCCTCCAAGATTTCTTTTCTGCCCCTGTGAAAGTGCCCAAATCCCTGCTTCATTATGGGCAGACAGTTGGATTAGTGGAATACATAAGTATTAGTCTCACCGCTGCGAAAGGTCTTAATGGGACAGACCTCGTGGTTGGACACACACTCTCCGTTTTCCAGCGTCTTTCCCTCCTCGCACGACAGACAGTCGTCGTCCTCCGGGCCGCTGCATGTCACGCAGCCCGAGTTACACTCCTCACAGTCATTGGTGTCTTCGTCGCCATAGAAACCCTCAGGACACACCGAAACACAACTCCCCTCTGGAGAAAACGGAGGAGTTTCTCTGAGATCAATATTGTATGTAACCCACTTAGCTGGGCAAATGCATTCACAAGGAGTTTACTTAAAGGGGAACTCCACTAGATTTTATAAATCAAAGTCCGTTTACAGGTCTCTGCACATGTGAAAAAAGTTGCATAAAGTTTTGTGACTCCAGAGGGAGCTGTGTGAAGTTTGATAAATCAGTTGTGGCTGAAAATGTTTAAAAAAACGTCTGTGGACGTGAAGGAGTGAGGTGAAGTCTCTGCTTGAGGCCCCCAGCTTCAGGCTGCATTAGCTGCTACTAAGATAACATACCTGAACTAAGTGTCTAAAGTCAAATTGCATTGTGGGTAATGTAAGATTTACAAGAGGAGGAATTGTGAATTAAAAAGAAGGATGAACAATAAATGTCAAGGGCCCATAAACTATAAGCCGATATTGGCCCATCCAGTTTAATCGGTATAAGTGTATATTGCACTATAAATATCGGCTATACTAATATCTGATTAAAGAGATTATGTCAAAGCATTTAATTTAAATAAATATCAGGCAAAATGTTCTATAAAAACTAAATTATGTTGGTGAACTTTTTGATGCACTTACTAGAAAAAATAAACGTACATTTGAAGAGTCAGAACTGGCCTTTGTTGCTGTCAGTAAGATTTAGTTCAGTGCAACTGAATATTAAATCATCCATCTTTGCTCACCACCTATGAGCCTTTATTACCCTCAGCTGTGCATAAACTACAGGTTATGTGAACTTCTTTTTAACAAATCAACCCCCCTTCTCCATCCCTTAGTAACAGAGAGAGTTCAGGTGGTTCAGAGGGGTTGTGTGGTTGAACATGTCACACTAGTCTGCCTGACTCATTGATCCTTTATTGGACTGACGTTTGTGCAAGTTAGAATGATGGCTTTAACCATGACTCTGAATATCAATAAACATTTTTTTCACGATAGAAGAAATTTATATCATAATATATCCTGATAATTGTCAATATTATGACTTGTTGACGGAATGACGTCACACAGAAACAAGAAGTGCGGCTGAAAGTGAAAGCTGCATTGCTGCCTGCTCAAGAGGGGAGGAGTAAGTTTGAAAAAGGGCAGCAACTTCAGTGATGTGGCAGTGGTTTGGTTGCAAAACGTCAAATGTACAAAACACCATGGTGCAATGTAAGAAGCACACAAAGACCGAACAGCAAACGGAACAGGAGCAGTAGAACAAACTAATTTCACCACCTCGAGCAAAAGCACACGGTTGAGTGTGAGGAGAGACTAAATGCATCGGTGCATCAGATGAGGAGAGCTCAACAACCGTTCCACAGTTCAAAACCAACAATATTTTTCAGTATTTTGTCGTAATGTTTACAATGTTGTTATCACAGAAATATCCTGACTATCGTGATATCATTTTAGGGCCGTATCGCCCACCTCTGCTGACTGATGTCTTGAGCTGATAAATCCATGACGCTGTCCGTGGTGCTGAAGCAGCACACAGATTTGTAAATGTGCCGTTTTCTCTCAGTCTGCTCTTCTGTCAGTTTCATCTGGATCTATAATATTCTCCAACTATAAATACTCAGTTCTATACTATACTGTAGCCAGTATACTCTACAGATAGTTTCACCTTCATGATCAAATTGACAAGTAACAACATGTAGTAGCAGAAGAGTGAGAGGATCATAGACACACTGCTGCCTGTAGTATTCCTATAAGTTTTCTATGAAAATTTAGGCTGTGCTGCTGAAACTGCTCCCATTCCACCCCCACCCCACCCTGTTAAAAATTAACAGAGTCCAACAGTGTTATTGGAGTGCAATGTTAAATCTGTAGCGCACTCTTAAATATTTCCATTTTATGCTATAGTACTTGAACTTGCGATATAAATTTATTTTACAGCTACTCTCAAGGCTGTATAACTAACTGGGCAACTGCCCTGAGGCCCCGACACCTTCAGGGGCAATTGATTAAATTTATTTGGTAATATGCATTATTAAAGCCCATATAAACTGAAATAGTAAGCACCTACAGCGGCTTCTGCATTTTAACTAGAGGCTAGACGTCTTGTAGAGCAGCTCCATGTCAAAATCCAGTTTTAATATCTTTAAAAGATCGATTGATATCATGCTTACATGGTACATGTTCTTACTTGGGAGGATAGATTTGGGATTCACAGCTCATTTTTGCTGGAAGGTCAATCTGACTCTGGCTAAATACAAAATGTGAGATCATGTTGTCAAATGTGGTGCATTGTCACACATTAAATTGCCATAACATTAACATAAAGTAGTATATTAAGTACTAAGCTCGACCTGTAACCTTTAAATGCTGCAGTGTTGAAGAGCTGCAAAATACATGTAATTAAACTAGTAGTTTAACCACATTTTGCAGTAACTTGCTGGTAGTTCAACTACATTCATATTTGCATTGTGAGTCAAATAGTTACACTACTTTTTTGGTCATTTTTGTGCAGTTAACTGTTCAACTACTGTGCAAACAAAAAATTATTCCTTTTAATTCTATGGCCAAAAATGCATTTTTTATTTTACTATTGCTTCTCTACTGACTGATGGACATTGGATTGCATACAAAACCAAAGCTGACACTCCTTGTGCTTTCCCATAAATAGTAGGGTATTCTATTTTTGTGGTTTATGTATGACCTGTGAACAAGTGGGAACTTTTTGCATGTGGCTTTTTTTTTCATTATATATTTTGTTATAATTTTATATCAAATTTACATTGTCAAGCTACTATTTTTGTAGTAGATGGTAGTAGCAGTTTGAACTTTTCAAGTAGCTTTAGTTAAGCAAATCTTTGATAATATGACTGCATATATGAATATATAATATTTAATGCAGGACTCCATTTTCTGCTACTTTATACTTACAATGCTACAATTCAGGGGGAAATACTGTGCTTTTTACAACTTTATCTGAAGCTATAAATACTCGATACTCAACAGATTTTACAAGCAGACCACTGCAAAATGTGATGCATTGTTTTAGACTAAACTACCCAAAAGTACATACAATTAAAATCAACAGTAAAATTCTACTCATACATTAATGCATCACTAATAGTAATAGAATATAATAATATATAATGGTATAACGCTCACAGGGGGCATATTTCCTGCATTATCACTACTTCTATTAAGTGATAAAGTATTATTATATTGCAATATTGATACTTTTCTTTAAGTAAAAGGGATCTGAGTGCCTCTCCCGGGACAGTCAATAATGCTTCATGCCTTCATGTCTTGACAGGTGGGGCAGTTTTACCTGATAAGAAGAGGTCAGTCTCACACCAGTAGCACTCATGTTCATCACAGCTCACACAGTTGTCATCACATGGAACGCAGGTCATCTCCTCTTCCACGCTGTATGTCTTCGCCGGGCAGTTTTTGTAGCAGCCATCCTGAAAACTGATAACAAAAGCAGCAGTCTATACCTGCAGCTCTCCCTCTCACACACACACACACATAAATCCACTACACTGTCACGGCAAAAAAAGGGGCCTTTTTCGTTCTAGCATAGCAGTGAAGTGAAAGGCAGAGCGAGTGCAGAGAGGCGAGATCACACATGGCGACAGTGAGGCACACAGCCTTACTTGTAAAAGCCCTCAGTGCAGGACAGGCAATGCCTGGGGTTATCTGTTGAGAGCAGACAAAAAAAACTCAGCTCTCCCTTTAAACAGGAACTACCAGGAAAAACTCCAACACGGTCGAGACACACTGAGTGGGAGGAGAGCTCGGGCTACTGTGGGCAGCGCTCATTCTGGCTACTGAGCCGTGACTTACACAGGACACACTTCTTGCAGCCCTCCTCACAGGGCATGCAGTCGTCGTAATCTGGATCCTCCACCTCCCCTGAGACAAAAAGAGAGTGCGAAAGAAAGAGAGAAACAATAAGGAAAAGATGATGCCAGGTTTCCATCCAAATGTACTGCAAATTTTAACCGAATTTCAAGTAAACCTGCCAAGAAAATGCAAATGAATGCTTGTTTCCATCTCCTGCCGTTCTGCTATTATTAGGAGTTGGTTCATCGAGATAAATGGTGGTTATAGTGAAGTCGCAGTGCAAGATTAGCATAGCAGGAAAAGTTTTAGTACCATTTCATTTTATTAAAGCTACAGTAGGCAACATTGTTTTGGTATAATTGAGAAATAATTTCATAAAAACCTTTAAGCATGTTGTAAATCAGGTGTTCTGAGAGAGAGCTACACCTCACTCTTATGGCTCCGTTTTCAGCATTTAGAGAATCTGTGCCGTGACGGTAGACTTAAACCAATCACAGGTCTTTTAGGACATGGGGCACTCCTCCTACAAGTGCAGCTGCACGTTCACGTTCCTTCGGTCAGACCCTGAATCAATGACGGAAACTACTGCAGGAAAAGCCGCTATAAAACTGCAATATAATAAAGAGAAAAGAGCCTAATGAGCAACATGCTCAACCCAGGAGTATGTCAGCTCACTCGGTTACTTTGGAGTTCACCTTCAGTTGTGTTCATTCACTTTATCGCGGAGCTTTGCCGAGTGCCAAGAGGACCGGGCAGGAGCTGAGACACAGAGCTGACAGACAACTGCTCAGAGCCGGGGAGCTCTTCAGAGGAGAGTCTGCAGCAGACTGCCGCTTCTGGAGGAAAAAAAACCAGGGAGTTGCTGTTATGCCGGCTATTTTACTGTCAGGAGAAGAGCTCAGAGTGTATATTTCAAACTTTTGGGATTAAAAAGAGGATTTATCTTCACTCCTGCTTCAACCTTCTGCAGCAACAATGAAGAAATCATGGAGCCGCTGACGGCCAGACGAGAGCTCAGCGTTTGTTTTTGAAACTTTTGAGATGAAAAAGTGGATTTATTTTTACTCCTGCCTCTCAGCCCTCTGCAGCAGCGGTTCACGAAACAATTACGGATGTTTCTGACCAGCCAGAAGAGTGGATTTATCTTCACGTTTGCTTGTAAATCTGTGTGCAGCAGCACCATGAAGGAGCCCACCGCACTGTTTACAGGGTGAGTAAATGACACCGTGCTTTTGGCCGTGCAAATCAAACCGTGTAGCCGCTGAGTTGCATTTTCATGACCGCTTATATCGCGGAGAGCCGCGCCCGACATGAATCGCGAGCCCGACTTGCCTCCAAGCGGGCTGCAGTGATGTCGCGCTGACCGCAGCCCAGCGTTGTCGAGCCTCCATTCTGTCTCCCTCCAACAAGCAAGTGTTGTGATACTGAGCTCGTGTGTGCAGGAGAGCAGAGAGAAAGACGTTTTTAAAATCTCTTTATGTTCAGCTCTCTGTACTTTTATATCTTCACGCTGAATCTTCATGTTTTTAAATGTAGTTTCTCTCCTCTGTCGGTGTTTTTTACTGTCAGGTGTCTGTTTTATTACACACAGTTGATGTCTGTCAGTCTGTGCTCGCTCACGATAGCCTCCATTAACTGTTGCTTGCGTTCATGAAGGGCGTGCTGCTCATCTAGTGGGAGGGGCTGAGGACGCAGAAAACGAAACCTAACTCAGATGAGACTCAAAAGTCAACCGTTTCAGGGCTTTCTACCTACTGCAGCTTTAATAAATTCATTATTTTTGTGGACTTAACATTATTTGTCGGCATATTGTTTTGGTTGTGCCCTCAAAAAAAATCAACAACGCCGTAAGGCCGAGTGGCCTTTGCCCTAAATGATGAAATTCCAGGCTTGAAATGCAGCTGCGTAACTCAACAGATTGAGGAAACCACCTCCTAAATAACACTTTGACCTTGTTTACCTTCTCCGCACTCCACCTTCGCACACGCTCCGTCAGAGACGTAGTACGAGGAGTTACACTTGAGGCAGTGGTTGGGGCTCGTCAGAGGCGGCAGTGGTCAGAGCAGCGCTCGCAGCTCCTCTCTTTGGTGTGGTAGAAGGCCTCAGGACAGGCATCCAGACACTGGCCTTTGTACAGGTAACGCTCCACTCCAAACTTATCTGCAGGAAAAAAAAAACAAAAAAAAACAGCAAATCAATGAAGAGGTGTGATGCTGAACTTTGGCTGAACCTTGACTTTTACAACTTGCATGTTACCCGCTCAGCACCAAACAGAAAAAGTTATCCACTAGTTGGTGAACATACTGGAGCGTTTAGCAGCTAAAGAGCTAAAAAATCTTCTTCAGACGTTAGTGGAGACCAGATCAGAGCCTCATGTACAGTAAATACTGGATTCAGATTTGTCAGGTGGGAAGAAAAACAACATAAAATGAATGCAAAATGTTCCTCCATGTTCATGAATGTATAAATAATCAACTGTTCACCATATCAAGGTGATAATATATATGTGTTGTGTTTTCAGCTGTCTGCTGCTTCAGCACCACGGACAGCGCCATGGGTTTATCGGTACACAGCAGTTAGGTTACTGATGTTTCAGAGCCGCTGTCGGGTCCCTAGATTGTAACTTAGACAAACCTCAGTCCGATAAATGAGCAGTGAGTCAGGCATCTAATAAACACCCCCTCTGCCCCTGCACTCTCTCTGCTACTAAGGGATGGAGAGGGAGCTGCATTTTAGTCGTTTTAGTCGCATCCCTCCTAAAATCACCTACTGCTTATGCAGAAAACCACAGCTACCACAAGTTACTCATAACATTTTCTTTGTTTTTTACTTTAAGAATATTATATAAAAAATGTATATAAAGTTATTTATAAATCCTTACATCGACTTGGAAATGATCTCATCTCTAAATTAAATATAGACTTCACGTAAGTGATTTTCCTGCTGTGTGTCCAGACCTGTGGTGGACTTTACATTAGCTTTATGAACATTATGTGTTTTGTCTTTGTTTGTTTGCTTCAATCTCCTCCACCATGACTGGGAAACTTCCCTTCCAAAAAGTTTTCTCTTCTCTTTTGGTCCGTGGCTGTTCCAGACCAAACCCTCATTTGTGCTGCATTTAAGGCAGGTCCATACATTTTAAGTTAATTTGTGATTTATAGATCACAGGTGCATAAGTTACAAATGGGCTTCTTAAAACCTGCGTGCGCAAGGTTTTTCTGTGCTCAGTATGTTTTATGAATCAAACGTAAGCACACTGTGGGAACTGAACATAAGAGTTCAAGTATAAATCTAACAACTGGCACAACTGGTAGGAGGGTTTTTCTTTTTCATTTCATTAATTGAAAGGCAATTTTTCAATATAGTCATGCACTTTTTGGTTTGATTTTGATTTTAATAATTAACTAAAGGGAGCATGTATGCATTTCTGTTTTCAGAGGGAAAAAAGGTACATTTCCTGTTTCCCACAGTAAGCACAGATAAACATAGTGACACAACCACACCATGAAAAAATTAATGGTTCACACACTCACCCACAGTTACTCTGAACTGCGGGCAATTAAATCACATAAAACACATCTTTGACAATACACTGTTTTCTAGACTGCACACTATTTTGTCATGTTGCTGGTTGCTTTAAGTGAAATTATTTAGTTTCTGGGTTGTTGTTTTTTGAGTTGCCTGGCTGCAGACTTCTCTTCCTGGTCTGGCAAAAGATGGCGCTGAGGGCGGAGCCTGGTTTTATGCAGAGGCCCAAGCACGGACCATACCAAGAGCTCTGACAGCACGGGGGGGAGGTCTCATTTTGTTTGGTCTGTTAGTTGAGTTGCCATCTTGTTTTATTAGCCTTATTTTTAAGTCAGTTATGTTTTGTTGACCTCTTTTAAGGACCCTATAAATCTGATAATGTAGTTGCCTTCAGTTGAATCTTTTTTTAGGAAAATACACCCAACTTTTTTTTACTTTAAACCTTGACTGTTTGGTCCATGACAAACATGATCACTAATATATGGAATTATAGAGAGGAGACTATTATAAACTAATCAATTAAATTTATTATACTAAAGTTAAAGCTAAAAATGTGTGTGGTCTCTGTAACTAAATCTGTTTCTATTGTTCTTTTATCTGCTTTTACTTTAAACCTGATTTTTAATTCCCTCTCACTCTCTCACACACACAGAGTACATAATCACACTTGTTCAGTCTCACCAGTGTCACAGCTGGTACAGTTGGCAGGTCCTGCGTCCACACAGGTTGCACAGGTGTGGTCACACAGGTGACACTGGCCACCTGACCGGTACTTGCCCTTGGCACATTCCACCACGCAGCGGCCCTCGTCCAGAGCCCTGCGGTCGACAACAATGTCAAAAAAAAAAAAACAACACTTTTTTTTTTCCAGCTGCAACACCACAAAATCAACAGATATAAATTATGTCTATGCAAATGAGCTGAGCTCATTTACATCCCAGCGTGTAACATATGGCAGAGTTACACAGATGAGTGTGTTGACACAGGGAGAGGAGAGGAGAGAGAGGGGCGGGGATGGCTGGTTAAACTCAGAGGCAATGTGGGATTTTTAGATACTGATGCTGATTATTTGAAATTATGCACAGCATACATATATACACATACACACACACACATACACACACACAACACACACATATATACACATCATATATATCAACAACACTGATCTGTCCCTAACACTGTATACTTTAAATCAATGATTCTTAAACCTTTTTCAACAATTTAGGTCCTCTGAAACCACATATATTAAAGGGATAGTTCACCCAAAAATGAAACTTGAGTCATTACCTAGAGACTAAAAAACTAAACCTGACCTTCAATCAGCATGAGGCTGAGTAGATAATGACACAATTTTCATTTTTGGGTGAACTGTCCCTTTAATATATGCGGTTTTTGTCAACCACAAATGTTCTATGCTGGTCAGGAGGTACTTGGCTGCAAAAATATTTCAGAGGACCTACATTGTTGAAACATTGATTTAAAGTATACAGTGTTAGGGACAATGTTTGGGACAAAACGTTCATTTTTGGGTGAACTATCCCTTTAAGAGGTACAATAGAGCGCTGTGCCCTCAGTGTCAGCTTGCTGACCTAAATCTTTCTCTGTGTTTTCAGCCGTTTGCTGCTACATTTCAACCACAAATCCATTTTCTTGATTTTCGTCTGTCATTCAATACTGAAAATGGAGTCCTGCTCACAGCGAACATGACTGTGTTTCTTCCTCTGGGAGGTTTTAGGGCAGTTGAGAGTTTTCAGCAGTTAATGACAGCTGTTTAATCAAACTGACATTTGTATTATTTATTGAACTTAAGTATAATTATTTTAGGAAATATGCAGGACTTGTTAGCTTCCTGGGTTTTAGTACCCCCATTTGAAAAAAACTGTACTAGGGGTGTAAATCATAAGTTTCATCTCAATACTAATATTCTGCCACGATTCAATTCGATCAGATGATACGTGTCTATTCATTTTTTTCAACTAATCAATTAATGGTTTAGTCCATAAAATGTAAAAATAAATAAATGAAGAAAAAATCCCAAAGCGATGTCTTAAAATGTCAAACCAAGAGTCAAAACCCCCCCCAATGATATTCAGTTTTACTACGAAATATAAAAGTAGGAAACTGGGACAAAACACACATCACCACTTCCCAGAGCCCAAGGTGATGTATTTCAATGTCTTGTTTTGTTCAGACAAAAGTCTAAATTCTTAATATATTCAGTTTACAGTGACACATGACAAAATCACATCTCTCATCTTGAGAAACTGAGCCAGAGATTGTTTGGCTGACAGATTTGACTTGAAATATTACTGAAACGGTTCATTCATCATCATAATAGTAGCCAATTATTTTCTTTTAATCGACTCATCAATTAAGTGACTGATCATTTCAGCTCGGTTTCATTTTCTTTGACATTTTGATTAAAATTAGAGAACACTTTAATAATACATGTTCATTTAGATCAAATTAATCAGCATCTTAATAGCTTTGATTGTAAAAATACCAACACGTCTGTGAAAACTTTATTATTTGAGACTCTACACATTGGTGAGACGCCTTTTTTTTTTTTTTCCTCTGAGAAACAGGAGGATGTATTCATTTCCCCTCTGACCCGGAATCTAAAAAGTCAGGACCAACTCACCGTGAAGAAATGCAGCTGATGCAGTCTTCTCTGTGCGGCCCTGTGCACTTCAGACACGTTGCATCACACGCGTGGCACTTTCCGTTACTGTCCTGGTACTCTCCTGATAGACATACAGCAAGAAAGAGGTGATGCTGACCGTGAAATTAATAACCGTTCGAGGCGCTGAGGTGGCCAGAAGCCGGGGAACAGAAGCCACATATACACCAAACATTTCTTTATTACAGAAACTCATGGATGAGCTAAATATCAATATATAACTGTATATAACATTAACAGCTGTTATGTATTTATGATATTAATTCAGGAAATTATTGTATTTGTTAAATACAAGTTAAATAAAGTTAATGAACTTAATGTGTTAAAGGGGCAGTTTGAGGTTTTTGAAGTTGTGCTGTATGAGGTACTTGCATAGTCAGTGTATTACCTATGGTAGGTGGCGGTCAAAAGGCAAGAGGCAAAATGTATTTTAGGTGCCTAAAAAGATATATCAGTTTAACATCAGTTTAAGTGTACCCCATGTTTAGAATATTTTGGCGTCAGATAGCCTTTTATGATGGGAATCCACTGTTATATGAGCCAAATATGACTCTGTCCAAAGCAACCAAACTCCTTTCACAAAACCAGTCATTTTACCTCACAGAACAGGAGTGTTTCTGGTCTGCTGCTGCCTCGGATCTATGAGTTTGTCTGTTTTATTGTGTGACTCTGGTGTTTTAAAAAGTTAGTTCGGTTTCACCAAAGTCGCACAATAACACAGCGGAAACGACAGCAATTATCTTCACCTGCAGCTGCATCTCAGGCTTTTGCTGAACGAGTGTTCAGCATTACGGGCGACTTGACAAGGGCCCGTCGCAACAGGGCAAGGGTCATCTTGGAGAGAAGCGCCTTTCTAAAACTAAACCGGGATAAGTAAACAAAGACACAGATAGGCTTAATTGTTAGGCCTCTGTGCCACACTCATGTCCCTTTTTCCTGTCTCAGCACTTTTATATTTTTCTACACTGTTTTATATGGTCTATTTTTGAAGAAAGTTCCTGTAAATAGTGAAAATGGGTTTCACACAGTTAAATGGTTTGTTGTTTCGATGGCCCAATAATGCCCCTATAACAAACACTGATTAGTATAAGTGGGCATACAGTTAAGTTTTGATGCCCTTTAACAAACACTGAATTAAAATGGGTGTATGATTAAATGTGTTGGGTAGGTTTTGATGCCCTTGTAAGAAAATACTAAATTAAAATGGACATAACAGTTAAGCTGTTATGATCTTCTTTTGATGTCTTAAGAGGATTGGAGCTTTATTATTGCAGGTTGTAAGTCATTTGTTCAAATATACAGAAAATAAACAAGAACTTGTGAAGAACATGATTATGTATTGCACTTTTTCTAACAGGGCTTAGACATTTTTTATTATACAAGAGTAATATGATACATTCTTAGTTTGAATGACTAAACACAATGCTTACAATGGAGTTTTTACTACCATGACAAACATCATTTTGCAAAATCTATTACAGTATAATAAAACTGTCAAATTACTTAAAAAGACTAAAATGAGACTAAAACTAAATCTGATTTCCACGGACCAAATTTTAACTAAAACAAAACAAAACTAAAAGACTAAAATGTGACTTTAACTAAACCCAGTCTTTGGTGAGTGACCAAGACTAAAATTAAATTAAAAATTCTTGTCAAAATTAACGCTGTGCCAATGGAGTCTGGTGGCTTCGGAGAGAGCGATATTTGGCTTATATTTAGCTCATAGATTTGTCTATTCATTGTAAGGCAGCGGCTCCTAGTGGACATTGTGAGCATGACAGGAGATACGCCTCCTCTGTCGTGTAGGTATGACGATGTATTTCTTATATAATGGTGGTTTCCTGTTAGAAAAGGCTGTCTGAGTGAAAGGCAAAGTGACGAAAAATGTCCAGTCCTCCTGCTGTGTCTCCAAACTGAGGGCGTATTGACCGCCATCCTATTGATAAATACCTCATATAACACCACTTAAAAAAAACAACCCCAAAGTATCCCTTTAAGGTGCATTATATTTATCTAGCAGCAGTGAGCCAACACGTAATAGAGGGAGAAGACGGTTGACTGACCGTCTGTGCACTCAGTGTTAACAACACACACTCCCTCCTGCAGGCTGTGACCGCTGGAACAGCTGCTGCAGTTCCCCCGGCTCGGCCCCACACAGGTGAGACAGCTGGCGTCACACCTGAGGAGGAGAACACGCAGACTGAATACATGCGCACACAAAACGCACAAACTGACCGCAAAAAAGAAACAGAAACAAAGAGAGAGAGAGAGAAAACTACATCCATACAGGCACACAACAACAAATACAAGCGTGAAAAGGAGCACAAACACTCTCGCAGAAGCCAACCACCAGAATAAGGCCTGCCATCAGCAGATAAACAAACCACCCACACCTGAACACACACCAGTGAGCTCACCTCCTACATATCCTGTGCCCATCAGCTATCTCTGGGTTTGGCTCTGTGGCGTAGAAGCCAGCACTGCAGGAGGGCACACACCTCCACTCCTCCATCAAGTAGCCTTCTGCACAACGGTTGCATGCTTCAACACCTGCACCTGATGCCGCAGCGAGGCGGAAACAAACATGTTTTTGAAGGGAGAAAGGACTCAAAGGAGTTCTGCTAACAGCCACAGCTCATTGTCAAATACAACCCCAATTCCAGAAAAGCTGAGACGCTGTAAAAAAAATATATAAATGAAAACAGAATGCAATGATTTGCAAATCCTTTTCATCCTATATTCAATTGGATACAGCGCAAAGACAAGATATTTAATGTTCAAATGGATAAAGTTTCATAAATAAAAACACAAAAAAGTTGGGACAGGGCTATATTTACCACTGTGTTACATCGCCGTCTCTTTAACAAGACTCACTTAGCATTTGGAAAATAATTGTTGAAGTTTTTTTAGGTGAAATTCTTTCTCGTTCTTGCTTGACAGCAACTTCAGGTGCTGAGCAGTCCGGGGTTTCTGTTGTCGTATTTTTTTGCTTCATAATACTCCACAAAATTTTCAGTGGCAGACAGGTCTGGACTGCAGGCAGGTCAGTCTAGTACCCGCTCTCTTTTACCATGAAGCCGCGCTGTTGTGACACGTGCAGAATGTGTCTCGGCGTTGTTTTGCTGAAATAAGCAGGGATGTCCCTGAAAAGGACGTCATGTGGATAGCAGCAAGATTAGTGTCTGGCAAAAGGATTTCCTACCTTGGTGAAAAAACAAAAAACACCAAACTCCCTTTACAAAATATGACATATCAATGATTCTTTACTTATCTGGGAAAAACATATAACTCTAGAAACACAGGATAAAAGGTTTCATATTTTGACAGTCTTCTTGTCAGTTCGGCATCAATACAACCCATAAAGATAAATTGTATTTCCAAACAAACTACATTTCAGGTTGTTTTGTCTCACTTGTTATCAGCCTTTGTTAACTGTGCTATTTTAGTGATTGGAGACAGTGGGATTAAAAGGCAAACTGTTTCAAAAATGAAGATTTCTCACTAAAATCGGTGCTGGTTGGGGGGAATCAGATACATGCTGAATTAAACACAGACTCGTAACAGCGTTAATTCACCATCTACTGTGTGTATGATGGCATTTCACGGGTTTTTTAAGCCATTACCAAAGCAACTACCTGGTTTGCCCATTCCTGCTTGGTGCAGGAAAGAGTGCACCTACATTCTGATAATATTTAACATGTTTGATTTTATTATGATTATGAACTATTTCTGATCCAAACTAGGGCTGCAGTTGTATTGCTATTATTTTGACTAAAAGTGGTAATGATAATTTTTGCATTACAATTTTGATTTTTACTGAAAAAGCCCCTATTAAAAACATGATGATACTGTATGACGTTTGTTGGGGTCTGTACCACTTTTCTCATAGTTTTCCTTTTTCCTTTGCGCTTTGGTTCTGACTCTGCAAATTGGAAATTGCACTTGGCCAAATTACGATTTCAGTAACATTGTGATTAACTGTGAAGCCCTAATCCACACTTAAATTTTAAAAAGAGCATAAAAGCCCAGATTCAAAAGCACACGTTTGAGCTCCGTGATGCCACAGGCACTAACACGCTGGGGACTTGGGGTTGTATTTGAAGAAGTTTTCATACGGTTCTGGACCCTGACCCTTGACCTCTCACCTGCACAGGTAGCGCAGGCCTTGTGACAGGGCTTGCATGTGCCTTCCTGCTTGTCATGGTAGAACCCCGCCGCGCAGCTCTGCTGGCACCGATTCCCCTGCAGACTGGAGAGGGCGGAGAGAGCATGTGGCACCGTGACACACACACACCACCAATCATGTGACACCGTCAAGATGACTCATTGCCAAGACTCAGTTTTCCAACCCACAGCACACCACCACCACCACAAGTACTTGGTAAACTGAGTCACGGTACTCCGGAAGCTTCTAACTTCTAACAATATGGTGAATCTTTGACAGAGATGTTTTGTGCTTTTCCTCTGATGATACTGCAAAATGGAAATGAAGATCCATTTTTCTTTTCAAAGGATAACACATTCCTTTGAATACAGAGTTGGAAATATTGAAGCTTTTTCTAATTGTTATGATGCTGCAGAGGTTGTGCGTTTGTGTGTGTGTGTGTGTGTGCACGGGGGAGAATCAGTATTCTCAGCGGCTGCGAGCGAAGGAGCAGTGTTTACCGAGCAGTTAATTCAAGCATCATCAGAGAATTTGCTTCACCTTGTGTCTGGTTTGCATTCAGTGCAGATGCTGTAGGAGGTGCACTTCAAGCAGTTTTCACTGCACTTTCTGCACATATTTGCATCTGTGGGGGAATCAAACAATACACATGGAATACACATCAGAGCGATTAATCAATCTTACTCACACAACTCTCAACAGCACTTACGTCAACTGACTATTCATTAGCGGGCTCATATGCAGCTGTTTCCAAACAGTGGAGCCTTAAAGGGATAGTTTGAAATATTTGAAGTGGGGTTGTGTGAGGTACTTACTCACTCCGTAGTCAGTGTATTACCTCCAGCAGATGGTGGTCAGCACACCCTCAGTTTGGAGAAGCAGCAGGAGTACAGGTGTAGGAAGCTATGCAATGTCAAACAGCCTTGTTTGACAGGAAACCGTCGTTATATAAGCCATATATGGCTCTCTCCAAAGCCACCAAACTCCTTTGACAAAAACAGCAATTTTACCTCACAGAACACATGTGTTGCTGGTCTACCACTGCTTCGATCATTTAGTTTGTTTGTGTTATTGAGTGACTTTGATGTTTTAAACAGCTAGTTCAGATTCACAGAAGTAACACAATAACACAAACAAACTAACTGATTGAGGCAGTGGTAGACCAGCAACTCCCGTGTTCTCTAAGGTAAAATTGCAGTTTTTCAGCGACATAACAAGCAATATAACATCAGTTTTGCATCGGAAAAGACTGTCTGACGGCAAGGTAAAGTGGTGAAAATATTATAAACATAGCGTATGATATTGATGCTTTTTTGGTGGGCCTTTTTTTTTTGGTGGCTAAAATGCATTTTGCTGCTGACCCTGATCAAAGCAGGGTAGTACCATGGCTATGAAATAAGTGCCTCCCACAGCCTCACTTCAAAAGATCTGAGGTATCCCTTTAAAGGTTCATTTGAGGATATTTGTTCTATCTTGTTAAGCATAACTACAAAAGTAAAATGTAAAGGCAGGGAAAAAGGCAGGTTTAAGGCCAAAAATCAGACCGTGGTCGAGGTAGTAGTTGTCCCCACAGGTGGCTGTGCAGGTGTTTGTCCCCTCAGTCAGGTGATGGCCAGGTATGCAGGATGTGCACTGGTTACTGCGACTCCCGGTGCAGCTCTCACAGGAGGAGAAGCACCTCTTACAACGCCGGCGGTCACCCCAGAACCCCCTGGGACACTCTGATACACACAGCCTATTGGACAGATGCAGACCAAAGCACATAGAGGACAAGAGGTGTGAGTCTTCATGGCTGGTTGCACCAACAAAGATCAATTTCTAAACCTGATTAAATCGTGGTTTAACTTCACATTATCGCCCCATTTACACCTGGTATTAAAATGTGATCTGTATCCCGTTAATGTATCTGGATTGTTGGATGGACTGTATTTACACCTACTTAAGATAAGAACACAAGCCTGAGTTCCTCCAGATGTGGTTCCTCCTTATCCGGTTAACGTATCTAGACACCGATCACATTTTAATACCAGGTGTAAATGGGGTGTAACATTTAAACATTTAAAAGTTTTCCCTCTAAAGGTAGATTAAATTTATTTTGCACCAAAACTTTAAACTCCAATCTAAACTGTGATCGAGTATTAACTTTAAACTTACACTGGGGGAAGTTTAACTTTTCAATTTTTTAACTTTTTAGATGCATTGAGCAAAATGACCACATTCCTTGAAGAAAGTTAAGGTACAGATTCAAACTAATTGAGGCGAATGATGTGTGTTTTCTTTCTTTCAGGACAGCTGGTCTGCCAGCTGCTGCTAGACAGTGTCCTTTTTTCCTTACTGTGCTGGTGTCCATTTTTAAATCTTCTGTTACTAAATTTGGCCAAACTGCTCCTTTAATTCAGTCAACAAGTTGTACTAAAAGAGGAAAAATAGAGCTTCTCTGTTGAGCCAAGAGTTCTAACTAAACTTTTAGGTAGCTAGAAAACAATAACTATTTTTTTACCTTTTTAGTTAGCAAGCAAACAATGTAATGTTTTGTTGATTCATTTTAGCTAGCTAGCAAATAATGTGATATTTGTTAACGCTTTGCTAGCTGCAAACTGTAATGTTTGTTAATTTTTTTTCCGTAGCTCAATAGTAATGTTTGTATGTTTAGCACTATAACAGTAACATTTTGTTTAGCTAGCTGGCAAATATGTACAATTTTGTCAGGTGCAAACACGTTTGTTAAACATTTAATGTTATGTAACGGTTTCTTCTCAAATTTATTCTTAATTATTTATTTATTTTAATTTGGATGAGCAAGCATCTCCACACTGATTAAATGATTTAATTTCAGGTTGCATCAGTGAACTGAGATTAGTTTTTAAATTGTGCAGCAGAGCTCTGCTTGAAGATTTCCACTCATGTAATGTGAATCCATGGTCATGTGACTCTTTGCCATTCAAGCTTTAAGAATCTGCCACAATATATAAACATGTGGACTAAATAACAGCTGATTGTTTTCATTTGCAATATGTTCGAGCCATATGCTCTGCAGCAACAGTATAAACACATACTGTACAGTGATTTCTGGGTCCACTGACTGTACTCTGTGCTGTGTGATCATGTTAACCTTGTGTTGTTCTTGAACTTGAGAAAAAAGTGTAAACACGTGACACACTGCTGCGGGCTGGGCCCCTCACATCCATCGTCACTGCATTCTGGGTCGCAGGGTCCTGGAAGGGCAAATACTCGCAAAGTCACTGCACCATCACGGCAACAGCAGAGAAGTTATTCAGATCGCTGATATAGTTCTATATTTAACTGATATCCACGCTAAATCTGCATTAGAGTGCATTTATCTGAAGAAGAGACAGCTTAATACCAGCTGAGAACATGACTCACCACTGTATTCTTCAGTGAGGTCACCATCCGTCGGCATCTCAACCGATCGGGCTCGCTCACGATGCACGACGGGATACGGCTGCTCTGCGGTGCCATAAATCACCAGGGACCACTCCTTCAGCATCCCTGTGAGACAAGAGACCGAAAAGAAAGAGAGCAAGATAAGAGGTCTGTCCCGAGAGGCCTGCACTGTATGTTAGCTGTTGTTCTAGTTCAATTCAACTTCAATGTATGTTTCATAACAGTGAGATGTTACAGACAGGAAGAGCAGACCTAGTTCAGTGCCGTCTCTCTTCTGAGAGGGAGTATCCCGGATGCTCAAAGTCCACTCCCCTGCTGCCTGCTCCCCCCAGCAGTGAGTCGTCATCAATTCCCACTTCTCAAATCCCTCCGTGGAGTCGTCAAGAGGCCTAAACCACAACATTACATAATCACACTATCATCATCAGGAATACTACTGACACTACTACTACTGCTGCTACTACTGCTACTTGTCTCACTTATTAGTGGTGGAAGAATTGTTCAGGTTCTTTAATCATGAAAAAGTCACGGGTAAATGATGCACAAACACAAATACTCCACTACAAGTAAGGAGGAACTGCACCTCGAAGTGCTAATATTAGGCTAAGCTAGCGAGATTGCACAATCAGCATTAGGGGATGAACAGTGCAATTAGCTGACTGTTGTAGAGCTCAACTAGACTCAACTCAACTAGTTGAAGTGAAGCTCTCTGACATCTCAACTGAAAAGAATATTTAAAAAACATATCATGCATAGAAATGTTTAGTTACTCAGTGTTTTCTCTGGCTGACAGAATCCTCTATTATTTATTTATTTATGAGGACTTGTATTGATGTGATGTGTCACAAATTATTCCTATACTTTGCATTACTTTGTCAATTGCAGATCCAGATCGCCCATATTTTTATTGTGTGAGGGAGCTAAATAACATCTGATGGTACATTCTGTTAGAGAGGACAGCATAAAGTTAAAATATTTTAACTTTAAACAGCAATGCCGTCTACTGTTACCATTGTTGGTACTCTCTGCAGGCCTCACCTAATTTTACCGTCCTGCTCTTGCCCACTAAAATGATATCCAGTTTGCCGTCTGCCTGAATCCATGTGAATGTAGCGTTATGTGTGGGTCCATCACTATGGGTGACTGTTTTCACATTATACACAGTAGTTCAGCCATTATTAATGTGAAAAACTGACTAGAGCAACTTTAATTAGTGAACTTGAGCGAACGTAGACAGTTACTTTTCCACTGATGTGTTTTAAATCACAGGTATCAACATTTTGAGTGTCTCTTGTTGCTAATTTGTGGTGTATTTTTAGCATTAAATGTTTTTTTTTATCTGGAAGTAAGACACTGCATGAAGCAAAATAATTGCCTGAAAATAATTTAGCCAGAAACTTGCCCAGATACCAGTTCCCTGATCCGCTGCGATTTTCCACTAGCGTTTGCCAAAATCCACATTTTTCCCCCTAATGGGACAAGATGCCAAACTGAGGAATTTAGCACCGTGGAGTTATGTGCTGTGCTCTAAATGAAAAAGTGTGGCTCACAGATTACTGCTGCACGGTGAAGCCACAGGGGAAGCGTTGTAATATTTTAGTTTCCACACATTCTGCCCGTGATTGAACATGCTCTTAGTTACCTGTTAGCTAGCAGCTGCGACACGGTGCCTGAAGGTGATGTGAGCATAATGGAAAGGTCGCCGCGACGACCGTGAGCGATGGTAACACTGACGACGACATGCTCCACATAAACAACGTGCTGCAGGGGCTCGCCGGAGCAGCCCGCGCTCTCGTACACAGACGTCAGCACGGAGCCGGGATGAATAGTTCTGTCATGAGACGGGGAGAATAAAGAGACACAGTGAGCAGCAGAGATGAGACGAGGAGGCAGAGAACAAGAGAGAGTTACAAGGAAAAGGAGCAATAAAGAAAATGACACCCATTAAAGTGTGCGAGAGAAATCCATGTGAGAGCTGGGACAGAAATAGATAAAGTGTGATGAAAGGGGAGGAATCAAGGGAAGCCCTGACTCAAAGCGGAGATCTCTTGCTGTGCGGTTGGTGTGATACCTGCTCAGCTGGATGGGGGCCTCCTGCACACACTCATGCTGGGTGGGAACTTGTTTCCAGCGCTCGGCCTCCTTCACCATGCTTTCAGCATCCAGCAGGCCGAAGCCATACAGGTGGCTCACTGAACGCACGCACACACACACACACACAAATATATGCACACACACACACACACACACACCACATTAGCCGGGGCATAAAAGGCGCTGTAGCTTATAAAAGACATCTCACACTCCTGGGACTTTGTAGGCGTTTATTACTGTTCTGCTCACAGAACCTCATTAGTGTGTACGCTCACTGTTTGATAGTTTCCCTAAAAAGAGCTGAGAGAACATTTACCAAAATATGCTTATCAAGCTTAACCTATCTTTGTAAATCTTCTTTATTATAAATTTTGGTAAGATTGCATTCAAAAGATATCGTGCAATTATGCGTTTTCTCCAAACTATTTACAAAGAAAACAATTTGGAACTAGAGGAGTTCACTTAGTGGAGTTCAGATCTCCACCCAAAAAGAATATTTGGTTGTAATCGCCAACATTTTGATGACTAACTGTAATTTAATTACACAATACTCTAAGGGATAATAACAATTATAATTATTTTGTCTTTAATTACATGTAAGTAGTTAATCTCCAGCACTACTAGTATCCTATTAGACATTTATGTGAAATTTTGTCCTCATTATCCCCACCAGACATAAGCTGAGAGGGGATCATGTAATGACTTTCACATGTGTGTGAGTGAGTGCGTGCGTGGTCACCGGACCTGCAGCTTGTCCGCAGCTAATCTCGAATACTACTGGAACAATCAGCTTAAATTCTTTTGTGCAAATTCACGACTATATGCTGAAGAACCTCTGTGATTCTGAATTCTTGAAAAATCTTTTATGACTTTTATGCTTTATGTCTTTATAGCCAGAGGCATTATGTTTTCAGGTCATCCTGTTCTTGTGAACATGATATTTCAAGAACGCTTTGAGGGAACGCTCACTTGGACTCAAAGATGATCTGATCTGATTCTGGTGGTTTAATGTCGAGGTCACTGTGACCTCATGTCCGTCCCGTTCTCATGATTGTGACAGTTGTCAGGGATTTTCTGCAAATTTGGCACAAATGTTCACTTGGACTCCAAAAGGAACCGATTAGATTTTGGTGGTCAAAGGTCGAAAGGGCCCCTGTGACCTCACAAAACACGCTTTTGGCCATAACTCAAGAATTCATATGCTACAACAAGATTTCAAACTGAAGCAGTTGTTGAATAATTGCGACCCCTAGTGGCTGCTTAAGAGGACTGAGAAGTCAGCTGTCAGTGGTCATATCAAACAACAAACATGTGCGTAGAGGGTCATGTTAATGTTGAACTTTGCAAATCTCCGCTGGTTGCATCTGGCAGCTGTGGCGGCACTGCAGCAGGTGCTTCACCAGCGGTTGCTTGGTGGGGATCTGCACTCTTATCGTAGTTTGCGTATGAATTCTTGAGTTATGGCCAAAAACATGATTTGTAAGTTCACAGTTACCTTTGACCACCAAAATCTAAGTCATCCTTCAGTCCAAGTGGACGTTTGTGCCAAATTTGAAGAAATTCTCTCCAAGCGTCCCTGAGATATTGCCTTCACAAGAGTGGAATATACTTGAGGTTACACTAAAATGTAATCAGCTTATCCTTGAGTCCAAGTGGACATTGTGAAGAAATTTGAAGAAGAAATTCCCTCAACATGTACTTGAGTTATCACCTTCAAAAACATAATGCCTCTGGCCATGGCTGTTGGCCAGCGTGGTGGCATAAAAAAAAGGTTTTTCAGCAATTTTCAAAAATTCTGCAGCCACAAAAAAATGAATCTGATCGGTCCAGTTTTATTCGAGATTAGCTGTGGACAAGCTTCAGGTCTGTTGATCATGAACACACATGCACACATGCAAGCAGTCGTTTAAGCCTGGAGGGGATAATTATAAATTTAGCAGAGGTTTGGTGCCCTGATAGCTCAGTTGGTACAGTAGAGTGTGTGTTACATGTACCGAGGCTGTGAGTCCTCTGCAGTGGAAACAGGTTTGATTCCAGCCTGCAGTTCTTTGCTGCATGTCATCCCCTCCACTCTCTCTCCCTCGTTCCTGTCATACCTTTAGCTGTCCTATCAATAAAGTCATATGAGCCCCACAAAAATAATTTAAAAAAGGAAAAAAAGGCATTTAGCATAAGGCCTGCGGAACTACCTTTGTGTCCGGCTCCATTAACGTGCCAGTCAGGAGCAGCGAGATGATGAGCTTTTGATGTTCGGACAATAATGTGCTGCACATCCCTCCAGGTTAGCAGGGGGCTGAGAAAAGGTCAAACAGAGGAAAAACATCACACTCTCATCACCCGCTCGTACCTGTTAACGGTCTACAGATTCTGTGTGTGTGTGGGAGAGCTGCTGCTGCTGCTGCTGCTTTACTTGGCGTCCAAAGTGAGAGCGATGACACCTGCAGCCACGGCGGAAGAGAGGGAGGTCTCAGATTTAGCCCGGCTGCAGCTCCGCTGTGGACCCAACGTTACCTGTCGAGGACACCAGATCTTTTTACCTTTTTCAATATTTAACAGCATGCACCTGCTTTTACACAGGACTGCGCTTTTCTTCTGTGCTCAACGGCCACGATGAAGAAATGTGATCACATTACTGCTTTTTAGCTTCTTTACAGCGGCTCCCTGTATGTTTTAGAATAGATTTCGAAGATTTTACTGGTTTCTTTTAAGGTTCTTCATGGCCTCTCTCCCTGCCACTGTGCATCTGGTACCTTGAGATCCTCGGGCAGAGTCTTTTGTCTGTTCCAGAGGCCCTGCTGAAAACTAAAGGGTACAGAGTGTTTGCAGTCAGGAGCCCTGAGGCTCAGGAACAATCTGCCCGAGGAAATCAGGTCGGCCACAGTCACTTATCTCCTTTACGTCCCTACTTAAAACATACTTTTTATCGCAGAACCTTTGCTGATTTTACCTGGGTTTTAATTGCTATTTAATTTGATGATATAAAATTGTCTATCATGACAGATTTTGCTGTACCATGAATATGTATTTACATGTATTAGATCATGATGGCAAATCAATGCCAATACTGAATTTACAGTATTTTTGCATCAATGTGATTAAGTACTCAAGAATGTCTGTTAATACCTGAAAAATCAGTCTGGTTATTTTACCCACAAACAGTTTCTCAATGAATTTCAAAGACAGTTTTATGTATCACCATTATGGTTGCAAATTTTGTTAATTTTCCTTTGCCAATAGTTAAAAATGCTAACAACTGATTAATGGTTAATAATTAATAAGATACAAAATGCATGTTTTTCCCCCACTTTCTTTCTTTTCTCCTTTTTTTTCTGCATTGATTTCTCATTTGAAGTGTAGTTTCAAGTTCCCTTAGTCAGCAAATGACTCTGCCAGACAAAACCATGTCAAGAGAGGCACAATACTGCTATTTCTAGACTGCTGATTAATTATCAGTTAATATAATTTAATCATTAACATATCTGTGAGCCAGTTGGACATTAATGCACCATTTGTTCCACCACATATTAGTGTGCACACTTTAACTGAACCTATATTTTGTTACTTTTTTGAAATGCTTAATCATCCGTTTCCGGTTGTTCCTTATTTTTAATTCCTTAAAGTACACAATTAACCTTCTTTCTAAAATTAGATTTTTATTATTATATTATACACTATGATCCTGCCAAACTACAAGTCTCCACACATCTGATCTGTCTCAAAAAGCCCAAATTAAACCGACATTACAAGCACTTATCACACAATATAATGGAGCCTACTTGTTCCATTCCCAATATGTCATTTCTTTGAGTTGGTATGTATCCTGCTCATCTGATCAACATTTATATGCGCTGCGAAAAGTGCTTGGTCACTTGCGTTTAGTCTTTCTGGTCACACAGGTTTTCTGTAGGGGGAATTTAATTCCTGACCTGTCTGACCCTTTAAGAAGGAGGAGTGCACTGACCCATTAAAATGCCTTGTGGGTAATTTCTTTCCTGCTGTAAGGTTAGCCCGTTCCAAAGACGGGAATGTTTACTGGTCTATCAGCTTCACTAACAATATGTATTTTTCGATACTGTCTCTTGAGAGACATGATGCTTAACTGTATTTTTGTCAAAATGCAGTTAAGGACCATTTAGCTCCAAGTTATCAAGAGACTGATGCTACCAGAGTCAAAATGATATCTCTAATTCTCCATCTTATATTTGGGTTGGTAAACCCCCCAGGATCCAAAAACCATGGCCCAAACCTTACCAAACATGTTGCTATATTACTGAGCCACTAACCTCCAAAAGCATAAAAAAATGGTGTCACTCCCCTGACATTAGTTGGTGCATTACAGAAGCCACCTCCTGCACTTCATCCTCTGCCCCTGCATTACTTTTTGTCTCTCTCAACACACGCTTTCCTCATTAAACATCCGGAAACATTTTAGACAACATTTTAGATTAGAATCTCTTCATGCCGTGGCAGAAGAGATGGTCTGGACTCTTTTCGTGACCTCTACTTTGATGAGATGTTTGATTTGATGCAACAAATTTGGCGACGAGATTTTCAAAACTTCAACGATCTAATCAGATACTTTTAATTGCATAATTCTGCAAGAATTTACTTTTCCTAAACTGTCTGATTCTGTTAGAAAATATAACCTCCACCCCACAATTACAAAACAATAATTCATCAGTCTGTAATCTCCTCCTTTCTTCACGATCATTCTCTCTTTTCTGGCTAAAGGACACATGGGGAAAAAAGAGCCGGGGCTCAAACTGGACGACAACTGGTGGAGGGACGCGCTCATTGAGCCTCATTCAGTTTGAAGTGAAGTAAATTTTCCTGCTGCAGTAGACTCTTGTATCAGATGCTCTTTTTCCCCAGCAGACCACATACACACACATTTTTCTCTTGCCCAGAACCTGACAGCTTTTGGATGTCTTTTTTTTTTTTGACACCATTTCTGAGGTTTGTCATATTTTCCTTAACTCTGTGCCGGTTGATTGCGATTTTTGTGTCTCCTGTTGAAGGCAGTAACCAAATACCACACTGCCCTTGTCACATCCTAACCCCCCTCCCTGCTGCAACCACTTGTCTCTTCTTCATTTAGTCAGAGGCTCTGAAAAGTTTCCACAGAACCTGGGACCTTTCTTTCTTAGTCTAACTTCGATAGACATTTAATCCAATCAATACCTCTCTTTATTCCTTTTGTTTTGTTTCTTTTTCTCCCTTTTTCTGAATTATTTAATTATTTAGTCACTATTGTTCTTATCATTATTTATTTATTTATTCTCCCTCATTTCTTACTCAAGGTATTGTATCCTTTACCCCCAGGAGACATGTGGGTGGGATGAAACATGATTAAGTTTGTTCATGAGTTTAAGCATTTTAACATGTCAGAAAATTGTCAAACTTCTTATTTACAGTTTACACCTGCACTGTAATGTTCTCTAAAGTTTTGGGGGAGAAAAAAAAAAGTGGTTCTAATTCGAGCGTCCCTCCCCGATTGGCCGCAGACAGCAGGTGACAGAGTACAAAAGGTTCTGGAAGACAGCAAACAGGGTCGGTCTGTTTTTCACTCTGCAGGAACGTGGAGGAGAGCCAGTGTTTTGTGTACTGTGAAGGTTTTTCCCCACTAATTATCTGCAGAGGACCCTGAGTGATAAACCTAAAGAAATTAAATAAATAAATAAATCAACACCTGCACGCAGGTCTATCCTCTCTACTCATCAACCACCCTCGAGTATACACACACACACACACACACACACACCACTATGTCACTTTGTTAGTTCAAGTACAAGTTGTGGGTACTGCCTGTAATTTTACATGTTGAGTATAATTGCTCTATTGTTTCTACTTTACCATGTTCTTAATTTTTATACACTTTTAACCCTTAAATGGTTTCAGCATCCTGGGGGATTCAATCATTTGTGGGCTCTGAGGAGAGAGCCACTAACCTTTATATCATGAAAACAGTGAAGGGTTGGCGGCTCGCGTCCTCGGGTCATGTGCCTTTATGACAGCAATCAAAAATAAACTCATAATATATGTATTAAAATCCAAGATAGCAGTGTGCATGGACAAAGACCCTGGCCAAGAGTTAGATGTTATTTTTTCATCTTTATTACCTTTTGGGGGGATGGATTTTGTTTCAGAACAGAGTTTTTTTTATTTATATATGTTCTTATTTAAAAATAATGAATTACATTTCCTCAACTTTGACAATCAGGCACTGACTGTCTGTATCCTGGAGGTTACGCAGGCCAGATAGGAATATGAAACAGGTATAATCACTCATAGATAAAGGGGCTAAAATCTACAGATAATCAATAATAGGATGGTGTGAAAATATTGATTATTCTTTATTTTACCCTTAAATGGGCAATATGTCTTAGGAAATAGAGCACAAATTCAAAACTAAAGGTCATATTTTGAAAAATAAATCATGAACTCATGCCATTTCAGTCCAACCAGATGGTTTGTTACACAGAGCCACCTGGGAAGTCGTCCTTAGAAACTGTTTGGAAAAGGGCAGGCACTTTCAAGAAACACTTCCCAGAGGAAAGGAAAAGTTCACAATAAGATCTTGAATTTGTCCAGCCCGCATCTCCTTGACATAAATTAGCTCAAATTAAGACAATCGTGAGACTTTGACTTTTTAAATTTGGCTCCTGAGAAATCGCCTTCGTCTCGTCTCAGCCGGAGACTAATTTGAACCCAACTGAAGATCTTAAAATGTTCTTTTTTTGGACTCACTGCACTGATCTTAAATTTGTCTTACATAATCAGCTCTTGAGAGAACAGTGAGATCTAAAGCAAAAACTTGTCTTAAATGAGATCTTAAATTTGTCTCAGTGGTCAAATTAAAGTCTTGTTGCTCCACACGGTCGTCAAGGAGAAACCAGAGACACCACTGAGCTCAGAAAAATATCTCCAGCTTTTCTTTTGTTTTACTCTTTTTTGTCTCCTAAGGGGAGGGTTTAGGAGAAGCAGATGAGACTTCAGTAAACTAAAAACAAAAATTTCATTTATTTCTCAGGAGACAAATAAAAGACAATTGTGAGAAACAAAATTTTCCTCTGGGTTGGCAGGTGACTGGATGAACCATCTGTCTATCATGTCGAACACAGCTGATCGGTTGCACCATTTTTGCGCAGGTACAAACATAACTTCAAGCCTGGTAAGATGGATTCTCACATGATCACGTGAGGTAAATTTTAGCCACGATACATTTGAAAATAGCACTTAATTTTCCAAAAAAATGTATATGTTCTTGCCCATGTAAGGGTTAATTGTCTCTTTTCTCTATTTATCTGTATGTATTCTCTCCTTGTGCTGCTGTAGCACCTGACATTCCCTTCTGGTGGATCAATAAAGGATTATCCTAACTGAACAAAGCATAAATCAAGTTAACGGGTTTTGGAAGCACTATAAGAGATTGCCAGGTATGTATGGTTGTGCTGTTGGCATGTTGTCAGGTGTGCTAACAAAGAGATTCTGCAGAGAAAAAAAAAAAAAACATAAATGGAAAACCCCTCAGTGAGCCCGAAGCTCGAGGAGCAGCTCTCCATGTTCATCCAATTTACTCTAATGAGCCGCCCAACTCTGTTACCCATGACTCCTGCAAATTACATGAAGTGAGACAAGTACCTGCCATCGCCTGCCCTCTGACTCCACACCACACACTTATTTAAAAAGAGAACATGAAAAACCACAATTGCATTTCTTATTTTACCTGAGGAGGATACGATTTAGATCAAAACATTGTATGTGGAGTCAATGTGCAGGTGTTTTCTCATTGATGCTGTTTTCCAAAAGCCACATAATTACACACTGTATAATTACAGACTTTCCTTCCTGGTGTGTTGCCAGGCAAAACACAAAACTTTCTGCCAGTCAATCAGGAAAATAACAGTACAAGTAGGTAATTAGGTATTCCATAGGAGGATTCCTCCTCTGACTTTAAGAAGCTTGTCATTTGGCCATATTGTCTATGCTGGCATGCTACAGTGGGCCTCCTGAGTCTGAGTTTGGCTTTCAGGATGTTTACAAAGGTTCCTACTGTATAATTAGATGAGCTGCAACTGCTGAAGTGCCTTACAACAGAGCTCCACTAATGGATTTAAGTGTAAATGAACTATAGGCTCCAAAAATACTCAGCTGAAGTGAAAAAAAAAAACAAAAAAACCCTGTACTACGGGGGAAAATTTCACTTCATCTTCCTGTGTCTTGTGACTTTAAAAGTTATCGTTCTAGCAGAAAGAAAGTTCATAGGGAGTATGTCTGGGGCGTATTTGCTTGATTGACAGGTGTCTCAGACCATCACACTCAACTGCAGAAGTTGTCGCTTGCTCGCCCCCAACGCTGCTCCCCCCAGCCAACACCTCATTTCCCGAATGTGTATTTTCTGGCTCCAAGCAGCTGGCAAGACGGTGTGATTTTTATACTCAACTACAAGACATCCCTTAAAGTTCAGCCAAAGTTACAAAAGGTCATCTTCAAATACGATGTGAAAGTGATTTTCAGATTTGTTAATATCATTTAATTATAAAAAGACTGAGAGAAATGAGGTGTCTGTTGTGCCCTCAAAGGCAAGAAAATATCAAAACACAACACATCACTTAGTTATTTCCTGTCTGTTTAGCTCTGCAGAAAAAAGCATTCTGTTCTCAGTTTGTGTTTAGAGTTATAGGTGAGACGTCAATAGATTTAAATATTTCATATTTCATGGCAGGTTGAAATAACTATTTATTTCATGAGTCCAGAATTTCCAGTGTAAGTTGATACAAATTATTGTGAAAACAGGAATGTCCTTGAGGGGAAAGCTCCATTTGAACCCAAGTAAATATTCATGAATTATTAATTTATTATTGGAAACATTATTCTTCATAAATGTTGAATTGTGTGCTTGACTGTTGACAAATTTCACATTTTACTATGTTCAGCTCACCTGCTGTGCACCGACTAGAAGACCAAAAAAAGATTATAATTGGATTTTTTATCAATTAAACAGTGTCTGCTTTTCTTAAAATTAATACTAAATTACATGCTTCTTTCCAGGAAATGCATTTTGAAAATGATTAGGGATTATTCAGAAATAACAGATCTGTAAAATAAAGTGTTTGAAGACAATCATGAATGACAAAGTATTTAAATTATGTTGATGCAGGAAACAAACATATTTGTCTCTTATGATATCTAGTTAAAGGTGAAATATTTTTTAAAAAAATCTGAAACAATTGGCTTGTATTATCACTTTCTATCACCAGTGCGAAGGCATTGTGACATAACTTATAGGACAAGACCTTCCCCAACTTTCCAGCTTTTTTATTTTATATGGTGAATTCTTCATGTTCAGATGTGTTTGCTCAGAGACTTTTATTTTGAAAGTAGTGCTTTGTTTCCGCTTACTCATCCTTCTGCTTGTTCTTTTATGTGTTTGCTTCATTACGGTACCGGAGTCACTGATGATGTCCTGTCAGAAATTAGCCTCACCCCCCTGCCGACCCATCTACTCCCTCTCCAAAGCAGTACGGGGGAGAGAGATGTGTGACCCACCCTACTCTGCCTCTGATTGGCTTACTCTGATATTCTTAACCAAACCATAACCAGTCACACTCATGCATGAACCTAACCAACCCAAATGGCCCAAATCACAATTATACAATTAGCATTAGCCAATCAGAGTGAGAGAAGGGCAGGTCATAACTTCCCCATCTTGGGAAAAACACTGACTAGCAAATGTTATCTTAAAAATGCATTTGGTAGCCTCTGAGGTCAGAAGGTGGAAGTTTCGCCAGGGAAATTCCTACGTCCAGCACCGACTCGAACGCAACATTTAATCACGGAGAGTTGAAGCTGAGCAGCCGGATGACACCAGAGGGGAAACCAAAAAATATATTTCTCCATAAAATGTGATCCATTTTCACCCGAATCAGTGATTAAAGTTATAAAGTTGCGTTTTTGTACAGTGAGGCCCATTACAGTGAACAGATATATTCTCCTTCAATGCTCTGCTGCTTCATAAGAGAACAAAGGGATTCGTTGGACGCAAATTTAGTGCACCCAGCGTGCCCCAGAGCGCAGGATGATTCATCAACAGTTTTTAATCGTTTTCCAGAAAAAGACAAACTCCGAAACACCATCTAAAATACCAGAGAATATCTACAAAACAGGTCTTTAGTCATTTTGGGACATATTTTGGTGCATCAGTAAGATACAGCACAATAAATATGTGATTGTGGGATAATTTTAATTTTGATTGGTCATTTTGATTTTGGGCTGATGGCCTCAAGTGAGAAAACGTTTTAGTAAAATTTGGGAAAAGAAAAGTTTTCAGTGAATACAAATGCACAAAACTCATCACTAAAGTGCTTCCATTAGCACACAGACCTATCTCAGCACATCACAGCCTCTGTGAGTCTTTTACACTCACGGCCTCCACTCACCATTTCCTCTGTCCCCCCCAGTGTAAGCTGTCGCGAGCGTGGAGGAGCACCGCTCCAGGTAATCTGGCTGGCTTCCATGCTGAGTGCTGCTGCTGATAGAGATGGTGTAGATGCTGCTGCTGTAGCCGTCACAGGAGCAGTGGTCACCTCTTCGCCCTCCGTTCCCTGCCGCCCAGACAAAAACGGAGCCCCTCCCGCGCCGGCCCTGAGATTAATCGGGGAAGCAGACAGAGGTGAATAATTTATTAATGATATTTACACATCGATAAGGAGGAGAAGATAAGCCCTTGAAGTAAATATACAGCCGCAGGTAGGGCGCAGACGTAAACAAACACACAAACACTTTTTCTTCCTCTTTCACACACAAACTCTTTCTTTCTCTCACTTTTTTGATGCCATTCTGCAAAGCGAGACGAGTCAGGGGCCCCGGTCCCTCCAATGTGGCCCCGTCATCTTCAGGCCCCCAGCTGGCTAAGTAGATATCAATATACTGTGGTTTGAAGCTCAGCGATTGGGCCTCCACAATGTCTGTCACGTCTCCATCCAGCATACGGATGCCTACAGGTAACAGTGGCAGAAGAGGAATGATCATGTTTATACAAAACTATGGACTATTTGAAGGAGTGTGCATAAGACTGTCATTAAACTGTCATATCCATGTCATGACACCTGTCATGAACATGAAGGTGCTTTTAGAAATGTTTGACTGTTATTCATTAAGTGTCATTCAGTCAATTATTTAATTTTTTAATGCAAAGTTGACATTGTTTGAGATGTCTTTGTAATGACAACGTGACATAAACCAAGCCAATAATGTCTTTGTTATGTCAACTTGACATTACTGAACTGAAAGAAACTAGGTAACATTTTATTTGAATGGGTGTGCATAAGACTGTCATTACATTGTCATAACCATGTCATGTCACCTGTCATTAACATGAAGGTGTTTTTATTAAAGTTTGACTCCTGTCATTAAGTGTCAGTCAATTATGTAATTTTTAATGCAAAGCTGACATTGTTTGAGACGTCTTTGTTATAACAATGTGACATAATCAAGCTAAAAATGTCTTTGTTATGACAACTTGACTTAAAAAAGACAAAAATGTCTTTATTGTGAATAGTTGACATTATCAAACTTAAAGAAACTTAAAAGAAGCTTTATGTCTGACAATGTATGACATTGTACCATCATACGTGGTTAGTTTTGACATTGGCTGTCATAAGACCATTATAAGTGTGTCATGTATAGTTTCCTGGACTTCAAGTGAAGTGATACCACTTGGACTTGTCATAACAATGTCATTAAATGTTATAAGCCCAAACTGTACCACTTTACTTGTAGCCAAGAAAAATATTAGTTACCCACTTATAATGGTCTCATGATAGTGACAACAGACAAACATTCTTAAAGATTCCTTCAGGTGTCATGACATGGTTATGACAATGTAATGTCTTCTGCACACCCCTTCAAATAAAGTGCTACCAAACTTTGACCTCCAGAAGTCCTTCACCATCCTAGTTTCACATCGTCACATGGACTCACCGCCTATCCGTGCCTGGAAAGAGACTCCAACCGTACAACGAGAGTTATTTGCAGCAGCAGCAACCATCCCTGCACACTGAGTCCCATGGCTTGGAAGAAAAGGAGGAGAACATCAGAACATGAGGTTAGATGCATATGCATGAGGAGAAGACGGGCTATTTCCGTTACATCAAACCAGTGAGAAGACAGAAATTTAGACTGGGGAATTTGCATATCCATATGCATGTAATTACTGAAAAACGGAAAGAAAAGCATGCATTAATTAAAATTATGACAGGGGAAAGGAAATTGTAAAACAGGTGCAAGGAGGAATTACAACCACAGTTTAACAAAAAAGTTAGGATGTTGAGTAAAACACTGACCTATATTCAGTTAAATACAGCACAAAGACAAGATATTTAATGTTTAAACTGATTAATTTTATTGTTTTTTGTAAATACACACTCATCCTGAATTTAATGCCTGCAAGATGTTCCAACAAAGTTTCTATTTCCATCACTCAGTAAGAATTTACAGAACTTAGGACACTAATTGTTGAAGTTTTGAAAGTGAAATTCTTTCCCATTCTCTGCTTGATGTGCGACTCCAGGTGCCCAACAGTCCAGTGTCTCAGTCCAGTCTGGTTGATCTATTTTGTGTTTCTTAATGCACCACACATTTTCACAGATTTCAGATTACATTAGCTATGATACCATGGGCACTAACACACCTCCATACCATCACAGCTGCTGGCTTTTGAAGTTGGTGCTGGTAACAACGGTTTTCCAAAGTGTTCACAAGCCCATGCAGTGTTGTCTGACGGGGTCAAAGGTCACGGGCATTCAATGTTGGTTTTCGACCTTGCCCCCTCACATGCAGAGATTTCTCTGGATTCTTTTAATAACTATTGATTGTAGATGGCAAAATCCCTAACTTCCTTGCAGTTGTGCACTCAGAAACGCTGTTCTTAAACTGCTGGACTATCTTCCCATCCATGCTTGTGAACAACTGAATTTTTCGAAGATGCCCCTTTAAACCCAATTACGATACTACCACCTGTTATCAATAAACCTGTTTATCAATAAACACTCCAAACAGCTGTTTTTTGAGCATTCCACAACTTTCCCAGTCTTTTGTTGCCCCTGTCCCAACTATTTTTAAAAGGTGTTGAAGGCATCAAACTCAGAATGAGCGTATATTTACAAAAAACAATAAAGTTTTATCAGTTTGAACATTAAATATCTTGTTTTTGTTTTGTATTCAAATGAATACAAGTCAAAAATGGTTTGCAAATCACTGAATCCTGTTTTTATTTACATTTTACACAACATTTTTGGAATCAGGGTTGAAGAAAAAAAAGAAGAGGTACTTACTAGTTTGAAGCGTTGTTGTAATAATTTGGAGAAGGATCTTGGTCTTGTCCGTTCACATCATAGCTGGCGAGAGCATCCTGAATCAGATGGATAGTAAGTAGCAGCACATAATAAGACGCCAGCGGCTATCTGTCTCTGTTTCATCTGACAAATCACAAAGAGCATTATTCACCAGTCCCCTTGACAGCTAAGTGGATCAGACGTTTAATGTCCATTCCAATACTGTTGGCCGGCCTTTGCAAACCTTTGGCCCGAAAGCTCTGCCTGCAATATCTGTCTCAGCTCGGCGCTCTTACACTAAGAGCTCTGCCAAATTGCTTATGATTAATGTCCCCTTCCCGAGAACAGCGTCCCATCCCAGGGCACTTACATAATTTGGCTTCAGATCCGGATGCTCCCTCTCAATGCCATCATCTAGGACAGACACCACCACACCCTTCCCAGTATACCCTCTGCTCCAGGCCCCGGCAATGTTCATACGAGAACGGCAGCCCTTGGACTCATCGCTGCAGTGCTGTGGAGCAAATAGTGGGACATCCAATTTAGCCCTTGGGAGTAAAGAATAAATCAGGGTCTATTTTAGGCTCTGTCTGTCTGGGTTTATGTGTCTGTGATTCAGACTTGAGCTTAGTAAAGGAACAAAAAAAAAAAGTCTGACTCACAATGTACCACAGGCTGTTCCACATTGAGTCATTGTAGTGCAGCGTCCGGGTGCGGCCGGACGGAGGATGAGCAGTGGGAAGGTGTTTCGTCTTTGTGTCACTGTAGTAGATGCGACTGGCTCTGGGGTTCCTCTTTGCTCTTCTCTGGACCACCTGTTGTTGGAGCCATTCCACCTTAAAAAGGGACACACGGGGTACTTGTACAGATGTAAGCATGGAGCGTTTAGAGCCACACTAGCGGTTATGGCGATGGTTTGTCAGCTGGTCCACCACTTTAATGCAACTAAAATATCTCAGCAACTATTGAATGGATTGTCATGAACTTTTCTTCAAATGTTAATGTTCCCCAGAAGATCAATCCTTATAACTTTAGTGATCCACTGACCTTTCATCTTGCACCACCAGCCACATTTATCACTTATCTTTTAATCCACAAAATGATTCGGTTAAATTTTTTTGCACACAGATTAACCATGTTTACATATAATTGTCAAGCAAATTTGAAGAATTTGTTGAAAATGTCACAAAAAATTGGATTAGATGCATTTCCATCAGCTGTTTTGGAGCGAATAAAGTAAGTGCAAAGCGTAGTTTCATCAGAGGTCGTCAGTATTGGCTCGATTATTTAACAGAATAGAATAAGCGCAGTAGAGGTCACGAACCAGAAACAAAACAAGCTGTCTGCCGACTGCCAATAAACCTCAAAGAAAAAGAAACAAAACCAGTCGCCAAGGCCATCAACGAGAGAGATGGAGAGAAGTCTGTAGGATTTTTTTTTACTCTTTTGTGTAACATGTGACACCAAGAGCAGAAACAGCTTGTTGTCAGAGTGGAAACAGCTGAGTTTAACGCTGCCTTCAAGTGGAACTCGGGTTTACGACTGAGCTTTCAGGAAAATTCTACTAACAATGTTGTGAATACCACAAGAGGGGGGCGTTCATAGGGACTTTTCTCATCAACGCAGTAAACACGACCCCATTTGAAGGCAGCAAAATGCTCATTACAGCAGAACTTATTAGGACAAGGTATTTTCATCTCTCATCAAGAGCATTAACTATTTTATGAAAAAGGCAAAAAAACACCTCAAGTAAGCGTAAAACTTCTGAGAAAGTTTTATGTAGTAACACTTCAAAATCTGCATAAAAATACACTGATGGCACCATCGTTACCGTTTCAGAGATGATGAATCCCGATGACTTTGGAGATCCTCTAACTTTTAGTCTAGCGCCACCATGAGGTTCACATTTCCGCTCCCTCAGGATGAATGGCTGTAGAGTTAGTCTTGTTTGCAACTCAAAGGATCATTCTGGCTTATAACAACTTGTGTTGTGCATCTTAGTTTGGGCCATTATTTCGGTTATGATAAAGCTGCACTTATCAAAGTAAAGTCAGTTGAGCAGACAGGCTGCCATTTATCTAAATCACATTTTTGGAGGTAAAACCCAAAGCGTGTGCGCCCAAAATGCAGGTAATAATCCCTAATTGACCGTCTGCTGAGCCCTGTTCCAGAATTACTGTTGCTAAATCTGTAAAGCTTGCACCAGGGCTGCACAATTAATCAAAATATTATTGAAACTGCAATATGGTCAAGTGCAATATCCAAATTGCAGAAGCTGCATTTTTTTTTTGACAAAGGTAAAGTGTGTGACAAAACAGCATCATAATGAAGTACTGTAATTCTGCAGAGATGCTTGGGCTTAAAACCTTGTTTTCTAGATGAAAAAAAAAACCATCTGTGTTTGGTACAGACCCCAACTAATGACACTTTTTTTCAGTTAATAGGAAAATTGGGATGCAAAAATGATGATTCCCACAACCTGTGAATCATGACGCAATTGCAAAATAAAAAAACGTCAACATTTGCAATTGCAATGCAATGTTTTTGTTTGTTTTTTAACCAAATTGTGCAGCCCTACATGTGCCATTTGCACTGATAATGGTGGAAGATTTACCATCAAAAGGTCTAAAAGCTGGTTGAAAATGTTTTAATGTTTCCAGGTGTTTTTTTTTTGTAGGTTTCCAGTAATGTTCCTAATTTAGTCAAATCTGAACAACAATTCAACCCTTCTAAAACATTTTTCCACATGACCTGACGTAGATTTCTCGATGATTACGTTGCTGCATATAAACCCCCAAGGCTGAGGGGAGGGAGTGGCCGTTTTAATTTGAAAAACCCAGAAAAGAACACAGATGTAGTCGCCCTTTAAATATGTCACTGATGTCTACATACATGATATAGCCTACTAAAAGATTGGGGCTAAAGCTGCATGTTCCAGGCAAAAAGTCAGAATCTTCACCAGTTAATGGATGCATGCAAATAAAAAAGTGTAGAGTTTGTTAGTCCTAGTATTTATTGTAAGGTCAGACTTTTATTAAATACAATCTCCTGTTTGGCTGCTTATAGTTAAAATGTTTGAGGACTGACCTTGAAAACTGTGTACAACTATCGTAATAGACAGTCGGTCTTTAAAGTGTGATGGATGCTTACAACCAGTTGTTTGGGTGATATTTTTGCCCATTTGTCTTGCTCTGTCTGATGTCTTTTTTTGGAAAAGTCACCATTTTTTAAATAATTTTTATAATCACCGGCAGAACTTAAGGACAAAGCTGCAAGAAAAAAATTCAATTTGGAGTAAACCACAATCATCCTTTAAATGCGGTGCGTCATAACAGGCATTTGATTCATCTCTGTGAATGACTCCTGGCATCTTAAGGTTTTGTGGCTGTATGAGTGTGTGCGAGGCCATGATGAGTGTGTAGCAGGGGTCAGTACATGAACCTGTGTGTGTGCTTATGCGGCTGTATTCTGCAGGTTAGGGCGGGGACACGCAGCTGATTAATAATCCAGGTGCGTCTTCCAGTTCTCCTCATATCCCATTACTATACCTTGGTCTCCTTGCCGATGCTGACAGTCACTTCTTTGTTGGACGTGGCGGACCACTTCGCCGTCTCGTGGTGCCGAAATCTATAATAACTCTTCAGGTCTCCGATCTGGTGAAACAGACATCAAACCCCGCAAATTAATTTGTTTTTTCAGGTGAAGACGTGTCGCTAATCCTGGTCTGTCGCTGCACTAAATAGCTGTTAAATTATGAAGCTGCCTTTGGTATCTTTCATTAAGGCGGCTACCTTACACCTCTGATAGTTTTTCAGGCGGTGGCAACCTGAGCCACGAGGCTGCAGCCACACTGCTGCTCGTGTCCACAATGGCATGACGTAAACAGATTCCTTTAATATATAAGAAAAGGAGCTCAGGGTAATTTGTGTTTAATAAAAAAGTGTCACAGGTTGGCCGTTTTCTGTGACTGACGAGAATAAATTATGGCTCTAATTTATTCCCTGATGTCTCTGTTGTGGAATTTGCTTTTGACTTCTGACCTCAGCAATATGAAGTGTCTTTCTGGTTCATCTCATCTGTCCTGTACTGAAACATGGACCCAAGACCTGCAACTTTCATTACAGCACCCGTCTCCAGGGAGAACATGTGTTGAATTTTATGGGCCTGGGCTCTATAACTCGCCCTGTTTTATTTATTTGCTTTATTATTTATTGATTTTGTTTTTATTTGGTCATTCTGTGAGTGTGTATTGACACGTCTGGTCCGATTGATTTCTGTTTTTATTTCTTTTCGTGCTGACAAATTCTTTGTGACCTTTATTGAAAGGGCAATAAAGTGCTGGATCTTGGTTCTTCGAGGGTAAACAGCTTGGATAATTAATATTATATGGTCAGGGTTAGAATTAATGAAATGAAGGTAAGAGGTGAGAGAACAAAATGAGATTTTTTTTTGTTTTTTTTGGCAGCTTGGTATCCTTCTCACACCCACAAACATCCCGATAGGATTGTAATGTGCTGTGTAATGAGCAGCTGCTGATTTCTAATAGAAAAAGTTCTCCAGCACTCCACAAAAGTACAAAATCCTCTGTCTATATGATTAGGCAAATATTTTAACTTAATTTTGCAGTAGCCTAACAGCAGTTAAGTCCTACTTTTACCAGTTAGGTTTATTACCTTTTTATCATTTTGAGACATTATCATCTTCTGCAGCTATGAGAGCTATATTTGACTGTCAAATATGATCACATTTGTCTTAAATCTTGAATAGAAATCAAACATTTAATTTCTATGGAAGCCCATTTCCACCAGCAAGATGAAAAAAGCCCTCTAAGTAATTCGAATGAGAAACATTCTCAAAATTAGTGTTTAAAAAGTTAGCATCTCAAACTACTGTAATGAGACACTTTGTAAAGTAATTTGTGAATAATGACTTCTCTCTTAGCCATTATTTTGAGATACTAAGTCATTATTTTTAGGTACTAACTCAGTTCCTCGTTATAATGAATTAGAGGATCTTTTCTCGTCACATTGACAGAAATGGACTTCCATAAGTTTCTGCCAGGCAGAAAGATGGGGGACGGTGAATTTCAAAAACGATGACATTTATTGCACTTAATCTCAGAATCTTAAATATAATACAGTGTATGTGAAACGCCTCATAAACCTATGGTTTGTTAATTAACTGTCTTTCTAAAAATCCGTACACTAAAATGGCATCAGAATACTTCATTCATGAGTGTCTCAGGGTCTTCCCACTAACTTGGACTATTTGAAGATCTTACTGCACATCTGCAGAAATGATTCATGAAGACAGCAGCTAACTCGTGTAAACAAATGGCTCAGTGATGTACAGACTGCTGGAAAAGGAACTAAAGGTACCCCAGCAGTGCTGATTTATCCTGCAGCCGTCTGACAAGAGATACGGAAGTATTCAATGCCATACCACAAGACGTTAGAACAGCTTCTTCTTCATCCTCTGCACTCCACCATGAATAAACTTTTTTTTTAAATGGATGGATGGAAAAGGGGGGAAAACAAGGGTTGTGAAGGGCCCCATACCCGTTTTTGCCTGAGGCCCCAAAATGACTAAATCCGCCCCTGTCTGTTGGCTGGACAAAAGAAGACGTCACTTTGGGCTCTGGGAAAGTGTGATAAGCATTTTCACTTTTTTTTTTTTTTTTTGGGCATTTTATAGACTAAACAATTAATTGATTAATCATGAAAATAATCAGCAGATTAATTGATAGTCAAATTTATATTTGTTAGTTGCAGCCCTGAGTTGGAGATTTTGTCAAAGAGATACAGAAGTATCCGCTGCAATAGTTCAGAACAGCTTTTTTCCTGAGGCTCTGACACTGCTCCATTCATTCTCCACACTCCACTGCTATTAAAAGTTTATTTTCTATGTCTTATCATTTATTCAAGGATTGAAAAAGGGGGGAAATAAGTCATGTGGACATCCCCAAGCCAGTGTTTGCCTAAGGCCTCAAAATTACTAAATCTACCCCTGACTGTTGGTTGGACAAAAGAGACGATTTGAGGACTTCACTTTGAGCTCAGGGAAACTGTGAAGAGCATTTTTTGGAAATTTTATTGACTAAACAAGTAATGATTACTTGTGAAAATAGTTGTAGCACTACAGGTGAGGTATAGCTTTTTTAAAAAAGCTTTGAGACAATATTTTGTAACTATCATACTTTAGTTTTGCTGTAGTTCAGTGTCTTTAACTGGGATGTTTAAATTAAAGGCCTGCACACATGGAGCTTCCCTTCAGGTCTACATAAACAGTGACAGATTGAGAAATCAACACTGATGAAAATTAAGCTCAAGACTGCAGATGCTCGGTAGATTCTGTGTTTGTCTGGATGCTCTTACATACAGTATGTTACAATACGTTGGATGACACCTACCTGACCCATGTTTGTAAATCCATATTTCTCTGCTATCCTGTCGACAGACTCGCTGTCAGCTCTTATTCTGATCGCCCAGTCGTTGGTGTAAATCGCTGCCTGACAGAGATGGAGCACAGTTCCCATCCACAGCGCGTAAAAACGCACCATCACTGCAGAGATAAAGAGGCTTCCTCTAATTAGACTGTGCCCAGGTGTGTTTCATGCGTCGTTGTCCCTGCTGCACGCCGTTCTCCCGTGAAAAACGTCTCTCATTGCGAGGAGTTCGTCTTCAAAATCGAGAGTACACCGAGGCAGCAGGCTTGCTGAGACGTTCTGCAGAAACGGAAGGATACCTGCCGGCTGAAGTTGTCAAGACTTCACTCTTTTCCACAGGGAACAAGCAGCTATCAGATTACTGCTTCAACATGGGAGGCAGGGATCAGCTGTGGGGTGTCCTTTATAAAGATCAGACCTGTGGCTGCAGCCCAAAATGTCCTCGTGGTGCAGCTTCGTCTCAGTGTCACAATTTAAGAAAGAAAACCGCCCTTTTCCTTGTTGATACAACCTTGTCGCTGCAGCCAACGTAGCAGGGTAAACACAGGTGTTAATGATGAAGGCCCCGTTCTACTTAGTTTAACAGAGCCGCCTCCAGTGAGACAACATGCACAATAGCAGCGCCCTGATCTGAATGGAACAGGACCTTACCTGTGTTTACACTATGATCTCATGGCTGCTATGAAAAAGATCAATGCCCCAGCTAGTTACTGTAAAAATACTAAAATAAATAAATAAAATAAAACGATATAAACATATTTTTTTAATCTGTAACTGTAATGGAATACAGTTACCTTTTTTGTATCCAGATTACATAATCCCATTAAATATAATCTGTTACTCCCAATACTGAGTATACATTACTCTAATTTACTGAGCAGCCTATGACTTGAATTAATATCCAGACTTTTAATCTGCATGTTTGCAGCCATGAAGGCGATCAGATTGCAAAAAGGCCAGTGAAAACCAGAACATATGGATGAAAACAAACTGTGCAGCAGAGCAGACAGTTATGAATTCATTATCATAGCCACAATGCTTCAGTGGTTGGAAACGTTTGTCTTTAAATCAATCAAACAATAAATTGCCCGCAACTAGGGAAGGAGCGGCTAGACAGTAATAAACCTAACAACGAACATAAAACACTTCTGCAGCGATTAGTCTATCATTAATCGACTATTAAATTAATCTGCATCTATTTTGATAACTGATAAATAATTTCGAATCATTTTTTAATTTAAATAAAGTCCAAATTCTCTGATTTCAGCCTCTTAAATGTGAATATTTTTTGGTTTCTTTACTCCTCTCTGACCATAAACCGAATATTTTTGAGTTGTGGACAAAATAGGTCGTCACCTTGGGCTTTGGGAAACACAGATCAACACTTTTCACCATTTTCTGACATTTTATGGCCCAAATAACTAATTGATTAATGGAGAAAATGGCCAACAGATGAATTGATAATGAAAATAAACATTGCATGAAAGACTTGAATGGTTTCCTCTGAATAAGCGTTCATGGCCAAAAGAGGGAAAATCATCCAATACCTGACAAAAGACAGCAACTACTAACATAAACTCCAAAATTACCACAACTTTGTGTAGCACAACTTTGTTTTTATACTCTTTCCTCTCCCATTAATCATCTCACGACCTCCAGATTTATCTTGAGACCCTTTGAAGGGGACTCAACCCCTAGGCTGAGAAACACTGGTCTACCTAACTGCATTTAAAGTAGCTGTCTCCACCTCGACCAGCTGCTTCAGCAACAGCAAAATTATATTTACATGGTCATTTTAATGCATTAGTACTTAAAATCTAATAATGTAATTTATAATGATATATATGTACTCTGCAGAACAAGTACTTTTACTTTTGGTCTTTTAGGTACATTTTGGTGATAAAGCTTCTGTACTCTTACTTCAATAGGATTTTGAATGCAGGACTTTTACTTGTAATGGAGTATTTTTAGACTATTGCATGGGCATTTTTACTTAAGTAGGCTTAAAGCTTAAGGTTTGCTATGCTATTGGACCACTGTGCACATACATAATGAGATTCTCAGTCATGTAGTCACTGTGTAAACTGATCGTGTATATGGCCTGTGTGTTTGCAGTCGACAGCCTCATCCTGAACCCGGAGGATGTGTTAAGTATTTTGGGGGGGGAAAATAATATTTGCCTGGAGGCAATGGATTTTTTAAATTCTTTTTTTGGCCAAATGCCTTTCCCCTTGGCACCACAGCAGTCTGTGCATTGTGAAGCGATATCCCTGCATTTAAAAATTCACTGCTTTAACTGGGTCAATCTGAAGCAATCAGAAAAAAAAAATCCTTCATGGTGTATAAGAAGACCATCAAGATATTCTGAAATTTTAATGTTCCAATGCTACACAGATGGGAAGACTAGAAACTTGAATGGTGATGAACTGCAGTTATTGAATGGAGAAACAACCCACAGCATACATACATATGTATATATGGAGCCATAACAATGTAGATCTGTGGGTTGTGTGGTTTTTAACAATATACAGTTTTTTAAAGGAACAGTTCCAATATGCATCAGGTTGTATAGGCTCTGCCGTAGCCTACGCAAGTGGCCATTGTGAGCATTTATACCTGCGTGCTTGTGTTTCTGCATCACTCTGCAATTACAAGCCGCCAAAATGCCAAAATGTGCTGAGTTTCTGCCTGTAGTTCAAAGACTGGCAACAGAAACAGAGCAGATCATGTTGGAATTGGAGTTAAGAGTTACATTTAACATTACTGAAATTACGACAACGCAGACAAAAGGGAAGATGTCGGAGGAATAATGTGTACGTAAACTGAACATGTTGAAGCAGAAGGTGGCTGAATTTTTTGTGCTTGTCCAGTCAGGGAGAGACATGGACGAGGAGGACGTGGGCAACAGTCGTTGCGGTCTTTGTAGCCAGGATTGTTGTTGCGCAAGCTACGTCTTAGGACGTGTGTAGGCTAAACATACACCATACTTTCGCTTTACCTACGCCATAGATTCAACTCAGAAATATAAACTGGTATATACTCTCTCCATGCCTCCTTACGCTAAATATAAAGCTACAGCCAGCAGATGGTTAGCTTATGTAGTTTAAGCACTGTAAATTGTTCTCTTAAGTTATATTAGTTAGCTTAGTTTGTTAGCTAACATTAGCTAAGACCACAGAGACCTCCTGGTCAAATATTATGTTGATAAAACCAAACAATCAAAGCTTACACTGTATAATTAATGTTAAATTTAACTAAGGAGGCCTACTATCACTTATGAGCTTTGATTTTGTAAACAACAAGAAAACAAAAGGAAAAAAATTATAGCTGCTGCGCAGCAATGGTCGGGGCCGGGCAATTTTAGGCAAAATTAGGCAATTCTGAGCAACAAGCAGAGTGTAGGAAGATGAAAAAAAGGTGGCATTCTAATGTGCATTTTACATCAGTTGAGGCTTGAACTCACAATTTCTGGCACAAGAGACTCTGCATATTGACTGATAGCTAAGCCAAATAAACAGGGAAAAGAGACAAGGGATAACAGGGAAACGTGTTGATAAAGAGTATTTGTCTCTTCCCAAAACTCCCTGAATCATAATTATTTAAATCTTAGCAGTCTCTAATCCACATAGCATGATACCTGAACATAAGGATTTCACATTTGAAAGTCCATCCTGCCTTAGCTGAGGCTCAAACTCACGACTTCTGACACTGAAGTCCGTCTTTTATCTCACTGAGCTAATTGGCAAGTGACAATTCACGAGTGGCTTCACAAATTGACTAAGCCAAGGATCAGGGTGCCAGGCAGCAGCCATCCATGCCATGGAAAAGCAAATTTCAAAGTGAAAGTTCCAAAGCTGTAGCACATATGGTTGATTTGTTGTGAATTTTCAAAGTTTTGAAATTTAGAGGCTTGCTGTAGTGCCACCATCAAGACTATTGTCTTGTGTTTCCAGTTGAGGACATCTGGCATGGGACTGGACCTTTGTGAAAAGTTTGGGTAGATTTCTCATATGGAAATGTTGTACAAGCTGAGGCTTGAACTCACAACCTTCAACACCAAGAACCATCCTCTATCTCACTGAGCTAATTGGCAAAAGGAAACACCACTTGTAGCTTCACAAATTGACTAAGCCAGTCACCTGTGTGCAAGACAACAGCTGTTAGCATGTAAAGGCAGATTTCAAATGGCTGTCAAAAATTCACTTATTGAGACAAAAATCCCAAAATACACAAATTGCATCTAGACAGCATGGAGATGTTGGTCATTAGTTTTTCACAATGATTTATTGGCTCCAAAAGTGAAAAACTGATGTTTAAAAATGCCATTTTTGCATTGACTCCAATTGTTCACATGAGAGTGAAATTCAAAATGCTGTAAAAAATTCAGTTTTTGAGATAAAATTCTGATATTTTCCAAACATCATCTACCATGACTCCAAAATTTTGTCATTTTTTTCATGAACTTTGAAAATGTATTTAGCAAGAATTTGCAAGTATATGTTTATAATACCGTTTACAGTCAAACATTTTGATGCACTGTAGGCTCAATTTTCAATAAATCAAAAATCTGTGTGGATCGTTTGTGTAGGACAGTCTGAAGATGCTCTGTAGCAAGTGGTGTCAACTGAACAAAAATTGTGGGAGGAGATAGGTTTAATAAGTTTTACAGTTTTTGAAAAAAACAGAGTGATGGACTTCATAATTTGCAATAGGTTTAAATGTACAAAAGTTTCTTCAGTATCGGGGCTACATTGTGGTGAAAGTTGTAAATCTGTAGCACATATTGTTGATTTATTATGAATTTTCAAAATTTTGAACTTTAGAGGCTTGCTGTAGCGCCACCATCAGGACTATTGGCCTGTTTTTGCAGCTGAGGCAATCTGACATGGGACTGGACCTTTGTGCAAAGTTTGGTCATTTTTCGTGCATGGGAAGTAGGATTTCCTCGGAAGAAGAAGAAAGAAAGAAAGAAAGAAAGAAAGAAAGAAGAAAAACATGCAGGATCCGGGTCCGGGCAGCTTAGGCTGCCCGGCCCCTAATAACTGAGAATATATCTTCTGGTTCTTTGATGGCTACAACCGTAGCTCCTTTCTGACATTCAGCCAATCATAATGCAACCAGTCCCTACAAAGAAATAGTTTGGCACATAACCTACATTAAAATAATGAATTGTCTTTGTTTTTTCTACAGATTAAACAACAGGATCTATTGTGTTAATTGGTGAGTTTTTTTTTTTTTTTGACAGATCCAGGCGAGCTGTTTCCCCTGTTTTCAGTCTGCTAAGCTAAGCTAACCTCCTGCTAGCTGTAGCTTAATATTTAACATACAGACTTGATAGGCGGCATTTATCTTTTCATCTAACTCTCAGCTAGAAATCAAATAAGCATATTTCCCCCAAATGTCAAACTTTTCCTTTAATGTGAATTTTAATGCTCATTTGAATCTGATGTTTCTGAGCGGCGGCGCCCTCTGTGTCATTTAGCCTGAAGCGTTTTGACGGTGACACTGTTTCAGCTCGTATGGCGTCCACAGATCTCTTACAGATCTCATTTATTTAAATAAATAAACACATAAATTAATAAAGTCTGTGAAACATGAAAGATCCTCATTCATAATTTTCTCGACTGAGTTCTAGGGATTTATACATCACTTTATACTTCAGTAATAAATTTTATTCTCTTCATTCACATAAATTTATTTAATCTAGGCCAGGGGTGTCAAACTCATTTTAGTTCATGTGCCACGTACAGCCCATTCGATCGCAAGTGGGCCAGACTAATAAAGCATTGCATAATAACCTCACTTCCAGATTCTTCCCTTTTTCATTGTATAATGAAGTAAAAGTACACTCTGAGAACATTCATGATTAATGAATGAGCTGTTTAATAAAGACATGATGACAGTGGAGCTACAAACGCACAAAACATTTATGTATTTTAGAGCTGAGCAACAATATAGTATTTTACTTTTTCATGTTTTTTTTTATGATCTTGTTGAGATCTTGAAATTCTGGGATCACTACACACCAACTAAAGTAGAGGCTCTTGAGGAGGACAGTTAAGTTACCTGTCTTACAAAAAAAAACCGCTTACAAATCAATAGTTTTTGCATTAGCAACAGGGTTCCACCAATATTGTTTTTAGACTTAAATCTCATACAGATCATTTTGTAGTGAAACTGTGTGATTTTTTTGCACGATGCTCAACATCTTTAAATATGACCACAAGAAGTATTCATTGTTCTGTTTTGTTCTTTTTTGCAGAGAACTGTTCTGCAATTTTTCTACACCTTGCAAAGTCATCCAGTGGGCCGAATTGGACTGTTTGGCGGGCCAGTTCTGGACCTCAGGCCATATAATTGACAACCCTCACCCTTTTCAGGCTTTTTGCCTTTATTTGACAGTGACAGGCGAAGACATGACAGGAAAGGGGGCAGAGGGAGAGGGGATGACACGCACCAAATGGGCCGCAGGCGAGAGTCGAACCGGCAGCCGCTGCAGAGGACTGATAGCCTCAGTACACGGGCGCGCACTCTACAACTGATCTGTAGGGACGCTCCAGCAAATATTAAATTCTAATTGAATTGCTAATAATGCTTAGTATACCAATGCATGCATTAAAATGTGCAAACACAATAATTACTTATAATTTCCTTGATAGAGACCTTATACTTTTGATGAATATTGCTATTATGCCAACAATGTCAACAATGAGCCAATAAAACTCAATAAATTAGAATTTTTATCACAAAAGGCACTGTCTTTCACTGCATTATCTTTCACTGAAGATCAGTTTTCATATCTTTTTAGGGGAATTATCTAAAAAGGTAAAATATACTAAATGGAACATTTCTTGAACTGAAAAGTCAGAGGACTTTGGGGACTTTTTGACGTCCTGATTAGTGTCTGCAGACCTCATGAACTTCATACAGCCCCAGTAACTTTTACCAAGCGGTAGGGCACCTTGTATGTTGCCCGAGAAGCTAAATCTGGGGCAAAACAAAGTCTGACACAGTTATGTTTTGTTGTTTAATATTAACACAATAATGTTCTTTCACATGGGTGGGTGCATATTGGTAAATTAAGTTACCAGTGAAGAAGAGTTGTGAATAAAACTGGAGGAGAAACTGAAAGCAGGAGCTGAACGAAATGAAATCCTTTGTACAACTCTATTTTATCTCTTTATGTTGCAGCATACCACAGAGAAAGCTGATCTTAACTTCTCACCCGCTGCCAAAGTAGCTTATTAGCGCGTTTCATGCGCTACAATACTGTATTACATGGAAGAAATGCAAAGGGCCTGGAGTTGATAGGAATTTGAGGATTACCAGAATATGTGATGCAACACGTCCCAGTATGTTAATTTTAGTTGAATCTTTGTGCGTAATTTCAGAAGGAATGTTGCCTGTTTTGCATTACATCAGCCTGGTGAATAAGATCGTCCCTGGCATCGTAACTTCTTCAACTTAGTCATCCGTACACATTACTGTCATCTCACTAATTGAATTGCAGGGATACAAAGTTGACAGACTGGACAGATCATGCTTTTCATTTTCATAAAGCTTTCCTTCCTCTCCATTGATCTTGTTTACAGTATAGATATCATACTGTGACTTTGAATGAGCTCCAGGCCCAAACATCTAACACATAGGCTAAACTAGTCCTATAATATCCACTGACACTGATCTTCAGGGACACTAATTCCAATTAATGCCACGGCGTTAGTCATATAATTATGTCACCAGAGACCTGCTTTGTGTGTGGCAGGTAGATGAGCTTCATAATCTGATGTATATTACATGTTGTTGGAGATGTCCCCCTCCTAATTAAGAGGAGTTGTGGGCATCAGCCTCGTGTCGTTGATTTGATGCAGTGGGAAATAAAAGTCAGCAGCACAACAGCTGATCATTTCTGATAAGGCAGCAGCTGCTCTTGTGTCGGTGCATTTTTATCAGCTCTTTGAATGATTGTTTTGCATCTATCTTGAAAGTCTGTGTGTAAATCCAGATGGGTTTTATTTAGAAATATTTAAATCCCCTGAAAAGTATGAGGATATGAAGCTACAGCCAGTTAGCTTAGCTTAGCATAAGGACTGGAAACAAGGGGAAAAGGTTATCCTGGCTACATTCAAAGCAATGTGGGCCAAGTTACTGAAATTTAGTTAGTAGTCACAGTTACTAGTTACCAGAAAAAGAAACTTTTGCTTTACTTTTGAACATCTGCTTTAATTCTCCTATTAATGTACATGTGCAGTTATATTAATTTGGTGTAGCTATATTATATTATTTCTTTGTGGCTATATTACTTTAGTGTAGTTATACTATATTAGTGTAGCTCTATTACTTTAGTGCAGCTATATTATTTTAGTGACAGCTGTCAAATTTTAATCTATCATTGTACCCATTATAGCTGGTAGGTGTTATTAATACTCCCAACCACCAGAGGGCAGCATAGACTAGTGTTCCTACCTGTGAGCTACAATTTATTGTCCATAGATTAGACAGTAGGATGAAGCAGAAGAAGACCACAGACAATTCTGGATATTCATGTTAACCAAGTGTTGCTACAGTAGTTAATGAATAATTATATTATGAACAGTTTATAAGCTGAAAAAGAAACTTACTGCTTGAACTGTCTTGCGCCACCGTAAAATCATAATTTAGATCATAGATCAGGAGTAGGCTGCATTTGTCTGCTACGTCTGTTATCCTCTGCAGTTGTTCACTGTTTTCAAGACAACTGTAATGAGTAATAGAATAAATAAATAAGTAAGTAATAAAATAAATTTCTGTAATTTGTAATTACATTATAAATTTGAAAAAGTAATTATACTCCTAATAAAATCTGCCTACCAATCCGTTTAAAGCTTCACAGGTTAAATCTCGTTTGTTTAATCTGTACTATGTGTACATAAATTACAAGTGGTGGGTTTATATGCCGGATTATTTCTTCGTTGGGAGCTGTATATAGATGGAGTGTCCTGATCTGAAAAGTGAAGCCAAGCTGGAAGAGCCTCAAACCTGCATTCTTTCTAAAGGCCAGCAGGGGGCGACTCCATTGGTTGCAAAAAGAAGTCTGATTGTTTGTTAGCTTATGGGAAAATGACCCTACTTCTCACTTGATTTATCGCCACAGTAAACAGTTTTCTAATGAGTTTATGGTCTCAATCGCTAGTTTCAAGTCTTTCATCATTTAGAGTAAAATAGGTGATAAAGCAGGGTATGCTTTAGGGCATAGGTACCTCGTGATTGGCAAGTCACTTCCACTTTGTGTCCTTGGATTCTCGGTTAGATCCAATCAGGATTGAGGCGTAGCAATGAGCATCCTTCCCAGCTCGACCCTCTTGTCCAAATATGGTCACCTCTGCCTCCAAAAAACCCAAGATGGCTACGGCCATAATGACAAACACGAGAGTTCAAACCGATGGCTGACATCACGCCAGGAGCAGCGGCTTCTTAAAGTACCTCTCTGCTGAGGTGAAATAAACGTGTTAATTCACAAGCTTTAGACTTTGTTACCTTTTAGCTTTTTCCCTGCTTCCAGTCTTCAATAGTTCAATAGGTTTTCGATCCCTTTAAATTGATTTACACATAATTTAAAATCACTTAGGCACAACCTTTGTTCACTAACAAAGGACAGTCTGGAGAACTTTTTATCAGTTAATGTTAGAAAAAGCAGGATATTGATTGCTATGACCGCTTCTGTGCTAAATTGTTACAGAGGACTTGCAGGACAGTGCAGTTTCAACACAAGCAGCCAAGGTCTTTCCCTATGAACCGTGGATCTGAAAGAAAATCCTCTTGTGGATGAGAAAATGAAGAGCCTAAAGGAAAAATGTTTCTTCTAATTAGAAGGAAAAATGTACAATGCAACCAGAAGAAAATCTGAAGAAAATCAAGGTTTCAAAATGTCATAATAACGCTGTCTGTTCTATCATCACATACCGATGCAAGGCAATTTCTGAACAAGCGAAAGAAGAAATCAGCATGGAAATGGTCTCTGTAAGCTCCATGCTTGGTTACCAACCTGTCAGAATATTTTGGTGTTTATAGTCATGTTCAATGTCCAGTGTGTCCTTGAATAGTAAATTACAGAGAACAGGTTCATGATGCAATATGCACTCACGGTCTTTATCATCTACTCCACAACGGAGTAGAAAACAAACTAGCTGAACAAAACAAAGGGAAAGCACCTCTCGGCAAAGCAGTCACAGGACTTTGAAGTTATCTAACATGTCTTCAGAGAGACTGACTTTGATGTTCAGAGAACTCGTCTCAAACAGTGACACATTCCCCTGAAAATAATTGTCAAACGTGTTCCTGAGCACATTGACTGCCCTGCAGGCAGCACAGGCATGAACTCTTGTTTATTCTTTGTTCAAAATGTCTTTTTACTGTTTTATAAACTCTCATTGTTCCCCGTCATGAGTTCTGCTGCATGACATTTAACAGTGATGTGGATTTTATTTCTTTTGCTTGTGAACTGTCAGTTCTGTTACTTGTGTATGACAGAACTTCAGCATTGTGTTGTAACCAGTTTCCAAGAGATGTGTGTTAGTTGTTGATCTAGAGTAATAGTTCTGCAAGGACGTCAATATTTCTGCAAGCTTCTCTACACATAGTGAATGGTGATACACGCAGCCCATCCTCACCAGAGAAACGGGTGTATTGTTCGTCTGAACAAGGAGCTTACTATGACCTATATTTACATTTGTGGCTAAGTGGCGATCTCTAATGGCTGTAATAATAATGAGACGAAGAAAGAATGAAGTCAGGTGTTGCAGTATTAAAGGGATAGTTTACCCAATAATGAAAATTCAGTCATTATCTACTCACCCTCCTGCAGATTTAAGGTCAGGTTTAGTTTTTTAAACTAAAACACTGCTGGAGTTTCACAGGAAAACAGCGCTGCAGAATCAAATGCCTCCATACTGCTCATCTGGCGTAATCCAAGTCTCTAAAAGCCCTGACTGACTTGAAGTTGACTTGAAACACATCATTTATACCAAGTTTTTAGCCTGAATCTTCACTGTAGATCCTTGGCTTGGAGCCAAGCTCACGTGTGCATGTACACCGTCTGAACTGGGTGTGTGTGGCTAGGCAATATTGCTGCCAACGGCATGCCGGGCCTTTAGGAGACTTGGATTACGCCGGACAAGCAGTATGGAGGCATTTTAAGGTTTGTTTTGGGTTGTTTTTGCTGTTTGTTTCGGGCAGGGGACACACACCTAATGTTAGCCACACTGGTGACTAAAGTGATTAAAAAGACAAAAATAAAAACATGAAGTCGATATTCTGCTTAAAAATGTCTCTTTCGCAAAAATGCTGTTTTCTCATTTTTTTGTCTGAAAAGTGGATTTTTGATACAAACAACCAACATTCAAGCGCTCAGAAAAAATAATTTATGAAGCCAGAACAAAACATTTTTTGTGTCTGAAACTAGAAGATCTGTTCTTTCTTTTGATATATTCCGCATTAACATATTTATAGAATAGAATATTGAAGCTGCACCTACTCTAACCTCTTCACACCCTTAGCTGCATATGATGCTCCGAACCACTTCGGCCACAAGAGCGTAACTTGAAGCCTGGCAAGATGGATTCTCTCGTGATCATGTGATCTTGTACATCCAGCAGTCTGATGAGGTAATGCCAAAAAACTAAACAGCAAGTTTGGAAAGTTATCACTGTGGTGATTATTTTATCTTTTTGTCATGCCAATCATCCACCACCCCCAAGACTTTTTGACACAACTTCTGGCCGGAAGCGGGTTTGAAACGGAAAAGAGGAAAGTTTTAAGTATAGAAGAAACAACCATGTGAATGCCGAACGACCCTGTGGTCGTTCGCCCACGTGCAGCTCGGAGAATGGGAGAAGAAGCATGTTTCAGCCTTAAGACAAACTGATGCATGAGTGCATTTGAAGCTTAACAGTGCACTTGGCGATGCTGCTCACATATCTTAACAAAACCGCGTAACAGAAATCATTACAAGTGAAGGAACGAGCACAAAGTCAAAAACTTCGCTCACAACCCAGCTTCTATGTTGACGTTCCTCTGAAAGCTCCAACTATACGCATTTGGGAAGTTCTTCTGATTCTTGTGAACCTCCTCCAACATCTCTGATTCAGTCTGGGCCCTTGTCGAATATCATCCCACTCTCTTTTAAAAAAATCTTAGCTGTGTGTGTGTCGACTTTGAAGTTTTCTGTGAAGGCAAAAATGTCCAAAACTAATCAAAACTTATGCCGTTTATTGACAGATTCCGAACACTGGTTATTTTTCCTACCGGGGCTGCCAGCCTCCAGAATGAAGTGTTATTACTTTCCATGTGTGCCATCTGATTGTATCTCCTGCCTCGTATGGAGAATCGTGGTGTCGCAGGTCTGTTGTGTCTCTGTGCGCTTCGCAGCCGAGCCGTGATTGTATTTACATTTCATTGCCCATTTTTGCATCAGTGACAGCAGTGGCAGGGGAGAATTTAGCTCATATTTTATTAAACCAATCTGCAGCTATCGCAGTTGACTCAGAAACTTGGCAGGTCGTGTGGAAATGGGTACTTTTTAATTCATTATTTACCACGTCCCAGTGACACACACACACACACACAGAAGAGAGTGCTGCAGTGCTACACATGTAGATATGATTGGGATATTGTGTGTGTGCCTGCGTGATTCCTCTGAAATCTGGAGAGCTGAGCCAGAGGATGTGCCCAGGCATTGTGTCTGCGTGTTGTATGTGTGTGTGTGTGTGTGAGCATGCATGTGGGTGTATTTTTAATTTGGATCCCCTGGTCCACATTCAATCCATATTTTTCTTTTATTTGGTCACTAATGAGGCTCCTATCTCAGTTCAAAGAAAAGAAAATTCTTTCAAGTATCATTGCATCTTTGGGGCTTGTTTATCAGCATCATTATTAAGTCATTGGGAAAAGGAGATACAGTTTATGTTGCATCATTTATCGCATTACTCTTCAAATAAGATTATTTCGCTGCCGGACTTGCGGCGAACAGGTTGTGTCTCCGGCACCTCTGACTTCTCGGTCTGATTGACTGTGAAATGACCTCTTTAGTTGTAATGTGGTAAAGTGAAACATAATATCTCTATAGCAGCCTAAGCTCAATGACTCATGCAGTATTAGCTTTGCTGCTTCCTCTCAGCATGCACAGGCACTTGTAGTTGTTTTCACATGCCCATTATGCATGCTTGTTGATGCCTCAAGACATGGTTATTTTTTTCCTCCTTCATTTTCAGCCGAGCCTTCGACTGATGTTGCGCTGAATTGCGTGAGCCAACTTTGACCCTTGATGTTTCTTTGAAGAGGCCTCTAAATAGGCTTGTTCTCCCTCTTTCTTCCTCTGCAGGCCTCTGAGTTTTCTCTCCAGAGCTCCATAATGGCCAGCCTGGACCGGAGCCCATTTACCTGATGTGTCAGTGTGACACACAGGCGGCGGCCCGGGTTGCTTTCCATGTAAAGCTTTTCTCCCTTTTGTGTGTGCCAGCATTCTTGAATAGCACTGCAGCATTGCTGACAAAATAGTTACCTACCTCACCCCAGAATCCCTGCACACACACACACACACACACACACACACACACACACACACACACACACACACACTTCCCTTTCTCTTTATGGATTCAAAGCCAGTCTTCTCTGGCTCCTTTGTTCCCCACTCCAGGCTGGGCTCAGATCCTCTCTGCTCTCTGTAAGCCCGCTCTGCTCTGTCATCAGGATTACAGGCTGTGCTGTAGCAGATTAATGACTGACAACTCTACACTCCTCTCAGCATTGCAAGGCACACACAGAGCTACTAGGAGGAAGCGTGTGCCTGGTTGTGAGGGAGAGAGGAACAACTGCGGGGGAGATAATGCATTGTGTTGGTCTGAGAACAATATGTTAGCTGTGCGATTGTGTGAGAAGTGGAATAGTGTGGTTGTGAAACTGTGAGGTGTGTGTTTGTGTGTGTGTGTGACAGGGTTTGTGTGTGAATGTGGTGGTACGTGCAGCAAAAGCATTTCAACTTCCACACCTCAGTGCAGCCCCGCAGGACACAGAGTTAAGACGGTGAACATAGATGCCTGACTCGAACAGAGCTAGGTTGATGTGTGTATTTTTGTGTCATCCTCCTGGATGCCCCTGTGGTAGATAAAACATGATAAAGTGCCTTCCCAGTGGAGAAAACATGTTAAAGGATGCCCTCCCAGTGGGGAAAACGTGGTGAAGTGCCCTCTAGAGTGGCCTTCTAGTTGAAGAAACATGGTAAAGTTCCCTGAAGGGTAAAATAGCCTCTAAAGGGTGCCTTCCACTGGTGAAAATGTGATGTGTCCTAAGGTGCCCTTTTAGTGGAGAAAATGTGCATAAGTGCTGACTAGGTTCCACTTCCAGTGAAGAAAATATGTTGAAGTGCACTCTAAGATGCCTTTCCATTGGAGAAAATGTGGTAAAATGCCCACTGAGGTGCCCTTCCAGTGGGCAACACATGATGAAGTGCCCCATAGGGTAACCTTCCAGTGGACAAAATGTGGTTAAGTGCACTCTTTGGTGCCCTTCCAGTGGATAAAATGTGATGAACTGCCCCCGAGGTGACCTTCCAATGTACTATAGGGCCCTCTAAGGTGCCCTTCTAGTGGGGAAAAGATAATGAGACACCCTCCTGGGTGCCCTTGCAGTGTGAAAAACATGGTAAAGTGCCCTCTACAGTGCCCTTCCAGTGGAGAAAATGTCAAGAAGTGCCCTCTGGGTTGACTTTCCAGTCAAGAAAACATAGTAAAGTGCCCTCTCAGGTGCCTTTCCAGCAGAGAAAATGTGTCTTAGGGTACCCTGGCAGTGAACGAAACATGATGAAGCCCCCGTAGGATACCCTTATGGTGGAAAAAACATGGTGCCCTCTTGAGTGCTCTGCCAGTCAGGAAAACATGGGAAAGTGCCCTTCCAGTGGAGAAAATGTGATGAAGTGCCCTCTAGGTTGACCTTCCAGTGCACTAAAGTGCCCTCTAGGTGCCCGTCTAGTGGACAAAACATGATGAAGTGCCACATAGGGTACCCTACAAGTGGACAAAATGTGGAAAAGTTTCCTTAAGGAGGTCCTTCCAGTGGACAAAACATGATGACGTGCTGTCTAGGGTGCCCTTCCATTGGAGAAAACATGGTAAAGTGCCACATAAGGAGCCTTTCCAGCAAAGACAATGTGAACAATTGCCTTAAGTTGCCCTGGTAGTGGAGAAAATGTGGTAAAGTGCTACTGAGGTACCATTTCAGTGGACAAAATGTGATGATTTGCCCTTTAGGGAGTCCTTCCAGTTCCAGAAAACAAGTGCCTTCAGGTGCCCTGCCAGTGAAGAAAACAGGATGCAGTAGCTTTTAGGCTGCCCTACATCCTCGAAAATTAGTTGACCTATCTGTGCCACTAAATGGTTAAATAGTTCCCTTTGTGTTTTTATTACAGAGATGCAGTAATTGTTGTTACAAAAATAAAATACTTTGAATCCAAAACATGGGTTGGAACTGTTTCACCATAAGCGCATCACAACTTTTAACACATTGATGCCCCACCACATGCAGCTGGTGCCCTTTTTATTTTTTTTGCCCCTGCCCCTCAGACTGCCTGAGACCACCACTGTGTGCATATGCATGCATGTGTACTCATGTCTCAAGAGCACAGCAAGACAAAGCAGTATTACAAGTCCAGCACACGAGGGACTGTGTGGACTCGGACGGATGCATATTCCCTCCAACGACTCATCCCAACAAAAACAAAACAGAATCTGTTTCTAACTGCTTTGTTTGAGGCAAAGTGGAAGCTGGCAGCAGTTGTACAAATCCAAACAAGCAGGCAAACAAACTGAGAGCTAACACTTTCCGAAGTTTGGAATAAATTAGGCCAGGATCTCATACCACCTCAGAGCCTCATAGAAGCAGCTTATGTGTGTCATGAATTACTAAGTAGTAATATTTGGGGCTTCTCACAGCCATCAAACAGCTGAGGCTTAATTTCCTGAGACTTGCCCTGGAGTGGCCACGAAAGTGGGCTGTCTGAGCCGCCATCTGAGGACTGAGAGGCGTCTGTTCCTTGCGTTGGGTTGTGATATCTTGGCAGTGTATTACTTGTTTTCTGTTTTCCTCAAGATCCATAGTCATTTATCTATCCTGATACCCTAAAAGTGACTGATGAAATGGCTAATAATAATATCCAGTGGTGAAAGTAGTGCTGTGAAGTGCTTGGACTTTTATACTCCTACTCAGCTCTCTTAAAGGGAATTACTGAACTTTTATTACTAGTAGTTTTTTAAAATAATGGTGCCACAAATCACACTCATGATGTGATTTGAAAGATAATTTTGCGAGACAAGAAAGTCAAATGATCTGTTGAAGGATCAGACTGTGAAGATACATAATTAGTAATGTCATGCCTTTCTCGCTCCAGCAAGCTAATGTTAGCCGCCAACACTGCGATGCCTGTGTGTTTGTATGTAGTCACACGTGGCTTCATGGCTGATAAAAGGACCAGGAGTCGCTGGATTAAACACTTCAGGTAAGAAAACATAAGAAGGGACAATGATGTTGGTGTTGGTGACATACATTGTCTGAGACAAAAGATGAGTTCACACAAAACTATGACAAACCTACGACAAATTGTAACTTTCTTATCTTTGAAAATGACACACACGATGTAATTCATGGCACAATTCAACCAGGATCAAAAAATAATTTGTCTCTCACCATCCCGTGGGGCGCACCAGAAGGGAAGGGACTTCATCTCCCTCTAAGTGAGAGATTCCCTCTAAACTTCACAGATGGGGTCATTTAAATAACTGCTCAAGGCTCAAAAAGTTAAAATTATCCAATTCACATGAGCTGGGAACCCTGAACTAAAATACCTTATTAATTAAAATGACTCCACCTCGGCGAGCTACAACAGTAACATCCTCCTGCATCAGTACAGTCTAATAATGTAATATTAAAGTTTACATGTCAGTTACAGGGGCCACTTTTCTGCAGAATGACAACTTATGATAGCTTATTGTTATAACAATATAAGGTATCATGTTTTCACGTTATAACAGGAAGCGATTAATGTTGTAACAGAAGTTATAATGTTATAACAGGATTAAAAGTATATTTTTACATCAAGAAAACTGTCTCGTTATCACCAAATAAATTTGAATATTGTGATATGTTCATCGAATAACGTGAACATATCTTGTTATAACATTAAGTTTTTCCAAGTTGAGTTTTTCAGGATTTTCAACACATTCAATACACACCTGAGTCCAGCGAACACCAGCTGTAAACACACAATTATGATTTAATTTGATCCGGCAGACGTGTTAGCAAAAAAAAAAAAAAAAAACGTTGTATCGAAGTTTTATTCTTGAGTGCCACCTCAAGAATAAGTCCAATATTCACTCTCTTCTCTGTTTCGTCTCCAACAACTCCTCTCTGTTGCACTGTTTGCAGTTTGGTGCCAAGCAGGTGGCGTACAGTGGATTTTTAGAGCTTTTTCTCTGAAAACAGCTGCCTGCTGTGGCTATTAGAGTGATGAGAGTGAACCAATCAAAATAATGAGCTGAAACTCTCTATAAAGCTCCGTAAAGCCGAGGGGGAGCCGCGGATTCAGGTGATAATTCTCTGTAGGTTCATCACTACCAGCCACCCCTGTCACATTGCTTTCACATTGCCATTTGATACAGTGTTATTATAAAAAATATCAATTATAAGTAAAGTATCTCAGCACCACTACGGTTTAAAACATGTTGGAACCGGAATGAAAACACACACGAGCAGCTGTGGTAAAATACTTTTATAGAGCAGTAATCCATATCTGAAATATAGCATCCAAGCAGAATAGCTCTGATATGTACAGAACTCAACTCACTCATTTTCTCACTTTATATATGCTTTTTTTTAAATGTAAATATGTCATGTTCATGTGTTTAAGTATGTGTTTGCCTGTGTGCTGTATGTGCATGTAGGCATGTGTAATAGTTTTTCATCAATTACAGTATATTAAAAGTTTTAAATACAGGTCATAATAATTCTTTTTTAAATGTCTCTGGATATAAAAGCTGGTGTTCTGACCCTCATTAGTCCATTAATGAAGATGAATCCTTCCTCTCTCTGTCTCCTTCTCCCTTCGCCTATAATAAACTTATTTATTTCATCTCTTAGAAATATTCTCTGTCCTCTCTGTTGTATTGCCTCTTGTACTTTGCCCCTTTGCCCCGTTCCTCCCGCTATATATTCTCTTTATATCTCCTAATTGCTTCCTAACTGTGAGTCATATTGTGGACTGAACTCTCGCTTTTATTTGACTTCAGCACTTTTACTTCCCTGCACCAGTATCAAACCTATAAGTGCTGAAGAGGCATTTTTAAGAGCAGTAACAACATGTGCGCCCCAGTCAAACCATTCTCATCAACTCCAGCAGCAACAGCTAAAATCATAACCTTTGCACCTCTTTCTCCTCCCACAGTTTTGTGTTTGCATTTTAATTCTCCAGTTCATTCCACGCATGTTTTTTTTTTTTCTTTTTAAATCAAATCTCCATAGTTTATCATTTGTAGTTTTTCTAAGAAGGGTATGCAGTGCATTACAGTATCAAAACGTCTTTTTGCTCCGTCCTCCGACGCTCAGAGGAACCAGAAACATTTCTTCCTGTTCTTCTTGGTGGTGGCAGGGGGTCGCACCGGTTGGGGGGAGTCCTGTTGGTGGGGCGCGGTGGGCTGCTGGGGAGTGGCGGGCTGTGGCGAGCCCTCGGGAGGGTCGCCCACCTTCCATGTGCGTACCACCTGCCCTTCCTGCAGACGGAAGTCGTGCTCTACACTGCAAAAGACAAAGAGAGAGGAACAAGCAGGAAAATGTCAGTTATGTGTTCAAACCTGTAATAACTGTAGTTTTTTTTAACCACATGGTGGCAGCAGAAACACATTGTGAACACAATATTAGCATATCATGTTCTGATACCGTTTATTCCTTTCTGTTACTGACTCTGACAATTTAACTTTGTGTTTCCAAATACCAAGTACCGATCCGATACCAGTGTGTTAAAAACACACTCAGGGTATTGATGACGGCAACACATTACATGCTATCGGATCAGTTCATAGACTTATGTAGTCGCCGATGGCCAGTGCCACTTTTTAGGCAGTATCACAGGCATTTCCAGATACTGGCATTGGTATTGGAACAACCTACTCTCAAGATGACATGATGAACTTGCTTTTTGCTCATTTTACACATCCTGCAGTTATGCCTTATTATTAATGTGGAGTCATTTTTGGTAGAAATTATTTTTCTAAGTTCTGCTTGGAAGGGTAATACTTTCCAAAAGTACAAGAAGGTTGGGGGTGGGCCTGCAGTGCTGCACATTTCTAGTTGCTTCACAGTTTGCATGCCATCTTCCCGCCATCAAGGCCAATTTCAACCTAAATGGATGGGACCATAACGCATAGACTGGACCGCAGAGAAAAGGTGAAGTTCAGTTTACTTTGCACAGAAACAACTGGCAGAAATGTCCTTCAGATGGCTGCTTTTTACTTTAATATTTTGAGTACATTTCAGAGTCTGTACTTTGTAAGTGTTACTTGAGTAAAGAAGTTGAATGAGCACTTTTGCTTTTTTTTTTTTTTTACACAACTATCTGTATTTCCACTTGAGTGAAAAATTTGTGTACGTCTGCCATTTCTGTAACTGTGTCTGTCTGCCGTTTGGTGCAGCCCAAGTACTGTTCAGTGAGTTTTTAGAGCTTTTTTGCAGAAAACAGCTGCCCGCTGAGGCCATAAACGACGCTATGAGAGCGGTGAGAGTGAACCAAACAGTGAAGCTGCAGCCGGACAACTAAAAACTCAGCTGAAACTCACAATAAAGCTCTGTAAGGCTGAGGGGACCTGCAGCTTGAAGTGATAATTCTCTGTAGGTTCCTCACTGCAGGCACATTCTTATTATAAAAAAAATATACACTATCACCACTTTAAACATTGCAGAAATAAAGACGAATAACAGCGTGCACGGCGCTAGACACAAGAAAGAGCTGGTGTGAAAAGCCTTGCAGAGAAGCAGTGAAGACTCCCGCAACTGCCACTTCCTGGTAGACAATAATGAAGCTGTTGACAAAGTGAATCAAGGGCTAAAACGCTGAGTATCACAGAAACGTTGCGGCACCAGGAGGGATCCCAGGACTGCAGTTGACACACACACCAAACGGAAAGTCAGCAAGGCGCATTGTCAGTCACATGACAGCGTAGCTCAGGGGCTTCGCTGCCGAAATGAGATGTGAACTCTGATGCACCTCTGCAGCGGCTATAGGTAAAGGTAAGCAATAATAAATGAATGCATCTGCAATAAAGGAATAAGGACAATATTTGCTTTGCTGAATTACTTTTGTCAGCAGTTACATGTTGGGTAAAGCTTTCCCCCCGTGAACTGATTCTTTTTCCCCCTCTTTTCTGTTTTTTTTTTATTTTTTTTTATTCATTTCACTTTGCTGCTATTCTTGCTTATTATGCAGTGGCCTAGTTAGCTGGTGTTTCTCATCATCACAGCACAGATGCTGGAAATAAAGAGGACTCCCTCGGTTGAGGATACGAGGAGAGGAGTGCTGCAGAGGAAGCAAGGAGGACTGAGCTCAGCAGCAGCAGCAGTGGCAGCAGCAGGGCCTGCTGGAGTTTTCAGGCAAGAACAATGAGGACTCTCACATTCATTTCCATCTGGCTTCATAACTCCCACTCCCTCAGTCACTCAGCCACTTCACTCTGGATGCCCACTAGTATTCTAATGCACACACACGCACATACACACACAAAAAAACAAGTGAAACATCAAACTCCAGACAGGAGCACAGTGCAGGCAACAGTACGGACAGAGTAAACAGTAAAACAGTGAGTGGGTACAAAGAGCAGTGGAGAGGATTTCTTCCCTCCGCAATATTTACAGCAGGTAGGGAAAAAAAAGCCACTTCAACTAAACCTCTTTGTGGCAGCTGGGACCGCTTCACAGCTTGAAACAAACCTCCAAAGCTGCGTAAAATGAGCCGCTAGTCACGAGCAAAGTAAGTGATGGAGTCTGCTGTTCTACACTCTGAGAAATAACGGTGCTAACTGGAACCATAAAGGGTTCCTCAGCTTGTCCCCATAAGGGAACGCTTTTAGGTTTCTGGGAGAACCTTTTATAATGTTTCCGCTTGGCCCACCTTCAGAGAGTTCTGCCTAGAGCCCAACGTAAAGGGTTATACCTAGACTCATCTGTGAAAGGTTCCAACCAGAACCCCCTATGAGAGATCCTACAGAGAACTTTTCTATGGTGTAATGGCTCTACCCAGAACCCTCTCTCTTTTCCACCTTCTAAGGGTGCCAACAAGAACCTACCCAGCAGGGTCTACAGAGAAAGGGTTTCATCTAGAACCCACACAATAGGTTCTACCAAAAACCCATTTTATATTCCAAAGGTTTCATCTAGAACCCAGGCAGGGTGTTCTACTAAAACCCATTTTATATTCCAAGGGTTTCATCTAGAACTCAGCACGGGGTTCTACTAAAACCATTTTATATTCCAAGGGTTTCATCGAGAACCCAAGTAGGAGTTCTAACAAAAACCCCAGCCAGGGTTTTCCACCAAGAACCTTTTCATATTCCAAGGGTTTTATCAAGAACTCACCTGGGGTGTTCTACCAAGAACCCTCCTTATTCCAAGTGTTTTATCTAGAACCCACACAGGGGGTTCTACTGAGAACATTTTTATATTATGGTACAAATAACTCTTGATAAAAGAGGCTCCACTAAAAACCATTTTCTATTCCTAGCGTTTCATCGAGAACACACCCAGTGGGTTCTACCAAAAAACACTTTTATATTTCAAGGGTTTCACCTAGAACCAAGCCACGGTTTTCCACCAAATAACCTTTTCATATTCCAAGGGTTTTATCGGGAACCCACCCAGGGGGTCCTACTAAAAACCCTTTTAATTCTAAAGGTTTCAATTAGAACCCACCCACCCACTCAGGGGGTCCTTCCAAGAACCTTTTTATAGTCCAATGGTTTTAGCTAGAGCCCACACAGGGGGTTCTACTGAGAGTTCTTCAAGGATTTCAACAATCCTTGAAGAAAAGGGTTGGATGAAAGGGCTCTTACTCTTACAAAGAACCTTTTTTTTTCCCAAAAGAAGCAAATGGTTGTGGGTAGAACTCCCGTCGTTCAGGAGGAACCCTTTTGGAACCATTATTTCAAAGAGCATACTGCACTGAAATGAATAAAGTAAATAAAGCACTCAAGTCCTGCGTCTTCACAGCCTCCCTATTTGTGCCACCATACAGCTCAGCTCCCTATAGAGTTCCCCGGTGGCTCTCGCCGTGCGTCCGCTGTGTTCCCTCTTTGTGAAAATGAATAGCCCCGGTCCACAGCCCTGTGTGATGAAGGCACATTGGCGCTGTAGGGAGCTGTCCACCCTCAACCTTAATTATCTGCACACTGAGCCCACAAACTGTGGCAGGCAGGAAGCTGTGAACCTAACACACTTCTTTCCACTGCTCCTCTCCTGCCCTCACTGCTCCGCTTTTTTTGGTTAAAGCTGCATCCCCACCTCAGGTCCTGCCTGCGGGCAAACAGGGTGTTTTACAGATGATGAGGCCATAATATCCGTTTTCAGGGAGAGAATTGGGCTAGTGTGTTGTCCTGAACTTAGCAGGGGCAGTCACAAGCTCATTCTAACACTACTGCAACTAATACGGAAAGAAACTTGTTTTTTTTTGTGTGTGTGTGTGTATACCTTGTGTTCTGTAATAAAAACTGGATGGCCTTGAAAAACAAAGAATCAGTTTATTGAGTCTATATTTAGAATGTTTTCACTACTTTACTTTGCCGTCAGACAGGCTTTTCTGACAAGAAACTGCCATCATGTAGGCTAAGTATCACTCTCTCCAAACCAACCAAACTCCATAGGCGAAATCAGTCATTTTAACTCAGAGAACACAGGAGCTGCTGCCTCAAGCGGTTTATTTGTTGGTGTTATTGTGTTACTTTGGTGAACCTGAACTGTCATTTTAGAACACCAAAGTCACACAATAACTCAAACAAACTAACAGATCAAGGCAGAAGTAGGCCAGCTTCTCCCATGTTCTGCAAGATAAAATTACTGATTTTGTTTATGGAGTTTGGTTGGTTTGCAGCGGACGACATTTGATGTATATAACAATGTTTTTCTCTCAGAAAAGGCTGTCTGATGACAAAGTAAAATGGTGAAAATATTCTAAATATAGTGCCTTTAAACTTTAAAGGCATAGTCAGGATTGTTTTAAGTGTCCCCAGTCAAAAATGTGTTTTCCTTATTGTTACTTCACTTGGATGTTTGACCTTCACTGTGCAGAATGATGGATGAGCCTAGTTTGACACTAGAAGGCTGTTTACGCATTAATCTGCTGGAGGTGTGTGTGATGGTATGAAAGTCAATCATGGTCTGATATGCAACTTAGAATCCGCAAGAGCTGTCTGACATATATTGAAGAGGAGATGACAGCACAGTAAGCTCCAGTGATTTTATTATCGACACTTGACCACACCAGGTCTTTCTCAAGGCAACTTCGATACAAGCGTCAGATACACATCACGCAGCTGGTGGTTATCCACAATCAGTGATATCATCAAGAAGTTTCAAGGTTATACCTGAATCCATCATAATCATTAGAACAATCACAGGGCCCAATCCCAGTAACCCCCCTAAAGCTGGTAAGTGCCTGAGAGCGAGAGGCTGCAAGGCCCAAAATGGTATAAATAGGAATAGGACAGCACTTTGCGACATGCCAAAGTACCTTGATAACACCAAAACATGTTATGTACAAGTGACACTTCCAAAGTCCAGCCCAATAACTGTTGAGAAAGCTTGGAACTTGGTGGAACCTCGGTCAACTTTCTCCTTTCCAGTTTCCTATACTTAGATAATGCTATGTGCTAGACTTGACTATGCTGAAAAGGAAACCAAACTTTGAAGATGGTTAAAAGATGTTGCTGGTGGACCTGTAAAAGTGACATATATAGTCACATTTAAAGTTAGCTAGTGGCAGCAAAAAGCTAGCTAACTAGCTAGCTAATCTACATCAAGCATTAGCTAACATCGGATAGCTGATGTTAGCAAAATGGTTGCTAATCTACATTAATTGTTAGCTAGCTAATGTTTTGCTACCATTAGCTAACTTCATTTGAAATTTTGTCTAGCACATATCAGATATTTCAGGAAAGGTTTCATATACTTAAATGCTATGTGCTAGGCTGGTTTATGATGAAAATAAAACAACATTTTGAAGATGGTTAAAAGATGCTGGTGGACTAAAAGTGACATATAGTCACATCTTAAGTCAGCTAAGGCTAGAAAAATGATAGCTAACCCACATTAATTTTTTAGCAAGCTAGTTAGCTAGTGTTTTGCTAACATTAAAACTAGCCAATTAATGGGCTAATGTACAGTAATTGTTACCTAGCTTTGTTAGTGCTGTGAAAATGTTACGTTACAACTTAAGATATTACTTTATGTGACTTTTACAGGAAAGGGGGAAATTGACTGAGGTTTTGCCAGGTTCTCTCGCCTTAAATAGTGGCTAATAGTAAAGTGGTAAATGGAAAAAAAAATCAATTTACTCATTTTTCATCATAGTCTACACTTCTTTTTTTCTTGTAGTTGCTCTTTTCATGTTTGTTTAACCATGGTTTTTTTTAAAAGACTTCTGGACTACCCTTTGAAAACCCCATCTTTAAGGTCACAGCACTGTGAACTGTGGGTAATTCCCTCAGGCATAGCCGGCAGAAATGCAGACTTATGGAAAATGTACATAAAGGGCTCAAAATGTCTGTAAGAGAGCCTTCGTGGACTTGACGAGTCGACAGCGGGACAGCCCCAAGCCCTCGCTGATTTAGCGGGAGCGCCTCAAAGTCATTGAGTCAGTGAGTGTGGACATTGGGATTGGGCCAATCACATTAGAAAAAGTTAAGAGATTAAATCAAACTTTTAAATCCATATTTCTATTTTTTTGACACCAAGAGACCATTAAGACTATAACTTTAGTATTTTCAAAAAATGTTCCGATGTCTCAATGATGCAGCTCAAAGAAGGTCAACAAAGAAGTGAACACATGGGCCTGTTTTCAGTTTAGCCTTTACAAAAGTTTTATCGTTAAAGGCCAAAGATAAACAACTGGATAATACAGAGAAACAAGTCTATGAGACTATCTATATCCACGATGAACTCAGGTGTGCCCTTGGAGCTGATCGATGATGCTACTGATTATAGATTACCACCATGTGTGGGATGCATATAGTCGTCAGTATAGTCGAAACCACAAACCACCGGAGGTCCTTCAGTCAGGGAAAAGGAGAGCAGGTGTAATTTTAGACTGTTTCACAAGGTAAGTGAACTTTTTTGCGGAAGAACCACATCAGACACAAATGATCAAAAAATGTCCCTGGCATTTGCAACAGGCCGAGACAGGTGCCGTGACAAAAAGTGATCATCTTCCAAAAAAATGATCGCCGTCCCCTTTAAAGATATTTAAGGACTGGATTGGTTACAATTTAGGGCACAGAGCATTTATTTTATATATTATAATAATCATAAAGCATGTTAATTACTGGTCTAGTTTCCAAATACACGCCTAAACAAGGATATTGGACATAGCAAACACATATAAACATTAGAAACAATGCTTTAGTCTCAGCCATAATCGTCTGATAAAAGCAGCTGTAGATGTATATAAACTGGGTGATACAATGGAAGGTAATTTTTTGACATGACCTCTGATTCATTTTCTTTTAGACTGGCGAAGCTGGCGTAACATTAAATTCCTATACCTGCACAATTTCCACAAAGTTTCCAGCCTCACTTGACCTTCCCAGTAAACTGCATTTAAAGGTACAAATGGGCCATTCTCAAATGTTTTGGGCTGCATGCATGATCAAAATTATCAAAGACAAAACCAGTAACAGTATCATATACAAATTTCCCCCTTGTTGGACTAATAAATGAATATCTTATCTTTATTATATGTAACTAGTTACATTAGAGTAGCCTCCAACACTGCTATATCTTGAGGTATTGTCTTCACAAGAATGGGATGACCTGAATGCTCCCGGCATCTGGCATCTGCCATAAAAAACGTTTTTCAAGATTTTTCAAAAGTTGTGAATCACAGAGGTCCTTCAGCAAACAGTTATGCATGTGCACAAAAAAAAATTAGGCTGATTGTTTCAGGGTTATTAGAGATTAGCTGCGGACAAGCTGCAGATCCGTTGATCATGCACGTGCACAATCAAGCAATTTGCCCAATTTCCAGATGGCCATTCCGCCACTGCAAATAATTCTTCAAAGCAGAATATTTTAGATGTCTTAAAACAGGTCATGTCCTCACATGTGTCCAGCTGGTTGTTGAAACAACTATGACCTCAGAGTTTCAGTGGGAAGGTCAAAGTGACTGTAAAGTCAACACATCAGCGTGTAAAACTTAGTATTTCTTGCCGTAAAGCTTGTGTCAGTACACCATCCATTCCCACTGTGTGACCTTACTTCGCACATGTTATTCCATCCTCAGAGATTTACTGTATAAATCTCCTCTTTTTTTTTTTTTTAATCAGTCAGTTTTGGGAGACAGCGACCTTGCTCAAGAGCACTTCCACAGCGCATCTCTGGAGGGGATTGAATCAGCAGATTTGTAGTTACCACATCATTTGCCTGGAATTCAAGGTTATTGAAAACTATCATTTAAAACAATAAGAGAGAATGATCAGCAGAGCCAGAATGATGCTGGAGTTTTGAGGCCAATACAATGATGATATTAGGGAGTAAAAAAAATGTTGATATCTATATATGGACTGATGCAAAATGATGCAAAAGCAGAAGTACTTTAAGTTAAAAGTAAAGACTAATTTTATAAGAACAAAAATGCTATAAAGTCTGTATGAAGTATAATTCATCTGCAGTTGTTCACATCGTGTAATGAAAAATGCCAGCCTCTTTGGTTCAAACATTTTTCTTTCTTAAACCAGTAAACAGAAAACTTTTTCTATTGTAGAAGTTCAATAATGGAACAAGCTGATTACAGTCAATTTTCTCTGTAAGAAAGAAAAACAACAGATACAATATTCTTTATATTTGTTGAGATGAAAGGAAAAAAAGCACTGCAGCACCTTTTCTGTTTACTGGTTTAAGAAAGAAAAATGTTTGACCCATGTAATATTACTGTAAATATCGTCACAGTCTGATATTGAGACATTTTTTTATTTGTGATATTTGATATAATGTTACATCACAATCCAGGGCTCAACAATAAGGTTTGCCCACTTGTCCAGGGCAAGTAAAATGCCACGTTGGGCAAGTAAATCTAGCAACTCACTTGCCCGACTGGGCAACTGGTAAAAAAATACTTTAACTATTAAACTATTTTGATAATTGATTAGTGGTAAAATTAATTTTTCATGCAAAAAAAGGCAGAAAATGCTTTTTGCAGACTCTCATATGTGGAGATTTCCTGATTTTCTGTTTATTATCACATTAAACTTAATATCTTGGACTTTGCTAAACTAATATAGACAATTTTCACTATTTTCTGACATTTTACAGACGTTGCAGCTCTTCATTAAATATGACAATTAACTTTAGAATAAAGAATAAAATTTGGTTTTTTTACTGGGGCAAATGAAAACTGACTTCAGCCAAGTAGATTTCTGATCTACTTGCAGACAAATAAAAAAGTACAAACTAAAATTAACGTTGACTCCTGATCCCAAATACTAAAATAGACTGATATAGCTGTGATAGGCCAATAATATCAGCTGACCAATATATCAGTCAGGCTCTAATGATCAGTAATGTTTGAAATATTATTAAAATTATTACTGGCACCGCTTGCTGTCTGTAGTACTGTAACTTTTACTGCAGTCTCAATAAACTGTGCTGGTGGTCAGAGGAAAGAGCAGGAAACTTGCACCACACTGCACTTATGAGAAAAATGAGATATTAAGTGCAGTCAGATTGGAATTCAAGCCAAAAGTTTGACAAGCTGAAAACAATATTCTAAACCAGTATTTTAAAATAATATAAGCATAGATGTTGAGCGGGGCTTCATCTCTTTTTCATCCTTCCATCTATAAAACATTCATACAACAGCAGCAGCAGGAGATCATCATTTCTCCTCCATCTCTCCTCCTCTGTGCTTTTCGCTGAGTGGTGGAGGAGACACTTTCAGCAGAAATATAGCGGTGCAAAGGCAATCAACTCGAAATATCTTTGCAATTTTCTCTCCTATAGGCTGAATATCTTTTAAAAAAGAGATAGAGAACATTTCATTTCTGCAGGAATTACACGAGCAGTCGATCTCTGTAGAGAGCGCCGTGATGAGGTACCACACCCAGGAATGCATGTATATGCCAAGACGCACAATACAGCAGATAAATGTGCACGTGCGCAGGCTGCCATCTCTAACCCCACAACCCCTGAACACCCACAAACACACACACACCTCCCTATTACTACCCAGGAGAACAGGCTGTACCGTGAGGTCTCACACTCCCCTCAGACTATTATTCTGAGACGGTCCCACCAGCTGCTTGGCTGTCACGCAGCGTCCCAAAGCTGTGGTCAGGCTGCGGAGATCTTTATTCGATACCTGCATCTACATTCAGAGTGCGCTGATTTGGGAGTGCATGTAAACAGACGTGCGTGCACTTTTAAAAGTGTGTGTCGCACAATCTAACGTGTAATTTATCCAGCCAGGTGTGATTTGGTTCAGCTCATCCATTTCAATAAACTCTGCAGCTGTATGATGCTGAACGCTTTTCAATAAAGATCTTCCTCACATACTGATTCATGCACTGCTCAGTGTTGTTTGTGTATTTGTGATCCAAGCTGAATTCTTGAATAATTAGCTGTGGTTTAGTCTCATTTTCTTATGGCTCTTGAGGCAAACGTTAACACAAATGATGCCTTAAATACAGGAAAAGTAGAGGTGTGTGACAGAGAGGGTGTAAAGCAAATCTGGCCCCCAATAGGGTGCTTTCTAATTCACAATGAAAATTAATTTGCTCACTCTGGGAAAGTTTGTTTATACATTAGTGAATGTTAAATAATGTTCCTTAGCTGTTGCTTGGGAAGTCGCGCATTAGCCTACACACACTAAAGGGGCTTAATTATTCTATTCATCCTCGTTCCTGGTGGGAGCAGTTTATGGTTTATGTTCATAAAAAACAAAACTTGAGTGACTGCATGATGGAAGAGGCTCCTGCTGAGCCACACAGAATATATATCAGCTGTAGTGTTGACACAATACTGGAATTTTTAAGTTCGATATGATACCTTGAAAAATATTGATATCCGATACCATTTTCAACACTACTCGGACAAAACTGACTCAACACTGAATGCATAAAATTTTAGCTCTCTATTTAAAGACAGATATACGTGCATAACAAGGTTATAAAACTGAATATCTTTGGGTTGAGGACAAAACAAGACATTTGAGGACATTATCTTTAGACTGATCAGCATGTTTCAACATTTTCTGGCATTTTATAGACCTGCTAATCGATTAATGGAGAAAATGATCGACAGATTAATCAATAATGAAAATAACTGTCACAGGAAAAACTTGAAAAACAGGTCCAATCATGTGGAGCACACGTACAAACGTCTCCAGGTCCTCGATCGTCACGTCAGTTATGTTGTTTATTTCTTGTTATGGCATTGTTGGTCTTGTAACGTCTTTTTCTTCTTGTCATGTCTTTTTTGTTGTTTCATCTTTCCTGACTTGTTACGCCATTTTTCATCCTGTTGTTGCGTCTTGTTTGTCGTCTTGTTTACAGCATTTTTTTCGTCTTGTAACGTCTTTTTAGTCGTGTTACCTTGTTTTTTGTCTTGTTACATCGGTTTTCCACTTTTTCAACACCTCTTTTTCAGCGTACTTGAATAATAGACCCAAACGTGTACATCCATGGGCTCCACATGTTTATTTATTTATTTATTTATTTATTTATTTAACAGTGACAGTACACAGCTACATAGCTGCACCACAGTTAGGTATAATTTTCATCTGTAGTCCCTGTGCAGGCAACAGAGAATCATTTCTCTGCTAAAAGACAGTATTATATAAAAACACAATTATTTGGACCCATTTTTCAGCTGATAAGATTGTGACAGGATTAATTAATCGAATAATTAAGAAAATAATTAACAGATTCATTGACAATTAAAATAATCGTTAATTGCTGCCCTAATATCGATGCTGTGAGAAATGAGTTTTGAAAGCACTTCAAATATTTCAAGTATCGTGTTGCCAAAGTTTGCAGCTTTGATGGAGAAAGCTGAAATTCAGTGGCTCTGTGCTGTAATACACAGCTTTGTTGGTGGTGCTGGAGGAAAATTCAGCCAATCATCAAAAACTCAGCGGGATTTATCCCCCGGGAACCATGAATGCTTGACCACAATTTAATGACAATCAATTCAGTTTCCGCTGAGATATTTCAGTCTGGCCTGAAGTGGTTTACAGACAGCACATGTTAGCACATGGCTTAAAAAACTGTCTGGAGACAATGACTCATGATGTTTTTGAAAAACGTCTATCTGCTATCTGCGATCAATATAATTAAATCAGTATGTCAGCATGGCAGGCTCGGCTTCACATAATTAAGTTGTGATCATGAGAAATTGTCTTACATCTAAAGATAATGAGACAATTAAGGTGTGATCTCGAGCCAGACACCCAGTCAGCCAGTCTAAAATCAAGTTCTGTTGCTGACAGGTTCTCTTTATCGACAGCTGGCTGAGGCGTCGTCTGTCTGAATGATCTGAACTGATTGTGACTGAAGGAGGGTCGATTCCAGAGAACCCACGGAGCAATCAGAGGTTCTATTTTAGACAAGAATCAGAAATCACTAGGGTTCATCCTGATGGGCTGAGGACCTACAAAGAACCATTTGATTCTGAAAACAACTTTTTTTTTAAAGTAAGGGTTTGTCAAGAGTTCTTTGTAAGACTAAGGGTTCCATTAAGAACCCTTTTCATCAAAAGAACCCTTTTTGAAAGAAAGAGTTCCTCAAGGACTGTTGTTACCATAATATAACAGGGTTCTTGGTAAAACCCCTGGGCAGGTTCTTGATTAAAAAAAACCCCTCAATTATATACGTAAAGGTTATTGGTAGAACCCCCTCATTTGGTTCAAGATAAAACCCATAGAATATAAAAGGATTCTCGTGAAAACCCCCTGTGTGAGTTCTTGATAAGAACCCTTGGAATACAAAAGGTTTCTCAATAGAATCTCCTTGGTGGGTTCTAGATAAAACCCTTGGAATACAAAATGGTTCCTGGTAGATCCCCCCCATGTGGGTTTTTCATAAAAACCCCTGGAATATAAAATGGTTCTTGGTAGAGGCCCCTAGATGGGTTCTTGATAAAAACCCTTAGAGTATACAAGGGTTCTTGGTAGAACCTCCCAGAATATAACAGGGTTCTTGGTAGACCATTCTGGGTGGGTTCTAAATAAAAACCCCTGGAATATAAAAGTATTCTCGATAGAACCAGTGAGTGGGTTCTAGATAAAATCCTTGGAATACAAAGGGGTTCTTGGTTGAATCCCTGATTGGGTTCTAGATAAAAGCCTTAGAATATAAAGGGACTCTTGGTTCTTCTCCTGGCTGGGTTCTTGGTAGCATCCTAAGAGGGTGGAAAGGCTCTGGACAGAATCCCCAGAGAGGGTTCTGGATGGACCCCTTACACCATAAAAGGGTTCTCTGTAGAACCTATAAGCAGGGGTTCTGGGTGCAACCTTTTACAAATAGTTCTACATATAACCTTCATGTTGAGTTCAAGGTAGAACTCTCTGAAAGGTTTGTAAAGTGGAACCTTTACAAAAAGATCTACCAGGAGACAAAAAGGGTTCTTGTGTGTGAACAAACCCAAAGAACCCTTCATAGTTCTAGTTGACACCTTTATTTCTAAGACTGTTTCATTTCCACTCCTCCATTCATCTCGCTCTGAGCGGTCTGTTGAAAATCTCATCAAGAAAACTGAAGACGGGTTCTTCACTAACAAGATCGCAGACCGAGGCGAGAACCAATAGAAACTGATGTCCGCTGCGGGCCAGAGAACGTCGCAGTCAAAGTATTATTTCAGTTTGTATCGCTGGGAGGAGACCGCGTGACGGAGCAAGAAAAGAAAAGACACTGACACTGTAAACACGACTAACACCTCGGGGACACATCATCGTGCGATTTATGCGATCCACGTAGGGTTTGACTACGCGATATAATTTATGCTAATCATCGGATGCTAAAAGCTTAAATGCACATCACCGGCAGTCAGATCACATTACACCACAGCACCTCTCAGCACAAGACAAGAACAATATATTGTATTGAAACTATGTGTGCAAGGATACAAATGTTTTCAAGGTCAGTATATTTGGCTTCATAACTAAGTGCTGAAGTGTTTGGCAGACATTCAGAATAAACAAAGGGAAACCTGTTGTGGAGGATTTTAAATAACGTAACCTTGTTGTAGCCTGAATGTTACAGCCTCCATCCCTGTCCTCTCCTGCTTGCATCTCTTTTTTTCCCCCATTGTGTGATAATGAATGCCAAATATTTACATTTTCATAGCAATTACCCAGATAGATTTTACTAATGTGACCTTATTAGCAACCTCTGGCACTTTCCACAGAGCTTTTGTTTTTCAAAAAATCAACGGCACAGCCGTTCCCAGCGAGAGGAAGGGAACACTCTCACCTTGTATTTCTCTCCACGCGCACGGATAAATAAAACAAAATGTTGTTTATTGAAGAGACCTGGCAGGTTTAAGATCAGAGAAAATCCTCTGCATCAAATAGCTTGGTAAATAAAGAGCAAGTGAGGTTAAGATTGATTACAGAGGAGGCATAAGCTAGGGATGAGGAAATAAAAGCAGATGTAGGCCAGGAGCTTATAGTCCCCATCAGAGTTAGCCTGTACCAGCTTAAGACTTGACCTGCTATTGTGGTGTAACTCTCAGTGCTTTGTTTACTCTGCAGAGCTCATTGTGCCATGGGAAGATGCTGTACAAAGTGTATAAATGAGACAAGCTTGCATACGCTGAACCGGCAGCCAAAAGTGAGGCTGGCAGTCCTGAGCATCCAGGATCTGCTCAGCTCTGTGGGGGAAAAGCTGTCTACTGTGAATTCAGTCTCATTACTGGTTTAGTCTGGGAGTCCACTGTGCACGCATGCTGCTAACACGTAACTGCTCCTGTCAGTAGCTGCTTTGAGCAACCTGATTACCGAATGTGGCGGAGGTAGCGGTGTCAACGCATCATGTGTCGCTGCTGACGGGAAAAAAAAAATCTTCAAAGGCTCAGTTCGAGAAATGAAAGAAACGAGATAAGATGGTGAAAATTTGACTGTTCAGAGAGTTATGGTAAATGATTCCTCAAACCTGCGATGACTGATTTTTTTGGCCACTTGGAGGGCAGCAGAAATGAACAGCTTAATAATAGCTTAGCATAAGTTGTGGTTTTACAGGTGGTTATGTGCCAAATTATGTCAGATGCAGAGACCATTAAAGTTCTTTTTGTGTGTGTGTGTGTATGCCGAGTTAATATAATGTTGGTCACACAGTTTTGTTTTGTTTTGTTTTTTTTTTTGCTGATTTTATAATGTGTCTGTGGAAAATGTTGATATTCCCATTGGCCTCATATTTTTGTAATGTTTTTGCATTTTCTGCATTATTTTACCTGCTTGCTAGCTCACAAGTCCCATTTGAAGGCAGCATATTTCTTGGACAGGTGCAGGCTGCCTGGAAACTCACAGTGACTACAACACTCCAGGAAGTCAATGCACTTGCCCAAATATAGTTCAAGTACATAACCCCCGCATAACATGGTCAATAAAAATGGTCATTTTGACATGTGATTTTTTAGAGATGTTTGTTGGCAGATTTTGTTACATTTGGACTGAGCCAGATGAACTGTTTCCACCTGTTTGCAGGCTTTATGCTAACCTAAGCTAACCATTTGCAGGCTGTAGCCTTATATTTAACAGATAGACATGCGAGTAACATTAATCTTCTCATATAAAGGCCTGTATATACTCCTAAATGGATGGACAGCTGTGAACACCATGTACACGCTTGGTGGATGCATTCCACACGTGTGCAGATGGTATTCCATAGCTTGTTGGAGGTACGTGGATATCTACAGAGAGCCCACACATACTCCATCTGATGGAAAAATAAACATCATGCCAAACCCTGTGGACCCTTGCACACTTGCAGAAAACATTTTTTCTTTAACTCTCCACCAAAGAGTGAACTGTTCAACTAGTTCTTTAAACTGATAAGGAGCTTATTTACAGATTGTGCAGACACAAGAATATTAGCATCCATTTGGAGCATCACTCTCTTTTAGCTCTAGTTTTGGTCTCCACCCACTCCTTTGGGTAATATCTTTAGTTGCTAAATGCTCCACTATGTTCACTAGCTAGTCGCTAACCGGGACCTTGTTTGCACCTGGCACTGACATGCACCTCGGGTGATCTGATCACAAGTGGATGGCTCTGAGTTGAGGTGTGAATGCACCCAAGACACACAGAAGATGCACTGAAATCCGATCACTCAGACCACATTCAGAGGCCTGGGTCGCATATGGCCACATTCTTTCAGCAGTGTGTCATGGGCCACATTGAAGGACCACCTACTCAACTGTAGTCCTCTGCATCATATTAAATTGCAAAAGAAGAACAAGAAGAACAAGGAGAACAAGAAGAAGAACAAGATTTGTGTTTGCCTGGAACACACCAAGGAACAGAACCAGTCTGCTGTTTTGATTTTGCTGCATTCTATTGTCTTCTTCTTTTATTTTCAGGCAGACTGGGCATGACAAGTGCATTGCTGCTTTGCACCAGTTAAAAACAACACATCTGGTCTTTGCAAATGGAAATGATGCATGTGTTTATTTGCATACAGAGCGGGCGAAGTGAGATTGGCTCACAAGTGGTCACTTGAGAGGCACGCAGACACGCATCCCAATGCCAGGTGTGAACTGACGTACTTGGAGCTGCCCGCTTGTGATCGGATCACTCAAGGCGCATGTTAATGTCATGTGTAAACAGGGCATGTGTCTGTTCGTTGTTTGGTGTTGACAAGATATTGTACAGTGGGTTCTCAGAGCTTTTTTAACGGTAGAATTGCAGGACAGAAAAACCACAACAATGAGCTGAAACCTTTGTACAGCTGAAAGAAACTGCAGAGTTGGGCGATAAAGACAAGTCTGCAGTTTGCCTATACAGTGTTGTTTCTCAGCCACTGAGCAGGAAAGTTTGAGCTAGCATGGTTAACCTTCCCCGTTATTGTCGGACATGAACTGCTGAACACGTCACTGCAATTCAGACGAGCTGTAAGTCTGAGCATAAGCACAGTTTCAGTGCAGTTAAACCCAAGTCAGAGCAGATCTGTGTCGACAATAGCTGAGTGCTGGCATTGAGAAAATTGGACCAAATTTTACTGTTCGGCCTCCCGGGGCTGTTGTGGGCCAAATTTAGTGCAACATATGTGATGAGGTGTGCTTACCCAGTCTGTCCTAACATTCAAGCCAGGATTTTTCCTCAGCACCCACCCACGATGAATACTTATCCAACACTCATGGGTAGACACAAAAGTACTGCAGAGTTTTCCTCTTATTAGGAATTTTTTGTAAGTTATAATTTGTTTATTACCATGATAATGAACTGTACAGTACGGCGGTTGAGGTGAATTAAAAGGGAAAAGGCGATGGCTGGTTGCACGCAGTACCTGTTTGTCCTCAGCACCACTGAGGTATTGAGTGTTAGCTGCTGGAGCGGAAGGCTCTGATGGATGAGTGGCTATTGAGGAGATCTGAGAGAGAGGGGTGTGACGGCAGGGTGGCAGTTTGCCACCTCAAAAAAAAAAACAACACCTAGCAGTTAGGATCCATCCATCTTTATCTCTGTCCCGCCCATTCATAAACACACACTAACATACTGAGGCTTTCTTTGTGTGAAGGAGGTGTGTGTTTCTTTGTTTCACCTCTCTAGAGTTTGAAGGTGGGACGGATAATGACAGTCTCGAGGGGTAATGAAGATTTAGGGCGAAGGTGAGCCGTGGGGAGGATTGTTGAAGATCTGGCATGGATGCAGAAAATAGGGAGCAGATCAACACCAATGTTTATCTCAACCTTTCTTAAATGGGATTTTCTTGGATGACTAAAGAGGTCAGAAATATATGACAGACCTATTTAACAGAATAACAGTAGTTTGTTTTGTTTTGTTGCTTCTAGGTTTTGCACCTGGAGATAATGTATTTTTTTTAAAAGCAGCTTTTGTATCCATAAGAGTCGTAGATCATTAGGTAAAGAAAAAAAATGAGGAAATTAATAAATCCCCAAAGTCTCTGGGTGATTTAAATTCACATCTGCATGTAAATTATGCATCCACAACGAATTAAATGTGTAAATACACAGCACAGGAAACACCATCTGCTGATGAAGACCATGTGATGTGGATGAAGGCACCAGGAAAACTCTGGTACGTGGACCTTAGATATTTTTGTATATAAACACAGTACCTCTTTCTAATAAGTCACCCTTTTAGGACCTAAAAAGGGGTTTTAAGTGCTAACCAATGTGTTAACATTGCTGTCACTTACTAATGCTTACAGATCAGAAATTTTAGATGTTTTAAAAGTTCATTTTGTTAATAAATCGACTGTGGTCAGGATGCCGAGCAGCTCTTTTCCAGAAGTGGTCATTTGGTCCATTGGTGCTGTCTTCCTGATCAACTAAAGCTAGTCACATACCCCTCCTGCCAGCCTCAGCAAGCACACTCATGCATCTGCAAACCTCTGCAATTACAGAATTGTAGCTAGTGTGTAGTGTTGTTGCCGTATCTGGTCTACGACTATTGAAATTTTAAAGTTTGCTCAGATCGTGACTTGCTGTGGACACCTTGCTAAAAATGTCAAAAAATTTGTTCTCCAGTCCAAATAATGAGTTGGACCCATAGGTTGAATCCTTATTTAATACACAATCTATGGTTGAAGTGAGTTGTTTTCCCCTGCCCCCTCCTCTCCAGACTTGAGGAGGCTCAGGCAGGCTGCAGGAACACTGCAGGAGCGCAAGGCGAGTGCAACATTATAAACTGAGAATAACAAACAGGACGAGTCCTACACTGTTAGCTGATCAGCTGTTTATAACTATCAGGTGTCTGTCAATGTAAAGTTCCTAAAAACAAAAGCCCACTGGCTCTGAAAATACACACTCTGGAGTCAGAGTTAAGTGGCAGCCTGTCTAATTATAGTATAAGTTATAAACATCTACTCCCATCTAAAAGATTATTAATGATTTCTTACGACTCATAAACAGACACTTAGTCATCTGGCAAACATTCAGCATTGATTTGAACTCTGATTAACACAAAAAGAGCAAACTAAAACAGCTACTCTGGCGCAGAATAGAAATTTCAAAATAGGACACTGAAGGGAGAGAAGGGATTTTAACTTAACACGTTTCCTTAATCTCTGTTGGTATATCATGATCATTTCATGATTACATTTCATAATAATCAAGTTATAGATCTCCTTTAACCTTCAGTGAAGCACATAGTTTCCACTTAACCCCATTATATGTTGGTGCCATAAACAGTATTTAGACAACAGTAATTGAGAAACACGCTTCTCACACTGCATTCAGCGTTTAATATCTCATCTATCGATGATCTCTGATAATAACATAAGCACGGTGCCAAAGCAGGGAGAAGATTGAGAGTGGATGCCAGTGGAAGAGCTTTAGGGATCTAATTTAGCTGTGGGTGTGATTCTAGTGTGATTAGTATTTATATGACACATCATCCACATTAGGCAGTGCTTCCCTGTTCCACATGCCACTCTTGATCTTCCTCTCTCCTCCCCGTTTCAAAGACATGGCACATCGGTGATGGGCACCATCTGGCACTCACTGTTGGCACGAGTTCGGCTCTGTGATTATTGCCAAACAGCATGAACAAGGGTTCTTGCTCTCCCTCTGTTTCACACCCAGCCCTATATCTGTCATTTCTTCACACAAACAAACTCATGAGTGGATGGATACACATTTGTAAGGACTTATAACGATTTTACGCTTCCACGTCTCTAGTGAATGGTCTGGTTTTTCAATGTATGCACTGCTAACACGTCACACGCCACTGTGGATTTTTTTTTTTTTTTTTTTTTTGTCGCTATCAGCGGTATAAAAGAAAAACAGAGTATAAGGGAACAAATAATACTCCTGGTTTCTATTTTCTTGTTTCCTCGCTGTGAAAATCTCGTGCCCCTGCTGGCTGAACGTTTCCTCTGTGCGGTTTTCATATGAATGAGACTGATGCCGACAGTGTATTTTCTCCTCCTCCCCTGCGAGACGCCTGTTGCTCCGCGGCTCAGCCCTGAAGTAAAGATGGATTACTGCAGAAGAACTGCCTGCCCTGCCCTTTACACATTTCACACACACCACTTCTCCATTATCAGCCTCATCCACAGGGGAAGCGCTGCGCATGTGCTCACACACACACACGAAGGTCTGCAAGCTCTGACAGGGTTGTTAGCAAAAGGTCAGTGTCAAGAATCTGACAAATCTTTCTTTAGAGAAACCAGAACCTCTCATATCCAGTTAAACTGAAAACACAACCAGCTCTTATTTTCCTCTTTTGTTTCCTTTCTAACGGTTTCTATTTATCTCTGTCTCTCCCTCCCTGTTTCTTTCTGTCTATTTTTGGTTTAAGATACACAGCGAGGAGGAAATCTGGTCATGTTCCGATCAATTTCCTGTCAGATATGGACAACCTGGCGATTTGAAGTATCAGAGGAAAGCAAATCCAGGCTCTGCAGTCAGAAGATATCCCGATGTTGCTTAGCTGGAGGGACTTAACCCTCAGGATTCAATAGGTGCATTATTGACTGATTGGAAAGCTGGGTGGTGTTTGATTAGTGTCTAAGACAGATACAGTTTACTTTCTTTCTTTAAGGCAGTGGTTCTCAAACTTTTTCTGGCATGCCCAAAAGTTCACAACAATTTTTTTTCATCATTAACAATGATTGGCAGCTAATAAAAAAGGATCCAAGTTGAATTTTAGTGAAATAAAGGTCAGCCGAACAGCAAATTTTCACTACATACAGTAAATCACATTCATTCAACTTAGTTTCATGCGAGTGGCTGCAAAACAGTGGATAAATACTTTGTTTTCTATGAGTTGTTCACAATAAAAGTCCCTCATTATTTTGTTATTTAAACGCTTTCATTATGAAGAAGTAAAATCGAGACATGTTGGGTTTTTGTCAGCAGTAATTTAACACAACTCCTATCCAGGTGAGAGGGAACATGAAACAGTAAAATTAAAGCAGGTACAAAGTAAACTTCAAAGCACAGAGCTTCAGTTAGAAGCTACAAAAGAACTGAGAGCTGAACACAGACGCTTTTAAAAATGTCTTCCTCTCTGTTCTCCTGCATAGTAACAAGTCTCAAAAGACGTGCTTGTTTGAGGGGGAGAAAGGAGGGTCATCACAGGTTAGCTGCAGTCAGCGGGACGTCGCTGCAGCCCACTTGGAGGTGGAGGCGACTCTGCACAGCTCGGCAGCTTAAAAGTTGTAAACGAAATGCTAATCAACATGGCACAGTTTGACCTGGTGTGGCCAAAAGTTCCAGTGGAAAAGTACCACCAGGTTGAGAACCACTACTCTATACTCCACAATGTTTGGAATCTCTTTGTTTTTGATATTATCATATTTTTCATATATCCACCACCATTTTATTACCATTCATGGCTGATATTTTTCAAACAATACCCATGCAGTGTGTTCCACTCTGTAATTTCCCTCATATAAGGTACTTTATACTTCTACTTATGATCTACCTCTTCCATGAGGGATTACACGCTGATGCATAAGGGACTTACAGGAAATGCCACTCTGTTACCTATAAATTACGTTTATGCACAAGTGATTTGCAGCAGCGAATGTGTTTTGAAGGAAACATAATGCCACCCGGATTACATTTTTCTGTAATGTTTCTGGGGAAATATCGTTGAGGATGTATTTGCCAATAAGTTTCTACAGACCACGTCGGTAAAATGTTACAGTGACAACGTATTTCATTCGTTTTCCCCACAATATGTCTTGCAAAACATTATCTGCACAAAGCATTAAAGGTGCAGTAAGCGATTCTGGAGAGAAGATAGCTGATTCTTGAGTCCAATTACCAGGTTTTCAAGTCCATGCCACCAACCCTAAGTGTCTGTATTTGACGACCTGGGAATGACACTCAACAATAAAGGTTAAAGGTACTATGTTGAGCATTTTACATGCTTTCTCAGTGTGATTTTATGGTTTGGGTTAGTTTTATTTTGGAAAGTTTCAGTCTTTCTGTGTGTTTTGGTTGATTTTATTTCCTGCATTTTTCTTTTCCGTCTGTTTTCTGTGTCACCTGGTTTTTATTGATTGATTAGATCTTTGTGTATTTAGTCCTTGTGTGTTTCTTTGTGTCTGTCTCAGTTTGTCTCCATCTTTAGTCAAGTTTCCTGCCCCTGCATCTTTCCTTTCTTTTCCTGTGTTTCGGTGAGTTGTCTGTTTTATGGTCTTTGAATTTCCTGCCTTTTGGATTATTTTCTGGTTTGAACTTGTCCCTCCCTGATCAAAGCCTAACCTGTTGATTCCGCTGGGCACGGCACATCTGCACCACCGTTCTGATCTGTCCTCCACACAGCTGCATGACCCAACAGCAGCGTTTCAGAGGCCTAAGTAGGCTATGTAGTTTAATAGTTTCTTTTCTGTCTGTTTTTATGATCAGGAGTCTGCATGGGGCATTTTATTTTGAAAACTGACTGGGCTCTCTACGCTGTTTCTGTGTCTGACTTCCTGCCAGCTCCGTCAGCTCTGTGCAGATTGACGCAGCGTCCGTCAAAAATAGACTTGGCGCATATTTGAAGCGGAGCAGAGCAGAGAGGCTCTCCTGGCGTTTCAGCACTTCTGGTGAAATCACAAGCATCATGTAGAATGGCAGCGATCAGCTCCGGCATATGTGGCGCAGCCGTAACGCGACACAGCCACGCCAGTGAAATCAAGCCGTAAGCCTTTTGCTGTTGACACTCATGTTCATTAAATCATTTACAGTGCACCAGCTGTGCCACTGCCTGCATTTTGAGGCCATCCTTGTGGTTTTTGTTATGGTGTTTGAGGCAGGATTTCCTCAAAATTTCACCTTTAAGGTTAAGGAAAAATCACAGTTTGAGTTACACCAGGAAAAAGCCAAAAGTGTCTAGAAGCATGAGACCTTATGTGTTTACTTTAACATTTAACCAAAATCACAGTTTTTCCACAAACATTAACCAAAGTGTTTTTGTTGCCTAAACCTACGCAGGACTCAGGATGTGAATCCTGGTCTCCAGTGTCAAACTCCTGCACTTTGTATGCCCACCATCCACCCAGACAGCCTCCTGATGAGTCACGTAGCGCTTCCTACTCTTCTTAAACATAATCCAGGCAGCAATTTTGATACAAAGCGTTTTTCCTACAAACTGTAATTGAAAAAAACAATTGTCTGTCTGCTATTTGGTGCTGAGCGGGCAGTGTACCGCTGCTCTTTTAGAACTCTTTTGGTGATAACGCTAAGAGAGTGAACCAAAACAGTAAAGTTTACTGCCAGACAGTTAAACGGTGAGCTGAAAAGAGCTGAGGATTTGGGTGATAATCGTCAGTTGGTTCATTAATATGAGTTATTTGTCACTTAAAATATTAATAATAAAAAATATTGATTGTAGACACTTTAAATAGGGGAGGATTGTGGTTAAAGTGATAGCTGAGACAATATAATGTATGTTGTTTGAGGCACTTACCGATAGTCACTGTAATAGCTGTAATAGGACGCTGCCATGAGAGCTAAGCAATGTTCTGCTGTGGACTGGGTCAATAACATAAGGTATTTTAGCCATTTAAAAAAGGTCTACCTAAAAAAAATCAATATCAGTTTAAGTGTACGCTATATTTATAATCTGTCATCGCTTTACTTTGCTGTCAGACAGTCTTTTCTGACAGAAAACAGCTGGTATTTAAGACAAATATCACTCTCTGCAACCCAACCAAACTCCATTGGCGAAATTAGTAATTTTACCTTGCAGAACATGGGAGTTGCTGATCCACCTCTGCCTCGATTAGTTATTTTCTCTTTGTTATTATGTGATTTCGGTCAATTCAAACCATCCTTTTTAAATACCAAAATCACACAAAGGCACAAACAAACTAACGGATCAAGACAGCAATGGTGGTGTTCTGCAACGTAAAATGACTGATTTTGTGTGTGGAGTTTGGTTGGTTTGAAGAGAGTAATATTTGACTTATATAATCAGAAAACCCTCTCTGATGGCAAAGTAAATCAGAGGAAATATTATAAATACACTGTACATTTTGACTTATATTGATTCTTTTAGGTGTACCTTTTTTAAGTGGCTAAAATAACTTTTGTTGCTGACCTTGTGCACAGCAGTTCGTTGCTCAGCTCATGTGCTGGTGCTCCTTTCTGCTGTTCCAAACTGGGGGCATGCAGACTGCAGGTAATAAACGGACTATTGATAAGTGACCCATACAACCCCCAAAATCCAAACTATCCCTCTGACATAAAGGCAACATGATTTGAAACAGTAGCTGCACACACTGAACTTCAGCAGAAAAGTCCAGTGTGAACATAACTTCTGTAGATACTGCACTGCCTGATTTGCTTTTTAAAGTTGCTTTTAAAATTCATATTGTGTCTTCTCTGTCTGTTACACACAGAAACACAAACAGACACACATAGGTTTCTTCTGTCGCTGTAATACACTTTGTTGTTCCTTCTTTCTGTCTCTTTTGCTTTGTTGCGTCTTCAAACACAGATGCACACTGCCTCTCCCTTCTTCTCTTAACCTCTGTATTTTCCCTGGAATTCATTTTATATTCTATTCAGTCAGGTCTTTTCTCTCCCTGTTATGATAATGGCAGAGAATTGTCAATGTTTAATGAATGGCTGGAGGCTGGATACAGGTTCAGAAATATCCCTGTGACCGTGAACATGAGAAGTTCATCTATAATTTGCTCACACATCGCCGTGTTTCAGAGGAGCTCGGTTCAGCGTGCGCACACCGAGGCACAGATTTATTTTGGACAAGTTCATGTTCGTTTGTGCACACTGTAAACTCACACAGAAATAAGGGTTCCAAAAGGGTTCTCCCTGGAGGGCTGAGGTTCTACCCAGAACCGTCTACTTCTGAAGAACCCTTGTCTGAACATTTGGATCCGTTAAGAACCCTTTTCATCTTTTTTGGAAGACAGACTTCTTCAAGGATTGTTGAAAGTAAGCTTGTTAATGGGTGCAATAATTTTTTGCCTCTTCTGTAGAATACAATCTGGTTCTTTGTAGAACCCTCGTTTTAAGCCCAGTTTGCAACGACTGAAACCCTTACATTTGTCAAATCTCAACTTTAACGGAAGAAAGGGTTCTCAGTAGAACCCTGTGGGTGGCTTCTAGATGATACCCTTGGAATTCAAAAGGGTTTTTGGTAGAACACCACAGGTGTGTTCTTGTTATCACCCTGAGAAGGTGGAAAGGTATTTGATAGAACCCCCAGAGAGGGTTCTGTGTGAAACCTCTCATAGGAGGTAACCTTCCACAGATTGTTCTAGATATAACTGTTTATGTTGGGTTCTAGGTAGAACCCTCGGAAAGGGTTCCAAATGTAACCAAAAAGAACCAAAAGGGGTTCTCCTATGGGGACAAACTGAAGAACTCTATATGGTTCTAGTTAGCACCTTTATATCTAAGAGTGAAACCTCTGTATTTGTCAGATGTCAACTTTAACTGAAGAAAGGGTTCTTGGTAGAACCCCATGGATGGGTTCTAGATGAAGCCTTTGGACTATAAAAGGGTTCTCAGTAGAACACCGTGGGTGTGTTTTAGATGAAACCCATGGGTGGGTTCTTATTAGCACCCTTATAAGATGGAAAGCTTCTGGATAGAACCCACAGAGAGTGTTCTAGGTGAAACCATTACACCAGAGGGTTCTCTATAGAACATCTCATAGGGGATTCTGGGTGGAAACTTTCACAAATGGTTCTAGGTAAAGCGAAACCCTTGTATTTGTCAAATGTCGACTTTAACCGAAGAAAGGGAAGAAATGGAACCTTTATAAAAGGTTTTACCAAGAACCAAACAGGGCTCTCCTATGGGGACAAGCCAAAGAACGCTATATGGTTCTTAATTTCTCAGAGTGAAAGCCTTGCATTTGTTGAATGTCAACTTTAAATGAAGAAAGTGTTCTCTGTAGAACCGCCTTGGCGGGCTCCAGATGAAACCCTTGAAATATAAAAGGGTTCTTAGTAGAACCCACTGGCTGGGTTCTTGTTATCACCCTTAGATGGTAGAAAGCTTCTGAAAAGAACCATTTGAGAGGGCTCTGGGTGGAACCATTAACACCATAGAAGGGTTCTCTGTAGAATATCTCACAGGATATTTTCTGGGTGGAACCTTTCACAAACAGTTCTTGCTATAAATCTTTATGTTGGGTTCTCGGTAGAAGGATTCCGAGTGGAACCTTTATAAAAGGTTCTACCAGGAACCAAAAAGGGCTCTTCTATGGGGGCAAGCAGAAGAACCCTACATGGCTCTAGTTAGCACTTTTATTTCTAAAAGTGAAACCCTTGTATTTGTTGAATGTTAACCCTTTATGTTGGTTTAGAACCCTCTGAAAGTGTTCCAAGTGGTGCTAACAGGAACAAGCAGAAGAACCCTCCCTGGTTCTAGTTATCACTCTTATGTCTGAGAGTGTCTGCACGGTGCAGATGTTGGCCTCCCTGAGTAAACTGAGCACAGAAACACGTCGGGTTCTGCTTCATTTGGTCGTGGAGGAGGAGAGCAAAGCTGTAAGTAGCTGCCGAGGCAATCTTTCCCTCTCACCTCCTCCTCTCTGACGCCGCTCTCACCCCTCTTTCCTGCCGCTCCTGCGAGTTTGCACCACTTCTCCTCATCCCCATTTAGGTGTGAAATGTATTTATATTCAAAGCGCAGAAAAACGGAGAAACGGGGGAGGGAGAGCGCGGAGGAAGTGACACAAGCAATCTACTGGAAAAGGCGCCTCTTTCTGATGTCTGTGGAGTACCGTATTCCTCTGGATAAAACCAGGACAATGAGAAGCTGTCAGTAGCTGTGGGCCAGTGTTGGAGCCGTGTGGAGACTATTTGAATCGGACTGCTATGCCCTTCTGGGCCGCATGAGAAAGTGAATCAAAGGCGTGAAAGGAAACGTGAGCCCAAGCTGAGAAGTAGCACTCTGGAGACGTGGAAGTAGACAGAAGCACATTATAGAGGGCAGGAGTAGCGTGAATGAGGGCTCCATGCACCACAGCCCACTGCTCTTAACAGCGCCTTGAGTGACAGCAAAGACACCATACATTGTTCTTACTAGATTCTGCACTTTGGAGTACGAATTCCCCATATTCCCTCGACTCAGAAGCACAAAAAACATGTTATTTCCCTACACGCTGTTAAGAATTTTCCAAGTGTTCAATTAATTCTCATCAGGCTACATTATACTGCCTATTTAACCATGCAAGACATGCAGCTCCATCGCGGGGATCTACGGGACAAACGTGTCTGGCAGCCGTCCTTCACCCGCACCGACCGAGCCAACGGAGAGATGTCTCCGGGTCTCCTTTAACACTATTATTACTTTTTAAAATCTTTTAAAGCCGCTGTGATTAATTTTTAATGTGGATGAATATTTCACTGCACACTAGAGTTGGGCATTTGTTAAGAAAAAAAAAAAGACAGAAAGAAGGAGAGAAGAGGAGAAGAGGAAGAGGTACGGAGAGTGAATGAGGGATACGTGGTGAGATATTAAGATGCATGAAGAGTCATCCCAAATTTGCTTCCCGGTGCCCAGTCTCCGGAGTCTCTTATGCTCCACCAACTCACTCTCTGGTCCGGTCTATCGCAATCGAAGGACAGCGTGCGAGTATCCAGTCCTGTCATGCGATGTTGTGTCAGTGGAGATGTGCGTCAGGAAGCGCTGATTCATGATGGGTGTGTGGTGAGAATGGCGAGTGATGAGTTGTTACTGTAGGCGCTGTCACAAAATGTTCGTCTCAAGCCCTCCCAATGGATCAGTCTGTGGCCTTTGTCCTACGAGTCTCTCCATGAGACTCGGTGGAGGAATGCTCCACCCAGGCTCGGGGAATATGTAACGGAGACACATAATTAGGATCTTAAAAAAGGTGACTGTTTTCTGTTATAATTACAGAAATAAAAGATGGAAGGTTAAAGGATAATTTAGTAAAAATGGGGATTATTAGCAGAATTACAATTTTAAAATGTATTTTAAAGTAAACGATATACTACCATACATAATGCATGCACATATTTTCTGAGGAGACCTCCGTTTTTCACTATTTACGACAAATTTTCACACCTTCTCATTATCACAACCTGTTTCTGACACTATACAACGTGTATAAGCGCTACAACTCTTCCCACCTGGACGACGATACAGCTACACCCAACCAGACTTCCTGGAAAGAAGAATTCCCATTTCTTAAAGGGATCATCCAAAAGTTCACCCAAAAATCTACTCACCCTTATGCCGATTTAGGGTCAAGTTTAGTTTTTTAGTGCACAAAACTCTGCTTGAGTTTCACAAGAAAAACAGCATTGCAGAATCTCCCAAACAATGGAAGTGAATGGTGACCAGTTTTCAAACACTAAAAATCAACAGAATAAACATATAAAATGCCTCCATACTGCTCGTCTGGTGTAATCCAAGTCTCCTAAAGCCCCAACATGCCAAGTTGACCAAAAAAAAATATTATTTAAACCATAATTTTAGCCTGAATCTTCACTGTAGATCCTTAGCTTGGAGCTACACTCACGTGCACATGCACACTGTGCTTTAGGAGACTTGGATTACGCTAGGCAAGCAGTATGGAGGCATCTTAAGATTTGCTTTGGTGTGCTTTTGCCGTTTGAAAACTGGTCACCATTCACTTCCATTATTTGGGAGATTCTGCAATGGCATTTTCCTGTGAAACTCCAGCAGTGTTTTTGCAGACTAACAAAACTGAACCAGACCCTCAATTAGCATGAGGGTGACTGAATTTTTGTTTTTGGTTGAACTATCCCTTTAAGGAAAGTTTTAAAGGAAGGGGCATGCATTTTGTAAAATCTGCCCGATCAGATTTCTTTTAGGGGCACAGTGAAAAAGAAATGAAAGAAAGAAAAGTGCTGAATATTAGTTTATGCCAGAGTTCACACCAGAGGGGCGAATTATTCTGTATTATTTCCTGAGAATTAAAGGTTCAATTAGTATTTAACCTTTAAGTAAGTATTTAACAAATAAATGCTATTGCAGTGTACTTATTATTTTGTTATTTTTGTTCTTTAAAAGTCACCAGAAGTCTCTGAAACTCCAATTTTTGCTGGTTTTGAAATCCTTCCTGTTTTTGAGTTCTTAAGGTTGGCAAGTATGCACAAATCCTGACACTAGGGGGCTCTGTTACATTAAAACAATAACAAAGACGAAGTTGAGGACATCATGGGGTGGCGTGGGATCATGGGGGTTGTTATGTTCACTTAAAAAAAAAAACACACCACAGCAGATGAAAGTCTAGCTGGCATGACTCAGGCAGAGAGAAAACATGGTCATGGATGAGGTAATAGACCCTTTTAGTGCTGATGTCATGATTAAATCACAGTGTTTGGCAAAAGGCAAAAGAAAGAAAGGACTGGAGGCAGACACGAATCACCTCAGAGTAGTGGGCCAAATAACCAAATGGAAATGTCATCTTGCTGCAGTAATGCCTCCAGACTGAAGTTTTATCACATCCAGCTGCCACTGACGGTAAAAAAAAACAAAAAAAACACAAAACCAAAATGAGCTCCAAAAATTTCAAGAAAGGAAATTCTCACACCAATTTTCCTCAAACAGAAAACACAACTTATCACCTTCTAAATTCAAGTTTACTGAACTAAGACGCACTTTAATTACCTTGTTAACTCCGTGAAACACAATTCATTTAAACTCGACAGACAGAAACAAAACTCACCAAAAACATCTTTGTCAGTCTTTCCACTGTTCCAACAATCACCACTGGCCTGAACAGCACAAAAATTACTTAATTCACGGCATTAGATGTGAAAATAGTCAATCTTTTTTCCTCTCACTTGTCTTGCAGCTCAGTGGGCGTGTACCGTGCCAGCGAATGCATCGCGGAGCAGAATGGGTCATCCCATTCACGTGAACGCAATATTTCAAGAACACGTTGAGGGAATTTCTTCAAGCTCGGCACAAATGACCACTTGTACTCAGCGAGGAACTGATTCGATTTTGGTGGTTGAAGGTCAAAGGTCAAGTTCACTGTGACCTCACGTCCATCCTGCTCTTCTGAATGCGACATCTCAGGAAGTCTTGGAGGGAATTTCTTCAAATTTGGTGTAAACGTCCTCTTGAACTCGAGGATGAACTGATTATATTTAATATGTAGGTCAAAGGTCACTGTGACCTAAAAAAATACACTTTTCACCATAACTCCACAATTCATATGATAAGATTTCACACAAATATTCATCTACTTGCATGTAATCAAATTAACAAAATATAATTAGAATCCATTACAGCTACTGACAAAAACTATATAATTAAATTACTAATCAAAATGTTGGTGATCACAAAGAGGTTACATCCAAATATTCTTTTTGGGTTGCCAGGCAACTCTAGTCTACTGCTTCTAGTTACCGCTATTAATCAAAACGCGCATTCAAACATAAGAACGGAAACAATCGCTGGGCATACAATTAATTAACAGAACAAATAACAAAAATATATTACATTAGGCAACAACAAATTCACCACATTTGGAACTGAGGTAATCCAAAAGTAATGTAAAGTAAGAAAGTTACTTTACTTTAACATTCCGATACTTAGATTAGGTTACTGACTACATTTTTGAACAGGTAATAAGTAATTCTATGGGAGTACATTTTTAAAGTAACTGTCCCAACCCTACCTCCATCCAACCACCACCACCGCCGCGCCTCCATGCATATGCATGTCACTGATATGAAGAGACATTCATTGACAAATAGGAGGCTTAAAGGAGTCAGCACAGACTGTAAATGAGAGGAACAGAAAGGAAACAATACGAGTGTAAAATGAGGCCACAGTACAGATATCAAACAAGCATGAGTGGCATCCCACAGATAACATTCAGCCGGCAGGAAAGAAAGAGAAAGAGCAAGAATGCTTCCTCAGCAACCTTTTTTTTCTCAATTATCTGCTGTTCAGTGAAGGCGATGACGGATTGTGTTTGAGCGAAAAAAAAAAAAAAAAAAAAAAAAACTCTTAGTGGACTCATAGTTTAGCTGAAAACGTACGGTCCAGAGAGTCATTAATCCATCTCAGAGTAGCAGCCCATCGAGCTCCTCCAGCGAAATGCGTGATCGAGCAACAGACAGAGCAGCAGCAGAGATAAAGCAGCAGAGTACAGATCTGATTAGGCTGCCGTCTCCGCGCACTCCACAGGGATTAAGCACAACAGTTCCTTGTTAGACCTCCCTACTTTGTTCCATACAGCCCAATCGCCATTAGCTAAAAAAAAAAGAAAAAAGAGCGAGAAAATCACAACTCAGCTCGGTAATTAACAGTCCTGCTTGGCCACACAATCACATTCGCGTATTAACATGCAGTTAATGTGCCACTGGTGCCGGATAAATAACATCAGACGCATCATGCATTATTCTTCCTGTAATGTGAGACCCTTAAAACCCAGAACAAATGAAGTGCTTATTTATGAGTCCTGGTCGGGTACAAAATGTTCAAAAATGTTGCATTCTGTAGCCACTAGTATCTACATTTGCATGCTTAAAGTGTCATTAGCATTTTTATATAAGCACTGCCCTGAAAGATGTCCCGAGCAGCCAGAGAACAAAGCTCAGCGTGCAAACACACAAACACACACTTAAACACACATGTATAATATTAGGATTGGTTTTGTTAGACTTCTATTTGTCTATATTTTTTTTAAAAAGGTTGCCACTTCTTGAGTTCACACAATGCTGACAAAGCCCATCCTAAATCCATCCGTGTATGGCTGCATGCTGCAGTTTTTCATATCAGGTAGGCGGAGCCAGTGGTGGAAATACATCATCAGCACATGTCAACAGTGTTTGTGTAATTACTTCAACTGCCAGGATGCAGAGATAAAGTTCTGCACTGCAGGTTTAAGTGTAGTATGTAACACTCACAGCATTCAAATCAAACATGGCATTTTTAAAATGAAGTTCTTTACAACAAATTTAACATTTTCAATGTGTTTTTGGCCACTTAGGGGCAGCACGGCAAGCAGACAAACACAAAACTGATATCAAGCAGACACAGAGCAACTTAAGCGCTGATTCGGAGTCGTGTTTGTGGTCACCGGGCGAATGTAAGCCCAACATTTGTTCTCCTTTTAGCTCTGTTTTGGTCAGGTGATAATGTCTGTGGGGTTATCATAACTGTATGAACAACCTTTTTCACATTACACACACTCCTTTGATCTATTGTTAATATTAAAAAATGATTATATCAGCTTTAAAATGCAGTTTTGATATATTAAGTTTACTCAGGTCATATTTCTAGAGGCTTATTGGGCGAGGACAAATATTCTATTTTCATTTTTGTAAATAAAGTCCTGTCTGAGCTTTTCAACTAGATTGATATACTGTGAGGTCTGTGGTGTGCTGAGTTGTGCTTTCCTTTGAGGGCTAAGACTTCTTCAAGAGGCTTTTTTAATTGATGGAATCTGTCCTGTCAGATTTTATGGCTTTTCCATCACTCACTCCTTTTCAGGCTTCACTTTATCTGTGTTTTTTTTCTCTCTCTCTCCTCCAACACCTTTTTCCTCTATCGCTGCCAAATTCTCCTTTTAAACTCAGCTCAACTTGAGCCTCAAAGAAAAGAAAATCTCCTCCCTTTTCAAAGCGGGAAAATCCTCTTGTCACACATGAAAGCGGCATGTCGACTCGACAGGTCGATTGAGCGATAAGTCTTCATCTGACCATGAAAACAGAGGCTCGAGATGCCGACTGAGCAGTGTGTTATTTCAGAAGAGCCAAAGAGGAAAAAAAACATGTGATGGTACAGTACAACATATGAGAATGATAACCAGAGGTGGCAAAGGTATTAAAAAAAAAAGTATACATATTCATTACTCAAGTAGAAGTAGATACTTACATGAAAGTAAAAGTACTGGTTTAACTACTCGAGTAAAAGTAGAGGCTCTGACATGTACTCAAAGTATAAAAGTAAGTAAGTAAGTAAGTAAGTAAGTAGCTCCCTGAAGGACTTTTCTCCACGGCTGGGTCTCCCTCTGTGCCTTTTCATTATTTTACATCGTTTACGTTGTTTTCTTCGTGTTACATTGTTTTTGTCTTGTTACGCTGTTTTCATCTTGCATTGTCTTCTATGTCATTTTTGTCTGGTTTTGTCTTGTTACGTCTTGTTACGTCACTTCATCTTTTACATATTGTTGCATTGTTTGAGTTTTGTTATGTCATTTTCATTTTGTTATTTTGTTTTCTTCTTGTACATCACTTTCGTCTTGTTATGTCATTTTAATATTGTTATGTATTGTTACATTGTTTTGGTTTTGTTGCGTCATTTTCATCATATTATGTCTCGATATTGTCTTGTTATGTTTTATAGGGTATTTTTATCTTGGTACATCTTTTACATTTTGTTACATCTTTTATGTTGTTTTCATCTTATGTCTTTTACGTTGTTTTTGTCGTTGTTACATTGTTTTTGTCTTGTTACGTTGTTTTTGTCTTGTTACGTGTTTTTGTCTTGTTACGTTGTTTTTGTCTTTACGTTGTTTTTGTCTTGTTACGTTGTTTTTGTCTAGTTACGTTGTTTTTGTCTTTTACGTTGTTTTTGTTTTTCTTTTTATTACGTTGTTTTTGTCTTGTTATGTTGTTTTTGTCTAGTTACGTTGTTTTTGTCTTGTTACGTTGTTTTTGTCTAGTTACGTTGTTTTTGTCTTGCAGTGTCTTTTATGTTGTTTTCGGCTTGTTACGTCTTACTACGACATTTTCATCTTGTTACATATTGTTGCATTGTTTGAGTTTTATGTCATTTTCATTTTGTTATGTTGTTTTCTTCTTGTCATGTCTTTTACGTCACTTTCGTCCTGTCATGTCGTTTTAATCTTGTTACATATTGTTACATCGTTTCCGTTTTGTTGCGTCATTTTCATCACATTATTTCTCGAATCTGTCTTGTTATGTCTTGTCAGTGTTTTTGTCTTGTCATGTCATTTTTGTCTTGTTATGTTGTTTTCATGTTGTAACGTATTGTCACGTTGTATTAATTTTGTTACGTCATTTTCAACCTATTATGTCTTGTACGTGGTTTTTGTCAGGTCTGCCGTGTGTGATACATACTGATGGATATACAAAGGAATCATCTTTTCTATGTGTTATTGTTCCATACATTTAGGTTGAAATCAGTCTTGATGTTGGGAAGGTGGTCCCAAAATAAAAATAATCAATAATCCCCCTCAAATGCATTAAAACTAAAGTAACAAGCCTGTTTTGAAAATGTAAGGAGTAGAAAGTACAGATATCTGTGTCAAAATGTAGGGAGTAAAAGTAAAAAGTTGTCAGAAAAATCAATCCTCAAGTAAAGTACAGATACCTGAAACCTTTACTAAAGTTCAGTAACTAAGTATTTGTACTTAGTTACTTCCCACCTTGGATGATGACTTATGTTTTGTCTCATTACAGTCCTCATCTGTATGCCCTTTCTTCAAGATAAGGAACTGTCGCTGCGTCGCACTGACATTCCTGAGCAGTAACCCTTGCTGTAATATTCTAATCTTTCAAATTGAAGCTGTATTTAGTTTCTGAATGAATCATTTTCTTTATGGGCTTCTTCTCCCTCTGCTCTCGCCCTCTTGTTCCATTTCTAAATCTCAGATCTTTTCTCACAGATCTTTTTTTTTTTTTTTTTGCTTTCTGCTCTCTTATCCTCAGCTGTCTTTCCTCTTGTCCTCCCCCACTGTCTTCTTCTCCCTCTTCTCTATGTTTCTTCATTAAAGAGGTTTGCATACACACTATAAATAAATTACTGAAAATAACCGGATTAGGATAATGGTTTGATTGAATCATTTATGTGGTTTACAGTAACTCAACCTCAGCAGTAATATCGTTTGTTTGATAATCAGGTTAATGTCGAGGATGTGCTGCAGCTACAGGAAACACCTTATTAGTGCTACAGAATAATAAATAATAAATGAGTGAGTAGGTGCACAATCAAATCACTGAAAGCAATCAGTCTAAGGTGTATGCACGCCACATTTCACAGCTCCAGTCCACAATTAAGAAGACTGATGATGAAACTTGGCCTGTTAATTGCGTTATGCTGTCAGATTTATGACATAATTTGACTAATATAACCCCTCCAAGGTGTATACATGAGAGTTTTAATAACCAGAGCACTGCCTTAACACAAAACGGCATCCGAATCATACTTGATACATGAATTTCTGAGACCTCTTCATCATCCACAAGATCAATAATTACCTCACAAACCTATTCAATCTGGCACATGGTCACTGCGCTCTAATAGATTAACCGAGTAATGCAGGAGGTAGAGGGCCCTTATTTACCTAATTCACGATAGATTCCTTTCTAAGCGGTCAAGATAGAGACACAAACTCTAAGTAGGCAGGTTGTGGTGTCAGACTTTGAGCTAATTCATTATTTTCAGTTTAAAAAAATATATTTCCAGTTTTCAGTCATGGTTTGCTCAGGTTTAGGCAACAAAGACACAAGGTTAGGTGTGGGAAAAGACCATGGTTTGAACTGATGAGTCAACACTGACTTAGGGCTCCACATGAGACACAGGCAGCAGCTTTCTGGCAGAAAGGCCTGAAGGCAAACTTCTTCCACATGCTAGCTACTCTAAAATATTAAGAAAGAAGGCAGCTTGGGCTACTTAAACAACACTATCTTACTAATTTAGTCATTTTTTTAATATTGACAAAGTTGTGGTTTGTATCTCTTTACATACGTATATTTTAATATAAACATTTGCTTGAGTAAGTGGCTTATAATCAGGATTGTGAAGAAGAATTGTGTACTATATTTTGTTTTAATATAATGTTTAAAATATGGAATCAAATATGAAATAGGAGGTATTTGGTATCTTTTTAAAATTCTCCAAATCGTAATTGTTTTGTATTTCATAATGCATTTATGTCACAAACTCTTTTAACTACTTAATTAAACCAGTTTAAGATGTTTATAAGACACATTCAGTGCCCGTAACTATAAACCACCAGTGTACCTTACGTGGTTCTTTTGTGTGCCTCCTGTCTGCAAAATCAGTTGCTCTTTGGGGACAAATAAAGTTGAAAGTTGAAGTTGAAATTAAGGTAGAAATTGGGGTATTTGAATGTAGTTATATACATGTAACCTTTGAAGATTCAGTCAGCGAATGTCAAAATAAAAGTGAGAGGGAAAGAGTAAAGGTGAAGCACAGTAAAAATAGACACATATATACAGTACACAACACGACTGATACGAAGCTATTTGCACATACAATAGGTAGAGGAGAGTAAATAAGTAGAAAGACATAACAATAAATTCAAGTTAAGTACATTGTGAAACAAATGTTTTTTAATGTGTATTTGTTTAACATTTGTGCAAAAAATATTATAACCAATAGCGCATAAACCTTAGTTAGTGCAATAGTGATTGTTATAATGGCATATTATACTACATAGTAATACTACATCAGTTTAGGAGTGAAATATACCGGAGCAAAGCAGGAATAAAAAAGTAATATTCCTGCATGAATATGCATGTGTGTTACTGTATACATATATAGTGCAAATGTATGTAAATGTGAATATAGTATACACATATATAGCTATACACTAATATATGTGAAATAATTTTAGAAAATGAAAAATTAATCACTACACACACAAAAAGAGGTAGAGGAGAGAACATAAAATGATACGAACATAAAATCATATTTGCAAATTAAAACCACATTTTTTTTATTCAGTCAAAAAGGTTCAATGAACACCTCAACTTATTAAAAACAATGACATTTTTGATAAATATTTTATGTGTCAGGCTTCACATCAAATTAGATTCGTGCATGTAAGCACTCTGAATGTCCTCCCTCCTCTCTCTCTCTCCCTGCTATTTCTTTCCCTTCTGCTGCTGCAAGATTTGCTTCTTTTACTAATAAGCCTTTTTTTTTTTTTTTTGCAATTCTGACATTTACAACTAAGAGACAGGGATTTCAATTTCATAGCAATCCCCACTTTTCTTTTTGCCTTTCTTCACCCTCCTGTAAAGTGTGAAATCCTGTTTGTTAATTGATTGATTTCAATTCAAATCTCAGAGCGGAATGATTATGCAGTAACTCTGCCTGTGTGTGTGCGGCGTGCGTGTGTGTGTGTGTGCATGCCTGTGTGTGTGTGTGTGTTTGTGTATTTGACACTGTGTGCATCTGTGTGTGTAAAACAGAGATAAGGAGAGTAGAAAAATGAGAAGAGTAGAGGAGGAGGGAGGAAACCAAGTGGGCACACGGGTGCACGACTTAAGTCTGTGTTATTGTTCACCTCATTAAATCTGAGAGGGAGAGCATGAGAGAGTGTGTGTGATAAGTCTTAATAAATCTCTTCTAACTGCGTGCAGTGATCAAACCTGCAGCAGGTGTTTGTGCAACGAGTGGCCAAACTCAACGTGCCGCATCCGGCTGTGCTGTCACACAGAGCAGAACGACAATCCTACCAAGCCATAAAAACTGAACTCCCGAAAACTGACTGATTCACAATGACAGCGTGATGCACATAACTGTGCGCCGAGACACGCACTCTGTGCTCTCTCAGCGCTCGCATGTAAAACAGGCGATAAATATGCAGAAATTCACAGGAGGACACATCCATACCTGTAGATGATGCAGGCACAGTCCCTGCAGGTCCCACAGTTCTCAATGTCCTGTCCGGTCCTGTACGAATGTCTTCTGTTGAAAAGCACAGAGATGACATATCAGGGGTAAAAGAGTGACGTTCTGTGTGTGTGTGTGTGTGTGTGTGTGTGTGTGTGTGTGTGTGTGTGTGTGTGTGTGTGTCTCTGGTCTGTGTGTGAGCCCACAAAGACATATTCAGGTTATTGTTTCCCTTGTTGAACCACATTTCTGGCACAAACACACACTCTTTGAAATAAGGGTTCCAAAATGGTTCTTCTGAGGTTCTGACCAGAACCTTTTGCTTCTGATGAGAAGAAAGGGTTCGTCAAAGATTACAGTTACATTAAGAACCCTTTTCATCCAAAGAACCCTGTTTTAAAGAGAAAGTCCTTGAAGAACTCATTCACCAGGGGTTTGTCAAGGGTTCTTTGTATAATAATATAAAAGGGTTCTCAGTAGAACCCCTAGGTGGGTTCTAGATAAAATACTTGGAATACAAAAGGGTTCTTGATTAAACTCCCTGGATGGGTTCTGCATAAAACACTTGGAATATAAAAAAGTGCTCAGGGGAACCCCCACAGGTGCCTTATAGATAAAAACCCTTGAATACAAGCGTTCTCGATTAAAAAAGAAAAACACCTGGGATGGTTCTAGATAAAACCTTTGGAATATAAAAGGGTTCTTGATAAAACCCCCTGAGTGGGTTCTTGATAAAAACCTTGCAATGTAAAAGGGTTCTCTATAACCTTTGTAATATAACAAGGAACCCCCTAGGTGAGTTCTAAGTAAAACCCTTTGAATATAAAAAGGGTTCTCAATAAAACCCCCTGGGTGGGTTCTAGATAAAACCCCGTGGAATATTCAAAAGTTCTCAGTGACCCCCTTGCATGGGTTCTTGATAAAAACCTTGGAATGTAAAAGGGTTCTCTGTAACCCTTGTAATACAACAAGGTTCTCAGGGGAACCCCCTTGGTGAGTTCTAGATAGAACCCTTTGAATATAAAAAGTTCTAATAGAACCCTGGGGTAGATAAACCTTGAAATAAAAGTTTAGAATCCCCCTGGGTGAGTTCTAGAAAAAACCCTTGGAATATAAAAGGGTTCTTGATAAAAACCCCTGGATTCAAGATAAAACCCTTGGAATATTCAAAAGTTCTCAGTATACCCCCTGAGTGGGTTCTAGATAAAACCTTTGGCATATATAACAGTTTTTTTTATTAAACCCCTTTGGTGGGTTCTAGGAGCAACCATTACAACATAGAAGGGCTCTCTGTAGAACCTCTCATAGGGGTTCTGGGTGAAACCTTTCACAAATGTTTCTAGCTATAATCCTTTACCTTTACAAAAGGTTCTACCTTGAACCACAATGGGTTCTCCTATGGGGACAAGCGGAGGAACCCTATACGATTCCTGTTAGCACCTTCATTACTATGAGTGCACACATCCCTGCAAATAAACCAATATCCTCTCTGAAATCAGCCCTGATCATTTTTTAATGAACGATACCCCTTCCAACAGGCGCAGGCTGTTACGTAAAACCATGAGTCACTATATCACTCCGGGCATAAAATAATGCTTATGAGGTAAAAGTCAAGTCTGCATGCATTACACTTAGCCCCATCACTGGGTTCTCACACGCAAGATATGTCACTTTATGAGACAGAAGGCCGTGCAGTCACATGTTCAAACGTCTGCAGAGCATAGTGCTGGCATTAGTGTTAACAGTGTGATTTGGATTAAACCGCTCAGATATCAGTCAAGGCTTTCCATGGATTCATAGACACACATCCATCCACGTCTATCGCTTCCCATCCAAGAGTTCTCCTCTCGTCCCCGCATCATGTACTATTTTGGTGTGATAAGGCGGGAGAAATTACTAAGCAGCTTACAATGTAGGAAGCAGATTAATTAAAGACTTGATGAGAATGGTAAAGGGTTTACACTAAGAGGCATGGCGCATCTGAAACCACCAACATGATGACAGCCAAGTGCTGATTCCTATCTGTCCCCGCCTGCTGCATACATGCATGAGGAGAAGAGATGCTGCAAAATGGGTGAAAACCGAGCTCCCAAACCGCTCCCTGTGGTCTGACATGACACAAATCTGAGAGCGAGATCGTGAGCTACATGACTGACATGAGACTTCATAAAAATAACTACAGCTGTTCCCCTGCCTTCTGTCTCACGTTTAATCTGTTATTTCTTTTTCTCTGCCTGTCCCTGCTGCACCCTTAGAAATAAGGGGTTCCAAAAGGGTTCTTCTTGAAGGGCTTGAGGTTCTGAAGAACACTTGTAAGACTAAGAAGGGCTCCATTAATGAATTTCCCCTTGGGGATCAATAAAGTATTTCGTATTCGTATTCGTATTAAGAACCCTTAACATTCGAAGAACAGTCGTATTTTCTTTTTCTCTGTCTGTTCCTGCTACAGTTTTACAAATAAGAGTTCCAAAAGGCTTGCTTTTGAAGGGCTGAGGTTCTACCCAGAGCCATTTGCTTCGGAAGAACCCTTGTAATATTACAGGTTCCACTAAGAACCCTTTACATCAAAAGAACAGTCTGTTAATTCTTTTTCTCTGTCTGTCCCTACTACAGTCTTACAAATAAGGGTTCCAAAAAGGTTCCTCTTGAAGGGCCGAGGTTCTATCCACAACCATTTGCTTTGCATTTGGGTGTGTCAAAAGTTCCATTAAGAACCCTTTTCACCCAAAGAACAATCTCATATTTCTTTTTCTCTGCCTTTGGTTCGTTAAGTGTTCTCTGTAAGACTTAGGGTTCCATTAAGAACCCTTTACATCCTTTACATCCGGTTAATTTTTTTTCCTCTGTCTGTCCCTGCTACAGTCTTATAAATAAGGGTTCCAAAAGGGTTCTTCCTGAAGGGCCAAGGTTCTATCCAGAACCATTTGCTTGATTTCTTTTTTTAACAAAGGGTTTGTCAAGGGTTCCATTAAGAACCCTGGGTGGGGTTTTAGATAAGGCCAGTGGAATATAGGGGGTTCTCGGTAGATACCCCTGGTGGCTTCTAGATAAAATCCTTGTAATCTAAAAGGGTTCTCGGTAGAACCCCCTGGGTGGATTGTAATAAAACCCTCAGAATATAAAAGGGTTCTGGGTAGAACCTGGGTAGAGCTGGTGCAAAATGGGTAAAAACCAAGCTCCCCAAACTGCTTCCTGTGATCTGACACCCTGGGTGGGTTCTAGATAAAATCCTAAAATATAAAAAAGGCTCTCAGTAGAACTCCCAAGATGGGCTCCAGATAAAGCCCTTGGAATATAAAAGGGTTCTCAGTAGAACTCCCAGGTGGCTTTTAGATAAAACCATTAGACAATAAAAGGTTTCCTGGATGAAGCCCCTAGATGGAATCTTGACGAAACCCTTGGAACATAAAAGGGTTCTTAGTAGAACCTAGATAAAGCCCTTGGCATAAATAGACGTTTTTGGTAGAATCCTCTGCATGGGTTCTTTTAAGCACCCTTAGAAGGTGGAAAGGTTCTGAACTGAAACCTGAGGTAGGGTTCTGTGTGGAAACATTACAGCACAGAAAAGCTCAATGTAGAACATCTCAAAGGGGGTTCTGTGTGAAACCTGTCACAGGTGGTTCCACATGTAATCCTTTACGTTGGGTTCTAGGTAGAACTCTCTGAAGGGGCTCAAAGTGGAACCTTTAGAAAATCTACCAGGAACAACAAAAAAAGGGACAAGCTGAAGAACCATTCTGGTTCTAGTTAGCACCCTTATTTCTAAGAATGTGTTTCTGTCTCTCATTCTCACCAAATTTATATTGTGTTCTGTCCACACAGCTTTGTTGCCAAAGTATTTACAATGCTTACAATGCCTGGATTGGCTATAAATAGAGAGAGCTGCATCACAGCAAAGCTTAGGCACAACAACCATCTATCTGTAATATCCACAGCACATGATGCAGCGAGGTTATTACCACCGGGTTCTATATTCCCTTTTTGAAGAATAATCTGCCCACAACAACCCACTTGTCTACTCCATTCCAGGAGAGAGGAGATGGTCTTTTAGTGCGAAGCTATGATCGCATCATCATGTCGGCCCCTCATTTGTTTTTGTGTGGGGAGAAACAGATTCGCACTTGAGAAATTAACTGTCTGGGAATAAAACAGCAGGCACTTAGGCTACATGCTGACATTTACTTTCCAGGTCTCCAAAATACCAGGCACTCATAATTTACATTGTTTCACTGTTTGTTCTTCTCTCCCTCCCTGTTTTCTATCTATCTATCTATCTATTTTTATCTTCTATCTTACTATACTTCTGTCTGTCTATCTTCTTATCTATCTATCTCTATCTATCTATCTATCTATCTATCTATCTATCTATCTATCTATCTATCTATCTATCTATCTATCTATCTATCAGATGGTTCTTCACACTGTGCCTGGCCCTGGGCAGAGAGTCCCCGTTAGCCCTGGGTTTACAGCTCTATTAGCCTGCGGCTTCCAGTCATTTCACATTTACAACTTCAAATGTGGGATTGCTCCTCTTTTGGCCCTGGGCTTTCACACCACATTTAAACCCAGAAAAAACCCCTCTTTTCAAAACTCTTGATTTAACCCTGGGCTATGCAACATTTCACACTCCTGCGAACGCTGCCGTCGAGCACCACCTTGGACATGTGGTGCAAAAATCAAGGCTGTGATCCTGGGTCATCTTTCTTATAATGTGAAAATCTTAAATTAGGCACCTAGGATATATTTTTTTTAACCATTAAAATGTGAAATGTGGTATAGTTTCTTACTCAAGTTAACACTTGCAGATGTGAAGCCTCAAATTAAACCCCATTTCAGAGCAGGGTTATCCCTGACTTTTCAAGGTTAGCACCAGAAACACATGGTTAGGATAATTTTGTGTGAAGTGTGTTAAGAACAATTCTCACATCAATTCAGTGAAGAGGGCACTTTTGAGTAATTAAATTGATGTGACATGATTACAGTGCACCTAAATTATGTGCAGTGAGGCTCTGAAGACATCACCCTTGGGCTCTTTTCAAGTATCAGTCTTTAAAGTCAAGATGAAATGAAAAAATGCAACACATCCTCATACCTGAGTAACAGAATAGGGCAACTTAATTATGAAGAGTTAGAGCAGCGGCAGGCTTACGGGGCGTCAACTACGTTACATACGTCACATGGTATAACTTGTGACTGCACACATGGTTTATGTTGTAAAACAGTTGCAGCCTGCTAAGGTTTAGGCACAAAAACTACTTGGGTTAGGTTTAGGAAAAGATCGTGGTTTGGGTTTGAATAAATATGTTATGTGTGTCATGTGACGGAAGTAACATCACTTGTGCAACAACATAACTCACGTGACATTACACATGTCATTTATGTTTCAAAATGGTGACAGCTTGGTTAGGTTTAGGTTTTAGGTTTTTACTTATACTTATACTTTTCCTGTCATACTTACTATGTCCACTAGGGGGTGCTACCTAACAATAAATGGATGTGAGCTGCTTGGACTTTTGACCAAGCATGTTTTTATGGTGAGGACGGGCTGCTTTTAGATCAGATTTACTGTAATATTGTGCACCTACATAACAACATATGCCAAAAATGACAAAAAGGCAATTTCTTTGTTTTCTTGCATCAAAAGTTTTCTCCCTGTAAAACAAAATACGACATGTCCTTACATTGGCATGAAAGATTAGTTGCTAACTAGCACAGGCATGGTACATCAGGTTATGACACTCCTACTTTTCAACATTAAAATCAAATTCTTCCCAACGTTATGTCCTTCCTGCCGATCCTGTTTCACTCGGAATTATGTCACCATACGGAAAATACTGCTGTTTCATCTGGACTCAAAATCATTTTGTCGGAATTGGGTTTAGAACAATTCTCAAATTGCTGTAACAATGTTTACTGTGTAACTAAATTGTGTGCAGGCCCCAAAGAAATAACTGCACCTCTGGAGTCAATTTTCAAGTTTCAATTTTTAACACTCCTGGAAAACAGCCCTGCATTAATGTAAAACAACACAACAGGCTGCACTGGTATGGATGTGTTGTCCCAGCTTATATTGGTGGGACAATGAAATACAATCCAGGGATGCTATGAGATGGGACTTAGCTGTGGAATCTTATTACGTCTGCAGTCATTTTATCGTTTGTCGTGACGATAGCGGGGTAAACAGTAGAAATATGGCGCTCACATTATAAAGTAGTCGTCTAGGAATGTGTGCTTGCTGGTATTTGACTGGCCACTGCAGCGCCTTGAAGCTGAAGCTGCATTGTGCTGTGACAAAAGTGAGCCAGGGTCAACTTTTTTTGCCAGACAGACAACACTGCAATTCTTTGCTGGAGTCCTCTGTGTCAAAACCCCTGCTGAGGCAACACAGAGAAATGAATGATAGGACTGTGTTTTTTTCTTGCAGTAACACGGCCTTAGTATGAAACAAAGTTGAGCAAGCCTTTGTAAAGATTAAGTGGGCATTCGGACTGAGAACACAAAAGTTTAGTCGGGGTATCTCAGGTAAGAGTGAGACACGGAATACAAACCAGGGAGTCCAGTTTGAGTAACAGATCCATATCTTAAAAATGCTTATTAGATGCCAAAAAAACTGCACAACACAAAGTTATACAGAGGCTGTTATTTATCTTTTGTCAGGATGACTGTGGGGTAAACAGTAAAAATACACAGTTCACCTTACAAAGTACCCAGAATGTGCACTTGCAGCTCTCTGCTTTGGCAGCCCCCACTATGTCGATTGGCTGGCCGCATGCAAGGGAATGAAAGGGCTGCATTTTTTTTTTTTTTATGCAGGACGGTCTAATTGTGGCCTTAGGTCAGCCCAAGGCTAATTAAATGCAAGTGTGAAAAGCCTTCAGAGCAACTAATGCCAGCACTTGGATGTTGATAATCATATAGTAATAGGGCAAGCATGCTATTATGTAATGTAATATGTATTACGACCTGTCAAAGGTCTGATGGAGCTGAAAACATTGCTGATTAAAACAGATTTGTGGTTTGGAGTCAGTGTGCAGGCATTACCTTACTTCTCAGTCATGTAATGTAAACTGTTCCACCAAAATGAAATATTGCCTCACCCGTCTCTCTCGGCTTCCTTCTTCTCAAGGTCTTGAATGACATCCAGCAGGACCTTAATGGTGTTCTGGCTGGTCTCCAGGACCCCTTCCAGGCTGTGGAGCTGGTTCTGCAGGCTACGAATATCATGCAGGGGTCCGTTGGGACTCAGCAGCTTTTCTGTCACCCTGGCCGGGTCCAGTTTACACCTGGCCCCAGACACCAACCCTCCCAGAATTTCCTGGACTTGTCTTAGTGTGTCAGCCTGGGTGGCAGTCAGGGGCCCAGCTGCGGGCCGCTCCCCTGAAGCAGAGCAGCCCCTGGCTCCAGAGCAACCCTGCTGGTTTGGAGGGAGTGGGTGTTGGCTGTTGGGGGTGTTGGGCCTGGCGTTGGCTCCTGAGCAGAGCATTTTGTGTAGTGCCCCAAGCTGAGCCTGGGCTGAGCTGAGACAGCTGGGCTTAAAACAGGCCTTGGCAGGAGAGGAGGAAGAGGACTGCTTCTCTCCCTTCATCACAGCAACTGGCGGAGTTTGAGCTCTGTGCTTCAGAGAGCTGGCTCTCTCACAGAGCTTGGGTGAGTCTGTACATTTTATATCTTCCTTTTTCTCCTCCCGGTCTTTATCTTTCTTGCTTGCCTTGCTGTCTGCCCTGAGCATGGGTGTTCGGATTGCAGGACCTGGCGGATCATTTCCCTTTTTGCGTGGTGTGTAAGGTGGTGGTGGCGGGGGAGGAGGTGGAAGTCGAATGCCCCTCTTATCCTGAGCATTGTAGGGGGCCTGAGAGGGGGGAGTGTACGGTGGCGCAGCACGAAATGTGGAAGAGTAGAGAGGAACAGCTTTAGTTGGTGTTGCACTCAGTTGTGCATTTGGAAGCGTGGATGTGTATGTTTTCACAAGTGGAGGCGGAGAAGTGCAAGATTTTAGTTTGGGGACTGGGGAGGAGAAGGGAGTGATGCCTGTGTTAGCAGCAGCAGAGGTATTTTGCAGAGCTTGACATGGGATGTTGCAATGAGATACAGTTTGTATGAGAGTGGTGTAAGAGGGTGTAGTAGTATTTGGGGCATGGGGACCAATTGGATGTGTGGTGGAGTAATATGATATGGAGGTGCAAGACAAGGTGGTTTGAGTTACAAATGTACAGGGTGCTAGATTTGTAGGAAGCGTAGTGTTTGATGAATTTGGTTGTGGTTGATGTGTTATGTTTGGGGCAGTGGTTGAAAGTCTGGTGGGATCGAGGGGAATTGCGTTGGGGGTTACAGTTGGGGTAGGGGTGGTGCAGGTTAGGGGAGCTGATGATGCAATGCTTGGGACAGGGGAGGTGCAGTTTGGTGCAGCTGGGGGAGGGCTGGAGCAGACAACGGCCGTGCTCGGGGTTGTTGGTGGTGACACAACAGTATAGTAGGGAATAGGGTGTTGAGTGACAGTAGATGCAGAAGTGGAGCAAGGAATGGGCAGCGCTGTGGGTGTTGGAGGTGGGGTGGTGCAAGGTGGCTTGGCTGGAGAGGAGCAAGGTGGCTTGGCACAATGTTCAGGGGTCTGTGGTGGTGCACTTGTAGGTGGGGGAGAGGTACAGTAAGGCACAGTAGTTTTTTGGGTTTCGGGATGGTCTTGAGTCGTACTTGGGGGTACAGGACTCTCAGATTGAATTTGCGTTGAGCTGGATGGTGCAGTCAAAGTTGGGGAAGCACAAGGGCTGCAAGTTTGTGTCTGGGTAGTGCAAGGTTGATGACTTGGAGAGTCTGTTTGTATTTGAGTGGTGCACTGTTCAGCATTTGGAGGTAGGGTTGGGTGAGAGTTGGTGGTTTGAGTTGTGCATTGTTTGTCACTCAAAGATGAAGACTGATGTGGACTCTCTGTTTGACTTTGGGCGGTGCAGTACTTCGAATTTAGAGATGTGGAAGGGCTCTCGGTTTGAACTTGAGTGGTGCAGAGTTTGGTACTGGAAAGTTGCGGGATTGGGGATGGCCTGGGGCTTTCAGTCTGAGTGAGGGTGGTGCAGTAATGCACCTCCTTCCCAGGATCACTTGTTGTCCTGTTCAGCCTCTTCCTCCTCCTGATCACAGAGGGAGTGCTGCTCCCCTGACGTTTAGGGCCATCTCGACAGGGTACAGAGGAACAGTGACATGGCTCAGCATTGTGAAGAACTGAAGGGGGACAGCTGTGCCTCGAGTTTTTTACCACACTAACTGCTGATTTCATATCTGTCCTGGAGGATTTAGACCTCCGTTCTACCACAGTCCGATCCCCAGGCCCTGGAGGACCATTCTGATCCTTGGACAACACATGGTTTGTGCGTAAGGTACTCATCTTGAGAGTCATGTTCATCATCCCCATCCACACCCACTGAATCCCCGAGGCTGTGGCTACGTGTATGTGTGGAAGAGAGGGACTGGGGCTTCTTCAGGCATGGGGAGGTCTGGATGGCTGTGCTGGTGCTCGTAATGGACCTGCGTGTCATTGGCAAGGTTAGAGAGTTTGTCTGTGGTGGTGCCCAGCATCGACGTGTAGGACCTGGCGTCAGTGGATGAGGTGGGGCCCTGGCTAAGAAAGCAGCCACCACCTCTATAGTACTCGCCATGTCCCCACGCACAGCCCCCACCACAGAGGTTTGGCCAGGTAGACCTTCAGCCCGTGGGCCATCCCTGTCAGTCCATGGCGTTGGGGATCTACTGCTGTGTTTACGAAGAGGATGTGGGCTGTCACAGTCCGTGGCAGGCCTCTGATGGCTATTGTTTTCTCCTGTCCCACTGTTGCCACTGCTGCTGCTGCCATCCTCCAGGTCTTTAAAGCGGACCTGGTGGGTACGGTTGCGGCGCCGCTTGAGGCGGCTCTCAATATCCGGGGAGTCTCTATTGAGCAGCACAGAGCGCACAGTCATTGTCCCGGGCAGCTTGTCCGCCAAGGTGCTCTTGCCGTTGGTTTGGCCTGGGAGCAAGTGATTGGGCTCTTTGCTCACCATTTCTCTGGCCTCTCTCGCTCCCCCAACATCCACAGGCTCTGCAGGCAGTTTGATGTTGCGAAGGCTTAGTTGTGTCAGTGCGTCAACAAGGAAAGTGATCCCCCCTTTACTATGTATTCATTATAACAGTGAGAGATCTGTACAATTGATTGACTGAGTTCCAGTTTCATCAATATAGGATTGTGTGCAGCTGCTCAGGTTATCTGAAATCTATACACCAAGGACTTCCTTTGCAACTAAGATTGTCCTCTAGAAAGGATGGATTACCTTTTTCACAGTTCAAGGTGTAGTAATATTAAGCACAGCAAGTAAAAATTAAGTATAGATCACTGTGATAAATGCTGACCCAAATGTTATGGGTCTCTACTCTTTACCTTCGTACAAAAATAAATATATGCAGCATCAAATATTCTTTAAACTGAGCATGTGAGAAGTGTCCATAGGGCTCCATGTCCTCTAAAGTTGTGCACTTTAACTTCTCATTCCCATTTCTCTTTAACTTTCCAGGGAGATGAACGCTTGATGTGGCCGGAGAGGTTACCGACAAATAAGCAGGGAGGAAGGGAATTCAGCCTGTCCATCCTCTTTGTGTCCATCACATTGGCTTGTCTCCTGCTTCTCCACCTGCTCTGTCCCCTGGGCCCTCAGGAGATTGGATGGCCAAAGTAAAGGATGGGCCTCGGTACTTCCCCATAATGGCCTATGCGTTTCAGCGTTTTTTTTTTTTCCTTCTCCCTTCCTTTTGATTTTATCACTCTCTCTCGGCTTCTTTCTTCTCTCAGCTCTTCTCTCAGTGACTCATTCTCTCATGGTTGAAGACAGCGTGAGCTCCTAAAGAGAGCAGGAAGACAAAGAAAGAAAGAAGGACGAGCAGTAAGAGAGACTGTAATTGTTTCCATATTAGTGCATTCTCATTGAAACACAATGTGCTTCTTCTGTGGGATAATGAGGAAGATATAAGATAGGCAGCTATTTTAAAAATGCATGAGAGCTGGGGGTCAACGCAGACTGGAAAAAAGAAGGCATCAATTCAGAAAAAGTAATGAAGGGATGTAGGTGGACAAAGAAAAACAGCGTATTGGAAAAACACTTGGTATATCATCAACAACAGAAGAATATCTACAGAAAACAAGTGAAAAGAGATTGTAATTAAGGCTTATTCACTTTGCCTGAAGGGGATACTTATGGTTTATGTGTATTTGATATTCCTCTCTCTCTCAGGGATTCCCTTTTTAGATATCTAATGTCTGTATTTTTTACGCATGTATTTAGGCACAGTGGAAACTGCTTATGGTGATGACATCTGTCCAGGTCGTAGATGATTATTTTAACCTCATTTTTTCTTTTTCTTTGTATTCTGTAAGGCCTGTCATGTCATTAAAAACTATGGCTGGACTCGATATGAGAAGCTCTCCTGCTCTGAACGCTGGAGGACACGACAAGTGAACCCTCTAACGAAACATTTCAACTTGCTAGTCGTGTGATTCAAGTACAGCCCTTTAACCAGAGGTGTAGTGCTATTTGTTTAAGTACCAGAGCTTCAGGTTCAGGGTATTTCACCACTGTTCCTGGTGGCTATTTTACATACATAAGTCAACTATAAATGCCACATGATCAAATGTTAGACTGACTTTTGAATAGCTTGATCATGTTGAGAGTATTATGCAGCAGTCAGTCCACATTGGGCTCTCTTTTGGCCCTTTTCCACACACAGAGCTGGCCTGGCTTGACTTGGTTTGACCTGGACCGTCAGCCCAGCGCGGCAGGAGTTTGCATTTCCATTACAACAGGGCTACCCACTTGAGGGTGTGTTTTTTACCTGAAGACGAGCTTGAGGAGGCTCAAGTTGAGTGGCTGTAAAGTGGTGAATTAACCAGTTCATATACGTCTCTGGGATAAACACACAGCTTCCTTAACTCCTCATGATAAAAGTCCCCTGTTGTTTTGTTATTTAAATGGTTTAGTTATGAAGCAGACAAACAGGAAATGTTTTCATTCGGTGGTTTCATGAGCAGTAACATGACTCTGACACAACTGAAAGCGAATATGGAACAGTAAAATAATGCAGATACCTGAAAGTACAAACTGCGACACAGGAGAGAAACTACATTTCAAAACATAAAGATTCTGTTAGAAGCTACAAAAGTACAGAGAGCTGAACATAGAGAAACTTTAAGAAACGTCTTCCTCTCTGCTCTCCTGTACATGCATGAGATGAGTATCACAACACTCGCTTGTTCAAGGGGGAGAAAGGAGGCTCGTCATGGGATGGCCGTGGCTGGTGAGACGTCACCGCAGCCCGCTCACAGGCGGGTCAGGCTCACTTTGGCCCCCACTCCTGAGTAGGTCCATCTTGGGTGTGGCACAGCACAGCTGGTGAGCTGAAAGTGATAATGGAAATGCCAGTACGGTTTGGCTTGCCGCAGCCAAAAGCACCGGTGGAAAAAGTCTATTTCTCTCTGCGGCAACTGTGAGTCTGCCAAAAACAGCTGAAAAAAGACGCCTCTGATTGCAAAAACTGTGCTGATCGGGGCCAAACGCTTTAGCAATGATTCGATCTTCATGTGCTTGAAAAAAATTAATTATGTGAGCTGCGAATATTTTATTGCCTCACCATGAGAAAAAAGTTATGGAACAGCGTTACGGTGCACTCCAGCAGGACTTTAACTTACGACAACCATAAACCAGCAAACATCAGAGCCGTTGTGTGAACAAAATGATCCTGTTAGCGCTCTGGAGATAGCTATGCTAAAGCTAATGCTGGGAGCTGCAACACTAATATCTAAAAAATGAAATCAACCCCCAGCAATTTGTACGTTGCATTTATGATTTCAATGTGCACGCAGCACCAGGCTAAGGTACCCAGCCAGAAGCAGATGGGTTACACTTGGACTAAAGAATGAACTGATAAGATTTTTGTGGTTAAAGGTGAAAGGTCACTGTGATCTTAGGCCCAAATTGCTCTTGTAAATGTGATATTTCATGAAAGCCTGGAGGAAATTTCTGCAAATTTGGTTCAAACATCCACTTAGACTCCAACATGAACTTATTTGATTTTAGTGTGACCTCAAGTCCGTCCCACTTGCAGGAACGCTTGCTGGGATTTTCATTATATCTAGCACAAATGTTCAGTTGGACTCGAGAATGAACTGATTAGAATTTGGTGCTCAAAGGTCAAAGTTCACAAAACACGTTTGGCCATGACTCAAGATTTCATACACTAATTACGACAGAATTTCACACAAATGTCTAATAGCACAAAATGATGAGTCGATGACATTTTATATCCAAAAGGTCAAAGGTCAGCTTCACTGTGACATCATAATGTTCAGCTCTCTATCAGTCCTCTGTAAAACTAGTCTCTTAAGTGAAGATGGCATGTTTCTCACTGGGAATTATTCACTGGAATCACACATGACAATATAGTGACGACTTACATTTTGCCAAAAAATACACTTAATACCTTTTATTAAATTTCTTCAAAGTCTTCACTACAAACATTATATCAGTCTCAACAGACATGGATGTAAACTGCAACTTGACTGGTTGGTGGAGGTTCACAACTGTGAGGCGGCAATTTTAGTTTTTCTATGTTGTCATGTATAAAAGACCCAAAATGAACGCAGGAAGTGGGCTACTTGACTACTAGGGGCAAATTATTTAAACAGCATTTAAATAGGGATGATTCTGTTAGCAGCATCGGCACTGTTGGTATTCAGGATTATTCCTGCTCATGGGCGCACAGTGCGACTGTTATCGTGTTCCTCATATGCGTGTGTCTTACAGATTTTTCTTTTCCTCCATGTTTAACAGTCTGTGGCCCTGTTATCAGTCCTTGATGATCTGCCATGGTGACATCCTTTCTGATTCATCTGGTCACTGTGTGACAGTCTGTCTGCCTTGCTGTATTTAGTAGTATGTTCTCGTCACTCTCCGATTCTGCGGTCTGTTTTTGACGATCTATGGCCTTGATACGTATATATATCACTTCCATTTCCTGTCTGTGCCACTGGCAGTCAGGCGTGATGCTGTCGTTTGCCTTACACGATCTATGGATCTGCGCCTTGTTATCTCCTTGTGATTGCCTCTGACACTGACAGGGCCGGGCTAATTCTGTGTGTGCGAGTGCGACTGGCCGTTACTCTGTTCCCCTCTCTTCTGTGGGAGGGGTAATTAGTGACTCCTTCACAGCTCCCAGGTTATTTAGGGAGAGAGATACCCGAGGGGCTGCCACTTTTATTTACGTCCTCTGTTTTCCTTTCTTTCTTTCCCCAGCGCTGAAGAGGAGGATCTTTGTTACAGCCGCGCCCCCTCCGTCAACCCCTTTAAAAACATGGTTATTAGGATAAATTGTGATTAAAGTCACAGCAGACATGAGCCTTGGGGGGAATATCAACCATACACACTCAGATATATTAATGGATTTAGAAACAAACCACGGGATTCCTTCTCATTTTGCTCTCTTATCACTGCAGTGTATACAGATGAGCTGTTTAACTGCTCTGAGTAATAGCACACTGAGTAAATCCTGCACTACAGAGGCTAAAGCTGAGCATACACTGTACGGTTTTTGAAATGTTGATTAATTCAAGCTCCTACTGTAAGAGTAAACTGTCTTATGTGCTCACACTGTACAGTCTGATCGTGAAGCCATGACCTGAGCCAGGGTTCAACATTAACCATGACCTGATGGCCACAAAATCTTTCCTGTGGGAGGTCTCCTGTGGCCCCCAAGTTTTATCTCCATACAGCAAGACTTGGCCAACGCGACGTTACAGTTCCACAGACATCCCAGTTCCTTCACGCTTTTAGTTGTGGGTACCAAAGTAAAGTCTGGGTTTACCAAGCCTACTCAAACTGCTAACACAATCCTTACAAAAAGACCAGAAACACAAAAGGAAAACAGCAACAGCAAACTAGTGGTACATGAAAGAATATCAGAAATATTTTTTAAAAATGAAAAAAGTCCAAATACTGCTTTCTAATGAATATACATTAAATATCAGATCACTGAAATGTTTCAATATCACCCTGCAGCGTAGTCAAAATCATGCATATAGCGGGTGCGTATGTCAAGCTAACTTGTGATGGCAAAATAGTTAGCAGAAGTAAAATGAAGAGAATGAAAATGAATGCTTCAAAAACACTGCAAACATGCCTCAAAACGGGAACTATTACGACGAGAAGTGTTGACATCCTGTTGGGCCAGTGCCTAAAAATATTAGCATCCAGCTGACGTTCCCTGTTAACTACTGGCAATTATCAATAAAGATTTGTTTGAAAGCTCTGGGAAAGGTAAAAGTTTGTTTGCTAGCGACAATGCTAACAAGGCAGAAACAGGGGCTGTCTTGATCATCTGACCATCCTGTGTGCTGGAACTTCTAAAGAAAAAAAGAGGTGCCGGTGTATATGGACACACAGGTGGGAAGGAAGGCGGGGACAATATGGCTTGTCTATTTTGCTAAAAGAATTTGAGATCAGCTAGCTAGCTTTAACTGTCCAACATATTCTTCTCCGTTGTACTGGAATCCTCAGCTCCCCTCTCATGTGGTGTCCCCCAGGAGTCAATTCTCGGGTCCATATTATTTTCTATTAATCTGCTTCTGTTGGGTGAAATTATTGAAAGATATAATATTAATTTTAATTGTTACGCTGATGATACACAAATTTATATAACACTAATTAGTAAGGACACTGACACTCTGTCAGGTTATGGACTTGCTTGAAATTTCCTCCAGTTCAGTAAGTCCAAATCTGAGATCCTTTTATTCACCCCCCCAACACCTGACCTGTGGCCTTAGAAGGAATCTTGGGAACCTGTCCTCAAACATTAAGCAGCCTGCAATTTATGAATGATCTTTGACTCTGAGCTTTGCTTTGACACACAAATTACGAAGGTAGTGCAATCATTCTTTTTGCAACTTAGAAACATTGCAAAAGTCAAGAATTTTTGTATCTTGAGTAAATCTGGAAAAAGTCATCCATGTTTTAAATCTTGTTTCGTCTCGATTATCATTCAAAATTTAACGGCCAGACATCTGACCAGTTCTATGAAACAAACCTATATAGCTCCCATCATTGGCTGCCTGTTAGATACAGATTTGATTTAAAACTTTTACTTGTTACTTTTAAAGCCCCGCAGGGCCTTGTGCCTGCCTACATCTTAGACTTGCTCACCCCTTATGAGCCTGCCTGCACTCCTCAGGTAGAACCTTACTAACTGTTCCCACAGCCCACCTTGTTACTACAGGAAACCGAGTTTTTTTTTTCTGTTAGAGCCCCGCTGCTGTGGAACTCCCTACCCGAGGAACAGAGGTTAGCACTCTCTGCACCTTCTTTAAATCACTCCAAGTTTTATAAGAGGGCCTTTTTATGGTAAAGCTATTGCTTGCCTAGGTTCTTTCCCCCTTTTATCACTTGTATTTGACCATTTTTAGGACATTCTGTTCTACTGGGTCCTGTATTTTGAATTGTTTTTTTTAAATATATGTTTTTACTGTCTATACCATTTTATCTCGGTTTGTAAAGCACTTTGTAACTAAGTTTTGAAAAGTGCTATACAAATAAAGTTTAAGCTATAAAGTTTCTTCTTCTTATTATTATTATTATTATTGTTGTTGTTGTATTGTGTCCCCATGGCACTTTCAGATGCTCTGTTTGCCCTTTGTGCAGGTGCAGTGAGCAAAGAGACCCTGGCTCTGCTTCCACTCTGCGAGAGCCTGATAATGAACTTCTGACATGTCAGAAGTTCTTCTGAGTGTCCAACGGCCGTTCAGGAGCAGTTGATCGATCCTTGCTCCCCCGTGTACACTAGGAATATGCATAATTAGCCATCTAGTTGATTAAACGCCACCATCCGTGCTAGTCAGCACCAGAAATACTAGACAGTTAAACAAATTATTAACATTTTATTAATGTACGACGGCGGTTAACTGTTGTCTCTGAGATGTTACGCAGCTGCTATGGTGATGCTGTGAGGTCCACTGTGTGACAGCTAACGTCAGCTCTGCTTTTGGTGAGTTGTTGTCCTGTTTTGTAGGATAATGTGTTCATAATGCACGGCACAGTGCACAAGTGCCACGCGTTTTAGTGGCATTTAAAATCCCATTTTTATTGAAGTATGTCATTAGCAGCTTCAAATGGCTCTTAATGCGCTGATGTTTAACATTATCAATTAATACATTTTGCTCAATTTTAACTGTTTTAGTGTTTTTTAAATTTAACTTTTAGACTAGTCAGTTAGTCTAAATTAAAATTTAATCAACAGGAAAATTAGTGCGGCTCATAATCAGGTCAGAAACAGGCTCAAATCGTACAGTGCATGTGCAGCTTCAAAAACAAAGGCATCTATAGCATATTAGTGACCTGTTTGATCTACACTGTCCATTTGACCTTGATAATTTTCTTCCCTCTATCGCGCAGGATAAAAACCATGTTTCCACTCTTCCTGTTTTTTCATTAATATCCCATTCCACTCCACTCAATCATCAGTCTTCCTCCCCATCTCTTGTAAAAGGCACTCTACTTCCAGCATCCACCCTGACAGATTTTCCTCCGAGTTTCATCCATCCGTCGCAGGACCATTACCCTTACTCATTCTATGGGGGTGTCATCCTCTACCTTCTTTCTATCTTTCCTCCATCTGACCCGTCCTTTTTTTTTTTCATTTCACCCTTCGTCCCTCGTATCTTTCTTCCTCCTTCCTTCCACCGCAGTCTCCCCTGCTGCCTCTTTTTGTCCCACATTCCCCACAGTTCCTCCCTCTCGATGTGCAAACTACCCTCGGATCAAAATTTACGCTGACAGTTTAATGAATCCAGACCCTCTTAATGCTGCATGGGCTCACTCCTGTGGCTGAGGCCAGCTCTTTCCCACATGTGACATTTTCATGTTGAGCTTTATTGGCAGACAAGAGATAAATCACCAGGCAGGAGGAGGAAGGTGTGCAGCGGCATAATGCCAGCAAGGGTCATAACTCTTTGCGGTTATTATTTAAGATTTACTATAGCCTCATTGCGAGCAGCCTACCTCTCTGGGAAGGCTTTACTGTGAATATAGGCTTTCCTGTGTGTGTGTGGTTTTATGGCTGCGTGTGTGTGTGATGATAATGCTAAGGTCACATCTGATCTCCGTGTGCTAAGCCGTGCTGACTCTAAGAAACATATCTGATGCATTCAAAATACAAGAAGCCAAGACTCCGGGTTGCACAGATCTAATAATATTCCGAGCCTGAGTCTTTCAGGGATGTCGAGAATTGCATCCATGCCAATAACACACCTTTGGGTCTCACTGTGCTGAGGAGGTGGAAGGTGCTGTGGATTGAATTGTTATGTAAAGGCATGTCAGATCGGATTGTCTAGGCACGCTTAAATTTGTCAGACAGGACTGAGATGAAGAGGAGGCAGCGAGAGGAAGAGGAAGGAGAGGAGGTAGACATGCTTGGTTATATTTAGAGATGCTATGAGACACATAGCAAACAGAGAGGAGTAGGAATGTGAATAAGTAGGAGGGAGAGGAGGCGGAGGGAGACAGACAGGCAGAGGTGGGGGGGGACAGGGAGCAAAGCAGGAGGGAACAACCCCTGGCAGCAGAGGAAATGTCATGGTTAGGGTTCAGTGAAGTGGTAAATCAGGAGCATCAGCGTGTCAGGGCATTTAAGGGGGAACTGGAGAGGAACTAAGAAAAGCTATATGATCAGTTATTGGTCCCTGTGAGCCAAAGGAAGGGTAAGAGTTATACCTGCGCTCTGTCAGAGGAATTTACAACACAGTCAGCTCGCACAACAGATGCAAAGTGCCGGAGCCTTTGTGGTGTTTGCGTTCTTGTCTAAGAGAATCTCAAAATTCAGGAACAACTCCTTTAGAGTTGCCTGTAGATGAATATTTTGTTAGGTAAGCATTGCGTGCAGCGCGGCGGAGCAGAGCCACGTCTCGAACAGGGGGGATGTTTCGTTTTATTTGATACAATAAAACCAGCAGGCACATTAAAAAATGCAGATGTAAGCCCATAAAGGACTTTGTGGGAACAAAGATTTGTATGTAAACAGATCTGCATGCATGCATAAGCAATGCAGAAGCAGAAGTCAAACATAACCCTAGCTTTAAAGGGATAGTTCAGGTTTTTCTAAGTGGGGTTGTATGAGGTATTTATCCATAGTGTGTTACCTAGGGTAAATAGTAGGGGTGTCCAAATTTCAATAAATGTAAACAGTAGTTGATCTGTTATCTGTCGGTGCTAAACAAATATGTTTAATTAAAAAATCGGGAGAACTGGGGCACCTCTATTACCTGTAGTAGATGGCAGTCTGTATGCCCCCAGGTAGGAAAATCAGCAGGACTACTGGTATAAGAAAAAAAAATTAATATAAGTGCATGCTATAACTTAAATATTTTCACTGCTTAACTTTGCCATCAGACAACCTTTTCTGGTGGGAAACTTCTATTTTATAAGGCAAATATCGCTCTCTACAAATCAACCAAACTCCACTGGCGAAATCACTAATTTTACCTTGCAGAACACAGGAGTTGCTGGTCTACCGCTGCCTCGATCTGATGGTTTGTTTGTGTTATTGTGTGACTTTAAAATGATAATTTCGATTGGCCAAAGTCACACAATAACATAAACAAACTAATATATCAAAGCAGCATTAGACCAGCAACTCTTGTGTTCTGCAAGGTAAAATTTGTGATTTTGCCTGTGGAGTTTGGTTAATTTGGAGAGAGTGATATTTGGGTTGTATAACAGCAGTTGACAGCAACGTAAAGAGGTGAAAATATTCTAATATCGATTCTTTTAGGTGGTTAAAATATGTTTTGCTGCTGACCCTCTCCACAACAGTACACTGCTTAGTTTCCTACACCAGTACTCCTGCTGTTTCTCCAAACTGGGGGTGTGATGACCAGAGGTGGACATTTTTTGGGGGAATGCAAGATTCCCATGGGATTTTCATGGGATGGGAGCCAATTTTACTATTTGTCACAACTGGAACGGTACAGGAAAAAAAGTCGGAAAATAAAATAAAAAATCAAATATGAAGCTCTAATATGAATAAATGCTATTTTCTTTATTTGGAACATGATTCTGTTGTCTTTATTTATTCTTTTCTTTATTGTTGGCTGGTTGCTGCATGCACCTGACCAGTGCATGATGTGTGTGGACTGCAGATTGATGGGAACAGGTTGAGATGGAAATCATTCTTCCAGGATTGAGACAGGAGTATTTTTATCGGAGTGGGATGAAACAGGAGTGAAAATCCACTCTAGTATCGACCACCATCTCCTACAGGCTATACACTGACTATACAGATAAGTACCTCACACACCCCACTTCAAAAAAAACCTAAACTCTCCTTTTAACAAATTGAAATAAGTGAAGCAAGTAAAGTATCATCTTCACTGGTTTGGGATCTCCTCTTCAGAAAAAGAAATTCCTTCACTGCTGATTCCCAGAGCTGGAAAGAGTGTTACTGAGTTAGCCGCCTCTGACTGATGAAATCTTAAGCCCGATCATGCTTAACAGCAAATTAAATTACACAAACAAACACAAATTAAATTAAGATTCTTAATTCATTATATATCCGAGGCAACACAGCGAACACAACCATTGTTATTCCTGTCAGACACTTGTGTAATAGCAGCAAGATGTAAACACTGGTTTGTTTGTTTGTTTATGGCTGTGTACTGGCATCCAATTTGGGCAGTTACAGTCAGACATCACAGCGAGCCATATTTCACAAGGCGCGAGCTGCAGTGGAAGTATTAAATAATCAGCATCGACAAACAGAGAGCTTGGAAGTTCCTAGCGATTTTCTTTTTTCCCTCATCAAAATGAAGTTACCGTCCAAGTGGTAATTATCATGGCTGAGCGTTAAAGCAAACACGGAAGTGCCATAAGGTGCACTTGGCCTCAAGATGCAAACTGCAAAAAGGCAGCACATATAAATAATCACGTCTCTTTTTAAGCCGCCAGTAGCTTCTCTCTTACGTGCTCAGAGTGATGAAGGCGCCGTTTCGTAAGTTCCGACAAGATTATGTGTCTATATGTATTTTAGTTTTGCTGCTCTAGTCGCCAACAATAGAAAAGACAGATGAGCTGGTGGAGAATTCAAGTAGAGATGAAATGAAAAATGCCTTTCTAACCCATTTAGCTCACATCCCTGGTCATATTGTGCACCTACGTAACAATACATAGCAGAAAATACAAAAAAAAAGTCAGTTTCTTTGCATTTTTACAGCAAAGGTTTTGCTCTCGTAAGATAAAATGACGAGTGCTTACGTAGGCTCAAGCCGCCAAGTTCAACCAATAATTGCATGAGATCAACCCGTCAATAAATCTTTAAGTTTTAGCAGCACAGAGATAAGATTCATTATTTTGCTAGCTATATAGGTCAGTTATGACACGCCCACTTTTCAACATTCAAATCAAATTTCTCCCAGTGTCATGTTGAGCCTGCCTACCCTTTTTCACTCAGACTTGCGTCACCATGCAGAAACTAGATCTCAAAATGCTGGACAGGAGTTGGTGGAGACCAAAATGGAGCTAAAATAGTGAATACTGGACTTTCATTCATCAGGTGGCCAGAAATACAACTCCAGTTGAATTATGATTTTCTAGTAATTTTGCCACACAAACCGTGCAGGAATTAGTGGCATCTAGTGGTGAGGTTGTAGATTGCAACCAACTGAACACCACTTGCCTCACTCTACCCTTACAAATTTGTATGAAAGCCTGTGGTGGCTGTGACATTCATATAAAAATGCTAAAGGCACTCTGAAGAGTCAGTGTTTGGTTTGTCTGATCTGGGCTACTGTAGAAACATGGTGGTTCAACATGGCGGCCTCCATGGAAGATGACCGGCGTCCTCTGTAGATATTAACGACTCATTTTAAGGCAACAAAAACACAGCGATTCTTATTTTCAGCTGATTATACACTAATGAAAACATAGTTATGATTATTATATTGAATTTCTGCCATATTCTGCCATTATTCCCTGTAACAGTGGAACCTTTAAGCAGCTAACAAGACAGATGTTTCCATCAGGAGTTGGTGGAGACCAAAACAGAGCTAAAAGAGAGAAATTATTGGACTTACATTTGCCGGGTAGACTCAAATACAACTCCAAATGAATGATAACATCTCATCTGCTGAATGTGTAAATAAGCCACTCTTTGCTAGTAATTTTGCCAAGCAAACTTAAAACATGATAATGTGTCATGTTGTGTTTCTGCTGCCCTCCAGTGGCCGAAAAAAAACAGCACTTTGCCCTTTTAAATGGCGGGTCCATTATATTTTTTATAAATTTTTGAGGTTTTTATATCATTCTGCAGCTATTAGTTTCATCTCTTCAGCATTAGCTATTGCTAATGCTATTTTCCGAAGTCCTTCTAGAACATTTTCCCTGGTGATTTGACCTATTCATCTACATGATGACTTTGTCACCTATAAGACCCCCTAGGCTGCAGGTGCAGTAAGGAAACAATACTTGATTGTTTAGTCTCATTCCCAGGTTGTCAAATACTTTATTTATTCTATATTTGTTCTATATTTGATGACCTTTGCAACCCAGAGCATCTATATTTGACAACCTGGGAGTGAGACTCAACAATCAACCATCATTCTCCAGAATCACTCACTGCACCTGCGAGGGAGAGGAGGAGACGGCATCAGTGCTTTGACCTATGTCACCACTTTTTGCTAATGGCTGACTGGGAGTTTCCGTTTGAAAAACCTGAAAAAGAGCACAGATGGTGCTGCCCTTTAAGAAGTCAGTTTAGCATGCATGTGTTTAAGAGGTTTTAGCCTGATAGTCCTGCTATTTCCTTTTCATCTCATACACCATTTTTCATATCTGAATGTGATCTGAATCACTAAAAAATTCAGAGAGGTGGGCGGCAATACAGAGGAAGCTGGCTAAAGAGGTTCACATGTCGTGATGAAATCTGTGTGAATTACTTAGAAAAGTTAGTGCACTCCATTCCGGTTTGTTTTGACAGACAGTTGAGTCTCCAGTTTTCAGTCAGACATCTAAATACATCTTCAGAATAAACATAAAAAAATATGTCTTATCGTGCATAAATTTGCAGAGTTGGGATGTGAAAACTTTGATGCTCTGTATTTTGTTCTTTAGAGAGACTGTTCTTCATAATTCACGAATCGCTAAACAAGCTCTTGTTCATGTAACAGCACAGGATTGAAATATTTCAAGGTTGAACATCCCCCCCTGCGCTGTCACACAAACATACACAATCGTTAACGCCTGCAAAGTCACTGGCCAGCTCAGTCATTACTGAAGAGGACAGTGCGGCCACCCTCCTTGTTCCAGTTTCCTTGAAGGATGGCCGGATTACTTCTAACTTTTAGAGTGCGAGTGCCAGGAATGATTTGTTCCATCTGTCCTCTTTTGACCAAAATCCTCTGCCTAATATGAAATCCCTATATGTAGGCCAATGGATTGTGATAAGCATACTTAGCCAACTGTGAGCAAATTTGAGGATGTTTGAGTATCTGTGAAAGAAAGCCAGAGTAAACACTGTTTTTTTGTTTTTTTTTTTCCTCGCGCGCATTCTGCAGCTTAATTGTCTTGTTTCTCTGGCTGGTTAGTTCTTTTATGCTCCAGCTTTTGTGTCTCTGCCACAGAGGTTAAATGTTCCAAAGGTCTCTGTGTGAAACATCAGCAGCAAAAAAAAAACAAAAAACAGAACAGGTGGCTCGACTGACATGGCCGACGCACAGCAGCGCGCTACATGTAGGTACATACAGCGCCGTCCGTTCCCTGGGGGTTACTCTCTGCTGCAATGTCCCTGTCCAAACTAATGTCCCAAGAGTACATCATAGTGTGCTACCTATAAAGCTGAGCCACTGTCAGTCCAACGAAAACACCTGGCCAGCTGACAGACAGACTCTCAGAGCGTAGAGAGAGTAAAAGGCAGTGAAAGTATAAGAGAGGAGTGCATTAAAGGGATAGTTCAGGTTATTTGATGCAGGGTTGTATGAGGTACTTACTGACAGTTGGCACGCCCCTGGTTAGGAGAAGCAGAGAGGAGCACCAGCATGGAAGCGAGGCAATGAACTGCTTTGGACAGAGTCAGCAATAAAAGGTATTTTAGCCATTTTAACTGATGTTGAGTCTTTTTAGGTGGACCTTTTTAAAGTGTATGCTATATTTAGAATATTTTCACCGCTTTACTTTGCCTTCAGGCGGCTTTTTTTTTTTTTTTTTTTTTTGATGGGAGACTGCTGTTATACAAGCCAAATATCACTCTCTCCAAACCAACCAAACTCCATAGGCGAAATCAATCATTTTAACTCGCAGAGCACGGGAGTTACTGATCTACCGCTGCCGCGAACAGCTAGTTTGTTTTTGTTATTGTGTGACTTCAGTGAATCTGAACTATCCTTTTAAAACACCAAAGTCACACAATAGCACAAACAAATTACCAGATCAAGGCAGCAGTAGACCAGCAGCTCCTGTGCTGTGCAAGATAAAACTACTAATTTCACCTGTGAAGTTTGGTTGGTTTGGAGAGAGCAATATTTGTCTTGTATAATGACGGCTTCCCATCAGAAAAGGCTGTCTAATGTCAACGTAAAGCAGTGAAAATATGCTAAAATAATGTAAACTTAAACTGATATTGATGGGTTTTTTTTTTAGGAGGACAAGTGTGCAGGATTTTGTGTCATCTAGCAGCAAGCTTGTAAGTTGCAAACACCTCATCTGTTTCTCCTATTCCGAACGTGTAGAGGAATTTGCAGCGGCCGCGAAACTCACGAAAAACACAAAAGGCTGTATGTAGAGCCAGTGACTGGTTTGTCCATTTTGGGCTACTGTAGAAACATGGCTGTTCAACGTGGTGGCCTCCGTGGAAGAGGACCCACGCCCTCTGTAGACATAAAGGGCTCATTCTAAGGTAACGAAAACACAATGATTCTATGATTCTGTCATATTCTGCATATAAATCCAGGTAAATCTTACACACTGGACCTTTAAGTTGCTAAAATACCTTTTGTTGCTGACCCTGTCCACAGCAGTTAATTGCTCAGCTTCCGTGCCTTTACTCGTCTCTGATTCTCCAAACTGGGAGCGTGCCGACTGCCATCCACTGTGGCTAATACACCGACTATCAATATGCACCTCATATAACCCCACTTCAAATAATCCAAACTATCCCTTTAACTTCTGCTGGGTAAAGAGAGAAATGTAAAGTGGAGGAGACAGATTTATAAGCAATGTGAGAACAGGATTAAATAGTAGATAAAAAAAAAAAAGAGGAAGCTGGGAGATGGAGATAGCTGACCCCTTAAAAGACACATTGATGAGATAAGATAAAAAGAAAATATACTGTAGTGTGGAGCAGAGGGAGGGAGAGAACAAGAGGAAAGAGAGTTGTGCGACGACAGGCAGGATTAACAGCACAGCACTTCTTCACACAGGAAAGTGTGTGTGTGCAAAATGTGCACCTGTGCGTGGTGAGTGTGCACGCATGTGTGTCTGATGCCGGGCATGCATGCATGAGAAGGAGTGCATGTGCAATTACATTAGTATCACGCATGTCAATGGCGAGATGAGATGAATTAATTGGGAAACGTGAAACTATTATTCCTAAATGAGTTATCATCATGTTAAAGCACATTAGTAATATTGAAATGCATTAATGAGTTCACTCATTACATGTAAATTAAATGCTCATATAGGCAGAACAGCATGCTCATATACACACTCTCACATGCAGAGGTGGGAAGTAACAGGTACAAATACTTCATTTATGTATTTAAGTCGCATTTCTAGGTATCTGTACTATTTTTCTGACAACTTTTTACTGTTACTCCCTACATTTTAACACAAATATTTGTACTTTCTGCTCCTTACATTTCCAAAACAGGTTTGTTACTTTAGTTTTGATGCATTTGAGGGGAAATATTGATTATATTCATTTTTGCATCATTGCGCACCACCTCCCCAACAGCAAGACCGATTTCAACCTAAATGGACGGGGCAATATCACATAGAAAAAATGATTCATTGGTGTGTCCATCAGTGCATATCACACATGACAGACGTAACAAGACGAAAATGACATAACAAGACATAATATGATCAAAACGACATGACAACATGAAAAAGAAGTAACAATACAAAACGTAAAACAAGACAAAAATGAAAGACATAAGATGAAAACACCGTACAAGACGTAATGAAATGAAAACGACATAACAAGAAGCAACAAAACAAAAACAACGTAAAAGACGTAACAAGACGAAAACGACATAACAGAACCTAACAAAACCAAAATGACATAAAAGACGTAACAAGACGAAACAGTCAAGAGAGGGAGACTCAGCTGCAGAGAGGAGGTGAGGTTCAGTTTGCTTTGAACAGAAACAACTGGCAGAAATGTCCTTCAGAGGGCCACTTTTTACTTTTATGCTTTGAGTACAGAGCCTGTACTTTTTTACTTTTACTTGAGTAAAGAAGTTGAATCAGTGCCTCTACTTTTGCACATGTATCTGTACTTCTACTTGAGTAAAGAATATGTGTACTTTTGCCATCTCTGCTCACACAGATCCATACAAATGGAATTCCCTCACTCAGTGCCTCCTCCTCCTCCTCCTCAAACTTTCTGCACAAACCCTCCCCACATATATATATACACACACACACAGACACACACACACATACACAGTCCTGCTCATGACAAATATGCAATGAAAGCACGCTGCTGGAATCTGCAAAGCTACATCACTGACAGACCAATCTAAGCTCCTCACTCTTTAAAGCTTCTCATAAAGCTGCACAATCTCGGAAAATAACTCCCACACCTGCAGTAAAGCAAATCCCAGTATCCAAACACACACACGCGAGCAAGCACACACACACACGTACAATCCCATTTCACTGGGTTTCACACACACACACACACACTATGGGCACATGCACACACCCCCATTGTCAGGATAAATATGTGCACACACACCTGCCAAAGACATAAACAAAATGTATACATGCACGTGTGTGCACGCATGCAAGGACATCCACTGCCTTTCTCTTCACTGCATAAAAACACAAAGTAAAAGATGCTCCAAAATCAAAACAGATACTTCTATGATGCTTTTCAGCTCTGATCTTTCTCACTTCGTTATCGCTATGGTGATGCTGAGAGAAGAGCAGGCTGATGGGGAGAGATTGCTGTACTATCTTCCATCAGGACACAGAACTGAGTCACACACATACCACATCTCTCTCCTCTTCCTGTTTCCCCCTCTGTGTTTGTCTCTGTCTCCCACAAACGCTCGCTCCTCTTCTCTTCTTTTCTCTTCTCTTCTCCGCTTATTCCTTCACGTCTCCTCAGCCCATTCTTCCATCCCTTCTGGCGTTCGTGTTTTGCTTTTTTATTCCCACCTCTCTGTCACTGCTGCTGCTGCTCGGTGAGCTTCACACCGTCTCCTTTCCTCTGTGCAGAGTCCATCTGCTCCTCCTCTTCCACTTCTTTCTCCTCTCCCTCTCTTCTCTGGTTGTGTCTTTTTCTTCTTCCTCTTTCTCCTTTCCTCTTTTCACGTGGGAACCTTTTTATCCATCCCCTCTCAGAGCTCTCTGGGCTCCGCTGTGCGCCTACCTTAGCTGTCTGAGCGTTTCTGTGCTGTGAGTGGAAGTGAATGGACAGGAGGGGGAGCAAGAAGACAAGAGTGAGCAAACAGGCAGTTATCCTCTCAGATGCTCCTCTCAGTCTTGCTCCCTTTTCCTCTCTCTGCGTCTCCCTCCTCCATCATGACCCCCTCTCTCCGTGTCGCCATGCAAGCCCCCCTGTATCCTTGTAAGCAAAGGGATGGAGGATGGAGGGGAGGAGGAGGAGTGTGGGATGGAGAGTAGGAGGCAGGCAGGAGGGAGGTGGAGCTAGTGAGTCGGTCTAATTAAAAAGCAGAGTATGTACAGCTGCAGAGGGCAAAGAGGGAGACGGCGAGAGGAGGAGAGGGGAGGAGAGAGGGGAGCAAAAGTGATCCAGGGGGCGGAACCGAGGGAAGGAGCAGTCAGTAGGGGGTGGAAATGAGGGGGTACACGGGGTGGTGGTGGTGGGTGGTAGTGTGAGGGAAAGAGCTGACAGGACACCACGGTCAGCTGGAGAGAGGAATGCAAGAAAGGTCATGCACAGAGAGGGGGGGCAGGGAGGGAGAAAAGCGAGGGGGGGGGGGAGGGGAGGGAGAAGGAAGATAGGAACAGACAGGTAGAATTATTCTACAGATATCTCCCATATGAGCGGGGGCAGAACCGGGGAACCGTGACCAGCAGGATAATAGAGACACATGGACAGTGGCCCTCTGAAGCAGAGGCAGATCCAGCGAAGGTTAAAGATCTCCAGTGTTTAATTTAATATAAGTAAGTGTTTGCATGCAAATTAAAAAAAAGGGCAAAAACACCAATCTGTATTCAATTAATCACATATTTTTGCTCGTCTGTCTTAAGTTCTGAGCATGGGGGGGGGGGGGACGTGTTGTTTTTGTCCAGGCTTGATGACTAGAACAAATTGATTTTTTTTTTTTTTTTTTTTTTTTTTTTTTTATGGTTATACGTGGACCCCATCATTACTGCACTGGCTGTTTGTCACCTGAGGCTGGTTAGTGAGAAACCACTCTATACTGCGGAGATGGAGAGATAAAGTCTACACCTAAATGCCTCAAGGGCTGAGACATCTCATTCCCATTTTATCAGCTCTGATCACTTATCTTGTCCCATCTCTTCTCTCTCTATCAGACTTACATTAACATCCCAGTGAATCTTGTTTTTACATCTCTCAGATGTTCCACTTTCACACTTTCAGAGCCCGTTTCTGGGAATCATCATTTGAATGGATTTCAAATGCAATTTCATGGGAAGAGGCAATTACTCCCACAGGATTTACAGTAATAGGGGCTGAATGGACAGGCCGTCCACTGCAATATTGATACATAATGGGATTTAATAGGATATACCTATGGAATACATGAAGTCAAGGATTTTAGAGATTAAAATATCCCATACAACACATGCACAACCTTGCATATGTTATACATATTGTCACTGCTGGTGGAAACTCCATATTTCTGCACATCTATACTGTCCTGTTGGTCATTCTTTATATCTATGGGTTTTACAAATATTTATCCAATCAAAAGTTAAAGTAAACAGATTTTGTTGTGTGTGGTATGGGGTGTCCAATTATTTTTAAAACAGGGTTTTTTCATTTCCTGAGAAGTAACAGTTTTGGACACACAGGGTCTCCATCCCACAGTGATGATACTATATTTTACATGTGCTAATGCGTCCATTGTGTTTTCCTAGTGGTGGTAATTATGCAGCAGCACACCGTGATCAAAATATCACACGTTTGTTATTATAAAAACATGCCAGTTTATCCTGTTACGATCACTAGATACAGACATCTGCAAATGAATATAGAATCTGTAGGCAAGACACGACTTTGGTCTCGGAAATGTTCTGGTTTCCGTTTATAGTCTGAGTTGACCAATCACATTTGAGCTGGCTTTCTTTGCATGCAGGTAAACAGTCCATGTAGAGTGTAAAAAAAGGCCAAAACACAACCTTAGAACCAGATTTAAGACTAGGCTTTTTTATGGCCATTAATATTTCAGGATTCCAGTCATGTAGAACAACTACCAGACGTATGTTTTAAATAAATTGTCATAACAAAACAATGTTAAATGCTATTTTAACATGCCAGAATTAAATCCTTTCAGTATTGTGGAAATCATTCTTGCAAACCACTGTTTTAATTCAGCTCTATACGCGGTGTGCAAAAAATATAATCACAAATAATTTACTTTAAATGTGTTGTTTTTATTTGAGATATGTTAATAGTTTGTTTTAGTTGTTGATATTTTCATCTGTCAGACAACAACACGTGTCACTGGCATATAGTGACTAACATAAACCCCGCTCAGCTATTGTCTGACAACAATTTAGCATTTTATTAGCTTCTTTTGTTAAATTTATCTGAATTCATGTACAGATGTCTGTTTATAGAGATAAGCATCCCATCCCATCCTCACGTCTCAAGTTGGTAATCAGACTGTAAACAACGACCGGCCCGATAAGCTGGAATTTGATCTGGGGGCCCTGAAGCCTTAGTCACCAGCCAAAACTATTGATTATTCTTATAAATGCCTGATCATTCTAACAACCCCTCTGCAAATCTAACACAACCATTATCAGTGTTATTAGGTGTAGCTGTGTTCTACTCATTCTAAGGTCAGACTGGCATGTTTTTACCCTTTTATGTTTTTTAATTATAAAAATGTGGCAAACTCGACTGTACTGATATTAATTTTCACTTAAATATTCAAAGAATTATGTGTGCATGAATGTGACACCAGCTCTGACGAAGCCATTTGTTTTTGAGTTTTATATGATTTCTACAGACAATAATATATATATATATATTTTTTTTATTAATTAATTTTTTTTAATTTCGAGGACTCTTGGGGGCCTTCTGGTGGCCATGGAGGCCTTAAGCATGAAGCTTAGATTACTTATGCCTCTCACTGACTGTCAACTGGCAACACCAGAAGCACTGAAATATTAACTGCTCTGAGACTGACTGTATTAGAATGAGAAAAGATGAACCAATGTGCTGATTTTGTGAAATAACAACAAAGTTTTGTGATATAATAAGATAAAGTAATATGCTGATATCACAAGAAAAGCTTTTTTTTGTAAAAGCAGAATATGTTGGCATCTAGTAATAATGAGAAAATATGGTACAATAACATGAGAACTATCTTTTTATAATATAAAAAGGATCTTGTAAAATCAAGAAGCTGGCAGCAATTGTTGATGTACTTCACTCCCACATATACACACATACAAAATGTTGGATCTTGACTGCAGTTTTCCCTGAGATTTAAAGTTCCCTCTTGATCTTGGAAACAGAAGTTGAAACAAAAGTCTACAACCACGCTGGTGGCTCTGTGAGGCTGTACTTTGGCACAGCGGAGCTTTGAGCTAAATGCTAACATTAGCATGCTAATATAGTCAGATTAATAATGCTAGCATGCTGATATTTAGCAGGTATAATGTTTTCTATGTTCATCAAGGTGATCGTATGTCAATATTTTAGTCAGAAATTGGTTCTGTCGCCCACACATAAAAATAAAGTAAAATAACATAGGGGACACCTGGGGCAATTGAAACATTTTTTACATTTTCCTTCATAACTCAGACTATATACACTGATCATCTTTTGATGTAAGAAACACTAATCAGTAATACAATTGAAAAATTTTCACTAATAAGGACAAGACTATAATATAAAATTTACTACAAGAGGGTCAGAGTGTTACAATTGCCCCCGTGGTGAGGGCTATTTTGTATGTGGTTAAAATTATTTTAGATGTCAGACATCATATGCATTCAGAACAAACTTATATCTTTATATTATATTATATTTGAATAAATAAAACAAGGTGCTTGCATTGGGCCATGTGGCTCAGTGGTAACTGTAACACAGTGTTACAACTGCCCCTGATTTTGTAGCCATGATAAAATCTTGTATTCTAGCAAGAAACACCTTTATTAGCACGGGTTGTCATGTTCATTTTCATCAATAACCTGGAGATAAAACTGATCAAAGTTTAAACCTGCACTGTGCAGAAAGAAACATCAAAGAATAACTTTCATGCCTCAAAATCTTTTTTGTTGTTGTTGAAAACGAAATGCTCAGGCTCCTTTACCACGGGCAGAGAGAGAGTCCTACTGAGCATGTGTCATCACTCTAGCTTGTTTTTGATTGGAGGAACTGAGAATGTTACACTTGCCCCCGGCCTCCCCTACCTTAAAAAAATGTATGCAGCTGAAATGATTGATTTCAGATGCACATGCCTGTTCCAAAAAGCAGGATTATAATGTCATCTGGAGATTGTTGCTGTAAAACATGGAGCCACTACAAATCTATAACACGAACTGATATAAAAACTAATATCTGCTGTTCAAACTTAACTGGGGAACAGGCCCCAGGATGTGCACCTGCAGCTGGACTGAAGCAGTGTGACGCACTGGTTAACGCCGGGGTGTTCGGGGTCGTCTGAGCGCTGCATTGACAGCTTTCCTTTGCAGCGACGCTGACGTGTGTGAGAGTTGAAAGATGAGTGATGTTTGAATCAGTGCATGTTTTGTGGCTGTTGGAGACTGTCATCATGGCGAAGCAGCAGATGGAGCAGTCGAGGATAATGAAAGGAGGACAGACTGTGCGAGGCTTCCAAACAGGCGGCGTCTATCGGCTACAGAGAGGACCTTGAGTTTACACACGACAAAGAGTTTCTGCTGGCACTGTTTATAGGTGGCGTTTAGTTTGCTGTCCATTATATTTTGACGATGTTTGAAGCTCTCACCATCTCAACTGCCACACTGGTGATTATAGTGGAGCTGTGTGAAGGTCAGGGCATCTTGGGAGGACTAAAAAAGCAGCTCTTTATAGTTTCAGAGACTTTCAGGCACACAAGCAGTAGCTGTCTGCTCCACATATCGCTCTGTGAGATGAAACAGACATGAGAATGCTAATGGGCCACAGTGGACTTTGTTGCATTTCCTTGACAGAATTTAAAAAATAATTACACTAATGACCTTTTAGAAACAACATTAGTTTTTTTTTTATCATAACAGTTCAAGAGTTGTGTATTTACTGATATCACATTATGCATTTACTGCAGATTGTCACTGTCCACTAAAAAATGTATCTCCAAATTTGGTGATTTTGAATTTTTGAGATAAACTGAAGGATTGGGTGTTATTTCATGTGCTGAGAAACTGTTCCTACTTTGTTTTAGCCATCTAGTCACATGGCTCCATGACAGAATATATCTTCTGTCAGTCGATTAGCTGGTTGTTCAATCCACCACTTTTATCCAGAATGAAACAATCGAATTGGCATGAAAATTTGTACAGATATTAATGGTCCTAAGATGATAAAACCAATCAGACTACTACAGCAATCCTCTGACCTTTACGCTAACACCACCATGAGGGTGACATTTGTGGTTTTGAGTGACATATGTCAACAACTGCAGATATTCATGGTCTCTGAACTTTGTGTTAAGTGCTAATTAGCAAGTGTTAGATGCATGCTGTACATGCTAAACCAAGACGGTGACAACGGAAACTTATTCCTAAATTACTAACTAACTAAATATAACTGTAGCCTGTAGCATGCTAACCACTAAACTAAGATGGTGGCCATGGAAACCTAAATAAGGCCAACTAACCAACTAAATATACCTGTAGCCTTTAGAATGCTAACACGCTAAACTAAGGTGGTAACCATGGGAGCCTATACTTCAATTACTAACTAAATGAACTTAGCCAATGGGATACAACTAACAGCTAAAACGTGGACACCTATTCCTAAATTAGGCCAACTAACTTACTGATTAGATATACCTGTAACCTATAGCATGCTAACACGCTAAACGAAAATAGCACATCTAAATTCTATACCTAAATTACTAATTAGATATACCTGTAACCTATGGCACCCGTGGAAACCTATACCTAAATTCTACATCTAAATTTCTGATCAATATAGCCTATAGCCTGTACATGCTAAGCCGCTAAACTAAGATGGCGACCGTGGAAACCTATACCTAAATTACTAACTAAACATACATGTAGACTACGGCATGCTAACATGCAGATGGTGACCATGGAAACCTACACTTGAATTAGACCTACTAACTAGATAAATATAGCTGTAGTCTGTTGCATGCTAACACACTAAGCTAAGATGCTGACCAAGGAAACCTATACCTAAATTACAAACTAAATATACCTATAGCATGCTAATGTGCTAAGGTACGATGGTGACCATGGAGACCTATACCTAAATTACTTACTGCATGCTAACACGCCAAACTAAAATAGTTTACATGACTAAACTTTGAGCCTTGCTGTCCTACAAAGTGTGTATAGGATACATCCTAACTTTTGTTTAAATCTATTTTTCTCTGTGTCTCTCATTCTCACTTCCCCTGGCTTTGTGTGGTCCACATGAATCAACCACCATCCTCTCGGGGTGAGCGCAGGAAATGTAATTATTATTTTTCAGAAATAATCCAAAACCTCCCTGCATAGCCAATCAGATCTTGTTTTCACAGCTCCCACAGAGCCTCCAAAAGAACACCACCAGTTTCTCCGGCACTCATTAATCAGCCTCTGAGTCCGACCTGCTGCAGAAAGGTGAATTTTAAGCAGATCCTTTAATGTACACCTGGATCAAGTCATCAATCACAGCCTAATACAAGGTTGTAGTTTAGGGGACGTGTCTAATGGCGAGATCTAACTGTGGCCATTACCTGAAAAGATTTTATTATTTTGCTATCTCAGTTTGGAGCATGATGGATGAACGAGGCGGGCAGCCATTTGCTGGACCCGAGTACAGCTGGCATATCCCTCTTTGATCCGAGCGGGGCCCAGGACATTGTCAAAGATCTTAAGTTCCTTTGATGGATGAGGGAACTTTTCCTGCTTTGTTTCTGGGCCGATTAATGACTTTCTGTGTCTGTCCTCTTGTCTCGAAACAAGGCTGGAGGTCAGAAGAGAAATGCTGCTTGGCAACATAATAAATGGTGGAGAAGATAGAGTGTGAGAGTAGAGAGGCTTCTGGCTGCTGCTTCCTAACAGAAGGCACTAACAATACATTGCATCATCCTTAATGCTCCGTCTTCTTGTCCACCTCGACTAAGTCCTGGAAAGTGATTTGCAGAAAAGTTTAGAGGATCTAAAGCACACGTAGTTCAAACAGTATCACATGTGAAAGTTTTCATTTTGATGCTGGAACATAAAAATGCCTCAGGACATGTGCTTTTTGGTGGCTCTCTCCACCAGGTGGGGATGTTGTTCTTGAAGTATCAAGAGAGGTTTCACTACAATGCACTTTCCAAATTGCAAAGGAAAGGAAAAAAAAAAAAAAAAAAAAATCCCCCAAACGTCTCATTAATTATTGGTAAGTATCAGAGTAAAAGGGGTAAAAACAAGCGCTGTTTTCTGCATGAGAGTGCACATCCTCTCTGTTTGCTCTCGGCCACATGAATGAAATCCAGCACTGAGTCTGTGCACTGCTGATGTCACTGATGCCAAGCGTCTTAAAGGAATGTCACAGAAATAGATGAATCATTGGCCACAGGGCTCATTCGATACAGATACAAACAAGGAAAAAAAAAACTGAAGCGCATTCTTGATCTAATTCATTAAAGAGAAAAATGTTTAAATATAGCAGCGCGTTCTCACATGTTCCTCTCCAGGTACGTGATGCTGATAAAGTGATGATGCTGCAGCCATGAACATCCTGATCTGCTTTGGTCCATTTCATTTGATGTTTTTAAGGCACACATCAAAGGCTCGCCAGCCTTTGCAGCAAGCCAAAGATTAAAAAGGGAGTGTTTTTTTTAATATATATATATATTCTAGATTTTTGCACCTTAAACTAATTTTATTATAGAGAGCATTACTATTTCTACAGACAAACGTGAAATAATTTGGCTTCAGAGCAGAAACACGTCAGAGCAGCAGCCAGAAGATTCCCTGGACCAGAGGTGAGGTCTTAATAATGTTTATAATAATAATTATTTATTTATTTTTATGTTTCAGAACAGGTTTCAATATTAGTAAAGCTCAGCACAAGTTGTTCGTCATCCATGAGGAAAGCTGATGCCTAATTGTTACAGCCTCTAGCTCGTGGTGGAAAAGGGAAAGCAACGTAAACAAGTAAAATAAAGTTATTTATTAGCAAGATTCGGGAAACTGCAAAGGAAAGCGGCCGACGGGTGCTGCTCAAATTAAAGAAAGAAATATAACCAAAAGAAACTCTCAAATGAAGAGCTAACTAATGGCTAAATCAAAAGGCTGCAAAACAAAATCCTCACTAACTAACTTCATGTGGAAAAACAGAAAAACAAAGAATGTGATGAACAGGTCTAATGGTCTCCCTTAAGACAAAACATAATGTTTGCTATTTGATTTGAGGACAGGCTTCACTTCATGGTTTAATATTTTTGGAAATAAGTCAAAATGGATTTAATTTAGCTTTAGCTGTAGAGAGAGTGAGCCCTCCAACAATGTCTTGTTAAATTTAAGTTAGTGCCGTTTGCTGTATATGCCTTTGAAGGTAAACTCATCTCTTCTATTTTACAAAAGCTACAAAAACTAGGACTGAACTGAAATTTTCCAAGTTGTATCTGTAGTCGTTGAGTAGCTGAAGCCATTAGTCGACTCTATGATATATGTCTATGATATTAATTCAATTATATTTTTAAGGCAGGAAGCGAGAAGCCTGTTAAATGCTAACGGCGAAACGGTAATCATTGTGAAAGTGTCTGAACAATCAGCAAGGAGAACTAATTCAGTTTCAACACAAAAACTTTATACAAGTTTTTCAAAACATGGGAACAAATAACTTCCAAGTAGACAAAACAAGTACTTGCAGACTTATTAACACAATGGATGGTGTACACAAACAGATTAACTCACTCAGTCATGCTCTCTGTCCCTGCCTGAACCCGCCGTGTCTTTATCTTCCCTGGAGACAGAGACCTGGATGAAGTCACTGTAAATCACCTCTGTACTGTATTTGTCAAAGAGGCCTCCGTCAGTCTCGGAGTACCAGTGTAATAGGATCACTAAATGCTTGTACAGCACAGTTAGCTGCAGTGTTCCAGTGACTTCAGTGTTACAAGAGAAAAGGTTTGTTTTGCAAAAATCGGCAAGGCTCAACTCCCAAATGTAGTTTGAGGTCTTTGGGTTTTTTTTTTTTTCTGAGACTAATAGATGAAAACTTCGACTAAGACTCTTCTCACCCTTTAGCAGTTTAACCAACTATCAAGGGCGTGGCCTGGGCATCCATAGAATAACCCTGAGCAGGCTGTCACTAAAGATGACGGCAGCTCTGCCATTTCGAATATAATGGAGGCAAGACCAACACCGACTCACAGCAGAGGAGACAGAGAGGGAGCGTAGGAACACAGAAGTGTCGACGTGATATAAAAACTTTGTTTGATCATGAAGCCTAATGTTACTTTACAGCTTTGTGGTTTATAAATTCAATTCAGTGAACTACACTGCAGTGACAAGCAGGTAGCTCTGCATTACACAGACTCGTCTTCTCTATGAAATGACTGTGTCCGTCTCGTTAGTATTTAGCTTTAACGAATTAGAGACTAACTGACCATTTTTTCTTGCACAGGGATTTAATGAATAAGTGAAACCAACAAGAACTATAAATGTTGGTTGTGTATTCATTAAACAACTCAATTGTTCAACTTTAATTATTATTATCGGCTCCTAGTGGAGGCTACATAATACACTATTATATGAAATAATTGAGAACTAATTTAGAAAGTAAACAGCATTTTTCTGAGGTAGTCAAATATCAATTTCTCAATCAGTAAGGCATGTACTGTGAATGTAAATAAGGTGCCAGAATGCATGAAAAAGCATTAAAATAGAGCTAGTTTATGTAAATTCTTTCAATAACCCTGGTTGTCCTCAAAAACTTAACAAAAACTAGTCAATTAAATAAACGATTTCTTATTTTCTTATTTCTTATGCTTAATTATGCATGTTATTTGAGCATGTGACGAGACAATATGATATATGGTAGCTAGTTTAGGTGTAGAATCTGTCAAGACAGACCCCATTCTCGTATTTCTATTCATCTTATATTTCCTACATATTGCAGTTTTACACTTTTATATTGCTGTTATATTGTAGATAGGGCACATGCTACTTAACACACTTTTTACTGTATTATTTGTTATTTTTAATGTTATATTGTCTCTATTCTTGCTTATGCATATTTCTAATTCTTGAACAGCAGCGCCTGTAACGTCAACATTTTCCTCCTGAGGATCAATAAGGTATTTCTGATTCTGATTCTCTCCAGAATAAAAGTGGCAGTAAGACAGACAAGAGAGAAAAGAACAGGAGGAGAAACTGGCAAAGCTCTGTAAATTAGGTTCCTTTCGCCCGTCCACGGACAACCCCCCTCCTATCATCAAACGCAGCAGTTCGGCTGGGATCAGCAGGGCCCGTCATAATCCTGACTACCTTACACCACTGGAGTTATGGTTAACCTGCAAAATATCGCTGAAAGAGACACAAAACGGCTAAAAAAAGATACGGGTCTGCCCGCATATCTGTGCCCAGGGGCCCATTGTCTCATAATCCACCCATGAATCTGACAAATAAATGATGTAGAGTTTAGGAGCCAGAAGATCGGAATAATAATTCAGACGGGAATCTAGTTTAACTGCTACACACAAAAACTGCTTCTAAAATACTGAAAGTACTTGTGTGTCTACTTCAGTTTCTAGAGTTAATTAAAAGTTTACAAAATGAAAGCTAAAGGAATAAATATTCATATAATTTCTGTTCTCCTCACCTGTTCTTTCCTCAGAGGTCTGACTGGACTTCTCTTGATCCTCATGAAGTTCAGGTAGATGCTTCCACCTGAAAAGAGTACACAGGTTTATATTATTTCCATGCATATGCATCTTTCTACATTTATTTGTCTTTTTTTTTTTTTTTTTTACATCTGTTTATTGATTTTGAAAAGCAGTATAGAAATGCAGCAGAACAAACACAAAACAAATGCACAGAAAAAAAAAAGAAAAGAAAAGAAAGGGAGAAAGCCGCTGGCAGCCACACAAAAAGAGGGAAATTACACATATTTTATCAAATAATCTCGACCAACTGCGGAATATGAGATGAGAAGATGGGAAATGGGATATATTCATGCCTGCAGTTGTTATTGAGGACACTGAGGTCATGTCTTCAGTATTATTTTTTTTTTTCTGGGAATTTATGAGTTGTTGTGCTTCATCAAATGAGTGAAGCAGGTTACAGGCTGGTGTTTGTTCCTCCAGCAGGACACTTGATCCCCCCCTCCACTCAAAAATGTGCTTTTCTTATGTTTATGTCCCCTCGAATGCCTGACCTTGACTGAACCGACTCGTATCCAAGTTTGTCACCACAGAGCTGTTTTTATATTCCCCTATACTCAATGGGGAGATGTCTGAGCACTGACAGCCAAGAAACGCTAATATCATTCACCACTCACCTCACTACTTTGTTAAGTACACTGGTTAATTGTATTTGCGGTCAACCACACCTCAAACAATTCAAAGTTTGTTTGAGTTACCATGCTGGTGGGAGGTGTCTTCTGGGAGAAGCAAAAGGCGTGGCCAAGGGAAGAGGACTTTTAAATCCTGTGGCGGGCTCATGGGGCCGTACCATCTGCTGCCATGTCAGAGGGGAGATCTGGGTTTACTTAGTTTTATGCCATTTTGTTTTCCTCTCTTGTATTATTTGGTTTGGCAGTATAGATGTTCCCTCAGGGTTCATTTTGTTAGGTCAGTTTGTTCAGTTAACACCTTGTTTTGTTGCTGTTATTTTTAGTATAGTTCAATTTTCTTGACCTCTCTTATAGACCTAGTCATTAAGTTCTTGGTTTATATTGTTTTGCATTTTTGGGGTCAATAAAAATCCTATTTTTTCCAACAAACTCCTGTTCCCATTGCCTCACTGTCTGGTCCCTGACACCAGGCAAGCTAGATTTGGCGCATAACAAATTTAGAAGCAAATTGCTGTCTAATACGGAAATGTAGGCAAAGAAACCTGAAACCTCCGGTGCAGAGCGGACTAGTCAGTATACAGAGAGTGAGAGTTAGCATTAGCTGTGTCAGCCACTGCCAATTACAAGCTAACAAACAACATGAACAAATTAAAGATGCTCACTACACTTAGCATTCAGATACATCTGCTAGTCATCTATTTTGTTGCACGACAGACTCCTCATGACTCTGGATCTGACTGAGGCTCAAAGGCTGCAAGTCCTTCCTCATTCAAAAAATAAAAAAAATAAAATAAAATAAAACAGCAAGAGACAGCTAATTTTTTGATCCTGTTTGAATTGAACCATTTAATAGTCAAGAAAGTAATTTGTCGTGGGTTTGAATAGGAACCAGACAGGGGATTGCCGCTCAGCCTTGCCGCCAATTTTTCCCAGTGGCCACTTATGGTATGGCAACGAAAAATTCCCCACCGGCCCAAAAAGCATTTCCCCCCCATGAGGTACCGACGTTTTCCATTGTGAATTTTTGAGTTTTATATTTAAAACTTTCCTCGAGTGATCGTCTTTACAATGTAAAGTCTATGGACCGAGCAGGAACTCATGGTCGGAGGGCAAGGGGGGAGAAACCGCTGTACATATTCAGTGGGCGGTACAACCAGGAAGTAAACCTGGAAGCTTCATAGTCTTCTACTTAAGCAGCGGCAACTTTCTGGTCTTGTAAAATTATCTTTAAAATTGACAAACATCATATTTGTAATTCATGGCACAATTAAAATGTGATCGAAAATGCATTTGCCTCTCGCTATGGGAGGGGTAAGAGGAGGGTCTTAGATATGCTTTCAGCCCTTTTTCAGAAGGTTTTTTTGTGAAATGCAAAAATTTGTAGTGTTATTACCAAATAGAAAGAGGAAACTTTTAAACCTGGCAACCCAAAATTATTTATCATCCATTAATTAAGCCATTACTTATTACTTACAAACTCTTATGAAGAGATCCCCAGTCTTTACATAAAAATGACTTCATCTCTCCAGTTTTGTAGCTCTTAATAGATCAGTCATTTACAAACAAGTGTAGAATGTTTTATATCGTTTTCCTGATGAGGGGAAATAAAAACAATGAGATGTCCTGCTAACTCAGCCTAAATGCATTTATTTCTAATTTATTAAGTATTTAACATGTGCAGATGTTTGCAATAACATGCATCAAGAGTAGGGTCGGAAATAATTATTATTTTTACTGCCAATCAATCACGACTGATCGATCAGTTGTTTTGGTCTATAAAATGGTGAAAAATATCGATTACGTGTACCTAAAAAGTCAAATTGATTAAGTTAATGCAAACTTTTACATAAAGTGTTGGAATGTGACGCACATAGCCTCCTTATGTGATCGAGTAAATAAAGTTTACTCGATTTGTTTACATTCAGTTTATACTAAGTAGTATATCAACATTATGTTTATTTTTTTGGATAAATAAACTTTTGATTTGATATTTTTCAGTTACATTTTACTCAAAAACATTGCTTCATGTTTATTAGAGCCAAGAATCTTTTTTTTTTCCAAGTGTGTAAAGCACTTTGTAATGCTGGTTTTGAAGTGCTACAAAAATAAACTTTATTACTGAGAGATTACTATTATTATTATGAGAGAAATCATACTAACTCCTCTTTTCTGATGTCTGGTATTATTTATTTATTTAAAGATTGCTCTTTAACCTATGTATCATTATTTGATTTTCAACTAATTTAAAATATTTATTTCTCTCTCATTAGATTGGTTTATTTGTTTTCATCCCTTGTTTTTTAATATTTATTTGCTGTTGTTACCAGGTCCCATGTATTTTGTACTTTGTATGTATTGTTTTCATTAAGAAACAACAGTTTTTGTTAAATTAAGTTGGAAAAAATAGTGCAGTGCAGGAGTTTAACTTGCTGTTTGTGTATTTTTCTGTGAATTTTGCATTATGAAACAGCTACAGTTTCTTACATAAGCATCTTATGGATAACTTTTAGAAAAATCAGGAACTACTATTATAAAAATCTGTTAAAAAATGAATGGTCGAGGGAAAGTTTTCACCAGCTGGTGCTGCCTCATGCATGCAGCCTGTTGTCGGTGCGTCTGTTTACCTGCTGAGCTCCCTCAGCTTGTTTTGTTTACCTCTCCGCTCCTGACACGTGGTGGAGAGGGGAGGGTGGAGGAGGAGGAGAGGAGAGGAGAGGATGGGTGAGGGGAGGGGAGGCGGATTAGCGCAGCGTCGGTGCCCGGTGTCCTTTTTGAGACGACAACAAACACAGTGAGTGACTGAGAGAAAAGCGTACAGGGAACAAAACTCGTCTCCACCCGCAGCTCGTCCTCCTCGGTCAGTCTCAGCATCTCTCCGAGCATCTCTCATCATCATCATCCTCATCATCACCATCCAGCATGTCTCTGTCCGGCACGCAGACACCAGAGGACGGACTCTACGGTGAGTGATGGTGCCTCACGGACCAGGCCGTTGTGTTTCTTTAGCTTTTTTTTTTTTTTTACATCTCGACATGTACGCGAGGTGGCTGCTTTCTGCTCACATGCATCTATTAAACAGCTCAGCGGCGGCGGTGTTACAGCTGTTTGTGTGCACGGATCGATTTAATTCCATCTGCAAATATAAACAAAGCAGGTAAACAGTGTTGAGCGGTGACCCTCGTTCATTATCTCAGCGCGTCTGATGTGCAGACGTTGATGCTGAACAGCGCGTCAAAAGCACTGGCAGTGTTTTTAGTTGTTGGCATTGTTGTTGTTGCCTCAGTCTGACACTGTCATTGTGTAAACGGATTCCCTGACTCACCTGTTTGTATCTCTGTAAGCCAATTAAGATGTGGAGATTTCCTGACGCTTATAGCTCCACTGTGCTGTGTGCACGTTGCTTGGCACGGAGCATGCTGGGTAAAACATGTGGAGCAGTGTTATTATGGGGAGCTGGGCACAAATGGTCTGTACCCAAATGATGGGCTGAGGCCTGTACCATACTAGAGAGCAAAACCATTACAGCCCGACTGATATACTGGAATTTTGATGCTGATACCGATATTGATATTTGGGCGTGTAAACATTAGGAATGGAATTAACACTTTTACTGAGAAAATCCAGCTTCTCTTGATCCTTTTAAGAGCATAATATGAAACATTTCAGCCTTAAAATGTGTAAAAACAAGTAAACATGTGCTGCATATTTTGTTGAGTTGTGCGGTGCATTTCATTTGATCACCTGTTATGTCGCAACCCTTTGCCATGTTGCTAATTCCAGGAGAAACATGGGGAACATAAGATGATGCGTCAAGGAAGTGAGGAAGGAAGTCGGGGGACTAGCTAGCAGGGTTGGGTGATGTCCCCTGAGCTGGTATACAACGATGTCCACAGTCAAACATGATATCATCGTTTGGGGGCACAAAAAACAGCAGCACGACTGAAACTTCGGCCACAGAAAAGAAACACCGCTGCCACCAGTTTAACCAAGTGTCTTGGGGTTGCCTTACTGGGCAGATTTATCAGGAAAATAAACGTAAAGAGACGTAGTACAGTGTCCAGCAACACCAACATCTTCTGACTTACAGCAACTTTAAGTACATAAGGCTTAAATCACGGTGTTATGATGGTAGACAAATACTCTGTTATCAGTCAAATCTTCATCCAAATGTAGCACAAATTTTAATTGGATTTCCTGAAAATCAGCAAAAGAAAATACTAATTAATCAGTGTCAACCCACTATTGTTATGTGATTATTAGAGCATCGAGATAAACAGCGTTAATTCAGTCGGCTGCCACTAAATCACTGAAGAAGAAGAGGGCACAGTGTAATTAAAAGTCCAGTGTGTAGGTGTTATGTGGATCTGTTGTCAGAATATGGCAGAAGTGGAATAAAATATTCACAAGTATGTTTTCATTTGTGTATAATCACTTGAAAATAAAAACTGTTACCTTAGAATGAGATGTTTATATCCTCAGAGTGAGCGGATCCTCTTCATGGAGGCCGCCATGTTGCACTGCAGTGTTTCTACACCGGCTCGTTGGTTTTGCAAGTTTCGTGGCCTCCTGTTGGTTCTTCTACACGCCTGGGAAGGGGAGGGTGACGCGAGACTGGTTGCAATCTGCAAGGTCACCGTTGGACGGTAAATCCTGCACACTGGTCCTTTAAAAAAGCGCCAGTCAAACCTCAGACGATGGCAACATTACAGCCTCCTGATCGTCTCTTCAGGAAGGTTGAGCAACATTTAAGTCATATGATTATTTCTACATTAAATCTGTTTTCATTGCACTTTGTTGCATTTTGATTTTATTAATTCATCAACTTTTCCACCTCAGCCGAGTGTAGTAAAAACTATATATTGCAATCTTTTAACTTTTTTCAGCATTTCCATCAGTTGTTTTTTTTTGTGTGTGTGCAGAATGATAGAAAGAAGTGATAGAAAGGAAGAAGAGTTAGATTTCTGTCATCCTCATAGGGAAAATTAGGGATGCACGATATGGATTTTTTTCAGTCACTACAACAACAGATGCTTCTCATGACCAATATTGAAAAGATAAATGAATAATGATATTCACGTTTTTGTGTTGTGTTTTTGTTGTTTATGTGACCTGATGTTGAGAAAGGTTAAGATGTAGGGAGCAAAGATGGGTGATTTAATATTTCATCGCTCTGACGAACCAAATCTGAGTGAACATTAAAGAACACCAGTTTTCTTCATGTTTATTTTGTCCAGTTCTCCAACTGGGTTAAATTTTGCCAAATGAAACATGAAATGTTTTCACACAATATGATATTATAGCTGATCTTTATCAGTAATAATTGAATTATTGGAATAATAAATAATGATATAAGTTTCCCATTATTGTAATTTATTATCACGTGTCCCTTGGCAAAATGCACCTTTGAGGGGGAACACAAGAGGCATTTCTTTCTTCTTGTCTTCTTGTCAGTAACTCCTGTAAAAAAAAAAGAGAGAAATAAAATATTAATCTGGCAAGAAAAAAATAAAGTCACCCTGCTTTCCTGAAACAATCTGACTGTTTTCCCTTCAAAAGAAGAAAGAAAGAGGACATACATGTAACCCCCCCTCACCCCTGCAGTCCCTAAACTGGAAGCTGACATTCACTCCCTGGCAAATCAAAACTGAATGTGTTGTGCTGCGGTTCATTGAGTCTTTTAGCATCCAGCTCTTGTCCACATTACATAAAGCTGATTTGGCAGCGGCACAGATGAATGTGTACAGGATTGCACCATAGAAACTGATTTAGTGCCGCAGAATGGTGACAGATAAGTCAGGCAACAAGGCAGTTGTTATGTCATAACTCCCCTCTGTAGAAAAATAACTAGGGCAATGGCACAGTTTCCCCCGCTCTGCTCTCCCTGCCTCACTCCCTCCCCTCCCTCCAGCTCTGTGCCCACTCATGTCTCTACCCTCTCTGCTGCTGTTTGTGTGATTGCACAGTGTCATAAACCCGGGTAAAGTGAAGATTAGAGAGCTCACATGAGAGCGAAGGACACTTTGGTGGGCAGATGAGGTGTTGATATGTTGTGTCGATGTCACAGAGGGATGCAGACAGCATGACGGGAGAGAAACACGGGCAGGAAGAGGAGGGAGAGGGTGAATGGCTAATCTCTAACAGAAATAAGATCTTACGTAAGCAAGCATGCTGTCAGCCTGAGTTAGCCCTGCCCTACTGTTTGGCTGCGGGTGTGTGCACGCCACACACACCACTGTGCATGTGCGTGTGTGTGTAAATCTCATCCTGCTCATGTACCCAGTGAACCTGAGCGTCCATTCATTCACATGCTGTGCGAGTGTCCAGAACTCATTGATGGAAACGGACGCCGGTTTTTTCATTACCTCCGTCAAGGAGGTGCCGTTTGTGGTTCGGTTTGTTCGTCTGTTTGTCAGCAGGATTGTGGAAAACTAAAGGCCCGGGTTTTCATGAAACTAGGTGAAAGGGTGCAGCAGGGCCAGTGGAGAACCCAATAAATGTTGGAGCAGATCAGAATCACAAGCCGGATACGCAAACGATTTTCGTTGACATTGCGAGTTGAGCTGCACGATTTGATTTTAAAAAAATATTTGCGATTAGCGGGGATGATCATTTTTGCATCACTATTTTCATTTTTCCTGAAAAACAGCAATTAAAATCATGATGACGTGACATTTGTTGGGCTTTGTACTAACAAACATGTGGCCACAGTGTAATTTTGATAATATTTCAATTATTGTGCAGCCCTAATCGAGAGATCAATCAGTTTTAACAGCTAAACAAATGGCAAATGAATTCATTGCACAGATAATTAAAGTGAACAGTGTGCTGTGACTAAACATACAACAAAACATAACAGCGACCACAAATGTCACTGTAGAAACAAATGCAGCAGGTGTGGTGTAAGAAATAAGCAATATCTAAAGTATCTTTACGGTATTTTCTAAGTGACTGAACTTGCAGACTGGCATATAAATATAGAAAGAAGACTACTGACCTTGATGAAGGTCTGCACTCTCCTTGTCTCTTTCTAGTTGTTTGTGCAGAGATTTTGCAGGTTTCAACAAGTTAAATCTGAGACTCTTTAAGACCTTTTTAAGACAATAAGGAATGCAATTTAAGACCTATTTCATGTCCATACTGGTAAAAAAAAAAAAAGTTCAAGTGTAGTTCGCATTAGTGGTTATTGGTTCAGTTCAGTTTTTTTCTCAAAGAGATTGAAAAGCGAGACTGAAGTTAATACAACTTTATGAAAGTTAAACTTTAACTTCATAATTCAACATTTGAAAACTGTCGAAACCACACTGAAGACATTTTAAGGCCTAAACTTCAGTTTTAGACTTTTTAAGGACCTGCCGACAGCATGTGTGTGTGTGTGAGACAACAGTGTCCAGCCGGATGTCCATCCTGCACTCAGTGTCTCAGGTCATCTGATGTCATGTCAGGACATCTGTGAGCTGCTTATAAGTCACCGTATGCCAGCACACAACAACACACACCTGTCCACTCATGGTCCACATTAAAAGCTACAACATTTCAGAGGAAGATTCGCTGATATGGTTTAAATAATAATATTAGAATTGTTCCGACAAAAAATAATTATAATTGTATAATTGAATGAGCTATATGCATCATTCTGAGCCTCAGAACGGGATTACTGGGTTATTTTGAGACAACAAAGCTGCAGTGGTCAGTAGGGCTGAGTTATATAGCTATTGATAATTGCTGATCATTTTTAATTACCTATTTTCAACAAAGACCAGGAGAAAAAAAACATGATTTAACCACTTTATCTATCAAGGCATACAGGTAACAGACTTAATAGAGTTAAAAGAAATAAAAAGAAAAAACCTGCATCCTGGCGAGATGACTCGTCCTCTGTCACATATGACAAATGATCGGCTGTTTGCGTGTCACTTGTTGCACGCTTAGTTATCAAGGAACATGACAGGCTGTTTATGAGCCAGGGCTTATTCATGGTGTGCTTTCATGGCAGTTTGCATTTAATGCATTTAAGTGAAACTATTGAATCTTTTTTTGATTAATTAGTAATTAAAGTGTCTCTTGCAGACACATATCGCTCTTGTTTTATTGGCCAGGCCTGGTGTTCATTCACTGATTTAAAGTCAAATGAGTTGGTTTGATGAACAAATGGATCAATAATTTGGACAATATAAAGTAAAAACTCAGGCAAGAAAACAAATTAATGTATTTCACATTATGGAGAAACAGAACACAGATAAATAGTGGTAATGAATGTGTTCAGATGGAGATTAGACAGAAATATTGATAAACTGCATCTTTTAGAGAAAACTTAATGTAGTTTGATTTATTACTAAGAATATTTTTCATGTGTAAATAATTACTTTTTTTTAACATTTCAGATAAAATTATCATTAAAAAAAACTGACTTTGTTAGTTTTTAATTAAAATCTGGTCAGAAACATTAATCAGATAACACTAATTTATCATATCAGTTCAACATAATTAAACTGATAGTTGACTTTTTATTGAATTCTTGCCCAGCAGCACTAATATCTGAACATAATTTGATTCCCAGTGAGAGATCTACTTACAGCAAGAGCAAACAACAAGAACACACTCAATGTAAAAACATCACGACTCCTTCTCTGGCTCATTACAGCTCTAACTTACAGTCTGTGTAAGTCCGACTGTTTTCTGCCTGCTCGCCGACTGCTGGAGCATCGTCACAAACTCTGCCGCTTGTGTTGTCTCCTCATCAGGCTCCTGGGTGGAGCTGGAGGAGCTGATCGCAGCCGTGAGCCGCAGGGAGAGTCTGACAGGACCGGAGGACAGTATCTCCTCCGCCCTGCAGGGGGAGCTGGAGAGGATCCTTCTGGAGGCACAGCTGGAGTGCGAGAGGAGTAGAGACAGGTACTAACAGCGCAGTTTTGTTTGTGTGGGCTTTGTTTTAGTGTTTTCTTTGGGGGTTTGAGCTGCACAGCGAGGTGTAAAAATAATTTGCACAGTAATGAGTTTCGTTCTGCGCTCTGTGGAACTTTGCTTGTTTTTCCACAATATGTGTTTACTTTGTCTGTTTTTGTTTGCTTTAACTGAAATGTAGGATGATTAAATTACCATATATGGAGAGTAAACCCAGATTGTGAATGTCCACAGTCCTCCACAGGTGGGGACACCACAGAACAACGGTTCCCCAAGACCGACTAGTGAGCAGGACAGCGACTGTGTCACCATACAGGTATTTACTCCCTAAACAGAGACATGTGTTGTTAATATTCATCAGATGATTTCACCCTCCTTTTTGTAAATATTCTGAAAAATACACAGTGTGAGAGCCAATTCTTTGTGTTATATTCTTGAATACATTACTCGTGTACTTCCTTGACTTATGAACTCGTGTTTTTTATGGTAAATTTATATTCTGGGCTATCATTTTTGGAATTTGTTATAAATCAGACGATGGTGACTTGTGATAAAGTGACAGGGGTGGGACTGAGTTTTGTTTTGTTCTTCAGCAAATGAATAGAAACGCGTATAGAGCACAAACGGCACAGTCTTAGCCTCATGTTTGTCTCAGAAATACTTTATTACTTTTGTTAAAAGTGAGAATAAATCAGAGAACTAAAACTAATTTACAGATATTTGTCTACAAGGCTTTTTTTTTCTTTTTTTTTCAAAATGGGGCATACAGCAGTGTGGCTTATGTAGATTTTGAGGTTTGAGTCAGATTTTCATCTCTTTTTGTACTGTAAGGAAGAAGCATTATTATGGATTAAAACTGAAAAATAGATTACTGCTTCTAAAACAGAGAGTCCTGATGGTCTCTTCGATGTCTACTCATCCTCATGCACATCATCTGATCCCTTATGTGTGTTGCAGGAGGAAGGTGACCGACGGGTGGACACTGACTGGGTGTGGGACTGGTCCAGTAGACCTGAAAATATGCCACCAAAGTAAGACAGGGTCCTTTAAAGTGTGCATTTAATTTTTATTTCATATTTATTTATGTTTGATGTGATATTATTCTACAACTTTAAGTTATTAGAGTACTCAGAAGTACTTGCAAAGACATATAGGTGTGTAAAAGTTGGAGAGCAATAATTCTTTCTTGTTTGGGTTAGACGGAAAGATCAATACCACTGTCATGTCGGTGCATTAAAGGGGTAGCTTGGATTATTTGATGTGGGTATTTCAGCCACTTAAAAGAGGTCCATCCAAAAGAAATCAATATCACTTTAGTGTAAACTATATTTAGAGTATTTTCACTGTTTTACTTTGCTGACAGACTGCCTTTTCTGACAGGAAATCACCATTATATAAACCAAATAAAGCTCTCTTCAATCCAACAAAACTCCATAGGAGAAATCACTCATTTTACCTCACAGAATACAGGAGCTGCTGCTCCACCGCTGCCTTGATATGTTGGTTTGTTTGTTTTATTGTGTGACTTTGGTGAATCCGAACTATCGTTTTCAAACACTGAAGTCACACAACAAGACAAACAAACTATCAGATCTAGGTAGTGGTAGATCAATAACTCCTGTGTTCTGCAAGATAAATATACTGATTTTATCTATGGAGTTTGGCTGGTTTTGGGGGAGCGATATTTAGCTTGTAAAACATCAGTTTCTTGTCAGGAAAAGTTGCCTGGTGGCAAAGTAAAGTGGTGAGAATATTGTAAATATAGCAAACACTTAAACTCACTGTCATTTTTTTAGGTGGATATTTTTTAAAATGGCTAAAATGCCTTTTGTTGCTGACCGTGTCCACAGCACGTCATTGCTTAGCTTCTCTGATGGTCTCTCTGGGGCTTCTCCATACTGGATGTGTGCTCACTGCCATCTACCATAGCTAATACATTGACTATTGATAAGTGCATCATACAACCCCACTTCAAATAATCCGGACTATCCCTTTAAGTAGGGAGCTGGAGGCACCGGGCGATTAGCTTAGCTTAGCATAAACAATGAGAGCAGGGGGAAACGGCAAGCCTGGGCCTCTCACGAAAGTTCAAAACTTTGCCCAAGAGCACCTCTAATTAAAATGTTGTATCTAGTTTGTTTAATCTGTACACAAACAGAAATATAAACAAACAATTTGTGCAACTATTTCTCGGTGTAGTCTTGTCGTCACCTGAGGTTGCCGGAGGAGACACCGGGCTTGTTTGTGTAGAAGTAGTTACCCTCTCTAACTAACTCCAAACAAATGTAGCCATATATAATTAAAGACAGATACAGCATTTTCATTTTTAGCTGAAAAATAAGGCCCGTTGTGCTCGTAAAACCCATCAAAAAATTGGGATGTAGGTGTTGTTTAGCGTTTCTCTTCAGTTTGACTTTGACAGCGGGTTGCAATGCTGTGTTTTAAATTTTGTTTATACCTTTGAGTGTTGAGAAACACATGAATCACCCTGTTTTTTTTTATTTACACTGCCACGCTTGACATTTAATCTTCTGCAATACAATAAGTCTGTTTGACAGGTAGTAGCTCTTAATGGTCTCAGACTCTCAGCGCTTCGCTTCCTTCCTTGCATTCTCAGTCTTCTCTCTTGTGTTCTCATTATCTCTGTTTATTTTTTTTTTTCTTTTCTATCCTCCCTTTCCCTGCACCTCTTATCTGTGGCTCCTTGTCCCCCTCTATCTCTTTGTCTCTGCAGAGAGTTTGTGTTTCAGCACCCAAAGCAGCCGAGCTCCCTCAGCGTCAGGAAGACAGAGGTGATGAAGAGAGGAATCTTCTCCTCCGATCTTCTCCTCATCCTTGGCCCCTCACTGCTGGCTTCACACCTGCTCACACTCGGAGTCGGGTGAGACACACACACCCACATAGATTCACCTTATTTTCCATTTTATGTTCCTTAATATCTCTAGTAAACACATCACGGCAGTGCAACAACTGACAGTAATAAGTCGCTCTTCCTAATTACTGTTGTTACGCCTGTCAAGCTTTTCATTCTCACATGGTACATCAGCTCAATAATAATGATGGCAAATTAAATTCTTGGTAATTTTTCAAATAATGGGTCCTTGATTTCAGACAGAGGAAGACAAAAGAAGCTCCTAGTTTCTAGCTGACAACCACCAATTTTCCCAGTTGAAATGACAACCGATGCTGGCAGATTTTATCAACTGTAGCTAACCAGCTAATAAATGTTAGCTCCATGAGTTGGGTGAAAACTCTGTCGCTGGCTGACTTTCTAATGTTTGCAGCTGACTTTGTTTGTTAGTTTTTTTTCAAAATAAAATCTTGTAAAATGGTATTAAATATGCACTTATGGCTGCATATGTGATATCGTCCTAAATACCGAGGCAAAACCTGCACATTCCAGGTCCAAAAGTTAGCGTCTTTACCAGTTGATGATCCATGTAGAAGACGCAAATAAACATCATTGCTCCTGTGTTGCAATATCGAGCTAGTTAGTCAAACAAAAAAAACAAAAAACAAAAAAATGCAGTTTTGTTCAACATCTGTCAAAACTCCCATTTTTCCAATTCAAGGCAATCTCCCGGCGCCCAAGCATTTTGTTGTTTTGCCACGGGAAACTCACGTAACTTGCATGGCCCTCAAACTTTATTATCGTCATCATACACAAGTAAGATAAGTTACGTTCATCTGACGTCACCCAAGTTGCCAGATCGTCAAAGAAACAAAGTCTGCACGCACAATCCACTCGCTACATATGATTTCAAACCATTTGTCACCGCAACCTGGCAAGCCGCGTCGCTGTTAGCATAGCTGTTGTCAAAATGTCAGGGAACCTAAGTAATCTGAGTAGTATCCACCCCAATCCCCCACTGAAGAAAACCTCCAGTATTTTGAAACTTAGATGTTGGCAGGTATGCACTAAGTATGTTTGCCTGCTTAGCTAGTCAAATAATATGCTAACGTTAGTTTATACACTCTGATAGCACCCCAGCTTGCACACAGCAGGAAAATACTACACAGTAGTTGTGCTATTTGTGAAAAAGGCTTTTTAAAAATTTACTGTGACTCATAACTCCACAAACTGATGTAGTTAGTTAATGAGGTGCTCCTTGGCTTTGGAAGTAACACTTACTGCAGGCTGTAAGCTAGTTATGCAGACGCTAACGACTGCAGCTTAGGTTAGAGCACATAAACACACAGTTTAATCTGTTTCTTACATCAGGGGTTTTCAGCTACATTTTTTCACAGTTGACACTGTGGAAGCTGGACTTTCAGAATAAAAGAAATTAAATTTATTTATGTCTAATTGTTTCAAATTTTCACTTTCTTACAAAATTATATTAGCCTCTATCAGTGTGAACAGATTCATAATAAACATGAAATTGATAATGATAACTAGATATTTAACTAGAAAAAGGCCTCACTTCTTCTGCCAAGTTCACTGAGGAGTGATGGTAAAAATCTGTGATTCCGAAATATAATTGCAGAATGCAGTCCCGATTGGCATGATGATGATGGCCTGATTGCAAATGCACCATTACTGTGGTTGTGACACCTGCAGTTACTCGCAAATTTGGCTTATTATTACAGGTCGCAAAATTTTGAGGGCAGCAAAACAAACTAGTGTCATTAAAATAAAAAAGTCAGGCAATTATTGACTTTTTTCCATCATTCTGTGAGCAACCGTGATCTGATTTTATGCTGCACACGGCATGAAGGTGTGCAGCCTTTCCATCTAACAGCTCACTGTGGCTGCTCCTTCTTGTTCCATTGCAATAGTCCAAACTTATCCACGGTCAAAAAAAATTACAGAAAATGAGCGTTGTTTTGTTTTGTAGATGCATTTTTGGTGAACGATAGCGGCCAGTGTCAAGCTCACTGACATACACATTGTATTTCCTGTGACTCTTTCATAATAAAAGTCATGTTGGGGCAGTTAGTCCTACCCCCTCTTACTTTTCACACATTAATAACAGAAAATCAGCTCAACAAGAACAAAATAATCAGAGCCAATGCACCAGAACCTTCAAAAAGCCCACAAATAATGACAGCAACAACAAAAATAACAAACAATAACAAATCGCCACAGACACCCGGTTCGTAAAACTGCAAACATACAAATATTGCAACACTTTCATCCGTTTCAAAAGACATAAGACTTAAACATGTCGAGAAATCTAAAGCTTGACAGGCCTGTTGAAGCTAGCTACAGTTGCTAAGCTACGATTGGACAGCTGCTGTTTGGGGGAGGGGCAATAATCAATCACTGCTTTCTCGTTTCAGGATCTACATAGGAAAGCGATTGGCCGCTTCCACAACTAGCACGCTGTGACGTCGGCTGTAGCCCAGTGACCCCATTCGCTACCAGTCTGGCCAGTAAAGGTCACAGTCCGCCCTCTCTACTGCACTAATTTGCCTCCTTCCTTCTTCGTCACGGGGGCAACCGTAGGACCCTGCCTGTCTGTCCCTCTGTCTCTGTTCACCTGTACGTCTGTCCACCCAGCAGCACTCTGCCAGTCTGTCTGTCTGCCCGTCCGTCAGCCTCTCTGTCAGTCTGTGCGCGTTGTAGGGCCCCGGGGAGCGGATGGATGCCGACCAATGAGTCAGACTGAGGTCACTTTTACTCTCCCGGAGAGTAACACTGATCTCAACCAGCTAAAGCATAATCAGAGAGGAGAGATTGCCCAGATACAAGAGAAAGAAAGAGGAGAAGGAGAGTTTCACCCAGCTAGAACAATAAATCCCTTTGATAGGAAGAGATGAAAACGGTTCGTTGGGAACAGTGTGTTCAGACGAAATGAGAAAGATAATATGTGGTAGCCTTTCGCCCAACCTTTGAAGAAGCAAAATGTCTGTCATTTGTCAAAAGTAATGACCCTCTGTGAGACTGAGCTGCTAAAAGTGGTTCTCGGGGTTTTTCTGCCCTGATGGTGTATCTAATGTAGAGAGTTTTAGTTGGCTGAGTGAAGGTAGGAGTGGCTCTGGTTGTGCTTTTTTTTTTTTTTTTTTGTCCCGTAAACCAATTCAGTATTTGACCTCCGACAAAGACAATCATGATCCCATTAAACTTCACTCCTCAAAAACCTTAATGTGTCTCTGGGGTCTTTCATTCTTCTCTTCCACTCTCATTCTGGCAGCGTTTGGTGTACACATGTTCATCTCGTTTAATAAATGCAGAGAAAGCACAAAGATTTGCTGAAGTAAGCTGAAGCCGTAACTTATACTGTGTGTGTACAGTGTTTTATTAGGTTTGTATGGAAGCCCATTTCCGCCAATAAAAGAAAATAATATCCCCCATGGTAAAACATAAAGATAAGATACTTTTCAACTCATAATTTTGACTTTTTAACCCATGATTATAACTTTATATTAGAATTTTTTTCACTCATAATTATGATTTTTAACAAATCATTTTAACTTTTTTTATCTCATAAGTATGACTTCGTATCCTGTAACGATGACTTTTGTCTCATAATTATGTTTTTAACACAATTCTGACTTTTGATCTCACAGTTTTCACTTTTTATCTCATAATAATGACTTTTGTCTCACAATTATGACATTTTAATTTGTAAGTATGACTTTTTAAGTAATAATTGTGACTTTCTATCTCATAACGATGACTTTGGTCATATAGTTATGACTTTTTAACTCATGATTCTAACTTTTTATCTCATAATGATGACTTTTTATCTCATAATTAGGATTTTTTCACTTATAATTCTGGCTTTAAAAGTAATCATTTTAACTTTTTAACTGATAATAATAACTTTTTAGGTCATAATGATGACTTTTGTCTCATAATTATGATGTTTTAATTTGTAATTATGAATTTTTAATCTTGTAATTATGATTTTTTAATCTCATAATTATGACTTTTTAATCTCGTAATTATGATTTTTCACTCATAATTCTGACTTTTTATCTCATAATGATGAGTTTTGTCCCATAATTATGACATTTTAATTTGTAATTATGACTTTTTAACTCATAATTATAACTTTTTATCTCATAACGATGACTTTTTATCCTGTAATTATGATTTTTATTCATTCATTTTAACTCGCTTCAACTTTTTATCTCACAATTTAGCTTTTATCTCATAATTTTGACTTTTTAATCACATAATGACTTCTTAACACAATTTTGATTTTTATTCTGGTGATTTTGTCTTTTTATCTCATAATAGGATTTTTTTTTTTTTTTTTATTGCATAATTTTGACTTTAACTTATAATTATGACTTTTTATCTCAGAATTATGACTTACCATGGGGTTATTATTATTTTTTTTTACTGGTGTAAATGGGCTTCCATAGTTTTGGGTTTGGTTGTCTGGGGATTATTTGTAGGCAATCAAAGAAAACTCCAAGGGAAGACAACCTACTGTGTTGTTAACAACCTGCAAATGAACCACAGCATCTGTTTAACATTTATTCCTTCTTCCAGATGAGGTAAATCACTGCAGATCACTCTGTGGATTTGTCCCGATAAGCTCTTTGGTGTGTGTTTCACTAGTTTTTACCCCACCAGCGCTGCTGACTCTTCCTCTTGTCTAACCAAGCTCGTGCAGAAATGTCATGACATCACACCAGAGTGTCTCTTTCCATCTGCCTTTGTCATTCCTTATCTCACATAGGTCTTTCTCTCTCTCTCTCTCTTTTTTTTTTTTTTTTAACAAACTGCTTCTTTGACCAGTCAAGTATTTGGACATTTTATTGCTTTCCCGTAAACCAGAACCCCATTTCCTCTTAACATCTCATGAAAATAGCTGGTCTGGATTCTGAATGGAGGGCCTGAGAAGCACACAAAGAAGGTTTTTTTTTTTTTTCCTGTGCTGCCATGAACGTAAACGTGCCCATTTGTTGTCCAGCCTGACCAAGCCCACAGAGTTTATCAGCCATTAGCGGGGTGTTTGATGTGACGGGTCCTGCTGAGCTCGTTAAGCTACTTCTAAACACACCGAGCTGACGATGCAACAACAAGCCTGCCTTGGCAGAGCACAAAAGCACCTGGTTTCCATTCGCAGACATCCAGCACCCACATGCTCACGTGCAGACTGTGCCCCGTTACTAGTACATGTTCTGGCATCGCTTTAACACAACAAGGAACAAATGGAAGCACTTTGTCGGTAGGAAGGTAGGGAATGTCCGTTCATCATCCCTGACCGCAGTGTTGCAATAAAAGTTTCAGTAAAATGGTTAAATTCTGGTAAGTTCTGTCTTATTTTCTTAGTTTTGGTCAATTTTTCCAATTGGTAATGATAATTGTAATACTTGTACTCACCAAAAAAAGAAAATCAGTGAAAAGGAGCATGAGCAGACAGATCAGATCTCCAGATTAGCATAATTTATTTAGAGGGAAGGCAAACGGTGAAATAATTTGACAATTTTAAACATCTGTTATGGTTTACAGATCATCCTCCTGGTTCAACTTAATACTGCCGCGTTTACGGTCTTTGTGTGCACAGTTGCACAGTTATACAGAGCAGTGAAAGCTTATATCAACATTTTACATGTGCTCACTTTTGGTTTTGCTATTACTAAAGGTTTTTATTGGAACTATGTCAAATTGCATCGCCCCTATTAAATAAAATTGAAATAATAAAAAATAAACTGAGTCACGGTTCAGTTTAATCTGGAGCAAGAACGCCTCTTTCAGTTGGACCAAGGTTTGTTCTGGACGGTGGTCTAGGGGAGGTTTCACACCTGTAATTTTGGTTCAGATCCAGCTTAAAAGTCAGAGAATCCGGACCAAACAAGGTAGGTGAAAAGGACCCTTGCGCAACAACCTGCTTTCACCTGTGGACTCACATAAAATACTCCCATGTGTCCTCACAAGTCCAGAATAGAAGTAGCTGCTTGGCATGTTCACTAGTGCACAGCGTCTTGCATTTCATTAACTTTATATCTCTGCCAGGAATGTTAGCTAACGTTACCAGTTCTTGGACGGAAAGTAGTTAACAGATTCACAAAACTAAATGCATCCACAGTTCTGATGAAAATTAGACAGGAAGCAACACCGTGGAAACGTGCAGGCCGGCACACAGACGCTTCTTTGACGGTAAGCTAACTTCCCTGTTTCCAGCCCCCATCTGGTAACCATGGTAACTGTACACACAGATGGTGACAGCTGCTGTAGACTTGAAACCAACAACAATCAAATGACTAAAACTGACAAAATAACCTTGTTAGTCTAACTTCTTGCCCCATCAGATGACACTGTTGCTTTTTTCACGGTGTTCCCAGATCTCAGCAATCGCTTTGATGAATGCGGGTTTATCGTAACCGAGAGAAATTACAGTGAAAGCTATGAAAATAGCCCAGAATTATCCTTTAAGCTGTGAATTTTGGCCTGAGGATTGTCCTAGATTCAACCCCCCCCCCCCCCACACACACACACAACACACACACACACACACACACCAAACATTTATCCTCAGCTCGGGGCAAACAGGCAGTCACAGGTGGGACAGGCTGTTGTAAATCACCATGTTCTCACACAGTTATATCCCCCGTTGCTGTGAACTTTTGTGCCTTTTTCGTAGCAGGGGACTGTGTTAAGATCTGTCGACCCTGTAATATCCTCCATGAAAAAAGGGGACAATTACCACAGCGAACAGCCTCAAATGCCACATGTGACTTTTCCGAGCGTAAAAGTGAAATAGCAGACTTTCAAATGCGTGTGGAACACGATCATAAGAAGAAGTCTGAACATTTGGTATTACGAAAGAGAAGCTAAATCCTGTCCTCATGCTTTGTCTCCTGTAGCTGTTGAAGGTGGAGGAGACTGAGGTCTGAAATGTGGAAGAAATCTCTTCATTTCCTGGACTGCACTTTAGAGATTGGACATCTGTCTCTCTGGGAAATGCATTATCTTCCAGCTCCTATACTGCTAGACAGGAAATAGAGCGTCCAGTTTCAAAGAGTTTGGATATAACAAAGAAATTCAGTGAAACTGGCACGGCGTCCTCGCCTTAACATTCTAACAAGGTCACTAATTTGAGCTTCCATCTCAAGTAACTTAACTTTACCACATGTGGCCCACATCCCATTCATGAACTACTTATTATAAGGAATAGTAGGTTATAATTCCACATAACAGGATGACGCACTCCCTGTCAAAAATCAGACACTTTAATAGCACACATCATACCAAACCAATGCACTTCTACATGAGCTAAAATAGTTTTTTGTTCTTATTCTGTGCACGGTAAAATAAAAAAGAGACGAAAACTCATAATTTCAAGGCAACTGTCTTAACTTTTTGAGCTTTGAATCAAACGCCTACCGTAAGTTTTGAAACGAGCCAAGAAAGTTTTGCCAACCTGTAATCTTTTGTTGAGATAAGTTACTTTTATTCTTTGTTAATAATTTAGAAGGGACCTATTATGCTCATATCCAGCTCTATAATTTCACTCTGGGACTCCATTAGAGTAGTTTTGCATGATTCACAGTTAAAAAGCATCCTTATTTATTATATGCTGGTCCTTAAATGCAGCCCCTAAATTCACCCTCTGTCTGAAACAAGTTGTTTCAACTCCTGTCTCTTTATGCCCCCTGCTGAGGTGCACAACTCGTGCTCGTGAGCTCCTCTCTGCTCTGAAAAGACAGACAGCAGTGCAGAGTGGTGGCTGCAGGGCGTCACTGATTACTGTACAAAAAACAACTGATTTTGGTGAAACTGGATTATATTTCATGAAGGAAACATTTTCTGGCCTTCCCTGAGATGTCCTCCGGCTGCTCCGCCTCAACTTTCTGCTACAGAGTTTGTCTGATTTCCAGACAAGTTTTACATGTTGTTAGCAGCTACTTTAGCAACTAGCTGGCTAGTTAGCTCAGACATTGGTCTGGCCATGCAAAACTACAGCACCCTGAGTGCTTCTGAGCATCATAAAGCATGGAAAATAGTATAATATATAGATATGAGAAGCTGGAAATGATAGAAGCAGCTGGAGAAGAGTGTTCCTGGGGGGAGGGGACTGATAACTACACACAAGCACACAATTTTACAACTTTATTCACAGATTTTGGTGAAACTAGATTATATTTCATGAAGAAAACATTTTCTGGTCTTCATTGTGATCTTCTGCAGCTGCTGTGCCCCAACTTTTGTTGAGTTATGCTCCAAAGTTTTCAGACAAGTTTTACAGATTCTTAGCAGCTGCTTAGCCACTAGCTTGGCTAGTTAGCTCACAACTTCACAACTTTATTCACTGATTTTGGTGAAACTGGATCATATTGTATGGAGAGAAAATTTCCTGGTTTTCCTTCTAATGTCCTCTGGCTTGTCTGTCAACTGGTGATTTATGAAGTTTCCTGATGGAAGAAGGATTACTTGTTGTAAGCAGTTAGCTACTTTAGCTGCTAACTGCTAATTAGCTCCATGCAGCTGACTCTGCCCAGGCTGGGAGCTCAAAACACCGGGGGAGTGCTTGGCTAACTAGCAGTAGCAGTTAGCCACATTATCAATATCCACTACATGCCAATGTCTGCCGATCGTTAAGTCATTTAAAGTAGAAAAAAATGTTGAAAAGTTTGCAATTAGGGCAGTCTGAAACTTGAGCGTTTTGCTCATGAGGATTACTTTTACATAAATTTACCTCATTATTTGACACTTTGGCCATGTTTAGTATGAACATCCACTTTAATACCTTTAGTAACAACCATGTAATTTTCAAGCACCCAAATTACGACAAATCAGGTTCACAACTCACTGTGAACAATAACTAAAACATAATTTTGGGGGTTTCTAAAGCTCAAAGATTCAAGTTTATTGTAGAAGAAGTAAATTTTCTTAACAGATGATGGGTCAGGAGTTTGATTCAATCTCCTTCATTCACTCCGAACTTTAGTGAAGACTGTTACCTTGAAATCATGAGTTCTCTCAAATTCTTTTTTACAGTGTGGGCTTAGTTACAGTCATACACAATAAATACACTCATGTTCAGTCTGTGGTTCAATAAATTCCGTTTGTTGGGGGAGATTACTGAGTCCTCTCAGATGTTATTCAACATTCAAACTGCACAATGAACGCCCTCCCGGAAACACTTTCAGACAGTGATTATTGCATTTTTCATACTCTCTGTCACTCTTGAGAAAACAGCAGCGGTTTGACTGTGTCTGAACAAATGACCCTGTGTACTCTTCCACTATGTACTGTTTCCCACCGTATGGCGGACCTTTCTAGTCCAGACACGCTTGTTCTCAATGTGCCAGAAGTATGAAGGATTAATGAGAGCACCTGGAATAAGACTCAATGGAGCACAATGCAGCGCTGTTCATACCATGTAAACAGGCTGCTCAGTATTGTGTAGGTGTGTTTTGTCCTCACATCCTGAAGCAATTGTTTAATACATGTCTTGCTATGAAGAGTCTTTTATGAGCATATTGAGCTGAGTAAAATGGGACAATATTTGTGACATTTAAAACAACATTATATAACTATTCCACCTTAAAATAACAGCTTCAAAAGCATTTTGATGCTACACTGACTTGTAACAGGGTGAATGGTGCTTCTGTCAATTCGCAGACACTGCACCCACTATGTAACTTTGGCGTCCGGGTCAGGAGAAGTGCGTAATGCTTTACGGCACTAAGTCACCACTACCAACTATGTCACAGATTTTGGTTAAACTGAATTCTATTTATTGGAGAAAATGCTTTCTCATTTTCCGTCTGACGTCCTCCGGCTGCTCCGCCTCAACTCTCCCTGATTTACAGAGATGGACAGCAATGTAACGGCTAACTGTAACTTAACTGCCTTGGCTAGTAAGCTAATTTAAAGCTGTAATATGCAACATTATACCTATGTTATACTGTTATAATGCGGTGAGTAATTTTCAAACCCAGAGAAATCTGAAGTTTATCAAGATAACAGTTGCTATAACTTTAAGGAAAAACTGTTAATACACTGCCTTGTCTGTGAACATGTTTTCTATATAAGTCATGTCAGACAGATTTTCATCAACTGTGGTGGTCATCAAACTACGACTTTTGTGTTTGTTTTGCTGTGAGAGAGACCCCCAGACGCAGAACTTACCACAGCAGTTTAGGACTACCATGAGGAAGAGGTTTTCAGTCCTGGGGCGGAGTAAATGCGACAGGGAACAACACCAAAATGGGCACCAAAACCAGAGCAGGGTGAGTGGACAACATATCCAGGCTCAGGACCTCAACGCACAGTATGGCAAAGGCAAAGAAACCGACGAGGACGTTGACAGTGACGTTAAGTTACTTTCACCTCCAAACTTAGCATTGTTAACAGTAATTACCTTTTGTTTGTGACGTACACCGTTCTGTGAAAGGGAGCAGTAATGTCCCGTCCTCATTGCAGAATAACATTTCACAGAAACCACAGAAGCAGCTAAGTTGTATGTATGCTGAACTCTTCAGAAGCAAAGCTGCTATAATTATTAACAACCCTTCTCATCTGTTGTAAAGGGAATTTGAACTTTTACCCTCTGGAAGACGTTACAGATTACTGATTGCAAATACAAAGATCTCTAAGAAATCTTCTGCCAAGGTAAGTAATTAAATTCACATCCGATGGACCAGGATACAGGGTGGTGCTCCTGATTTTGCTGCAGTAGATTAATGTGATGTGGTGCATAGTGAAGACTCTTTTATTGTGAGTTGTATTTTTAGGAATGTGCATGTAGAGTGATGCACTTTCATATGCCTTGCATATTGTATTTTTAGGACATGTTTTTATGGTGAAACTGAAGGTAACTATCCACACTGTGGACAAAAAAGTTTTTGCATTCATATTTGTGTAAAGGTTATAAACTGTATGTGTCCAGCTACATTTTAAATCACAAAATGAGTAATGTTTTCATAACTGAAACATTCAACAACATTGTGCCATTCCCGTTAGCTATTAGCTACGACAGAGTACACATGAACCCTGACTAATTAGCTTTGTGGCTTTCAGTTTGAATGTTTCATGTATGTGCAGTCACAGATGTGCAGTTCATAAAATGAATATACATCACGCTACACTGTACAGGCAGAGAGCAGTTTTGGTATTTAATCATGAAGCAAAGAATTGGAAGAATTGAAATGACTTGAACTGATGGTGGTTGGAGAATGGAGATGGAAAGTCAGCACAATTTCTTATGAGGGGGACATCAATGCCCGTACCAAATTCTCTTGTTTGAAAAAACTTGTCAAGATTTTTCAAACAAGATATCATTCTCGCACTAGAGGAAAAGACAGGGGACCACGAATGTTTGCATAAAATTTCAAAGCAATCCATCCAGGAGTTGTTGAGATATTTCAGTCTGGAAAGTGCAAGTGGTGATCTGACATTGCTATCCATAGTCGTGCCGCTACTGTGTCTAAAAAAGTAAAAGAAAAGAGAGAAAAGGTCAGAAAGATGAGAAAAGATAGCACTGGGGGTGTTTAATTCGTGTGTGTGTGTGTGAAAGAGACAAGCTGCGTGGCTGAATTGGTGTCAAGTCTCTCCGGTGATGATTTACAACAGTCTCCATCTACAGTGTGAGTGTAGGTGTAGGTGAGACATGCGTTGAGATGGAGTGAGTGAGTGTGAACGCATCCAGCTGGTGTGAGTGACTGAAGGAGCAGCTGGATGAAGTCTGAGAGTGAACTCACGGTTTACATATGGCAAAACCATCAGCCACAACTTTGACCGGCGGCCTTGCGTGGGCCCTCAGTGAGTACCTTTGCATAATACTGGGAAATTTAGCGAGACACTGAAACCACATTGTTGTTTTAGAAACGATACGTTCCCCCATCACTATGAGGCTATTCTGAGAATACCTTTGCCGACCTATCATCAATCTTCTAACGTAATGGCCATGTTTTTCCAAGAAGGGCGTTCAGGTTCAGGTTTATGTTACAGGGTCCACAACTATGAGCATTTTGAGTGATTTTACAGAGAGATGTGAAGGCGGGCGATTCGGTCAGGTAAATGGAATTGAGGAAATATATCGATGGTTTCATCCATTTCCTGTAATTCTCCAAAGTTGGGTTCTGTTTTTTTCACAAGTGGCAAAAGTACACGTATTCTTTACTCAAATGAAAGTGCAGATACTTACGTACAAAAAGACTCTGGTAAAAGTTGAAGTACTCAATCAACTTCTTTACTCAAGTAGAAATGAAAAAGTACAAGCTCTGAAATGTGCCCAAAGGATAAAAGTTAAAAGTCGTCCTCTGAAGGACATTTCTACCAGCTGTTTTCTCTGCAAAACTAAAAACTAATCTTTTATGTTGTTTTTGTCTTATGTCTTTTACGTTATTTTCATCTTGTAAGGTTGTTTCTATCTTGTTAGTCTTTTCAATGTTTTCATCTTGGTATGTCTTTTAAATCTTATTACATTGTTTTCATCTTGGTACGTCTTTTAAATCTTATTACATTGTTTCTGTGTTGTTACGTCCTTTATGTCATTTTTATCTTGCTATGTCGTTCACGCCACGTTCAACCTGTTACATGTTGTTACACCGTTTTTGTCTTGGTACGTTGTTTTTGTCATCTTATGTCTTTTACATTATTTTCATCATACACGTCTTTTACATCATTTTTGACGTGTTATGTTTTTTATGTTTCTTGTTGTCATTTTTGTCTTTTTACGTCATTTTCATCTTGTTACGTCTTTTATGTTTCACCTCGTTACGTCATTTTCATCCAGTTATGTCTTGTTACATCATGTTCATCTTTGCATCATATAGTTATTTTTTCATTTTGTTACATCGTTTTCAACACACTATGTCTTGTTTTGTCGTTTTTGGCTTATTATGTCTTGCAGTCTTTTTCATCTTGTTACTCATTTTTAACTTTTTAAGTCATTTTCATCTTGCTACATCTTTTACGCCATTTTTGTCCTGCAACATATAGTTGCATCGATTTGTTTTTATGTTGTTTTCAACATGTTATGTCTTGTTTTGTCGTTTTTGTCTTGTTATATCTTGTGCTTCTTCTTCATCTTGTTACATCTTTTATCGCTTTCATCTTGCCACAAGGAATCATCTTTTCTATGTGTAATTGTCCCAGCCATTTAGGTTGAAATCAGTCCTGACGTTGGCAAGGCGCAAAATGATGCAGAATTAATATAATCAATAATTACCGTCAAATGCATCAAAACTATATCAAAATGTATATGTTCTGAATTGTTAGGAGTAGAAGGTACAGATATTTGTGTTAAAATGTAGGGAGTAAAAGTAAAAAGTTGTCAGAGAAATAAATACTCAAGTAAAGTACAGATACCTGAAAACTTCACTTAAGTACATTAACTGAGTATTTGCACGTAGTTACTTCCCATGTCTGTGGGATTGAGGAAATATGTCAGTGGTTTCACCCGTTTCCTGTAATTTTCCAAAGTTGGTCTCTATAACGCATTTTTTTAAAGCACAACCCAGACTAATAGTTAAAGTCACATTCAGCTCAAACAAATATGTATTTATGCATTAATTTAGTTAGAATGCCTTCAGGCCAAGGACTCAATTACAATCTACAATTGTAATGAGCAGTGCCTCGTTTCTAAAGATTTTCTGTTCCATATTAGCTCAGAATAAATTTTCTGATTAATTTTGGATCTCTAACATTTGATGTATAATTTGTATTCATGCCCTCCATGCCGCGTTAGACGATTCCAGGAAACTCGACAGCTTTATCCACCATGACATACCAATTTGGCTCAAGAGTTTGCAGTCTAAATATGCTGCAGGATGTGGGTCCATTTATTAAGCCTCTGCCTTGAGTTCAGAGTTACAGTTTGTCTAATACCAAAAATTCAGGCAATTTAATGCTGTAATTTTGGGTTTGGAGTGAGTCCCCTCTACCAGACAGGGTAGCAGAGGTTTTGATAGATGCTGCAGATTTAATGAGGTGTTGGATCAGATCCCTCTGACTGGCTGCTGTTACGTAACTTCATCAGGTAAGACAGTGCAGAGCTTGTAAGACGTTGCATCCCACAGTGTAATGAGCACTTAGGCACTCAGCGCAGGAGCGAGGAGACTTATGGCCACCACCAGCTGTGGTTAGCTGTGTTGTAAAAGTCTGTGTCTGCTCCTCAAACACAAGGGTACTGATGTAAGTCGTTTTTATGAAAGAACTTCTTGTGAACAGGAACCTCTAATTACTTTCTTTAATACTGTATTTTCTGTGACATAAAACTTTTTCCCCTTAAGAGTCAACATCCGTAAATCGTGTTCTTCTATGCCAGAAAATGTCACACTGAAAAAACAAAAACAAATGATAATTTATGTGCTCCATTTGTGTAATATGTTGTATATTTATGTGTACCGAGAGATTAAAGTGGAATAAAATAAGTATAAGTAGTAGTGACAGTAATGGTACTATATCCATTAAGTAAAACACATTTTTGCACAGCGTACCACTGACAAATAAATCCAAGGGGCTCAATAAATGATCTTACAGTGCTGTTCTAGTGTTGAAATTGGCCTACTTCAGATTGGTCTTGGTCTCCAGACCATTTTTTGAAGGTCTCGGCTTGGAATTGACTACATTTCTACTCTGTCTCAGACAAAGAGGATTCTGGATTTTATTTCAAATGCAACTAATAACTACACTCATTTGTAATTTGATGTTTTTGTAACTGTTACCGGCTGTCACCAATCCCTGCTACCCTTCACACGCCTTCCAAGACAGTGAATGGAGGAAACAAGAGAAGAGGCTGTGGCTGTCTCGGAAGAGATGTCAGTCAAACAAAAAAAATCTGGTTACTAAACCACAAAGAATTCATCTGCAAAACAGCCTCCAAAAAGAAAAGACGCAGCAGTGTGTAAATTCTGCTATACAATACTTATTGAGATGACTGGGCCCACATCAATCTTTCAACAGCACTTAGAAAGGAAGCATTTAGACAGAAAAGATAAGTGACACTTGAACAAAGCTAGCTAGCTAACGTTATGCTATACATATTTGTGTCCTATGTATGCAGGCTAATGGTTCAGGACGCTTGTTTCAGGTGGTTTCCAGCTATTTGCCACCTAGATAAGTGTGCTAGCTAACTGATTTAGTAAACATATATTGAGGGATGTAGCTACTGCAGTGTTAACTTTGCCATAGAGTGATGGGACATTGGCAAACTGTCATATGTATTTTTGTATTTTGTATTTTGCCAGTGATAAACGATGACGAGACAGACCACATACAGTTATGTAAATATAGTTAAGTTACATCAATGTCCAGTAATGTTAGCTCCGGTAACGTTAGCTTGGTCTTGTCTCCGTCTCGATACACTCCGGTCTTGGTCATAACTTGTACCAGAAGAAGAGAAACAAAAACCACACCCAAAGAGATTCAGACAGAATTAGTTATACATATTTTCTACCTACTGTTCCCAAACTTTTTCATGTAAAGGACCCTCGCTAAGATGCGAATCCCCTCTGAGTAATTTTCTTTATTTTTGTTTGAGGACAAAACAGTCTTCATAGTCAATCCATGATCAAACGAGGGCCACTATAAATTACAATCAGAACAGCCAACCCTGTTTCCTTCCTTCACTTCCAAAAATGTGTAAAAAGTTAAAATATTTTCTTCTTCCTTTTGCTGGGGACGTCCTGCAACACACTCAAAGACCCATGTTTGTCCCCGGACCTTGACTACAACACTATACCAGAAGAAGAATAACAAAAAACACATGACTTGATTGTAAAATATGTGTTTATAATGACTTACAGCAAATGTTGAGTTCAATGCAGAAACTTGGATACAAGTGGATTGAACACAATTAATACAATATTTGTAGGTCATGCACTTTTCGTTTTTTTCTTCTTGGATTACAGTCAAACATCTGTCTTTGTTGTGCTATTAATGTACCACATGCTTTCTATTATGCACCTTTAATCATTCTTTTTTCTGAACATTTTGTCTTGTTTTCTTTTGTCGGTTGAAAGCTTTTAAGAAATTCTAATTGTCAGACTTCCCATGAGAGCACAAACAGCCCTTACTGTCATTCTGCATGAAACCACACACACGTAACACGGTACATTTTGTTGTCATTGTGGTCACAGCCATGCTATAATCTTGTCGTGTCTGGAGAATCTGAGTTACGAGTGTGAATATCAGAGTCTGAGGATTCGGCCGTATTGGTATCACGAATAAAAATAGTCAGGAGATTGTGTCAGAGACATTTGGGGTTTGGTTTTTATCTCTGAGCCAGCTGCAGCCAGCATTCACTGTCTGACCTCATCAACCGCACCATGAATGTGACTCAGCCCAGGTCCTCCAGCAGACTGATGTGGTCTATTGAGCTCCGTACCGCAGCTGCAGACCAGGCATGGAGGTCTGTGGGGCTTTCTGTCATCCAGAACCCAAACGCCTGTAAAGACTCAATCTGAAAACCAATCAGAGGGCAGATAAAACTCTGGGTGTCCTGGCGCTGGCTGGCTGGAGTCCATATCAGTACACAACAAAATACTGTAGCAGCGGTATACAAACTAACCACAACGAACACCTGTGGTAGACATATGGAAACTATGACTCATTTGCTGCTGTTTGTTGCTATAGACACTCCTGTTTGTAATTGGGAACTTCATCTTGCAGCCACTGAGACTTGGCTTTTGTTAAATCAATGAAGAATTCAAACATCATTAATAATAAAAAAAAAACGATCCAAACTATAGAATAAAAAAAAAGTTAGTGTTCAGGCTGCCTCAAATTTTTAAGTTGACTGAATTTGCAAGTCGCCATGGACACAAAGCCTTTAGATTAGCCTGACCACGTATGAAGTCCTATCTGAATAATTCTCTCGGAGGAGTTCATTGTAGCACAGTGCCTGGAAATGTCAACAAGAAGCTGAAATCTCGTATTTAATTCAAAATGGCTGGCTTCCTGTTGGGTTTAGGGTATGGTGCCAAGGGGGGTTTTGGTATCTTTAGACATGATAAATGTGCCGACCAAATTTCATACATCTAGGTGAAATGGACAGCGAGGGATACTCTGTTGAAATATTGTAGGGGGTGCTATTTATTGTAGGCCAGTAGGTGGTGCTAATGATGTGCCATTCAACAAAAACTCAAAAGTTTTGCAATTTAGCATCACAAACATCTTTAGATTGCAATGACCCAAGGTGAAGTTGAAGTACGATGCCCGTAAATCAACAAAAATTGACCACAAAAAAACTTTTCAGCCTCATTGACGACCTGCAGAACTTACAAAGAATTTAGAGATTATAATATATATAATTATTTAAATTATCAAATAAACTTGATATTAAAAAACATATCAGTCACTTTTCAGTCACACTGACAAACATTACAAACAACTTTGATTGTCTTTTACATGTTTTTTTTAAAGTTAGAAAAGATATTTATTGACTTATACAAAGAAACTACAGCTGCAGCTGCTCCTGTTTGAGGTACTGTGTGTCAGTATTGGCACAAAAACAGTATGTGAAACTGGTCCCAGTGAATTTATTAGGTCTAAAGTTTAAGTGTAAGGAGGTAGTGACTGAATTCAATATTAACCGTCGTCATGGTTCGGCAATATTTTCATTATTGTGGAAATAAGCAACCGTGACTTATCTTGAAGTGTATTAGAGACACAGCAAGTTTTCATCATGTATGTTTTTCTCATACTATAAAACAGAAAGGTCTCGGGAGGGTTTTAGCTCTCAAATAACTTTTTCTTTTATGCCCAATGGCAGTCACTCACCCATGGAATAAGTCGGTCGGCTCAGAAAATAAGATGCAACAGGCAGGGAGAAAGGGAAAAGCAAACATCATTAAAGACCTGAGCCTCCTCACCCCTGCCAAATGTGGCAAGTCGCGTGGTGCCAGACATGCTGACGACCTGGAGGCCGCGTGAGCCAGCAGCCTGTCTGAAGCCCGGCTGGCCGGTTAACACGGCTTGTTAAGGCGCGGGCTCCGGAGCGCTCATTTCCTGACTTTGCCCGGGGACGGAGGTGGGGAAGCAAGGGCACACGAGAAAGGTGTCACATCTGATCCCCTGGAAGGAAAAGTGAAATAATTCCTCCTGTGTTTCAAGACAGAGTGTGAGGAAAATACTCAAAGTCTGATAGCTCGAGGTGGGAAACACATTTCCAGAGATTCACCCCAAGTGTGAACTCGAGTCTAAAAATATTCAGGGCTCAATTTTGAGTCGAAACATGATTTCAGTGGGGGGGGGGGGGGGGGGGGGTTCTAGGCCGGATTAAGCTACTCATGTACAGTACATTTGTGTAAGAGCCGGTGGGAATTGGTAGCAGCCGGTGGGAGCCAATGCAAAGAGTTTCCCCAGGTCACTCCTTCTCTGCATGGGGCCGTCTGAGGAAGGTTTTAAAGGCAGGTTCTGGCCCTGATGCTCCTCCCTCAGTGAGACTCCTGCATCTTCACATTCACACACCAATTCAGACACAAAAGCAACTTCTATTACCATGACAGTGTTGTCTTGATTTTTTTTTTTTTTTTTTTTTTTTTTTGAAAAAGGAGCCAAGGACTCAAACACACCACTCACAGCAGGCACAGACATACGGGAAACTGCCACTGTGTCTCGTACTGATAAGTCACCAGAGATCTGGGACCAATTGGAAGGACAAAATGGGCATGTGGACAGCCCTGATTCTGGCCTCGCAGCTGCTATTAAAACTGTGCTTACACGTGGAAGCCCAGGCTTTGGGTGAGTGCTATCTGAAGTGTTTGAATTTGCTTTTCATATCAATTATTTTCAATTTTTTTTTTAAAGATGTGTCATAATGATTGGCGATAACCGGTTGCAACAGCTGTATGTTGCTGCTGGGGATGACAAAAATTCACAAAATGAAGATCATCTTTTCAGGTCTTCTGCAAACACAAAAGAAAAGATGTCTTTGATTTCAATTGAATCCTGCATTTTTCTGACATCCTGGCTGTGATGTAATCCTCCATTTTCATTATCTGTCAGAAAAGATTTAATGGCTCCACCACTGGGGTATTTTAACACACTATGTATGAGTTCAATGCATAATGGATAAAGCAGACACTGTGAAAGAGAATATCATATGCAGACCCAAAGAACACAAAGGATTAGACATGGCGTGTGATACTCACCGAGGTACGAATAAAATGCTAAATATCCCCGTCAGTCGGAGGAGAGATGAGGCAGTCGGATGCATTTTTTTTGTGTGTGTGTTTGTGACAGGAGGGAGACAAAGATAAAGAATAAAAGTAGACAGACTTTTAAGCCCTACATCTTCCTGCTGAAGTAAAGTCACCCTGCTTTTCATATCTATCTGGCCAGATCTGCTTGATTACTCCGGCTCAGGAGGTTCAGCTTTCCTGGCTCGCATTAATTCAAACAAAGTCCCAGCTAGGTCACACACATGGGAATAATCAGAGATGATCTGGACACAGTATTGAACTTCAAGTCACACAGACTCTCCCCTCTCCGTCTCTCTTCCTCTGACACACTCTCTCAGTCACACATAAATTTGTTCAAGGTCACACACACACACAAGCCGGAGAGTCTGCAGACGACATGCAGAAGTATTGGTGTTTATAGTTTATCAGCTTCTTTACAAACCACTCCGTTGATTGATGGCGTAGCTTTCATGCACCCATTAATCCCTACAATCTTTTGGCAAATAGCTGCCTGATGTTATGTATAAAACAAGTCCAGATTAATGGAGTTCATCATCTATCATTTCCCTTGCAAATGGCTCATTGTCTGCATGACTGGAATTCACTGTGTTCAAACGGGGGGGAGACCAATTTACAGCTGTGGTAAGTAAGATTTTAGTAGCGCAAAACAGCCATTCTATCTCTATAAAGGGTTTATTGGGGTTATTGATCAATATTAATGTCTCAAGGATGACTTCACAGGGAGCTGGATTACTGGAAATTGAAACTCACTTTCTACTCTGGGTGCAAAGACTCCCAGCACAGGGACAAAGCACGTCCTTAAAGCGGCTATAATCTATATTGTTATTATAACAATGGATCAGATGACAATGTGAAAACAATGTGAAAGGGGTCGCTTCGAACAGATGAACCTACAGGGAATTATCACCTGAATCTGCAGCTCCCTTTAACTTTACAGAGTTTTATTGCAAGTTTCAGTTCAATGTTTAGCTGAAAGAGCTGCAACTTTATTGCACTCTCATTGCATTGTTTTGGCCACACCAGGCAGCTGTTTTCAGCAAAATAAAAAAAAAAGAGGTGTAAAAGCACTAATTGACAGACAGTAGCTGCAGTTGCATGGTCGAATATTTCTTCAACCCAACTGAAGATTCCAAATAAACTGTCTACATGGATGCTAAATAAAGTGATCCATTAATCAGAAACAACTTCTGACGTGTGCAGACTGGTTCTGTCCACTATAAAATGTCTGATCTGCCCGAAATAAAACAGAAAAAGTTGTTCCACCTTATTATTCAAAATTTTCCAGTGGTTTTTGATTTGGTCGCTGGTTTAGTGGATTCCAGCTTCATTCATGTTTTCAAACACTTGTTTGAACAACTCGATGTTTTAAGCCTTTCCATGGAGGCGCTCAACAGTTTCTTAAATCTTTTAAGGTCTCCAACAAAAGGTTGTATCATCCACAGACCAGTTTTGTTTTGCTACCGCCTGGTTTCTGTCCTTCCAGGAAACACATTCGTGTCACCTAATTTTTACCCCCATGTGGGGAAAACATGCACAGACAGAAAATGTTAATTCCGACCAGAGAGAAAGGATTGTGTAAGCATTTATATGGTGTTTAGATGCTAATATTTTCCTATTGATTGGAATAATTACATCACTCTGTTACTGACTAGCTGATGAACAGCCGAGGGACAATATGAAAATTTCATGTCATGATTATTCTCTCTCAAAATAATTGCGATTTGAGACATATCATATTATTAATATCCAAAACATAATCACAAAAACTGAAACCACACTACATTTTGTTAAGAATAATTTTATTGCATCACTGAAAGAACTCTTAACTTTTTTTTTTTTTTTTTTGTTGTGAACAGTTTTCAGTGAAAATAAATAAATAATATAAATAACTAATATATAGTAACATTTTCCTCTTTTTTTCTTACATAATAATTCCTCCATTTTTAAAATCAGGCTATATTTTTCACATCTTACAGTGTCATCAGTTGCATTAGTGTTATAATTTACCCCTGAATTCACAATAAATCAGATAATCAAAATAGAACTGTATGTTAGCAAGCTAGCTACATATTAACCAATATCCCATTCACATTATTTAAAATCACGATCTGCAATAAAATCGTTTTTATCATCCTGTCCCTACTGGTGAACATAGTTTTTAAGCATTTTATGCCCCAGGCGAGATGGTGGATGAGACCAAAATGGAGCTAAAAGAGAGTGAATATTACAAAAAGTGCAAGCCAAAAAAGATGGTTGCTTACTTTTACTTCCCGAAGATTAAAACAAATGTTGGAACAACATTAGCAGTGGTGACTATGTTGAGTATTTGCAATTTTTTAAAATCACGGTAATTCCACATCAACTTCTGAATGTCTGTTCATCAGTTGCATTTGTAAATATTATTGTATCCCTGAGCTAGACTGTAGTATAAGAATTTTAGGAAGCTAGCTAACATGCTAGCTAACGATTATCTGATTCACATTTATCCCAATAACAATAATCCACTGTGATCAACTTATCATAAATGGGTTTTTTTTTGTGTGTTGTTGTTGTTTGTTTGTTTGTTTTTTAAATTGCACTCTGCAATTAAATCATTTTTATCATCCAATCCCTAGTGGTGAACATAGTTTTTAGCATTTTTGCCCCAGGGGATGGTGGATGAGACCAAATATGGAGCTAAAAGAGAGTAAATATTGGACTTAAAACAGCTGCATGCTGATAAACGCGGTTCCTTACCCTTGTCCTTTCCCCCGAATTCGAAATAAATTTGGGAATCAACATTAGCGAGCTAGAGTGACTTGTGAGTATATTCACAATTATTCCATTCATAAGTATCCCAACAATAGAAATTGCCACAATCAACTTACTGTAAGTGTCTTTTATCACGATTCGCAGTAAAATCATTGATCGTCCCATCACTACTGGTGGATATCGTGCAGTATTTAGCAGAAATTTCCCTCAGGAGCTGGTGGAGACCAAACACAGAGCTAAAAGGGAGAGAATATTGCACTTACATTTGCCAGGTCATGACAAACGCTCCATTCAAAATGAATGATAATGTTCCTCTGTAAACTGCTGGAACTATAAACAAGCAACTGTTCCTTATGTCAGCTTAGACAGTGGTGATGTGTCACCGTTTCCACTTCCTCCAAATGGCCTTTGGAAGCCAAAAAAATGCAACTGAACATAATATTTATATTACACTGTTTTAAATCATGAGCTATAATGGATCTCTGCTTTTATTCAGTAGGTTACTCACAGCTGCTGCGGAAAGGTGACTTCACTGTTTATGTTAATTACATGCTGACGGTGATGATGTCATGGCTTCATCATCACTAATGGGGTACCTCGAACCGCAACACCGCAATAAATCACAGTTCTCGACATACAAACCCTCAAATGTGAAGTATTTGTTAAGCAGTAAAATGAAGAATGCTGACCATTTGCACACTTTACAGTAATATTTAACTGTGACAGATTTATATGCTGGTGTTAAGGAGAGGACAAGACACTGGATTACTTTATGGCTTTCAGCTGAACTAGTTTTATGAAGCCTGAAATCTGAGGTTAATCAGGGGGTGAAATGAGGCACTTTCTCAGGATCTCTGGTGTAAGACGACCCTGACCCCCACAAAGCCCCCTGTCCACAAGATTAATGAACAGCAGTGTGCTCTACGTGCAAGTGTGCGCCCGTGTGTGTCTTTGCAGTGTTACAGTAACTCGAAAAACACGAAGCATGCATTGAGGTTCGTGTGTCCTCTGGTTGTTTTGCTCGCTTTTGGACTTTTGTCAATCTAACGGACCAAAAAGCCAAGAAGAGATTCATCTGTTTGCGTGACACTCAGCAGGTGATCCTGGCAATCATAAATACAAAAGACTCATCTCATTTTTTGGCAAAAGTGATGCTGACAACACTGTGCAAGCAGACATTTAAGGGGGATTAGTCACATTTTAAAGGGACAGTTCACTTTAAAATCAAAAATACATATGTTTCCTCTTATATGCAGTGCTATTTATCCATCTAATTAGATTGTTTAGGTGTGAGTTGCTGAGTTTTGGAGATATCAGCCTGAGGGATGTCTGCCTCCTTTTGAATATAATGTCAGTAGATGGCATTTGGCTTGTGGTGTGTAAAGACATTTGGGAAAAACTCAACAGCAATGACGCTTTCCAGAAATCATAACCCAGTTACTCAAGATAAGAACAAGAGGCTTATGACAGCATGGGGTGTAAATATTATTGGCTCTCTGAGGAACCTTCAGACAACATCAAAAAGTATCCTGTTGCAAATTACCAATATTTGCTCATCAAATGTATTTAAATTAAATAAAAAATACAGTATGGAAAATGTGTTTAATTAAAATACAAGTAATTTTTCATTTGAAAATACAAAAATACATTCTGTACAAATCATATCACACCATATTTGAAGTAGCCAATCAGGACATCTTGGAAGTGGAAGGCTGCAAAGTCAGCAGCACATGCTGGGTGCTTTCAGCCCGTCCTCACTGGAAAGAAAAACAGCCGTATAGGTCATCTCTGCAAGCAGTTTATTGTCATTAATTGTTATGCACTTACCTCTAGTGGCCGTACTATTTATGACGGAAGAAGTACCGTGTGAAACGAAAAGTCAGCGTTGACTTATTTAAAGTTTTAAGTGACTTAATAAATTATGTTTCATAAGTGACATCACTTTTTAAGCCAAATCATGATCTTTTCCTAAAATTAACCTAATGTAAGTCACATGACTTACATCTTATACTTAAAGTCCTGTTCGCCTGTCGCTGGTATCCAGCAGTCATATTTGTTGTTTTGTTTTGTTTGTTGTTGTTTTTCATTAACAATCCACCTACTCTTCATTTAGGTTTGAGGATGTGTTGGTGGTTTATATCTAAGTATATTTGGCAGTTCTACAGAACATGTGTTTGCTAATTGTTCTTTTCGTCTGTTGTATGTTAGTGTCATTCAGTAAACTTGCCTTAGCAGCAATATCTGATTGTATTTTGATCACATCTGAGGGGAAATTAACACCAAATAAATAAATAAAAACAGCTTCTTTTCTCAAGCTTTCATGAGGAACAAATGAAATACTGCAGTTCACAATGAGCATGACAGGATATGACACGTTATTCACTTACAGCGTCTGATGTACGTGAATCATTTCACTTACAACTTTTAACCTGGGGATAAAAATGTTTTATGTGAGAATAAAATTACTTATTAAAGGTACATATAAAGGTATTTTGAATCAAATTATATTTGATTTTTTTTTTTTTTGGCCAAGCTAAGTACAAACTATAAAATACTCTAAAGTAATTAAATATGTATTTGCAATACATTTAATTAAAATACTGCCTGTCTCTTTGCATCCTCCTCGGCTGAGATGTTGCCTCTCGTCCATGAGTAGATGTATGCTTCCTTTCCTACATGAAACTGCTTACAACAAGGTCTGTGGATTATGATTTCTGGAAAGAGACATTGTTATTCTGGCACTTTGAGCACCACAAGCTGAATGCTGTCTAGTCTCATTATACTCGAAAGAAAGCAGACATGTCTATGGCTGATATCTCCAAAACTCTGCAACTCACACCAAAGCTAGCTCGGTGGATAAATAGCACTACAGGTAAGAGTGAAAATATGCAGTTTTGATTTTGGGGCAAACGATCCCTTTAAAGCCTCTGTGTAATCCTGTAATAAGGCATGTGCAGGACAAAACACGAGATAGATAAAAGAAAAAAAAAGGAGCGATCTCATCTGGGGATCATGCTTCACAATCTTGGCTGACAACGGCCAATCTCTGTGAGCATTTGGGAGCAATTTTGCTCCCTCACGACAGTGGGCCTCGCACACTGCTTTCAGGGTACTTGTGTATTCATGATGTGAGCAGATGGCGGACTAGAGATTCACTGCACATCCTCCCGTGGCCTGCCCAGCTCCCGAGTCACTCTATTAAAGTAAGACTCTAACCATGAGCACAAGTGTACAGCGTCTCTCTGGCATTTCACTCCCACCAAGCAGCCTGTCAGTAGATATCTCTACATTCTGCCACACTGTGGGAACAGTATACGAATTGTGGCTGAAAATGAGAGCTCACATACATCTTAACAGCCGAACAGCCTTGGTGTGGACCCAACGGAAAAAAAAAATAAAACCATACACCTACTGTCACACTACATTGCTCTGATTTGCTTCGAACATCTTTGTGATTTCTCCGAGCCAACTCTGCCTGCCAAGTTTGTGCTGACTGATTGACACAGCGTCTCGCAAGAGCAACAAAACACTGGGTCAACATCATCATCTCCGTCTTGTCGACTCAGGATGTGTTTACTCTGGGATTGGAGCGAGTGCGGCTGCAGGTTGTAAATATTCATATCTCATCATCCATTACTCATGTGCTTTTTCCACTTCTCTCTTTCCTGTCCCTGTCAACAGTCTATGATCTGCTCACCTCGCCTGATTGCCTGCCAGACCTGCTGCAGGGGGGTCTGGCTGAGCAGGGGGTGGACGAGGCTTTCATCCTCACCTCCTTCAAGTTGCAGCCCAAGACCGGAACCTCTGTGTTTAGCCTGTACAACCCCAGGGACAACAGCAAGTACTTTGAGTTCACTGTGATGGGGAAGCTCAACAGAGGTAGGAGGACATGAAAGAGGCCGCTTAGAGCTGCACTAATCAATATTTTATATTAACAACCGGTTAAATGACTGTGTCAGAATGAAAGCGGTCATTTATAATGGTGAACCAATAGAGAATTATAATAAGACTCCAGTTCCTCTCAGTTCTACTAAGATTTTACTTTTTACAGCCCACGACTTAATTATTTTTTGTCTTTACCTCAGTGTTCCCAGCCAGGACACAGAATTAGCACCTGCCTCCAGCCAAATGGTGGTAAAATATGCAAGTGGTTGATAGATTTACTCACTTGCAAGCCAAAAAACGAACAAAAAAACAATGGTAATCTATTAATTGGCTGGTAAAATTTGAACATTCACAAGCTGTTTGGCAAATGGACAAAAAAAATTAATTTTGTACCCTGTTTCCACAACAAGCAGCAGTTTTTAGCAAAAAAAAAAAAAAAAAGTAGTCATTAAATCAACTGTACACTACCGGTCCAGCACCACACACCAGACAGCCACAGTTAGGTAGTGAACATAGTGGAGGATTTAGCAGCTAAAGAGACAGATATTCAGATAGGAGTTGGTGGAGACCAAAACAGAGCTTGAAACTGGGAGAATATTTGACTTGACGACTACAACTAACTAACTAACATTGTTCCATGTCAGCTGGACAAATGTACACTCCCTTTCATGCAAAAAACAGCAGACAGACACAGTTAGCTGGTGAGCATAGTAGAGTATTTAACAGCTTAAAGGACAAATATTCCCCTCTGGTGTTCATGGAGACCAAAACAGAGCTAGAAATTGGGAGAATATTTGATTTATGACTACAAATAACTAATTAATGTTGTTCCGTATCTGCTGAACAACTGTCAAGCACCAAACAGCAAGCAGACACAGTTAGCTGGTGAACATAGTGGCATGTAGCAGCTAAAGAGACGAATATTTCCATCAGGAGATGGTGGAGACCAAAAACAGAGCTAAAAAGAAGGAGAATATGTGAAGTGATGACAATTAACCTGACCTGTCAAGCACAAAACAGCAGACAGACACAGTTAGCTAGTGAACATAGCGGAGGATTTAGCAACACATTATTGATTTTTATCAATACCTCACAAAAGTTACCTTTATTAGCATCTAGCCATAGTTTTAGGGACATTTCACACCTACCTCATTTGGTCTGGACCTTTCATTTAGATCCAAACCAAAATTACAGGTGTGAAACCTCCCCCGTACCATGGTCTGGACCAAACAGCCAAACCCTGGTCTGAATATAGATGGACGATACAGCTCCACTTCCTCCCACTATCCCAGACACGAGTGCTGCCATCTTGCGCTGATTTGGAGCCAGAGTCTGTGCAGTAGTGATCAGGGGTGGGGCCAAGCGTTAAAGTTTCCACCCGTACAGCCGGCCGACATGACATCAAATAACTAATTAAAACCAAACTGATCAGAAAAATGAACAGCTGAACAAACATCAGTGTGATAAGAACTACCTAAAATGACAGAAATCATATTTGGGAAAAATTCATTTGAGGTGTACCTTGACGTTTTAGTTTGGCCCGTGTCCTACCTATTAACAATGGCGAGGCAGGACTTACGGCCCATACTGCAGCCAGCCACCAGGGGGCAATCAAGATACTTTTGCTTCACTTTTGGGGAGCAATCATGTTCCCCATTTTTAATATATGTTAATGGGTCAGACCAAAGGAGGTGGTCTGGATCAAATTGAACCATGATTTGGTTCATTTCCAGTGTAAAAACATTTTTTGGAATCGTTCAGACTTTTCAACTGATTATAGGAAGTTCTACCAGGCTATCATCAGAGCTGGGAAAAGGACAAACAATGCAACAAAACAAAATGAACCGCAGCAGGTCATGGGGAGAGGAGGAGACAAGGTGTTTCATTGACAGTGAAAGGAATTTAACTGAACTGACAAACACATCTATCTCAAATCAATCAGTTGCAAGAACAGGGAAATGCAGCGTAGGTGTTCTTGCATAATGGCCATGTGAAACCAAAACTAACCATAACAAAAAAAAAAAAAATGTGAGAAAGGTGTGAAAAGGCCCTTAGATTACTTTACACCAGTTCTTAGATATCGCTACCTGAGTTTGCTGCTTCCACTCCCACACAGTGAAGGTGAATTACAATTATTTTGTGCTGCTGAAAACTTTGAAAAACATTTCACAAATTCAACAGCAAGAAAGTTTGGAAACCATATGGCTAAATAATTTCTTAGGTACCTGTCACCTTAAATGAATGAGGTTTCCTAGAGTGACTATTAGGTGTATTGTTGTTTTTTTCTTTCTTTAATTCATGTATTTTTCTTTTGATATCTTGCTTATTTTGTCAGCTTTTACACTCCCTGCAGAGTTAACTTTGTGTTCCTGTTGGGTTGCTTTGTTCTGTGGACTTAGTGTCCCTCTGACTTTGTATAATCCACAAAAAAACAACATTGTAAACTGTTTTCACTGGGACTATTTCTTCTTTACTAAGTAGTTTCCAGTGAAAAAAAAACAGGTCATAGTGATGTCTGTCAACTATTCAGCGTAATAAGGACATGTTTGTGGCAAAAACAATAAGTTGTTGCTGAATTTTGAATCATTCAACACTGACTCTCCATTGTATTGAACTGCAGGCATTGTCATTGTGAGCAAGTGACTAAATAAAGGTAACTTCGGTATTTTTCCTCGCCAGTGGAAGCGAAACTAAGCCACGACTTAATCCCTCCAGGCAACTGTGCAAAGTCCACTAAAGGTGCTTGTTTTTGCCAACAACAGGCTCAGACTGTTATTATAAGTGTCTGACAAGTGTCTCTGCTTAAGCAGAAACAGCTCTGTTTCTGCTCTCACCAAACTACATTTGCCAAACTGTCATTTTAACTCTGTCGTTCTCATCTTCATTCAGACTCAACAGAAAGAAAATAAAACTCACCAACAACGTCTTGGCTCGTCTATTCACAGTTCTAACAATCGCCAGCTCTTGTGTGATCAAAATAAATCATTAATTCACCACGTTCGATGTGAAAATATTCTGTCCGACACGCTGCCTCTTTGATGTCCGACCTCCCTCTCGCCCATCTCCCGCTGATATTTCCACATCTAACACGGTGCATAAAGGGTTTACTTCGACCAAACCAGAGCTGATGATTGTTGGAGCAGGTGTTTTTGGTGAGTTTTATTTTGTTTCTGTTGAGTTTAAATAAAGATGAAGATGTTAAAATTTCAATTGTGCAATGGTAGCTTTTGCAAGAGCAATAAAAGCACTGTTTCTGGTTACACAAACCATATCTTACTCTTAAAATCTGTTCCTTTCTGTAATGTTGTCAGGGACTTATAATAACAATCTGAGCTTTCTTCACTTTTTTTGCACAGGATTACATTGTAGCTCAGTTTTGCATCTGTCAGCTGCAACAGTCTCCCTCAATACGGGACCAATTTGAAGAACTGTAGTCCCTCACATAGACACAAACACATGGGAAAATAGAGTCCAGATTAAAAAAATACCAAAATTACCCTTTAAATACAGCCCCACATAGCCGCTAGCAAGGCTGTAAACTCTTAGTCTTGATGTAATTTGGATGAATCAACCCTTTACAGTAAATGCTCTCTGTAAATCCTCTTTCTTGCTTTTATCTCTTCTTCGCTGCCATCACTTCCTCTCCTCCCCGCTCGATCCTCTCAAAGCTGTGTTACGCTACCTGCGGAGTGACAAGAGGATGAGCTCAGTAACCTTCAACAACCTGGTGCTGGCGGACGGCCAACAGCACCGACTGTTGTTCCACCTGAGGGGGATGCAGCAGCAGGGGCCAGGCGGGGTGGAGCTGCATCTGGACTGCAGGCTGGTGGAGACGGTCAGGGATCTCCCCGCTGCCTTCCAGGGTTTACCGGCAGGATACGGTATGGTGGAGCTGAAGACCATGCAATCCAGAGACCAGGTGACCTGTCGCTTACTGTATTTCCATTCAATAATAAACACATTTCTGTCCCAGTAATGGATCTGGAGGCGTCCAAATGTCTCAGCTGTCCACTTTGGCCTGTTTTATTCTAACAGGACAGTTTAGATGAGCTCAAGCTGGTGGTTGGGGACACGTTTGAGAATGTTGCTTCATTACAAGACTGCCATTTCCAACAAAGAGACTCCGTCCAGACTCTGGGTAAGATCCTTTCTCTCGTGGAGGGGAGACGGCCAAATGTTTCCTGAGTAAACGATCCCAGCGGTAGGAAAACAACAGTCGGTGTTTGTCAGAGAATCCCCCGCCTCCGCTCCAGTTTAACAAAATAACGGTCCCTTTCTCTTAGGGGTCAACACGAAGCAGCTGTCCAATCAAATGCTGGAGTTAACGAAGGTGATAAATGAGCTGAAAGACGTCCTCATTCAGCAGGTAACAACTGCCGCTAACAGCTCCTTTGAGGCCACTTAATCCCTGCTTCCTCACCCCTGACCTCCCCGACAGCTCGCATGACCGCATACTATAAACTTGTTTATGTTTGACCTTTTCCAGGTCAAAGAGACCTCGTTTCTCAGAAACACCATCTCAGAGTGTCAGGCCTGCGGTAAGATCACGCTATTCACTACTAAATGTGATGCTGCTCAATGACTATTTTTGGATTGTCACACTGCAGATGATGTGTTAAACATGTTTGTTTTTGCCTCCGGTGTTTAAAGGTCTGGGCGGTACAGAGGTGGTGAAACCAAGGTGCGCCCCGGGTGTCTGTTTCCGTGAAGATATGTGCATAGAGACAGTGGACGGTGTCGAGTGCGGACCGTGTCCTGATGGGTACACCGGGGACGGTTTCAACTGTGACGATGTGGACGAGGTGAGACTGAGTGTGTGTGAGTGTTTCTGTACTTATGTACAACTTATGTTGGGGTGGGAGAAAAATTGATTCTGACTTTAAAAAGTTTTTTATTTCCTGCTTTTTTTATGCAGCATAACAATGATGCTGCTGAAATAAAACTAAAATAAAACTATCTGACAAGATAGACTCATAATATTTAATTTTTTAGAAGCGTATGATTCAACTTCTTCCCATGGTCTTGGCTTAAAAAAAGCAAACAAAAATTGCCATATATTGTAATATGGAATCACAATACTAGTAGAATACTCAAGAAGTGCAACACATATTTAATCTGCATCTAAGTATCCGTGAATCATTACAAAGCGTGGTGACCTGACCCAGCCTTAATTCTTGTATTTTAGGGTTAGAACTTCTTTTTATGGTTAATCCATGACACAAAATCTAAATGTTCAGGACTGTCAAATGGACATTAAAACCTTAGGTTCACTTGACACAAAAACTCATCCCAGGTGAGACTGACATATTTTTTTAAGTTAAGTCAAAAAGTTCATTTTACTAAACTGTATTATGCCGATGTAGCCTCGCCTATTTGTTCCCGGCCATTCAACAATACATAATTTGTGCACTTAGCATAGATTTTGACGGTCGAATGAACTAAAGAAATGGTTGTGACTCAGTATTTTTATGTTCATGTGGCATGTAGTCAATTTATTATTCTATAAAATGAGTAATTTGTGTTCTCTTAACATAACAAAAACACATTATTACAACAGGAGTTGCAATGCTATGCTAAACACAAAAATATTTTGCTTTCTGAACTAAAACTATAATGGTTTCCTGAGTTTTTACTAGTTTATTTTCTTGTACACACAATTTAGTAAAGAATTAGTTAAAGCAACGTTATTTTTAACGTGTAGGTGCAGCATATTAGCATTTCCCAGCATGCATTGCACAAGAGTTAAAACTCCCCTGTGAGCTTTCTTTTCATAGTTTGAGGAAAACAGATATAATGAAAAGTTAGTCTTTTTCAGTAAATACAATCTGGGTTCAGATAACAGTTTTAATTGAATCAGCTCAAACTCATTTACAGTGCACATTAAAAGTTTTGTGTGCAGGCTGTTTGCAATAAACTTTCAAGATGAAAGAGCAAATTGGCTTTTACAGTTCAGAGTTGGCCCATACAAACAAAAATCCTATGTGCAGAATATTCATATTCTGGTTTTGAATCCAGATTAGACATATTCATGAGCTGAATTCCTTCTACAAGTGAACTAATAGCTCGTTTAATCAACTCTTACCTTCAGTTTAAACTGAAAGGATGCTCAAGGGGGTCCTTCAACAACACCGCATGCATTTGCCATAAAAGCATCTGTTAATGACAAACTGTATGAAAGAGGTGAAATCTTCACTGTATTTATGTTCATTTATAAACTATCTCATGCGCAGTAAATAGCAGTAAATATGTTGATCAATCACCAAGGTGGCAGTGGAGGTCTAACAGCCAACATTTTGTCCATTTCCCCAATTTGATGCCAAAGAGAAGTTAAATAGCCATGTAATGAGAGGGTGGGCGATGTGCAAATTCTGTTCAATCCGCATGAGGTAAGTGTGAGCCTGAGGCTGTTGCTCTGATGAAAAAAAAAAATTGGTATATTTCCTCACAGAAACTCTGCCACTGTGTAGACAAACCAATAAACTGGGCCTGCAGTTAGTTTTATTTATGTTGGAAGGTGTTTCTTAAAGTATTTTATTAAAATAAAGGCAGCAGGGAGGTGATACTGAGGTCAGTATACACAGACTATCTACTGATCGCAGTGTATGCTATGCATTTTAATAAACAGGCCACCATGATACCCCCATTTTAGAAGGTCTTTGTTTGAAATTCCTGAGCAGTACTACGGCAAATTTATTTAGTACGAGTGTTACATTAGGGATGAACAATTAATCACAATTTTATCAAAACTGCAACATGGCCCAGTGCAACTTTCAAATCACAGGAGGCGAAATGTGTGTCAAAAATACCATTTTAAATTGAGTATTGCTGTGCTGCAGAGCTGCCCTGGCTTACACGTCACATTAAATAGATTTAAGAAAACGTGTTTGTTTGGTACAGATCCCCGCAAAAATCACACTATAATCATTTAAATATGTTTATTGAGAATAATGATGTAAAATTAGATATTTCTCAAAATTGTTCTGCCCTATCCTACATCATGTAATCCTATTAGCAGCTGCTGTATATATGAAAAAGTCCTGTTCAGACTAATAACGATGGTTTTGTTTTGCTAAACTGGAGTCTCTGAGTTCTCTGACTTACAATTTAAATAAATTACAGCAGGTTATTCCAGGCTGCAAAAGGTCTATGAGACATCGAAAACACGGATTTCATCAGGTTTTTGGGGCATTAGAAATGAAATCTGGCGATGGGATCATCAAAGTGTCCCACAGGGTCTAAAGGCACTTCACAGGAGCTAATACGGTTTAATGAGGAGCAGCAATGAAAGCCACAGGTAAAGATAAAAGTTTCAGTTAAAGTTAAAGCAGGACTGTTGTCAGTGAGGTCCTCATGAGAATAGAGGTACAGGGTGTGTGTGTGTGTGTGTCTGTCTCTCCGTGTTTGCACTGACCCCTTTTCTGAGGACTGGCCCCTTCAGCATTCTCTTTTTTGCATGAGCAGAAGTGTCATCAAACCTAAAAGCTTTCGTGGAGGAGCCCTGTGAGAACCACATACATTTTGCAGCTTCAACAGTGCTCTTGCCCTCCTTTTTTTTTTTCTCCTGCAGTGCCAGTTTAACCCCTGCTTCCCCGGAGTGAAGTGTGTGAACACCGCCCCGGGCTACCGCTGCGACGCCTGTCCGCTGGGCTACACCGGCCTGCCAGTGGAGGGGGTGGGCGTCCTGTTCGCACAGACCAACAAACAGGTAAAAGACAGAGGACACCGAGACTTTTGACACAAAGACTAGAATTTATAAATAACACATGCAAATTACTGCATAGATCAAAGAAGACATGAAGTTTTTAAATGTAATTATGCTGCTAGAGAACACAGAGAGACACTTAGTACATATAGGAAATTGATGAAATATTTACTGATCACCTCTGCCAGGAAAAATAGGGAGGGAGAGGACAAGAAGGTAAAGAATAAGATGAGGGAAAACGAGGAGGAAAGTTTCTTTATTACAGTGTAAGTCTGGGCTATGTGAAATTAGAGCGGTCCCTACTTCATCTTATTTTTAAGCTAATCATTGGGTATGCAGGCTGTAAAGTGTGAGTATTTAATATGTACCAGGTAGTTTAAAAAGTTCTCTAAGTCCCTGCGAAACACAAAGTTATAATTCTGCCTGCGAGAAAATGATTATATGAAATTATAAACTGGTTCTTCAGAGCCTAAGCAGCATTTCAGTGTCTGGTTTACAGATTTTTTCTTTTCTCTAAAGCCCGACTGAAATATTAGTTACTGTTGCTAAGTCTGCCAAACTTTCCATTCTCGCACTGCATCTGTGCAGTTTACGTGATAACAGTGGTAGATTTAACGTCGAAATTGGGAGTAATTGTTGAAACACGAGCGCTGTGATTCCTTAGAGAAACAAACAAAAGCAGCTTCTCATTTCTAGCCGACGACGGTGGATTTTGGCGGCTAAAATAATGTTTCGAAAGCAGATTTTATAAATGTAGCTGACTGATGTAAACTAATGCTAACTCGACTTAAGTCAGCTGAGAAGTCTCCCTGTGAAAGTGTTTATGTAAAGTTACATACAGTAGCATAACGTTAATGCTAAACGAGGATAAAGCTAGCTTACATCTCAGCAAACATTGGTCAGATGGTGAAATACGGCAGGTATATCTACACGATAGATGACAGAAATACACTAACTAATGTGGGAAAAGGAAGTGCAGGGACTCGATTGACTTTGAGACGGGTCATCCTGCCTGACAACGATTGCGGAAGACAGCTGGGATAAAAGCTAAGCTAACCTGGCTTAGACCTGAGACAGCGAGCCAGAGTGAAATGCATTGTCTTCCACCCACTTTGTTTCTGCCTCAGCCCAGATCCTCCTCTTCAAAACCCCACAGAACAAATGCAGATGTATTGGGATCTAACAAGTTTGGCTGGGGGGGACATTACTGCAGCTAGTAAGCTAGTGTTAGTTAGCCAGACATGCTAACATTCGCAGCTTATGTTAGAGCAGATGGAGACGGATTTTAATCCATTCACACACTGTAGAGAAATAGAAAGCTTGACAGCTCTAGTTACGGTTGCTAACCTATGATTGGACAGCTACTGTTTGGGGCGGGGTTTAGCGACGGGTCAATTGGGCAGGTATGGGCCTATAGAGACAGAGTGCATTTAAGCCACGCCCACACGGGAAGAGAAAACAATCCCTGGCTCTCCATTGACTTGTGTTGTATGAGGGTGCCTCTTGCCACTTTCCGTCTGCTAGCAAACAACAGAAAAATGTCTAAAAGCTTCTATGTGCTCTGATGCACTACCAGTACGTTAAAGCACCCAGAACTAACAAACAGAAAGTACTATCATCAAAATGTACAAACCTAATTGTGAAAAGTTAAGTAACTTAAGGATGAAAAATCAAAGTCTGGAGGTGAAGGTAACTTAACTGTTGAGAAAACGGATTTGTCACACTACACTGTGCAAATACAGAATATGATCTCTGCAGGATTTGAACGGTTGTTTAAATGAAACCATGTGACAAGTTTAGAGGGCAAATATCTCCTTGATGTAGGTGGTAATAACTCACAGACATCTGAAACGTGACAAGAGGCCCCAACTAGACACAGCTGGTTTTCCTGTAAGGGTTCACAGGCCACAAAGGTCGGGAGCCACCGGTTTAATCTTTGGCAATTTGTTGGATTTCAGTGTTTCCCCCATAATTGTACAGGCCTGTTGGGTCACCAGGCCGATGGGATCCCCCACCAGGCCAGAAAATCTCTTTTTTTTTCAATGCAAGAAGTCAGTGGTTGTAGTCATATGAGCCAACCTTGAAACCTTAAAAATAGGCAGGATTTGAGTTTCAGAGACTTTGTTTCCTCCATATTGTGACTTTTAAAGAATAAAATAAACAAAATAGTACACTGCAACAGCATTTTCATGTTCACGTTCTCAGGAGAGAATACAGAATAAGTTGCCCCTTTAGGGTGAACTTTCTTTCATGCATTTATTTTTTGCCCTGCCCTGAAATTGACATGACAGATTTTTAAAAAATGCATGCCCCATTTTCCTGTAAAACTTTCCTTAAGAAACCCTAAGAAAATCTTCTCAGCCTGGTTTGGTGTAGCTGTGCTGCCCGGGTGGACTTTTGAAGTCGTAGGGGTCACACACGCTGCACGGTGCCAGGAATGAGATGTGAAGTGAAAAAAGTGTGACAACAGGAGTCTCCTGGGAAGTTCGGTTGTAGTTGTTGAAGAGCCCTAAATATAAGCCGTAGTTGTTGCTCATCATAAGTTCCAATTTTGCTGATCTTACATCATTTTAAAACAATTGGAAATTTATTCTGCTTACTTATTTTGTTCTGGCAAAATTTCCATATCATGATGTGATAGCGATTCTTTTTCTCTGAGCCAAGGAGGATAAAGTGCAGCAGTGAATCATGCACACAGTGTTCATGATGTGCTCATGCTTTACAAAGGTCGTAGGTCACACAGCTTATTTTTATGTTATAAATGCAGCTTATTAAGTCATCCTGTCCTTGTGATCACTTTGTTTTAAGTCCTTGAACTGCTTGCTGCACAGTCTGTTTTTGGTGCATACTACCAATCTGTTTCTTATTAAGAATCTTAATTTGAAAAGTAACTAATAATTATAGCTGTCGGATAAATTTAATGGAGTAAAAAGAAGAATATCACCCTCTGAAATGTTGTGGAGTGAATAACACAAAATTAGGGCTGCACAGTTAATCGCAATATTATCGAAATTGCAATAAAACGAAGCGCAAAATCCAAATGGCAGAGCCCTGCACTTTTTCAATGGAGGAAAATATGTGAGAAACAGCTTTAGCACAAGTCTAATATGTGCAAAGTCATATTCTGGATGCATTGAGCTTACGAGGGCATAATTTAGTGGTGGAATTTGTCCATCAAAACAGGACTGGCAACGAAATTTTGGCTAATTTCGCATCTTAAATCCCATTTCAGGTCTGTGACGACATCGACGAATGCAAAGGACCAAACAACGGAGGCTGCACTGAAAACTCGCTGTGTCACAACTCTGTGGTAAGTTCAATATTATCTGTGGACTGTGCACATGCCATTATTTCATTTGTGTGTTAAAACCAGATGTCTTTATTCGTTTGCAGGGCTCGTACCACTGCGGCAGCTGTAAGTCAGGTTTCACAGGAGACCAGGTGAAGGGCTGTAAGCCAGAGCTCAGCTGTGGAAACAGCCTGACCAACCCCTGCGACGTCAACGCCCAGTGTATCGTCGAGAGGGACGGGTCCATCACCTGTCAGGTAGGATGTCACGCTTATTTCTCTCACACGCTCAGAGCTCCGTGCTGTCTGAGTCTCTGAAGGGTTTCGTTTGTCCCGTCAGTGTGGAATCGGCTGGGCCGGTAACGGATACCTGTGCGGGAAGGACACGGACATCGATGGATACCCAGACGAGAAACTCAAATGCAAAGATCCAAACTGTAGAAAGGTAAGAAAAGTTTTTTCTGAAAGTAAATGCAACCTTTCTGTGATAGACAGGTCTCTTTTTTTTTTCATTGTGTTACTGTAATGTCTCTCAAACAGGATAACTGCGTCTACGTTCCCAACTCTGGTCAAGAGGACGCCGACAGGGACGGTCAAGGAGACGCCTGTGACGACGACGCAGATGGTGACGGTATACTGAACGAGCAGGTTGGTGGAAATGTTTTAACACATGCGCTGCACTGATTACATACAATGCACTGATTACAGTTACATTTATTTTGTAATTTAATTACATGTGATTATTTTCTCCCCAAACACTGCTTGGAGTTAAGTCTTTTTTTAGCCTGGCAGTGGTTGATAACTTCCCAAACAAGAGGAGAGAGTCAGGAGTCAGTACAGGTTATATGTAGGTTTTATATAAGTTTTTCAACATTTTTAAAAACTGTGAATCACTGCAGCCACGAGAGGTCCTTGAGCAAACAGTCATGAATGTAAACTTAGAGACTATTTATACAGAGGAGGGCAGAGGACTGATAAAAACCTGAACATTATGATGCTGCAGTGAAGTTGACCTTTGACCTTTTGATATAAAATGTCATTACCTCATCATTTTATCCTGTTATTGCAGCCACTCTCAACTTAAAATGCACGGCCCAATTTGAGATCTGAGAATCTTGTTCTGCCCAAACATTTAATCACAACTCTGATCAGCACACGAGAAGAATTCTACCAATGACCTGACGAGACATGAGATACGCTCTGGTGTTAATGTGACAGGTCACCAAATACAGCGTTAACACCTGTTAAACAAGATCAGACAAATGAAGCAAAGACTTAATTTAAATGTCACGGCTTTGTTTTATTAGCTCTGATTATTTCAAAAAACTCATAAATTCTTAATAAAATTGAAACTTAAAAATGTTTCACTTACTCATTTTTCATGACCTCTCAAGGCCCACTTGGGACACACTGTATTCAATATTTGTGTGTAATTTTGTCATAATTAGGGTATGAAATCTTGAGTTATGGCTAAAAATGTGTTTTGTGAGGTCAGTATGACTTTGATTTTTGACCTTTGACCTCCAAAATCTAATCAGTTGATCCTTGAGTCCAAATGGACGTTAATTTCAAGTTTGAATAAAGTCCATCAAGGCGTTCTTGAGATATGTTGTTCACAAACTGACGGATGACCTGAAAAAGTAATGCTTAAAAAAAGAGGGGGTTTTCAAGGTTTTTCACAAATTGTGAATCACAGGGGTCCTTCAGTCAACAGTTGTGAATATGCACAAAAAATATTAGGCTGATCAGTCCAGTAATATTATTGATTTGATGCGGACAGCAGCTCCAGCCCAGCTGGTCATACACGTGTGCACACACGACAACAACTGAGGGAGATAACAAGAAATGAATTAGATTAATTAGAAATAGGAAAGCAGCACATCATTACATTGTTAAAATGTAAAAACTTTATTGAATCAGCTGGCGAAATGCATCATCACAAAGCTGAAAAACTGACTTTTTTAGAGATTCGTGGGTTCTCAAAGGCCAGTGACGTGACAAACATGATGATGATGTTGAATTTCAACACTTTAAGTACATTTTGCTGGTAATAGTTACATACTTTTACTTGAGTAGGGTTTGATTGCAGGAGTTTTGCTTGTAATGAAGTATTTTCACAGTGTGGTGTTGCTACTTTACAAGTTAAATAAAAAAATCTGAGTGCTTCTTCCACCACATTACAAAAACCCACACAAGCTGACAGAAACACTCAGCGCTGTGAATAATGAGACCTTTTTGTCCTCTGTCTGTCTCAGGACAACTGCTGGTTAAAGCCCAACGTGGACCAGAGGAACAGCGATAAGGACGGCCACGGAGACGCCTGTGATAACTGCCGCAATGTGGAGAACCCTGACCAGAGGGACACTGACAGCGACGGCAAAGGGGACGCCTGCGATGACGACATGGACGGAGATGGTATGGCGAGAAATTACATCACTGACACTGACGCTCGTGCTTATATAACCAGCACCACTGAAGGCACTCACTGTTATGACTTATTATTCTCTCCTTCACATCTTCCACCCTGCTCGCACTTTAAATTATTCAGGAATCACGCAGACGGATTTTTACAGTAAATTAAACATCTCTCCACATCACGTCGTCGAAATATATCACTGTGCAGGAGTGTGGATGGTTTTAGAAGCCAGGTGAGGCATGAGAAGCAGCTCTGCAAAATAGATAGATAAATAAATAAATAAATAAATATAAAAAGTCAGGGCCAGCAGCAGCAGTCTGACCCCAGAGCGAAACACAAGCTTTGATCATTCACCAGTATGATTACACCTCAAAAAGCCCCACAGGAGAGAAGATAGTTTTTCCTTATCGCTGCTGCTTGACCTTTATGTATTTGTGGTGCTGCTGCTGCCTCCCTGCGATGAATGAGAAACAGCATCTGAGCACAGGCTGGTGTGAGGCTGCATAGCAAGTGCAACAGTGCAACCTAGTGGTGAAAGTACAAATAAACAGCCCGTGTAATCAGTTGATCAAACAGTGCTGTGGGTGTTAACGTCTCAGTGTGTCTCTGCATTCATTATAAATCCACTGATTTACTTTAAAAAAAATCCCTCATTGTGAAGGTGTTTGTCAAGAAAAGTGCAGAAAGTATATCTTGTTTACTATAATACATCATTTTGATTGATTTTAGAGATCAAAGCACAGTTCAAATCAACTCTTTTAAGGGACAGTTCACCCCAGAATCAAAAAATATATATTTTTCTTCTTACCTGTAGTGCTATATATCTATCTAGATTGTTTTGGTGTGAGCTGCAGAGTTTTGGAGATATGAGCTGTGGAGATGTCTGCCTTCTCTTGACTGTAATGGAACTAGATGGCACTCAAAGCGCCAAAAAAAAAAAACACATTTGGAAAACTCATGATCATGGTCGTGATGATCACAATCCCTACTCCCTGTTTCCTGCACAGGGAAAGTCAGTTAAAGGAGTTCCCTCGCCAAATTTCGTCCATTCAGAATGGCCTGCAGCATCACTAACGCACACATCGTTCCTCCGGTCTTTAGCCTGTTAACACAAAACACCTGCATACCTTTTGCTGCAACAGTGGAAACATGACTGAAATAAAACACTGAATTAAACAAAACAAAAACTGATACAATTACAAAATGTATCCTCATGAAATGCATGTTACTTGTGAATAAATGTAATTTGATTAATTTACAAGACGATGTACGTTGTCATTCCTAAAGAGATGAATGTTATGCCGATATTATATGTATTATATTATTTAATATTTATATTATGTCATCCTTACACAGACTTACACAGACACATGCAAATTCATAGATATAAAACATATTTAAACTAAATCAAACTCTTTGTTTTTGGTGCAGTGACTTCCAGCAAACTGTTGAACCGTTGTTCTCTGCACAGTTCACAATTCCCTTCGATCTGAGCATGTTTTGCTCCCTGAGCGGTTTATGTCGGAACTATTTTCTTCCCACAACCGCATCCACAAACCATATCTCTGTGCAGAAGGAGGAATGCATTTACTAGAGTTCACTAGAGGCTCGTGCTCGTGACAGCGTGGGATCTAAACATTGATGCTGTCCTCCTCGGTTGAGTTGTAACGTCTTGTCTATGTGTTAGACGCCTCTTTCTCTAGTGTTACTGTTGGCAGTGTAGTTCAGTAGAATAAATGGATTATCTGGAGTAACCAGGTCATGATTTCTGAAAAGAGACATTACGAGTGCTTTGAGCACCACAAGCCGATTGCCATGTAGTTCCATTATACTGGAGAGAAGTCAGACATCTCTGTGGCCGATAATCTAAAACTCTGCAGCTCGCACCAAAACTATCTCGACCCTTGAATCTCAAACCTCACCATCACCATCTCCTCCTCTCTTATTATTTGGCGAGCAGGCCTGAAGAACTTTCTGGACAACTGTCAGCGGGTCCAGAACAGAGACCAGCTGGACCGGGACGGAGACGGCGTTGGGGACGCCTGCGACAGCTGCCCCGACATCCCCAACCCAAACCAGGTCAGTCACAGCCAGATAGATGATGGAGGGACGGATAACTGGTGACTGAGCACATTTACTCAAGCACTGTACTTAAGTACAATATTGAGATACTTGTACTTTACTTATACTTATATTCCGCTACATTTCAGAGGAAAATGTTGTACTTGGCAGCTATAGTTACTAGTTACTTTTCAGATTAAGATTTTAAAAATGATAAGATATAAAATAGAATCAGATATACTTTACTTTTCTCCAGGGGAAACTGAGTTATGGTACAGCTTCTACAACCAAGAATAGAAATACACGTAAGCATACAAAATGATAAGAAAAATATAGAAAAAGAAAGTAATAAAGACAGTATCAGTCAAAGGTTTGGACACATTTCTCATTCAATGTTTTTTTCTTTATTTTTTATAAGATCTGGTTCAGATTATACCAACAGTGTGCAAAGCTGCCATCAAAGCAAAAGGTGGCTACTTTGAAGAATCTAACATATCAAAGAGCAAAACAACCTTTTGCACACGTGTAGGCCACACGTGTGTAGTAAAAAACAAAAAGGCTCTCACAACCCGTCTTCTGCACATGCAATCGAAGCTTTAATAACAATGACGTGCAGAAGTACAGAAGATGGTGTGATTATTATATTTTAGAAGCAAAAACATGTATGATATACAGTATAAATGCAGTTTGATATTAAAGTAACAGAAATACAATACAAATACATATACATTGTGTCTATTCGTCCCCCAGTCCCATAGTTTAAAGATGCAAGTAATGATTATTTTCATATTTTCATTTCATGTTTGGTCTCTAAAATGTCAGAAAAGGGTAAAAAGTATTGATTGTTGACAACACAAATATTATCATTATATTATGTTCAGTTTACTGTCATAGAGGAGCAAAATATTCACATTTAAGAAGCTGGAATCAAAGAATTTTGCTTTTTTTTCCTTAAAAAATCACTTAAATCGATGATCAAAATAGTTGGCGATTAATCTAATAATGGATTAATAATTGATTAATCGTTGCAGCTCTAATAGCAACTTCACAAATTAAAAAGTTATTTCCCCCTTTAAACTTCTTGGATCACTTCCTTTAAATAACATTTCAAGGGCCAAAGATGTAAAAGTATCCAGTACGGCTCATTCGCTCTTCTCCAGTGGCTTTGACAAAAAATTACTAACATTTTAGATTTAATTTAACTTTGTTTTGGGCCTAATGTGATTCTTACATTCTCCAAATTGTAAAAATATGTCGTCTATACACCAAATAATCTTATAACCTTCATATCCTACATCACCTTTTTCTCTTTTTCTCTAAATTTTTCCAGTGGCTAGTCTTGAGGTTCTTCAGGTTAGTTATGGACGCCAAATCCTAAAAAAAAAAAAAAAGAAAAGTGTCAGAGGAAAAGAGAAATTTAATAGTTGAGGCTCCAGACAGTCTGCTTTTAGCCAAAAATGACACTTTTGAGAGTAAAGTGTTCAGACACCTGCTCTGTGCCAGGTTTGAAATTGTGTTTTTTTTTCCTGCTTTGCTCTGGAAAGATGGTGCTTATGTGCATCAGTAATACCAGTCTGATAATGTCATATACAGTCTTAGGGAGTAACAGATTACATGTAACAGGATTATGTAATCTGGATACTTTAAATCAATCACTCACAAAAAGAAAAAAAAGAAGGAACAGCTGGACAAACAAATAAACCTAACAACAAAGATAAAATACTTAGAGCTGCAACGATAAATCTGTTGCTATCAATTATTAAATTAATGAGCATCTATTCTGATAATCGATTAATGGTTTTGAGTGATTTTTAAAAAAAAAATCAAATTTCAGCTTCTTAAATGTGATTATTTTCTGTTTTCTTTAACTCTACTCACTGAATATTTTTGTGCTGTGGACAAAACAAGACATTTGAGGACGTCATCTTGAATTTTGATCAACATTTTTTTGACATTTCTTGGACAACTAATCAATGAATAGAGAAAATAACCAACCAATCAGTTGATGAGGAAAATAATTGCTAGCTGCAGCCACAAAAAAAAAAAACTATATTAGACTAAATAATTTCACCATATTTTATAGCGAGGTGATCTGGGTTATCCGAGGTAATCAGAAAGTACAATTAGTAATACATTTTTAAAGTAACCCTCCCAACCCGGGTCATACAGGCCTATATGGAGTAATGGAGTATTTTAATATTTCAGTATTGATAATTTTACTTTTACTTTTGCTTTTACTGACCTCTCTGCTCTTGTTTCAGTCTGATATTGACAACGACCTGGTTGGAGACTCTTGTGACACAAACCAAGACAGGTAATAATATTGTTACTGTCCATTGTGTTCTTGCAGATATTTAAACCATCAGCTTTTTATTTACGTGACGTGATTTGCGTCTGTTCCCCCTGTAGCGATGGCGACGGTCACCAGGATACCAAGGATAATTGCCCACTCGTGATCAACAGCTCCCAGCTGGACACCGACAAAGACGGGCTGGGCGACGAGTGCGACGATGACGACGACAACGATGGGATCCCTGACCTTTTACCACCGGGACCGGACAACTGCCGGCTGGTACCAAACCCCGACCAGATTGACGACAACAGTGAGCGCTTTCATACACTGTGCAATCAAAACGTTCTGATATGACAAACCTTCACGTCCACGTTCTCCCTGAACTGTTCCTGACTGAACATTACGAGCGGTTTTGGGCCCCCGGTTTTCAAACCCACACGGATCAAGCAAAAAAAAAGCAACCTTGAACAGATTAAGTGGCAATTTTGTTGGGTAAAAACACCTGCACCTGCACATATTTGTGACTCACTGTGACAGCACTTATGTTAAAAAAAAACAGCTTTGAAGTCAATGGGAGTGGAGTGTCAATCCAAATCAAGTGGGGTGAAGCAGTTTGTGTTGGCAGTCAGAGAGTTCAGTGATGTAGGGAGGAGTGGAGAGAGGCCTTCAGGGTCCTATTAGTAATGTAAATCTTTATTTGTTCTTCCGTTTTACCTACATATACAACAACACACCTGTTTTGGAGCTTAAAGGACGAGTGTGTAAGATTCAGGAGGGTTTATACGGCAGAAATGGAGTATAATATTCATAAGTATGTTTTTACTAGTGTATAGTTACCTGAAAAGAAGAATCGTTGTGTTTCTCTTACCTTAGAATGAGCCGTTTATATCTACATGGTCATGTGATCTCATGTTTCTACTGTAGTCCAGAACGGACAAACCAAACACTGGCTCCACAATCAATATTAACATGCCTACGTGCTAAGAAGGGGAGGGTGAGGTGAGGTGTTATCTCCAAGCTGCTAGATGCCACTAAATTCTACACACTAGTCCTTTAAAACATCAATCAAGATGCCCACAAAACCCTCAAAACATTCACGTATTTGCCAAATTGGAGCGCCATTAGCACAGAAAGAAGCCTTTATGCCAAGAATCACCAAGTCTGTGACCTTTTTGATGTCGTGCAGCTCAGGTAGTATTAAAAAGTCAAGAACTGGAATCCCTTGAAAACAGAGAAAAACAAAGTGCTTAAAAAGTCAAATGAATCATACAACACTCTTTTTTTTTTTTTTTTTTACCAAAGTTTTGTTCATAAAGTCATTACAAGTGAACTGCTCAGAATCAGAAATCACTCAGCACTTTCTTTTTTAAATTTCAATGCGTCACTGACTCGTTCCACTCGGCAGCGCTCTGCTTCTCTTCTCTTTCCACCCTGACAATGATAATTAACTTTGTCATTTTAATCTTTTATTCTGTTTTTAGGGTGACCTTGTAATGTCTGGCCAGGCTACATTAATAAACCAATAAATAAATAAATCAAATAAGTTTTAAAACCTGTACCAGATACTAAATAAGCCAGGGAAGTGTACATTTAATATAGCATGGCTGGAAACAGATCTTTACAGCAGCAGTTTCTCAATTGCTCTGTTTTATACCGACTGCTGACTCTTCACTCCTTTTAGGAGTTTTATGTAGCAATAATCAATAATTGCTGACATCCATAGAAAAGTCTGGTCTTAACTTGTAGGAGTAGTAGTGTTGACAAGGTTAGCTAGTTTACTGGATTAATGTGCAGCTAACGTTAAAGGTTGTTCTGTGCAACTAACGTTAGCAGTTGTTCTGTGTAGATAATATTAGCGGCTGTTTTGTGTAGCTAACATTAGTGGTTGGTCTGTGTAGCTAACGTTAGTAGTTAGGCTGTGAAGCTAAGGTTAAGGGTTGTTCTTTGTAGTTAATGTTAGCGGTTGTTCTGTGCAGTCAACATTAGTGGTTCATCTGTGTAGCAAACACTAACGGTCTAATACAATCGGCAGCTGATGGATCTTGGCATCCCTACTTATTTCCTTCTGTTTAATAATCCATATCATCGTACATGTTCACAAATGTCTTGACATATTACAGGAAACAAACACCATCAAAAGTGCTGGAGAGCAGCACTTTTTGTTATGGCAAAAGCAGCAGAGCAATTTCTAATTCTGAAAACACTCTCACGCAGCGGGGTGCAGATAAGAGTGAGCTTCAATATAATCCATCAAAATTAAACAAAATACATCACACATTCTTGTTACTTTGCTGAAATGTGAATAGCCCCTTAAGAAAAGGCCCCTTTTTTTTTTTGCACTTTGGCAGCATATTTGTGATGTTTTATATTCAGGATGTGGAGCTCTGCAGCTCTTTAAAAGAAGACATCAATTTTCTTCGGAGGCAGGTTTTTTTAGTCATTTTTGTAGAAGCCTAAAGTCTAAAATCTCCTCATATTGAGACGAGGCAGGAAGCACGCTGGTTTTAAAAGGAATGAAAGAGTGAATCACTTTGCATAATGGACAAAACACAACCTGTGCCACTGTCTGTGATCAAAATCAGACTTTAACAACTGCACCTGTACCTTGATCATGAAACCATAATCCGCCATCTTTTTTTCTTAATTTAAAACTAGTCTAAATCACCTCTTTGTTGTCCCTCAGATGATGGAGTTGGGGACGTGTGTGAGTCTGACTTTGACCAGGACAAAGTGATCGACAGAATTGACAACTGTCCTGAGAATGCTGAGGTTACGTTGACTGACTTCAGGGCCTATCAGACGGTGGTGCTGGACCCTGAGGGCGACGCTCAGATTGACCCCAACTGGGTTGTTTTGAACCAGGTGAGATTACGGAGCGCTGAAACTTTCCTCTTCATGTGCAGCGGCTACAAGTTAAAGCAGCTATAATCAATGTTTTTATGATGACAAGAGCGGTGCCGCTTGTGGTGGTGAACCTGCAGGGAATTAACGTTATCTCCTGAATCTGATACCGGATCAGAGTTTTCAGAGTTTACAGTTTTGGTGCACCAGGATTAAATTTAATCTAGTTAGCAACAAGATGGTGAACATATTGCACGAGCATTTAGCAGCTAAAAAGCCAGTTATTTCCTTCAGGTGTTGGTGGAGACCTAAAACAGAGCTAAAAGAGAGTGAATATTGGGTTGACATTTATCAGGTGGCCAGAAAATCAACTGCAAATGAATGATAATGTCGCCTGTAACTGCTGGATGTGCAAATAAGCAACTGTTTGCTAACAAGTTCACCGTATCAGCTTAGAGGATGTTGTTTTCAACTTGTTTAAGTGGCTAAAACTGGTTTAATCCACTGCTAAACATTAAATGTACAATGCATGCAAAAAAAATATATGAGACCTAAAATATAAGTTGATATTCATTAGATTAATAAGACTTTAGCAAATAAAACTCTCTCTTTCTCGCACAGGGAATGGAAATTGTTCAGACCATGAACAGTGACCCAGGACTTGCTGTTGGTACGACACATTTCCTCTGAGTTGATTATCACTAAAATACAAAATAAACCTGATCTGAACTATCATAATACACCTTTTGTTGTCAGGTTACACTGCTTTCAGTGGAGTGGACTTTGAGGGCACATTTCACGTAAACACGGTGACTGACGACGACTACGCCGGCTTCATCTTCGGCTACCAGGACTCGTCCTCCTTCTACGTGGTGATGTGGAAGCAGACCGAGCAGACCTACTGGCAGGCGACACCCTTCAGAGCTGTGGCCGAGCCCGGCATCCAGCTTAAGGTGAAAGCACAAGTCATGTCACACAAATCCCCGGCAGCAGATTCATACTCGTCCTATTTTTATCCCTCGACATATTTTCCACATTCCTGCCTTTCTCCTGCCTGTCTGCCTCCTCACCTGCCCTCCTCACGTCTCTCTGGGTGTCTGTCGCTGTTCGTCAGGCTGTGAAGTCTCGATCAGGCCCCGGGGAGCACTTGAGAAACTCGCTGTGGCACACGGGAGACACCAACGACCAGGTTCGTCTGCTGTGGAAGGACCCGAGAAACGTGGGCTGGAAGGACAAGGTGTCCTACCGCTGGTACCTGCAGCACCGCCCACAGGTTGGATACATCAGGTACGACAAAACATGTTCCAGATACTCCTCTACATATTCATGAAGGAATAGTTTGACATTTTGGAAAATACCCCGGAGTGAGAGTGAGAAGTTTGATAAAAACTGAAGTTTTTAAACACTTAAACATTTCACAGGGGGTTTATGTGCTGGATTATTACTCGACTGGTTGCCTGGCAACGTCATGTGGGAACAAAACTGATAATTACTAATGAGCTGATTGAATAATAACTTACTTACTTACACACTATACATTTTATTTTATTAACTACTGCTATTGACATAATTACTGTTACTTTTATTCTTTACAATTGTCTTTAATATCACATTTGACCCTTCCTAAGTCCCGCCCATTTTGGAACTTAAGTCAACTGTCACATTTCCTGTTTCCTGTACTCCTGTACTTGTCTTTGTTGATGGTAGAAAGATGTTGATGGGGGACGTGTAAAAGCAACATTTAGCCACATCATAAGGAAGCTAATGTTAGCAAAACACTAGCTAGCTAACTAGCTAGCTAATCTACTAATCATTAGTTAGCTATTATTTGCTCTGTAGCAAAACTCGATATCATCTGTAGCTAGCATTACATCTGATACTAATGTTGACAACGGGTAACTAGCAAGCTATCTACATCATCGTCTAGCTAGCTACTGTGTTGCTAAATCAGCTAACTAAACATGTGACTGTATGTATGTAGCTTTTATAGGTCCCCCAGCAACAACTTTCAGCTAGCCTCGAATTTTGTTTTTTCTTTTAAACATGGACGAGCCTAGCATGTAACATATCTACATACAGGAAACAGGAAAGGAGAAAGTTGACAGAGGTTCCGGCGGGTACCAAGTTTGCTCCACTCTTACTGGAGCACGGAGCAAAAATGGGCGGGACTTGGGAAGGGGCACTGTCACTGCATCCATCAGACAAACGTTTTTTGTTTGTTTTTTTAATTAAAATTCTTCAGTGTTTATTGGATTTCAAACCAGATGTCTTTTTTAAATTAATTAGATCTAGATCTGGTAGGCACATGTCAGGCTTCAACTCATTATGCTAAGCTAAGCTAACTTGCAGAGCTACATAATTACAGTGCAGACATGAGAGTGGTATCAATCTTCTCATCTAGCTCCCAAAATACCAAGAGCGGAAAACATTACATAAATTTAAAAAAAAAGAAAAAAGATATTAATAAAAATCCCTTTTGTGTTTGCTCAGGGCGAGGTTTTATGAGGGAACTGAGCTGGTGGCAGACTCTGGAGTGACGATTGACACCACGATGAGAGGAGGACGACTCGGTGTGTTCTGTTTCTCTCAAGAAAACATCATCTGGTCCAATCTGAAATACCGCTGCAACGGTAAAGAAAACACTTTACATTAAAAAAAAATTTCCACATATTTCATTATTTTTTTTATGTCACGTGGCTTTGTCTTTTGCTGTTTTTAGAGCAGTTTGTTATTAATACATGCCTTCTTTTTGTCCTTTATAACTTGAGTCTGAAAAGTAGGACAGTTCCAGCACTTTGATTTCGTTCTTGTTGTTGCATAAACAGCAACTGCCGCTGTGAACAGAATGAGTTTGACCTCAGCCGGTTGTGGATTCTGAGCTCGTCTCTCTCTCACTTCTCACTTCTGCAGACACCATCCCGGAGGATTTCCAGGAGTTCAGCACTCAGCACGGCGTTGACTCGCTCTAAAGTCAAGACGAAAATATGACACCAGATCTCCAAAGAATGCTTCTGTGTGTGTAGAGGCGTGTGTGTGTGCGTGTGTGTGTGTAAGTGTGTTTGTGAGAGTGTGTACGAGTGTGCGTTTATGTGTCTGTCTGTGTATTGATGTGTACAGTGTCTGTGCATATATGGCCACAAGATCCGTACTGTATGTGCATACTGTCATGTCTGTTTGCTTTTTACCAATTTTGATCTCTTTCTGATCATTTTTTTCTTAAAATCTCCATCTGATTGTGATAAATAAGTAAGTTATAATGTTTTTCACAGAACATGATGCAACAACAACAAAAGAAACATAACGTAACATTCAGTGTTTCAGCGCCATCACTGCATACATATATTTTTTAGCTCCTAAACAGTTTTTACTGAGAAAAACTGATCTTATGTGTAGTGTTATAAACATGTTATACCACCAGAACCTGCTTTTACTGATGTGTCCTTCATTTTGATCATAAACTGGTTGCATTTGTTCAACCATCAACATGTTTTTTTGTTTGGTTTTTTTTTTTTTTACTCCGTTTGTGGAGAAGATCAAGAGATCAAGTTTCTGTGTGACTCTGTGCCTCGTCTCACTTACTGTAGATGATTAACTTAAAGCTCAGTGTAATCTCGTTTTCTCTTAAAGGTCTTGATAATTTCATATCTATGTAGTCATGAACCTGGTCGAAATAAAGGGCTTTAAAATGTATTTAAATTCATGTAGATCACTGATTAAACAGGAGACTCTCCTGGTGAATATAAGGTAAACTTTTGAACTAATAAATATCACTGTGAAATTTTATTTACATTACAATATTTACATTAAGACAATTTTCTTTTTGCATTTTGCAAAAGTTTTTTTGAAATTTTGTTTTATGTTTATATCTAATTAAATATGTGCTAATTTCCAGAACAGAAATGTGAACATTGGATAAAGATAGGTTTAAAATTATTATTCCATTTTGCTGACATATTAGCGTGATTTTTTTTTACAGAGGGTAAAATCTCTTTTTATCCCTCCATAAATAAGAAAATATTGTCAACAGTGGTTAAAAAAACATTTGTTTAATGTGTTTAATGATAAAAATTTTATATAAATCAGGCTGAGTGATATATGAGCAAGCCCCTCTGTAAAACCCTCTATACATTTTGCAAGACAGTGCAGGTGAATAAGGTAAAATATTTAATAGATAACATCACAAAACCTCCCCATTGATGATTTACATTAAGACAATTATTTTTTTTGTATTACACATTTTCTGAAATTTTGTTTAAATAACTAATTTCCAGAACAGAAGTCTGACAAGAGGAGAAAGCTAAAATTTCAAAATTTATTTTTCATTTTGTTGACATATTAGAGTCAAAGGATTATACAAAGGGAATTTTGGATATTTCTTATTATCACTCCATAAATTAGAAAATACTATGAACAGCCACAAAAATCCATGTTTTTAGGAATAAAATGTCATTTAAATCAGGCTTTTTATTTTTGTTCTAAAATGTTCTAAAGGACAATACATCATGTAGCCATACATCATACCATAAGTTAAAGCTACTACAAGGAACTTTCATATTTTGTTGATTTTGGAGGTAACCACAAAAGTGTAGTGTTTCCACTGTAATAACTCCCAAAAATAATGTAAAAATGTTATTTTTTCTAAATAAAAATCCCCTCCTGCTTCTTTCTAACTGTCTAACGTACTAACTAACGCTAAGTTTGCCTGAGAAAACTGTAAACACAGGCTTGTTTCATCTGATTTCAGGTGCAAAGAACAAACATATAGAAACAGATGATTTCTCGCAGATGGTCTCATGTGCTTTAGTAGGACGTGTGGAGGCATCAGTAATAAAATTAGACTGTTTTATAACCAGTTGAAAGCTCTTTGTAGTAGCTTTAAATTAAGTTATCCTTTTATTGAAGTAGGGAAATCCAGCCTAATCCAGAGGATAAGCCATCCTAAGTGTTAGGAGCGGTGCCTGGGGACTTGTCAGCACCTTGGCCGAGGGCGCTGTCTGGAGAATTAACCTAACATATCCCATTTTTGATGGCGAGGGGAACCGGAGCACCTGGAGGAAACCCCGCAAAAACACAGGGAGAACATCTACACGCCACACAGCCTGACCCGTGCCGTGCGTGAATACCACCAACGAACCAATCGAGTGTATGAAAATGACCACCCATAACAATCCCCTGTTTCCTCTTGAACCTGGAACATTCTCGATTGGCCCAGAGGTAGGCTGCAGAAACACAGCCCACTGCTGAGCTTGAGCAGGAAATACCTTCCTAATAAGAACATTCTTCTCCCTGATTAGCTGCTGAGATGAATAGAGCAACTGAGGTCTTTGCTCCAGGCAGGGGTCCTCCAGGAAAGAGACAATGATGAGTGTTTCTTAGGATTCAACATAGACCAGAAGGGGCTGCAGACGCCTTTATATCTGGCCTTTAATCAAGTATGCATGCCTTCATTAACTCAGCTGACACTGGAGCTGGTTGACAATAGAGCTGTGATTGATCTTCGACTCAAAGAGGTAAGAAAAAAAAAACTTTCCTTTGATTTTTATTACATAAAAAGTTAAATGACTCATGGATGCAGTGTAGCACACGTGTCATTTTGCAGAAAGTACTATTACATTAATGAGAAATAATCAAATGTATTGTATGAGTGCATGGTTTTGGGAACCATCAGAATCAAAGTTAATGCATTTGGTTCATATTGTGATGAAGATGATATAATCTTCAGTCTCTCTTTGACCACTGTGCACACTCACACAGATGAAGACAATTCTCTGTGATTCATCCCATATTCTGCTCTCTCAGTATGAGCTGTTCCCATCAGGCAGACAATACACAGTTAACAGGGGCCTAAAATAGGCAGAGGTTATGGAGACTGTACTGCAGCGCACACCCACAAACTCACTGATGCCTCAGGATTGTGTATTTTTGTATTTGTGTGCTCTGTTTGCTGGTATTTTGTGCCAATACATGTTGACAGGTCTAGCTTTGTAAAAATTTCCCCATGGGGACAATGAAGTATAGATCTATAGCTCTGAATTGCTTGAATAAATAAATCAAATTGGCCAGAAATCAGAAATCAATCAATCAGTCTCATCCAGTAGCAGCTAGTTGATTAAAAAAAAAATCTGTACAGACTATAACTCTGGTCTGTCCTGGGCTCTGCTTTACTCTCAGTCTGGAGGAAGAATTGTATTAGTAACACTCATGTCTATAATGCATTACAATGCATACTTAATGCGATATAACATACTTATAATGCATTGTACTGTGCTTATATCAATGTATAATTATAGCAATACTCACTCAAAAATATTCTTTCTCCTTTTAAACAATAATTATAACACAATATAAAGCATTTTATAATGACTTACAAGGTCAAGTATCATAATACTTCATAACTGCTGGTCATTCACTGACATTTTTTTCAGCAAAGATCATAGCGTATTAAGTTATTGATTGTATTATTATATTGTCACCATTTCATAATGCTCTATAATCATTGTTATAATGCAGTATAATGTGATTATAACACATTATCAACGATTATAATGTATTACAACTATGGTATATTGGAAAAAATTACATTGGTGAAATGTAAATAGCAACATCATTTCATAATGTGTTATAATCACTGTTATAATGCATTATAATGTGATAATAATGCATTGTAAAATGTTCATAATGTATTACAACTATGGTATTTTTAAGAAACATTACACTGGTGAACTGCAAATGTCACCATGATTTCATGAGGCATTAAAAATCACTATTATAGCACATTATAATATGATTATAATGCATTTTAAAACTCTTATAACGTATTATAACTATGGTATTTTGGGAAACATTACATTTGTGAAATGTAAATGTCATCATCATTTCATAACGTGTTATAATCACTGCTATAAGGCATTTGAATGTATAATAATGCATTATAAAATGATTATAATGTACTTCAACTATGTTTTTTGGGGGAAAACGTTGCATTAGTGAAATGTAAATGGAATTTCTTCAAATTTGGCACAAATAACCACTCAAATGCTCATCAGGGATGAACTGATTAACGATCAAACATCAAAGGTTTAGTTATTCATATTCTAATTATGACACAACTTCAAACAAATGTCTATTGAGCTTAACTGGTTACATTTAATTAAATTACAAAATAAATATAATTGTCAACTACAGTTACTGACAAAAATATGTAATTAGGTAACAGGTACTAATCAAAATGTTTATTATTGACCTACTGAGTGACCTCCTCTAGTTATACATTGCATTAAGCACAGCATAGTGCGCAGTACGTATGTTTATAATGCATTATAGACATGGGCATCACAGAAAGCGTTGCCCATTTATCTACTGATTGACAGAGTGAACATGAAGATTAATGTGGTCTGTGTTTTATCTTTTTTTTTTTTTTTTTTTTTGAGAATCGCTGCTGAGCTCAGTTTGTCTGAACTTTGTGAAACTTGATTTGCATAAAAGCAGACAATTAGTGAAGGTGCCGCCACCACTCAACCAGCTATTTTTTAGCACGAATGAATAAGCACTGACCCTGCACCTGGTATTCAGGAGCGAATGAGTGTGACCACAGTCTGACAGCCACAGCGGCAATCTGCAGGACTGTGAGAAGAAAGCATCTCCCAGGGGCCTTATCAAAATCCTCAAAGGAAACCAACGATAACAACAACAACAAAAGACGCAACAATATGATGGTTTGAAGATATGAATATCGTGGTCTGAGCCACCTCTGGACACATGCATGGGTTAGATAACAGTTTATGAGAGACGTTATTGATTGTTTTGTATGTGATCGCACATTCAATCACAGAAGTTGCTGCAGAGTTGTGTTCAGGAGCTCCTGTATTTGTTGATGCTTAAGAAGTATTGTAGCACAGAAGAAAAGAGGCTGCCGACAGAGCTGCAAGATCAAGAGGTTCGCCGCTCACTGAGCAACATAAACACACCCAGGCTTTCATGCAGAGAACTGCGACTGAGGATGTTGACGGTAACAGTGGGAAGCTCTTCGGGAAATCTGCTTTGATCACTCCTTCAAAAAGATACAAAAATAAAAAAAGAACAGAAAACGATGTGGCAAACTGGCAGCGAGGTTTCGATTTTAGCTCACACTTCTCTGCTGGAATTGTTTCCACCTCGGGAGCAAAGGGAGTCACACTGATTTAGTCTGTGCGCAGGGAGGCGTCGACTTCTCTGTAGTTTGTAGCAGGGGGAGGATGGATGACAATCTGACAATATCAGGGTCTAAATTAGGAATATAACAGAAACACTAATGAACATAACATTTGAATACAAATCATACAGATCGGCTGGTGTTGAGCATCAAACAGAAAGCTGGAGAAGTAGAACAGACTCTCAAGAGTTTACAGCCACGCTGGCGGATCTGTGAGGCTGGGATTCAGCACAGCGGAGCTTTGAGCTAAATGCTAACATAAGTATACATAACATGCTCACAGTGACAACGCATGCTGACGTCTGGTAGCAGAGGTGGGAAGTTACTCAGTACAAATACATCTTTACTGCGCTTAAGTAAAGTTTTCAGGTATCTATACCGTATTTGAGTATTTATTTTTCTGACAACTTTTCACGTTTACTCCCCACATTTTAACACAAATATCTGTACTTTCTACTAGTTTCTACACCACATCAGTGCATATCACACACGGCAGACATAACAAGATTATAACATGCTGTAGTAATACGTAATAAGACAAAAATCACGTAACAAGACGAAACGTAAAAGAAGACAAAAGGCTGTGAAAGACATAACAAGGCAAAGAGGAAAGTATGTAACGACAACGACATAAAATCAAAGATATAAAGACGTAACAAAACAAAAATAACATAACAAGACGTATCATTCCATCACGCGTCATTGTGCACCACTTTCCCAACATCAAGCAACAGTACCTTCCTGCAGTCAAGATGGCGGACATATATCCAATCCATGCCGGAAGTCACAACCGGAAGTTGGTCTTCCTTCGTGTATTTTTTAAAAAAACTTTAAACTTTTTAAACTTTATTTAACATGTAACATTACAAGAACAATGACATACATTAGTAGATCGGGTTAGGGTTAGGGTTAGCGTTAGGGAAGACCAACTTCCGGTTGTGACTTCCGGCATGGATTGGATATATGTCCACCATCTTGACTGCAGATGGGTCCCTCTCACATCAAGACTATTTCAACTTAAATGGAGGGGACAATTACACATAGAAAAGATGATTCTTCTGTGTATCCATTGGTGCATATCGTACACGACGGACGTAACAAAACAAAAACAATGTAACTAAACGTAACAAGACAAAAATGGCGTAACAAGACATAACGACAGGAAATAATATAAGGAAGCAAAAAAGTGGTACCAGGTTTCTTGGATCTCTTTGGACCTTTTATATGTTATAGAGACTTTTATAGTAACAAGAGTAACAAGAATGTCAGATTTTCTGTTTCTGCTGTAAGTGTTTTTTCCCCCAGCGTGGGTGGCGACTGATGATTGGCTCGGAGGCTGAGGCCGCCTACATTAAACTGGCACCTGCCGGTATCAGCGTCACTCCTCTGTTCCCTGACTCCCGACCAGACCGTGCCACGCCGTCCAAACCAGTCCGACCGTGTTGTGCTGTTTCATGAAAGCTGGCGTTGTGATTGACTTGCAGTCCTGGTAGCTGTAGGGGTGGGAAGCCTGTTTATTTTTACATTTCTCTTTTCTCCTGTTTATGATGGAGAGTCAAGTAAGATACCTGTCTTTTTTTGTTTTGTTTTTACAGGAAGGTAATTTAGTTAATTAATCCCCAGATTGTTCTGTTCTAACCATGTACCATGTGAATGACGAATAAATCGTTCTTTGTTGGACTGCATCCACCGTGGCACTGGTCATCCTTTGGAGCAGGGAAAGAGGTTTTGCCCTGAGCCGGGCATAACAGTCTGCACTAAAAAGAGTATTTTTGGCAGGATCGTATTTATTTTCAAAAGGTTCCCATCATACAGTTCCCCAAGACTTTTTTTCTTACGTTTGTTTTGTTTCATCAATTTAGGTTGCAGTTTGTGCGATGTTGACCCACACTTCTGGGTAAGATGTGTGAACTAGAAGTTCACCTGTAGATATAAAGGGCCAAAACTCCAGGGAGAGTCAGAGTGTGCATTTTCAGCACTGCACGTGACGCAGTGCCATATAAGCTGCCCTACATGGGCTCTTAATGTTAGTCTCTTAATGTCATGGTTTGGGGTTTTTCATTGTCACTTCCTGTTTTATTTTGGTGCATTTTCCCTTGTGCATCTTTGTCGTTTTTACTTCCTGTCTTTGTCTGTTTTCCCGCCCTTTTTGATCACTGATTATTTTCACCTGTCCTTGACGGCCCTCACGTGTGTCTCGTTAATCCTCCCTCTCCCTAGTGTATTTAAAGGATAAGTTCGTTTTCTTGACACCTGGACCTTATTGTTAGGATAATATGCTTCGGTAAGCTCACCCAGACAATTATTGGGAGCTCGAGCCGTTTTGCGAGCAAGTTTAGATCAGCCGACGGCGTTTATGTCTGCATGCTAGTAGCGGACGGGCCAAAAAGCGAACCCCTAATTAGACTTTACTGCTGCAAACTCGCTCATTTGACTAATTTTATAAATGAATGGCCATGTTTATCACCTGCAGCTCACTCGTTGTTTGGTCATCCCGGGAACTTTACAAGATGGTAACTTTTGGTGACATTTAGAAACCGTGCGCCGCAGGAACGCAGCTGAGAAGAGACGCTGTTGTATGCTAGGCTACACGGCACACTGGCTATTTTGATGTCAGCATGGCGGAATATTTATCCGATGGATGAAGTTCTGACGACGACTTTGAGTATATGGATCCCGTATCGTTTTTGAGCCAAATACACCGACGGGAGCTATTTTGAAAGAGGTGCAGATTAGGGTGACCAGGTCAATAACAAAGAGGGACAAGGTATGTTTGTGGGGACAAAGTGGGACACGCCTTACTGCATGCCTTCTGCTTTGGTTTGGGCGTCTCCCCCTCCGCCATTTCCAAAGAAGAACGCGCGATGTGAGTGTCATATCCTAGCTGTGCACTCAGCTGTTGGTAGCGCGAGAGAAATTAGGGGCGGCCTAACGCCGAGTGCAGTGCTACTATGACAACAACAAACCAGCCCAAGTGCAGGAACATCACCGCTTCTCATTGCTGGGGCCTGAGGGGGATGATGTGCGGGACATGGTCTCAAATTGCGTGATGCGTGAAAGAGACAAAAATTTCGTGAAATACGCAAAGCCGGACATCTGGATCACCAAATGCAAGGAAGAGCCGAATACAGCTGTCATGAGAACGAGCAACCACTGCACGTCCACGAATGGGGCTAACTGGTGGTTGTTGTGGACATTGCAATAGTTTATCAACAGATAATGTCTAATTTAGGGGCTTCGATTTCCTGGCCCCGTCCGCAACTATGGCATGAGAAAAAACGCCGTCGGCTGGATCTAAATTGCTCGAAAACGGCTCCGACCTCCACCAAAATTGTCTGGGTGAGTCTACGAGCGTATTTAATCCTAACAATAAGGTCCAGGTGTCAAAAAACCGAACTTATCCTTTAATCCTGTGTCTTTTCGGGCGGACGTTTAGCTCAGTGGGTAGAGCGTCTACCTCATGTATGGAGGCTGTCAGTCCTCTGCAGCAGCTGCTGGTTCGACTCCTGCCTGCAGCCCTTTGCTGCATGTCATCCCCTCTCTCTCTGCCCCCTTTCCTGTCTACTCTCTGGCTGTCCTATCAAATAAAGGCAAAAATGCCCGACTTAGTTGTTGATTCGAACTCGACTGTTTCAGCGTCTCTTGTTGATTCTTGCTGATCGTGTTTTTTCTACAGAACAGATTGTCTGATTTTTGGTTGCTTTTTACTCACCTTTGCCTTCCAGTAAGTTTTTTGTGTTTGGTTTTTCCCTGCCTTATTGAAAACTCTCCCTGTCTTATTTGATGTAAGCCTTTTGTATGTTTTTTTTCATTAAATATCACAGAACTGCTCTGCTCTGTCTCTGTTAAACCAGGAAACCCTTAAATTGTAACACTATAGTTAATAGTTCATCCATGCGTGTTTTTATTTCAGAGGTTTAGGACTTGTAGTACTTGAAGTCACATATTAAAACAATTCTAATCTAAATGAGGAACTGGAACTGTTCTGCCATAAATCCATCACGACTTTCAGTGTGTTGGTTTACTTTTTATCTTTCTTGCCTCTGCCCCTCAGACAGCCTGAGCCTGCTACTGATTTTTGGAACAACGAACGGTGGGCTTTTGTTTTCGAGATAACAGACTGTTGCACAGATGGGCTCTTTCTGTCCAATGGGCCATTTCCTGACTATTGGGGTTTCAGAATAATGGAGACCGAATGCCCAGCATCGCCTGATAAAATCTGCAATATATTAGTGGCCACTTATTTACTGAAAACCTGCTTTTTGCATGATTTGCTGTTCATACACTGCGCTAAAAGAGACAAATGCAAACTCTATTTACAGCAAGTATGGACAACAGCAACCAGCCATCACATGAAGACGTTCCAGCTCGTTCCTTTGTCTTCAGAGCTGTTGGACTGTTCACCGGAGACATGCATCTCTGCAGAGAATGGGTGAAAAGTAAGTGATGAAACTGTCTAAACCACAAAGTTGTTTACGTGACTGTACAGTGAATAGTTTTGAAATTCTTATTTTATATACAGTTTATAGTTGAGGCAAGTTGTTTCCCTCGCCTCCTCCTCCACAGACTTGAGGAAGCTCAGGCAGGCTGCAGGAACACTGCAGGAGTGCAAGACATGTGCAACACTGTAATTTGGTAATTAAGAGCGAGAACAAGTCCGACACTGTAAGTTGATCAACTGTTTGTGTGGGCTGGGACAATTCATCGACGTCATTGATTACGAAAATACTTAGATTTGCATAACGTGCGATGATGCATCGCCATGCACTGCTGCGCCCGGTCAGAGCAGGGATTCACCTGGAGAAGAAGCAAACTACTCCACGCGAGTGCTGAGAGGTGAAGCACCAAGCGACCTGTCCTCCTCCTCCTGCAGCAGCAGTGAGACAGCAGCATCATTACTTTATGTCAGCACCCAAACACAATATATATCAGGATTATCAACACATGGAATATGTTTCTGTCGGTAGACGTCGCTTGATTTTTCTTCATCTATTCCATTTTAAAAGTGATATCTGCACGGCTGCTGTTAACTTTACATCACGCATCATCTACGCGTATGAGTCAGAAATGGCTAAAAAAAAATAACTGCAGTGATTAAATAACTCTGTGTCATTAACAGTTTAAGTTTTGAGTGTTTTAAACACTGATTGTCCAGTTCAGTGAAGAGTTGACAGTGATTGGTTATTAAATTTACATGCATCACAGCTCCTTTTGAATGTGAAGTCCAGTATTTTTCCTGAAGTCTATTAAATGGGGTGGAAATTAGACTAACTTTAAAATAGCCACTGTTATCATCATTCTAATGTGCTTTATGTGTCTGTTTTTCAGGATTATGATTGAATACAATGTTGAAATATTAATAAGACAATTTTTTGATATTAATGTCTGGTAAATCAATTGTTACATTAATTGAATAATAAAAAGAATAATAGCTAGATTAATCAGTAGATTAATCCTCTAAAAAATAATCCTTAAGTGCAGTCCTATCAGTTGTTTGTCAATGTAAAGTTCTGCCTGTTATCCTGAAAACAAAAGCCCACTGCTTCAAAAATAAACACTGAAGTTTGAGTTTAGTAACTGCCTGCCTTCAGTCTGCCAGACTGCATTAACATATTGCTCAAATTAACCGTTAAAAGATTATTAATGATTTGTTATGACTCATGAACAGACACTTACTCACTCAGCATTAAATTTAACACTAATTAATTATCAATTATCCGTGTCCTCAAAGGAGGACACCACAGATGTAGCGTTGTCATATAGCAAGTATTTCAACTAAGCTGTTTCCTTAATTTCTGATGACATATTATGGTCCTTTTATGATTTATTACAGTAAATAAATTACAGATTTATCCTCTAAACTTAAAATGGGAAAAAAAAGAAGTAACAATGCACAAAATTTGCAGCCCTACTCGCACTAATAAAACTGTGCAAGTGCAGTAAAACTGAATGAATCAAACTAGAATCTTATTTAATTTCATGTTGGTTCAGTTTGGCATGTAAGGATTTTGTAGACAGTTGATCAAAATAAACGTCACTATCCATCTTTTTCAGGACAGGCTGCGGTGGTCCAGCTGCTGGACTGGATTTTACGAGGGGTGTCCCAGGTCATGTTTGTAAACAAACCCTCTCAGCGGGCTCCTCATCACGACCGGCCTCTTCCTGCAGAACCCTTGGTGGGCTCTGAACGGTCTGCTGGGTACCCTCGTGTCCACTGCGTCCTCCGTCTTACTGGGACAGAGCAGGTCAGACGGCACGGCCTTATCCTTATTTGACAGCATCATAGAAAAAAAAATTTTTTTTCCTCCTACCATGAAGCCATTATCGCTGTCTCTTTCACTTTTATTCCCTGGGGCTACACTTTCTTCAGCTTTCACACTGTGCTTTTTTCACAGTGTGTTTGTCACTTAATTGTGTTTTGCACTCATGTTGGCTACATCTGTCACATCCACCTCAGGGAAGCCGTATCAGCGGGTTTATATGGCTACAATGGAACCTTGGTGGGCATGCTGATGGCTGTTTTCTCAGCCAAAGGGAGCTGGTACTGGTGGCTGCTGCTGCCAAATGTCTTCATGTCCGCGTTGTGGTAAGTGTTCTGTTAAAATTCATCCGATTTGTTTGAATGCGCACATTTGGTAAACAGGAAAGAGACAAAGGCAGCAGCAGTGAAAAACAAAAATCAGGAAACATTCAAACTCACCCAGAGTGACCCTTCGCTAAGCCCTCCCTCCTTAGTTACTGTTGCTATGCCTGTCAGTCTTTCCATTCTTCCAAGGTGACATTATGCGGTCCACAACACTGACGGTGGCACATTTACCACTCAAAATTCTTCTGCGGCAATTAGTGGAAGTGTTTTCATTTTTAAAGCTGTCAGAGAACGCCACCTGGAGAATTCTACCCGAAGAAATCATCTCAGATTTGACTACTTCTCTTCTCATTTTCACAAAGGTCACTGCACTCAGAGGACAAGCTCAACTATGCTGCAAAGTTAAGGAACGGAGGCTGATATCATATAACACCAGTGTAGGTGTCATTTTCACTGTGGACAGTCCAGACATGTCGCCGCCACTTTTTGAAATGGCAGATTTTGTCCCCAAAGCGTAATTTGTTTAAAGAAATGTTGGAAAAATAGCTCCAAGTTAAATTAAATTAAATTAAGTTAAATTACATGTCATTCTTGTCGACCAGTCATATTAAAACCAGAGCACGTCTTAAATCTTGTCATTTTTTACGATTAGTTGATCAGAAAATCTGGCCATGGCATTAAGTTTGGGAACGTCTGTTTTAGGGCATCGTGCTCTCTACAGCACATGTGAGATTGGCATTGTTCGAATGATTGACATGGTGAGGCAGCTGTGGATGTGATGGATGACTTACTTTTACTGTCACTTGTGCTTTAGATGTTTTGTGTTTTTGTGTTGTTGACTCTGCAGTAGTCTGGGCTTTGCCCTTTTGATTAGTCATTAAGCAATTTTTTTGTTCCGACCCACTGTAATTATCTACTTTGAACACCGGTAATGCACTATGAACGTGCAGTATGCAAACTGTAGGAATACAAAAATTATAATTGCTGGGAGGCTCAACACAGCATCTAAGCCAGGCAACTCCAAACTGTGGACCACACCACCAACCCGGACGCCAGATTCCAGGAAGAGATACAAGACGCACATGATCTGCCCACATAGAAGTACAGTAAATAATTAAGGCGCCTGTGAGTTATTGAATACAGCCCCCTGATACTTTAGTTTGCAGGAAAGGAGTAAACTTCATCCTGCTATATGTTCAAACAATGGGTCCTTGATTGCAAACACACACAAAAAAACAAAACAAAAGTACTGTACTGTCTCATTTCCTGCTAACGATCATTTCCCAGGTGAAAGGACAACTGATGCAGGCACATGTTATCAGCTATAGCTAACTAGCCAGTTAAGTTAATGGCAGATCCATGAGTTGGTTGGAAATGACGTTTCTGGCTGAGTCATTTTAAAACAACACATGTTAGCATGCTGTCATTTTTTAGCTCAAACCGCCACTGTTCCCAAGTACCGCTCAGTCTAGTTAATTTCAACTCATATGCACTCAAAAAATAGTTGCTGCAACCCTAGAAAAACTGTACTATGCCAAAGCTTTTTGCCAGATTATGTACCAGAAACCACTTTATTTTGGAGGCAAACCCTAGGGAATGTACCCAAAATGTCAGTAATAATGCCTAATTGACCATTTGCTAAGCTAACATTAGCCCTACGAGTTGGCTGAAAATGCTGTCTCCAGCTGACTCATTTTAAAACTTGAATATCTGAGTTGCAAAGACATTTGATGAGCTCATATATGCATGAAGTCCAAGCTGTGAACATAACCTGTAAACTGATCCCATGAAAGTTAGCCATAGTAACGCTTGGCTTTGGAAGCAGGCTAACACTGTAAGGTTAATGTAGGTAGTAAACTAGTTAGCTTCACATGCTAATGTTTGCAGCTTATATAAGAGCAGATAAACACACACCTTTTGTGTTTAATCAATTTGACTAATCCGTCCCTCCAGGATTTGGCAGGCTTTTTAGGGACTGTTGTGACCAAAAATGCCTGATTTCACAGCAGCTTTCATGTTTTTTCAACATCGTTTTATTTCCACACAGTGAACCATAAACCAGCACCAATATGTGATCATACAGTCATAACAAAGTGCACTGAGTTTGCCTCTCATCCCTTCCCTCCACCCTCATACACCCAAATAAACAAAACAAAACCCACAGATGAGCAAGCAAAAGAGCAAATAACAGAGAGAAAAAAGTATACTTAGAACAGTACAAAACAAACCAAGCAAAATAAAATAAAATTAATAAAATTTTGGGGGAAAAAATATGAGACAAAAACGGTGACAAAAATAATTGTAACAATAACTTCATAACCCATAATTTATGATCTGTATATAAAGGCCATGAAGTCAAAAAAGTACAGAAAATGTCAGAGTCACAGCAGTTTTTCTAAAAAAAAAAAAAAAGTGATGCATGTTATAATAATGTTAGGTGTTTTTTTGCAATGAAATTGCAGAAGGAAATTAATACTGCAAAAAAAGTTTTTTAATATAAGTTTTTAGAATCAAAGGCAACTTTCTCAAGGGAGAATACAACCACACACTGCTCTGAGTGTTCTCAGCAATCTTACCAAAAACCCCACAGGATTACAAAAATTCTAATTATACTTTAAGTAAAAGAAGTTAATGAAGAAGTGCAGCTCCAGGTTATTCCACAAAGAAGCAAAATGTTTTTGGAACTCAAACTCGGTCAAAACAAGCACAAAATTATAAGTATAAAGTGAATGTCAATAACAGTGACAAACCTTGTGTCCTTTTTTAGTGCCCTGTGACAAAAAAAAATGATGAAAAGTTGCAAGTGATTTGACAGAACTGATCGTGCAAAATTCACAGGGATTGGTTGATTTTGCATTAATTGTTCGAGTCACAACATTGCAACTTCCTGGCGGGACCAGTATGTCTCTTACTTCAGTCTCATGCACATCGCTTCAACATCTGGAGGAATCCAAAGCTGGACACGTCTGCTATGTTTATGGATGCTAAGTTATGATTGGACTGGTTCTGTTGATGGGTTTATAAGTAGAACAGGAAAAAGATAAACAATCTAGGCGGGATCATAATGTCAGAGTTTCATGGTTTGTTTTTCGCCCCAATCAGTGATCTATTTCCTGCTTCTGTTCCCAGCCCGGTGGTCTCCAGTGCTTTGTCCTCAGTCGCCAGCAAATGGGACCTCCCAGTATTCACCCTGCCCTTTAATATTCTGGTGTGTCTGCATATTGCAGCTACAGGAGCAGGTCACCCCTACTTTCCAGAGGTACAGCGCAGCCCTGTGTTATACAAACAACAATGTGCATGATGCAACTGAAAAGTTAACCTCATTTTTCTGCAAATTCAGGTGAATTTCCAGCCAAATAACCATCTGCAACATCTTAATGAGTCAGTCGAAAGCCTCCAGATCGCTCAGGTATAACTGGACCACAAGCTCTGACAGTCTCCACACAATCTAAATGATTATAGTTGTTATATTGCACATATGTTATCTTAATAAATTAAGTGTCCTAACTGTTTAAAATGTAAGTAAATTGAGGTTTCCATTTGCAGTTATTCCTGTCAGTGCCAGTTGGTGTTGGCCAGGTGTACGGCTGCGACAGTCCTTGGACAGGAGGCCTCATCCTTCTGGCCCTGCTGCTTTCCTCACCAACTATCTGTTTTCATGCCATGTTGGGCTCCGCTGCCGGCACGCTGTCTGGTAAAAACACTCTCCCATTTGCATAGAAATATGCATAATGTCTGCGGAGGCTGCAGCGGGAGCTGTGGCTCTTCAAAGGGCACCGTGGCATTATGGTGAATGAACCATGGCGTGTTTTCTCAAATAATGCTGCATGGCCTGTGTTTGTTGACTCAAATCTGACATTTATGCAATTGTTTGTTACTTAATAATACATTTCACGGGGGATCTCTGACGTGTGGTGCAGGACTCGTTCTGGCAGCTCCTCACGAGGACATTTATTCGGGCCTGTGGGGTTACAACAGCGCCCTGTCCTGCATCGCCATTGGAGGAGTCTTCTATGTCCTAACATGGCAAACCCATCTACTGGCTCTAATATGTGGTAAGCCTAACAAAAATGATCACTATCTTAATTCATGCAGCTGCTCCGAAAATGTTTTTCATTAAAACTATAAAAAATATATTTCTTTCCAGCACTTTTCTGTGCATACATGACTGCAGCAATCTCCAAACTGATGTCTGTGGTGAGTAAGAATCTTTACAGTAAGACAACCCTTATGAATGATTTATAAGTGGGTTTTAATTAGCTTATTAATTAGCTTGTAAAGCATAATAAATCATGAATAAGCTGTTACAACACATTAGCTAAAAAGGGCAACAGTGACTTGTTGTTTACCAAAAATGAAGCCCACATTTATCTGTACTGTGAACCCTCAGATCTCACCGCTAACTTTCCAGCTAACACATAACGTTCCTGGAACGTTCCTTACAGGTTTCTGTTTGGTTCTCCAATGTTTTTGTTCAACATAACATTCCCATAACATTCTAATAACCACACGAAATAATGTTTTTTAAACTAACCTCCCTGAAAAGTTCGACTAACCTTAATGTTAGATTTATGGGAAACGTTCCCTTCAACTAACATCCGAGAAAGTGCTAGAAACATTACAATGACATTAATTTTAGTAAAGCAAACTTGCCATTTTAACATCTAGAGAATGTTAAGGGGAAACATTCAAGTAACCTTCCCAGAACATTCAGCTAACCCCATAGAACGTTGTGGGAACTTAAACATAACATTAGTTTTTACGTAGGTAAAACTTGCAGTTGTAGCATCTAGTGAATGTTAAGAGGAAAAATTCAGTTAACCCCCCTGGAACATTTACCAAACATTCTGTGAACTTATCCAATAACGTTAGATGTACATCAGAAAAACTTGCCATTTAAACATTTGGGGAATGTTCAGGGGAAACATTCAAATAAACTTCCTGGAACATTCTGGGAATTCAACCATAACATTAGTTTTGTGTCAGAAAAACTTTTAACATCTGGGTAACGTGATGCAGGCATGTTCTAGAAACATTCCCAGAACAAAAAGCAAATGTTCCCAGAACTTTTTTGGGAAGCACATTTTGCCAGCTGGGTTTTTTATTTTTTTTTATTTTAATAGTCAAAAAGTTTAATTTGGAATATCAAATTTTCATATAAAATGACCAGATTCTAATGCTTTAACAATATTGTTTACCTTGACATTTTCATCATTCACTGTTTTACATTTTACAGTAAGGTTCGTTTTGCCAGTTATAAATGTTAATAACTTATTAGTAATAGTAATAAACTATTAAACAGTAACTGGATCCTGCAAAATAGTGAGCCCATGTCGATGTATGACCGTTGTCTTATAACTGTTTAATGATTTCTAATAACCTGATTATAAACCATTTATGAATAATTTATAAGGGTTGTTTTATTTATGGCGGTGCCAAACTTTCTTGATGAGTCAGACCGGATAAACGTCATCTGGACACCCAGATGTCTCTCATATCATGTGTCATGCTCTGCTCTCCTACGACATCCCCTTTCAGCTCGCATTACCAGCCTGCACGTGGCCTTTCTGCCTGTCGACTCTCATCTTCCTCCTCATTTCCTCTGAGATCCCGGCCATCTGCAGACTGCCTCTGTCTGTGGTCTCCTGCCCCGAGGAGAATCGACGCTACCAGAGACAATTAAAGGCCGCGGAGAAAGCTCAGCAGCAGCAGCAGCAGAGTCAGCAGAGCAGCAGCCAAGAAGAGGCCCAGCTGAAGGAGAGCGGCGGTCCACATGTCCAGCTGGTTGTGGAGAAGGGCTGCAGTGAATCTGTATGATTAGAGGGGATGATCTTCTTTCCTGACAGTTACTGTTATGGCTGGGTTGCACCAACAAGGATTCATTTTTTAAACCAGATTAAATCATTCTAATGTTGCACCAAACTTTTAAACTAGCTTCAAATTAAGAAAGATTTAAAGTCAGACCTCTCATTAGACCCCAGTTTAGTTTTTACTCTAAACTTAGATTAAATTTAATTCTGTTGCACTAAAAATGTGATCCAGTATTCGAGCAGGTTTAACTTTTTAAAGATAAGTTGAGAAAAATAATCAAGTTCCTTAAATAAAGTTATGGGACAGACTCAACCCAATTAAGTTTTATGATGCGTCTCCTCTTCCTTGCAATTAGTTGATCCATTAAAAGTTGCTGTAGTCTCTTTTTGTCAAACAACTGTGCTGTTGTCCATTTTTAATCTTCTATTTTTTTTATTTTTATTTATTTATTTATTATTTTTTTGGGCTATACTGCTCCATTAATTTGGCGTCAAGTTCTTCTCAAAGAAGGACAAATTTTGAGCTATCAGAATAGGCTAATAGGCTAACTAACTATTTAGCTAGATAGCAAACAATATAACATTTTGTTAAATTTTTTTTATCTAGCTAGCAAACAGTATAATGTTTTAACTTTTCAGCTTGCTAGCAAACAATGTATTGTTTTCTCAACGTTTTTAGCTAGCTAGCAGACAGTTTGCTAACTTTATAGCTAGTGAGCAAACAATATAATCTTTTGTTCACTTCTTAGCTAGTTGGCAAAGAATATAACTTTATTAACTTTTTAGCTAGCTAGCAAACAACGTATTGTTTTGTAAACTTTTTTGCTTGCTAGCAAAAATGTAACTTTGGCCCTTTCTCAATATGCGTTCTTCTCTGCACTTGTGTTCTTGTGTTCTTGAGAAACGTCATCAGTCTCAGTCCAAGTACTGTTCCAATTCAAAAGTTCGCATCTCACCAAGTACAGTCAAATACCCGGATGTGTTCTTGCGCCCGAGGATCATCGGATGGTGACTTGTGTGTACTTGGGGCAGCCGCGTATCCCAGAATGCATTTCGTAGCAACAACCGCGGAGGAGAAGATCCACAACTGTAAGTCAGAAGTGTTGAAATACTACTGTTTTAGTACCATGAAATGTAGTTTTAAGATAATTTTATGCGAGAAAGTAGATGTTAAAACTTAAAATCTGTTGTCAGTTCATCACAATAGCGCGTAGTTTAAAATTTGCTCCGAAGTTTTCGGAGATGTGTCGTCCTGTTAACGGACGTCGGTGATGTCATCAAGTACATTACCGTCCCAATTGCAGAATGACCGTCCTGCGTCCTCCCGTCCTCGAGAGACTGTACTCCCAGATCGAACTTGCTAAGTCCGAACTGGCAAGTACATAAGTCCGAACTTGGCAAACTTGGTATTGAGAAACGGCCTTTGTTAAATTTTTAGCTTGCTAGCAAACAATGTATTGTCTTGCCATCACTTAAGCTAGCACACATTGTAATGTTTTGTTAAGGAATTCACCATATGCACACGGCGGCCATTTTCCTGTGACGTCACGTTCAGGGTTGGGAGGTCAAATACTGTCATCGAAGATATCAAGGATAATGTTGTACCGCTGTGTTCCAGGTTGTAAGTCAAAGTCAAGACAAATTGTTATCATCTTGCCAACTCCTGCTTGATTAGCAACTGAAAGAATTCATATATACCTAACAGGTTAGCAAATTATGTTGTTTTACATTAAAAAATTGCTCCATGTCCCTCTGGATTTTAACTATCCATCGTCTTTCAGTTCCTAATCAATCAGGAGTTGGTAAAATGGTAAGAATGTGACAGATTTTGCATGTTTATACAACTTACAACCTGGAACCACAGAAGTATGACATTATACTTTTTGATAACAGCATTGAGGCTGAGTTAGATGAAAATAGCTGCTGTTTAAATACAGTGATTAGAGCAGCTGAAAGTTAATGGTTTCCTCCTCTTTATACTCACTAGGTCTAAGCTGGAAAACTAATTAATTCAGGTTTACTTCAGCTGCAATTAGTTTTTAATCTTACAACAATTGTACATTTTAAATCAGGATTCAGTCATTTTTCAAAATTGTGTTTTCCAAAACTCTGATTAGAACTAATCCTGCATTTAATTAATCCTTGTTGGTGCAACCCAGTCTTTGAGTTTGTACTTGTTGGAAATGTTGGAGCATTATGGATATACAATTTTGGTATTTGCTCTCTTAAATAACAGTATGTGCTCTATAAAATGGCTGGTATTGTTTTCTAAATGGCAAATTATATTTTTATGCAGTATAGCTTTTCTACACAGCAGATGGCAGCACTCTCCAAGGAAAGACAGAACTGCTGTTGTTGCATGTAAATCTAATAACACTCAGGAAAATACTGAGCAGATTTGAATGTAGGCTTGCACACATGCATTATATTAAATGTGGTCTTGTGGTGTTATTCATGTCGATTTTTGTCTCAGCAGCACTTTTTAGTGGTGGCTGTGAGATGATTTCATACACAGGAGCTAGATCTTTTCATTAGTGCAGACAGACAGCGAGCTGTAGGGGAGATTTCATAAAGTGCTCCCCCAGCAAAAAAAAAAAAAAACACCCTCTTCTCTGCCAGGCATAATCCATCTCTGCCTTCTGTAGTCCAATCTGTCCTATTGTCTTCTCTTATTGTTTCTCTTCTCTATTCTCCCTCAATTTGACATGTTTTTATAAACCCCCTTTTTTGCTTATCTACTTCTACTTCTTCCACTTCTTTCCTCTACTATTATCTGTAATCGTCTGTCCTCATATTCTCCTTTGGTGGACACCCTTTCTCCTTTTCCCTCAAGCAAGAAGATTTTGATCTCTTTGAAAACAAGCTGCCGAGATGTCAGCTGATAAGTCGCGCAGAGCTCTGTCTGGGTCCCTGCCTGCATTTATATTTACATTTATGAGTAAATCCTTATTTGTGTCTTTATTGCCATCTGTCTGTCGGTGTATCTGGTGCACCGAGGCACATGGCTTTAGTCTAGCCAGTGCTACACATAACAGTCACACTCCCAGACATGTGTGGGAGCTGCGGTACATCGGGGGAGAAGGTGCGAGACGAGGGAGAGGGGAATAAGTTCGAAAATGAGAACATCTCATTTTCTTGCCTGGTGATAAAATATGACTTGTTATGACATTTTTTTCAAATGTCCATTGTGCATTTTCTTTTCTCTCTGCAGTCAATTTGAACCCAATGACTTCTCAAATCAAACACATTTTTCTGCTTCAGGGGAAACTGTCTCTTTTCCACCAGCAGAGGTGGGAAGTAACTAAGTACAAATACTTTGTTACTCTACTTCAGTTGATTTTTCAGGTACTTGAGTGTTTCTTTTTCTGCAAATTTGTACTATTACTCATAATTTTAACACAAATATCTGTCCTTTCTATACATTTTCAAAACAGATGAGAACAGCATTAAAAAGAACGAACAAGACAAAAATGACATAAAAGACAAACTTATGCAAAAGGAGTAACAAAACAAGTACAATATAACAAGTAAAAATGACATAAGATGAAAATTCAGTAAGGGTTTAACAACACAAAAATTACGCAACAAGACGTAACAGTACGAACATGACGTAAAAGACAAAACAAGACAAAAATTATGTAAAAAGACAAAAACGACATAACAGGAAAATAATGTAGAAGATGTAATTAGATGAGTATGACGTAACACAACAAAAATGATGTAAAAGACATAAGACAAAAAATGCCATAACAATACATAATACGTCAAATATTACTTGAAATTGACGTAACGAAGCAAAAATCACGTAATAATACATTGGAAGAAATTGACCTAAAAGACGTAAAAAGACAAAAATGACAACAAAATGAAAACAAAGCAGCAATGCATAAGAAGATGTAAATGACATAAAGGTGGAACAAGACAAAAATGACGTAACAAGATGTAAGAACATGAAAACGACTTAACAAGACTTAATGATACAAAAACAACATAAAAGGCACGACAAGACAAAAATGACGTAGCAAGACAAAAAATAATGTAGCAGCACATAACAGGACAAACATTACTTAAAAAGACGTAAGATTAAAATGACGTAACAAAGCAAAAATAACGTAACAATACATAAGATGAAGTAAAAGTAAGGCGTAACAAGATTAAAATGAATAAGACTAAAACAATTAAAATTCATAACAAGATAAAATTATCTAAAAGACGTAACAAGACAAATACAACGTAACAAGATGAAAATAACGTAAAAGATATAAAAATAAGCTAAGAGATGTAACGTTACATCTTTTACGTCATTTTTGTCTTGTTGAGACTCGCCCATGGAGAAAAGGTGAAGTTCTGTTAGCTTTGCACAGAAACAGCTGGTAGAAATGTCCTTCAGAGGGCTAATTTTTACTTTTATACTACATAGTACAATTCAGAGCCTGTACTTTTTCACTTTTACTTGGGTAAAGAAGTTGAATCAGTACTTCTACTGTCTGAACTTCAACGTGAGGACAGAATGTGCCCTCACTTTTTCCACCTCTGTCCACTTGAGCCTTTAGGTAATAGTGACCTTACTCAGAGGATTTCTCAGTGGCCTTTTACACACCGTTGATTCATCCGGCGACCTTTGAAGGACAGGATAACTGTTGGCAGTGGGATGATGTGAGATGAGGCTGGTGTCACTTCGCCTGTGTCACTGCTGTGTGCTCACAGCAGCGTGATTCACCTTCCCGAGCCCCCTGCAGTCTGCGCCGACGGCTCCCGCAAAACACAACAGAGAAGATTGAAGACAGAGCTGAACCTGATGAAAACCTCGCCACATCACGTACACCTCCATACAGTCTCCGCGCCGGCTGTTTATCTACTTCAGTGTCTGCCAGTTAAGAATAGCAAGTTTCATATTAAAATGTAGGCCAAATGATTTTATAACTCCAGTTAAAAAAAGGATCAACAGGAAGCAAATAAGGACAGCACAAAGAACATAAGAACGGGAGAAGTAGGTCAATTACATATATATGGGAATATGGGAATATCCAAAGGTAATGGAAGTAAGTCAGGTAACTCATGGGGTTTCAGCAACCTGTAGCAAGTTTACATTCAGATATTAAAAACCAATACGGTGGGTATCAAGTGTGAAGTCGTGCCCGTATTAAAGTAGGTTGCACATTGCCAGCCAATCCAATCAATGGGATAAATAAAGTAGTTTAACTCTTTTAGCCACAGTGGTCACTACTGTATACAGCTATTTAAAAGTTGTTTTCTTATATATGCATGGGTTTTGTTAACTTTTAGTAGTTAGCAAACAACATAACTTTGTTAACTTCTCAGCTTGCTAGCAAAGAATGTAGTGTTTTGTTAACTTTCTAACTAGTAATCAATATAACTTTGTTCACAGCCTCTGTATATGGGAAGAACTGAGCTACCAGGCCACCCAGATCAACACTGATTTAGCATGAACTCTAATGTATCTTATCTTGTTCATGGTCACATAGTTTAATAATGTTAATGTTACTTTGTATTTTAGTGTTTTTCAAGGATAAAACATGAGCTACTTTGCTAAAAAGAAAAAAAGGAAGTTGGAGGGGTTATGATTAGTCCTGGTAACCAGGTGTCTCCTTGATAAAAAAAAAAAGCATAGCCTAATATTATAACAGACCAGTCAGGTGTGTGTTAAAGGCCTGTATGGTTATACTGTAGCAGCCTGGTGTAGTTTTCATGTGATTTAATGAAAGTAAATACAGTGAGCAGCGGTGAATAACAGCACTGCACTCTGGCACAGCTGGACTGCAGATTTACATACAATACAACTGTTGGTGTTCTAATGTTTACAGTATGTGAGCATGATAACGGTATAACAGCTTAATCTGTTTATCAAGGACAACCCTTGGACATTAATATCTACACTATTTTAAATGGCTGTCGCTGGCCTGCACTGTGCACCCCCTGTAAATCTCAGACGCACCCTGAGTCATTTTGTTCTAGAACGGACCTGCGCTGGGAGGAAAATATAATTATTCATCCGTCCACCAAACTGAGCATCATGCATTACTGCAACTTAGTTGTTCTTTAAAATACTGCACTTCATGTTAAAATGTACGCAGTTTTTGTGATAAAAAACAATATTTTGTGCAGAATAGTTCCACTATGTGAGTAACAGTTAGAATCTTTATATTCTGTGAAGCTCAAGTGCAACAAATCCAAGCTTATCTGGAAGCAGCAGTCTCGTGGCTTTGTGCCGGAGGTGCTTTGCCAATTTTCATAGACGACAGGCTTGGTGAACTAATGTCCAAGTCAGAAGAGACTACGCTGCTGAATTACTAGTATTATAGTATTTGGAGAGCTGTGAACAATAATATTTTTGTGTTTATTGAAAAATATATTAACTTCAATAGGCGGAGGTGGGGAGGGGCTGAGGAGTCAAGAGTGAGGTTCAATGAACAAATGTGAATATCATTTGACATTTAACATTTAACAACACAATTAAAATACTTTATTTTATATTTTTTGTACAAAATGTATTCATTGTTGTTAAATACATATTTCTTTAGCTGAAAACTCAAATGCATGCTGTCCAATCGATTGCACATCTGAGACACTCCTTGAAAAATGCATGTTTTAAAACAAATGAAGTTCAATTTTTTCATGCCTGAAGAGTAATAAAAAGATTTTGTATTTAGTTATACACCTAAATATTGAACAACTGACCAAATTTCAAATGAATTCGTCCAATAATTGTCAAGATATTTCACTAAAAATAAAAAAAAACTTCAACCTCATGGTGACACTAGATGAAATGTCAAGGGATCATCAAGGTAATTAAGATTTGTTGTAGCAATTCACAGTAATCCTTTTAAAGACCTCCTCCAGAGAAAATCATGTTTTTAACCTTGTTAACATGTCCATGTGGTGTTTTTCAAGTGTTACAAGACATATCAGGAGCAAAAAAGCAGTAAACACCATATCTGAGGATTTCTTGCTTTGAAAGTGCAAAAATGGTCGGGAAAGTTAATTTATGCACCAACAAACTCTTGTCAGAAACACTGGTTTAAAATAGGAGTGGAGGTGGACTATAAAGTTGTTGAGACATTTCATCTGACCAAAGTGGCGGACCAACTAACCGACAGGCCGATGCTGTCATGCCTCGAACAGCGCCGTTAGGATCGGCTAAAAACAAGAGGAGGCTTACATGGTGGGTACTGAGGCTCATGACCTCAGTATTCCTAAAATCAAGCAAGGCTACAACCCTGGTAGTCTGACTTTTTCTGAAGGAAATTCTGCTTTTTGGTTATTTTCTTATTTACACTTCCTTTACATAAGAGCTGGCATGCATGTATGTCATGTAGGTGAGTCTGCATCCATTGATTTTATGTTAAAAGAACTGATGTATAAATGGGCACAGTGTGTACTAGGAAGGATCCACGATTGCTATGACTGGCTGCAAACTAAAGCAAAACAAAATACAATATTCTGCTGACTGAAAAAACAATAGCTACTTGATTACAAAAAAAATGCACATATTGAACTTTAACCCTGCAGATAAAATCCATGGGGACGAACAAAAGCAGAGATTGTGGCGGCTCAAAGCTTTTACTACAGAACAAGAACACTACGCTGCTTGTAAAGCTGTCCGCCTTCTCTCCACCTCACAATTTCAGTGTCGGTGCAGCCGGGAGCCTTAATTAGCATAATTTTCTCCGAGACTGACAGGCAACTTTGAATCTGAAAGTGTTTTTTTTTTTCTGTGAGAGAGACAGTCTGCATGTGTGAAAAAAAACAAGCCAAACACAGAGTCAGACTGTTCCCGTGGGCTGGAAGAATGAGCGCAATGTAAGAGCCTGTTCTGATTCACTCTCTATCTCGCTCAGAAATCTGTGAATAGTATGTAAGAGGTGCAATGTGGAGCATGACGCTCCGGGCTCGACATGTTCAAACCAAATTTGTCTGCCGTTTCCTGTAAGACGAAAGGAGAATCCCCAGGAAACTCCATCCCCGATTGGGCGTACGAGGCATCACAGCGGAGGAAGCACTGCCATGTATGTACGCTCCCCGTGACACTGATTACCATATCCATGGCTGCGCTGCCGGCTGCAGACTTTGACTCTGTGTCGTAATCCTGTAGTATGAGTAGTGTGATCTCTAAATAGACACGGTGACTCTCATTCATGCTGATGACTTGATGCGTTTCATCAAAAGCGTGACCTTCATGTGGTGATGATTTGAAGATTATGTGAGATGTTTTTAGATGTTTTATTTATCTGAAACATCACACGAGCCCTCACAAACAGACTTCCCCTGATGACATCTCGTGTCTCTACAGAGGAACCTCTTGGTTATGGACTGTTATAGGGGACGCACGTGAATCCGAATACATTATTCAGGAAACTACAATATTTCTTCTTTCCATAGTTGCTCATTATTATTTGGAAAAAGACAGCTCCATGATTACTTCGGCAAAATTAAAAAAGGTAACATCTACCTTAATCAATCACTGATATAATGCATCAGTATATTTTTTAATATACTTGTGTACGAGTCTTTAGATTTACATTTAACTATTTTTTAGTTTCTGAGGAAGAGGTCGGCAACAGACAGAGACATGAAAAGGGAATAATGAGGATGTGAAAATATATTTTCATGATTATATGCTGTTATTGAATAATTTTCATGCTTTGTAGGCACAACAATTGCATTGCAAATGAATACTGGGTTGGAAAATCAAATATTTTCCCAATTTATTGTCACTGACAGCATAAAACTCACCCATTTCTGATCTTTTATCTGAATACAGATACAGAGACAGATCATTTTGTTGGTTGACCAGATACAGATACAAATAACGGCTGATTAAGGGGTAAGGAGGGTCAGAAAAGGGGAGGGGCTTAGTATTTTTTTTCTTTTGCTGAAGGGAGGGTTTGTCTGATTGTTTTGGGGGAGCAGAGGCGGGTCTTTAGTTTTGTTTTCTTTCTATTTAATCTTCTCCTTGTCAATTTTACTGACTTTTAACAAAATATTTAAAGGGTAAAGCGAAGCTCACACCCAACTCATCACATACTGACGATTTGTCACCGCCCCCTCAACCCCTCATACAGGTGCAGGTGGTACAAACACAGGACTTTCACCCAGGAGACCGGGGTTTGTGTCCCATGTAAAACCAAAATGTTATTATCTCTTTCCCTGCCATTGACAAGATATGTTGTCAATTGCTGTTTTCACTGTGAGGTGGTAGGGGACACCGTGACGCATCATCTGACAAAAAAATTGTCACTCGAAGAAGGCGAGAACCGCTGGAATGAGAAGCAGCAGCAGAAGAAGAAAACATTGGTGCTCAGCTGCAGATCGACGGGTCAGAGATCATCATGACCCGGCCACAGAGCGGGTCTGCTGACAATGCAGTCCCCAAACCTCCACTGCAGCCGGGACACAGTGAGGCTGCTCACACTGCAGCTCCCTGGGAGTCATGCCGCAGCCGGGGCAGAGAGGGCTACAGCCACAGGGCCTCTCAGACAGTGTTTTGGGCGGGGGGCGGTGAACACACACTGCTAATGTTAACCACACTGGTGACAGTGATGTCACACACATAATATGAAGTGATAAAAAAACAAAAATAAAAACATGAAATTGATATTCTGCTTATAAATGTCTCTTCCACAAAAACACAGTTTTCTCAGTTTTTTGTCTGAAAAGTGGATTTTTTTGAGGCAACCAACCAACATTTAAGTGCTTATAAAAAAAGAAATGAATGAAGCACAAACAAAACATTTTTCTGTGTCTGAAAATAGAAGATCTGTTTTTTCTTTTGATATACTCCAAGCTGACAAATTCATAGAGCTGAGCATTCTGTGGGTGTTGAAAAATGAGTGAATTTTGTGAGAAAAAAAAAATGCTGGTGCTGGCTGGCAACTTCATTAAAAAACGCCAGCGGGGAAAGAGTTACAAGCTGTATGGCACATAACGTTTGGCTTTTGTCGTGTGAGTTTCATGTTCCTAGTCACTTCAGAGACATCACGTGATGTATGTAATGCAATGTACTCGTTGTAACCCAAACATGGTGCTAACCTGAACCTATGCGAGTAGTTTTTGTGCCTAAACCTAACCAAACTGCAACCGTTTCACAGCACTGATCATCAGACGACAAGTGTCGGTGACAAATCATCGGCTATGTGACGAGTCAGCATAAGAACGTGTTGGACAGTGTTGATGGTAAATGTAGTAAATCAAAGCAATAAATTCCTCAGTGCTGCTATATTAACAGAGAAGCTTAGTTCTCCTGCTGCAAAATTGTTGTTCTTCCTGCATCCGTGATGTCACAGTGATGTCACTGGTGCTGGGAAGAACTACAGGCTGTTTCAGCTTGGATCTCTAGTTTCCTCCTCTGGGTAATCAGGGGGTGTGCTAGTATTTTTGTCATCTCACGCTATGTTTTGGCCAACAAAGAGAGAGCTGTAGGCTAGGCTAGTGACACACAGCTACATGGGCGTCAGAAGCTTGCGCACAATGCATCCTGGTACATGTAGGCACTGCTCAGGAACTCAGTTTTCTTGGTCAATATAGCAGCACAGAGGAATTTATTACTCAAATTGATGACATTTACCATCATCGCTGCATCCACATGAAAATGCTTAAGTTTCTCTTTAAGTCCAAGAAAGTCTTTTGCCATTTGCAGAGGACAACAATCTTTCATTCAACAAACTAATATTTTTGGTGAACGGTGGGCTTAACACATCCTCTTGCATCCAATAAACGTGATCGTGAGTGTCTTTAGTTCTCACACCCAGCGCTGCTACTGCAACTGGCAGTTCAGACGCAGCTGTCGGTCCTGCTGACGCCAGCTCGCAGCAGCTTTGAAGAAGTTTTATGAACAAATCAGAACAGATCCCAACTGAAAAAAAAAGTCTCACGATTTTTATGCAAATGGTGTCAGGTTCAGTCAGGTTCTGGAAGAAAACTAATTAGTAATGACACGTCGAGTCGTGGGGACTGTCTGTACTGAATAATAATCAGAGGAAATTATTAACAACCACCAGTTGAGCCCTGTTCACTTTATGAGTGACAGTGATTGTTTGTGTATTTCAGGAGCCTCCTAATCAGCCAGACTCCTCCTTCTCATCAGTGGCACCTGAACCACAACAGACCCCTCCTCCTCCTCCTCCTCCTCCTCCTCCTCCTCCTCCTCCTCCTCCTCCTCCTCCTCCTCCTTTCCTCCTCCTCCTCCACCTTTTCCTCCACACCCTCTCTCAGCCAGCAGACTCCTCCACATCACTTCATGTTTTCTTTAATTCACTTAGTAAATTGTAAATAAAAATATTTTTGTTTTCTTCCTTCGTGTTCTCCTGAGCCAGGGTTCTAACATGTGGGGGCTCATCTGGGATCCAGTCTGGGACTCATTTGCATATTTTTTTGTTAAACCTTGAGGGTTTGGTAGCGTTCTGCTTTGTTTGGTTCTCTAATGTGGTGTGGAGGTAAGTGAACTCTCAGAAATAAGGGTTCCACAAGGGGCTAGGTTCCACCCAGAACCATTTGCTTCTGAAGAACCATTTTTTAAGACAGGATTTGTCAAGGGTTCTTTGTAATACTAAAGGTTTCATTAAGAACGTTTTTCATCCAAAGAACCCTTTTTGATAGAGAGGGTTCTTCGAGGATTGTTGAAATCCTTGAAGAACTCTACTGTCAAGAGAACATCACGGGTTCTATAAATGCACCATAATTAAAAGGGTTCTCAGGAGAACCCTTTAGGTGGCTCTCTGTAGAACCCCCTGAGTGTGTTCTAGATAAAAGCCGTGAAATATCAAAAAAGGTTCTCAGTAGAACAACTTGGGTGGGTTCTAGATAAAACCTGTGGAATATAAAAAGCTTCTCAAGAGAGCACCCTGCGTGAGTTCTAGATAAAAAACTGTGAAATATAAAAAGGTTCTCAAAAGAACACCCTAGGTGGGTTCTAGATAAAACCTGTGGAGTATAAAAAGGTTCTTGGGAGAACCCCTTGGGTGGGTTCTTGATAAAAACCCCTTGTAGCATAAAAAGGTTCTCAGTAGAACCCCCCGAGTGTGTTCTAAATAAAAGCCTTGAAATATTAAAAGAAAAAAGTTCTCAATAGAAGACCCTGGGTGGGTTCTAGAAAAGAAACCCGTGGAATACAAAAAGGCTCTTAGTCGAACCCCCTGTGTGGGTTCTTGATAAAGTCCTTGTAATATAAAAAGGTTCTCAGTAGAACCCCCAAGTGCATTCTAGATAATACCCTTGGAATATAAAAAAGGTTCTCAGTAGAATCCACTGGGTGGGTTCTCGATAAAACCCTTAAAATATAAAAGGCTTATCGATAGAACCTCCAGGTGGGTTCTAGATAAACCCTTGGGATATAAAATGGTTCTTATTTCAAACCCTTGAAATATAAAAAGGTTCTTGGTAGAATCCCCCCACATAGGTTCTCGATAAATCAACTGGACTATAAAAAAGGTTATTGGTAGAGCCTTCTGAGCGGGTTCTTGTTAGCACCCCTAAAAGGTGGAAAGGCTCTTAATAGAACCTTCATGGAGGGTTCTAGATGGAACCATTAGACCATAGAAGGGTTCTCTGTAGAACTTCTCACAAGGGGTTCTGGGAGGAATCTTAAACAGATGGTTTTAGGTATAACCCTTTATGTTGGGTTCTAGGTAGAACTCTCTGAAAGGGTTAGAAAAGGTTCTACTATGAATGAAAAAAGGGTTCTCTTATGGGGACAAGCAGAAGAACCCTTTATGGTTCTAGTTTGCACCTTTATTTCTCAGAGCGTGGGGTCCGTCTCTCCCTTTTGTTTGTTGCACATCTGACTTTAGAGTAAATCTTGGTAGTAAGAATAACTTAGCAGCTCTTTAATGTTCTACAACCAAGAAGAACATTTCGTACGTTTCTTATGCAAAAGCTTGTTCCATCCCAAATGTGTGATCCAGCGAAACTTAATGATGATTCACGTAAAGATTATTTTGCTGCTTTGATATATTTAACTTGAAAACAGGGCTGAGTTATTAGGGCGAAGGTTCTTTCTTATATAAGGTTTGACTCACCTCAGAACGCCAATCATCTCCACGCCGTCCCTGTTTTTTTTGTTTTTTTTTGATTACGGACTCAACATCTGATTCTCCAAAGTGTTGATAATTGTTTCTGGCGAGGTAATTACCATCGATCAGTCAGTCAACAAGCTTCTGAGGTGATATTTTCACAGGAGGAGGATATCTGAACACTCACAAAAACAAACAACTCAGGTTTTTTTCACACTTTCAGTTACGTAACTTGGAGCTGCACTTTTCCCTCCACAGCTGTTTACTGCTGCTTATTAAGTGGCATCGTTTGCATCGGTTCTGCAGTTATTGTCTGTGCACGGCTCCTGTGCAGAACGACGTGGGTAGAACCATTTAAATCGACACCTGCACATTCTAATGGATACAGGAGGCATTAGATAAATACCGCCCCTGTAAAGATTATTATTGACCTTTATTCTGAGAAGCTCCATTAACAGAACTGTTCATTTCAGCTCCGGGAAATAAACCTGGAAACACTTAAGAGTGCTGGTTAATGACCGACATCTTTAAGGTTGTAATTTGCTGTACTTTTGTTCTACTTTTGTTCTATATTTAGGGTGGAAATACAATTCAACACAATAAAATCACACAGGAATTTAGCAGGGTCAAGTTAGCTTTTCCCAGTAACAATAAAAATATAAGAATATAGATTTTATTATATTCATATAACTCTCCCTCCCTTTTTTATAGCTTGAAGAAAACTTTTATGATGAAAACTTGCTTTGTGTCTCTAAATACACTTTGAGATAAGTCATTGTTGTTTTTTCACATTAAGATTAGAATAAGTATTAAAATAAATTAATAAATTCACCGGGGGCAGTTTCACACTTTGTCTTTGTACCAATGCTGAGACAAAGTAGTTCAAACTGAGAAAATGTGAAAGAAAATCAAATTTGTTTGTAATTTCTTCAGTGTGAATGAAGAGTTGTTGTTTGAACTTAATATCTTCAGCTTATTTAACATGTTTTCTCAAGTACAACTGAATGAATATCAAGTTTATTTGATTTGAATCATTACAAAATGATCTCAACTTGTCTTTCCAAATTCAGTCAACTTAAAAGTTTAAGGCAGCCTGGACATTTACTCTTTTCAAGATATAACAAATAATTTATTTTTTAGATCTGACTGAGATTTGTGTAAGTTAGACAATGACATGGCTCTGAAATATCAAAAGACTAACTGTGCTGACGCTGTCCATGGTGCTGCAGAAAGTAGAAAACAGATTTGTAAATTTGACTTTTTCTCTGAGTCTCATACTTCTGTTAGTTTTGTTTTTGATCTATAATATTATCTATAATTGTGGCTCCTTACAGGAAAAGAGTATTTGTTTCTCATTCATTCTCATTCATTTCTCCCTTGTTACGTTGCTTATTTTGAGCAAAAATAAATTTCTCCTCTTCTAAAATGGTTTTGTCCTTCTTTCCAACCCCATTTTTAAAAAAAAAACCCGGGTTAGGAAACCACCGGACTAAAATACCATCCATCCATCCATTTTCTGTAACCACTTATCCGTGAGGGTTGCGGGGAGCTGGAGCCTATCCCAGCTGACTTTGGGCGAGAGGCGGGGTACACCCTGGACAAGTCGCCAGTTCATCGCAGGGCTGACACACAGAGACAAACAACCACTCACACTCACATTCACACCTACGGGCAATTTAGAGTCACCAATTAACCTGCTGCATGTCTTTGGACTGTGGGAGGAAGCCGGAGTACCCGGAGAGAACCCACGCGGACACGAGGAGAACATGCAAACTCCACACAGAAAGGCCCTGCCGGCTCGGGGATTCGAACCCAGGACCTTCTTGCTGTGCGCGGCAGCGCTAACCACTGCGCCATCGTGCCGCCCATACTAAAATACCAAACTTTATTAAAACTAATCCTACTTAAACAAGCTACAACAATAAAATGCTTACACATGTGGTGCATCAGTATTAACAGTCTAATAATGTGATATTTAATAATATATCAGTCTCACAGGGCTTTTTTCTGCAGAGTAGGGATGGACGATACCCCAATCTGATACCAAATAATACCAGGGCCAGGATCACCAATACTAATACCAATATCTGTACTTTTTATAGTTAAAAACAGCTAAAATGTTTTAATTTTCTACTGTTCTACTTCTTAATATATTACCACCAAATAATTTGGCAAACAGGAGGTATTTCTTTATACTTTTGTCAGTTAACTACATAATTACATGCATGTTTAAAGACAAGACAGGTTTAATTGGTAAATAAAGAAATGTGGTATCGTTACTCAAATCAAGACTTTGTATCACCCACCTCTACTGCAGAATGAGTGATTTTACTTTTGGTATTTAAGTACATTTTGTTGATAATACTTCTGTTCTTTTGTAGGGTTTTGAATGCAGGACCTGAGTATTTTTTTAATTTTATTTTTAAAGTGAAGAATCTGGATACTTCTTCCAGCTCTGCTGCTGCTATTTCCTTGAATTGCATTAGACAGTGTAGGTGTTCATATTATTGTGTCAGCATTATATAAACCTTAATTGATCATATAGTCTCACGCTGAATATACTCCTCCACATGTATGACTGTTTAACTTGGCACACAGGTGTCTCTGCAGAAAGCTTAAAATAATCATTCACAAGTAGCCCTTAAAACCCAGACTGCAAACTGCATTCTCCCTTCCACTGTGAAGGTCTACAGTCTTGTTACTGAAAACAGGTGGGCTGATGTTCCAGTGTAGCCTTCACTGTGCAGGAAGAGTCAATTGAGGACAATCAGGGACTGTCTGGAGTGAGCCTGGGCATTTTAACTGCATGTCTGCTGGTTCTTAAAATAACTATTCAGAAGTAGCCCTAAAAAACACCAAAATAAGAAATTTCCTTCATTTTCTCATCCATAGTTAAGATATAGAAGATATAGTAGGTAGAGTTTGTACATTTTGTTTATAATACTTCTGCTTTAAAGAATGATTTTGAGTGGAGTATTTTTACATGAATGCATTTGCTTTTTAAGGATCTGGATAATTCTTCCACCTCCGTTAGCTGTTATTTCTGTGAATTACATTAGATTGTGTAGGTGTTCAAGTTATTGTGTCAACCTGGTTTAAATGTTAATCCATTAAGCTTTATTTGAAAGAGTGTGCATAAGACTGTCATAAGACTGTCATAACCATATCATGACACCTGTCATGAACATGATAGTCTTCAAGAATGTTTATGGCTGTAGTTATTAAGTGTCATTTGGTCAATTATATCATTTTTGATGCAAAGTTGACATTGTTTGAGACGTCTTTTGTTTTGACAACTTGACATTGATCAAGCCAATAATGTCTTTGTTATGACCACTTGGCATAATTAAGCCAATAATGCCTTTGTTATGACCACCTGACATTAACCAAGACAAAAATGTCTTTGTTATGACAACTTTACATTACCCAAGACAGGACAACTTGTCAATGTCTTTGGTGTGACAGCTTGACATTCTGTCATGACACCTGTCATAAACATGAAGGAGTCTTATCATTAAGATTTATTTGGTCATTTATGTCATTTTTAATTCAAAGTCGACATTGTTTGAGATGTCTTTATAAAAACATGACATTATCAGACATTACATCAGACTGTCATATGTGGTTGACACTAGCCGTCATGAGACCTTTATAAGTGTTTCATGACATAGACATTTTTTATGATTAATGTCAAGTTGTCAGAACAAAAGACGTCTCAAACAATGTCAACTTTGCATCAAATATGACATAATTGGCTGAATGGCACTTAATGACAACAGTTATAAACATTCAGAAAGACTTCTTCATGTTCATGACAAGAATCATGACATGGTCATGACAGTGTCATGACAGTCTTGCATGCTCATGCATGCCCCTTCAAATAAAATGCGACACAATAATTGATTATATACTCCTCATCATTCTCACTGTTGACCTTGGCACACTGATGTCACTGCAGAATTACAGTCTGCTGAAAATAAGTATTCTGAAGTGACATTTAAAAAAACAGGTGGTTTAATCTGCTGCATTTTCTCATCCACAGTAAATACACACAGCCTGGATATCTAGAAAATGTGGGCTTGTGTTCAAGTGTAGCTGCACTATGTGCAGGGAAAGTCATTTGAGGACATTCAGTGGCTGTCTGGGCAGTCTGTAGGGTATTTGGTCTGGTTGTTTGTAAAATAACTATACAGAAGTAGCTCTTTAAAAAAAAAAACTTTGAAGCGTTGCATAAATCCTCTAAGGTTGCCTCCTTGTCTAAGTGTTTAGACTAATAAGGCTTTAGTTACTGTCATTAAACAGTACCCGTGCACTTCAGTTACCATGGTTACGCTTCACTCACATCATTCTTTAATGTGACTAGACATCATTATTGTCAGTTGTTAGCTCGATTAGCTAACACAATAAGCTCGCCTGTGTTAGCTACCTAGCTTCTCTAATGGACAACAAAGAGAAAAGAAAAGGAAAAAGAAGATGAGAATGTCGTGCCTTGAAGAATACGGAAAGAATAAGAACATATTAGTAAATTTAACCCACCATAACAAATACACGCAAGCCGAAGATGTGGAAAGACGTAAGCTAACTGATCAAATCAATGTGAGAAGTCTGCTGTGAAATGAACTGTATATTAATTAATAAAGAAGTATGAAAATATTACATAAGAAAGGAGACAGCCAAACATTGGCAGGACAAAATATATCTAATGTTAATATATGCAAGAAAGTTATATCAATATTTGGCCAGCTAGCTACAAAGTTGCTAATGCTAATGTAAAATCTATACTTTCTAGCAAGTTGCACATCGCTCAGTGTCCAGTGGGTTTTCTGTCCTGAAAAATGCATTTTGATATTTCTTACTCTTTTTCGGACACCATAAATTCAGCCAGTGTCTTATGTTCCACAAATGATTTCACCTTTAAGGGACAGGTGTGGGTCCCTTAAAATGTTCTGAGGAAAATGGCTGCTAAGGACCTCCAAGCAACGCATAAGGGAATACTTAAGTAGCTAAGGGCAAATACTTGGAGATTAAAAGGATTTCCCTCATCCAAAGGAAATCCTTATGATGATTTTATGCGACTAATTTTTTTCCTACATCATCTTTACTAAGGGAAACCTAACCCTATGTGGTTTTATGCAACACAGGTAGCTAAACTCCCTTCATTCTCTCATGCACATCAAAGATATACACCCTTAATATGCAGAACAAATGAGCTCATGCACAAGCATAGCTGCACAATGTGCAGGAAAAGTCATTTGAGAACATTCAGTGACTGTTTGGACAGCCAACAGGGTCTTTTAACAGCACGTCTGCTTGTTCTTAAAATAACTCTACTGAAGCAGCCCCGAATTTCCTGCAGTCTCTCATCCACAGTTAAGATAAACAGCCAAATTTCCCACATTTGTTGATAATACTTGTGCTTTAGCAGCATAAATTTGAATTCAGGACATTGAGTATTTTTACATGAATGTATTTACTTTTTAAAGGATCTGGATAATTCTTCCACCTCTGCAGCTGCTGTCCTCTTGAATTGCATTAGAGTGTACATGTGTAGGTGTCCTTAATATTGTGTGAATCTTATAAATATTAATTAATCATACAGCCTAACCTTGAATATACTCCCCCACATATCTGCCTGTTCGGCTTGACAGGTTAAAATAGCTGTTCTGAAGCCCCAAAAACCCACTAAAATAAGAAACAGGTAGTTCAGTTCCCTGCGTTCCCTCATGCACAGCTCTTATGTTCAAGCACAGCAGCACAATGTGCAGGAAAAGTCATCTGAGGACATTCAGTCGCTGTTTGGTGTTTGTCTGGGCAGCCGGCAGGGTCTTTTATCTGCATGTCTAATTGTTCTTAACAGTAGTTCACTTCCATGCCTTCTCTCATGCATGGTTAAAATATAGCAGCTGAATTTCCCTTTTCTCAATATACTTTAGTTGTACTGATGTACTGTATTTTAGTTGTGCAGGACATGGAGTATTTTAACATGAATGTATTAGCTTTTTAAAGATATGAATAATCCCTCCACCTCTGCAGCTGCTCTTTTCTTGAATTGCAATAGACTGTGTACATGTAGGTGTTCCTATTATTGTGTGAATCTTATGTAAATATCAATTAATCACAGTCTAACCTTGAATGTACTCCTACACACATCTGAACGTTAAACTCGGCACACTGCAGAATTCTAGTCAGCTTAAAATAACCATAGAGAATTGGCCACCCTCTAAAATGTTCAGATGAAAATGGTCTGGGCACAGGTAGCTAAATCCCCTGCAATCTTCTGCACACAGCAACGATAAACAGTCTAAATATTTTATATAAACAGCTGGGCTCATGCTCAAGTGTAGATGCACAATGTGCAGAAAAAGTCGTTTGAGGACATTCAGTGACCAGTGATGGTTGTCTAGGCAGCAAGCGGAGACTTTTAACTGCATGCTGCTCAAAATAACTAGACAGAGGCAGCCCTGAAAAGCACTACAATAAGAAACAGGGGTAACATTTATAGTAAGGGTACATAAATGATCATGAATCCATACATAACATCATGCACAGTGTTGCTTATACGCATAATTCTAATTCTGATCTAATTTGCATGTGTATATTTTACAAATATATGATGGCTAAATATACTGAACGGCTGAGTGTCTGAGTAATGAAGGAGTAATGCTAACCTAATCATAATTACAGCACCTGGAATTTAACAGAATACATGTGCACTGCTGTGACTGGTCATTTTTTTTTGCCCTGTCCCTTTAATTGCAGACTTGCCTATGAAGAAGACATGAACATCATTAGTAACTCAGAAATAATGATGATAGCAGTACATTAGTTGTCACAATACGAATACGAATACGAATACGAAATACTTTATTGATCCCCAAGGGGAAATTCATTTGTCTGTAGTCTCATCTATTTGTATAAGAATTATAGAGTCTGATGGCAGTTGGTATGAAAGATCTTCTGTATCTCTCTGTCTTTGGAGATTAATCCAATAATTAATGTATTGTTGTCGCATGAAGTCGTGTATTAGATACTGTTAATTCTGACAGCTCATTAGGTACTACATGACTGAATTCATGCTTTTTCTTGCATGAGGTTGTGTATGGACAGGCTGAGAGAGTAATGGATTACATGTAATGGGATTATGTAACTGTAATCCATTACAGTTACAAATAAAACAGATTACAGATTACAGATACATTTAGTAAAATGGGGATTAATAGCAGGATTACAAATTTAAAATACGGTAAAGACTGATATACTACCGTGCACATCACACACACATTACAACCATTCATGAGTCTCACAACACCACTCCACATAGCTAATCTTAAAGAAGCCAATTTATTGGCAACCGCTAATGTTAACTAAACAGAACTACCACCAACATTAGCTACACACACCAACCAGTAGCGTTAGGTACACAGACCAACCGCTAACGTTAGCTGCACAGACCAACTGCTAACGTTAGCTACACTGACAACTAATAATGTTAACTACACAGAACAACCACCAACATTAGCTACACAGAAATCCAGTTAGCTAGCTACCCTATCAATACCACGACTACTACTACGACTACTACTACTACCATAGTGCTACAAAATATTTTGGAACTAGGTGGTGTCTCTGGTGAGTAGGGTGATGTGGGGGTAAAAAGAGAAGCCCCAATACGTTTATGGCAATTTTGTAGAGCTTCGAGTTGCCAGTTTATTGGTATTTAACCGCAAATGTTACCTACACAGACCAGCCGCTAACATTAGCTACGCAGACAAACCACTAACGTTAGCTGCACAGACCAACCACTAACGTTAGCTGCACAGACCAACCACTAACGTTAGCTGCACAGACCAACTACTAACGCTAACTAAACAGACAAACCACTAATGTTAGCTGCACAGACCAACCGCTAACGTTAGCTGCACAGACCAACTACTAACGCTAACTAAACAGACAAACCACTAATGTTAGCTGCACAGACCAACCGCTAACGTTAGCTGCACAGGCCAACCGCTAACGTTAGCTGCACAGACCAACCGCTAACGTTAGCTGCACAGGCCAACCGCTAACGTTAGCTGCACAGGCCAACCGCTAACGTTAGCTGCACAGACCAACCGCTAACGTTAGCTGCACAGGCCAACCGCTAACGTTAGCTGCACAGACCAACCGCTAACGTTAGCTGCACAGACCAACCGCTAACATTAGCTGCACAGTCCACCTCCTAACCTTAGCTACACAGACCAACTATTAACCTTAGCTAAACAGAACAACCACCAACATTAGCTACATAGACCAACCGCTTTAATCTAAACATGCATTTACACACAACAGAAAGAACAGCTGGACAAAAAGAAATAAGCCTACAACTAACATAAGACATTAGATTAGGCTAATCAGTTTTTACCATACCTGGTTCTGAAGTAATCCAAAAGTAACAGGAGGTAATCAGGTTATATTACTTTAATATTGTGATACCTGGATTAGGTTACTGATCACATGTTTTAATGGGTAATTAGTAATTGTATGGGAATACATTTTTGAAGTAATCCTCCCAATCCTGCATACGGGTTCATGATAATTCTTGTACCCTTAATTATAAAATGTTCCTGAGACAGGTAGTTCAGTTCTCTTTATTCTCTCACCCACAGCAAACATATACAGTCTTAATATTAAAAAAAACGTGGACTCATGTTCAAGTGTAACTTCAAAACGCTGATAAAAAAAAGTCTTTGAGGACATTGGGGGACTGTCTGGTGGCTGTCTGGGCAGCCTTTTTTAACTGCATGTCAGCTTGTTCTGTTCTGTTCTGTTCTGTCTGTCTGTGAAAAAAGAAAAAAAAAAATAACACTGAGTCGTGACTGTCTGCTCAAGAACTCCGGAAACAAGTCTCGAGATGGAGAAGGAGGCAGCAACATCCGCGTGATCATCTGCTGCGCGCCAATGGCCTTCCACCGCGCGAGCTGAGGACACCGGCATCCCCTGCCGCGCGTGAGGAAGTGGGCGTGGCCGGGGAAAGCTCGGTCACGCCGCGTGGGTGGGAGAGCGGATAGTAAAGGAGCTGCCGCGGCGGTATTTAACAGAGAGCTGAGGAGAGCTCAGGCAGAGAGGACCATCCAGCGAACAGGAGATTTCAGCACCAGCGCGACTGGACAGCGACAAGTAGCCTTTTTACCCTTTAAAAAAAAACTACAAACCCCAGACTTCACAGCAGCCATCATGGTTCTCATCTGGACCCAGTTCGGTATGAAGCACAAAAATGTCAATGTCAAGTGCAAAGTGCGAGTTATGCACAGAGGAGACAGCTCAGGATCATCTTCATCAGCGGTAAGTACATCTTCTGAGATTTTTTTCAAATCATCAGTTATTCAAACTAGAGTGACGTGAATACACTGCCAGAAGACTTAAGTTTCATACAAGGCGTGTTATATGTGTAAATTCACTGTAAAACGGTCATTTTCTGTGTTTAAAAGTAAAATTAGTTGGATTTGTCCGAGCTGTTCCTAAACGCACCAGAAACATAGTTCATTGTTAAATCTGATTGCCAGGACGTTAAATACCGACGTTTTGGGTTTGTAAAACATCCCGAACACAGCAAAAATAATGAGAAAATACGAACAAACATACTGATATAGATTATTGATTATTGTTTATATGAGTCTTCACATGCAAAATGTTGCATATTATGTCTTTAATCATCACTGACTCATGTTTGCTGCTGTGGATTCATTCACATGCAAGAATCGCTGCTTCGCGTTCAGCCAATCGCTGCAAAGATTCTCAGTCGTTGGGGGAAGTCTTCACGATTCTACCCCCCCCCTCTTGTCTCACGTTGTGCTGTGTATGGATATGCAATTGCACTGCACAGCAGCAGCAGAGATAAGGGGTGTTTTCCCAGAGAGTGTCTTTGCTGGAGGGCTGAATTTTCTTATGCATATTAATAGAAACTGTGCAGCAGTTGGTGTGTAGGACGCCCAGTACATCATTCAGTCCTATTTTAGGAGATGAATGTTTCAGTTCAAATGTTTTATTAGTCATTCGTCATCAGCCACTTTGCAGCATCTACATGTGCAAGAAAAAAAAACTTATTTTAATTCGATCGAACATTTTCAGAAAATGTAGAAAGATTGAGATGGTGACTTCCCCAAAACAAAGATATTTGGTTTACTGTCATAGAGAAGTAAAGAAACCAGAAAATATTCACATTTGAAACATGTTTCCTGTAAAAAAAAAAAAAAAAGCCTCAAACCAATTAATCAATTATCAAAATAGCTGACAATTCATTTAACAATCGATTAATTGTTGCAGCTATAAAATGAAGATATGACAACTAAACAATCTAATGTTTCATTGTTCTTGTTTCCACACAGGAGAGTAGCAGGTCTGAGCAGGACACGCCCTGCCTGTCCATCAAGCCCACCGCAGGCAAGGACTTCTACAAAGTCCTGGGTGTCTCCCCCGATTCCAACGAGGACGAGATCAAGAAGGCCTACAGGAAGCTGGCGCTCAAGTTCCACCCGGACAAGAACAGCGACGCCGACGCCGAGGACAAGTTCAAAGAGATCGCCGAGGCCTACGAGATCCTGACTGACCCCAAAAAGAGGAGCATTTACGACCAGTTTGGAGAAGAAGGTGAGCGTGAGGGCGTTAAGTGCCTGAAATAGCAACTGCCAGCTGGCTAATTGCTGTAGCACATCCTGGTGCATTAACTATTCATGTCAACACGGAGGCTAAAAACAGGCTAAACACTTCCACTCTTATTAACGCAGCTAAACATGTGCAGCAGAGACAGCTGTAGGGCTGATGAATTATTCAAGGAGCAATGAAAGAGTTTCCTGAAAACTCCTAAACATCAGATGTCGAGCAAACTTTCTAGAAGGAGAATAAGAATGCAGTTTTTAATGAATTTAACTGAACTCTTTGTTTTCTCTCTTTTTAGGCCTTAAAAATGGAATGTCCATGGCCGGCCAGGGCAATATCTTCCGCAATAATTTCCATGGCGATCCCCACGCCACCTTCTCCTCCTTCTTCCACGGCTCCGACCACTTCGACATCTTCTTCAGCTCCGACAGCGAAGAAGACCTCTTCAACCCCTTCAGACGCTTCCCCTTCAGCCACGTGGGTGGGTTTCCCCGGCCCCGAGGGCGGCCTGCGACGGGGCCAGCGGCGGCTGCAGGGCGACGAGGTGGTGCACGACCTGCTGGTGACCCTGGATGAGGTGATGCACGGCTGCACGAAGCACGTGAAGATCACCCGCAGCCGCCTCAACCCCGACAGCCGCAGCCTGCGGTCCGAAGAGAAGGTGCTGAACGTGGTGGTGAAGAAGGGCTGGAAGGCGGGGACGAGGATCACCTTCCCCAGGGAGGGAGACGAGACGCCCAACAGCACCCCCGCAGACATCACCTTCATCATCAGGGACAAGGAGCACTCGCAGTACAAGAGAGACGGCTCCAACATCGTCTACACTGCCAAGATCACCCTCAAAGAGGTGAGTTTGGTGCATTTACATCAGGATTATTTTCATTATCGTTTCATTTGCTGATTGATTAGTCTATAGAACGATAAAAAAAGCCCAACTGACAGTCCAAAACCCAAAAACTCTTCATATTTTTATTTGTAAAATGACTGAAACAACTTAGCGATTAATCGTTTAGACTTTAAAATGTCAAAAATTTGTGAAAAATGCCCATCGAAATTTCCCCCGTGTCCCAAAGTGACCTCTTCAAATAGCTTCTTTTGTCCAACCAGCAGTCAAAAACCTCATTTACTATCATACAAAACAAAGAAAAGCAGCAAATCCTCACATTTAAGACACTGGAACTAGCAAACGTTTGATATTTTTCAATCAGACTTAAAGGTGTGTTAGGGTTAAGAGCTCGACTCCCATTGGTCCTGAACAAGTGAATTATTTATTATAAAACATGTCACTGCTCTATAAGTAGCTATACGATGTAATTCTGCCAACCACTACTCCTACTACTACTACTCCCACTGCCTCTCCTTTATATAACCACTGAATGATGCATTCTCTGAAAAAATCGATTACTGAAAGGCATCAATAAGACATAAGGCAGCAGGTTCGATCTCTGCCAAACGCAGGAAGGTAAAATCTTTGAATGCAAGTCTTAGGACATGTTAGAACACAGTGTTCCGAACCCCCTAGCTTTCAATGGGCTGCTTACAGACCCCCGCTAACAGAACAGCAGCAGCAGCCTGCCAACGCCTCAGTTACCTCATCAGCCCCTGCAGAGTGAGGAGAGAGCAGCGAGCTAAATTTAGCCTCGGCTCCGACTGCCCCCACGAATCGCACTTCACTCTCCCTCTCAGCTACTATGTGTGCTGCAGACTCCTCTGCCTCTTTTTTGGCTCTCGCTCCGTCGCTGGCTCTCACTTCTAGCGGCCCACGCGCAGATTAGCAGGGTAGCAGTCACAGAGACTGGCATTTCAAAGAGCTCCTCCATCTTTCCTGTGGCTCCTTTCAGTCACTGAAGCGCTTAACTCCCACACAGAGCCAACAAATAGGCCAACGATTATAACATCTGTAACACCGGTTTGTTGCATAACAGAAAATCTTTATGCTTTGACAAAGACAGACGCTCCATATTTATCTGTTATGCAACTTGATGCTTTAAAAGATCAGGCGTTTAATTGATTTTTTTTACGGTTTCGAGTGTACTTCACACCAGCCAGGCCACTTATGAAACCTGTTCTAAATATAACAGGTCTCCACCTTGACTAACCTGTTCTTTTCTTTTTCTCCCCCTCCTCCAGGCTCTCTGCGGCTGCACCGTTAACGTCCCAACCCTCGACAACCGGATGATGCCTCTACCCTGCAGCGACGTTATCAAACCAGGTGCTGTGCGGCGGCTGAGGGGCGAGGGTCTGCCCCTGCCCAAGAGCCCGTCGCAGCGGGGCGACTTGGTGGTGGAGTTCCAGGTGCTCTTCCCCGACAGGATCCCACCCCAGTCCCGCGAGATCATCAAGCACAGCCTGGCCCAGTGCTAGCCTGCTTTTTATTTACTGATTTGACGCAGCTTCACCATGTGTGTATGTTGTTATCAATTCACAAACACAGCCTTGCCCAAGGTGCTAGCATCACAACCAATCACAACCTCTTATTGTGTTTGGAAATGGCACGTAGAGCTTAGGTGAGTTCAGCGAGGCGGTGACTTTCTGCAGGCACAATGGTGCCACCTGAGCAGTGAGTTGAGAACTGATGAATGGGGTCTTTGGTATCTGAGGGCATCCATTGACTCAGCAGCCTTTCTCTGTGAATGAAAAGGTGATCTGTACTGTTATACTTGCAAACCTACAGCAGGATATCAGTGTGCTATTCAAGTCTGTATAGACTTCCTTAAGCCTGAATGGTAGATAAACATGCTTAGATAAAAAACAACTTTATTATTAGAGTTATATGGTGTTCATATGACTGATCTTTTGCATTGATTTATTACAATAGCAAAAATATACTTGTGTACAAAGATCTACTTTGTGTACAAAATGCAAAAACATTGTCTCTAAGAGAGATTCATCTGTCAAATGTTCTATTGAATTATTTGAAATGTTTGTACATATTCTGCAGCGTTGATGTATTATTACCTGATAGAGAGAGACATGTTTTAAAGCATGAAAATAAAGAAAAACACTGAATTTGACTTCTGGTCTCCATCGTTCTTTGTGATAAATATGTTTTCTAAGACAGAGACGAATGCTTTTGTGTGTGTGGACTACAAAAGTCCTCAATAAATCAGACTAGTGGTGGAATGTAAGTAAGCAGACCTACTTGAGTACGTCAAGGTACTTGAGTACTTCAGTTTTACTTCTACTCCACTGCATTTCAAAGATAGATAGATAGTGGAAGTATAAAGATGTGCAAATTAATCATTAAAGGAGCAAAACAGAAAACTACTCTATAGTTCCTGCATGAAATTGTTCTCAACAAGGTCTGTGATCATCTTGAGTAAACGGGTCATGATCTCTGGAAAGAGACACTGCAGTTGAGTTTTTGAGCACCATGTGTCAAATGCCATCTAGTCCTATTATATTGGAGGGGAGACAGACGTCTCCAAAACTCGCCAACTCACACCAAAACTATATAGATAGATAAATAGGAGGAAAAATTTGTATTTTTGATATCGGGGTGAACTGTCCCTTTAACAGACGATGTAAAACAAAGATGGGAGAAAAAAAAGCAAATAGGACAGAATAGAATAACAGGAGAGATGTGGACTGACGCCTGGGAAACTAAAATCTTATCTTGGAGAGACTTCTGCTGGAGGAGCATGACTCATTTCTTCATCACCCGTAAACAGAAATCCAAACAAATGAGGACGACACTGCCATGTTGGAGGGAATGTGGGACAACAGTTGTCTGAGTTGTTGACAGTTCAGTCAACATTGGTGCAGCAGTGCATATATTCTGTACTTGTCCCCTTATCGAGCCATTTTGGGAAGAGAAGAAAAAAAAACTCCAACAACAAGGGTTTAAAGGTCTGCATGTAGTTCCCTAGTGCAACCCTGCACCTTGGACTCACCTCAGAAGGACTTAAATACAAGTGATACATACACCTAAAGATCTTAATGGCATTGCTTCCCGGTGGACGCTTGTATGAATGTTGAGTACATCAAATGGGGACCTATAATCTGAGGCTACAAAAGGAAATCATGGGTAAAAAATGGCACTTTTGTAGCTTCTAAGGAATAATGTTTGCAAATAATGCTCCAAACAGTTCCAGGGTGAACAGAAATAAAAAGAATATTACATTAGTTATCAAAAGGAGATCACACAGAATAGTCTAAATGTGTGTGATTTAGTTAAAGAGATACAGAGATACAGTGTTTTCCCACTTTCTCATAGTCCGAAAATACAAACCCGGAATTCCAAAAAAAGTTGGGATGTTGTGTAAAATGTAAATAAAAACAGAATGCAAGGAATTTTGCAAGATATACAAGATATTTAATGCTCAATCTGATAAACTTTGTTGTTTTTTGGTAAATATACACTTATTCTGATTTTGATTCCTGCAACACATTTCAAAAAAGTTGGGACAGGGCCAACAAAAGACTGAGAAAGTTGTGAAATGCTCAAAAACAACAGGTTAATTGGTAACAGGTAACAATATCATGATCGGGTTTCAAGGGACATCCTCGAAAAGCCCAGTCAGTCACAAGCATGGATTTGGTGAGGTCGACCACTTTGTGGAAAACTGCGTGGACAAATAGTCCAACAGTTTTAGAACATTTCCGAATGCACTACTGCAAGGAATCTGGGATTTCACCATCTACAATCCATAATGTCATTAAAAGATTCAGGGAATCCAGAGAAATCTCTGCACATAAGGGACAAGGACACAAACCAACACTGAATGTCTGTGATCTTTGACCCCCTCAGGCTGCACTGCATTAAAACTGTAATGATTGTATAAAGGATACTCAGGAACACTTTGGAAAACTGTTGTCAGTAAACACAGTTTGTCGCTGCATCTACAAATCTGAGTTAACACCCTACCATGCAAAGCGAAGGATAAATATCAACAACATCCAGGAATGCTGCAGACTTCTCTGAGTCCAGGCTCATCTGAGATGGACTGACGCAAAGTGAAAAAGTGCGCTGTGGTCTGATGAGTCCACATTTGAGGAAATCATGGACGTCGTGACCTCTGGGCTAAAGAGTAAAAGGTCCATCCAGATTGTTACAAGCACTCACTTCAAAAGCCAGAATCTGTGATAGTATGAGGGTGTGTTAGTGCCCAGGGCATCATGGGTAACTGTCTCATCTGTGAAGGCCCCATTAATGCCGAACGGTACATACAGGAGCAACATATGCTGCCATACAGGTGTCTTTTCATAGTAAAAGAGTTCAGGTACTAGGCTGACCTGCCTGCAGTCCAGACCTGTCTCCTATTGAGTATGTGTGGTGCATTACGAAGCACAAAATACAACAACAGAGACCCTCGACTGTTGAGCGCCTGAACTCGTGTATCAAGCAAGATTACAAATACTTCAACAATCAGTATCCTCGGTTCCCAAACACTTACTGAGTGTTGTTAAAAGAAAATGATGTATCACAGTGGTAAACATGCTCCTGTCCTTACTTTTTAGTAAAATGTTGCAGGCATCAAATTCAGAATGAGTGTATATTTACAAAAAGCAATAAAATTAATCAGTTTGAGCATTAAGTATCTTGTCTTTGTGCTGTATTCAGTTGAATATATTGTTTAAAAGTATTTTATAGACATTGAATTCCGTTCTCAGACATTTTTACTTTAGTGTTCTTCTTCCATCACAGCATTGAACGGTGCAGTCTTTAAAAATCTCAATTCAGAGCATTAAGATCCTCACTGCAGTGATGCAGGTTTCTGACAACCTGCTGCCATCTAGTGGCGACTGGTCGCTATGACAACATCCTGCACACAATAGGACACACCTGTTGCTCTGTAACCTGCGAGGCTGCCAACTGACAGCTCGTTGCATAACGTTGGTCGTCTCACAGCAAGCTCTTGCTTTGTTAACACTGTCTAAAAGGATGAAGACGAGGAGGATAAAAGACAACAGTGACATCTGGAGGCTGTTTACATGTGAGAAGCGGGCTGCCATGTTGTTATTAGATAGAAAACACAAAGTAGTCCAGATTGATTGACACACGGAGCCACCTGTGCGTCCAGAGACAACGTGAATCTCAGCTGAGATCAGCTAATTCTCTAAAATTCGCCCTCCATGTCCTCTGGGATGAAATGTCGCAGATAATTAGTCAGAGTCCTGCAGCACCAGATGTGGCTGAAGGTTACCCTGTGACTAACCTGACTTTGGTCGTCCTGCTGCTGATCCCCTGTGTGGTCATCCTGCTGCTGCTCAACTGTCTGTTTCTGGGTTATAAGCTGCTGATCCTGTCCAAGAGGAGCGGCAGACAGAAGCGAGAGGACACGGAGGAGATGCTGCTGCAGTCCACCTTGCAAAGAGTCAGACACGTCCCCGACCTGGCCTGTCCCCCGCTGCACGACGGGAGGAGAGCCTACATGTCTCTGTCCGAGCCCGTCCTGCCCCATCCCGTCACCTCCTCCCGGGCTTCATCCAGGGAGAGGGCCGCCGGGCCGGAGCACCGGTTCAGGCTCCTCAGGCCAGACGGGGCCACCGGCTCGGGGTCCCTGAGGGCGCCCAGCACCATCCGGGCCACCCCGTCCCCTGCGGCTGCTTTCAGCCCGAGACTGGGCCTGCCGAGGCTGGACCTGCCCTCCGGATCACGGACTTACAGCACCAGTAAAGCAGGCTGGTGTAAAAGTGCGCCAGTTCTGCTGCTGTCCAGTGATTCAGAGGCTGAAACCAGAGTGAACCTGGTTCCTCCAAACTCTCCAACGGTGAGGGCCACAGTCAGGGGCCACAGTCAGGGGCTAATCAGTGGAACTTCTGCAGCAAACTTTGCTTTTATGCTACCAACAAAATGTGATGCAGGCAGAACAGGCAGGTTCTAGTGATTGTACTCAGAAACATGGACGGAGTAAGCTGCTTAGAGGCCCCGGGGCAAACAACGAACCCTCGGGGTGGAGGGGGGAAAAAAAGGATAAATCATAGTATAGCAATATTTTGCCTGACTATTGTATTTATATATGGACACGAAGTATTGATCTTATATTGAATTACTAATATTGCAAATATTAATTAGTTTTTACTAATTGGTATTATAACATATTTTTTAATGGAATTGAAAAAAAAAATTGCACTAGTTGTCAAAAAGAAATCATATAGAACAGCCCAAATGTGTGATTTGGGTAAAGAGATAGTTTGGACATACAGTATAATGGGTAATTTTACTTTTTCCCCAGTATCAGAAACCAATAAATCTCTTTGGAGAAACCTTTTTAATTTATTTGATATAGCCTGAAAAAGCTATATTAGGCTATCACGGTTCAATTGCTTAGTGTCTATGGGATAATATGAAATTAAAAAAATGAGTAAAAATCCTGGATTTGACCGAAACTAAGCAAGTAAACGAAAGGGAGGCGCTTTTTTCCAAGCTTTGTCTGAAGGAAGTAGAGCTGCAATGATTAATCGATTAACCGATTATGAATCGATTATTAATACCACTTATTATTAATCACCAACTATTTTGACAATGAATTATTGTCGTCTACGCCTTGTACTCTATTTGGGTGTGGTTATACTTGAGATTTTTCTCTTCTCCCTCTGCTGCAGCTGCTCTCTGAGCCTGAGCCAACCCAACAACGGGGAGCTGAAGCCATTATATCACTCCTTTAATGCAAACAGTGATTTAACCTGGCAGAAATCTATAACAGTTGTAGGCTGTATTTAGAGCATTTTCCCCACTTTACTTTGCTGTTAGACAGCCTCTACCGGCGGGAAACTGAAGCCGCCGTCTGTGCTGTCTTCACAGCCACAAAACTCCATTGAAAAAAAAAAATGCTGTCTGATTATAGCATGCACTTAAACCTGTATTCATTTTTTTTAGGTGGTCCTTTGTTTAAGTACTTAAATACATTTTGTTGCTGCCTGCCGTTACTTATCTTCTGTGTTGGGACTTCTGAGGCAGCTGTCAATCAAACGTGAGCAGACACGCCCACACACTGTTGAAAAATGATCTGAACAGCAAAATTAGGTTTTTTAAACACGGTTTTCTAATAATAATGAACATTTATTTTCATTCAGAACTTTGTGGATGCTTACTGTGAAACTAAACTTTGATATCACAGATGCATTTTTGTTATTTCAAGCCAAGTTTTCAGTGGCTTTAATGTTTATAGTCCATAAATTGATTTGATTGGCTGGCTTTGATTTTAATCCGTTACATCCTCCTTTATGTATCCAGGTTTCAGGCATCAATGTTGTATATTTGACACCCTCACATTTCTAGTCATTAACATCCAGTATATTAGTATATCTCAGCTGTCACTACAGCTCTCTGCCTCTCCTTTTACTGTTCAGGTGCTGCAGTCTTCAGAGATCAGTCTGTTCGTTCAATAAACCTTTTTGATGAGTGTGTTTCTGTAGGTGTAGCTCTTTTCCATGTCTGCTCCCCTGTGTTGGTTCTCACTGCTTATACTAACTACCCTGCTTATTTGGTTTATTCCAAACAAATAGAAAAAGTAAAACCTACATCATATACGATTAAAACTTTAAAAAATAACAAGACTAAATGTCCACCAAAGATCCAACCTGCTATAAGAAGTATTAAACTAATTAATGTTCCTAAACCAAAGTGTGAGGTCTGTGTTTTTTCCTTTGTTCGCAGCAGGAGACAGAACATGTGGGTCACATTCATCGGAGCAGCACGTACGACATGCTGACAGATGTGAATCCAGGTGTTGGAGTGCACGTGTTTGACAAAGTAGACCTGGAGTGCGAGTACACCACCCCGCCTTCAGAGGCGTCCTGCGTCCTGAACACGTCTGCAGTGGGTCCTGGACTGGACAGCGACTTCGGTGCGAGCGCAGGTAAACCTCAGTCTGCTTCGGCTGCACTGTGATCAATATTATTAATAACTGATGTTACTGCTGCATCAAACTGGATAAAACAAGAAGACAGGGTGATGGGGAAAAGAAGGGTTTCATAATGTTGAGAAACAGGGTGATGGAGAAAGCACCGTACATCAGTGATCATTCACAAATTATCTTGTTTTCTGAATGAAGTCGGGTTCGGAGCAGGTTTGCTGGTTTAGTGGAAAAGTCGTATGAAGAGGCGAGTTGTCTGGTGACAGTGAATGAAATATTAAAAAGAGACTCAAGGATTCAATGTCAGCAGGTTTCAAGGTTGAACTGCTTTTTTTAAAAGCCCATCATTCACTCAAAAATATGTTTTGTGTGCTGTGACCTCATTTGTTTGTCTGTCTGTGCAGTGGTGAATGTGCAGTTTAAGGCTGAACGATTTTGAAGAAAATATCTAATTGTGATCATGAAAATCATCATTACATGCAGCCTTACAAAGATGTTTTCTTAAGTCTGCAGAATCTGATGTGGAGGCCAGCACATCTCTGCAGCGCCAGAAGAATTTCAAAAACAGAAATTGGGTTTTATCAAATATAACACTAGAGTTTGAGATCTGTGCCCGAACCTGACTGGACTCGATGGGTTCAGGTTGGGTCAGGTCGGGTCGGGTAAGGTTGGGGATTATTTCTTACATATTTAATCAGGTTCGGGCTGTACTATATTTATTTACTTATTTATTTAAATTTTTCTCCCCAGTTTAGTTGTTGCCAAGTCCATTTCCCTGCATGTTCTGTCCCTGTCACTGTTTGGTGCATAGAGGGAAGCTTGTTGAGAAAAATGTCGGGCTGTAATCGGTTTGGGCTGAAATGTGCTAACGAGGGTCAGGTTCGGGTTGGTTTCAGACATAGTTTTGTCGGCATCGGGCCTCGACAGGCTCAACTTTTCTGGCACGATTAAAGCATTATGTAGCACCTCCTGTGATTTGAAAATTGCAGCAGAACATATTGTGATTTTGATAAAATTTCAATTAATTGTTCAGCCCGAGTGCAGTTTGATGCCAGGGGATGTTTTCAAGTTGATCTGCTGAAAAGAAAAATTATTTTGTGACATGATGAGTAGTTGGGAAGCCAACCAATATTTGCAAATTGGACACATTATTACTCAAATTAGAGTATTTTTATATGACAAACATATGAAAACACAGAAATATAACATGGTTTGTTTTCAGGTGTGTCCCTGCGGATCCTGTCAGCAGACAGTGACGGTCTGTCCAACGGTGTCCTGTCTTCGGCCCTGGAGTGGGATTATTACGACCCGTGTTACGTCAGACAGAATAATGTCCCCAGTCACAAACACCACAGACCTGCGATACACACCAAACAGTACTGGGTCTAATACATCACAACTGTCAGTGTGATGATCGTTTTAATGTTTATTTAATTTTTATGACTTATTTATTTAATTTAAATAACATATGCACATTTTATTTTTTATATTTATTTAGTTTGTCTCACTAATAATCACTACGACTTTACACTCGTTTATCTTGACCTCAGTTTTTTTGATAATTAACGCACTCTGCCACTGAATTTGTTCAAATTGTTAAATACTTACTGAGCACCTTCACTTGAATCATTGTGAAATATTTTCTATGCACGTTTTCGCTCATGTTAATGTAAATTATAGTCACTGTATTTCATGTTAACAGATCTGTTCAGTCAGTTCTGCATTAAAACATTCACTTTAATATTTACGTATGTTCACCTCTATTGTTTGAAATGTTTTGATTCACTCTGATCAATAAAGACTAATTTACAATTTAGTTTAGTGCTTCTTGATTATTTTTATCTTTCCGGTGACATCAATGAAAGGTAATGTTTTATAACCATTAATAAATGATAAAGTGACTAAAGTCAGTTCATAGCTAATTTAAATGTTTATGAAATTAATATGTAGTATTATTAATGCTGTAATTTATTTTTATCAATTAGTGTATCATAGCTGATATGAGACAATAACATTCTGATCACATTTGTAAATTATATTTACATTGAACTGATAAAATAAAGAATATCATTACTAATACCAAGTAAACATTAATTGTAATTTCATTGTTTAACTGTAAAATAACTAAGTTTAATTAACTATGAATTTATCATTTATTAATCAGGGTTAATATCAAGAGTTATCCAGTTAATTATTGTCACACAAGGAGAATTAGACTTACAGACAATTTACACGAAGAAACCAGATTCAGTACATTTTACATAAGGACATTTGGGAATTAATTGTCAAAAAAGTGCAAAAAAAACAAAAAAAACAAAAACAAAAACAAAAAAACAAAACAAACACATTTATGGGGTTCAGGTTATATTACTTTAACTGCCTGTTGCTGCTGGCCTGTGGTCCTAAACATGTTTTTTAAGTTCATCAACACATTTTAATAGGATTTTTTTAATATATATAATTTAGACGTCTGTCATGTGCTACTCCTCACCAGCAGAGGGCACTGCAGTGTGGCTGGTGTTTATATTTGGTAGGTTTTGCCTTTTTCTTACCCCTGCATCAATAGACAGAGATGCAAAGAGATGCCTGATGATACTGAGCTGGTTTAAACTACACTGTGAGATATTAGGAGAGAGAACCTGATTTCACACTTGTTAACTGCTTGTCATAAATTCAATACAGAGAAAAAGTCTTTTGTAAAAGTATTTTGATGAAGATGAATTCATTTGAATATTAAATCTGAGCTGACTTTCCCTGATATTTTCAGGAAATTCTCTGTATTCAAGCTTCTATAGGCTTTTTTTTGTTTGGTTTTTTTTGGTCAAATTCAGTGTTTTGTTCTCCCTGACACTTGGCTGTTGTTTTAGTAGTTCTGTGGTTGGCTGAACTGAATGGTGACCAGTTTTCAAACGTAAAAAACAATTTTAAAAAAACCCATGAAATGCCTCCATACTGCTCGTCTGGTGTAATCAAAGTCTCCTGAAGCCCCGACTTGCTGTTCACTTGCGCACGCACACCGCCACACTCATCACACATCCGGTTCAGACGGTGTGCATGTGCACGTAAACATGGCACCAATCTAACGATCTACAGTGAAGATTCAGGCTAAAAACAGGGTGCAACTTGGAGGCTTGGATGACACCAGACACAACATTCGCTTACATTGTTTACATTCTGCAATGCTGTTTTTCTGTGAAACTCCAGCAGTTTTGTGCACTAAAAAAATCAAATCTGACCTTTAATTGGCACGAGAGTGAGTAGATAATGACTGAATTTTCATTTTTGAGTGAACTATCCCTTTAAGTGAGTATATAGCTAGTGCATAATAAGACTATTTAGCAGAGGGTGAAGCCTCTGTGAATATAGCTTGTGTGTATATTTTCTTACACTCTATAAAATCAAAAGGACCTTGTGACACATCATGATGGTTTGGATGACCACTAGTGGGAACCAGGAGGCAGTGCACCTAACTTTACCTTTGCTTGCATGATGCCCTAGTCTAGTTGTTAAAGAAAAATGTTTTTTAATATTACATTAAAGACGGTTCCTTTGATTATTTGACCATCAAAGTGAAACTACAGAAAAAGTCTTGAGCCATAAAAGCACCTTGAACCACAGCACCCACCGAGAGAAATGGAGCAGCGAGAACATTCAGATCACACATCAAAAGGGTAATTTCAGCAGCTCGTTGTTAAGATTTCCTGCCATAATCACCACCATCACATTGTTCCTGTTAATTCACTCACAGTGGCAGCCGGCCTGCTCTCTTTCCCTCGACTGCACATGCTGTTACACAACGATCTGTGGGAGTATTAAAACATAAAAGCTGCCATTTCTACCTTCATGTTGTATCACTGCCACTCCATATGTTTCCATTATGTAAATCAATCAGTAAAGCCCCAGAGAGCCTCTCGCTGGTTTGTTCACTTCTAACATTTCTGCACAAATAGAGCAAGTCACCACCTCTCATGTTGTTAACATTTCAAGGATGATTTCAGAAATGTCGTTCTTTTAATCATGGACGTTAATCACACAAATTAAAGTCCCAGTTGCCTTTGCAGTTTGTCAGTGTGACTGATATTTCCTTGTTGCTTTCATGATCTGAATGGCCTTAATCAAAGAGAGGAAGACACTAGGGCTGCACAATAAATCACAATTGCAATGAAAAAGGAAAAACATGAGAAAACAGCATCATAATGAGGTACTGCAGCGCTGCAGAGGTGACCCGACCTAAAAATCTTGTTCTCCAGATCAAAGGAAACATGTTTGTTTGGTACAGACCTCAATAAATAAGAACATCATCACGATTTTTTTTCTTTTCAGTGATCATGAAAATCATATTGCAATCGGTCAAAATAATCACAATGCAGCACACCAACTGCATCTGAGTAGTTCTGCTCAACACATCAGAGGATTTTAATAAACTCTGCATTTTTATCAGCACTGGAATTTTTGCTGTATTGATATATGATCAGTAGGAACTGTGAGACAATCTAATCTGCAACAGAGCTTCAAACAAAAAATGAGGCGATCAAGTCAACGAGTTGGAATATTTTATTCTCTGTTAGGAGATATCTGTACATTAAAGATCAAGTGCCACTTGAATGTTTGTTTTTTTTTAAAGTTCATAGAAAGAATAACCAGCGCTGCACTATGCAAACATGAAAACAACCAGGTCAAAAAGCATCACTTTACTCGAAGCTGGAGAGGAAATTCAACACGATCTGCTTCAGTTTAGCATCGGATGCTTCAGAGATTTTGCCGTCAGCCCTGCAATTGAGAAGAGAGCGGTTATTCAACACACAAACACACGCATAAACACAGAACATAAAACACAATGCAAAAATCTGCATACTGAACTTACTTAATAGCTGCCAGCAGGTCTTGGTGCTGGCTCAAGATGTGCTGCAGGAAGGCCTTCTCGAACTTGGTGATTTTGCTAGGCTCCATTTTGTCCAGGTGTCCCCTCACACCAGCATAAATGACCGTTACCTGTTCCTCGATGGCCATGGGAGCTGAGAGATGAATGCAAACAGTCACAACATATAAGACAACTGAATGAAGGAGACGGTTTCTGAAAGAGATGCCTACCAAGAGAAATTTGATGCTAAATGTTAGGGATGTAACAATATATTGAGTATTGTAATGAAAAATTCTCAATACTGTGCAGGACTGTGATGAGATCTGCTGTGACATTCAACTGGTTATTTTTAATCATTTTTAATTTTACAGGGTTCACATCATTTTCTGTGATGGTGTAACTGGTATGAAAGACCAGTGACTGCACCATCCACTCATATGTTCCTCTCTTTGGACGTCTGATTTAATCTTTAACTTAAACTGTCTTCCAGACCTAAAGAAACATTTCAGTCTATGGGCTTAAACTTGAGCTGTTTTAATGTAACTTCTTTTACTTCCATCACCTGTTACTGACACTTTTTTCCATTTCTTGCCTTGCCTTGGTATTGTTACATCACTACTATATCTGAATACTCACAGTACTGTCCCTGTTTCAGGAGCTCAGTCAGACGAACGCCGCGGTTCAGCAGCTGCTGAGTGGCGGCGTCCAAATCTGAACCGAACTGAGCGAAGGCGGCCACCTCACGGTACTGGGCCAGCTCCAGCTTCATGGTACCAGCCACCTGATGGTCAGACATCGACAAATCAGAATCAAAGATGTTCAGTGTGATAAAAGCTGGGATGTGACGGGTGATCACAGGGAAGGCTGACCTGCTTCATGGCTCTGGTCTGGGCAGCAGATCCGACACGAGACACAGACAGACCGACGTTGATGGCGGGACGGATTCCCTTGTAGAACAGCTCAGTCTCCAAGAAGATCTGAGGGAGACGGTTCAGCATTTAGTGAACAGTTCGGGCCAGGTTTTTTATTAATTTGGGGGTGAAGCACATCAGCACGTCGCTCACCTGTCCGTCTGTGATGGAGATGACGTTAGTTGGAATGTAGGCTGACACGTCACCAGCCTGCGTCTCGATGACGGGGAGGGCTGTGAGGGAGCCGCCGCCGAAGTTGTCGTTCATCTTAGCAGCTCTCTCCAGCAGACGGGAATGCAAGTAGAAGACGTCTCCTGGGTAAGCCTCACGACCGGGGGGACGACGCAGCAGCAGGGACATCTGACGGTAGGCAACGGCCTGAAGGAGGACAGCACACGAGGTTAGATTTATCTGCAAACAAAACTTTTCCTCAGATTATTTACAGCTGATTAAATCAAACTCGCCTGCTTGGACAGATCGTCGTAGATGATCAGTGCGTGCTTGCCGTTGTCTCTGAAGTACTCTCCCATGGAGCAGCCGGAGTAGGGGGCCAGGTACTGCAGCGGGGCGGCGTCGGAGGCGGTGGCAGACACCACGATGGTGTACTTCATGGCGTCGGCGTCGGTCAGCCTCTTCACCAGCTGAGCCACGGTGGATCTCTTCTGGCCGATGGCGACGTAGATGCAGTACAGCTTCTTCTTCTCGTCAGTTCCCTCGTTGAAGCGCTTCTGGTTGATGATTGTGTCGATGGCAATGGCGGTTTTGCTGCAAAATACATTTAAAGATTAAGCACCGTGGTTTAGAACTGCAACTAACAAATATTTTCATCAATGATTAATCTGTTGACAGAGTTGCAAAGCATTGTAAATTTTAAAATTCCACTTTTCCAGATTGCTCGATAGATTTTTTCAGACCATATCTGACATCTAGCTTCGCCAACCAGGGTTTATATTTGGGATCGTCAAAGTCCTACATAGAAAGTTAGATGACATTCCACTGCTATATATTTCTGCCCAAAGAGGAAGTAAACTAATCCATGCTGGCTATACATTACCCAGTGCCCCTTAACATATTGAATAAATAATATTGTATTGTTTCCCACCATATTGTTTAGTCTCTTTTATGGATGAGAACCAAAAGAGTGGAAAAAATTTAAATAATTTAATTCTCACAGCATCGTGCAGCCTTGTTTCTTTTGTTTCCATACTGAGGAAAAAATGGAAAGTGGTAAAATCAAATTCGTTCCCGTCGTGCCCAACGTGACTTTCTCAAATGTCTTATTTTGTCCACAACCCAAAGATATTCAAGTTTACAGTCACAGAAGAAAAAAGAAATCAGAAAATATTCACATTTAAGAAGCTGAAATCAGATTTTTTTTGCTTATTTTAATTTTTTTTCCCCCCTAAAAATGACTGAAAACGATTAACTGATCTTCAAAATCGTTGGCGATGAATCTAATAGTGCAGCTCTAGCGTGGATACACCAGCCAACAGATCCAGAAAACAAGTAAACAGAAACAGAACCATGTTGTATGTTAGTGAATCTTGTACTTTGGAACCAGGTACTTTACAGGCTTAATTCATTAAAAAGAACAAAAAATAAATAAATCACAACACCACCTTGAAGTGCTTTAGTGCATTTGAAAGCTCTGAAACAAGACTCTAGTAAGATTACGACAGCGTTTCCATGACACTGTAAATAACATCAAATGGCGCCGTGTGCTCAGGTATTCCCTTTGAGCCGAGTCCTCTTACCCAGTCTGTCTGTCTCCAATGATGAGCTCACGCTGTCCGCGACCGATGGGGACCAACTGTCCACGGCTTTGATGCCAGTCTGCATGGGCTCCCTCACGGAGATACGGGGGATGATACCCGGGGCCTTCAGACCCACACGCCTGCGGGTGCTGGAGCCGAGGGGGCCCTGTGAGGAAAATAATGGAACAAAAACATCAGGAGCGGCATCAACTAATTTCTCACATTTGGATAATAAAGTTTTCAATCAAAAATATGTGATTCTGCAAACTCCCCCTACATAAAACACCAAGAGGGAAATCTGTGAAAATAAGCCACGAAATTACAAAATAAACTAGCCCGCAAACTAATTTTGTCTTTCAATCAATTTCAATTTTCATGGTTTATGCAGACAATACCCAGCAGTATCTCTGTGTGAGCAAATTAGTTTAGTTCAATCAACAACTTACAACATCCATCTCTGATAAAACTTTCTTGGGTGACTCAGGACTGCTCACAGCTGAATCAAAATAAAATATAAAGATTTATACATAAATATAAAAATAAGATTTAGTCATTAAAGAGAAAGCAGCTGTCAGATCAACTCAAGTCATTTGTATTAAGCACAAAAGGTCAAAAACGTCAGTGTCATCGCTGATCCCGACCTAAATCTGGACTCTTCTGACAAAAACCAGGAGTCCACATTACTCCAATTTTAAACCTGTCTGTCACAACATTTAAAAAAAATGTTTGGATGAGAGTGTTTTCTGGACTGAAACGGAGTTTATTTGGGGTGTCCTTTGGGTGAGGATACGTGTGGACTCAAAAATCACAATTAACTCCCAAGGCACTCTTTTAAAACAACCAAAATACCTTTATTGTCACGATATGGTCATACTGGACCTTAAAACAAACAAAAACTCTGACATGTTTCAGCATCAAACCTTCGTCAGAGAGTCAAGTACATAAAATGGAACAAAGGGTTTTTTTTCCTATTGGTGGAAAACCACTATGAAAGGTCCTTTTGTCACAGAATTATTATTTTTGGGGCTTTTTGCCTTTACTTGATAGGAACAGCTGAAGAGTAGACAGGACAGGGAGAAGAAAGTAATTTTAAGAATCTTTTATTGGTTTTTAAAACAGTAAATGGCTTTTCTCCATTTTATTTTTGAGATACATGTGCCTGGCAGGTCTGTTGAGCTTGTTGATTTGCCAGAATTAAAAGGCACTGAGAGGCACCTTTTCTTTGTTACACCAAACTACTGAACAGTCTGTCTGACGGACTTGTAAATCAGTAAAACACTTACTAAACACAAAATCTTAAGACACTTTGTATAATCAACTGTTTTTACCAACCAGATATTTTGTCCTACCTTGTGAAGTTGGTATATGATGGGTGAACCATCATGTCTGACGATGATATCAATGTACTTACTTTATACTTTGTTATACTATTTATATGAATGTACGTTGGATATTAATTACTTTATTTTTGCACATTTCAGCCTATTCAGAGTTTTGTTTTGTTCTAAATTGGGAGCAACCTCGTTCTTTGATTTATAGTAACATTTTATTTGTCTTTTATGGTTATTATCTAAAATAATTACTTATTAGAAGTTTTTAAGTGGTTAATGACTGTAAGCCATCTGCAATGGATGATGGCACTGACCATCAGCCCCACCGTACTATTTTGTCTTTGTCATTTAAATTTATCCTATTATATTTATCCATTTTTAAAAATTATTTTATTGTAAATTTCATGATTAATTGCCTTTATGTAAAGTAGTGTTTCAGTTTATGCACAAATCGTGCTCCAGAAATAGGATTTATTATTATTATTTACCTTTCCATCGATAGCATTTCCCAGAGCATCGACGACGCGGCCCAGGAGCTCCTCGCCAACAGGCACGTCGACAATAGCACCGGTTCTCTTGACAATGTCGCCCTCCTTGATCAGCTTGTCGTTACCAAACACCACAACACCAACGTTGTCAGGCTCCAAGTTCAGAGACATGCCCTGAGAAAGAGAAGAAACAACAGTTACTACCAGTCTTAACTACACAGCACACACAACCAGTTACTTATACTGGCAGTCATTAGGTAGTGGCGGCTATGAACTTTACTGAAGGGACCAGTGAGTTTCAGATAAAAGAGAGCAATGCCATCTGGCAATACTTTAAGGCTGGTTAGCCAAATCCAGTCAAATCCAGTATTTCAGTATGTCACTGTTACATCATCAGTCTTACCTTCAGACCAGAGGAGAACTCCACCATCTCCTCGGCCTGCACGTTCCTCAGACCGTACACTCTGGCGATACCGTCACCGATGGACAGCACGCGACCAGTCTCCTCCAGGTCAGCGCTGGTGTCAGCTCCCATGATCTTCTCCTCCAGAATGGACGACACCTCGGCCGTGCCTGTAACGTCAGCCAAATGTTAATTAACAAAAGGTCCGCTAGAAGTTTGGAAACCCTGTTTGGCATCACTGTTGCACATTAAATTCATTTTCTTAAGCAGGTTTCCTGAAACACTGACCTGTTTTCTGCAGCCATGGGCGGGCGGTGTGTAGATTTTTGGCTCCTACACAGGCTGCGGCAACATTCTTGGAAACCTTTAAGACAACATGAGCGAGTTAAGAAATCAATTTCATCCAGAGGAGATAAGTGACTCATTTCAAATTTAATCAAATCTAATACAAAATCAATTGCCAATTTATTCAGTACACCCATCTGGCACTAGTTGTTCATCTTATGTTTAGTTTTTGTTGAAACCGTTTAAACGGAGGTGTTGATTCATTTAGAGGCTGCAGTCTGTGGTGCTGATGAAATCAATTATTTCTGATAAGTTTTTAATATTTTGTCCACAGAGGAATAGAATAATTTCAAATAACTTAGTGAGTTTTCCCAAGTACCCAGTGTCGGGTACTCTGGCATGTGCAACGACCTATTTTCAAACCCCACCGCCACCCCTCTTGATCATTTGGTACCTCCGGCGATGCTGGTGTAATGTTAAACTTTAGATCCGCTCAATTTTGAGTTTCCACCCTCACTTGACCTTTCAGCTCACTACATCAAGGAATCATGGGAATGTGTTTTAAAAGGTACAACCGGGCCAATCTCAAGTGTTTTGGGCTAAATGCAATAATATTAAAATAATTTTATGAATTAAAATCAAAGTTGTTTTTTTTTAAAAATTATGAATATTTTTAGTCAATGCAATTATGACTAAATCTGCCCACACTTGGGCAGCGTGTCTGGCATTTGCCCAATTTCCAGATGGCGAATCCAACACTGTAGGTGCCTGTAGTATTTTTGCATGCTTCATGTCATGTCTCGTGTTGATGAATTAAAATATAAGAAATACAATAAATTGACTGATTGACTTTCCTAGAGACTTTGTCAAAGTACTAAGAGAAGTAACCCAGTAATGGCCCCTGTTCATGGCTCTCATGTTGTGCTGTACACTTGAGTCACAGACGTACACATCCATTTGTTTTGAAGATTTTTTATTTATATTAATTCATTAGAGCTGCAATCAATTAATCAAATATTAACTGATCATTAAATTACTTACCAACATTTTGATAACTGTTTGAATAATCTTAAGCCAAAATTCTCTGATTTCAGCTTCATAAATGTAAATATTTTTTAGTTTCTTTACTCCTCTATGATGGTAAACTGAATATCTTCAGGTTGTGAGGAAAACAAGAAATTTGAGGATGTCATCTTGGGCTTTGGGAGACACTGACTGACATTCTTCACCATTTTCCTGATTTTAAAAAGCAAAGTATTAATTGACTAATTGAGGAAAACTGAGAATAATTGTTAGCGGCAGCTATATATTTTGTATTTACAAAATAATGCCTTAATGTTTCCTGTGTTTTACTAAAAGAACGAGGACACAAGTCTTTATAGACTATCTGGACAGGAAACAGAGCTAAAACAGGTTATAAATCATATTTGTCATGCAGTGGACGAAACGTGACCAACTGTAACTAACCCACACATCAAGGTGATGCGAGCTCTTTCCACTGACATTAAATTATAAATCTTTATTAGCAGCTAAACATTCCTATTTATACCAGATGAACAGGGTCGCCTTGCAAAATATTAAAAACTTTGAGAAGGGTCGTAGGTCCAACAGCCTGCAGAGCAACAGGACAGTCCTCACCAACAGTATAATCCAGATTAATGTCACTCCATGAGCATGAATGAATAAATGGGTTAATGAACTTGGTATAAATTTTTTCATGCACAGAAACAACTGTGTAAAGCTTCACCTGGCAGATGTATTTGCAGAGTGAGATAAACCTGACCTTCAGTACCAAACTGCACTTTAGCTGAGTCATGTTCATTGAAAATACATTGAACACCATAACCCACAGCTGAGATATTAAACTGATCGTCTAGTCATCCTTAATAACGTGCTGCACTGTCTTGAGGACAGCTTGTTCCTGTCTGTCAGCTACAACAGTGGGAACTAGTTAACTTGTGTGAAGGGCCCGGTGTCCTCCGGTGCAAAGACGTGCGCACGCACAACACCCACCTGAGCGTTTAATGGATTAAAGTCGAGATTTTATGGACAAAGTCGACAAAAATCGAAACAATAAGGATTAAAAGATGCTTACGAATCCAGCCCGTCGAGGTAGAGTGCGGGCAAGAGCCGCTGCGACGCGTACTGACAGCATGTTGGTGTCCTGCTCGGTGTGTCCTGCTCCGGAGCGCAGAGAGAAGGATGGCGGACACGGCAACGATCAGTAGAAAGGTCACAGTGACCCGGAAGTACTTCAAAATAAAATACTACTTCATCTTTTCATTTCTTTTCGTTTCTTTTCTTCTGTGGTGTGTGTTACTGTCGAAAGCATATGGAGAAAAAAAAAAATACAAAAATAAAATTAATCTGTAAAAGAATAAGAAAAAATGCGGGAATAAAAGAATACATAAGTAAATTTAAAAAATGCAGAAATATATAGAGAAATTAATGAAAAAATAAATAAGTACAAAATAAGTTGATATAAAGAGAAATAAATAGGAACAAATAAATATGGAAATATAAAGGCAAACAACAACATATAAAAAAGCACACATAGTACGTTTAAGGCAATATTATCATAGGTGTATTATTAATATATTTCAATATTTAATTTTTAAAATATTCTGGTTGAGTGGAGTAGAGGTATACAGTAGCATAGAATTTAAATACTCAAGTTTTGCACAAGTGCCTCAGAGCTGTAATTAAGTACTCTACTTGATAAAATGTACTTAGTTACTTTACATCACTAATGGTCAGCACAGACCCTCATAGACTTCTCTATTACTACAATGTGGTGGAGTGTAACTAGATACATTTACTCAATTACTGTACTTACTGTACTTGTATTTTATTTGAGTATGTATCCTACAACTTGCTAACATTGTAAGTTTATGGGTCCTAACACTGTTAATTATAAAATCATAGTTTTATTAGTCCGCTAATGAGCCCATTCATTGGTTATGTCTGTGACACTTATCATTTGAAAAAGTTTTGACTCAGGCTGTTTAAGCAGATGGAATTTAGGAGAGTAAAATTAAACGAAAAAAATGATGGTGACTGGAGATTATTAAAACAACAAGCTATTCCTAATATAGGATTACAGTGGTGCATATTGTTTTTTTTTTCCCATACTTTTGTTCGTGAGGTTTCTTTTCCAATTGTAAAAACTAATAATGGAGGGGAAAATTATAAGGTGCTTTGTTTTACACATTTAAATTCCTAACTGTACAGGTCAGAAAAATGATTATATAAAAAAAAGTCATAATTATGATTTTAAAAGTCTAAATTATTAAGATAAGAAGTCATAATTAAGAGATAGAAAATCGAAATTATGAGATTTAAAGTCATAATCATGAGATAAAAAGTCATAATTTCGACTTTTTATCTCATAATTCTGACTTTTTTTTTTTTATCTCAAAATTGCAATTTACCATGAGAATATTTTTTTGTTTCAGTGGTGGGAATGGGCTCCCATAGAGAAATGTAAACGTCCGGCTCCTTTTCACTTCACTTTTTTCAAATCCGTCCCTTCTATGAAACAGTAATTCATTACATCTTTTATATCTGAATTATTCTCTGATTTAATGTTTTTTTTTTTTTTTTTATTTTATTTTATTATTATTATTATTATTTAATCTAATTATTATTATTTATTTGCATTATATTCAACAATGGTTAATTTTATGGTTTACTCGATTTGGAATTCTTTATTTAGCTTGTTACCTTAATGTTTTGTATCTCTGATACTCTGTTCATTGCATACTGAAAGATGTCAAACAATTAATATGCCTTGTTATGTTTGTACATTATTCTTGTCAATGGTTAAATAAATTAAAAAAAAAAAAAACAGCTGGAATTTAATAAATGTGAATGACAACTCCTAAAAAAAAAAAAAAAAAAAAAATGAAACAGTAATTCAACATGTCTGTTCTACACTCTGGGACACTCTGTCGCTTGGTATTTTCTGACCCTGTAGTACTCGCGTTGGGACCCACAGGGGGCGCTCGACCGCGAGGAACAGGCCGGAAGTGGCGCATGCATCTTTGTGAAGACGAACGGCTGATGGAGACATTTTAAAATAAACACACAGCGAGCGGCTAACGGCTAACAGGGCTCGCGGACTGCGAGCGCACTGCGCCAAAAAAAAAAAACACATTCAAATTCCTCCAAGTTTTAAAGAAGTGAAGTGTATTGATCAGTGCATCGTAAATCAAAGAGGCTGCAAATTACCGAAGATGTCGACAGGTCTGACGCTGGGAGAAGAAGAATATAACTAACGCCGCGGTGAGTTACAACTAGCGCAGCCGATTTTTTAAAATGCTAAGTTGGCTGTGGCTTTGACTGAGATAACGTTAGCCGTTAGCTAGCTAGCTAGCTAGCTGCTGACATTATCCTGCTTGTTACGCCTCTGGGTGGATAGACACCGCTTCCATTTATAGGATCGTGAGAGGCAGCTGTTCTGCAACCCGAACATTTTCCCGTGACTTGTTGGCTTCTTCTCGCCAAGTTTGCGGAGTGTGAGGTTATGACCGAGGTTAGCTCCCTCACTGCGCAGCTAAAAGTAGCGTCCAGATCCAAGCCTGTGTTAGCCTCGGCTAGCCACAGTCAAAACTCACACAAGTCATGAATTCAGGCAGTGATACATGTCTCATAGCTCACACGGTTAGCTTAATGTTCCTGGGGCTGTTTTAACAGACTTTCGTTCAAAACTGTTCTCAGGCTGTGAGAGACGTAAAAAAGTAGAATAGATCTCCAAGTAAAAAGTCACGTTTATTGCTCGTAGTTGCTGGCCAACCTCAGCTGCTTTCCAGCAACATTGTTAATGGGAATTTCTGTCCAAAATTGTGGCTTAAAAATTTTCAAGAGATTATTTGTCGTGTTTGATATGAACATGCCACTTGTTAACCCAGTGCAAAATGCATAAAAGTGTTTTAATGCGAGTTTGGAAAGGAGAGGGACTTAGTGTTTGCCTTTACAGTTACAGTTGAGCTCTGCATATTTAAAATTAAATGTCCACCACTATATCTAATACTGCTCTTGATTATTGCCGAATGAGAAATTGAAGTGATGGTAAAGACCTTGAGCTTGATACTATTTGGAAGATTTACACACATTGCATTTAAAGTACTCACTTCAGATGCAGTAAGTCAGGTATGTAGCACAGTTAAAAAAACAGTTCCTACTGCATTGAAAGTTTTGTAATAATAAGAGATATTGTGCCCCATGCCCTTAGACATCAAGCTTCTTGCAGGGATTCATGTATCGTTGGGCTGCAACTAATAAATATTTTCATTGGCAATTAATCTATTGATAATTTTCTTGATTAATGGTTTGATCCACAATATGTCAGAAAATAGACTAATCACTGGATTTTTTCTGACACCAGTATCTGTATTGGCCTCCGATACTACCTAAGATGCTGGTATCTGTATTGGCAAGTACACGTTTTTAAGCACTGATCTGATCCCACATAATTTATTTACCCAAAATGCAACTGTGCTCTCAGCTGTATGTCAGTTGTTCCCAGGATGGTGAAGTCATGCTTCATGTCATTCATTTTCTGTATGTATTTGTTCGTGTTTTTTAAATGGTTCAACCTTAGCCGGGCCATACAACAATGATAGTAATCATACCACATTCGTACAGGGGTTAGTGATATAATGCTCTTACAACAACACATGTATATTTTTTAACGCGCTGGTATTGGACCAGTACTCCATATTGCACAAAACACAAAGTTTAGGTATCAGAATTGGTATCGACAAGGAAAAAAATGGTATCGGAACATCTCTACTAATTGAGGCAGCTCGTGTCCTGCAACATATTGCCTAAATTTTGACTCTGAATGGGTATTAGTGATATGTTTTTCTTCCAGCAGGTGAGCTCCTGTCCAGGCACATTGGTCCATGCTTGTTGGACCTTTGGGCTCTGGGCTCAACTAGCATGAAGATGGCTGATTCAGAGAAGGCAGAGGAATTTGTGGATGCTGAGTGCCCCATAGAGTGCCTTGATGAAGCACAATCAGCCACGACTTCTGTTCAGGGAGAGCAGGATGAGCACCTGAAGACGGAGACCACCACCAGTACCAGCTCACCGCCGAGGGAAAAGGAGGGCGACAGCCCCCTGAACACAGAGGGTGAGCAGAGTCTCCTTTCCATGCCATGCCTGATGAAGGAGCTCCGCCGAGACTCCCCGGAGTCCCAGCATGCGTCCACAGGGAGCGACAAGCCTGTGTCTCGTCATATCTATGAGAGTGACTCCTCAAACCCCTGCATGCTCTCCCCCTCATCCAGCGGCCACCTGGCTGACTCAGACACACTCTCCTCAGGGGAAGAAGGTGCCGCTCCTCGTGCAGGAGAAGAGGAGGAGGGCAGCATGGAAGCTGCAAATGACCCGGGGCAGGCAGCAGGAAAGCAAACGTCTGCCGCGGGGGCAGGGGGGAGGAAGTCTCGGCGGTCACGCTCAGAGAGCGAGATGCCACCTAATGCAATGGCTGCCAAGAAAAACCGCTGCCAGCCTGCCATGGTGGCAGCAGGAGGGCAGGAAAAGCAAACCAATGGCAAGCTGGCAAAAGTGAAAGGTCACCGGAGCCAGAAACACAAGGAGCGAATGCGTTTGCTGAGGCAAAAACGAGAGGCAGCAGCACGGAAGAAGTATAACCTGCTGCAGGACAGCAGTACGAGTGACAGCGAGCTCACATGTGACTCCAGCACCAGCTCCTCTGAGGACGAGGACGATGACACTTCAGGAGGTAGCAAGACAATCAAGACAGATATTTCAGGTAACAGCCAATGTTCACCACACACGTTTATAACACACAATTGCTACCACTGTGCAGGGTAACAGTAGCAGACACAATCTCCAGCATAGAACACTGTGTCACATAGTAATAGAAAAATATATTGACCTACATTCTATGATCAAAGATGATTAGCCATGAGAATCAAACACAGAGCTTAAAAGCGATAGTATGAATTATTTCAAGTGTGGCTGTATGAGGTACTTAGTTTAGAGAAGCAGAAAGGCGCACCAGCACGGAAACTAAAGGATGAACTGTTGTGGAGGGCGCCTGCAACAAAGAGTATTTTAGCTACTTATGAGGGTCCACTTAAAAAATTCGGTTTAAGTGTACACTATATTTAGAAAATTTTCACTGCTTAACTTTGCCATCAGACAGCCTTTTGTAACAGGAAATCGCCGTTATATAAGCCAATTATCACTCTCTCTAAAACAACCAAAATCCATAGGTTAAATCAGTAATTTTACCTTGCAGAATACAATAGTTGCTAGTCTACTGTTGCCTCAATCAGTGAGTTTGTGTAATTGTATTTCAAAAGGATAGTTTTTGTTCAATTAAGCCACACAGTGACACAAAATAACTAACAAATCGAGACAGAGGCAGACCAGCAAGTCTTTTACTCTTGTACTTGTACGGCAAGTGTAAGTACAACTGCTTCTCCAAATTGTGGGCATGCTGGCTGGCATCTATTGTAGCTAATCAGCTGACTACTGATAGGTACCTCATACAACCCCACATCAAATAATCCAAACTATCCCTTAAACAAGAGGTTGCCTGCATGACTTTACATTTTCAGGCAGCCCGAACCAAATTTTTCAATTGCCACACGAAGCATAGTAAGAAGATGCAATGGGGCTGTACAAAGCATTTGCAATGTCAGATCAGTACAAGCACTGCTTTGTTTGTGTTTGTTTTATCAATCACTTTCTTTTTTTTTTTTGGTTGTTTTCTCACTCATCATCTGTCTCCATTCACCTTGTCTTAAGATATTTAGACTGTTTAGAAGAGGCTATGCCCAGTCACTTGTAGTTATGCAATATATGTTTTGTTGGATCTTTTGTCTCATCGTTTGCATGCTGTGGAAATCTAGTGGACATCTCATGGAATGATATAAACTGAGTTGTGTTAATCTAACCTATATTGTGAGTTCTGCAATTCAACAAGTGAGCCATTTATACCCGCAGCCTTTGCTGTAAATAGACAATGGTGTATGATCTCACTGTGCTGCCAGACTGAGTTGCAAGACTCATTTAGTTTATCCTGCTTTTCTGTCTCTGCCTGTGGCTTTTGAATATTCTTTAGGTCTAATCATATACTTCACTCTGCCTACACAGGAGGCGATGAAGCTTTTTAAAATTGCAAACAGGTGGTTCTCTCCTCTGTAAATGGTTCTGTAGCACCTTTGATGAGTCAGATAGCTCTTGTCCTCAACTACAGAATTAAAATTAATGCAAATACAGCTCTGAGTGAGAATGACTGTATGCTGTAAACTAAACTCTGGCACATTGGTGTCTTAATAAGAGCAAACACTGACAGTATAGACCTTTTTCACAGGCAGCCATTTTGACATAAAATCGTATGGTAAACACAGGTGTTACAATGATTAGGGCTGAATACCGAGCTTCAATACTTTAATTGCACTGACTGCATTGCTTCAGTCCCTTTCAGCATTGAAAAACGCCTCCCTATTCTGCGCCAAATTTCAGTGCCTAAGGAGTGTATCTCTTCTGCGTCAGTGAGCCAAAATAAACATGTGCCAAGCTTGTGCCAAGATCTAATGACGCTGGTGATTGGCTGTCTAATGTTACATGTCGTATAGACATGCAGGAAGAATGTTGTTCATATTACGCCCATAGATGGCGAACATTTTGTTTATTTAATTGCCAACTATTTATCTGCACAGATAACTAGCAGTCAAGTTTGTGCTGCTTGTTAGCTAGCTGGTGCAGCTAACCTGTTAGCATGTCCATGAGTCCGTTCATCACATCGTCCACTCAGATGGAAGCCTTTGCACACCCTCTGCTCATCACTGCAGGGATAGGTAATGTGGAGCAGAGGCGGAGAGCATTTCTGACTGCAAACATGGTGTTGCTTACAGACCTAGGGCTGGGTGTCGTTCCCCAGCCCAATGCCTTGGCGTCGATAATGGTTCCTGAATGATAATCTTTCTTCTCTGATACCAAATCCATTTTAACAAAATAAAATTACATGACACAAAAGGTACAATTATTCACTGAAAATAAAGAAGCTTTTCAAGGACCTGATGGTTTAAAAAAAATCCCCATCTCTGGGAATATCAGTGTTTTTCCTGCATGCCTGTATAATGTTAGAAAGCCAGTCACCAGAATTATTATATCTTTGTTCAACTTGCCTAATGGTTCACAGATGCTGATGGGTTTACTCCTTAGGTATCAAATGACAAGGCGTTTTTCCAGTCAGTGCCATAAAAGCACTGACGTTCTATACCCAGAGAAACACCTGTGGTTCAAAGTTTGCTGAAATGGATTTTACAAATTGGTCATGGAAAAAGTTTAGCTGAGGAATCGGTATCAAAGTCAAAGTATTGGTACGGGTATCAAAAAGTTTTGAACGATACCAAGTCCTAGCAATAATACTAATTCAGGTTCTATTCCATTCAGATCAATCAGAGTCAGTGTGCTGCTATATTGCATGTTGGGCAACTGTGAAGGCACTGCTACACTAAATGGAACAGGTCTTGGATTAGTATCACTGGTAACACCTGCATTTACCTTCTATTTCATATCAGTATGGCTACTGTGAAAAAGGACTATTGTTGGTACATTGGCCCTATGGTTTTTCCCTTAATCAATGTTTCCTGATGATTGTAGAGATCTCTCGGGTGAGTTGAGTTCTCCAGAAGTAGCTACTAGCAGGGTGATATTTACAGGCCCGCTGCTGCTGCTGTTGGTGGAGAAGTCACATTGTTTACTTTAGGCTGATCTTTTCACTGCATTTCTTACAAAATAACATCTTGGGTTTGGTCTGGTTGGCAGTTTTTCTTTTCCATGAAATTCAGAATTTAGCTTGTGGTGTGTCAAGGTTTTTGTTTCATAAATTATTTTGTAGTACATTTCCAGAACAGAACCAGAGTAGTCAAGTCAATTTTATTTACATAGTGCATCAAAACATAACAGAAGTTATCTCAGAGCACTTTTCACATAGAGCAGGTCTAGTCTACTATTTATAATATTATACTAACCCTACTGCATATTTTACAAAGATTATTTAAGTTATACAAGAAAATATAGTTTCCATTCATCACAGGTCACTGAATCAGTCGCCCGAGACATTCAGTTATCTTATTTTAGGGATCAGTACTACATGAAATGTTTTCAACCATCTCTACATCCCGCACACAGATTTGAGTGCTACAACTGCATGATGTAGTCCATCAGCATGAAAGAGTCGATCTGCACGTAACCAAAAAACAAACTCATTTTCTCTTTAATACAAAAGTCCACCTCCGAAGCATGACCGTGCTACTGTATTTTCTTATGGCTTGGCCTCAATGTCTTTAAAGCTGGCTTCAGACGTGCATCGGAGAGATCCAGAGTGGGCGCCCAGATTCATGGGCTGCTGGACAGCGGTACGTGGGACAGGAACGGCATCGGCAGCGTTCTGGAGGAGGCCATGACGCGCTTTGCCGTGATGCAGCGCCAGACTGAGGAGCGCTTCCGCATCTGGATGGAAAAGCTTGCACACCTCGACTCAGACAACGACTCGTCCAAACGCTCAAGTGACGCCCTAGAGGGGCAGCAGCATCCCTCCCAGGGGGCACGCCCGTCCCCGCCCAGTTCCTATTTGCCATCGTCGGAGTCTGCAGAGACTATGGCAGCCTACATGTTGGCGCGGGAGAACAACAGTCTCACCCCCACCCCCATAAACAACAACAACATCCTACCTGAAGTGGTCACTCAGAATGGAAATCTAGGTGTTCCAGACCCTGGTCTCTTGAATGTTTAGATTACACTTCACCCCTCGCTGTCTCATACTACAAGAGTAGAGCTAGTTGATGCAGAAAGCATGGCAGTGGGTATTAATAGGTAAATGATGTGAGGTCACTAAACAGATACACCATCAACAGCAGCTGGGCCTGAGCTGCTCATTTGAACTTGACTGTGTGCAGACCCGAGGCCTGGTGCATCTGCTGGCACTGAATCACTGTGAGATTTGACATTCTGAATAATTCAACTCACCTGTTTGATTTCTGCAGCATCTGTGACACGGACACGGGGCAAATCTCAATAGACTGTTGAGTCAGGGCTCTTATTGTAATGCTTAATGTATGGCTTGTTTGTTTTTGTTGACCAGCTGTACACTCACATACATATAGATACACTGATTATGTCATCCGTACAAACTCTGCATTACAGCACCCGGGCAGCCATCATGACAGGCCGAGGGCGGGTGCTGCTGCTTAATAGCATGTGCCTTGTCATTCTGACCTCATGCTGGAAACGATAGATAGACCATCATCATAGTACTGTTTCTTTAAAAATTAGGTTCAACACTACATTACCCTTCTTTCTCCTGAACTGTTTGCACTTTGCTTGTTAATAGTTCAGGACTTTAAAGGGATATTTCAGATTAATTGAAGTGGGGTTGTAGGAGCTACAATAGACATGTGTATTAGCTACAGTAGATGGCAGTGGGCACGCCCCCAGTTTGGAGAAGCAGAGAGCGGCACCAGCATGGCAGCTAAGTGATGTACTGCTGTGGAAGGGGTCAGCAACAAAAGGTATTTTAGACACTTAAAAAAGGTCCATCTAAAAAGACGAATATCATTTTAAGTGTATGTTATATTTAGAAGATTTTCAGCACTTTTCTTTGCTGTCAGACAGTTGTTGTAGAAGCGAAACATCGCTTTCTCCAAACCAACCAAACTGCATTGGTGAAATCAGTCATTTTACCTCTGAGGACACGAGAGTTGCTGGTCTACTGCTGCCTCGATCTGTTAGTTTGTTTGCATTATTGTGTGACTGTAGTGAATCCAAACTATTTTTTTTTAAAAAGTCGCAGAATAACGTAAACAATCGAGGCAGCGGTAGAACAGCAAGTCCAGTGTTCTGTGAGGGAGCTTTACTTTTTCCTATCGAGTTTGGTTGGTTTGGAGAGAGCAGTATTTGGCTTATATAACTGTGGTTTCTTGTTGGAAAAAGGCTGTCGAAGGCAAAGTAAAGCAGTAAAAATATTCTAAATATAATTTTTTAACTGGCTAAAACAGAACTTTTTTTTGCTGACTCTGTCCACAGCAGTACATCACTTAGCTTCCATACTGGCACTCCCCTCTGCTTCCCCAAACTGTGTCAACCGACATCTACTCCAGTTAACATAATAAACTAGTTATGGATTAGTACCTCATGCAACCCCACATTAAAAAATCCAGGCTATCCCTTTAAAAATCTTGATGATCTTTATTTTGGTGGCATAGCTTTACTAACATCAGAACATTTTAAAACACAGATTTGCCTATAAATATAATCACATATACTAACCCACACAATTTCTCGCTTTTTAAAATCCTATTATGTAATTAGATTAGAGGTGTTTACATTTTTTTAACGTTTGCCTTTTTGTTACATTTGCTGCTATTGCTGCCGTTTGTGCAGTAACAAGAAACTAGTGAGGGAGGAATGACTCCCAGTGTTTATTTTTAGTAGCCTATGTATAGATTATGGACATCAGATAAGGCATGGGTTCCTATGTTGTGGCTATTTGCTACAACATCAAGGGCCTCAAATCTTCACTCATATAATATTCACCTAGTTAATTAACCTTTTATTTTGCACTGGTCTGCCAGCTTGGCCTGTGTGTCTCCACAAGGCACTGTGTGCGCCGCAGCTTGACTTTAAACTGAAAAAACCCAGGCATCAGACTAACAAATATAAAGCAGTAATACAGCTGCAGTATGGTGCATGGCAATGTTTACTGATTTTTTCCTAAAAACTGACTGATCCGCGTGATCAAGTGGCCTTCTCTGGTTCAGATCCTGTGGTCTTTTGAGGCGGAAACATTCCTCCTCAACCCTCTTCCTCAAACTACTTTTACTGACCATAGTGTCACAGTTCTTAACACTGCTAACACTGTCTAACCATTACAGACACTGACCACGTCTACATGCACACTAATGTTCCACTGTTATTAGGACAATATTCTGAATTTGATATCGTTCATGTAAACAGTATTTCCATGTTGTGACTTAGACTTTATTCTGAGTGAAGCCTTTTCCGATAAACGTGTGGGATATGCAGGTATTATTACAGTTTTGGGAGCATTCTTTGAACATGCATCAGTTGGGGCTTAAACTAATGATAATTTTCATTATCGATTAATCTGTTGATTATTTTCTTGATTAATTGATCAGTCATTTGGTCCATAAAATGTCACTGTTGTTTGCTGTTGTCCCACAGCAACATCCTTAAATGTCTTGTTTTGTCCACAACCCAAAGAGAATTTTGACGATTAATCGAGTATCAAAATAGTTGCTGATTACTTTAATAGTTGACAACTAATCGCTGAATTGAGAAATTGTTGCAGCTGGAGTCTCAATTGGGGTTTTCTTTAATGCTGTTTGCAAGGCTGGGGAAGAGATTCATGCACAAAAGAAAAGCCCACATTTCTGGTCGAAAGAAGCAACATTACTTTTAAATATTATGAAAGATCGGATTGGATATCAACAGGATTTTGGATATCCAAAAATATGCAGAGCCAGCCTTTCCAAGAAGGTGTTCGGACGATGAAAGAGGGACGGTGTGTTCTCCACCAGAGGAAAACTCGGAAAAAATACAGTTTTTAAGCAAGGAAGCAAAATGGCTCAAGAGACTACAGTATTCACGGCTCCATGTAAACAGGAATATTACAGGAATAAGGCTGCAAATAACGTTTATTTTTGTTATCGATTAATTGCGATTAATCTATACTTTAAATAATTGTGAAAAATGGTTACTGCAGTTTCTCAGAGCCCAAAATCACATCCTCAGATTGTTTCTTTTGTCCAACCAACAGCCCAAAACACAAAGACTCTTCATTTGCTATCATAAATGACAAAGAAAAGCGGCAAATCCTGCCATATGAAAAGCTGGAACCTGCAAATATTTTACTTTTTTGCTTGAAAAATGACTTTCTACTCTGTAGTAGAATATTCATTTTCATTAGCCATGTTATCAGCTTACCAGGAATATTGTCTTTTACAGGATAAGGGCAAAAAAATGGAATATTTTGTGCATGTAAATGTGGTCAGTGATGAAGGAGTCTTTGGCCTAATCATATTTATAGTTAGGAAGTTTAAAAGAGATGTTACATTTTCTGTATGTGTATATGTAGCCCTATGACTGTCTGTCAGTTTTACATGACTGAAAGCTGGAAGCATCGTTCCCCCACCTGTTTGCATGTGATTATATTAGTATATTAGAATGTGCAAGGCCAAATTAGTTTTCATCAGCAGCATGTGTGCAAGGTGTAGCTTTGCTTATGCTGATAAGTGGTGACTGATGACGGAACATTTTATCTATTTTAGTTGTTTTCTCTTGGCCTAATGGTTTTTTTGTTTCAAACTGTGTGAATATTGGTGTCTTTTGTTTCATGGTGCATAATTTTACTTTGGGTTTAAATGGATCCAACAACTAACTGCTGTCCTGCATTTGTCAAAACTGAAATTACCTTTAAAATCAGCTGCATTGTCAACATGGTAAAGGGAGCCTCGTGCATACAGTCACAAACTTTGTGTGCATTAGAAACAACACTGAGGACAGTCCATTGTTTACCAAAGAGACTATCCTGGTTTACGTGAGTCCTTTTTCTATCTTTAATACATGGCCTTTACATTGGCGAGTCCTCGGTTTCTCTGGTAACCCTGGTACCTTCCTGTTTCAGCCCAATCAGCTATTCATAGGCAGCGTTCTCTCATAGTACATGCTGTCCAGACGAACCCCCTCACTCACACACACCCACAGCCTTGTCTGGACGAGCAGTATGTATGTGGTGTCTCTCTCTCCCAGGGACTTCTTTTACAGGGTAGAACAAAGATAAATGTCCCCGCTCTTCCACAGAGTTCTTCTTCTGTTGTTTGGCTTTTTATTATTATCCCACTACATTTCATTCACTCAGATCATTTTGAAGTGTTTTGTAATGACTGTATTCTAGTGTAGTTTTTATGTGAATGGCTGTTATTTTAAAAGCAATAAATGGAGAAAAAAAACTGCTGCTGCAAAGGGTTTCTTAATACACTGCAAACACAACCACTCTTATATTATATTATAAAAGCCTCACTAGTGTAGCTTTGAAAAGTGATGATGCTCTGGAAGGTTTCTGTAATTGTTCATGATTTACAGCAGACCTAGTTCTCAAAAACATGTTTTTCTTCACTGTTTGTGTACACCTTTGCATCCGGGAAAACGGGTGTTTCTTTGTATATTGCATAAACCCCAATTCCAAAAAAAGGTTGGGATGTTGTGTAAAACGTAAATAAAAACATAATGTTTGATTTGCAAAAACGTTTGACCTGTAGCCAGTTGGATAAAGTGCAAAGACGAGATGTTGAATGTTCAAACTGACTTCATTGTTTTTTGTAAATATACACTCATTCTGAATTTGATGCCTGCAGCATGTTCCAAAAAAAATTGGGACAGGAGCATGTTTTGCCATTGTGATACATCGCCTTTTTTTTTAAACAGCAGTGAGTAAATGTTCGGGAACTGAGGACACTAATTGTTGAAGTTTTGAAAGTGAAATTCTCGCTTGACAGCCAACTTCAGGTGCTCACCAGTCTATGTTGTATTTTGCGCCCTTATAATGCGCCGCACATTTTCAGTTGGAGACAGGTCTGGACTGCAGGCAGGTCAGTCTAGTACCTGAACCGATTTACTGCGAATCTATGCTGTTGTAACACGTGCAGAATGTGTCTTGGCCTTATCTTGCTGAAATAAGCAGGGACGTCTCTGAAAACAACGTCATCTGGATGGCATCATGTGTTGCTCCAAAACCTGTATGCACCTTTCAGCATAATGGGGCCTTCACAGATGTGACAGTTACCCATGATGCCATGAGTCCCAACTTTTTTTTTTTTAAATGTGTTGCAGGCATCAAATTCACAATGAGTGCATATTTACAAAAACATTAAATATGTTATCCCTGTACTATATTCACTTGAATACAAGTTGACAAGTATTTGCAAATCATTGAATTCTGTTTTTATTTGTTTTACACAATGTCCTACCTTTTCTGGGATTTTGAAATATAAAAGCCTCACTGGTGGAGCTTTGACAAATGATGATAACCAGGAAAGTTTGTCTAAATTGTTCATGATTTTACAGCAAAACTAGTGCTTAAAAACATGTTTTACTTTACTTGTTGGTGTAAACTTTTGCATCTGGGGAAACAGGTTGTCTTCCCTTGTGTATATTGTAGATGCTGCAGTTAGCAGGACTATGGATGCAGTGTCCAGCCTCTGTTCCAAACAGTCCTACTATAATTCTCAGGCATGATTTGAATAATGAAGTGTTTTCTTTGTTTCCTGCAGACGGGCCTCCAGTAGTGGGTCACTATGATATTTCAGACACTGATTCTAACCAGGAGAGTATGAGTGTGGAGACAGTCCGGCCCACGGTGATAAAGCATGAGCTAAAAACACACAGAGGCCAGGATATGGCAGCTCACTCTGGGTGTATAAGAGCTCTGAGCTCTATCTCAGGTCAGTTACAAACCCAGTAAATCCAAACTGATACTTTCCACTCCTCTCAGTGAAGGCAGGACATTTAGAGGCATGGGTGTCGGTTTTATCGGGGACGGTCTTATTAATCTCAGCAAGACGCCTTTGAAGTACTTCTGCCTTCATCCTACACACTACTGGCTTTCATTTGGTGCTATAAAAAAGTATTTCCGCCTTGCTTGGAGACAAAAAAAAATTGACCTTTTATGACTGACTAGTCGGCTTTGTCAAAACATGAATATAGAGTCCACAATATTTGTTTTGTCCAATGTGTCAGTCCCTGCTATCCAGTCAGCCTTTCAAGCACAAGTGTCAGAGTCATCATTGTTTTCTTCTTGTCTGTGTCAAAGCAGCTGCAGTCTTTATGTGTCAGCAGGGCCTGAAGCTCTCTAACTGCTCCGGTCCTCCTCACAATGTGTGACTCTGTTCCTCTTTATTTGTTTCAGGCCACGTGGAGGCAGAGCTGTCACACAAGGAAAGTTCTCAACACAGCAAGGGCCAGATTAACATTGCTTCCTCCGACAGTGAGGTGGAAATAGTCGGAGTGCAGGAGAAAGCACGGTAAAGACTTTCAGTGGGGAAACTTGAAGGGATAGTTTGGATCATTTGAAGTGGGGTTGTATGAGGTACTTATTATGGCTGTCATAATTTCAAAATTAAATACAAAATCGATCGAAATGAGCTTTCAGTTTCAATAACTGAAATCAATGGCAGATTTCCACCCCGCCTACTTGTGGCATCCGGTGCAAAAACACTTCCCACTTACCAGCTGTTATATCACCCCTGATACCATACAGACATCTTTTTCAAGAAGAATTTGAAAATGTAAATGACACTGTCAGGGCATAAAACCAATGGTCTGTTGATCTTTAGAAATCAAGACTCAATAGTCTTAACGATGGCATAGCTGTCAGTGCTAAAACAAATGTGTAAATTGAGAGGGTCTGCAGCAACATGTGTTTTAGCCACTTTAAAAATATGTATGTTATATCTAGAATATTGTCACTGTTTACCTTGCAGTCAGACAGCCTCCTCTGACAAGAAACTACCCTTATTTAAGCCAAATGTCTCTCTCCAAACCAACCAGACTCCATTTGCGAAATCAGTAATTTTACCTCACAGAACACTGGAGTAGTTGCTCTAATGCTGCCTTGATCTGTTAGTTGCTTCTGTTATTGTTTGATTCTGTTTTAAAAAGCTTGTTTGAACTCACCAAAGTCACACAATAACAAAAAAAAAAACAAAACAGATTGAGGTAGCAGTAGAAACAACCATCTCATGTGCTCCTCAAGGTAATATTGATTTTGCACATGGAGTCTGACTGAGTGAGAGAGTGATAACTGACCTATATAACAGTTGTTTCCCAATGGAAAAGTCTGTCTGACTGCAAGGTAAAGCAATGCAATACACTTAAACTGATGCTGATTTTATTTTAGGTGGGCCTTTTTTTATCTGGCTAAAACATGTTTGGCTGCTGACCCTGTCCACAGTAGGATCAAACGGCCAATGCGGCATCTACATATATATGTTTATGGGTATGTGTCCAAACTGGGGCTGTGTCGACTGCCATATACTGTAAATAATACACTGACTATCAGTGAGTATTTCATACAAACCCAGTTCAAATAAGCTGAACTGTCCCTGTAATCTTCATACTGACAGTGTGAATTGTCTCCCCTCTTCTCCCTACAAATGAATTCAACTTATTAATTTTCTTTCTGTCCACATCCAGATGCGCCCACCCTTGTGGAGGGGTAATAAAGAGTCTGTCCTCCTGGAAGGAGAACTCAGTGGACCAGTTAAACAGCACAAATCAGCCACAGCTCTGGACTACTGTTTCCCCTCAGCCCAACTGGGTGTCCCCTCCCGAAGTGGTGGACCTCACACTGGACGAGGACGCCGGACACAAATACCTACTTTAAGCGACTTGTACACTGAAGACTCCTTATTTTCTTCCTCTCACTCCTCCTCATCCCTCTTGCCTTGCCTCCATTGTTACGGCTGAAATCCTTCCTGTAGTTGCGGCCTCGCCTGTAACCGCTCGTGGACTCTTCCTGCTCCAGGGCACCGTTTGTTTTTAACTTACTGTTAAACAATCATGTATCAAAGCCATTCTACTGACGTGATTCCCTGACCTTGGCTTGTCGGCTCTGAATTTAGTTGTAATAAAAATGGCACAGCACTTCAAGTGCGGGTGGAAATGTACGTAAGAGTGATATATCTGTTAATTATAGCAATATCCTACCTTCATTTAATACCTCAGTTACCCCTCGATAACGGATGTAGGTGGTCATTTTGTGTTGTGTGCTCGCAAGCTCTATAGTGAAAACTTCAAGTTGCTGCTTGAGAGCAGGTCAGTATCACAACGTTGCTGTTGACCTGCTTCACTACAGACTCTGAACCGCATTTCTTCACACTCGATTCGGCGTTTTTATCTGCAGTCTCCTGCGCTCAAAGACAAAACGGCAGCTGGTACACGTTCTGTTGTACAGTAGACCATAGATCGACGGCTTTGTACCCGTCTAGGGTCAGTTTTATTTTCAAAAGTCTCACCACTGGTTTCACAATTCAGTCGGCATTGATCGCTTTGCATTATGTCCAGCATGGGCGCTGCCTATGCTCTGGTGCTGTAGGGGAGGGTTTTGGTTTAGCTAAAAAGGAATAGTTTGACATTTTGGGAAATATCCGCAGTCTTGCCCAGAATTAGACAAGAGGATACCACTCTCATATTTCTCTGTTAAAGCTGTAACTTCTGTGCATTAAAATGGCTAAAAAACGCTGGACATATGATATATATTTTGTTGAGCTGTATACTGACATCATCCCAGATGTTTTCAACAATGTTCAAACCCAGAGGAATCAACTTATTCAAGGTAACAGTGTGTTTCCTTCTAGCTGCTAGTTTCCATAACTTTCAGGAAAATATGGGATACGTGAAAGAGTGAGGAGGGACTCTGCAAACGTGACTAAACATAACGTGAATAAAACTTTAATACATTACCTCATCTGTGAACATGATTCTGTCTGGGTCACGTCAGAGTTTCATCAGCAGTGGTGGTTGTTTAAAGCTATAATATTTACCATAAAACTGTCTAAAAATGTTAGATATACAGTATGTTATATATTCTGTTCAGTTGTGTACTTACATTATCAAACACAGAAATCCGAAATTTATTCAAGGTCCCGGTGCATTTCCTGCTAGCCTAATATCCGGGAAAACGATACGTCAGAGACTGAGGAAGGAAGTCAGCCAATTTGACTAAACGTAACATGAATAAAACTTTAATACATTAGCTCGTCTGTGAACACGACTTCTGCCTGAGTCAAGTCAGACAGATTTTTATTTGCAGTGTGCTGTTTAAAGTTATAACATGTAACATTTCCACATTAAAATGTCTAAAAACATCAAAACGTCATCAAACTACATATTTTGTTATTGTTTAAATGTGAGAGAGACCCCTAGTGGCAGAACATCCATATTGTGCATTTAAATATAAGGCTACAGCTTAGCTTCACACAAAGACTGGTAAAAGGGGGAAACCGTTAGCTTACTTCTGTCCAAGGGTAACAAAATCCACCAACCAGCATCTCTTAGGCTCACTAATTAACATGTTTTATCTTGTTTGTTTAATTCACACAAAAACACAACTGTAAAAACAGCAGTTAACTATTTTTGGGAGGTTATGTTCCAGACTTTTTCTTGGCCGGGCACAGTAACTTTCCAGAGTCTCTGTTGGTTGCTTGCCAGCTACTCAGAGCAAAGAAATAGTTCAACAGAGCAAGGCTAGAGCTAAAGCTAAGCTACCCTGCTGCGAGTTAAAGCTTCACATTTAAAGCAACTACAAGGAACTCAAGGATTTTGGAGGAGGCCTCTGTGGAGAAAGCGTTAGTGTTTCCACCGTAATAACACAAAATATAACGTGAAAAATAAAATTACCAAAATTAAAGATCTCCTCCTTCCTTTTAACTGGATAGAGATGAGAGTGGTATCGATCTTGTTCATCTTGCGCTAATGTTTCTGCAGAAAGCAAATGAGCATATTTCCCAAAATGTCTTTTGATTTAAATCCACAGCTTTTATTTCTGTTACTACCATTTTATTATTATGAGTTTTTCCTTCTTTAACGGAAAACCACTGGTTAAACTCAGACTCTGAGGGAAAAATACAAACACACTTGTTACAAACACTACAGACAAAATATGACTAATTTCCACCACAGCGCTATCATATGTGGTGTTGGTGGCGTATAGGCAATAGAAATTAAGTACCCTTTGCTTTGAGACATATTTTACGTTGGAAGCCACAGAGTCTGCGAGTGTCCCAGGTGACGTAGTTATTATCAGTGAATGTATGACCCTGCAGTGCTGACTGGGTGCACTTATTGTTTGCATGCTTTATCCCGAGTGGATGCAAACACCTTTAAACCTCTGGGGACCCCTTTACAACAACTGAGGAAATGTATTTTCCACTGAATACTGCAAAGCAAGATGGCCTGAATGCCTTGAAATGTGCACTATTTTCTTTTAGAATCGTATAAAAAGCTTATTCTTTTACCTTACAAAGCAGTGGATTTTGCTATCTCAACAATAAATATTTTAATAATAGATGTGAATTTAGCACACATATAAAAAAATATGAGTAAAAGTGATGGTGAGTGAAGAGACTTTTACTGTATGAACTGTTTTTACCCTGATCCTCAGGGCCTGCTTGCTCTCTTCCCCCTGTGGTCTTATTTTTTTGTCTTCATGCAGTACTGCAGCCACGCTGGTAAATTTTTTATCAATGATCCGACTTGACACACACTGTTTTAACACTTCAGATTTTGTTTTTATTACATATTGAATAACACCTACTTTCCTAAGTGATGCTTGAGAATTGTAGAGTCACATTATTTTACTTCTGCTGGTCACAGAAGGGAAGGGAAAAAAATCTAAATATATAAAGAACTAAACCAAAGTCTAAATGGAATTTATGTTTTCAGTTTGTTTTCTTTCCCGATTTTAAGATTTTCTTTCAGTCTGTTCTTTTAAACTTGCTCTGTAAGTCTAAATCTTTTCATTTGGAACTCAGTGCATTTGTTGTGAAATAAGTGACATGAATTCTGTTTCAAAATCAAGATACAGTTCAGTATAATGTGATTATTTTGTTTTCCTTTGGCCAGTTCTTTCCACTATATGCAGCTACCACTGTAATGACAATTCTTTTACCAGACCACTTCCGCTTGCAAAATTCATCTTGCTATTGTTCTTTATTGTTCCTTTGTTAGTAAGACTCCTTGTCTTTAGTGATAGAGGTTTGGTAGAAACATTAGGGCAGCGATGCTCGACTCTGGTTGCACATAGCATGTTTGATCACATCTTTAACCTCAAGTCAGATATTATCCTCATTACCAGTAATTTAGCCTTGCTCTTCTGTTATTCTTTGTTTTATTTTACTGTCAGTATTTTAAATTAACAAAAAAAAGGTGTTTATTTTGTTGCTTCTGCAAGTCCTTGACTTCCTTGAAATTATGTCTGTAGAACAAAAAGAAACTATTTTAAAACTAAATAAATAGAGCGTTATTTAATGACCTTTGTGTACGTTACATTATTTAAAAAACATATATTTTATTTTTCTCTTCGGCGCAGTTTACAAGCAGGCTGTGTAGTCCTTGCTCATGTGCTGTGACCGTTAGGATGTCTGGAGTCCAGCTTAGGGGAAGACGGATTGATCTGGTGAGGATTTATCTTTGTTGTTGTTTTCTCATTTTTCAAAAGTAGTGTAATTGGGACTGAAGGCAGTGACAGTTGCTGCATGTTTTTCATCCTTTCAGACATCTTTTAAGGGATAGTTCACATTATTTGAAGTGGGGTTGTACGGGGGTATCCATAGTCAGTGTATTATCGACAGTAGATGACAGTTGGCGTGTCCCTGTTTTGGAGAAACAGCAGGAGTACCAGTGTAGGAAGTGGACAGTGTTGGCAGCAAAACATATTTTAGCCATTTAAAATACAGGCCTACCTAAAAAAAATCAAGATCAGTTTATGTATATGCTATATTTAGAATATCTGAACCACTTTACCTTGGCACCAGACAGACCTTTTCAACAAGAAACAACCTTCATATAAGCCAAATATTGCTCTCTCCAAAGCAACCAGACTCCACTGGCAAAATCAGTAATTTTGACTCGCAGAACACAGAAGTTGCTGGTCTGCCGCTTCCTCGATCTGTTAGTTTGTGTTATTTAGTGACTTCGGTGTCTCAAAGGGTCAGTTCGCATTCACCAAAGTCACACAATAACACAAACTAACAGATGAAGGCAGGGGCAGACCAGCAATTCCTGTGTTGTGAGAGGTAAAATTACTGGTTTCACAAATGGAGTCTGGTTGTTTTTAAGAGGGCGATGTTCGGCTTGTGTAACATGGGGCCGGACTGACACTGGATTTTGGGGGCCAATGCTGATAATGATATCAGGGAGTAAAACATTTTGGATATGAATATATTATCTGACATTGCAATGATCCCTAAAATGTGGTTACTACACACCTGTGATACATATATATATATATATATATATATATATGTAAATACAATCAAAAAATATACATCTAGAAAATAAAGAAAATACAATAAAAAACAATCTGCTTTATATTCTGCCCAAAAGAAAAGAGTTAATATCGGCACATATCAGACAACATAAATACCAGTACTAATATAGACTGAATGATAGGCCTGAAACTCCTCAAACTTAAATATTATAACAATGGCAACACACTGATGAATGTATCTGAAGGCTAAAGTCTATCAAAAAGTGTTTTGGACAAGTATATTCTTGTGTGTACGAGTGAGAATAATCACCATCATAGGTACAACACTTAAAGGGGACGTCTCATTGTTTTCTTCTCTCTTGTGGCCGAACAGTCTAGACAACTGCCTCGCCGTGAACAATACAACTTCACCCTCACCCACTAAAAGTGGCATGCCGGGTCAGAGGTCACCCCGTGACACCTGCCGCTAGGGGGACATATGGAGTTCACATGAGGAGGACAATGAGGGAGTGGAGCAATTCAGTCCGCGGGGCCCTTCTCCTCAAACCAAAGCCCTTTAGCCAGATCTTTTCACCCTCGGGGCAGAACATCAGCTGTATGCTAATTTTTACAGGGCAGTGGTGGCCTCACAGCAGAGCAGCGAGCGTGCTGGCTCACTCTCAAAAGCCAGAAATAAGTATCCGTCCTCCTGCAGATGTCTTTTTAGTGTTGAGTGGTGAAGCTTGAGATTCTGTGTCGTGCGAGTGCTGTCCCGGGTTATTTCCAGGTTTATTTAAAATGACAGCACACTTGTTAATGACGAGAGGGCTCTGAACTTTCTGCAAAACACTGCACATGACTACTTCTGATCACACACAGCATTTATACAGTTTTGGCTGTTTTCTTACCAACTTCCTTCTGTCATGAGTCTCAGTTATTTCTGTTGTGAAAAAACCAAGCTTTAATTCTCACTTATTCATGAGAACTGGGACAAAACCTTATGTTTTCGGGGGAGGGGATTTTTAATCTTCAATTACACGGGGAAAATAGATTTTAAAAGATCAAAGTGTTGTCAAACCTCCAGATGATTTCATTTTTTTTCTTAAATAGCATTTTTTGCTGCTGCTTAGAATTCTGTCAAGTCTGTCAGGCTCACAAAACCTCATAGTAACATATTGGGCTGCAACCAAAGATTATGTTCATTATCAATTAATCTATCGATTATTTCTTTGATTAATTGATTAGCGTTGTCCACAAAAAGCCGACGATGTCGTCCTCAAATATCTTGTTTTGTCCACAACCCAAAGTTTACTGACACAGACGTGTAAAGAAACCTGAAAATATTCACATTTGAGAGACTGAAATCAGAGAATTTGGACATTTTTACTCATAAAATGACTAAAACCGATTCATCTATTATCAAAGTAAAATAGTTGTCAATTAAGAATTGATTAGCTCTTGTTTGGAAATATAAAACATGAATTTTGTTGTGTGAAATACAAGATTATTTATTAGCTGTATAATTAAAAAAAAGGTTGATATCTTTTTATTCAACAAATAAATGAACCAATTAATTGTTTCACTCATTTTTAAAGCAAAAATAGTGAAAAAAAAAAAAAGCTAAATAGTCTCCTGTTCAAGCTTCTCAAATATGAAAATTTACTGCTTTTTTGTAATTTATCATTTTAAACTGACTATCTTTGGGTTTTGGACTTGTGGAACAAAAATAAACAAGACATTTGAAGATGTCACTTTGTGCTCCGGGAAGCTGTGATGTGACTTCTTTCTCCACTTTTTTACATTTCACAAACAAGGATAAATTTGAAAAATAATTAATGATAATTGTTAGTTGCAGCCGTTCAACCTTGACATGTTGCACTGAAATAACAAAGCAATGTGACTCATGAACAGAAAGGAAATGAATGTTTTCAAGAAAAATCTAATATTGCATAGTAAACTGATTTCAAAGCATAAAGTTTGACAGCATCAAGTATCAAAGGTGAATAAAGGGCACTGATTGTGGTGGTCTGACCTGCACTGATAGTAACGCGCTGTGAAAGGCTCTTTGTGTGGCACCGCAGGCTTAAAGCATTAGATGGTGGGAACTGGAAGACGAGGACATATGGGACTAAGAGTTTTGTGACCCCCTCAGCCTCCCCATGCCCATCTGTTCCTCCACCCTTCAGGCTTAACACTGAAGGCAGAGCGGTTTTCAGGACGCAGACAGTTTTCAGCATATCTGCTGTGCAGGAAAATGGCTCAACACAGAGGAGAGGTTGCTTTTCAAAGGAGTTAAGATGAGAGTTAGATATTATTTAATGATCTGTAGCAGATTATTCAGCTATATTTCCAGCACAATTTGATTCACTTGGTCCCAGAGTGAAGAAGAATAAAATTAAGATATAATTTGATTTAATCTAATATTTTTCTTGTCCTTAAAGAACTCAAGGATTCCAACAGGCTATAGTCTTTGTTGTTGTGTTAACTTAAAAAGAGTGTCAGATATCTGGTGTCAAGCTTAAGGAAGGGAAATTTAACTGGAGAAGATTTTTTGTGCAGTTACAAGAAAAGAAGATTAATTATGATGGAGGTCTTAAGACAGTTATCTGTGGTGGAGGAAGTAATTAGATCTTTTTTGTACTTACAGAGGAATTCCACTGATTTTACATATCAAAGTTGTATAAAGTCTTTAGGGGCTCCAGAGGAAGCTGCACGAAATCTAATAAACTGCATCAAGTGTGACTCAAGCGATGCCAGTTGTGTCACCAGCTTAAAGGCCTGAATATACTCCCAAACTGACACATACACAGACAGCTGCAGACACCTCAGACACACAGTAGTTCTGTTAATACTACTTTCTGCAGTTCAATTGAAGGACGCGTTCCACGTGTACGCAGATTTCTGCTAAGAGCCTTCGCATATACCATCTGATAACAAAATTTACGTCACACCAAACCTAGGGACTCTCGCAGAGTGAAACTCCTGTAAGAAGTATAATTTCAGCTTAAGACACCTGAATCTCCGCTTCAACTGTCAGTGTTTAAGTTGCATTGTGGGTAATGTAGGTGCAAAGTACTGACAAAGAAGAAGAAAAGGCATATGTGGAATAAAACACTCAATATCTGTAGTTTTGCTGAAACAGTTTTGATTCTTTTTATGTCCATGTTGAGTCAAAAAATGTTACAGGAGTATGATCCTTAAGTTCCACTATCCTCCATTCAAAATCCCACTTATAGGGCCTTCAAAGTGACTGTTCACCCCTAAAGCAAAAATGCAAAAGTGCCATTTATCCATCCAGATTGTTTTTAGAGATATTGGCCATAGAGATGTATGACTTCTCTCAAATATAATGGAGCTAGATGGCACTCGGCTTGAGTGTAGTTTGGTAAAAAGAAAAAAGCATGTACATGAAACGACAAGGTCTGTGGATTATCTTGAGTAACCGGGTCATGATTTCGCTTTGAGCACCGCAAGCTGAATGCCATTTAGTTCCATTATATTTGAGATAAGGCAGACATCTCTAAATCTCAAAAACTCTAAATAGCACTACAGGTGAGAGGAGAAATGTGAGTGGGCTGAACTGCCATTGTTAAATCACTAAAATTATTTTAAAATTAATATTTTGTGTCAAATTATTGATTTTTTTTGGTATATAACCATGTAACAAGCAGGATAATGTACAGTGAGCAGGTCACTATTGCGAAATAAAGCCATAAAATCATTTTAAAAATTCATATTTTTTTTTGTCACGTGAATGTGTGCCTTTTTTGGTAAGTAACCAGTAATAAGCAGGAAATAAATCCCCTCAGGATGATTCAAGACCTGCATCATCCTGTCGGGATTTATTTCACAAAAATGACCACAGCTGAATGATTTTGAAAACATATCTAATTGCGATTATTTTTACTGTTGTTGCAATTTCGAGATGATTTGCAATATTGCAGGGGATTATAATTTTTACATCGTTTTCATTTTCATTGAAAAACATGAAAGCAACATGAAAATTAAAATAATAATAAAATTACTCTGCAGCTACTCTGATCTTTTTCAAGGAAATTGTACAAATTCTCTGATTTCAGTTCATGAAATGTGAATATTTTCAGGTTTCTTTTCTCCTCTCTGACAGCAAACTGAATATCTTTGAGTTGTGGACAAAACAAGACATTTGAGGACGTCACCTTGGATTTTGATCAACATTTTTCACCATTTTCTGACATTTACTGACCAAACAACTAATCAATCAGTGAAAAAAAAACATTGGCAGATTTATCACTAGATTTTGTCAGGATTAATTTCTAACCATTTTCTGATATTTTATGGACCAAACAACTAATCGAATCATCTTAAAAATGACTGACAGATCAATTGATAATGAAAATAATCATTAGTTGCGGGCCTACAAAGATGTTTTCTTAAGTCTGTAGAATCCAGCACATCTCTGCAACACCACAATAATTTTACAAACAAAAATTGGGTTTTCAATATGCACCTCGCAATTGAATTGCGAGACCATATGCGATTCGATAATTGATATCGATCACCCTAATAATGACCTGCCCACTGCACATTATCTCTTACATAACGCATGATATTATATATACTGATCATGTGATTCCTGTGTAAAATCAAGCTTACTAGTCACTGTGGTTGATTAATATAATTGCTGAATAGCTTTAACGGGCTCTGTTACAGGGGTAATATTTAGTTTCCGCTGTGATTCTTTTGAAAAGCAGGCCATTATTTTAATAATATGTCAAATCTTACATAAACGGTATATGTGGCTCGCTGGGGTGAAATATAATGTCTAATTGAGTGTCCCCAATAAGAAACCAGTTTCACTAAGTACCTTATCTGGGCTGAGGGATTCAGTCATGGAGGGGGGGTGGCTGTCCAAAACACAGACATCCCCGCCCCGGCGCTCATCCCATTGGTGGAGCAGGGTGCCAAAGCCGGAGGGTCCTGATCAGAGGGCTCCAGTGATTGGTCGCTCGGCTCTGTGCGTGCAGGCAGCGCAGCCTGTCCGTTTGAATGTGCCGTGGTCCGGAGGGGGGATCATTTCCATGGACCATCTGTCTCACTGGCTGCCCCACAACAAAGAAGAAGGACCCAGGATGGTGTTAGTACATGTCGGATATCTGGTTCTCCCCGTCTTCGGCTCAGTTAGAAATAGAGGTATGACTAAAGCTCTATATGTTTCTTTACCTTTAACCCTAACAAATTTCTCGACACTCGCTCTTTTTTTAAATGTCCTCAAATGATGTAAACAGAGCTCGCACCTGCTAGCAGCCGGCTAAGCAGCCGAACTGACCGTTCGAACGTTGTCATAGCGACCCAAGACGTTCCATTTTTTTTTGCTGGCCGCACCGTCGCGTGAATTCAGCCGAATTAACCGTTCGAACGTTGTCATAGCGACTGAAGACGTTCCATTATTATTAATTATTATTGCAGCTGTCGCGCGAATTTAGCCGAATTAACTGTTAAAACGTTGCCATGGCGACTGTTTAAAGTCATAAGAGAGATTTGTGTGTGTGTGTGTGGGGGGGGGGGGGGGGTGTTTCGGGGCCCTGTTAACCGCACCAAATGACTGCAGCTGTCAAATGGCAGCCCCGCTTTTCTTTTTTATCCTCCTCCTCTCCCTCCTCCTCCTCTCCCCGCAGCTCGGCTCGGCTCAGCTCGGCTCGGCTCGGCTCGGCTCGGCTGTGCTAGCGCGTCGGTCCGCTGCTTCATCTTCCACTGCGCGGTGTTTACGCGCAGCAATTGTGTGCAGTCACCGCTAAAGCTAATGTCACCGGAGAATAACACCCGTAAAAGCTCGATATCACGCGGCCCCAGTCGCTGGCTCAGCTTTGGCTAATAATATCCACATCTTCTGTCTGGATTTGTCATTAATTTGGCCAAAGCATGCAGCAGGCAGCTGTTATCTGAATAGAGCTGACTACTGGTAACATGACAAGGGATGTTTACCCCCCTTGTGTGCAACTGGCATCGAGTCTGTTGATCTCATTTTACCCAGATATTCACCAGCAAATGTCAATTAAATGTTCTTCCATTAAAGACAGGTGTGTAATGACTGTGCTATGGCTGGATATAGTAAAATGGTGGCTTTTTGCCCTAAACCCTCAAAAATGTTTGATGGAAAGCAGGGCTGCACGATATGGGTTTAAAAAAAAAAAAAAAATCATATTGTGGTTATTTTTGACAGATATCGCGATATGATTCGCAATTAGTGGGGAAAGGGTTTTCATTCTCACTGACGAAGACGACTAATGACGTGATGCCGATTGAGACACACGTTTACTCACATCTGGAGAACAAGATTTGTAGGCCAGAGCATCTCTGCAGCGCTTCATTATAACGCTGTTTTGTCACACAGTTCATTTTGGATATTGCACATGGCCACATTGCGATAATATTGCGATTAATTGTGCAGCCCTAATGGACAGCTTCCCAAAATAAAACCTTGCAAACTGCACTTCGGGTGCTCCAGCAGTGAAAACCTGAACAGCATGAATAATCACACCGGCTGAATTGGGCATAATAACAATAACATCACCCTCCATCGCAGTAGGCTATCTGTGTTGATTATGTAATAATAATAGTAGTGGTAATAATAATTTGACGTGCATTGTTAAGACTACATGCAGTAGCACCAATGATTTCATTGTGCTTTTATTTGTGTTCTTTTTTCCTGTTCCATAGTATCGAGGCTGGCTCTACATTCCGCATTTCTCAGACCTTTGTCCCCCTCCATTGTGTAGCTAACGATCATCTGCTGCTGTCTGCCGTAGCCTCTGCCTGTTCTCTGCATCTAGCTGTATTGTGAACCCCTTCTTCCTCATTTCCTCTTTCCATCTGAAGACGACATTGGCATTAAAACCGAGTTCCCACTCATACCGTATCCTTCTGTGTAACAGACTAAAGAATAACACCTTCTGTAGAAAACAGTTTGTCTTTATTTAAACTGTCATGTTGCTCTTCAGTGAATAACCCATTGTAGCGTTAGACTTTACTACAGACTGTCATTGTGATTCTCCCATTCAGTGTGGATAGACTACATTCTGCTGTAAATTTCTGTAAAGTGGATACATTTTGATCCTTCCCCCCCCTCTGATTCGATTACAGCCAGGCTTGATCGAACTCTTTGAAAATCGTCTCCATCCCCCTATTTGCAAAGGTGCATTGTACCAGCTAATAAAGCACTTGTATGATCACCTTCTCCAAATCATTTTGACCAATAATTCACCAATTGGCTGATACACGTAGTGCTAAAATCACAGTAAATTCGTGTGTGGTGTTATTTTCACCTTTTATGGTCCACTGCACCTGTTATAGTGGCGTCCAAACGGCTGGTCATAATCCTATCCATGTGTGAAAGCCTTTGTTCCCGCTAGCTGAATTGATTTAGTCAGTCACAATAAAATTGGCAAGACTCTAACTCATCTTGCCATTTTGAAAAATCCCCCTTTTTCGATCCACTATCATGCACAGCCCCCTTTCTTCAAGTCTTTTCCTCAGACACCTCCAGAATGCTATCCATTTTACAGGGATGTGTATATCCTGCACTGCTGTAGAACTCCTTTTAGAATGAAAATGTCTTTTATTCTTTGGTTGTGGTTTTCTACCTTATGTTCTTGTATTAGATCCTAATGCATGGTCATTTTATACTTTTGTTTTTCCACATTGAACAGCAGATTCCAATGTAAACTCTGTGTAGAGATGTCCCTGCTATACTGAAATGTGCTGTAAGCATACACATCTACTCATTGGATGCTGCTTCTGTTCTGTTAACCCTACAGAGAGCATGGTCGGGCCTTGCCTTTGGTCTTTATTTGCATGGTATTATTCTGGTTATATATAGGAGATATTACTCTTATTATTACTATTATCACACAGTGCCACACATACTAATATTTTCCAATAAAGACTGTAGTTTTCTTTCTAACCTTCAGTGTGCTTTTTGCTGATTTCCATGTGTTCCTCCTCCCCTCCTCCCTCCACACTGTGCTGTCACTGAGACGGTCCCCTCACTCTTTATGTGCTCTCATTTCTCAGCTGTCTTTGACAGAGTTTCCTCAAGTTGATGCTCTGCTTACTTTGGAGTATAGGGCCCTCCAAATTTTCTATCCATCCAAAAAGAGAGAGAGAGAGAAATAAGCATGTTCACTGTGAAACACACCGGCATTGATATTTAATGTGACACGCTGTCATTCCCTCCTAATCCATACACTGTTGTTGAGAGAACAAAACACAGCCTCACTCACATCCACTCATTGGTGTTCATTGGTGATGAGTTATCATTTGAACAACCTTGGGATAAAATCCTCTGTCATGGTACATGTAATTTTTTATGGTTAATTTAATAGAAAAACAGTGAAGCTACATTTCTTGTCAAATTTAATACCTACCAAATCAAGTTACTGCAATATATTGATGCATAAATCATATAAAAGTCTAATATTATGGTAAAGTAAGTAGGCAGCATTGCCCACAACGGCCTAATAATACACACAAAGATATTAAACTGGTTCACACAAATGAATTGTCTCCTGGTATGTATCATGGTATCACCCAACTCTACATTAAACAGTGGGCTACATTCTTCTGTAAGCTGTACAATTCTGTCCTGTGTCATTATTAATCGCATTGTAGCATAGACTTAAACGAGTCGATTGATTCCACTCTTGTGTCTGTATCCTAAATATGGAGCTACAGCCAGCAGCTGGTTAGCTTAGCTTAGCACAAACACTAGAAACAGGGAAAAAGTTCACCTGGCTTTGTCTAATTATAACAAAGTTCACCTACCAGCACCTTTTAAGCTCACTAATTCACACTTTATATCTTGTTTCTTTAATTTGTACAAAAAGCTAACTTTAAAAACATCAATTGGCTATTGTATGGGCGGTTATATGCTTGACTATTTTTTGGTTTTAAAATAGTTGCCAAGAAATATTGAGGTACAGGTACTGGAAATCTTTGAATTTTAAAGTGGTGTTTTCAAGGTTTGAAAAGTGCTTAAATACTCCTTGAAACTGTAATCGCATTACTTTCATAATAAATTGCTACCTGGCTGAATAGTTAGTTTCCCAGATAAAGAAATAAAATAAGTTGTATATTGTCTCAGTCTGCTTACAGATAAGTGACACGATTTTGAAACATGAAACTTTATTTGTGACCCCTCTGTAACAATGTTGTCATTTTGGTTGTTAATAGCACAGTAACATTTAATGATTTAATGTGATGAAGAGGTGAAAAATAATTTTCAGTATATGTGTATAAATACATAATTTACCACAGCTGTAAGACCCCTGAAAGATGTCTTGCCACCCCAGCTGCCACCTCAGTTTTGGGTGGTTCTAGTCCAAAATATTTATATGAACAGTTGTGGCTGGATGGAAATTTACCGAGACTAAAACTCTGAAGTCCGAGTGCAAGTGAATGCAGCAGGAGATAAGGCATATAATTTATGGATCTGTTCTGGCCACATTTTAGGCTAAGTACTGGGCTTATGTTCAACGAAAAGATACATGTATTTGGAAAAATCGTTCAAGATTTGAAAATAAAACAATTTATTGCCAACTTTAGATATTTCTATTAATGTAATGTTTTTTTAGTTAAAATATCTTTATTTGGGGGCTTTTCCAAACAAATATTGATATATGTGATTGCTTGTGTTTGACTAAATCTGCATATGTTTTCCATGCCATCCTCCTGCCACTCCATGAATATTTCTCTGGATCTGCTCAAGGCTGGAAAAGCTTGAAAATGCAGCTTGAAAATTCTTGAAAGGTGCTTGAATTTGACTTTGGAAATGGTTTAGGAGCCCTAAATAGTCTGGCACATAAAATCACAATGCATATACAATTTAATACTATTTTTGTGTGGATTAAACATAAAAAGGACAGGACAGACACGTTTTCTTACCTTTGGACAGAGCCAGGCTAGATGTTTGCTCTGTTTCCAGTGTTTGTGCTAAGCTAAGCTAACACATGTAATAGTGGTATCAGTCTTCTCATCTAACTGTCTGCCAGAACGTCCAAGTGTTCCTCTCCAAGAGTCTCAAATGTGCAGCATAATGAATCAATTTAGTTCAGTCACGAAATGGCAAGTGTTTCCTCTGTGTATCAGTGTCTCTGTGTTACGTGGTAAACTACTGGCCTCTTTCATTCAGTCATTTTCTTGTTAAGTGGCATGACAGACCTTGACATATTTGTACAAATAAACTCTTGAATCACAGAAAGCAGCACATTGCTGTTTACGGTTTTATCACGTAAAAATAGTCACCCGGTCGCTTGTGACAACAGCAGAACCAAACCCAATTCAGCTCGCATTACAAGAACACGAGGCTTTTGATGATTTATTGCAAGAAGTCTTTAATATTAAATTAAAGTCTCAGAGTTTTGTTAATAAATAGTAATATTGTAGCTTATGTTTTTAGACAAGAGCAACACATTCTGAATGTTTATATTAGAACCACAAAATACATTGGTTTATAAATTCTCACTGTTCTTTACACTATAAACCCAAATATGTTAATGGCCACAATTTTCTTGACTTCATAGACTCAGAAGTTAAAGTTTATGAGAGCTTAAATATTTGGAGTTGGTGTTACATGTATTCTTTGATTACAGTTAAATTAAAAATGATTGATCAAGCCAATTCAAATATTTTCAATAAATGCAGCTAAAACCCATTATTTCATGTTCAGTTAACTCAAAAATATTGACTTGATAAACTTAAAATCATTTACCCCAAAACTTAAAATATGTGTTTTCCTCATGGATTAATGGAAAATTATGAGTTAAATAGACACAAAAGAATGAAAACTCTTCTGGCACTCAACATTTTTAAGTTAGCAGAGCTTTTAAACCAGTTCTAAGTTTTCATTTCTTATTTCAAATAAGTATTTTGAGCTTTTGGTTTTACAGTGTAGGGTTACAACATGAAATTAGTGAAATTCAGGACAGGGAGTTTCGGGGTGGGTGTGTCATGTCAGAAGGATTAAAAAAGAATAATTTAGAGAAACTTAATTTGTTTGATAATTACAGATGATATGAAGCACAGTATCCTGGCACAGGTGACAAGTTTTTTTAGACGTCTTTTCAGCAGCTAAGATTGTCATTAAACTGTTCGAGCATGTTTTAAGATTTTTTTTTTTTATCACAAATTCCTTGCACTCTACCATCTGGTTTAAAACAGGTCGAATAGCATCACCAGTCTGTAATCAATGCAATAGACAATGAAAAACATAATAATACTTTTATATATTTTAAAAAACATTAACAGGATGTTATTCAATCACTAAAAGCAAAATTCTGGCCTACATAATTGACTTGATCACACAAATTCATGTTGTTCATATTATCTGTTAGTATCACAGTTAATTTTTAGGACAAAAAGGACAGGACTGCTTATAATTTGGGACTGTCCCATATTTTTCAGCACCAGGATGTTAACGTGCTCTCACTTCAAACAATGCGTGTGCTTGTGTGAAAGGTTTCAGCCTGGGGAAATTGGTCATAACATGCAGGACACGCAGTCATTCATTCCAAGTATTTCAAGCATTCGTTATTTGAAATATAAAGTCATCAACTGAAAGGGTTTTAAAGTGTGAACTCTTGCCGTCACGTACCAGCCACCGAGTCTTAGATCTGTTCACAATGTCTGAAATAGTCAGAGTTATTTATGTGCAGACACAAGGTGTGTCTGAGACGCAGCATGTGTGCTCGGCAACTTTCTCCACCAGATACAGCAACAGACTTTAAAATAACTCAGCAGCTGTAATGCATATGTTCCTCAACAGTAGCTGCGCTGCTACAGACTGCATTGATACATGAACATAAGACGTTTTGTCCTCCACCCTGCACCCGCCCTGTGTCCTTATTTGACCGATGAATAAGATCAAGGTCAGAGTGGTGTGCAAGCATGTGCAGTATGGAGCCATTTGTATGCAGATTTTCTGTCCAGCTGCACAATGTAGAGGCAGATTTCACTCATTAGTGCCTCGCTGTGATTGTGAGTGTGCTAATCAGTGATATCAGCTGGTGTGTTGAAGGGTTTTCAGTGAGAAAGTGCACACGCAGGGCTCACGGTGTCACATGATGGAGGACCACCACACTGGGCAGAAGACAGGATTATGTTAGAGGGGAGGTGTGATTGTGAAGCTGCAGTGATGGAAGCAGGAGGAGGACGGGGGGGAAGGGAGAGACAGAGAGGGAGACAGGTTCGATGTCAGACTGCTGCAGTCGTGGCTGGGCAGGGCTTACGGGCTGTCACTCACACAGGGACACCATGCCGCAGCCACACCGTGGGGGAGGGGCTGCCTGTGCAGGAGCTCAGGGGTGAGGCGAGGTGGATGGGAGTATGTGAGTGTATCTGTGTGTGTGTATGGATGGGTGGGGGTCTGTTCTGCACCAATCAGGCATTTTTAAGTCAAAGTCGGAGCAGAGATGTAACAATAACAACATCAGGGCTGTTACTGCTGGCAGCACTGCAATATGTCAAATATTAATGTCAGCGGTTCATGCTGTGAAAGAGCCCAGAGACAAATAATCTGATATTTACTCTCAGCATCACATCGAGTCCAGTCTTACCAGGTCACAGGCGTTACACAAAAGTGATATACAGCCTTTTACAAATCCAAACCACCAGTCTGACATTTCTGCTCCACTTCCCCAGCCAAATGTTGTTTTCAATTTGCTCACGGCTCTCGAGGTTCACTGGCTTCACATGTCCCAGGGCTATATGAAACAAAACAACAAAGAAAATGTGTCATATTAGCAATAATTCAAAGATTAGTTTGACATTTTTGGAAACACATTCAATTGATTTCTGGTGTAGAGTTGGATGAGAAGATTCATACCACTTTCACTTTTGTCCATTAGATGCAAGGCTACATTCAGCTGGTTAGCTTAGCTTAGCACAAGGACTGGAAACAGTTAGCATGGTGCTGACCAAACCCCACCAATACCTCTTAGCCTCACTAATTAAATTAAGCCTCATTTGTATTGGAAAAACAGTAATTCACAGTTTTTGGAGGGATATATGCTGGACCATTTCTTGGCCAGGAACAGCTGGTTAGCTTAGCACAAAGAGTGGAAAGAGGAGGAAACAGCTGGCATTGTGCTGTCCAAAGGGCTCACTAATTAATACATTAAAAACCCAAGATGAAAAACAGCAATTTATAGTTTTTGGGGGGTTATAAACGATCCACACAGATTTTTGATTTATCAAAAATTGAGTTACAGTGCATCAAAATGTTTGACTGTAAACGGTATTATAAACATATACTTGCAAATTCTTGCTAAATACATTTTCAATGTTCATGAAAAAAAATGACAAAATTTTGGAGTCATGGTAGATGATGTTTGGAAAATATCAGAATTTTATCTCAAAAACTGAATTTTTTACAGCATTTTGAATTTCACTCTCATGCGAACAATTGGAGTGAATGCAAAAATGTCATTTTTAAACATCAGTTTTTCACTTTTGGAGACAATAAATCATTGTTAAAAACTAATGACCAACATCTCCATGCTGTCTAGATGCAATTTGTGTATTTTGGGATTTTTGTCTCAATAACTGAATTTTTGACAGTCGTTTGAAATCTGCCTTTACATGCTAACAGCTGCTGTCTTGCACACAGGTGACTGGCTTGGTCAATTTGTGAAGCTACATGTAAATTTCCATTTGCCAATTAGCTCAGTGAGATAGAGGATGGTTCTTGGTGTTGAAGGTTGTGAGTTCAAGCCTCACCTTGTACAACATTTCCACATGAGAAATCTACCCAAACTTTTCACAAAGGTCCAGTCCCATGCCAGATGTCCTCAACTGGAAACACAAGACAATAGTCCTGATGGTGGTGCTACAGCAAGCCTCTAAATTTCAAAACTTTGAAAATTCACAACAAATCAACCATATGTGCTACAGCTTTGGAACTTTCACTTTGAAATTTGCTTTTCCATGGCATGGATGGCTGCTGCCTGGCACCCTGATCCTTGGCTTAGTCAATTTGTGAAGCCACTCGTGAATTGTCACTTGCCAATTAGCTCAGTGAGATAAAAGATGGACTTCAGTGTCAGAAGTTGTGAGTTCAAGCCTCAGCTAAGGCAGGATGGACTTTCAAATGTGAAAGCCTTATGTTCAGGTATTATGCTATGTGGATTAGAGACTGCTAAGGATTAAAATAATTATGATTCAGGGAGTTTTGGGAAGAGACAAATACTCTTTATCAACACGTTTCCCTGTTATCCCTTGTCTCTTTTCCCTGTTTATTTGGCTTAGCTATCAGTCAATATGCAGAGTCTCTTGTGCCAGAAATTGTGAGTTCAAGCCTCAACTGATGTAAAATGCACATTAGAATGCCACCTTTTTTTTCATCTTCCTACACTCTGCTTGTTGCTCAGAATTGCCTAATTTTGCCTAAAATTGCCCGGCCCCGACCATTGCTGCGCAGCAGCTATAATTAACTCTTGTCATGTTTGTTTAATCCAAACATAAACCCAGGTGAAAAACTGTAATTCAAAGGCTTCGTGGGGTTATATGCTGGACTGTTTCTTGGCTAGGTACAGCTGGCTAGCTTAGCTTAGCACAAAGACTAGAGGAAACAGCTAGCGTGTTGACGTCCAAATGTAGCAAAATCCATCTACCAATACCTCTTATGGCTCACTAATTAACGCACTATATGTCGTTTGTTTAATCAACACAAAAACTTTTGTAAAAAACTTTTGTAAAAACAGCAATTAATAGAAATCTTGTAGGCTTGCTAATTAGCACATCATATATATATATGTATATATATATAACATATGTATATATGTATATATATACATACATATATATATATATATATTATAATCCATACAATATGTATATATATATACATATATATATATATTTATAATCCATACAAAAAACCAAGTGTGACAAAAGGAATTTACTGTTTTTGAGGGGTTATATGTGGACTACTTCTTGGACAGTCACAGTAACATAGCTGTTTAGCTTAGCTTTGTCCAAGGACTGGAAGCAGGAGTAAACAGCTAGCATGACGCTAGCCAAAGGTAACAAAATCCACTTAGCAGTACCTCTTGGGCTCACTAATTAGCACATTATATGTCATTTGTTTAACTCAAACAAAACCAAAGTTGAAAAACAGCAATTTACCATCTTCAAGAAAGGGTTATATGCCGGACTATTTCTTGGCCAAGCACAGCTTAGCGCAAAGACTAGAAACAGGAGAAAACAGCTAGCATGGTGTTGTCCAAAGGTAACAAACCCACTTACCAGTACCTCTTAGATTCACCAATTAATACACTATGTCTTGTTTGTTTAATCCACACAAAAGCAGTTCACAGTTTTGGCGGTTACATGCCAGACTACTTCTTGGCCAGGCACACTAACTTAGCTGGTTAGCTTAGCTTAGCCCTAGGACAGGAAACAGGTGGAAACCCTTGCATGATTAACAAAGATAACAAATTCTGCCTGCCTGCACCTCTAAAGCTCACTAATTAACAAAACAATATATTATATTGTTATATTTTGTGTTTTGAACACATACCTACAAAAACCAGTGACTATTTGTGCGTTGTTCCATTTACTTTGGAGTACAAGTTGTCTGTGTCCCAGTACAACAAGTTGGAAAAACACTTTTTTTTGTGCTTGGCATGTTTTTCTTGTGCATACAAACATCACAGCAACATATCAACAGATAGAAGTTGAGACACAAAATAAACAGCTGTTGATGTGTGGAGCAGCCATCTTTGATTTTGAGGTCGGGGTTGGGTGGTTTTCTCTGTTTTTCCGTGTCTGACGTTCCATTTCAGGGGACATTCCAGTTGAAATTTCCAACTGGGAGCTTGGAAATTTTGACCTCCCAGAGTGAAATGGAACGCACCATATTTCTTGGCGAGGATGAGTGACTTCCTGGAGTCTCCGCTGGCACCAACTCAAAGCCAAGAAATTTCCCCTGCTACTAACACCACAAAAAACAATGTTTTTTTGTGCATATTTAAAGAACAAACAGCATGTTAAGTTGGCTTTAGAGGTGCTAGTAGATGTAGGCATTGGACACAGTCATGCTAGCTGTTTCCCTCTGTTTCAAGCCTTTGTGCTAAGCTAAGATAAGCTAACCAGCTGTTGGCTATATCCTTGTATGAGAGGTATCAATCTTCTCTAAGAAAGAGAAAGCAAACAAGCATATTCCCAAAATAGTAATTATTATAAAGTTTATTTGTAGACCACCCATCAAAACATTACACAGTAATGTACGAATTAACAGGCAAAAGAGGAACAAAGTGCAACAAAAATGGATGATTTAAAACCATAAATAAAACACTAACGTGAAAAAAGTTAAAGTAGTACAGTGTACATCAATGGTTAGGAAATAACCTATAAATTAAAGCAAGAAAAAATATAAGAAAGCCTTTTGATAAAATTAAATCTTCAACAGTGATTGACAATAAGATACTGATATAGCTATGTCAAACTATTCCTTGTAATAAATGATATAAATATATAGATGTACTATTTTGGGGGTGTTGTTAGTGATTTTGTGTTCACATAAGAAAGTTTGAGACTTGTTAATTTGTAAATTAGTTCACAGCTCAGTGAACCATCTACTGTTGATTCAATTTGTCAGCAAATGCTAAATATACCACGTCCCAAATCCTCTCCGCTCTTCGTATTAGACATACATTGTCACTTCATATTGCTGTTGAACAGCTCATCTGCATGACTCAGCTTGAATCAGCTGACACAACAGTAGATGAGACAATTATTTCAAATGCACAGTGCTCAGATAGCTCATTATACACACGGTCCGTCCTCCAGACCCTGCTGTCTGCTTCCTGTTCCAGAAAGCTAGAGAGCTGTAATGGGAAGAAGTGAAGTAGTAACTGCATGTCCCCACCTCACCCTCCGTCCAGCCCTCCTCGCCCTGAGCTCGGGAGTAATTTGTATTGATTGTTTTCTGCAACTCGATACCGAGGTGATTCAGTGGGACTACCATGCAATCTCATGTCTCCTCCGCCTCTGATATGAAGGGTGGGGGAAGGTAGAAACAGGGGCGGATAATCTCTTGTTGTTGCAGTGGAAGGTTTTGATGAGAAATCAACAGTTGAACAGTTGTTCCTTCAAACACCAGACATGATGATATAAAGCCTGAATCTAAATTGACTAGAAGCGGACCACATACAGCCCTCTGTGCTGTAGATCATCTTGGAAACACACCAGGCTGTTAGTGAGGATCCATCCTTCCTGCTGGCTCTACTATGGCAAGTGGAGAGGCAGGCCATTGGGTGCAATCTGTGTGTGGGTTTAGTTGGTGCTCCACGGGGGTCCCGATGTCTGTGTCCTCCATCTGCTGTTTTGTCTGTCTTGTCTTGTCTCTTCCTGTGTCAAGTCTCTCCTATTTTTATGTCCTCTCTGTGTGATTGGTTTAAATGTTTTTGCGTGCGTGGGAAAGCCAGACAGTGTTTGTTTTTGCCACTTCGACTGGGTTGCACCAACAAAGATTCATTTGATCTTAGATTAGTTCTAATCAGAGTTTAGCCAATCTAGGTTTAAAATGAGTGAATCCAGACAAAAATGAAAACTAATCTCAGTTTAGTAAATCCAAGTGCATTGATTTAAACCGAAATTAAAGTTTAATCAATATGTAGATGCTGGCAAATGCTTATCCCATTTAAAATACATAAATAATTTAATAATTTGAGCGCTGTTGGGCTCAAGCTAGTAAGTATTAAAAAAAAAGGTAGGACACTTGTAAATTTTGCCCTGAATTCCTTAACAAAATGTTCCATTGTTTGCTAGCTAACTAAACAGTTAACTAAATACTGTGTTTCGTAGCTAACTAAGAAATTCAAAATTACATTGTTTGCTAGCAAGCTGAAAAGTTAACAAAATATTACATTGTTCACTAGCTAGTAAGGATGATAACAATTAATTAGCTGTAAAATTTAATCGATCTACTATCAAATAAAGATTTAAATATAGCGGAGATTATGCCTGTGCTCCATACGTTATCTGATATTCACTCACTTGTTTAATATGGAGACCTTTATGTTTTTATATTTTATCCCTCACAGGCTATGTAATACTTTCAGATAATACGCAATATGTTACTGTGGAAATATAATGTATTTGGTATTGTTTAGTTTAATGGTGCAACATTATTTAATTTAATTTAGGTTTAGAGTAAAACTTAACTGTTGTCTGAAGTGAGCATTAAAACTTAATCTTTCTTCATCTTAAGCTAGTTTTTAAGTTTGATATTACCTGATTTAATTTTAAGCCATGATTTAGTTGGGTTTAAAAATGAATCCTTGCTGGTACAATCCGGCCTATGTTTGACTTCACTGGTTTGTTTGGGTGTCTCTGTGTGTGTCTGTTTGAATGAAAAGCTTATCTGGCTCCACTCTGATCTCATTTATTTCCCATAGGAGCACACTTCACCAGGCATCAACACAGCCATGCTACCTCCTGCCGACACTTTCACCTGGGCGCTCCCCAGGCACCCATCTCAGCAGAGTTCCCTCTAGGACACGCCAGCCAGCCGCCTCAGACCGGCCTGGCCACCCACCTGCCCCCGGCACACCATCCACCCCTCACTGCCCTGCCCGCGCCCCCTCAGTTCCAGGATGTGCCGGGGCCTCCATTCCTACCTCAGGCCTTACACCAGCAATACCTCATCCAACAGCAGCTTCTTGAAGCGCAGCACCGCAGGATCCTCCCGCACTCCAGGTAGAACAAATACCTGTATGCAAACCGACCCTATCTAAGTCCCGCCCCTTTTTGCTCTGTGCGCCAATAACAGCTGAGCTGACTTGGTACCTGGTAGAACCTCGGTTAACTTTCCCCTTTGCTGTTTTCTGAACATTGATTTATTTTATTTATTTTATGTTTTTACAATAAAGAAACAAACCAAACAACATTAGAACTTCATTAGAACATCTTTAAATTAAAACATCAAAATAAGAACAAGTCCATCATTTTTATAGCTTTCTTATGTTTTTTAATGAAATGTTTGGTTTCATTTTCAAATGCTAAAGAGCTTTAATAGAGCTTTGGGATGGCTAAATTTGGATTTATGAATATGAAATTTGCTAAAATATCACCAAATTCATTACATATGATTATGTGATTAACAATGAACCTGTACTTATATATGCTGTGTTAGGCTCGTCTTTGTTGAAAAGAAAAAAACATACTCTACATTTGCTTAAACCCAATGTTAGCTTTAGAAACATTTTGCCCAACATTTTAGCTAATCACTAAAGACAGTGGGGGGGCTGTAAATTAAGTGAAGATAGCTAATGATAGCAAAACGCTACCTAACTATCCAGCTAATCTACATCAATCTTTTGCTACCAAGTTAGCTAGCATTTTGCCAACATTCCTAAAGACAGTGGGGGACCTGTAAGTTCAGTTAAATTAGCTAATGTTAGCAAAACACTAGCTAATATTTTTATTTACGCACTTTGATGTATGTGTATGTATGTAATGGGTATTCTGTGTTGACACGGTGCAAATATTTTTAATACATCTAATATCTTAATAATTTATCCTGTGTTGTTCTTTCACATGACTAAGCAGAAGTTAAAAAAAGCAAATCAAATCATGCCAAATTATTCTAAGGGACATATATGAAGGAAACCCTGGTATATTTTCTACCTTGTAGGGGCCTTTAGCTGAGAAAAAACTGAGAACCTCTGGCTTCAGAAGGCCGAGGTTCTGCTGGGCACCAAGTCTGCTTGACCGTTACTTGAGCACAGATTTAAAAATGGGAACCCAACTGAAACAGTTTAATCTTATCTGTTATCTTGTTTGCAGAAGAACCCAGGAGCGTATTCCCCTGAACCCTCACCGACTGCGTTCAGGTTACGAGTACTCCCCTCCTCTCCATGTTCCCCAGCCAATGACACAGCAGCAGCAGCGGTACCTGGCCGAAGGCACCGACTGGTGAGTCACCGTCTGAGATAAACTGGAGTTCCTGTAGAGTCGAGAAACGATCCCGTCCTTTTAATCTCCGCGCCCATCTGTCTGTCTGTCACATTGCCTGGCGTGGGTGATGATGTTGATTTAGTCGCCTGTCTGTCTGTCTGTCTGTCTGCAGGGATCTCAGCGTTGATGCTGGCCTCCCTCACCACCAGTATCAGCTCCAGCAGCTTCCGCAGCACTATCAGCATTACCTGGCCTCACCTCGAATGCACCACTTCCCCAGGAACACGTCCTCTGCACAAGTGGTACGTTGGTCACCCTGCTATCTTTATATCTGTGTTTTATCATCATAAGTATTTTCTTATTTGTCCTGTGTTCTATAGATATCTTCACCTATAAGTTAAAAGGATATTCCACTTTACATGATAATCCACTCAGTATGTACTCACCCCTATGCCGATGTGAGGATGGGTGAAGATCTTCAGTTCACAAAACAATCCTGGAGTTTCAGCAGAAAACTGGGTAGCAGCTAAATTCAGTACAATGGTGACCATGGATAAAATGTTAAAAAAAAAAAGAACACAAAACAAACACAAAATGTCTCCATCCTGCTCCTGTCGTGTAATCCAAGTGTCCGCGAGCCGCGACATTAAAATTTAACCGCAAAAGACGCCATTTACGCCATGTTTTTAGCCGAAATGTCAACTGTAGCATGTAGAAGGTAGGATGTAAACATGGCGTCGATCTCGCGATATTTTCACACGTGCGTCCATTAAGAGATATAAGAAGTCTCGCGAGATCGACGGCATGTTTACATCCTACCTGCTACATGCTACAGTTGACATTTCGGCTAAAAACATGGCGTAAATGGCGTCTTTTGCGGTTAAATTTTAATGTCGCGGCTCGCGGACACTTGGATTACACCACACAAGCAGGATGGAGACATTTTGTGTTTGTTTTGTGCTCTTTTTTTAACGTTTTATCCGTGGTCTCCATTCACTGCCATTGTACTGAATTTGGCTGCAACCCTGTTTTCTGCTGAAACTCCAGGATTGTTTTGTGAACTGAAGATCTTCACCCATCATCACATCGGCATAATGGTGAGTACATACTGAGTGGGTTATCACGTAAAGTGGAATATCGCTTTAATGTTTTTCTCCACTGATATGAGGTGTTTCAAGGCCGTAAATGCAACAATCAAATGTATTCCATTAAAAGAGTCCTCCACTGATCTAGTATTGCACTCAGATATTTTTCATGTATTCTTCTTCCCAGTGAGCATTTTTCTGCTCAAAAGACGTTTAAAAATTGACTACGGTCATGGATGAAAAGATGTTCAAAATAGGTTTAAAAGCGTATGGTTTGTGAAGATGTTGATTGAACATTTCCATTTAGACTGTATTTCACTGGGGTTTGTAATAGGGACATTATTCATCCTCTACATTGTCAAATAACAGCCTATCATCACTTTGTAGCTTCACTAAGAAATTTCTCCAGAAAAAAACCTGCATGAAAGTGTCCTTCTTTTAACCCATTCATCCACTACATCCTCTGCCCACATGGACTCAGTTGTTGTCTATAATACTTCACCTGCGCTCCTAAAGCCTTACTGCCAGAAATCTTCCTCACACTTCAGGCAGAAAGCTTCCCTGCAGAAATGCCTGCAGACTAACTTATAGTTTTAAGCAATACTGCAAATCCTGGTGCATGTACCTTCAGAGCAGTAAAGCTGTAACCAGTACGCCCAAATACTTACCCTTTTTTGATATGCTATGGTAGTAAGCACGCTTTATTTGCCGTATTTTACATTAATGTACAGAAGCTTCTTTGGTGGCAGACCAGTGTTTCCCAAACTTTTTTCTTGGGGGACCCACTTTGTAAAATTACAAACTATCGTGACCCACGTCACAATTAAATTCTGGGAAGAGTTCATTGTTCGTGTTCAGTGCATAAATGAATTTTCCTGACCATTTTTACTGCCATTTCTGTGTGACCCTGTATTATCTTCACACTTTATTTAAAATAAATACACGTTAAAACCTTATAAATGAGAAATAATTTCATTTAGGCAGGGTTAGCAGGTCGTCTCATTGTTTTTATTTCCTCTTATCAAGAAAACAACAAAGATATATGTGATTTGAGCCTAAATGAGACAAAATAAGTGCATTTAGATACAACTAACAGGCTGTAGTTTTTTCTGACATCAGTAAAACAATCTACATATTTTAAATGCTTTATAACAGGTGTACTGCTGATATAAAGCTTAAATTTGCAGATTTTTTTCCAAAGTCTTTTATTTATTTGGGGACCCAAATAAAATCTCCTGTGACCCACCTGCAGGTCCCAACTCAGTCTTTGGGAAGACTGGTCTAGACCACATTTCACCTACAGGTGACATACGTCTGTGGAAAAAAAAAAACCTTCACACTAATCGCTATTGTTTTCAGTCTACAACTGAACAAATTATCAGAATGATTGAACAAATTTGTCTTTTGTGAGACGTTGATGTTGTAGCCACATTTTAGTCAGTTGCAAAAAGTTTAAACGAGGTCTCTAAAACCAACCAACCAGGTTTCAACTACGAAAAAAACTGCCCACTGGGTACCTGGCAGCTATATTACCCACACAGCAACTCAACCATCAAAAGTTTGTTTGGAGATTCGTGTGCGTCATGCTAGTAGCATCTAATCTAGCCTTGAGGTTTTAGCCTTTTTTTAAAAGGGATTTTGATGATTGTATCAAGATTTTTGAGAACAAACCACCTTTAGCAGCTGGATTATGACGTTTGTGCCACCTTCAGTATTCTCAAAAATGTAGGGTTTTTTTGTTTCTAACCAGAGTTGTCACAATACCAAAGGATTTTTTTGTTCCTTTTTTAACATCTTGCACACAGTGCGGGTACACAAATAGTCGCTGAACTCTGTCTGGTTTTGCTGAAAGCCAAATTTTAAGCAAGACAATAAAGTCTGAACTGAACTGAGGCCTTGAATGAGCACTTAGATTTCCTTTTTTTAAAAAATAGATTTAGTACTTTCAATACTGTAATTACCAGATATTGTTTTGTTTTAAACATGCAGTATTGAAACATTACTTTGATACTTTTGACAGCCTTATTTCCAACAATGCATTAAAACTATGGAGAAAAAAAACAGTTTAACATGAGGGGTAAAATTGCTGTAATATGATGAAGAGTTCTCTTTTGCACGCAGGTTGTGCATGAAATCAGAAACTACCCATACCCCCAGCTGCACCTGTTGGCACTGCAAAGCCTGAATCCTTCGAGGCACGCCACCGCCGTGAGAGAAAGTTACGAGGTAAATCTGCCTCTGAATACATTTCATGCACTTTTACAAAGCCAGTAAACAGCGTTAAACTCTGTGCCGCCTCATCTGCATTTTTATTTAGGGTATTAAAGAACTTGAACTTAGTCTGCTCTACTGCTCTGGTGTTTTAAATGAAATAAATATCACATGTTTGCAGATTGCATTGCAGATGTTTGAAGTTTTTGTCCATCCTGTCTTAAATTTTGAGGTTCAGAGTTAATCCTTCACTGTGGAAACATATTTGAACAAAACGATCTCACCTCAAGGTCTATTTAGTAGCTGTTCTGTTATTAGTATTCTACTTTATTCACCTCTATCTACACTTTTTCATCAGGAGCTTTTGCAGCTGGAGGACCGGCTGGGGAGTGTCAGCAGAGGAGCCATTCAGACGACCATAGAGAGGTTCACCTTCCCACATAAATACAAGAAGGTAGGACAGAATAACACACGGAGACATAAAGTATGGAATATAATCTCATCGGGTTTTTCTGACTCTCCCTTTTGTCTCTCTGTAATCTGACCTGCGAACAGAGGAAGCCCCTGCAGCTGAAGATTGGGGAGGAGGAGGAAACAGATGTGGATGAGAAATGCACCATCTGTTTGTCCATGCTGGAGGACGGAGAGGACGTCAGGTCAGAAACGCTTCGTAGCCCCAGAATCCTACTTTTTCTCATCAAAGCCTCCACTAAAAATCAAATAGATTTACATAAAAGTTACATACTTGATAATTAGTAAATTAGATCCCAACTCGATGAGCCATCTACTGTTAATTAAATTTGTCAGCAAATACTAAATATGTCACAAACCATTAACTAATAACCAGATCCGCTCTCTCTCGCTCACATTTGACATAGAGTGTCACTCCATGTTATAACAAGTCCAGCTTTAATCTGTCTGGTTCAGCTTGAGACAGCTGACACAACAATGATAAGACAATTAGTGCCAGTAGGAGGATTTTCTTACAGTCTGACCGAGCCAGGCTAGCCGTTTTCACCTGTTTCCAGTCTTTGTGCTAAGCTAAGCTAACCAGCTGCTGGCTGTGGTTTCATATTGAGCTGACAGATATGAGAGTGACATCTTTCTTCTTCACTGAAAGGGGCAGTTTGGATTGTTTGAAGGGTGGTTGTACGAGTGTTTTACCTGCAGTAGATGGTGGTCGGCATGCTCCCAGTTTGGAGAAGCAGCAGCAGAACCGGTGTAGGAAGCTAAGTAACGTATCTCAGCAGCAAAACATATTTTAGCCACTTAAAAAAAATCAGTATCAACAGGGTTCAGTGTTAATGGTTTTTTCCCTCGTTGGACATTCTACTTACTGAAGTCAGTTTTTACTTGCCTGTATACAAATTGATTTATCAGAGCTAAAGCTAATTAGCATGTTTAATCTCGGGCTATAATGTCTATAAAATGTCGGGAAATAGTTAAATGTGTCCATCACAGTTTCTCAGAGTCCAGGTGATGTCTTTAAATATCTTGTTTAGTCAGTCCATAACCAAAGATAATCAATTTGATATGTTATTAAATGAAGACAAGCAGGAAATCTCTGAAAACAGCTTTTTCTTCCATGAAAAATGGCTTCAACCATTGATTATCAAAATAGTTTGATAATGTGATTCTTTTTCACCACTTGCACAGTCAGGGCAAATGTGTTGTTAGATTTACCAGCGTGACATGGCATTTTCTTTTTGCCCCGGACAAATGGGCAATTTTTATTGTTGAGCCCTGATCAGTTTGAGCGCACACTATATTATAATATTTTCACCACTTTACCTTACTGTCAGACAGCATTTTCTGAGGGAAACTGTCATAATATAAGCCACATATCGCTCTCCCCAAACCAAACAAACTCCATTGACAAAATCAGTCACTGTAGCCTCACAGAACCAGGGGTTGCAGGTTTACTGCTGCTTTGATCTGTTAGTTTGTTTGTGTTATTGACTTTGGTGTTTGAAAAGGTTGGTTTGAATGCTCCAAAGTCTCACAGTAACACACAGTAACAGATGGAAGCAGCAGCAGACCAGCATCTCCCGTGTTCTTTGTAGCAGGCCGCCTTCAGACAGAATGAGAGGTAGCTGCAGGGTTGCAGGGATGGTTAATTTGTGCTTAGAACATTACCACTGGGAAATAATCAGAAAATAAATGTTCATTTCTCTGATTGACCGGCTTTCTCGCTTCCACCGCTCCATCATCTCATTTAGTCTCTACCTTGCACGATCACAGCTGTGCTCTCTCTCTTAAACAAATCGACACAAACCAAAAGAAGCGTCTCAGTGTCACTATTTTGCAGCACAAACACCAAGCCAGACCCAGACGTTGAAGCTAGGTACGCGAAACAAACCAAACGAGGACACAACTGGGAGAGTATCATCATTTGGTCCATGAACTCCGCCTGAATAGTGCCCGCTTTCAATGATATTTCATGCTGACTGTGGAGCAGTCAGATCACTGGGGAATCCCCTGCAGCCTCCACCGCCATGGCCTAACTGCTTTGCCACGACAACTAATTCTGTCTGAATGTGGCCGTGAAATTACTGTTTTTGCCAAAGGAGTCTGGTTGAGCAATGGATATTTGGCTTATGTAAGAGCAGTTTCCAGTTGCAAAAGTCAACAAGGTAAAGAGGTAAAAATATTCTAAATATAACATGCAATTAAACTGATACTGATTTCTTTAGAAGGGCCTAGAATTTTAAGTGGCATTAATCCGTCATGCTGCCGACCCTGTCCACAGCAGTGCACTGCTTACCTTCCCACATCAGTGCTGCTGCTGGTTCTCCAAACTGGGGGTGTGTCAGACGTCATCTGTGTAGGTGATACACTGACTATAGAGTACCTGATACAACCCCACTTCAAATAATCCAAACTAACTCTTCCCCCAGAAAGCAAAATGTTGAAATGTCCCCTTCAGTAATGACTTGACCATGTGACCCTCCACATGCATTTAAGTTGGGGAGTGAAATTCAGGGGTAAAGATCGGTGCCCTGGGATGAAGTGAGAGGGTCGGTTTACAGCGTTTGGAGCCTCAGCTGTCTGAGAGACGTGTGGGACTGATGACTCAACAGAAGTTGTCTCCGCATGCCTGAAAGAACAAAATTAACTCCCCGCTGCTTTCTGAAGTTCTTCGCAAGCTCATAACTGTATGCGCCGGGGAGACTCGCTGCTCGCTAACGTGAATCAACACTGACACTTCTCTGTCTGTGTCTCTGTCTGTCCTGCAGGAGATTGCCCTGCATGCACCTCTTCCACCAGGGCTGCGTGGACCAGTGGCTGGCCACCAGCAGGAAGTGTCCAATCTGCCGGGTTGACATCGAGACACAGCTGAACCCTGACAGCTGATGAGATTCAAACCCCCCTCCTTTGTCAATCACCCCCGTGTGGTTCCTGCTTTTCTTCCACCCCGGCTCGCCGGCCCTCCTCCTCCTCCTCCTCCTTCCCCTCGTTGGGTGCTTTGCCAAATGTCTCCAGACTTCATGTGACATCACCACCCCTCTGACTCACGCTTTACTGAGCCAAGCCAGGATAACTAACTGCACGAGAGGCCGCAGGGGACTCTCTTTATATAGAAGCACATCCCTCTGGAGGCAAAAGACACGCAAACACACACATACTCATGTACACAGGGTTTACTTGTAGCTTGCTGGTCGTAAGTGGGGTGTTGTTGCTGTTGTGGTGTCGTACTGTAGGTAGCCTCGGGCTGTGTAGCATGTCCTCAAAGCCATGACTTAATGTCCTGAGAGTGGAGAAACACATAACCCCACACTGAGCTGGCTACTTTCTCTCTTTTTCTCTCCCTTCTCTTTCTATATATATAAATACACACATATATATATATATTTCTCTCTTTTCAAACACTTCAATCAAAGTGAATATTCTGCCACAACTTAACAGAAACAAAAAAAAAAAGGTGGGACGCTGTGTGAAACGTGAATAAAAACAGAATGCAATGATTTGCACAAACTTTGCAACCTGTATTAAACTGAATCCAGTGCAAAGACATGATATTTAATGTTCAAACTGATTAACTTTATTGTTTTTTGTAAATATACTCAATTTTATACCTGCGACATGTTCCAAAAAAGTTGGGACAGCGGCAGCAAAAGACTGGGAAAGTGCTCAAAAAACAGTGTTTATCAGTTTGAATATTAAGCATCTAAAAATGTCTTTTATTTTTGCAGATCATTGAATTCTGTTTTTATTTTCGTTTTACACGACGTTCCAGCGTTTTTGGAACTGGGGTTGTAAATGCTCTGTGCCATGTTTACCTAAAGATCATTTGTGGTCGTAGTAGAGTAGCAGTAACCAACAAGTGATATCTGGTGTGTTTGTCGTCGCCTCCTTCTCGGGCGGCAAGCGCCAGCTAGCTGAGTGTTTTAATTCTATCATGCAGCTTTGACATTTTTGCAATACAGTTGTACATTTACCTTTGGGTTGGTGTCACGTGTCTTGAAACCGAGCCCAGTGAAAGTTGAGTCGTCGTGTGTGTTTAAAAATTCTTTAAAAAAAAAAAAAAAAAAGGTAGAAAAGTGTTTTTACCAAAATGCATTTCGTGACGGTGTAGCTTGAGCCTGCAGGTTCACGTGCGTGTATGTGTGTGTGCGTGTGTGCGCGCTTAAAGAATGTGTCTAACAACAAATGTGAGCGCAAATGTGAGCGTGTTTGAAAGGGTTCGAGGCAACACCTAGACGTTAACTCACTGGTGGTTTGATAGCATGGCCACTGGAGTGCTTATACAACACAAAGCCAAAAAAAATAATAAAAAGGATGAAAAAAGGAAAGTAACAGAGCAGAGCGAGGTGGGAGGAAGATCTAGCTGCCCTTGTACCTGTTTCTTCATCTGGCGCGGGGCCAGTGGCAGAACAGTGTGTGCTAAAAAATGCATGTTTCATCGTCGACTCGGGCCGTTAGCTTTGGTAGCGTTTCTTCGATTTTAAAAAGGTACAGAGATGGCTTTGCATGACTTAGTTAATCTGAGCTGTGACTATCTTCTCGACACTAACAAACAAAAAAAAAAAATGAGCACGGTGTCAGTGGCTGCTCCCCTGACTTGTAGCGTGTGTTCATCCCTGTCCTCCTTCGGTGGCAACGATGGGATCCTCTTTTTGATGTTTACCTTAATGCCTAAAGAACAAGCACATGTGACAGTAGTTATAGCAACAAAAAAGGTTTTTCCTCGGTATTGCATTTGCGTTGGTTTATATTTAGGTATAGATTCATGCAGTGTTTCAAGCAGAGAGAGGAGCTTGCGTATTGATCTTGTGTATTTGTGTGACAGACCTCCCCTCGTGGTTGCTATGCTGGTTGCTATGCTGTATTGCTAGAACATGTAGAACGTGGTGCGACGGAGGCAGCCTCCCTCTCGCAGTGCACACAGACACGAGACAGCACGACAGCAGGACGACGTTCAGGCTGTTAAAACGAGTCCACCAGTACGGAAGACCAGTTCTGCCAGTAACAGAAAAAATATCCTCATGGCAACTCATGATTATGAGATTAAAAAATCATATTATGAGATTAAAAGTCATAAATATGAGATTAAAAAGTCAAAACTATGAGATAAATGTTAATTATGGAAAAACAATTGACTAACTCATAATTAAGCCTTTTTATTTCATAATTATGACTTTTAAATGAGTAATTCCGACTTTTTACTGCATAATTTCTATTAACCTTTTATTTCTCAAATATAACTTTAACTCATAATTATGACTTTTTATTTCATAATTATGTTTTTTAACTCATAATTACTCATAATAATTGTGCCTTTTTATTTTGTAATTATGGCTTTTAACACAATTATGATTTTTTCTCAGAATTATTGTTATTTCATAATTCTGGCTTTTAAACTCATAATTATGGCATTTTATCTTATAATTTGATATTTATCTGATAATTCTGACTTTTTATGTCATAATCATGACTTTAACTCATAATTCTGACTTTTAAATTCCTAATTATGACTTTTTATCTCATAATTTCTTCTTTAAAATCTCAGAATTATGACATTTTATCTCATAATTAGGACTTTAACTCATAATTCTGACTTTTTATTTCAGAATTATACATTTTTAACTCCTAATTACGCATAATAATTATGCTTTTTTATTTTATAATTATGGCTTTTAACACATAACTATGAATTTTCCTTTATTCATTTTTATTTCATAATTATGACCTTTAAACTCAGAATTATGGCATTTTATCTTATAATTTTGATATTTATCTGATAATTCTGACTTTTTTATGTCATAATCATGACTTTAACTCATAATTCTGACTTTTTAATTTCATAATTTCTTCTTTTTAAATCTCGTGACATTTTATCTCATAATTAAGACTTTAACTCATAATTCTGACTTTTTATTTCATAATTATACTTTTTTTAAACTCATAATTACTCATAATAATTATGCCTTTTTATCTTAGAATTATGACACTTTATCTCTTAATTCTGACTCACTATGGGGATATTTTTTCTTTTACTAGCAGAAATGGGCTACCATACACCCCGGACCACTTTTCTTTTTGTTTTGTTTTTTCTTTTGTTTTTTTTTTTCCCAGTTCCACAGGGCCGTCGGTGTTAAAAGGCTGCCTTTAGGACCCTCACCGTCCTATGCACTGTGATAGTAAAAAGGATCAGACTCGGCTCAGAGACTCTTTTAGCCTCAGTGGGCCAACACAGGATCAATTAAGCAGGATTACTCCTCCCTGTCTGGTGCACTGCCAGTGTTGACACTGCCTCCTCCTGTAGTGGAGTCATCCGTGATGAAGTTTTCATAGTTTACACAGGGTGTTGTCAGTTGAGATGCCTTAAGTATTTAACAATCATAATTTATTACTAACTGTAGATATTGTGGGTATGTATTTAATTTTATATAGTTTTTTTGGGGGGAGGGAGGGGCGACTGAATCATAATTTATTTATTTAGAAATAACACAAAAATGCTATGAAAAAAAACTATTACCTCATTTTTGCATTGTTTTAAATGGGAATGCTTTGCATGCAGTTGTACTTTTTGGAACACTAAAAGTTAAAGAAAAAAAATACGAGCCCTGCTGTTTGATCTCCACAAAGCTGGCTGTGCGATGTTTACTGTCCAAGGCTGAGCTACTGAGCCCGCTCTCCGTCTATCTATCTATCTATCTCTTTCTCTTTCCTCTGTCTTTTTCTATCTCTTTCTCAGTCTCTATCTCTCATGTGGTGCTGTGGATCTTGGTTACATTCCATTCAATGCAAATTTCTCTGATCCCCCATGCTGTGACGTAGTGGACAAACTGCAATGAAGTGGTTTTAATTTGTGTTTTTCTTTTTCTTTTTTCTTTCTTTTTTTTTTGCACTCACTTGTTTAAATATGGGAACCCTCTCACTGGCAAAAAAGTTAGTTTAGATTAATTTAATATTATCACTTAAAAGAAAAACTGACTTTTTTTTTTTTAATGCTCTGCTTCTCACAATGCACTATGGGTCTTAATAATGATCATCTGTGAAGCATGTTCCCGCGCTTTAACTCTTCTTTGTATCGACCTTTTTCTCTTCTTTTTTTTCCAGAATAGTTTGTTAGACTTTAAGCATAACAAGTGCCTCGCTTTAAGTGTTAGGAGATATTTCCATACCACTCAAACCATTAATAACAATCAATCCATGAAGCCACCATGCCTTATTGGTTGCATAATTAATTAAAAAGAATGAGACAGGTGTCTACAAAAGCCATTATCCTCAAAATTCAAGTCCAAAATAGCTGTTGGTGTGTCGTGCTGAAGCGTTACATATTGTGGAAATAGTTCTATAAAGAGGCATGTTTCACTGTGGGCTTTGCAAACACTTCAAAAAAATCTTCCTTAGTTAATTTTCTCTCTTCAGTTTCCTCCTCTTTTACTCATTTCTTTAATTATTTTACCATCCATCTCTCCTCTCAGACTCTATCCTCTGTTTCCTTTCACACAGTCTAAAAAGGAAGGCAAGGATTTTAATAAAGCACAACCTTTTTCTAAAAATGCATGTTTTCTCAGGTTTCAATATAGTCTCAATGGTTTAATAGAGTATGGTGAAAATATATACAAAGAATATAACAGAAAAAAAAAATATGAATTTTGTTGCTGTTTGAAACTGAAAAACAAAGCTGAAGAGAAAAAAAATATCCCAAAAAGTGCCAGTGAAAGGGCTGCCGCCATCCTCGTATGAAAATCTGCTGTTTAGCTGTGACTGCGCAATGTTTTTCAATATAGGATATTTTATCTGAAAATAGAACTATTTATCATTAATATTAAAGCAATAGCGCATTAATGGTGATGAGTGTGTTGATGAAGAAATGGATGAGCATATTATGGGTAAATGTTAGATTCACATGTGGTGGAATTTTGTACTTTATTTATTATTACTACTAATAATGATGATAATGATTTCAAAAAGTTGCATTGCTAAACCCAAACTGTTCTGTTTTGTTTTTTTTTTATTTTAATTTTATTTCATGGCTTGTATATTATCCTTTTGTATGTGCTCTTTTTGTAATAAATTGGATAAAATGGACACGTACTTGTTTTTGTGTCTTTTATATAAAATGAGATAAAATGTGATTTCACCCTTTGACACGTTAAAGGACCAGTGTGTAGAATTTAGTGGCATCTAGCAGATTGCAAACCCCTCGCCTCACTATAGTGGTCACGAAAAGGACTCTCTTGAGCCAGTGTTTGGTTTGTCCGTTCTGGGCTACTGTAGAAACATGCCAGTTCAACATGGCGTCCTTCATGAAGAGGATCTGCATCCTCCAGAGACCTTAACAGCCAGGGGTGGAAGTAACTAATTACAAATACTCAAATTACTGTAATTAAGTAGTTTTTTGGACACTTGTAATTTATGATTAGATTTTCAAGGCTGTACTTTTACTCGTACTTAAGTATGCATTGCAAAATGTAATCTACTTAGTTACTTTTAGAGTAACTAAAAGGAATTAATGCCCAAATCTTTCGTCTGTATTTTACTGGCCAGTAAGGTGATCTGATCGCAAACAGGGCAGATGAAAACAAAGATATACAAATGAAACGTTTAGTTGGAGAGGTGACCGTGACATCAGTGATTAAAAGTAACTAATACTGATAGTAGTTTTTGCACCAAATACTTTGTACTTTTACTTAAGTATATTTCTAACACCAGTACTTTTACTTGTAATTGAGTAATATTTTAGCAATATAACAGTATTTCTACTTGAGTACAGATGTTAACGGCTCATATTGAAGTAACGAAAAACAACTACTCTTATTTTCAGGTGATTATACACTGATGAAAACCTACTTACAAACATTATATTCCATATCTGCCGATTTACCCCTGTAATTCTTACACACTGGACCTTAAGCTTTTTAGATAAACTGTTAGATAAAATAAGACAATGCAGCTATATTCATGCTTTCCTTTTAAATCAGGTGCAGACACTGTAGACGTATTGTGCATCAATTTATGCACATTTTTCCAAAATTCAACTTGACATATTTTGTAACTTTAGAATATTTACTGGATTTTAAAATGGTTCAGTCAATTTGGAGGCAGCAGAACAACCTGTGAACCCAAAATCAACATATTATCTCCTTAATTTGTCAAGGCTAAAACATTAGCCCTTTTCACACCTAACAGACACCATGCCGTGTTGATTTACATTTCAATTATCATTTTTATACTGCGCCAAACTGTGCCCCATCGCACCTGTGTTGGACCATCTCTGGAGTTGGACCAAAGTGTGCCTGACCAATGTCCAAGCGGGTAGCAGTGACATCTCGCCAACCACAGCTAACCTGTGATACCCCCGAATGACTCTACAAGTCTCTGTGTTCAGCTCTGTGCGCTTCTGTAGCTTCTAACTGAATCTCTGTGCTTTGAGGTTTAGTTTCTCCGCTGCATCCCTGTTTGTCCTTTCTGGTGTCTTAGTTGTGTCTGAGTTACTGCTGATGAAAAACCCAACATTTCCTCATTATGCTGCTTCATAACAAAATGTTTTTAAATAACAAAAAAGGGGGACTTTTATTCAATGTTCGCTCAACACACCTTCAAGCAGACAGCCCTGAAGCAAAGTCAGGACATGTATGTGGAAAAGGGGCAGTTAATGTTCATTTAGAGTTATTATTTTTGGCTTATCTGTTGAATCCAACTAAAATATTCACACAGCAGGTAAGTGCTTCTCTTTTTCACCAGCTAGTCACGACCTTTGTCTGCTCCTTGGTGTTGGGTGGGTAGTCAACAGTGCATGTACCAGAGCTTTTTCATTGAAACCTGTAAAGTATCAGGCCATAAAAAAACAAAACCATTAAAAGCCTCTGTGATGAAATGCAGAGCCAGCTGATAAATCTTTGTGAGTCAAACAGGTTGAAAGCTGTGATTCTGAGTATCACAAGAGAGTTTAATCTTTTATAAAAACCTCCATTATAACAAAGCAACTGAACAAACCATCCCTGACATATGAAACGTATAAAGAATGGCACATTCAGCTTCCTGACCTCAACAATTATTGTCACAGTATTTCATTGCAGGCTATATTCCCCTGTAGTATTAAATATTGAACTGTAATATAATAAAAAAAATATATGGATGTAAAAACCAGCCCCAGTTCCTGAGATATAAAACTTGCCAGAGCAGAATCTCTTTGGTCATTGCTTTGAAACATGAGGGCAGATCTCTCTGCAATAAATAATACTTTTTCTAATATTTCGGGTAGATGACCCTGGCGATCTGCCCGTCAGCTTTCTTAGTGTCCAGCCACTTCCCACACAGGAAGATGGTGGTGACGCCGTTGGCTGTGTTAGTGACCTCCACACGATCCAGCAGCCAGCCGGGGGCCAGACCGGAGTTGTCGTGCTCCACCCGAACTTTCTGCAGCTCTCCCATGTCCAGCATCTCCAGCAGGAAGCGGTCCGTCTGCTCGCGCTCGAAAAGGTTACGGAACTTCTGCCGCAGCTGCCGGCGTCCCGAGTCTCCGTTTGAGCCGTAGATAGTGATGAAAACGTTGGCATCTGTGCCCGCTCCCTTGTCGTCTCCCGTGATGACGATGATCTCGTATTGACGGGCACAAGGCTGCGAGCTTTGCTGGTAAAGCTCTCGACAGACTTTGTGCACTCGAAGGTCAAGAAATCGTCTCTTTTTGGAGAGCAAGGAATCAGGGCATCACAGGTGAAGATGTACCTGGAGGTAAAGACACAGAAAACAAAGAATACAATCTGTTACAAACAAATGGTATGATGGTATGGTCAAAATGAATAAATAGATCTGGATGTACCAAATCCTGCACTTTTAAGGGTTCTGACTGAATTATGTCAGTACTACAAGTGTGGTTTTACTTTTCAAAACTTTCTTTGGACAACACTCCCCGCAATATTTGTGATGTGAAATGCAAAGCCGGCAAGAAGAAACACAAAATATGTCTAAAAGCTGAAGAGCGTAGCGTGTCTGATGGCCTGAAACCCAGTTCCCCTGCAGCAGCCACAGATAAAGTTAGCACACAAGAACTTAGCCCTCCATGAAGGATGAAACTTTAGGTGAGGCATCGACAACTTCATCAATGTCATCATAATTAATTAGCTGCTGGATAAGTTGTTCTTGAATGTAAATGCTTTGGCTGACGTTGGCTTCAGCATTTTTACTGTCTATTTAGCAGGGATGCACCCAAATCTGTTTTTGTTGTTTGGGAAAGCAAATGGAGACATTTATTTCTTCTATCAGAAGTTGCTCATTATTATTTGAAAAAGATTAGCTCCTTAATAATCTTGAAAAAGTAAAAAAAAAAATAGGTTGGATCTGCCTTCACCAATCACTGATTTAATGGATCAAAATTACTCCTTTAAAAGGAGGATATTTTATATACTTGTGTATCTTTACTATAGAGCTTCTATAAAAAATAAAATAATGTAAAATAATCTTTTAATTTATGAAACCTTTTTTTTTAATAGCTCCCAGTTAAAGGGCAGGCTTGCAGTGTATGAGCTTAAGACAGCTCATAAAACTTACTTTTTACTGCTGAAAATAAAAAGAGAGACAGTGCACAGTATGAGGATGTGGAAATATATTTCATAATTAATAATATGCCAATATTAAATCAGTTTAATACTTTGTGGGCACAACAATTACACTGCCAATGAATATTAGGTTAGGAAATTAAACATTTGCCTGATTTAATTGACTTCCAGTATAAACCACCCACTTCTCATCCTCTATCCTACAGATACAGAGACAGGTCATTGTCTCTGTGCATCAAAAACCTTAGTATGAAATACAAAAATAACATGCTATCAGGGAAATATTGAACTGTGGTACTGACGCCAGCATCATCAGCATAACAGGAAGGATATCACATGTTGCCTCCTCCGAGACAACAACAGCCTTAAAAGCCCCGGTGACAGACTGACAGGCTGCAGGCTGTAGGGATGGTTTGGACGGGAAGAAGGAAGTAGGGAGGGATTTTTACCACTGACATTCCATTTTTCTTATTATAGAGAGAGCAAAATACCATAATATGGTACTGGTACCAGTATCGGTTCAAATGTGAACACTACCAAATCCTAGATGAGGGTCAACGAGCAGTAACCGGCGTCTTACTTGTTTCCCAGTTCCCTTTCTGTGACGACGACCTCCTCCACATGCCAGTAAACCTCCCCTTTTACTTTCTTTCCATCCTTGGGTGTGTGACCCAGACAGATTCCCGCGATGTCTCCCAGGTTCTTGGAGGAAAACTCAAACCTGTCCACATTTCCCCTGAAAAGGGAGGGAAATAAGGATGTTAGAGTGGGCAGATATTCCCTTTAATTGGCCCACACACACTTTAAATTCATGCCACATGCCAATTTGTTCAGTGTCAGAATGAATTTTCTACAGGATGGTGTAATGTCATGATAGTGATGGTCTGAGCTTGAGTACTCGGTGCTGCTGGGATTATCATAATAAGTGTAAAGGGAGAATTACGGGGAGAGAAAGCACATTTCTTTAAGCTTTTTCATGCAAACAAGTTGCAGCTCATTGAGGTAATCTTGCACTCAGAATCCTACCGCAAGAACCTCTTCTTCTTTGAGGAGTTCTCCATTACAAATTCTTTTGATCGGCCTTTCCTCCCCTCAAGTACAATCCAGGCATTTTCTTTGGTTTCAGCTTCATCCGTGTCTCCAGTTGTGATACAGATTTCGTACTCTTTCAGGGAGAGAACATGGACAGTTAAAGCAAATTGTCTCAGTTGTCCTCAAACGGACATGTCCCTGCACCACACCATATCCACACAAAATATACAGCATACAGAAAGATGTCTTAGCACATAAATAATGGGATCATCATATAATAATGTGGAATCAAACTCCATTTTAATAGTATTTATGATCCATATTATTTTCTGAAATAGCCATTTAATGTATTTACATTCAGCAATTATCTCATATTGTCATTTTCATTGTTAGCTAGCTAAACATCTGGTTTCCAGCTGTTTATGTTAAGTCAATGCTATGAGGTGGAGAAAAATCCTCCTACTCTCCATGCTAATGATGTCAACCAATCTGGTTACCATGGTAATGGATTACGTTTGACTACAAAGAATGTTAACCTAAAAACGTCAGTTAACCCCGGCTGGAGTGGGGTTTTAAGCCACACTTGTCATTACCATGGTAACCACAGGTGTCACCAAAAAATACAAACATTAAAACTGTGTTGTATGTTCCGGACTTACTCGTCTTCTCGTTGAGGTCTAAGTAGTCGTTGTTAGCACATGGCCAGTTCTCTCATGATCTGTCCGTCATCGTCATTCTTGGCGAGCCAGCGGTCGCACGGGAAACGAAATGTTTTGTCCATGATGTCATCCTTTACATCGACGTACTCCAAGTGCCACCCTGGAGCAGGACCTGGGAGGTAACGGTATTCAGGAGACAAACAAGACGGCAAATTAAAATGTTGTCAAGAATAATGAACCAAAAGTGATGCAGCAGTCCTTCAGGCCAACGGGTAAAAAGCTGCGTCAGCTCTTAAGGTTTCCTCAAAGCCAGACAGTCGTTAGTGTTGGACAGCAGCTCCATTATAATCTACTGTAAACACCTACATGGTCTATATGAAACCCAGCAGGGTTCTTTCCTATAAAATTGTTCAAAATATCATTTATAGGCTTAATAGATGAGATTAATCTTGGTTGCTAGGAGTTTTGTGTTGGGCAATATGAGAAGTTAGCACAATGAGCCAATTAATTGCTAAAACAATTAATTAATCATGGAAATGACAATAATCTTGCTTTTAGTTTGCTTAAAAAGTTGATCTTGAAGTCTAAAAGTCCATAAATCCTAAAGTCCTGAATGTTTCACCAAAATGTATGTAATTGCTAGGGTCAGTTAACTACTTGATGCAAGGATAATTTTCTGCCTGTTTTATTTATTTATTTAACTAATAATATATTAGTAAAAAAAAAAAAAAAACTAAAATAAATACTTTTTTCATTGCATATGGTGTTACTATTAATGATTAATATGTTAAAAAGGGCATAACAATGTTGACAGAAATGCTTTCTTATATTTTGGGCAGTATACAGTTCACTAATATTAAAACAAACTTACTCTGGGAAGTCTGTCCTAGTTAATTATGCTAATTACCCAAATTGCTCAACATGCAACTCTTAGCAACCAAGTTGAATTTCGTCCAATAGGCCTATTTATGAGATATCAATCATAAAAGTTCACAGGAAACAACATTACTGGGTCCAAGAAGTTCCCAGTAGATTATTAAGCCGTCAAAATCAGACATGATGTCTGACTAATGGATGAGTGGCCAGATTTTTCTTGTGTTGTGTGATTATAGCTTGAGGTGTAATTTTAGCAAGCAGACTGTAAAGCACTTTTCACCATGACAGAAAGTGCAGATTTTATCAGCCCACCATGCAGAGTGACTGTGTGTCTGAGTGGCTGACCTGTGTTGTCATGCCAAACTCGTACTTTGGAGAGCTCTCCCAGGCTGAGGATGTCTGAGAAGCGAAATGTGTCCACCTGCTTGCGCTCAAACTTGTTGGACTTGTTGCACTCTTTCAGCGCCAGCGTCCCAGAGTCTCCGTTCTCTCCGAAAATTATGACCCACACATTGGCATCAGTGCCGGCCCCTGAGGAGGAAACAGGAGAGAGACACCAGTTTAGAAAGAATAATCAGGATTTATGCCTCCTGAGACGTCCTGTTTCAATTCTCTAAACACAAAAGCATTGGATTGGATTTATCAAAGAACAGTGTGACAAACTATATACTGTATTAACTGAGAATGTCACGATTTCAGTTCTAAATCTTAAAAGGTTCAAAATGAGCTAAATCAAAAATTAATCCAAGGCGACAACCCTAAGTAAGCGAGTAGTGTTTTATGTTTTATATATTTCTCTTCTGTGAACACAATACACAATCTTTCAGTAATTTTTATGCTTATCTAGCCATGTTACGGCTGACTAAAGTAACTTAACTACCCCTTATGGCTTTAATTTTTCCATGACTGTGATATGGTGCAACCATGAGGGCTCAAAAATGCATTATTCTAAAATTAATCAACCTTAAAATCGCTCAAATCAGATCATGGATTTTAAGAATCAAAACATCCAAAGCATTAACCTGCTTAAATGCTGGTCTATACTGAGTTACACCTTCGAAATTTAAATGAGCACAATAACCACCAAATGAAATCAATTACAATAAAATGTATTAAAGGTACAGTTAGTTAGTTATAGGTATCTGTGACCAGTTTTAGGGTGTTCTGATTAGAGCAGCGAGGATTAATCGCTTAGTTGTCAACTATTAAATTAATCACTAACTATTTTGACTATCGATTAATCGGTCACTTCTTAAGCTTCTCAAATGTGAATATTTTCAGGTTTCATTACACCTCTGTGATTTGGAAACTTGGACTCTGGGAAATAATCAACATTTTTCACCATTTTGCAAACAACTGATTAATCAATAAAATAAATGAGAGATTAATCTGCAATATTTGTTAGTTGCAGCCATGGTTTTGATTATAAATTAATTGCACTATGTTGTAGATCTTTTGAACTGCAAAGCATCTCGTCTACTGCAAGAATGAGTTAAAATGAATATCGAGATTGTAAAGCACCAAGGAAAGTGATCAACTAACAATCAGCCACACTATGAGCAGCAGAGGAAGATGCATTCTCTGACTCAGCACATCTATAATCCCACTGCGCTTTATTATTTCATTACAGCGTGTTAGACACTAAGTGAATGTGTATTAGGGGATGGTGAGCACAAATTTCACTCTGTGACTCTGCAGCATATTTTCAGTGTCCTAGTTTTACAAATGCGTCTGTGCACTAAGCTAGAAATCCGATATTTTAATTAACAGCCCCGCAGTTTCAAAATGAATTTAGACATTTTTCTTATGAATTCCACTTGATGTTGCTATCACCTTTAAATAATTATTTTCTTTTCATATACCTCCCTATATACATGTCCATACCTGACATACAGCGCCTCTGCATGCTATACATGCAAATCACCCTTACAATGATCCCAAAGGAGGCCATTACCTTATGCACAGCATTGCCTATATAATGTTGTCTGCATGTGTGTGCCTGTATGTGTGGTCTGTCAGCCAGGCTCATTATTCCTCCCAGAGCCTCAGTGGTGGTGCAGGGCTACGTCTTAGCTTCCAGTAACTGCCAAGGGCAGAGAACAGTCCTTTGAAGTCGGCTCAGACTTCTCGCCACGCTATCGTATTGATCAGCAGCAGCACTACCAAGCTGCAGAAAATACTGCATGAAGAAAAGAAGCCAGCAAACTCGCATGGAGGGTTTCTGGAGAGGATTTCTTTCATTACAGTGTTTCCGTCAAATGGGAATTATTCCACCTGCGTTCCCCCTGGAGAACACAAACCTCAGTCTTCACAAGGGCAGGTCAAATGAGGATGAGGATCTATGTAACACACATCCTTCTGATTCTGCCTTAAGCTTTGGAGATTACAGACATAAATAGGTGGTTTTGTGTTACAGGTTGAGAATTTTAGTGATCTGAGAGTCCACAATATCCCCATCCACTTTGAACTCAGCCATCTGAGGCACCTGCAGGTTACCCTCAGGTGCCTCATTTTCAAACAGTGCAGAAAACAATCAACAGTGAGGTGACGGCATGGTGGACCCAGACTTGACAGATGAAGTCTCTCATCTGACCTTTGAGCCCTGCAGGGTCCCTCTGGAAGAGCTGCAGGATGCTACTGATGAAAAAAGGATGTCTGAGCTGCTCTGCTCACTCTGAGCATCCCTGGACCTGACCTGACGCTGAGCCAGACATGAAAGGATGGATGGATGGATGATGTCAGTATGACTAATAATACCCCTTTTCCACACACGTGCTGGCTTGACTTAACTCGTTTTGACTCAGCACGTCAGCCATGCACGGCAGGGATTTGCATTTCCATTGCAACAGAGCTACATATTGTCTTTTAACTGTGGATGAGTTATTTGAGATTATTTTGTTATTTAAAAGCTTTTATTATGAAGCAACAAAACCAGGAAATGTTAGCTGAAAATGAACACGAAACAGTAAAGTAAAGCTGATACCTGAAAGTACAAACAGCGACGCTGGAGACAAACTAAACATCAAACCACAGAGATTCAGTTAGAAGCTACAAAGTACTGAGAGCTGAACACACAGACTTTTAAAAACATCTTTCTTTCTGCTCTCCTGCACATACACACGTTGAGTCTTGAAATACAGGCTTTTTTGCATGGAAGTACGGTTTGGCCTCATTCTGAAGATGGTCCATCTTGGGTGTGACTCTGAACCAGAAATGCAAAACACCCTGTTACAGTTTGAATCAGCATGGCCAAAAGTGACAATGGAAAAGCCTTACAAGTGGACTTGAAATGCCCTCATTTGTTGAAAACGTCTGAACTCTTCAGATTCTGTGCCTCAGAGGTCTGATCCAAATGTTAACATAAAAGGTGTTCCCCAGAGATCAATCCTCGGTCCCCTTCTTTTTCTGGCATAAATACTAGAAGTTATTGGATATTACTGAGGCCATTTATGCTCCTCAAAATGTATGTTTATATCTTCCAACATTTTTTCTAATATTTGCTTTTTACTTGTGAATTACTCAATAATTTTGTATCTTCATGCGGCTAAAAAGTATTCAAATAAAACAAAACAACAAACAATGATGTATGCAACTTGTGATAATGAGTCACAAGAAGACAAAGCCCTGTTTTAAAGGGTCACCAGCCCAAAACCACTGCTTTAGATCACTGGTTCCCAACCTGGGGGGTCACAACCCCTGCTAGGGGTCACCAAAGCTTCACTGGGGATTGCGAGATGTAAAGAAACACTTAAAAATATATGTATAGTAGGCTTATATGTCAGCATTTCATTCATTTCTGAAGAAAATTCATATTTTTTAAGCTTATTTAAACTATAAACTAGACCCGAACACGAGCTCTGTTTACAGAGCCTTCACTCTCTGCTAAGTGTTCTCACTCTGCATTAAAAAAGTACAGTTATAAACCAAAAACCAAAGAGCAGATAGAATAATGTCCAAGCTTCAGAGAGAAGAAAAAAAAGAATGTGTCCAAAAAGAAGACTATTAAGTATGTATAACTGTTTTTTTTTTTTAAATACATAGAGACAGGAAACGGTATAAAAAGCTCCAAAAGTAACAGGAAAACTCACACTAAATTGTATCCCTAGTTTCATATAAATGTTTGCAATAACTGCTATGTACTAGCCTTTACAGGGAAAGTGAGATAAACAGAAAAAGTTCTGACCTGCGCTGTCACTGGTCTTGACTTGGACGGTGTAGGTGGTGAGCTCCACCATCACCTCCTCATCCACCACCGCAGCCATCTCACAGATCATGGTTCTCTTGGGTCCACGCGTCCTGGACAGCCACTCCTCGTAGGTGAACACGGCCACCTCCTCCGTGGTCAGGTTGCGCATGATCACCTGGATGCACAGGTGTTAATTCTTCAAATATAATATCACAGTTACTCTAAATGTCATTCTGAATCCTGACATTTATTTTTTATGATCCACTTAGTACCACATCGAAACTACATTTTGTGGTATTGCCCACCGCTTATAGCCAATATCCAGGAAAGTTAGTACAGATCTTCAGTGGAGGATAGGTAACTACTGGACCAAACTTTGTGTCAATAGGAGTGATTGTTGCCAAGATATGTGACATTTCCTGTGAAAGCACCACACCTAGTGGCCGATTGATGCCAGAATAACATGCTAACATGCTCACAAAGACAGTGTGAGAGGAAAAGTCAGTGGATCACCAGATTTAACCTCTGAGGACCATGAATGTTCAGAGTTTCAAACCATCAAATAGTTGTTGAGATATTTCAGTCTGATCCAATGTGGTGAAACTGACAGACTTTATCATCCCTTCAGCCACGCCACTAGTGCAGCTAAAAACAAGCTGAGTGTATGAATAGGTGCTGTGTCATTCATTCTCACATTATGGGCACTAATGTGTTATTGTTATGTACACAAACCCCGTCTCTTCTGAGCTGTCTGATCACTAGTCCTGGGAAACATTTCATTACTAGGCAAAGAGTCGGCTCAGCCAGCCACACTCGTATTAGCTCTGCGCTCTGCATATTTATTTGGGCAGATTACTATGCTGGCAGCTCGCCCGGTGCACTGTTGTGTCCATTTCAATACACAGACCCAGCAATCCATAAAGGCAGCACATCTGCTTGTGATGCTGAACACACAAGGCTCTGTGCAGGGTCAAGTCAAGGAGACGTTCGCAGCCGCTGAGTCCCAGGCACGGACGGACAGGGCTTGGTATTGTTCCTGACTGCTCTGCTGCTCTGCAGGCATGGTGCCTTTACCAGAGAAGACATTTGCATAGGAAATGTGTTCTATTTCATCAAAGCATTTGGCCCGAGACATCAGACTGAATTTGGAGGTGAGCGGTGATGTTGTCCTCACAGGGTCAGCCGAAGAGAAAAAAGACTCAACCATTGTTCACTGTGTATGTTAATGCAGTCGATTAAATGGCTGGACTATGCATTAAAAATGTGTGATAACTGCAATGACACACACAGTAATTCACACTAAAATTAAACTTCAACTAAAATGTCTGCCTCTGCTGAATACAGAGACACACAGTGCGTCTGTGAGTGTGTGTATGTGTGTGTGCATCCATGATGCCAGCAACAACAGCATGGTGAATAAAATGGGTCAATATGCTCACTCCAGGAACTCTGGGCCCTGCTGCGTATGAGTGTGTGTCTGTCTTTGTGGGTGGGTGAATCATTGACCCTTCTCCTGCAGGCAGGGATAGATGTGTGCATGTGCGTGTGTGTGTGTTTGTCTGTGTGATATAATAGATTGACGATCCTGTGACCTACAGCTTACAGTGCCGGGGTAAAAAACACAAACCTGTGGCTGCTTTGTACTATTGATTTTGGAAGAAGCGAGCAGTTACTGCTCTGCTTTATATTCTCCTGGTTTTATGTTTTATGGATGAGATCTGCAGGTTCTTCCTTATAACCAATTAGCTCTTTACAAGAAGAGAAGAAGGGACCTGTGCGTAGTGCATGATCCGCTCACTCTGGAGACTTAAATCTGCTTAATGCGCTCCTTTTGTTGTAACATTTTTACAATTTTGGGGAGCTTTTATGCCTTTAATTATGTAGGACAGCTGAAGACATGACAGAGGGAGAGAGTGGGATAATTACATGCAGCAAAGGGCTGCAGGCAGGAGTCGAACCCAGAGCTGCTGCAGAGGACTCACAGCCTCCGTACATGGAGCGAACGCTCTACCAACTGAGCTACCAGGCCACCTTTGTTGTAATATTCAATCATTTTCTTGCATGTAAATATCTCCTGAGCATGCATCTATCTGTCTGTGTGTACGATTTAGTGACATAGCATTGAGTTTGCAGATCGCAAACACCTCTCCTCACCCTCCTCTTCCAAGCATGTACAGTAATAGAGCCTACGGTGGCCGTGTCACATGTCAACATGTGAAATTTGAATTCACAATGGCAGGCACTGATGCTTTATTTTCTCATTTATTTGCGAAGGTGGTGCTCGGAAATTTTTTTGAACAATAAAACAAAAAGACCACTTTACGGTGATCTGACCTGATCCAGGAACCAGTCAGGTCGACTGCCGGAGCCATCGATACGAAGCCTCATTTTCTTCAGTGGGGCGATGTCATCGATCTCCATGTTGAAGGTGTCCTCCTGACCGCGCTCAAACCTGTCACCCACCAAACAAACAACAAAAAGTTTAAAAACGTGCGGTATAATGAAACGGCCTCCTCTTTTAAATATTTCGGTTGTTTCTGATGTCCACCTGTCCTCATTCTTCTGCAGCAGCATCTCCTCCGTGCTGCCGTTGGCTCCAAACACAGACATGTAGATGCAGGTGTCTGTGCCGGCGTTCTGCACGTCTCCTGTTACTACGGTCACCTCGTAAATAACCTAACATGGAAATATTAGACATTTTACTCATTATATTTTATTCACATTCTGTAAACCTGTAAAACATCACTACACAAGGAAATGTGAGATTTACCTTGCAGCTTAGGAACAGTTAACATACAGTACATTCATATTTTTAGCAGTTATCAGCTTTGATGCTGTATATATCCATAACATAACTGTAGATTTTGTAGTAGTCTTGATGTCTTTATAGTTAAATTTTCATATTTCTATCGCTGACAGAAATATATGCTAATATAGAGGATACCCCTTGATAATAAGATATCTTGAGGTAGATATTAGTCATCAGTTTGACATTATTGTACATAACTTTCACCCAGTTTTTTGAAGGACCACCAAAGTTAAACAGCTCCACACATTTATAAACATAATCCTTCCGAACAGTGTCAAAAACTCAGCCAGAAGGATAAGCCTGTCTTCATAAAAATTCCTAATTTTTTAGAGCTGCCTAACACCTCCACCAATAAATTTACCTTTAATAAATCTGTCCATATAATAACGTTGTGAATTATACTTTTAGTGTCATAGCACGATTGAGTTAAAGGGATAGCTGAGTTTATTTGAAGTGGGGTTGTATGAGGTAATACTCAATTGTCAGTGTATTTAGCTAGAGTAGATGGCAGTCAAGAGTTAGGAGAAGCAGAGAGGAATAAAAAATAAATTACATCTGTTTAAGTGTATGCTATATTTAGAATATTTCCACTGCTTTACTTTGCCATCACACAGCCTCAGGAAACTGCCATTATATAAGCCAAATATCAGTCTCTCCAAACCAACCAAACTCCACTGACAAACTTGGTAATTTTACCTCGCAGAGAACGGGAGTTGCCGATCTTCATCTGCCTCGATCAGTTAGTTTATTTATGTTATTGTGTGACCTGTGTGTTATAAAAGGTTTTTTTTCAGATTTACAGAAGTCACACAATAATACAAACAAACTAAAAGACGAACCAGTGCTCCGTGTTCTGCAGAGTAAAATTACTGATTTTGTCAACGGAGTTTGGTTGGGTTTGGAGGGAGCAACATTTGACTTATGTAACGGCAGTTTCCCATCAGAAAAGGCTGTCTGACGCTAAAGTAAAGTGAGAAATGTAAGTATACTGTGCATTTAAGCTGTTATTGATGGTTTTTGGTGGGCCTTTTTTTTTAAGTGGCTAAAATACCTTTTGTTGCTGCAGTACATTGCTTAACTTCTGTGCTGGTGCTTCTCTCTGCTTCACAGATGAAGAATCAGAGGTACTTGCACCTTTCCCATCTCAAAAACTATCTGAATATTTGTAACAGGCTGGAGGAGGTGCTTTAATGTACTCAAAAACATGTTGAAATCCCATTAAATCATTAGAATTATGAGATTTGAAGGTATTAATTTGAAACTAATGTTCGTTAATGTTTCATAATGACTCAGGAGTTCTGGTATCACTGAATATAAATTTTCTCCTTCTTTCCTTAATGTAAATTGTTCCATTGGTTTCATTTATGACAGGAGACACTGACTCACTATAGCCAGTCTGTTACTGTCACTGTGATATATGCTCTCTGCCATATGTGCTTTGTGCCAGTTTAGCTCACATCTACATACCTTCTGGCAGATGGAAATGGCCTCTGCATCCAGCACGTTGAAGACTCTGGAAGTCAAACCATCTCCTCGATCTTTGGCCAGCCAGCACTTGCACGCAAAGACATATTTGACCCCTTTGATTGGCACAGTAACAGACAGCTCATCAACCAGCCAGCAGCTCTCAGGAGTGGCCCCATCATGGCCGAGCTGCAGGGAAGGGAGAGAAACAATCACTGTAAGTGACGTGGGTGTATTTTTCTGCGTGTTCATGTGTGTGCATGGATGGACTGAAACTCTGAAAGCCTGCCACCCCCAACCCTCACCTCGACCTTTTTGATCTCCCCCACGTCTGAACCGCGGGACTCAAAGCTCTCCAGAGAGCCGGCCTCAAAGCCCCGCTTCCCGTCCGGCAGGTCCAGCCACAACCTCTCTGTCTGGCTGTGATTGGCCCCGACAATGATCACAAAAGCCCTGCTGGTGGTGCTTGCATCACGCTCCGATCCAGTGCAGATGGTGATGTGGTATGGTATGACTGCACAGGAAGAGCACAACACTTATTCATTCATGAGAGCAACAGATTATGTAAAGATGTCTGTGTTAGAATATTAATGGCAAAGCATCCACAGAGCAGAAGATGAATCAGATTCTTCATTTTTCTTACTCGGGAGCTCGATTTCTTCTTCCTTCTTCTTGTTCTTTTTGTTCATGTTACTGTCAACACTCTTCACTGTCAGAGCTGAGTTCTTCTTACTGTTCAGGCTCTCTCGAACCCCCTCATAACCCTGAAAGAACACAACACAAACACACCAACACAGATACATTATAAGATCTATGGAAACACACAAAGTCTATGTTTGGTATGTGAGGTTAAACATTTGGTGCAATATTACATCGTGCTATGTAACTGCACTTAAAGGTTGAGGTCATCTAAATTACAAAAAACATAAAATGCCAAGCCAATAAAAGAAAAGGTCACACATTCTAATATTTAGTTGGACCGCCTTTAGCTTTGATTACATCACACATTCACCATGGCATCATTTCGATAAACTTGTGCAGTGTCACAATAGTTATTTCTGCCCAGAGTTGCATCAATTTTTCACCAAGATCTTGTGTTAATGATGGGAGAGTCGGACCGCTGCGTAAAGTCTTCTCCAGCACATCCCAAAGATTCTCAGAGGGGTTAAGGTCTGGACAATCCATGTGTGAAAATGATGTCTGAATTTGAGCCGATGAATCCTGGCATTGTCATCTTGGAATATGCCCATGCCATCAGGGAAGAAAAAAATCCATTGATGGAAAAAACCGGCTCATTCAGTATATTCAGGTAGTGAGCTTTTTGGGCTCATAACATTGTTGAGCCTCGACCTGAGCAACTGAAGCAACCCCAGATCATAACACTGTCCCCAAAGGCTTGTACAGCATGATGGGAGCATCACTTCAGCCTCCTCTCTTCTTACCCTGATGCCCCCATCACTCTGGAACAGGGTAAATCTGGACTCATCAGACCACATGACCTTTTTCCATCGCTCTAGAGTCCAATTGTTATGCTCCCCAGCAAATTGAAGCCTTTTTTTCCATTTATCCTCACTGATAAGTAGTTTTCTTAAGGCTATACAGCTGTTTAGACGCAATCCCTTCAGTTCTCTTCACACTGAGTGTGTGGAAATGTTCTTACTTTCACTATTAAACATAGTCGTGAGTTCCACTGCTGGTTTTTTACCATTTGATTTCACCAAACGTTTACGTGATCTCCAATCATTCAAGATGTTTTTCTGTCCACATTTCTTCCATGAAGATGATGGTTCACCACTATCCTTCCAGGTTTTAATATTGCGTTGGACAGTTCTCTACCCAATTTTAGTAGTTTCATCAGTCTCCTTAGTTGTTTTCTTTACTTGATGCAGGTCAATAATTTGACCCTTCTGAAACAGAGTAACATCTTTTCCACGACCACAGAATATGTCTTCTGACGTGGTTGTTAAAGAAATGAGAAGCTCCTCACTGCATCAGTTAGAGTTAAATAACTTGTTACCAGCTGAAACATATTAATCACTGCAGTAATTATCCAGTAGAAGGTTCTTACCTGTTCGCTTAGTTAAATCCAGGTGGTGACTTTTTAACCCCACCCCCAGTGATGTGACCGAGCAGATAGTTGCAATTTAATTTGCTGAGGGTTGCCGTGAAATTTGGCACAAATATCCTAATCACTTGACTGGTGGTCCTCTGATTTTTCGTGTGGCCTCGCCCTCGCCGTGTGTTTTCACGCTACCTTGACATAAAAGACTCTCTCGATGCGTCTGTCCTCCCTCTTCCTGGACAGCCAGCGTTCACATAAGAAGAGAAAGACCTCCTCCGTGTCCTCGTCAACCACCTCCACCTGGTCCAGGTACCAGTCGGGACTGATCATACTGTTATCGTGGCGGATCTTTATCCTGAAAACCTGTCCGAGGTCCACAGCCTCTATAGTGAACTTATCCACCTGTGGAGATAAAACGTGACCACTGGTGAAAAAAAAACAAAAGTATTTATTCAATTATATAATATACAGTTTTTGTATGATGTGTTATATGAATATGTTATATGTGGTATAATTCAGTTTTCTAGAGTAAAAAGTACGAAATGGTCATAAAATGTGTGCTTTCTTACAGCTCCCCGTTCAAACTTGTTGCTGTTTGTCTCTGACTTGCTGAGCTTCCTCTCCCCGGTGTCCCCCAAGTCCCCGTAAATCGTGAGGAAGACGTTGGCGTCCGTGCCGGCTCCGTACACGTCACCTGTTATCACTGACACTTTGTATGTGTGAGCTGCGGCGGGACAATGATCACAGACAAGCACACAAACACACACACACACACAGGGGATCGGTTTGAGGCAACTGGCAGAACATGGAGTGAAAAAAAAAGCAATTTTCCATCACAGTTTGATCCCACTGTTATAACAGAGACTCATTCGGGGACAAATTGTCTCTAGTGTCCAAACTAATGCTCAGAGAAGTGGTGAGAAAACAGGACACAGCAGAGAGAGAGACAGATCCCAGATATAAATGCAGCTGAACGTTTGGTTTGTTAACGTACTCTCCAGGGCGTCTTCCACCTCGACTTCAGTGACTTTCAGGTTTCCGTCTCGTGAAAGTTTCTCAGTGATGATGTCAGAGGGCACCAGCTCTCTCACTGTCTCTCCATCGTCCTCTGATTTGGCGAGCCAGCGCTCACACAGGAAGATGACAGTCTCTGAACCCTGAAGAGAGACAGAGGGGGGGGGCAGGTACAGGACTGAAACATACCTATAATTTAGTCTGAGTGTTTGTGCCTGAGTGGAGGACACAGTGAACAGGTTGTCTTGTCTTCGTCTGAGCCTTGGCTCAGCCTGTGACAGTGCTGGATTACCCTCATCTGTCTGTGAAGAGAACATCTCCACCTGCTGTCCAAAAATAATGTTTCTGTGTCATGTTGGCAAAGACAAATGTGCTACAACTCCTCTAATATCACATATATGAGATATTTATCAACAATGGTTGTTAGTCTGTGGAGTTTTTGATATGACCGTTTTACAAAGATGGACTTTTACTATGATTTAAAGATAACAGATAACAGATGTTTAAATTCATCCATTGCACAAAGCAGTTTAGATCTTGACTATATTAAGTAAAACTACAGCACAATGAATTCTGGGCAAATTAAGACCTTTTTTCAAAATAAAAGCAAGCCCTGCAAGCAGGTTTTAATGTTGTGAAAGACATTTTTAAAGCAGAAGACCAGACGCTGATGACTTGAAAGATTAAAATTATTAATAATTTTGGCTCCATGTCACGCTTTATTTAAAACAATTGCAGTATTTTTATTTTGCAGTATCTGAATACTTCCTGAACTTTTCTGAATACCTTCCCCTTCCTGAGCAGACGTCTGATCTCCACTCTGTCCAGATGCCAGCCTGGGTTCACCCCGCGGTTGTCATGGCCGATACGGATCTTCTCGATTACATCCCCCACGTCCTCTAGCTACACAGAAAGCAGAAAAACATCACTGAATTAACAATGTAGTCAGAAACAGCCTCTGGTCTCCAGAACCTGATCAATGCATTTATTCCATTAATGTATTAATTTATGTTATCGTACCTCAACAATGAACATGTCCTCGGCTCCTCTCTCAAAGTACATCATCCTCTCCCTCTTGTTGACACACAGAGACTTCTGCTGGGTGCAAACTGCATCTCGTCCGTACAGGACAATGAAGACGTCTGCGTCTGTGCCGGCTCCAAACAAATCACTCGTGAAGATTTTAATCTCATAAGGAACAACTACAAAAAAAAAAAGAAAACAAAACAAAACATTTTATATTATATGCAACAAATAAGAAAAATCTGCAATCTGTTTTTAATGTTTAATGTTTTATGAACTAAAACTTAATGCAGACAAAACCAAAATGTTGTGCTTCTCAAGGCTGTAGAAGACATTTATTACCTAAATTTACCTAAAAAAATAAGTTTGATTTCTCTTACTGAAACAAATGCTGTTTTTCTGCTGGAGCAAGAAAAAAAAAAACAATTCAAGCAACACCTTTTATCAGCAACTGATTATGGTGACATTTTACACATGCATGCAAATTCATCTTCTTTGAAAATGTTAGATTCTGTGCACCATGCTGCGTTAAGATTTGGGTTTCTGCACACATCATTGCAGTTTATATGAGAAAGCGTCTTTGTCTTCCTCGTTCCCTCCTTGTTTATGTCCTTTCCGACTCCTAAAAGTATCAGTACTAAGCACGCCGTTCCTCAAAGCCCAACTGTCCCTGGTTAAAGTGCTTTTAAAGTTTCTCATCTTGGAGTGAAGTCACCTTAAACTAGATTATTTTAAAAGCATGGAAGGTCATAAAAACACGATCAAGGATTATTTGAACACTAAATGTAAATGTGTTGTTACTGAAAAGTGACAGTTCACTGTTTTATGTAATTTGCTGTTGTTTCTTTTATGTGAAGTCTGTTGTTTGTTCTTTTATGTGAAATTTTTTATGATGCTGTCTTGGCCAACCAAAGCCACTCCATTGTAAAAGTTAAATATAATAAATATAATAAAAAAATATCTATTTGTGTGAGTGTGCTGTTGTCATGCAGTCCTCTGTTGAATTTACATGGGTGTGTAAAGCTCCGTCTGAAGAGGATTTGGGAAAAGGTCCCGGACGATGGCCCCGTCGTCCTCCCCTTTATCCAACCAGCGACCGCAGGGGAAGCGCAGTTTCTGCCCGAGAGACGGGGCGTCGATCTCCACCCAGTCGAGGAACCAGCCTGCGGATCCTCCTCCTTCATCGACATCATCAACACAAGATATCATGATCACATACATAGACGTATTCTGACGTTTTTTTGTTTTTTTTTTGCATTATTCATTGCACAGGCGTGGAGTCTGTCCTGCTGTACCACAGTTGTCGTGTCCGATACGCAGCTTCTTCGGTGGTCCGATGTCCACAGCTTCCACGATGAACTCATCGATCATACCCTGCTCAAACTTATTCTTATGAGTCTTTGAGGCCTTCAGGTTAATTATCCCTGTGGATGTGCACATCACAAAGTAATTTAATTATTTAAACACACATGCACACGGATATAAACGTGGCTGTGACAGTCTGAAGTCTTACCTGTGTCGTCCTTTGTGCCGTACAAGATCATAAAGACATTAGCATCAGTTCCTGCGTACTTTTTGTCGCCAGTTTTTATCCTCACTGTGTATGTTGTTGACATGGCTGCAATAAAAATCGTGATACTGTAAAAAGTTGTGACTCTGTAACTAAAGATGATTGTGTAAACTGCAGTGATTATGTGATTCCAATTAAAGGTCACAAAAAATAATAATATTTAACATTTAATAAGTTTGTTTGTCTTTCTCGGGGCAGCCATGTTGTCGCTCTCTCACCTTTCTGTTCCAGACCGAGCGTGGCTTCAGAGTCTTCCTCATCATCGTCCCCCTTCCTCATGAAGGCCTCGTCCACAGGAACCAGCTCCCTGGCAAGCTGTCCATCGTCCTCATCAATAGCCAGCCAGCGTTTACAGGGGAAAAAGTACCTAAAAGACAATCATATATTATAATCCAGTGTTTCCCAAACTTTTTTTTCCCAAGAGACCCAGTTGTTTGAAATGACAAACCATCACAACCCAAGCCACAATCAGCCTTATCAATAAATTCCGGTAAATCCTGACCATTTTTATTGCCATTTTGCATCACTCATTATTATCTTGATGCTTTTTATTGAAAAAACATACACAAACATAAACTTTATAAATGAGAAATACAGTCTAGGGCTGCAAAACTGAAAATTATTCTCACGGTTGATTATTTTCTTGATTAACTGATTAATAGCTGTTTGTTTTAAAATGTCAGAAAATGGAGAAAACATCCTCAAATGTCTTGTTTTACTCACAACTCAAAGATGTTCAGTTTACTGTCATGAACCAAACCATGAAACCAAAAAAAATATTTAAATTACAGAAGCTGAAATCAGAGAATTTGGATTTTTTTTCCTTAGAAAATGACTCAAACCGATCAATCGATTATCTAAATAGTTGGCAATTAATTTAATAATCGATTGATACTCAATTAATACCCAATTAATAAATTAATTGCACAGCTCTAATGCATTAATTTAGGCCAAATTAACAGGTCATCTCATTGTTTTTATTTCCTCTTATCAGGAAACTTTATGGGACATTTTAGCATCTTCATAAATAAGACAAAGTGCATTTACACAGAATTAACAGCTTATTTTTTCCTCTCAGATATTTAAACGATTTATTAAAGGTGTGTCTTAAATTCTCCTGTGACCCACCTGTAGGTCGCGACCCAATGTTTGGGAACGACTGTTATACTGACTGTATAACTGAGTGTTATACTGTTACATATTATATCATTATTACTCATTCATTATTGTAAAAGCAGAATTTTACTGTTGTAGTTGTTTGAGGTGGAGCTCATTTTGAATTATAATGTGTAGAACTGCAACTAATGGTTATTTCCATTATGGCTCTGCAGGTTATTTTTTCTATTAATCGATTCATTGTTTGATTCGTAAAAACAGTGAAAAATGCAGTCACAATTATCTACAGTGACACCCACATTATGTTTGCTTTGTCCAAGCTTCAACATTTTTACAAATTAATGAAAATTATTGAAACAATTAAAAAGAAAATCTTCACATTTGTCAATCTGGAACTGAAAAATAACTTTCTGCCAATCAACTAATTGATTAATTGACTAATTGTTTCAGCTGTACTTGTTTAAGCTGTTGAGTAGAGTGATTTATAAAATATCATATATTATATAATCCCTTAATATTTGTGTGTTCAAAAATCTTAATTTGTAAAGTAACTAGTAACTGAAGCTGTCAGATAATTTTATAGAAGTCAAAAATAGAATATTTCCTCTGAAACATAGTGAAGTCGAAATAGAAAGTTACATGGAAAGAATTGACTCAAGTAAAGTACAGATACCATAAATTTGAACTTCAGTACAGTCAGTACTTGAGTAAATGTACTTAGTTACTTTCCACCACTGACAGTAAACAATACATTAATCTCTGTCAAATATTTCTGTGATGTCCATCTTTATTTAGACTGATCCAAAGTCTCCACACACACGATGTGACTTCAGCAGAATATTTCAGAGTACCGTCTCACACCACACAGTGGAGCTCTACAGTCATTTTATGTGTCTGCTCTGCAGGACGATGCTGTTTTGTGAAACCTGTGGCACTGATTATGTGTCTAAAATGACTCAGCATGGTTTCAATAATTTCTCATCTATGAAATAAATGATTTATTAACCATTTTTTGAAATTAATCTATTAAATTATTCAAAGGGTTTGCGTGAAGATGCAGTTACACACCAGCCGATACATCATCATCATCATTCATGACTTACGTGGTGTCGTCTTTGTTGTCTACAATTTCCACTCGGTCCAGAAACCAGCCGGCGCTGGCCTGGCTGTTGTCGTGTCGGATCCTCAGCTTCTTCAGGACTCCCAGGTCGACCGCGTGATGTTGAAAACGTCCTCCTGGTTACAAAAGGTCGAGAAATGTCACAGGTCTGAGGTTAGCAGTCCATGAGAGCCTCATTACTTATTTATTTGATCTTTATTTAAACTGCAGGTCTCTTTAGATCAAACATTTGTTTGACAACAGAGACTCACCCAGGAAACAGTATCATTGATAACAATCACGAGCATGTAGAACACGGCAGGTCAAACAAATACATCTACAAATTCAATTTGAACAGAGGAAGGGAGGAAGCGAACTGGAGGCAACAACACACTTCTTGTGAACATTTTTAGTGTTGAAGATTGCTTAATGTCCAGGGAGCACAATAAGAGATTTTGAGCCCAATAAATACATAAATAAATAAATGACAATAAATATCTATAATATCAAGCATGTTAGAGGGTCTCTATTCAGTTCAGGGTTCCCAGGCAACAATCATAGTTCTTTTCCACCAACTTTTGCAAATCAGAAAAAAAAAACAAAACAAAAAAAACCCGTTTTTATTTGTTTGTTTTTTTCAATTTAAATAGTTAATAGATTATGTTCTAAACTAATAATCTTAAACTCTACATAAATGCACTGTATATAACTCTTCCGTCAGTCAAGTATGTCACCCACATGTCACCTATTAAAGGGATAGTTCACCCAAAAATGAAATTTCAGTCACTATCTACTCACCCTCATGCCGATTGTAGGTCGGGTTTAGTTTTTAGTCCAGAAAACACTGCTGGAGTTTCACAATAAAACAGCATTGCAGAATCTCCCAAACAATTGAAGTGAATGGTATCCAAATGTAAAAAACAACAGAATAAAAACATAAAATGCCTCCAGTCTGCTCGTCCGGTCTAATCCAAGTCTCCTAAAGCCCCAACACGCCAAGTTGACTAAAAAAAATATATTAACATCATGTTTTAACCTGAATCTTCACTGTAGATCCTTAAGTTTGGAGCCACATTCATGTGCACATGCACACTGTCTGAAGTGGGTGTATGTGGTGTGGCGGTGTGCAAACGGCATGTCATGACTTTAGGAAACAATTATGCCAGACGAACGGTATGGAGGCATTTTATTTATCTATTTTTTCAGTTGTTTTTTATGTTTGAAAACTGGTCAACATTCATTCGTACATTGTTTGGGAGATTCTGCAGTGCTGTTTTCCTGTGAAACTCTAGCAGAGTTTTGCAGAATAACAAAATAAACCTGACCCTGCATCAGCATGAGGATGAGTAGATAATGACTGAATTTTCATTTTTGGGTGAACTTGAACCATGCCTAATATCTTTCTGACACATTTCTCTTGTGTTATTTTTATATGAATGAGTGGAAGTGGAAAAAAAAATTCATTTCATTTCATTTCAGTTCATTTGGTGGAAAATGGCCGTCAGTGTCACCCGAAACTGTATGAAAAACGAGTAAGAAGCCTCAATATGCTAAGTGGCAGCCCCCTGTAGTGTGGGACATCGTTTTGCAGATAAGTCTTCCACAAAAAGTCACAGATAGAGTCAGAAAATTAAAGGAATAGTTTTACATTTTAGGAAACATGCTTATTCACTTTCTTGCCAATTGTTAGAGGAGAAGATCTGAAGGTCTGAAAACGGTTAGCTTAAGTTAAGGACTAAAAACAGGTTGAAACAGCGGGCCTGGTCATGTCCAAAGGTTAAAAAGCCACCTGCCATCACTCCTAAAGCTCAAGACATTACTCTTCATATTTCGTTTTTTTAATTTGTACAAAAACTGAAATGTGAAAAACAAAAAATTGTGGTTTTATGTGATCGCAGCCAGACATTTTGGAGGTTACCTGTAAACATTTTACACTGTCTTCTTCATTTACTGTCTTAAATGGAGACCAGTTCTCTGTCAATAATTGTTTTATTTCTGGCTAAAAAAGGGTATCTTGCTGCCGCTATGCAGGTCCAGGATGCAGATCCCCACAGTCGGCATGTGGATATGATAGATACTGACTCTTCTCCCTCTGGAGAAACTAACTTATGATCTAAATCACAAGTCAGACAAATTCTGGAAATCCCTGCATTTTTTTCTATAGAAACTCTGACTCAGGTGTGCCTGGAAGGAGATGGATATATATTTACTGTCATATCCCTCTACAGTTTATGTCAGTAGCCTAAATATTCTTTCAATATTATTTTTTTTTTTTATACTACAGCGCCTGACGTTGATTTGGGGTGAGATTTTTCTGTTTTCTACGTTTTATTTTTTGCTCTTCTTTGCTTTTATTGTTGATGCCAAAGGGTGTGTTTGTATTTGTTATATTTTAAAGTTAATTAAAAAAAAATTTTAGCCTCCAGTCAGAGCCGGGCAAGACTTTTCCCCCTGATCCATTGCTCATCCATTTATGCTAAGCCGACCATCTCCTGGCTCGAGTCTCATATTTAACAGACAGACTCGAGAGCGGTATAAAAGTTCTCATCAAGCTGTTGGCAAGAAAGCGAATAAGCTTATTTCCCAAAATGTCAGACTGTTATTTTAAAACAGAAACATCTGTATCAATGAGCACAACTAGAACAGACAGAAACAAAGCTTAACCTGGCCTTTCTCAAACTTGTTCAGGTTGTTTGACTTCCTGAGCCGTCGCTCCCCGGTGTCACCAATCTCTCCGTAGATGTTGATGTAGACGTTGGAGTCCGTTCCCCGCCCCCCACATCGTCCCCGTAAACACATGGACCTCATATGAGTTCACTGAGAGAGAGAGAGAGGGTGCACATCATGGGTGACATTAATTCAAAATGTCACAATTAAAAACAAATCACTCAGCCTTTGGAAACAAATAACAGCAGGTCAACAACACATTAGATTAATGCTCTATTTACCCTCCAGGTCCTCATTGTCCTCCGTCAGCAGCTCCACCACGATCTCCCCGTCCTCCTCGTCCCGGGCCAGCCAGCGGTTACAGGGGAAAGTAAATGTCTCCACCACCTCCTGCAGCTCCTCAACTATCTCCACCTCCTCCTCTTCTTCTTTCTTCTTCTTCTTCTTGTCCTTCTTCTTGTCTTTCTTGGTTTCCTCCTTCTTCACCTCAACCTGCACCATCGCCATCGTCAGCCGCTTGATGGTCACCGTCTCCAGGAACCAGCCGTCTCCGATACCTTTCCCGTCATGGTAGATGCGCATCTTGTAGATCTTACCGACATCCTGAGCCTCGATCTGGGTTGTAGGGATGAAACAGTGGTCAAACCAGGAACTTAAAAGATAGTTTGGATTATTTTTTGCTTGTTGTATGTATTTGTTGTGTGATTTTATGGTTGCTTATTTGCTTTCTTTTGTGGATTAAATTACTTTTGTATTTGCTTGCATACAATGCTTATTGAGGTGGGATTCTATCTATAAGCCTCAAGGGATTTTTTTTAAATCTCAGGCACAAATTGCTTCTTTTCTTTCTTTCTTTTTTTCTTTTGTTGGGGTGTTCATGCTGCAAATAAATAAAGGAAATAATATATAATAAATATAAAATAAATAAATTGGAAGTGGGGTTGTATCAGGTACTTATTGATAGTCAGTGTGTTACCTACAGTAGATGTCAGTCAACATGTTTTTCATTTAGAGAAGCAGCAGGAGTACCATCAGGGAAGCTAAGCAATGTACTTCTGTGGACGGGATCAACAGGAAAACGTATTTTAACAACCTAAAAAAAGGCCCACTTAAACAAAATCAGTATCAGTTTAAGTGTACGCTATATTTAGAATATTTTCACTGCTTTATCTTGAAGTTTCTCACCAGAAACCACTGTTGTATCAGCCAAATCAACCAAACTTCATTGGCAAATTAAGTAATTTTACCTCGAAAAACACAGGAGTTGCTGGTCTACAGCTGCTTCGATCTGGTTGTTTGTTTGTGTTGTTGTGTGACTTTTGTGAATCTGAACTAACCTCTTAAAACACCAAAGTCACACGATGACAAAAAACAGCTAACTGATTGAGGCAGCGGTAAACCAGCAACTCCTGTGTTCTGTGAGGTAAAATGACCAATTTTACCAATGGAGTTTGGTTGGTTTGGAGGAGAGCGAAATTTTAAGTTATATAACAACAGTTTTCCCTTGGAAAAGGCTGTCTGACTGCAAGATAAAGTGGTGAAAATATTCTAAATATAGTGTACACTTAAACTGATATAAACATTTTTTTACAGGGGGACCTTTTTAAGCGCTGACCTTGTCCATAGCAGTACATTGCGTAGCTTCCTACAGCGATGTGCCTGCTGCTTCTCCAAACAGGGCATGTGCCAGCCGTCTACTACCGTCCACTGTGGGTAACACACACTGACTATCATATACTTCATACAACTATACGCCTTTAAATCTCCTACATTCGTTGACATAACACGACGCAGGCTTTCTACAGACCTTGAAGATCTCAGTGGTGCCACGTTCAAAGTTGTTGGAGCGACTCATGAGGGAGAGAACTTCAGTTTTTCCTTCGTCTCCGTAGATCTGACAGAAGACGTTGGCGTTGGTGCCACCTGCTCGCACGTCCCCCGTGATCACCGTTACTTCATAGTTGATCACTGTTAGAGAACATCACAGTATTATGACATTAAGAGCAGAACAATATGCTCTTAATCACTGATACTGTGCTTAAAATGTTGAATTCTGACTTTACAGTATTTTTTAGATTGTTGTTATTTACGTGGTTCGATTTCCAAGATCTCACTGGGATAGATCTCGACCTCCACTTTCCCATCAGCCTCGTCTTTGCAGAGCCAGCGGTGGCTCGGGAACATGTACTCCATCCCGTGAACGGGAACAGAGATCTGCACGCTGTCCAGAAACCATCCGGCCCGCAAGCCCTCATTAGTGTGGCCGATGAGGAGACGGTTGATCTGTAAACACAGAGGAAATAAGATGAGTAAATAGAAACAGGCATCACAGATAAAACTCAGTTCAGTGTGAAGAAGAACTCGCCTGTCCGATGTCAAAGGTGTCTACTGTAAAGATGTCAGTGCGTCCTGTCTCAAAGTAGTTCCTCAGGTCGTTATCGGAAACTGCCAGTATGATCTTGTTGGTGTCGCCCTTCTCCCCGTACAGCTTCACAAACACCTTGGAGTCCGAGCTGGCCCCGTTCACACTGCCTGTCTTGATCGCTATGTGGTAGCTGACATCTTGGGAGGACGGACATTGGTACATTAATGTAATTTATATTAAGCGTTAAAAAGATATTTTGTCCTTTTTTAGTTTGTTTAAAAAGCAGGCTGCATAGTAAATGTCAAGCATTTTCACGGATGATTATTTAATGCTTGCTAATTTCCAGAGTAAGGGATCAACAAAGGACTTATCTAGCTTTGACAGATATGAAGACAGGATTAATTAAAAAGATTTTTTTTACCAGATTATGTTGAAAATTGAGCATTTCTCGAGGAATATATTCAAATTCACGCATAGTCCTAACCCTGAAGGCTTTTCCAAACTTTGAAGACTTTGCATGAACTTTTTAAAATGTTCTCTTTGCACTCACTAAAGAGACGCAGTCCGTCTCCAGCTGGGACTAACTCACGGACAATCTGTCCATCATCCTCGTTGCGATCCAACCATCTGAAGGAAAACACACAGACACGGACAGATTGAATCCTTCAGCAGTGAACACAGGATGAGATCAACCCTCCTAACAAACCTCCCTGAAAATATGTGGACAGATGATAAAATGTTATTTATTGATTTATAACTTTTATTCTGTCAGAGTTGTGTCACGAGAATGACAATCATTCCTTTAGACAAGAAGGTAAAAACTTGGAAATAGGGGATAAAAGTTAAGATTTTTTTGTTTGTTTGTTTTCTTGACTTCAGTTACTGGTTTCATTCATTCCCACAACAATATATGTCATTATGTCATAATTTTTATAACAAATCTTTTTATCTATCTGTTCACATATGAATCCTCCCTTTTCCTCTCTTTTGAATATAATTGGCAAAGTTTACATATTTAATGTACTGCAACTGGACTGTAAAGCAAGAATCTTAAATCTACAAATCTTTACCAAAAAAAAAAAAAACTATGGCTTTACACTTTTATCTAATGTATGAGCTCCAATTTAAAACCATTTAACATGTAAATAAGCTTGATCATTCTAAGGAATATATATCACCATTATCCTCAAAATCAATGAGATTAATCTAAAAATAAATAAATAAATAAAACAGAATACAATCAGTATACAGCAGCATCAAAATCTCAAAAACTGTTCTTATTTTATTTCTAGCTACAGACAGACAGACAGACAGACAGACAGACAGGAAGAGCCTCTTTCCAGACGTAACACAGCACCTCAGCTTTGCGGTTTGGCTCCAGTTACTGAAGCAGAGAGCTGGCTGACCACTGTGCATTTAGTGCCTATTTGTCGTGCCAAACTCATCCATCAGCTGCCTAAAGACTTAAACACACGCCACTAGAGAACTAGTGAACTAAAGTGCCGCCAATTCAGGAGGCTTTTAGGACTGTTTGGATCATTTAGTCCAGCTGGTCGGTGTTTTGATGAGTTACAAGCTAAATTAAGAAGAAAAAAAAAAAAAATTAAATTATATCTAAAAAATGGTACGTAAATCACAAACATATCCCCATTAAAGGAAAAGCTACAGCCATCAGCCAGTTATCTTGCAGGTGACCTGCACCTGCAAATGTGACTAAATAACACCTAATTTGTTAGGAACTAGAGTGTAAAGATGACGATTACTCTGGACAAAACCTGGCTAGCGGTTTCCCCTGCATCCACTTGTTGTGCTTTTCATGCTAAGCTACGTTAACTGCCTTCTGGCAGATATGTGAGTGGTATCAATCTTCATTTACTATGAAGCTACAGCCAGCAGTCAGTCAACATGCTGATTTGAGAGCTTTAGAGGTCCTAAGGGTGCATTTTTAGCTTTGGATCCAGGCTAGTTGTTTCCCCGTGCTTCAAGTCTTCACACTAAGCTAAGTTTATTTACCGTACAGACGCTTGTGTGATATTGATATTCTCATACATTGCTCAGAAAGTTATGTGTAAAATATTGTTGGCTTGCCTAAAACAGGGGAACTCAATGGCCACAGACTCCGGCTGGCCCTCCTCCCTGACCATCACCTTATCAAGGAACCAACCACAGCCTCCACCGCGACCATCATGGCCGACACGCACTCTGCGCACCTGGCCTACAGTCACAGCCTCAATGAGAAACTCATCGTGCTGTGAGAAGACAGACAGAGAGAAAACACTGGTTAAAAAGACGCTTTCCCAGACAATATTTAAATTTTTTACATGTCTGCTGTGTGTTGATGATGCACTCACGTTGCCCTTTTCAAATTTGTTGACATTGTTTTTGCTCATGATCATGAGCCGCTCCCCTGTGTCACCCAGGTCACCGATGATATTGAGGAAGACGCTGGCATCTGTGCCGCTGCCGCTGACGTTCCCGGTGCAGATGGTGACACGATACTTTATCACTGAAAAAGAAAACAGAGAAGGACACTCATAAAAATACACTGTTGTGATTAAGCTGCACAGATCTGTGTGTGCGGTACTCAGCGTTTTTCTTACAGGGTAGCGGCTCCTCTATGTTTGCTCCTGTAGCCGGAAGCTCTCTGACGATCTCATTGTCGTCCTCATTGATGTCCAGCCAACGGCCACATTGGAAAGAATATTTCTCCATCGTCAGGGTCTTGAGCAAAGTGACCTGCAGAAAGTCACAGCCTCGTGTGTCATGACATGCACGTCTTCATCTTCATCTCCATTTCATGATCTAACCTTCAGACATTGACATGCATTTCAACTGCCTTCCTAAGTCCTGTCCCTGCGCTCTATGCTCTGATCACCAGTCCCTCCAGGATTTCACAGGCCTGTTTTGGGATTGTTGCAGACTAAAATGCCTGATTTCACAGGAGCTTTTCTAAAAGATTGCAATGCATGTTGTGATGCTTTTAGGCATTTTTTTGCGATGAAATTGCAGGACCAAGTGAATATTGCAAAAGAAAATTGAGATTTTTTTTGTATAATTCATTAAAAATCGAAGGCAGTGTCTCAGTGTCTAAGGAGCGCCAGCACGGAAGATAAGCAATGAAGCTGTGGACAGTATCAGCAACAGAAGGTACAGGACAGGTGTCCCATACAACCCCACATCAAACACTGACAGGTCAGACAGACAGAGAAACGGGTCTCACCCTCGCTAAGTGCCACCCAGCAAACGGGTGTCTCTTCTCATGCCAGATGCGCAGTTTCTGCAGTCGTCCTACGTCTGGCATTTCAATCTACAGTGACACCAAGAAAATATGAAATAATGTAGATCAGTGTGAGAAGTTTACAGTGGGAGAAACTGCTGTGTTCAGCAGATGATCCAGGGCTTACCAAGAATTTATCGAGCTGAGCCTGTTCAAAACTGTCCGAGTTGTTTTCCAGTTTGATCTCGTCAGACTTGCCCGTCTCTCCATAGATCTGCAGAAACACCTGAGCGTCTGTCCCCGCCCCCTTCACATCCGATGTCCAAATCCACAGGGACCATGGGTACTCTGGAGAAGAAGAAGAGTAGATTTGATACTAAGGTAGTCTAGTTTTTTTAAGAAGCAAATGTGAGATAATTCTGTAAAATGCAACTTGAATTTGTTTTCAGAAAATAGAATATGTGTGGTTGATTTTTTTTTCACTGAGCAGAGCTCTATGAGTCGAATGAAGCCACCCACTCTTCTGTTTTTTCTGGCGGAGAGAGACCATCTCGTACAGCTCCCTCTCAATCAGTCCGTCCCCCTCGTCTTCATCCAGCCACATCCCACACGGAAATGTCTGCTCAATGCCCGTGAACGGACAGTATATCACCACCTAGAGGGGAAACAGCTGCTCAGTAGGTGACTGACACACACACAGAATCACTCAGTTACCAAAAAAACAGACGTGTAATACCTTTTCACAGTACCATCCAGCGCCGACGGCCCCGTTGTCGTGGCCGATGGTGACCCTGCTGAGCGGGCTGATCAGTTCGCAGATCTCCACGTTGAAAATGTCGATGAGGCCGCGCTCGAAAGCACCGCCCTCCAGGAAGACTTTGCCGCTGTTTTTTATGCCCTTGGAGCCGTGCATGACCATGTGGATCTTAGAGTTGGTGCCTGCACCCCTCACATCTCCAGTCATCACTTGGACGTTGTATATGATTCCTAAGAGGATGAAGAAAATAAAGTTGATTTATTTTCTAAAAGTCAACGAATATATCCTTGTTTTTATTTATTTTCCTGCAGTGTCTGGACTCTTATGTTACTGTTCTTCAGGATGATGATTTCAGTACTGTAATTTGATTCATTCAATACATGCGAGTCTATTAGTTAATAAACTTAACTAAAAACTAAAACTAGGTGTGAAAAAATGGATAACTGAAATAAAAATAAAAACTAGACGTATTAGATACTGATACATAATATGTAAACTTGTACTAGATAATGTGCACTTACAAAACTAACTAACTAAAATATAATAAAAAATATACAGGAAATGTCAGTTTCGTCAAATTTATCATCACGACAAGCATGAGGAGGCACTGCTGCATGTTTATTGAGACTTGGATGTCGACTGCAAGTCTTCACAAAGTGATGTGTTTGTGTTGTAATACGTGTTCTAAACTTCTTACATCTTGAACCTGACAAATACCCCTCATATTATAATAAAAAATAAAACTAAACTAATAATTGTATTCTAAGGTGTATCTAAAGACTGATTACTTCATTTAATGACCACAAATAAGACACGGATAGGTCAAATAACAAACCAGCATGATCCATGATGATGAAGATACTGTACAGAAAAACAGAAATGCGAAAAGAGCATATTATCAATATTTCAGAGACCTCCCAAACTTTCAAACATGTTTTCAGGGGTGCTCATGTCTTATTAAGAGGGGCCAAGCTCCCCCTGGCTCCCCTGTAGATCACACCCTGTGTTCAGGGCTATGTCGTGTCAGTAGCGCGCCACAGAAAGTGACAATGCTTGGTGGCCTGGCAGCTCAAAAGTTATAATGCAGTTCTAGCTCCACCATCAGCAGCTACAACAGTAACATGCAGCACACTGTTGCTCCAGTATTTGTAATCTAGTGACACTAGACACTGCGTGTGTTTTTCAAAATAAAACATAGTTTGTAGAGCAGACAGACTCGTCTGGGAATCCTTGTGGAGAAAGTAGGACTGAGCGCATATATCAAGTATATCATATCGTGATATAAGACTAGATATCGTGATAGTATATGGTGTTGTCTTTTCCTGGTTTTAAAGGCTTCATTACAGTAAAGTGATGTAATTTTCTGAACTTATCAACTGTTCTATTGTTTGACTTCACCCACTTGGTCATTATTTTCACATTACTGATGATTATTTACCAGAAAGTCTCACTGGGTTAATGTTTTGCAAAAGCACCAATAGTCATTTGCTTGGTGGTCTGGCAGCTCAGTTGGGGGATCGTTCGCCACATGTGCAGAGGCTGTGAGTCCTCTGCAGCAGCTGTGGGTTCGACTCCTTCCTGCGGCCCTTTGATGCACGTCATTCTCCCCCTTTCCTGTCATATCCTCAGCTGTCCTATCAAAAAGGCATAAAAAGCCCCCAAAATATATATTTTAAAAAAAGAAATGCTTCTTCCAGCAATGCTGACCCTCAAATGTCAGATTACCCCTGCCACAGGAAACGCCTCCCTAGAGCCCTGAAGTTAGACACTGTTTCCACAAATGTTTCCACAAATATGTCCAAAAAGCCATTGTATCCTCTTGTAAGACAAAAAAAGCTATGCACAATAGCTGCAGTCAAATTTTAGATGATTTGTCTTCACACAAAATGTAAAATAAACAGTGGCTTGTGTTGTTCTCACCCATTGGCTGTATGGATCCAACCAACACATCTCTCTGTATTTTGCCATCGTCTTCGTCCATGGCGAACCAGCGATTAACCGGGAACTCATACACTTCTTTATTCCCCATGTCATCTATGACCACCTGCAGAGACACATCATGCAGATCATGAGTGCATGCATACGTGCACGCCTCTAAAGATCATGTGTGTTTTGTTTTTTTAACACACACCTTATCTAGAAACCATCCGGCTGATGAGCCTCTGTTGTTGTGGCCGATGGTGATTTTTCTCAGCCTCCCCAGGTTTGGCGCCTCTATCGTAAACTTGTCCTCTGAGCCGCGTTCGAAGTTGTCTTTGTCACTGTCCAGTCGTTCTCTTCCTTTCATATGGAACAAAAGACATAGCTGCAGTCATTACAATAACAGTAAATGTACAACAGTATTTCTAATGAAAGAACATTTTGCGGGACTATACAGTTAATCAATTCAAAAAATCTTAAGTTGCAGCCGTACCTGTGTCACCCATCTCTCCGAAGATGTTTAGGAAGACATCAGCATCAGTTCCACTTCCCTTCATGTCCGCAGTGAAAACACTCACAATGTATTTATTTACTGCAAGACATGAAATATGAAACAGAAAAATCTTCAGGAGTGGGATAAACTCATCTCACGGTACACTTGGCAGGGGCGCAAACCAAGAATCAGATACCAGAGTTTACAATTAGCAAAGAATAAGGGGGGGGGGGGGGGGGTTGCACTCCCGTGTTTAAAAAACTATTTCATAGCAGTCCAATTGAGATCGTTAGTATGCTGGTGTAATCCAGAATATAATGCTAGATGGACGGAGGTTGAGAGAGCTATAACAAGAGAGTTCCCAATCCAAGCGGCAATGGGAGATAAAGGGTTGATGGATAAGTTAATTGAGTTGGGAAAACCCTTGGATTCGTTTGCAACTTAAATGGTGGAACAAGGTAATAGCTCAAAACAATCTTAAGGAGGCGATCAAAGTTTTGAGATGGCCTGCTTTTGATTCAGACTTCCTACCTAAAAACTGGGATGCAAGGTTTAAAGGATGGGTAGCTTATGGATTGACAGCGTATTGCACATTTTTGAATAAGGGGACAGTGAATAATTTTCAAAACCTAAAGACACAATATGGTTTGAATAATGATGATTTCTATAGATTCTTACAAGTTCGTCATTATATTGAGCAAATTTTGAAAGAGATCAAACAAGAGCAATGGGACAATATTTTATTAAAAGTCTTCATAAGCGCATACGTCTCAGGCTCAAACCAAAAAACTGTCTCAAAACTCTATAGGGGTCTGCAACAAATGAAAGGTAACTCACTCCATGTAAAACAGAAATGGGAAATGGAAGGGAACTTAGTTCTAAATGAAGAAGCTTGGGAACAGCTATGTGAGATTCAATGGAAAACTTCAAATTCAACACAATGGAGAGAGTTTTGCTGGAAAAACCTTATTAGGTTCTTTGTCACTCCAGTTCAAAAAAGACAATACACCAGTTCATCTGTATGTTGGAGACAGTGCGGATCCCAGGAGGCTAATCATTTTCACATATTTTGGTCCTGTTCAATATTGCTCCCCTTTTGGCAGGAGGTGTATACAATTTTGAAAAAAGTATTCCAGATAGACATTCCATTTAAGTTTGTATCTTTATACTTAGGAGCCCTACCATTGGAAAATGTTACCTCTAAGGATAAATATTTATTTCAAATTTTAACCGCCGCTTGTAGGAAAACCATTACAAGGAAGTGGTTGAAACCAGAGAGACCTACGGTGGATGAGTGGATTGATATAGTATATGATATATTCAAGATGGAAAGAATAACCTTTGCCATAAGATTGCAACAAGAAGCGTTTTTAAAAAGATGGGAGAGATGGATTAGATTAGTTACACAGGTACGGCCGTCATTTATTTAATGCTATGTCTTATGTACTTTCATATTCCTTTTTTTTTTTTTGTTTGTTTGTTCCTTCTTACCTTTGTAGTAAAAGTCTTCTTGAAAACTTAAAGGTATACCCCACAAGTTATACAACCCTGTTCTAGGGAGGGTAGTTCCTATTCTGTATTTTTAAGGAATCATCTCAGTTATTATGGTGGTAGGACCATTCATTCACCTCTGCATTGTTTATGGTATCACAGACATACTGCAGTGTGAAATGTTAATTAACAGACTGGATGTATGAGAGTTTGGTTATGTTAAAGAACATATGTAGCTACCATGGAAATTTCTAATAAAAAGAGAATTGCAAAAAAAAAAAAAAGAAACAGAAAAATCAAGAATACAGTGATTTATATAAAAAATGCACCAGTAAATGTTCATTATCTGTGTCTGTCAGCCTAGAGGAGTTACACAATAAGTAGCATGATGTAATAATTGTTATTGTCATCAGGCAGGTTCTTTGCTAATTCACCCTGAGCTGGTTTCCAGGTTAAATATTCATAACAGGGTTGTGTGAGTTACAGCCATATTGCTGTGACCACTCCCTCACAGCTCGGCTCTGCTTGATTGACTGCAGGTACTGAGATGTTAGATCACATTGCAGCAGAGGACACAGGCTGGTTTACCCGAGGATTACTCTCCGATCGAATTCAACCCGACACAGTAGGAAGATCTGTGGGCCATCAGACACCTCTGGGTACAACTGGCCAACTGATACAAGGCACAAACATGTCAAGTTTCTAAAAAAAAAAAAAAAAAGTGCTTTACAGGACTCCAATTTCAGGTGATAATTACCAGGTAACATACTTGAAATTTATATGAAATTAGCCCCAAATTACTCGAAACAATTAACCCCAAATTTCTATATATTTTTACTTCAGTGGCTCAACAGACGTTAATTCCCTCCTAATTCCCTCCTACTTACCATTAAATTAGAGACCTACAAAATGATTTGAAACCATCTCTTTTCTGTTTATTTCATTGTTAATGTTATTAATTCCATGGTTTAATTACTAATTTTATTGATAGTAACTGCTATTGCTTTTATTTTTTTTACTTGCTCTTATTATTTATTCATCTCATCAAGACACATTGTTAATTTTTACCTGTTTTAGCCACGTTTTCTTCTTTTATTGCTGCCTCCAAGCGTGATAATCTTTTATCTATAAGCTTTTTGTTTTCTTATTGTATGTCTATACTTGTAAATGAGGCTTCTCCCTCACTGTGTTTTCCGAGGATTTAATAAATAAATGATGATATGAAAGTATGTCATTCTACTTGGCTCAACTCATTCAGACATTCAGTATTTGAATGGGACATATATTTTTAAAATAGGGGAAAAGTGTATCTAATATCAGTATCAAATTAATTTGAAGGAGACACTGACAGAATAAATATCAGAGCTCTCAAACTATTTTACGTTGTTTCTGGACTTCTTAAAAAACCCTGTGGTTCTCTGAAATGCGCTGGAGGTATTTGGAATTTTAATCAACTGTTTTGTTATTTCGTTTTAACCTTTGTAAACCCCCGTGTTTGCTTTGCGTTTTGTGTGTGTGTCCCAGCGACCTACATTTTGGGACGTCCATGGGGTTGAGGCTGCCCAGCAGGTCCCTGACAAACAGGTTGTCAGCCTCCTCCCGGCTCAGCCAGTTGTTGCAGGCGAAATAGAAGCGCAGATGGGGCCGGTTCATGTCGGTCACCACCACCCGGTCCAAGAACCAGCTGGCGTTCATCCCCGTGTTGTCGTGCTCGATCCTGGGGAGTCAAACCGTCAGAGTGTGACATGAATTCAGCCTGCAGGTAATCACAAATGAGTTTGCCACATCACATGCACACAGGCCTTTGTTTTTCTGCAGAAGTAAATACCAAACAACAGAGACTTTTGTTTTTAAGCATTGTGGTTCAGACGCAGAAATATCAGAAGACTGAGGTAGAATAACACAAGGAAACGTAGCTGCAAGTGGCGTTCAAGAAGATTGTTTTAATATATGTGGATTAAACAACTTTTAAAGGAGTCACAATGTGTCTCAACAGTTGAGAGAAACAGGAGGATTAACACACAACTGTCATTCATTCTCATTCACGTCAGTGCAGTAGGCCAACTTCACTAATAACCTGTAAAACTTAATCATTATGCAAAAGAAATGCAGATGAAAACTAGCCTTTAGCTAACTTGGGCACACTTACATTAGTTTGAATGTTAATTAATGTACATTGTCCCCTTTTGAATAAATAAATAAAATAATGAACTATTGCATCAGTGATCAGTCTATCATAGTGAGTTTGAAAAGGGGAACTACTTTCTGCCTTTACAAGTCAAAAGTAGAGAAATTAAAGGTTGATTTTCGACTCGCCAACTCTTTTTGGAGGTTCATCGAGGCAAATCGGCGCTCGATAGCTATGTGTGAACTGTGGACAGAGGCAATCTGAGAGCTCGATGATGTCCTGCAGACACCCAAAAGGTATCGAGCAGGTTTAATATCTGGTCTTGTCGAGGGTGCCAGCGATGCAGCGAGCTACAGCCAGTGAGAGCAGACAGAGGCTGTGGGAGGAGAAGAATCGAGAAGGAGAGACAGAAGCGCACCAGAGCAACAGCTAGAAAAGCCTAAATATAGAAGAAAATGATCAAAAAGTCATTATAAAGTAGTTATAAAGTTATAATGCAGTTCTAGCTCCACCATCAGCAGCTACAACAGTAACATGCAGCACACTGTTGCTCCAGTATTTGTAATCTAGTGACACTAGACACTGCGTGTGTTTTTCAAAATAAAACATAGTTTGGAAAGCAAACAGACTCGTCTGGGAATCCTTGTGGAGAAAGTAGGACTGAGCACATATATCAAGTATATCATATCGTGATATAAGACTAGATATCGTGATAGTATATCGTGTTGTCTTTTCCTGGTTTTAAAGGCTTCATTACAGTAAAGTGATGTAATTTTCTGAACTTATCAACTGTTCTATTGTTTGACTTCACCCACTTGGTCATTATTTTCACATTACTGATGATTATTTAAAGAAAGTCTCACTGGATTAATGTTTTGCAAAAGCACCAATAGTCATCCTGACAATATTGTTGCTATATTGAGGTATTTGGTCAAAAATATTGTGATATTAACTCATTTTATCCCCTCAGCTGCCTCCACCCCAACATGATCAATGATTATCGATATCAACTGATATTATACTTCACTTTTTTGATAGGTTTTTCAGCTATACCGCCCAGGCTTTGGTGAAAGATCTTATTATGTAGTGCACGAAGCAGAACAACTTCAAGAATCCTGATTACAAGACAGAAAGTTGTGTAGTGTGAACAGTGCAGTGATCTGTGTCCCATGGGACTAAGGCATTAGTGTCTTATGTCTATTAAAAATAATGCAGTTGAAAGCTTATATATTCTCTTTTTACGATATTTAATCTGAACAATCTGTGAACCAGTCCTGGTAGCATTTGAAGAGAGCTGATCACATGACATGCTGTTGAAATCTCACGACAGCTGTGAAAACAGTCGCTTTTTCTCCCAAACTGAAACACTTATCACAACAGTCGCTTGCCATCTCCCACACAATAATCCAGACACCTGCAGTGCTCCGACTCCACACAATGCAGTGTAGACAGATGTGCGTATAAAGTGCTGCAGGTTCCTATAAACTTCAGGACCTGTACCTAATTTTATTTGAGGATTAATGCAGTTTAACATGAGTTGAAAACTCTGTCTTGCTATCCCATCTGATTTTATAATAATTTATACTATATATACTTATACTATTTCTGTATAGAATGTTTACAGCAATATTATAAAATTAATCTTGATTCTGGAAGCAGTAGTTTGATAAAACTGTGACAACGTACTGGTAACACTTTCATAGTTCTTAATTCTTCTGAGCCGTGGTGCAGCATCTCCACTAGTTTTTGCACTCATTGAATTTTAAATGTGTCCTTCTGCCTCATTTCCATGTTCATGTCTGGCGGCTGTGATGTAACTCAGCCTCCACCGGAGTAAGACACTAACTCCCAACAACAGATGGGGCTTAACCTTCTGTCACTGGATGAAATCCTTTGATGGCCAGCAGCACAGCTGGAAAATAAGTGAGAAATGTCCCTGTGATCCTCTCTGTAAGCTGCTGTTATCCTGTGTGAGGTATACTTAAACTATGAAGCATAAACTGTGATGTTGTCAGTGATCTGTAACTGTGCTTTTCCCTGTATCTGCTGCAGCCAGGCAAACACCGAACAGGGCTTATAATATATGTTATCACACAAAGACAGCTTTGTGACGTGGGGTTGCATGTATACCAGAGTCCTTTATAGCTAAAGGGCTTTATCTGTCACACATACTGTATTTTGGAAATGCCACAAAATATCAAAGTTTTGGAAAACTGTACATGAAGATACTGTGGTATTATATCCCTGTGAGCTACATGGTAATGTACCTTTGTAATTTTAACTGTACAAAAGAGAATATAAGGATAAGGGATAGGTATTTGATCAAAATATTGTTAATAGCTAGTAAGAAAGCTATAACAAGGAAATGGGATGAAGTGGATCCCCCTTGACAGGAAACAGTGGATAAAGATAGTGGAGGAAATCTGACACATCGCCGGAGACACAAGAAAACACAGCTGGAGGAAAAGTGGGAGAAAGGGACATTATTCAGAGCCAAAAACAATGACAAAGGCTACAGACAGGACCAGATAATTTAGTTGGAAGACACTGAGAGAAAGGATGAACTGCTAAAAAATATAACCCCCAAACTTTTTTGTATTTTTTTTGTTTTGGTGTTGCTTGTTTGTGTTTTATATGGATGCAAATGATAAAATTATCAATAAAAGCTTAAGTGAAAAAGGCATGTTATTGAGAAATATCAGTTAGATTTATAAGGTATAAGCAGGCTGCAACATCAGCATCAATCATGTTGAAAATATAAGAAAAGTTTTCATGACCACCGTCTTTTAACTGATTTAAATGTGGAAACTGGGGCAGATCATCAGAATTTTGTATGACTTGACATGTGACTTACACCACAGTAACTTGGGACTTGTTTGAGACTAGAGGGTTAAGACTTGAGACTTGCTTGTGACTTGTTCAGGTGTGACTTATTCCCATGTCTGGTTTGGAGGGAGCGATATTTAGCAGCAGCTTCCCGTTGGAAAAGGATGTTTGACGACAAGTAAAGCAGTTTAAGTTTTCTAAATACAGCTCACACTTACACTGAAAACTGATTTTTTAAGGTGGCTGAAATTAACTCCACTTCAAATAATCCAGACTATCCTTTTAAATCTGCTGTACAGTACCTCAGTTTCTTCAGAGGCCCCACGTTGTGCGTTTTGATGCGGAAAACATCAGTCTTATTCTTCTCAAATGCAGTTCGGCTTCTGTAAATTGAGGAAACGTGGAAAATGTCAGAACGTGGAAGAAAGATGAATTGCGTGTATGTGTTTTTTTTTATGAGAGAGGAAGATGCTCTATTTGATCAGCAGAGATTACGGGGGTTGAAGAAACACAGTCCAGACAGACAACTGAGGTGAACTCTGGAACAGTAAATTACATCTCCTGACTGATCGGCTTATGGAGCCCTGGTGGTCTCGCGGCAGAGGTATAATCTGAAACCTCCTGTGGCTCGGCCACTTCAGCGCTCCCTCCTCCTCCTCCTCATGTACTTCTACCCCTCACAGAGACGAACCGGGCCCGTGTGTGCTCAGAGGAGCCCCTCTGCCAACCACAGCGAATCAGACACCCTCTTTTTCATTAACAGAGAATGCCTGCCTTTGTCTCTGACCCACATCTCCATCTGTTCTCCTCTCACTACAATATTCAACCCACAGATACTGCCAAGGCTTCCATAATTAAGGTGCACAGTGTCATATACTGTAAAGACAAACTGCCAAGAATGAAATACTGCCCAGCACACATGAATTCATGCCCTGTTCTCTGTTTCCGTGTAAAATCACCTGTAAGAGAATGACGGGGAGACATTGATTATGAGAAAAATGCAAACCAAATGCAAACTTTGAAATTCATGCAATTTTAATTTGTTGCAATCACAGTGAATTTCCAAAAAGTTGCATTTTTAATCTGTGGCCCCATTCAGACCTGGTATTAACGTTCGTCCCGGGTGATCCGATCACAAGTGGACAGCTCTGGGTACAGGTGTGAACACAAACAGGACGCAGATCCGATCACTCAGACCACTCTCAGAGGCGCTCTGGGCCACATTTGACCACATACTTTTAGCAGTGTGTATGGAGTGTGCCCTGGGCCACACTGAAGGCTCGCCAACTCAGCTGAAATCCTCTAGATCTATTTGGTTCATTGTAATAAAAATTATGTGTTTGAGCTCTTACCTTTAGCGGATGTTTGTGAACACACCAGTGACCACACGACTCCTCTTCAGAGCTGTTGGGTTAGAAGAAACTTTATACACTTCTGAAATGTTGTCTATGACAAATTCTTAATTATTTGTGCATTCTTGTAAATTTGGCAACTTATATACATTAAAGGTAGAGTCAGTAAGATTTGTCTGAGCTGTCTGTAAAGGCATCAGGATGTCAAATACCGGCATTTTGGGTTGGTGAAACACTCCTAGCGCAGCAAAACGATGAGAAAAAAAATAAGGAAATACAGGAAAAGGGTAAGGTCTCTGCAGATACAGCCACCATCACACACTGCCAGTGGGTCTTAAGTGATTATTGAAAGGGATTATGAAATAATCAGAGGGGGAGAAGTGAAACAGCCACTACAAATACTTAATCAGTTGTGCCTTCCTGTAACTTCAGAATTAAATGCAATACATTAAAGCTACTACAAGGAACTTTCATTTTATGTTGATTTGGGAGACTCCTGTGGTCAAACGTGGTGGTGTTTCTGCTGTAATAACCTCTTAATATAATGTCAAAAATAAAATTATCTAAAGAAAAATCTCCTCCTGCCTTTTTTAACTAACACACTACTCACTGTAACTTTGCTTGTAAAAATGCATGTAAACTATATAAAAGTACTCGATCTTCTCACTGATAATCTCGTTTGGTTATGTAGGTCATATAGAGGAATCAGTAATAAACTGAGACTGTTTCATAATCAGTTAAAAACTGTTTGTAGTAGCTTTAAATTGTTTCTTTTCATGTTGTATTACTGTAAAGAGCAGACAGAGAGAAGCTCTGTGGTGCACTGGGACACACTTTTACTTTCTCTGACTCATTAATGCCATTATTCATCATCTGTGAAGTGAAAACATCACATTTCCACACAGTCAGTAAAAATGAAAGTGTGCGTCCTGCTCATAGTTCAGACAGGGCTGGGTAATGTACCAATATTATATTGCATCGTGATATGAGACTTAATATCATGAAATATTTTTAATATAATTATATCATGCTGTACTTTTCCTGTTTTTAAAAGCTGCATTTCAATAAAGTGATGTAATTTTCTGAACTTATCAGACTGTTTTAGCTGTTCTATTGTTTTCCTTTACCCAGTTACACATAATAGTCAGTAATTATCACAAAATCTCATTGGTTTAATCTTTTGAGAAAGCACCAATAGTCGTCCCTACAATGTTGTCACGATATCAAAGTATTTGGTCAAAAACATTGTGATTTTACTCATTTTATCACCTTAGCTGCTTCCATCCCTTGGAGTACACAACATGCAGTCAGTCACAACATGATCAGTAATTACTGATATCAGCCGTATTGTCCAGGCCTAAGTTCATATATAAAATCCCAGCGCACCACAGAGCGTTTCTCTTACTGGGTTGCTCATGTAGGCTGATATAGGAGCTTAGTGTAGCACTGAACTAAAAGAAGAACAAATAGTCTAATCTTCGTACTAAACGGCCAAATGAGAAGTAATAGACATTGAAGTGGTCACTTGAGATGCATCTGGAGAAGTATTGTAATGCAGGTGTGAACTCACAAACTCAGAGCTGTCCACTTGCGATCGGATCAGACCTGGTTAATACCAGGTCTGAACGGGGCCTCTGCTTGGAGACAGAGCAGCCCTCACTTACCTGTATCATGTTGTAAAGTTTTAATCGATCATTACACAATACAGGCAGGACCTAATATATATTGGAGTAAGGTGAAACTCCTTACTGTGCAGTATGTTTCTTACATGACAAAAGTGACCCATCAACGTCCATGTATAGTATTTCATCAGCTGAGCAGCACTACAGCCACGCAGCATGGAGATACTGAATACATAGCATGTTGATGCTGTCTGAGGTGGATGAATGAGACCACCACAAGGTGTGGGTGACATGGTCCAGTGTGGCTTACAATAAGTTGGTATATCCTATACGCTGCACAGGTAACCCTATCTGTCAATCAATGTGTGCAGAGATAAAGGGAGCCTGCTGCTGATAAGATCCCCTGAGAGTCATTTGATCATCCTCAGAAATGGCATCGTGGTCTTCTTTCATTTGCCTCTGAATGGAAAAGAAGACCGGCCATGCCACATAGTTCCTCCTTACTCCAGATATTCTGTGTCCGGACACTTCATACGACTGTATAGGAGAGAGGTTCCTGCACCACAACCAAACCTTTGTTATGAACATCCTCTGCTTCTTTGACATCAAATGACTTTGAAGTTTCAAGCTGATATGGTTTTGACAAACAGGTCAAAGAGATCCTAATTGGTTTTGTCTTGATTCAAGGTTCATGTTGAGCAGGAACGATCTCTCATACAGTGTTATGTGCACAATACAACTCAACACAAGGACAGAATCATAACGATCCTTTAACAGACTGATTAGAAAATACCTCTTTTCTGTGCTGAAGGATCAGAGAGGAATAGAAAAGATTACAAGTTAACAGCTGACATTGAAATAGTGTTAAACTAGCTAAACTTGCAGATTATACATCATGTATTGACGAGGGATGTAACAATATATTGAATATCACAATAAAAAAGGTCTTGATACTGTACCATGACAATATCTATCATGATGTTACATGTTTTTTGTTGTTGTTTTTTTAAAATATTTTGGGGTCTTTTTGTGCCTTTATTTAACAGGACAGCTGAAGGTTGACAGGAAAGGGAGGAGAGAGGGGATGACACAGAATAAAGTACTCTTACTCCTTGATTCCACTGGGCATGTTGCATCTGCGACATGGTCTGATTATGTTGACTTGCTCAGATTTTGTTGGTCATTTTTTCCTTGATTTTTGAGCCTGTAAGTAGGCTACGTAGTTAAATGGTTTCTTGTTTAACTGTTTTTATGATCTCAAGTCTGCCCGGGGTCTTTTATTTTGAAAACTGACCGTAGACTCTGTGCTGTTTCTGTGTCTGACTTCCTGCTTGCTTGATCTGCTCTGTGCAGATTGACGCATCATCTGTAAAAAATAGATTCAGCGTGTATTCTCTGCAGAGCAGAGTGGAGAGCCGCCTCTGGGACATGCTGAGGTGCATCTGATGGAATCACCAGCGTTGTGTAGAATGGCAGCGATCAGCACCAGTGGCCGTGACGCAGCCCTAACATGATACAATCGTGCTAAGTGGAATCAAACCATTAGCCTTGGGATACGGAGCACACGCTACCGAGTTGCCAAGGTGCCCGGTGATAGTACATGGCTAATTATTTTATTTTATTATTTTTAGATAATTTTATGAAAGAACTGCTAATGCAGTGTTTTTGTTTTGCAATTATAATTCAGACATTCATTGCCAATTCATGCCAATTTGTTGCACATGCTTAGGTCATGGCTGGCTACTTTTAATCTATTTTATTAAGGAAGGACAGCAGAAGCAGAGCAAAAATGACGTATCAAATCTGATTCATTATTTAATAAAGCACATTTTGTGGACTTTTTTATCATGATATTATCTTAACATAGTTTATGATATTGTTACATCCCTAGTATTGACTGAAACAGAGTGAAATGACTCATTTAATCAATCGACTGATATAACAAGTGTGAACAAATTAAAGCAGAATGACTCACTGAGACCTGATTTAGAGACTTACAGACTACATAATTATTAAAGTATTCCATAATACAGTTTATATCAGCATACTTTAAACTCACTTGCTGGCCAGGTGAACCTTGGGTGTGACGCCAAACTCCCCAAAAAGGGTCACAAACACATTAGCATCTGTTCCGGCTCCCTTCACATCACCAGTGATAGTGACCACCTCGTACACTGAAAGAAAGAGGAGAAGAAGACGTTAATAAACATCACAATACTGAGTAAATTCAATCTAAAGAGGACTTAATAATTTAAAAAGTAAAAACTTGAACAAAAGGGCAAACACAAAGTCACATCCTCAGACAGTGTCCAATAATCTATAAACATTAGGCAGCATTATGTTTCCTTCCATGCACAGTTGCCAGGGAATTCAATGCGGCGAATCTGCAGAGAATCCATGTCTGGTGTGATACAGCAGCCAAGCATCTCTCACATTTCACAAATGTGTTTCTTCATCTGACCGAGCCACTGAGTTGATGGGGAGGTAAACAGGATGAAAACTCAGCATGACTATGTGTCATTTGAGGTGTTTGTATGGAGGAAGAGAAGAGAAGATATCTGAGGTCACTGTCTGTTTACATTTGTAGCCATGTTGTTAGCAGCGTCATGGCTCCAGTGAAAGCAAAGTTGGTTTGTTGGTCAGTAGGTCAACCACTTTTATCCAGACTGTAATGTCTCCAAATCCACTGGATGGATGAAATTTTGTACAGAGATTCATGTCCCCCTCAGGATGAACTATAATCAGTGATATCCACAGTTTTCATCTAGCGCCACCATCAGGACAACATTACATTTGCAGTATTAAAGTACTGATAGTCCCATCAGAGAGGAAACAAGAGACGCAGCAACTTCCAAACTTAAAATAGACAACAAGATCCAGGAAGTCTTGCTAAGTGCAGACAACCGAGGAAAAAAAACTAAGGCACTGCGTCTTCTGGTGAAATGACACCAGAAATTTATTCCCCGAGCAAAAGCAAACAAACAGACCTGTGCATATCAACTCTCAGTCTTAAGACCTTGATGAGTCTTTTTCTCCAAGGTTGTCTGCACAACTTTACATTAAGACTTCCTGGTCTTGCTGTCTTCTTGTACTTTTACCTGCCTCACCAACGAGCACCTGTCAGATCAGCCATCAAAGCTGTGCATTCCTTCTCCCATTATGAAGTTCTTGAACTTGACATAAGAAGTTGCACAAAGAACAGGAAGTTGCTTGTTGTTAAAATGGCATTACATTTGGTGAAGAACACATTATGACTTGTTTAGGACTGAAAGTTTAGAACTTGGGACTTGACTTAGGACTTGCTGTTTTGATTTGGAACTTGCTTGTCTTAACTTAGGACTTGACTTGTGACTTGACTCAAGACTTGCCTCTCTTGACTTGGGACTTGTCTGTCTGGGCTTGGAACTTGCCTGTGCTGACTTACGATTTGACTTGGGACTTGACTTGCAATCTGTCTCTTGGCTTGCTGTCTTGACTTCGAACTTGCCTGTCTAGACTTGAAACTTGACATGGGACTTAATTTGGGACTTGTCTCTCTTGACTTGGGACTTGCCTGTCTTGACTTGGAACTTGCCTGTCTTGACTTGGGATTTGACTTGGGACTTTACTCAGGACTTGCCTCTCTTGACTTGGGACTTTAATTGAGGCTTGTCTGCCTTGACTTGGACTTGTCTATCCTGATTTGGGACTTGGGACTTTTCTCTGGACTTGCCTCTCTTGACTTGGAACTTGACTTGGGACTTGAGTGCAAAGACTTGAGACTTATTTGTAACTTGCGAAACAATGACTCGGTACCACCTCTGTTTATCTGTTGGTTTGTTAGCATGCTAACAAAACTAAATCAGGCAACATGGTAAACATTATGTAGCACGTTAGCATTGTCATTGTGAGTGTATTAGCATGTTCATGCTCATTGTGCCTGTGTGCAGCCTCAGAGCCGCTAGCATGGCTATTAACTCTGTCCAGTAAGATGATGTCACCTATGTTTGTGTCTATTGTTTCATATAATCAGATCTACTTCTTGTGTGAGTCACTCTTCACTCCACTTTTGTCACCATGAATCCACTGAGCTGATAATGACTCCCAACACACACACACACAAAGAATCTGTATGTTTTTGAGAGTCACACCTGCGAACCAGCCTGAGTTTGAGTTACAGTAACAACATTAAATCTTCAGCAGGAGATTAGTCAGCGATTGGCTGTTGCCCGTGACTCCATAGTTTGGTCTATGCAGTGGTAATTCTATAGTCCTGCTGCTGCTTTGCTGTACGTAAATGTAAACTCCTCTCTGCAGTGGTTATGTAAGCTCAACTAGAACGTATGGGACACTCTGTGGGACGTTGGGTCAAACTGGGTCAGACAGAAACAATGGAGGATAAAGTGGTGTCCAGCCTGACTTGGTTCTCTGAGGGGTATCCTGAGTGGTTGTTGTGAAAAGTTAGACTGGACTTAAAGAGTAAATATATTGGAATCATTTTATATTTATTAAAAAAATTAACTGGGAGAAAATTCAATGAGACGCGCAGAGGAAGCAGAGATCGAGGACACAGACAGATTACCTAAAAACATCCAGGGGAGGAGGAAAGGAGAGGCCTGATAAAGAGCAATTTGACCAAAGTCGATCCGATAGGGAAATGGATACCTAATTAACAGTGAGCAGAGCTATTAAACCCGGATTAAAGAGAAAGAGAGACACCTGATAAAATCGCATAGACAGTGGCCTGGTAAAACTGAGCCGTGATAAACTCCTTGGGAGTGTCAGAGCCGGTGAGGCACGAAGGACATGTACACAGGCATGTATCACTGATACTGATGTTCCTTCCATAAAGACCAGGAGCTAAAAGCGCATTAACTTCAATCAGTGACTTGCTGGCTGCAGTTATCTGGCAGTGAAAATGCTGGAAAATATGCTGAAATATGACATTTTCAGCACTCTCTCCATCAACATGATAAAAAGCTTTTTAGTTCAGATGTTTTGTGCATTTTTCTCATTCAAATCGTCTTTGAATAGAGCTAAGTGCTGCATTTTCCAGATGCTCCTTTATGGCAACCCTGCCTCATCGAAATAGCATTAATACTAATTTGTTTCAGAGTCCAGAGTGTGGTTGGGTTCAGACAATAAAAGCACTTTGGTTAAGATAAAAGAAAGATTATAGTTTTGGTTTAATAATGCATGAAACACTGCTCGTCTTGTGCTGCAGCTCATTTGACTTTTTCAGTATTAGACCACAATCTTTCCCAAACTGTAACCAAACACTGCGAGTGCCTCAACATAACCTTAAAAAACAATATCATCCCTAAGTTGCTATGAGTGGATATTAAATTACATTACATTTTGTTGGAAATACAAATAAAATACATACAACAGTGGGTAAGTTTACATGCACACTAATTTTCCACTATTATTCAGAATATCACAGTATTGTGAATTTGATACTGGTGATGTAAACAGCTTATTCCATTTGGCTATTCTGAGTTAGGCTGAATATAGCATGTTCCAGATAAGACGTGTAATACATCTTGAGGAGGACTGTTTGGACATGAATACAGCAGATTTAGAATATGCCTCTCATTTGGAGTTTTCTACGCAGTTTGCAGCACATGCCCTCTTCCCTGTTTACGGTCGGCTAACCTAAGTAGCTGCAGTTTGCCTGGGGTCAGGCAGAGATGCATGCACAAAAGAAGAGCCTGCATTTCAGGTCGGAAGCGGAAGCACACTTACTCTAAATTATTATGAAAGACTTGGGTATCACAGGATTTGGAGATGCGCAAATATCACAATAACCAGATGAAAGTGGGGGGCCTTCTTGACACGGTTGAACAAGTCCTCCACTGGTGGAAAACCGAAGTGGCAAACTGGCTCAAGCAGCTCCAGCAGCTCCACCGTTGCATAATCAGAGTATGCATGGCTGCGCATAAACTGGAACATTAGTGGGAATGTTGTCCTTTTCAGAATTAGGGCAGAAACTGAATATTTTATGCATGTAAACAGTCTCAGTTAACACTTCACATATATGTTTAGTTTGAACATTTTGTGACCTCACAGATACATTTATTAAAACTGTCCCTCATTTTGTTTATAAAGAACACAATTCATCTAGCATTACGCTACAAAGTATATTTGCTATTTGTTAAATTATTTGTATAATTAACATACTTTCTTGGAGACACAGGATTGTGAATGGGCAGGATTTGAACAAGGGATGTCTGCAGTTAGTTAACTATGCCATTACATGCTGCTGTGGCAGCAGAAAAACTGGTCTATTAAACTTTTATCAATATTTTATTTATGTACAATGCCAGTTAACTGTGGCCTCTGAGATGTTATGCTGTCGTCCGCCACTAGCAGGCGCTGCAGCCCCAGCAGACAGCAGCCGCTCTCGCCCAGCACAAATGACCTGATGGCCGGCCTCAGATGTTATTACTAGCAAAGTTGGACAGATGACAACTTGCAAAACAAGAACAGTTTGATAGTATTTTGATGTAGAAAATGAAACTGTGTAGAATAAACTGGCAATAAACTGGAGCAATGTTTAGCCACATTCAGCACAGACATGGACATTAACCTGCAAGCAGAGCGAGCTGCTGCTGCTAACATTAGCCGCACCATGTGTCAGGCTGGCAGATAATGTCAGCTCCGGGTAAACAATGTTGTTTACCTGCAGACACTGTGATCCTGTTTGGTCTGAAAAGTTGAAGCATTTTGTTTTTTGTTGGTTTTTTTCTTTTTGAGGAATAATGTCCAATGTTCATATTGCACAGTGCAAAGTGCCACACATTGTTTAACAAGATCAACTGTGCTCAGTTTGAACATGGATTCATTCCTTGACCCTGGGAACTGCAATGTAAAGGTCCACTTACTGGCTTTTGTTGGAGCTTTCAAATGCAAAATACATTTGAAAGTTTAGAAAGGTCAGGAAAAAGGCACTGAGTAGACCTTTCAGTTGGAATTTTTAAATTGACTTTAAGGGGAGGACAAACTCAGCTCAACTTTCACCTAACCACAAAAAAAAAAACCCATTTGAAAACTTCTGATCTGCCTTAAGAAAGCTCCTCTGGCTCCGGGCCCTGCCTCTGGCCCCGGTGGTTCTCCCAGCCCCTGAGACTGGGACGGCACCCAGCACCTGTCTGCCCCGGAGCTTCTGTTTGGCTCCATTCATGTGGAACATAACTGAGCTTTCACCCAAGAACAATCACAGAGGGAGTCCCCGGGGTGCTCCTGCGCAGACATGAGGGGAACCAAGGGACGTCTATATTCAGGATTTGACCAGTTTGGACACTTTCAACAGGTACATACATGTGTCATGTAGCTGAGACTTACCTAAAATACAACAGGTGAGCTTCTCTCTGCTCTACACTGTCAAATCCTCACCTTTCTTTTTGTAGTACTCATCCTCATATCCATCAGATGAGTCTGTGTGGTACTCCAGCAGCTCGTTCTGGTAGATCGCAGCATAGTCCACTGTTTATTTTTAGATTTTTTCCCCTTTTTCTTCTTATCTTCGTCGCTGTCCGCCGATCCCTTCTTTGCCTTCTTCTTCTTCTTTTTCTTTGAGTCCTCCTCCTCTTCCTGCTCCTCGATCAAGGGCTCTTCATCGTCGTCATTGTGAGACTTCTTCTTCTTCTTGCCGTCTTTCGACTTCTTATCCTTGGATCCCATCTCCTCCTCTCCCTCTGGAGTCTCTGCAGAGGATTTCTTTTTCTTTTTTCTTCTCCTCCTTTGCGCCCTCAGTCACTTCCTCTTTGAGTTTCTCTGATTTCTCCTTTTTGGAATTGGTCGTGGGGTCATTATTGTTCTGCTCACCCTCCTCTGCTCCATTTTCAATCACAGCACCAGCCTCAGCATCATTGTCTGGTTTCTTTTTCTTCTTTTTTACTTTATCGCCCTCTTTTTTCTTCTTCTCTTTCTCTGGGGCCTCCTGATTCTCAGAGCTCTCTGCGCTCTTGTGTTTCTTCCGACTCTTCTCTCCTTTTGTGGTGTCCCCACGGGTCAAGCCGTTGCTCCTCTCCTTTAACTTTGGCTCGGTTTCCTCTACTTCGTCATCAACCTCTTCGGTTTCTTCTGAAGCTGTGGATTTTTTCTGTTTCGACGGCATCTTTTATTCATCCACTTCCCCGGCCTTTAGTTTCGTAAGTGCTGCCTTGAGTTTCTAATAGTGTAAGACAATTCATTTGACCCTTGGCTGCAGGGAGGTTCTGGGATTGTGGGGTTCACGGCAGCCTGCGGCGTGTCCGGCTGCAGGTGTACAGGACTCAGGACACGCAGAGGGAGCGATGGGGCTGCCTGGATGTCTCCCACCTGGGCAATATATGGCCATACAACCAACACACAACACTCATGAAAAATTACTGTCACCTCACCTCAGCGGTCACGTGACCCACGGGAGAAAGCCCTGTGAAAAAGGAGCCTTGCACAGAGAACTTATCCTCTCTGCCACGGCACGCTCCATTATTCATGGTGTTAGGATCGCTTTACGGGCCGGGGGCGTCTCGCTTTTACCTGCAGTCACACGAACACAGACAGACATACGCATAAACACACACACACACAAACTCTCCTTTACAACACCTCTTTGTTTATTCTGATACAACAATGTGTAACAATGTGTATAAATCACATTTAGAGATCCTGAGTTAAGGAAACAAATAAGTGGCATCAAATTGTATGTTAAGATTTACCACGGATGATTAAGTATCCATGCAGCAACGATTTATTTCCTTAATGGTTGTTTTCAGCCAACTGCAGTGTCCACTTAAGTTAACCCTTTGTTGTTGTGAAGTTCTCTGTGTAGTTCAGACAGTGAACACGCGAACATAAACGTTTTAGGCTAAAAAAGATAAAAAAGATTTAGGCTAAAAAGATGGTGTAAATGATGAATATCTAGTCAGCTTGGCATGTTGGGGCTTTAGGAGACTTGGATTACACCAGACAAGCAGTGTGGAAGCATTTTATGTTGGTTTTTTTTCCTGTTGTTTGGAAAAACTGGTCACCATTCACTTCAATTGTTTGAGAGATTCTGCAACACTGTTTTCCTGTGAAACTCCAGCAGAGTTTTGTGGACTAAAAAACTAAACCCGACCTTCAATCAGCATGAGGGTGAGTAGATAATGACTGAATTTAAATTTTTGGGTGAACTATCCCTTTAATTTCTTACATTTGTTGCTCTGCAAATTGTTGCATTGATGTGTATGGATTATTACAAACAATTTATGGACAAATCATCAAATATTACACCGAGCCCTGCTGTGATTGGCTACTTATGTTGCACATGCAATGCATGCATATTAATGTGCACTGGATTTCTGTCTGTTTATGAAATAAATAATATATAAAGAGAGCCACAGAAGATTTTTAGATTTCATATTGGGCTGCAGCATTCTGAAGTTTGGGAATGGCTCCCTTAATGGAACAGTCAAACATTTTGGAAAATATGTTAATTTGCTTTCTTGGTAAGAGTTAGATTAAGAGATTGAAACTACTCCCTGATATGCACGCTCAAAATGAGGCAAGAACCAGCAGAGGATTAGCCTAGTTTAGCATAAAGACAGGACACAGTGGTAATCAGCTAGCCTGTCCAAAGGTAACCATTTAAGGTAACTTTAAAAGGCTAATGAGAGCGCAGTATTGTCTGGAGAAGTAACATGAGCATGATAAATATCCAGGAAGATAAATTATCGGCCAATAATAGGAGACTTTTATTATTTATTATTCTGATAATTAAATTACAGATAATTTATCTGTAATAATACTATTATAATATCTGTTTTGACAAGTTATGTCAAAGCATTCAATTTGAATTCAAAAAGCTCTGTAAAAAAAACAAAGTATATTTGTGAAGGTTTATTTTATGTTTTAGCAGAAAAAAAATAATAAATGAACATTTGGTTTGGTCAGAGCTGTGGGATAATAAATCATCCATCTTTTTTTCTACATCGTAGTCTTTCTTACCCTCAGATGTGTATAAACTATGTTTTATTAACTTCTTTTTAAAATACAAAAAGCTCTACTGACCTTCCTCTTCTGCACAATCATGCTTTTCCATTAATATTTTGTTCTCTAAAATATGATTTGACCATATTTACTGAGACGAGTTTAATCATAATCTGAATCATAGTTCAGTAAAACTGCATCATTCTCCCATCATTTGTTCAGGGGAAAAATGTTTTCCAATTATGGATAATTAATTTATTTGTAGTCTTGTATTACTTTATAATGGAGAAGGTGTTGAAAAATGCAAAATAAAGACTAAAATCCTAATAAAAATGTTGAGTTGTTTATACATCATAATTTTAAATATCACATGAGCTAATTTCAGCACTGAAAGTAAGACAGACAACAGAATAAATCCTGCATGACTTCTGTCTTTAGAGGACTACACAAATTATATGTCATACAGTATATTATTGATTATTTAAATTCTTTTATGCAAATTTTTGTTGCAGTTCCATGAGACCGGCGTCCACATCTGCACCTGACTATGAGCCAAATCATCCCATTAGTGTTATTGCTGCCACCTGACACCTGATAATGTAGGCATCAGGGGGAAGGGCACAGTTTGGTCATATTGATCTTTCAACATCAGATTACCCAACACACAGATGACAGCAGAGAGTCAAACCTCATTTGACCCAGTTCACTGAGGAATCCTTCCCCTAATATTAAACACCAAACGCTACAGCATTCCTAACAAACCACTGATAATATTCATGCAATAAAAATGTATAATGAGATCAGACGTTATAAATATATACTTCATAAATGATCTGTTTTCTGATTTTTATTGTGTCCATTGTGATCTTAATGTCCAGTAGACCACCAGACCGAGGCCTAGCCTGCATAAAAAAATAGATAAAAGCAGATATTGTTCAAAAATTCTCAACAGTTTATCTATTGGTTGTAGCAATTTAACGGTATAGTTGTAGCCATTAGCCTACTTTTAGTTGTTTAACTGTTTAATCCATGATGTGCTTGACGATTTATCAATTAGTTTCCACCTTTATCAATTACTTTCAGCTTAACTATAGTTTGTAAAGATTTTTTTTTCGCTACAGACATCAAAAGAAAATTTAAAGAAATGTACACAGTCAGTGGTTTCACCCATTTGTCCATTACTTTATGTTTCAAGTATTTATCCACTAACAGTTACTTAACATAACAGTTAGATAACTATTTCTCTCCTTTAACCAGTCTTATACAGTTTAAACTTTCTTTTTCTGACGATTTCAACAATTTATCCTCTACTGTTTAACTATTTAAACCAATTATTTGTTCATTTAACTTTAGAGCTTGTTAACAATTTAAACTGTTCATCATAACTTTAGGTAGCTATGTACTGTTCAACCATTAGCTTAGCATACTTTAGTAACTATTCAACCTTTTAGTAATTTAGCTAGATTTTACAGTATCCACTACATTTGGCTAATACTTAATCCATACTTTACTAAACGTTGGTACTCTTATAACTTTTAGCCGTTTCAGCTGACTCAAATGTGAATAAACAACTACTGTATTCACAATCTATGCAGAAGACACGCCTGAACAACTGTCTGAAAGACCTGATCAGTCAAGCATCAGTCAGTTATGATCTGTCAGACTTTCCCAGCAGCAGCCATCCTTCACTGAGTCAGTGAGAGGACACAGACACCGGCCGCTGCTTAATAATTGAGGTGTCGACAGAGCTTTGCTTAACGAGCTAATTGGAGCAGACAAACCACAGGTTAACTGCTCTGAAATGAGACAGTTAAATTAGCATCTCGTGTCCTCTGTGGCCCTCAGCAGGCCGCAGCTTGTGGCGGTCACAACAAAATCAGGAAATTCTATAAATCAGGTGCTTGTACTTTACTTGAGTATTTCCACTTTCTGCTGCTTTATAGAGAGAAATGTTGTACTTTATTTACTCCACTATATTTATTTTATAACTTTACTTCCTTGCAGATTCAGATTAATAAGCGATAAATGATGATGTAAAAAGATAAAACATTCATACCCAGGAGAAATTCATAAGTTACCAAGAGATAAAATATATAAAATCGGTAAAAGTGATGTACACATTATTGCATAAATAATTATAGCTTTATTATGAAATTAGCCATTCTGCATAATGTGCACTCTACATTTTGTGTATTTTGATGCCAATACTTGTACTTCTACTTAGATAAAAAAAACTTAATTCATGACTTTTACTTGAAACAGAGTATTTCTACACTGTGGTATGATTTAAGTGCAACATCTGAGTACTTTTTCCATCTCTGATCAGATTCATATTCTTATTTCTGGTAAATTTATTATTTTAAAATATTAATTCATACGCTCAGGTGCTGCACACTGATGGACAGACACAAGAATAATGAATCCACAAGTGAGAAAATCCAAACAAGTTTATTTACAAACACAATACCAGTATAAAGAATGATCCAGAGTCATTTAAGAAGCACTGTGTATTATATATTACCTCCATTCAGCACACAGACCAGTTCCCTTCATTTTTCCATTCTCGATTCAGTTGTGTCTGTACAACAATTTTAGAGGTCAAGCCAAAAAATTTTTGGTGTTCACATTTGCTGAACTCATATCTCTTGTGCATAAACACACAAAGAGTCTGAATAGACGATGAAAGAAACAGCATGTTTAAATATTACTCGCAATGATGTCCTTCAAACACAAAGGACAGCCGAGCATGAACAGAGGAGCGACAAAATAGTAATCGAGAGTGTCTTGAAACCTTTTGCAACAAAATAAACTGTAAAAACCAACGCAGCTTTCCAGCACATGAATGCAAACTGAATGCTCACAGTTCAAATGGGAAGGTGAAATAACACAGTAGTAATAAAAGTGTTGTAGCATTTCACAAAAGAGCAGCAGCCATCTTCATTCTTGCACTTTTTAATCAATGAGAACCGCATCCGCTTATCGTACAATTCACTTCGACGAATCCAGTGAAGAGGTTCGTGTGTACAGTACATCTCCAGAAGCACTGTGAACGTCCGTAGAGGCTTAAGTGTAAACATATTTCAGTGATCATTGAAGCAGGCACACACAAAGCCAAGTATAGAGTAAAGTCATGCAGAGCATCACATGATTATGAGTGGATTTTACATGGAGTAAGACTTCGCTAATCCCGAGAGAATATAAGATGAGAACTGCACATGAATTTCTTTACCTTAGAGGGTCTTAAATGTCCTTTGATTCGAGAGACAAACGGAGATTTACAACCCCGATTCCAAAATAGATTAGACGCTTTGCGAAACGTAATTTGCAAATCCTTTTCCACCTATATTCAGCTGAATACAGAACGAAGTACGAGGATATTTAATGCTCAAAGTGATAAACTTCATCGTTTTTTTTGTAAATATACACCCATTCTGAATTTGATGCCTACAGCGTGTTTCACAAAAGCATGGAAAGAGGCAACAAAAGACTGGACAAGTTGTAATACCGAAAAAAACACCTGTTTGGAACAGTTTTAAATAACAACAGGGTCGTCCTCCAAACTCTCAGCTGTGCAAGCAAAGACGGGTTGAGGTTCACCACTAAAGCAAAAGCAAGCATCTGTGATGGCATGGGGGTGTGTTAGTGCCCATGGCATCATGGGTAACTGTCACATCTGTGAAGGCAACATTAATGCTGAAAGGTGCATACAGGTTTTGGAACAACATACACTGCCATATAAACAGGGACGTCCCTTATTTCAGCAGGACATCGCCAAGACAGTTTCTGCTCATGCAGTCCAGATGTGTCTCCTATTGCAATGTGTGGTGCATCATGAAGCACAAAATACAATAACAGAGACCCTGGACTGTTCAAGCAAGAATTTAAAAAAAGTTATATAAAAAAACTTGAATAATTAGTGTTCAGTTCCCAAACGTTTACTGATTGTTGCTAAAAGAAAAGGTGATGTAAAACAGAGGTAAACATGCTCGTGTCCCACCTTTTTTGGAACATGTTGCAGGCCTCAAAATCTACAAGAAAATATATAAAGTTGATCAGTTTGAACATTAAGTGTCTTGTCTTTGTGCTGTTTTCAACTGAATATAAGTTGGTAAAGATTTGCAAAATCATTGCACTCTATTTTACGCAGCGTCCCAACTTTTTTAGAATCAGTGCTGTGGTTTGATGTTAATGTATTTGTAGATAAGCAAAACACATGGGTGCATTGCATATCACGTAGAGGGGTTTGATGTCTCATAAGGCAGCATGGCTTAAGACATGAATGACAGCGAGAGGCTGGATCGCTCCACAGAGCTATGTTGCTTTACAAATTGGACGGCGGCATTGAAAGTCAAAGTTTTTCTGAAGCGGTGTTCACTGCAAAATATTCATCAGGCTTTTGTCTAAAACCTCCACTTCACCGCTCCTCTTGTAGACCCTTTTACACCGGAAATGTCGGAGGAAATTTGTTTTTGTTTTTTTTTAAATGGGAGAAGGTAGGCCACTGAAAACAGGCCGTCCCAACGCTGTTTTTAAAATTATTCACCGAAGGAATCCAGTGAATAGGAAATAGATTACAAAAGTAGACAATTAGATGTTACAATTTCATCTTTTTTTTTTCAGCATTTTTTTTTTGAATATTAACTGAATATCAAGGTTCAGGTTTTGTTTTACACAAACATTAAAAGCTGCCACACCCACAGAGTGTCCGAGATAAAGAGAGAAGAGAAGAGAAGAAAGAGAGAAAGGAGAGAGAGAGGGGGGATGAGGGGGCACAAAGACACCCACTGCGGCCCACTTCAGCGTAAATATCTGTGCAACGTTGAGTAGAAACACCTCTGTACAGCAGAGCCACTAGAAAACTTCACAGAAACAACATCACTATGAAGACCACTTTTCACATTAAAAACAAGCATCCTACGGTCGGAGAGTAAGAGACGACCATAGTGAGTTGATTGGCTAAATAAACAACTTAAGGTACACGTAGAAAAGAGAAGTGTGTTGGCAATTAAAGCAAGCAACCTTCGACGTGTCGTTAAGAGCAAAGACGTGTACGCTCTGAAGGCCTACTCTCTTTTTAAATAGGGAGGAAATACAAAACACTCATTCTTGAGAAATTGGACAAAACTGTATTTTGATTTTTACTCTTCAATTATGCTTGGAAATAATATTTTAAAAGATCAAACTATTGGCTATTAAACTGTGTTGATGGTGATTAATTTTTTAATAAAGTGTAGACGTCAAGACAAGTTGGGCTGCAGGGTTGAGATGTTATGGCTGAGACACATCTTATAGCAATATTATTTCTTGAATTTTAAAATAGAAAGCTTACCAGTGCTTGAGCAGTAGCCCTGCCTTTTTTAAACCAGGAAGTGAGCTTAGGGTATAGCTAAACCTTTTTTTGGGTGATTAAATCTGAGACTTTTAAAACAAAGATGATTATAATAGCATATTTTTAAACCTATGTCATCAGTTGGTATGGTTAGTTTTACATTTAGAAGGATTTTAATATATATTTTTTTAAATTGCTTGAGGTTGTGAATTCTTGTCTGGGAGTTTAGAGATTAAAGAAATTAAAGAAAACCAAAATACTTTAGAAATTATATATATTTCATACATATAAACCATTAAAAAATTGATTTTCACCAAAAGAAAAGGGTTGGAGATTGGAAATTGGAGTTTTGGTATTTAAAATTTCTAATGCTTTTATTTTGGTAGGACATGATTTGTCCCAGTTCTCAAGAATGGATTAGAACTGTCAGACTGACTGAAATAAAAACACAACAGGTAAACCTGATTTAAAATAAACAAACTAAAAGATAAAACTTCCCCGTCAAAGCAGAGGAGTGAGGGATCACGTGCACTGCCCCGTGTGTACGTTGATGATCCCACGAGTATGCATGTGGATGAAGTTGAAAATCTCATGGGGCATCGCGTGGAAGCCCGGCCGTGGCTTGACGTTGTCATAGTAATGGTGGGTGATGAAGATGCCGGAGGGATTCATGGGAAACGCCCAGAAGCCGTAGAGGTGGACCTCCTCGCACATCTCCAAGGCGGCGGTCACGAGCATGAGGCCGCTGCTGAGCCGCTTGGCCCGGACGCCCTGCACCGCCCAGAAGCGCTGCACGTTGAGCAGGTACTGCGGGTGGAAGAAGAACACGCCCCTCTGGGAGTCGAAGTCGTCCAGCATGTACTTGACGCGGAAAGATACGTCGGTGTTGCGGGTGTTGTAAAAAGCGGGAAGCACCACTGAGGAGTTCTCGTAATTCTGGAGGACCTCGTAAAACGGTCGCCGCCATTTCTCCAGCTTCTGAAACCTGCAGAGGGAGCGAAACACGAGATGACAAAAGCCGCAAGAGAAGGCGAGTAAAGACAGAGACAAACTGAGAGAGAAGGAGACCCTCAAGACCATATTTACAGTACCTCTCCGTAATAATGCTCGGATTTATTGTCACCAGATCTGTTTTAGTGCCAACATCTGCCGTGTACTTCTCATTAATGGGCGGTATGTTGCACCTGCAAAAAAAAAAAAAAAAAAGAGAAATACAAGTCCACTGTTAAAGGAGTTTCAAACATTTTTAATTTGACATGACACATTTCAAACTAGGCATGCTGGTGAGACATAATGTAGAGCTGCACAATTAATCATATAATAGTGGGCTCCAATTATAGCATAGCTTTAAGGCAGGCCTGTCAAGTTTTGGACGTCTCCACATGTTGACACAGTGTGCACGAGGCTGTAGTACAGTGACAGCACAAGAGCTTAAGTTAGGAATGCACAATAAATTATCACCCAATAATGGGAAATTTCTATTATCATTTATTATTCTGATAATGAAATTATTATAGCTGCAACAATTAATCTATTATCAAATTAGTGGCCAGCTATTTTGATAACAGATTAATCGGTTTGAGTCATTTTTAAAGAAAAAAAGTCAAAATTCTCAGATTTTACCTTGTTAAAAGCAAATATTTTCTGGTTTCTTTACTACTTTATGACAGTAAACTGAATATCTTTGGATTATGGGCAAAAAAAAAAGTCATTTGAGGATGTCATCTTGGGCTTTGAGAAACACTGATCAAGATTTTTCATAATTTTCTGACATTTTATACATCAAACAACTATTAGCAATTAATCAAGAAAATAATCAACATATTTATCGGTTCTGAAATAATCATTAGCTTCAGCCTAGACATATCAGCCAGTATAATGACTGATTTGAGAGATTATCGAAGCATTTTTTGAGGCAAAATGCCCCATAAAAGCCAAAGTATATCTCTGAAGTTTTGTACTTTATTATAAAAAATAAATGAACATTTGAAGAGTCAGAACTGTTGTTTGTTTTTGTTGTTATAGTGACGTCAGTTAGATCTGGTCTGATCGGCACTAACTACATCTTTTAGCCTTTCTTACACTCAACTACATATTATATGAAGTTATTTTTATAATCCCAAAATTAGAAATGATCTGTTATCTTATTGATACCAGCCATGAGAAGTAGGATTTATCAGTTACTGGTACCATACATCTCTAGTTTAAGTGTAAGGAATTGATTGGGCAGCGAATGTGTCTGCTCTAACATGAGCTGCAGATGTTAGCATGGTAGCTTACTAGCTACTTTAAAACCATCCAAGGCTAAGTAGCATCATATTTCATTATTTTGTTGAGTTACAGGTTACATTAAAAAACCTTCACAATAGCAACATCTACTATTTCTTCACTGTGTGCGAGCTGTTCCTGGGAGCTGCTGTTATCAGAGTATAGGGTATCATTAGCAGCTCTGTTCTGCTCTTTATTGGATTTATGGAAGTCTACACTCCAACAACTCCAGCTCTTTATCCATTATAGTGTTACACTCACCAAACATACCACTTAGTCCTCATCCTAAAAGCCTTTTCTCTCCTAACATTAAAAGTGGATCATAAAATCATTTAAACAGCTGAACAATAAAGGACAAATCTAGCTGCTGGTTTGCTTGTGCAAGTATGTAAGCTATGCAGCTAAACAGGGTTAATTAAAATGAAATAAGAGGCTGATCTTGCATGTTTCATTACTTAGGGCTAGACTTGTAGTTCTCGAGACCGGTCTTGGTCTCAAGACTGGTCTCAAGACCACTTTTTTGTGGTCTTGGTCTTGTCACGGCCTCGACAGTCTTTGGTCTCGGTCTTGTCTCGGTCTCGGGTCTCTCGGTCTCGCAATGTCTCGGACTGGCCGAGTGGTCTCGAAGGGATTTGTACAATTTGAAGTACAGTTTTTTATTTGTATTTTGCATTTGATTTAATACATTTTTTGGTGCACCTGCATGTGTGTCTATGTATTTAATTACAGTATTGTGCTTATAATGGCCTTGTTTGAATAAATATATGGCATCATTGGCCTTTGAATAATATTTGCTTATCGTTGTGATTGATTAAGCATTAGGCCTATGCCATTTCAGTGATGCTGATATTATACAGTGTAATTTGGCTACTATGATGGTAAATAATGCAATTTCAAGTTGATAATTGTGTGTATCTTTAATATTTAAAATTCACGTTTCATCTACAAATTAAGTACAATTTAAATCAGTGACATATTTACCATTCATTAGACTTTTTTTGAGGTGCAGGGTGGTGTTGGAGGCTTGTTATTTTGTTAGATGACTTTGGGACTAGTTAATAGTCATGTCAGTCCTTAATAGCACACTAAGCAGCTGAACCCAGTATGGTGCTTATGTTCTACAACTCATGCAAGATGACAAAAAACTAGGTTTTTTTTTTGTCTCGGTCTCGGTCTCGGTCTTGAGCTGAACTAGTCTTGGTCTTGACTTGGTCTGTCTTGGTCTTGGTCTTGGTCTTGGTCTTGATACTCTCTGGTCTTGGTAGTGTCTTGGTCTCGGTTTAGGCGGTCTTGACTACAAGTCTACTTAGGGCTAGATAGTGCTACACTGCACTACATTACACTGGCCTAGGACATGCAGCTTGTCTTTTAGCATGATGGTTTTAAAGGAGAAACATTTTTTTGATGGGAAACATTAAAAGTCAGCCGTTGACAGTGTTTTTAATGAACTCAGGGAGCTAATGTTAGCTTAATTAGCTAAAAAGCTACAACTAGCAACAGATTTTTAGCACATCATGTATGTAGCCATGTCCATTTAAGACCCTTTTACAAGATTCCCGTTTTTTAAAATTAGACACATTAAAAAGTCAGTCTGCGGCCGTGTTTTTAATGAACTTGTGAGGCTAATGTTAGCTTAATTAGCTCACTAGCAACAGATTTTTTTGCTGGCAAGTTGCCAGCAGTAAGAAGCCTGATTTTGTTTATCTATATCTGTGATCAAGGACCCATTGTTTCAAAATTACTAAGAATTTCTAACACTAAATCTGCCACAAACTGCATATTTCTGTGCGAGAAGAACAGAAAGCTTGACAGGTGTAGCGACAGTAACTAAGGGAGAAGTTTTTTGTGTAATGTTATGGGATTTTCCAAGCCTTTTAATATGATTGCATGCATTGCAAATTATTTATTCTTCCCAAAATGAATGTACAATTATACTAATCACAGTCCTTATTAGTGAGAAAACTGTATTATAATTATAATTGTGCAGCCCTCACACAGTGCTAGAGGATTATAATCTGTATACCTAAACACAAAATCTGCTGAGTCAATTTCCTTTCCACATTTGCTGTTCTTGATGATGCCGCCATTTCCAATGACAGCACATTTCTTGTACTGTGATTTGGAATACGGCATGTCCTGGATAAAGCAGACATATGTCGTTAAATTCAGAGAGACAGAACTGAACGCTCTTAAAAACTGAAGAAATCTTGTTCACCGGGTTTAGAAGAACTCACATCTGGGAACATTTTGAAGACCTCAGTGGTGATGGGAAGGATACCACTGGTGTCCACCTCGTACCTCAGCTTTGTCCCTGCAGGAGTGTTCCTCTTGGTGGTGAACAGAAAGGAAGGAGCATTACAGCAGCGAGACAGAGACATCCTTCGGGAGGACACCAAGGAGAGGACGGAGTCAGTTTATTTGTCATCGACTTCATTCCAGCATCAAGACCAAAACTAGCTTAACACTTCATATCGTGTTGACATTGGCTTTACCTCCTCATTCTTAGGAGTCCCACAAACCCCTTCTGTGGTGTAAAAAATAAATATTACAAAATCAACCAGTTTTTCTCTTTTCTTATGATTTTATCTAAATAGAAAACTGGAGATGTTCTGATACCATTTTTCTTTAATTTTGCATATCAGCCAATGACAACAGCCGATCCAATACCAGTGTGTTATATATATTATTGTTATTTTTTTAACAGCTGTGTGGCATTAACTCTGTATGGATTGATATGATCGCTATCATTGTTGTACGACCTGGGTCAATTTAAACCCTTTGTAAAACATGAACAAATATATACAGAGAATTACAGAAGTATCGAGTCAAGTCCCAAGTCAAGACAGACAAGTATCGCTACAATTGTCAAGTCAAGACTGACAAGTTGCAAGGCAAGACAGGCAAGTATTGCTACAAGTTCCCAAGACAAGACTAACACGTCCCAAGTCAAGTCTCAAGTCAAGACAGGCAAATATCAAGTCAAGTCCCAAGTTAAGACTGACAAGTTACAAGTCAAGACAGACAAGTATCGCTGTCCCAAGACAAGACTGACAAGTATCATGTCAAGTCCCAAGTCAAATCAAGACAGGCAAGTATCGCTAAAAGTCCCAAGTCAAAACAGACAAGTATTGTGTCAAGTCCCAACTTAAGACTGACAATTTCCACGTCAAGACAGGCAAGTATCGAGTCAAGTCCTAAGTCAAGACAGGCAAATATAGAGTCAAGTCCCATGTCAAGACAAGCAAGTCCCAAGTCGAGTCCCAAGTCAAGACAGGCAAGTATCACATCAAGTCCCAAGACAAGACTGACAAGTCCCAAGTCAAGTCCAAAGTCAAGACAGACAAGTATCACGTCAAGTCCCAAGTCAAGACCGACAAGTCCCAAGTAAAGACAGACAAATATTGAGTCAAGTCCCAAGTCAAGACTGACAAGTTCAAAGTCAAATCCCAGGTCAAGACAGCCAGGTATCAAGTCAAGTTCCAAGTCAAAACTGACTAGTCGCAAGTCAAATCCCAAATGAAGACAGGCAAGTATTGAGTCAAGTCCTATGCCAAGACTGAGAAGTCAAGTTCTTGGTCAAAAGTGACATGTCCATTTTTTGCTTTTATTAGATAGAGACAGTGTAGAGACGGACAGGAAACAGAGGGGGAAGTGGGGTATAACAAGTAACAAAGGTTGCCGATTGGAAACAAACAGTTGTTACTGTGTGGCCATTCAGTATGAATTCCCCACCACATAACACAATTAACCAGTACCATAAAAGCATAAATTTTGTTTGTTTCTGTTCTGTCTTATTGTATTTTGTTGAATCAGGAACTTTCTGAATAACGTACTTTTAAATCTTTGTGCTTAAGGAAAGGTATTTTAAAGTCAAAGACTGAAGTCTAAGCGAAGTCACGAGTCATTGGTGCCCAAGTCCAAGTCGTGCTCTAAGTCTTTTTTGATATCAAATCAAGACATTGTGTATGTTTCCTCTGCTGAGATTGAATAATGCTTACTTGAAGTTGCTGGTCTCCTCCTTGTTCTGCTCCCATCTGCACACCTGCAGGTTTCTCCATCTCTCAAACAGCTCTGAGGTTTTCACCCTGGCAGACAGGCAGAGAGACTTGTGGAATGAGGAAGGATACCCATGGTCATGTCTTTTCCGATTAACCATGTCTCTACAAGGGCAATAAATTGAAGAAACATTGTAAAAACCACTCAAGGAGACAAACAAAGGGACAGAAAATTGCAGTGATGGCTCTGCTGATGCCACTGGATCTGAACTCGTTAGAACAAAGACTGCGGCTCCATCGAGTATGTCTGCAAATAGCTGTCCTTGAACTGACATTTTCTTTGAGATGATTGGAAGATGTGATTTGCTCTGGGAGGCAGGGTGGCACCATTCCTTGTCTGTCTGTCTGTCTTTCTGGCAGTGTGACAGCAGCTGTGCTCTGCTACAGCCAGAGTGGCCCATGGTCCTTCATCAAGCTCCAAGAATGCATTCGACATTAAAGTTTGGCAGCCGGAGGGGCATGCACAAAAGGTCACTGGACAATGTTCACATTCATACGAGAGGAAAAGAGCCCCTCAAATTGCCAATAGCGCAACTGGCTCATTGAAGAGTGGAATCTGGCCAATAGTCTACCGCATTATGTGAAAATGTGTTATTTATAGTGTCCTGCAGTTAAACTGACAATAAAGAATGAGAGCTGTAATGGGCAGCGCAGCGGCTCAGTGGTTAGCGCTGTCCAGGGTTCAAATTCTGGCTAGAGCAGGGCCTTTCTGTGTGTGCATGTCCTTCCCGTGTTTGCATGGGTTTCCTCCGGGTGCTCCAGTTTCCCCCCAAAACATGTACGTTAGATTAATTTCTCCTGTCAGTGCCCTTGAACAAGGTGCTCGCAGGACCTGGTCCCTGCAGCACAGTGGCTGCACACCCGCACCAATACTGAGGTGAAATACAGAGAACTCATTTCATTGTGTTTGTTTAGCTGTGTATGCAATAAATAAAGCTGATTTACCCTTTAAGAGTATGTATGTGGAAAGATTACCTCAGTTTCCCTTTTATATATTGTGAGGATTTGATGTGGGCAACTTGCTGTTTCCTTCTGTCATCTCTAAACTATCATGCCTACTATTAAATAAAGTGAATGGGTTTTAAAAGCATATAAAATTGTGTATACTGCCAATCATATATTGATAGTATGTCCACTTCTGTTGTCTGTAGTTGTATATTTTTAGTCTGGCATTGTCAGCCAACTATTGCATAGAGTCCAATGAAATTTTGTTCAGACATTCATGGACCCCAGAGGATCAATCCTACTAACTCTTGCCATCCTGTAAGTCTTTTCCTTTAGCACCACCATGAGTTTTACATTTGTGGCTCTGAGTGAAATGTCTCAACTGCTATTGGACATGGATGGATAGCCATGAAATACATTCATGTTCCCCACAGAATAAATGTTGGTAACTTCAAGGACTTTGCATCTGGTGCCATCATCAGGTCAAAATCCAAACAATTTAAATATTTTGTTTCTTGCAACCTCCAGGACTAAAAAAAATGAAGCTAATACAGAGGTGCCAAAAACTGCAGGTCCACAAATGGCCATTTGAGGCTGGCTCCAAAAGCAATTAAATCCCCATAAACCCCCAACTTTACAACAGGAAAAAAAAAAAAAAACAAAAAAAAAAAAACTGTTTACAACCAGGTACAAAAAGCTTTTGGTCTCTATATCTAATTTCCTCAGTCATGACAGCCATACAGAGTGTGTATTTTTTTTAAAACACACCTGTTTAAATTATATTAAGGCTTACAGTTATGCATAATTAAGTGTGTGCCTGCTTTTAGCATAGACAGTAGAAATAGAGCTTCCGATTCTGAAAGGTGAAGCCAATGAGTAAGAGCCTTAAACCTGCATTCTTTCTAATGGCCAGCAGGGGGCAGCCCGCTGGTTGCAAAAATAAATCCGACTGTATGGGGTCTTGAAAATTACCCACTTCTCACTTGATTTTTTACCTCAGTTAACAGTTTCCAAACGAGTTTATGGTCATTTGTTAGTTTCTAGTTTTCTTCAATACAACATGATGTTCACTTTGTAAATTTTGGTCCCATTTAGAGTAAAATAGACAATAAAGCTGGGTATGCTTTAGGGCGGGACTACCTTGGGTCATTCTCAGTGAGTTCATCTGGTGCAACACACAGGGCTCACAGAACTCAGATCAAACTATCAAACTAGGCAGTACTGATCAAATATGAGTCAATATTTTGTTACTACATTGCCTATTTCTCACTTCAAATGTTTTCAGAAACATATGTTTAATGACCGGACAGAGCCCGCCATTATTTCCCATCTGAAACGGGCATCGAGCCAAAACCAGGCAGTGCCTGGCTTTGATTGACAAGTGGCTAGCCTCGAGATACTGCTTCATTTGGACGGCTCAACTCTACTCTCTTTGCAAATTTTTTGAATTAGCTGGGAATTAGCTTGGCTTATTGTACTGTCTATGTCGCAAGCTTAGCTGTATTTTATTTTGTGCTAATTAATTTTTAGCATGCTAACACACTAATAACACACTAATCTAAAATAGTGAACACGGTAAACACTACACCTGCCAAATATCAGTATGTTAGCATTCTTGTTGTGAACTTGTTAGCATGCTGACGTTAGCATGTAGCTCAAATTAACACTGTGCAGTACAGCGTCACAGAGCTGCTAGCATGACTTGCAATAATCTCTTTTCTCACTATACACAGAAAAAAAATTAAAGCCTGTCCTTTTAAGGTTCCACGGGAAATATTTTGGTTGCTAATTAGGATTTAATGACAATTAATATTTGCTTCCTCAGTCTTGAACCATATTCATTCATCATATAACAGGTGGTGAATCTTCTGTCTACGTACCTGACAGGTGATCACCTTAGGGGAAAAAGATGTTATTCTAAAACAGGTTGTCCACAAGAGGAGTTAGTGGCTAACATCATAATGATCACTCACATTGTCAGGACTTTGACGTCCATAATCTCCTGTCTGAGCTCCCTGCATGCAGTGGAGTTGTATTCAAAGGAGCCATCATAGTTTTCCAGATACCTGGTGGGATAGACACAGTCATCTTCTGCCTACAGCTCTCCACACACAAGAGAATCAACAACAGACTGTGGATAAAAATACAATATATTAAACAGTGTGTTAAAGAAAACATCTTATATTTACTACAAAAATGTCTATGGTTTGACTTAATGAAATAATAGAATATCAGCATTGTGAGATGACAAATGACAGAAGTGATGAAACTGATTTTAGGCGTCACAAACAGGATAATAGCAAACTGCTTACTGGACACTTGCACCAGATTCTGTTACATCTTAGTCTAAACCAATGTGATAAATAAATACCTCTCATATTTTTACTTATTTAATTGGTTATGATGGGAATTTGCATGGTTTGGCATTAGTATTCTGTGATAAAAATGTGTAAATGTGCTGCATATTAATTTAGAAGAGAAACAGAAAACAGTCTGAAAGGGAAAAGGGGATTTATTTCAGTGCATAGCTTGTTAAAAAGGTGGATTAGATGGTTATAGCAGTGTAGCATCTTGGTGGATATGCTTTTGTGCGCGGCAGTACAACATATTTAGTCATTTATATTATTAACTGCATAAAGTGAATACTGTATGTCCACTGCAGTGGCTGCAATAACATGAAATTTTGACTCAGTGGCGATTTCTTGATATTTTCATACATTGTGTGCACATACACAGATGTTCATGCAAACAGGTAATCATAACATGGATGCGATAACCAATAAGACTTTTGGAATTTAATATTTTTTAACTAGACCTATTTTACACATATAAAACAGTCACTACATTGAAATGGCAACATTAACCAAAAGCACACAAAAATAATGTCTTCAGTATGGTGGTGTGACTGTGTTTTGGTGGATTTGATAAAATGGTCCTGCAGAGAAAGCCAAAGGGATTCTTATTTGGATATTTCTTATCAAGGTGCTGAGAAGTTGCCATTTATCTGCGGACTAACGCCTCATTTCTTGCAGCAAAACGTTGTATTTACATGCAGTCGTCATGCAGCCTGGATAAAATGTGGGTAAGTTTATGTTTTCAAATGGAGTTGGTTAGGATGGAGGTTTTTATATTTATAAGATCATGTGATTGTGGAGAGGATACTGCTGCTAAAATGAACCAAAAACAACAAATCTACTTTTCATAAGTGCACTTTGCCGAAACATTGCTGGAGTGCATGGATGTAAATGTTAAGTGTGAGCGCTTGACTTGCTAATGGACTGTTTCGGTGGTTCGATCACTGGATTAAATGTTTCAGATGGAAATTCATAAGTTTGGAATTGCTTTTTGCTTTTATTTAGAACAAAAAGAGGCCAAACACATTGGCCAAAATGCAATCTCGGGACCTATCCGCTATCGTTTGGCAATTATTAGTTTTATTAGCTTTTTTTTCTTTCTAAATCTCTGTATTCAAAATAGATATCTGTGTATAGAGATTATGAAGCCACTGACAAAGTCTCAAGTTGCTAATCATGAGCGGCACACGGAAGACAAACTTTTGACCAGATATCTGCTGATGACACCGAAACACGACAGTGATACCTTGAAAATTATATTACACTTTATGGTACAAATAACATTTTTCAGCTCTTTTTTTACACACTCCAAGCTGTTTCATAACATTATAAGAAATATACACCTATTTACCAAAAGGTGGCTAAGTTTAAGCTGTCTCTTTCAGCTCTTTTGTTTTATGTTTCAGCACCTTGGCATTTTTCCTCTTGAAGCAGTTTTACAACATAAAAAATAAACCACATCTTGGAGATTTACTGCTAAGGTATCGTAACAATAAGGCAGTATTGAGGTAATTTGGTCAGTATCATTAAAGTAGTAAGAAAGTGTCTACAGCTTTCAAGCTAAAAAAGAGACAAAATAGAAATAAACATTTGAGAAATATTTATGATGGAACTCAAAGGCACTGAGGGGAAGAATTCTCCCTCCTCAGATTAATAAAGATGATGGATTTTGATTTTGTAATTCCATTTGACTAATGACTAAAACAAAGCTGCAAAATATTAACTCGAATTCCTTGAAACCTGCATGCAAATACAACATTGTTTCCGTGCGCTTTTTTTATCTTTGCTGCACAGGCATGAGGCAACCAACAGGCACTGAAATGTGTGAAATATACATTAAGTTCTTACACCAGCCAAATGATTTTGTCTCACCCCCAGAGGGTTTCTCTATTTAGCTCTGATCTATAATTTTCCTTTCAGGGTTTGGGCAGAGGGCCACAGAACTGACAGTTCTGTCATCTCTCTCTGGTAGCATTTAAATAAATGTGTTTTATATAAATAAAAATATTGATCTGTGCAGCAAATTTAGCTTCTCTATTTAACATATATTAAAATCAGCAACATCTACAGTAATTTAATTAGAAATTTACATGTTTATAGCTTGAGGGGATTTAATTGTTTTGTGTCTTTGTCACATCAGATAGGATGTAATGTGCATGGTGTTTTTTGGAGGGTGGATGATATTGCAGCATATTACCTGTGGCTGTGGAGGTAAATGAGGTGAGTTAAAAATAATGATGATAATAGTAATAATAAAAGAACACAACAAGCAATACGATGGAGGGATGCATTAGAAAGGAACAAGATGCTGGGATGAAACTGTACAAATAAGGAACGATGAAACTGGTTGTCTACATCCACCTGATGATGCAGTGTATTTCTGAGGTTTTGTAGGACATATTGGACACTTTGAATGGGGGCTCGTCATGCTTTGTTTTAGCTAAGATGATGAAACCTTTGCAAGTGTTCTCCATTCAGGTCTAATTCAGTCGATGAGATGAATTTCATCTCGTATAGTTGTCCCTTCATTTCACTGCATGTGACAAATAAACCTTGAAACCTTACTTTTAACTGTACAATGCTGGTTCAAACCCAGACTAACCAGCATTTTACCACAGATACTGACATCTACGGCTCAGTGCAATTAGGATTTGGAGCTTTTGGGGGGAGGGGGGCAATAAAACAAATCTGGCACGTTCTTGTCTTATTGTAGCAAGGAAAGTAAAGTGGAAAAGGGTAGTAAATCCAGGTCGCAGAGAGAGACAATGCAGATGTGAGAAGGGGAGATAGTGGGGGAGCAGAGAGAAGTGTCCACACTATGTACATGGCATACACACAGAGCTGTGCAGAACACATGAGACACAGACTGAGGAGAAGGACAAGGCATTTGGAAAATGGGTGCTGGATGGGACACAGAGGGACGAGGAGAAGCCAGTACATCAACAGGAGACCGTGGTTCTACCAGCTTCTTGAAGGCGGGGAGGAGGGGGGGAGGAGGGGTGGGAGAGGGATGGGGTTTGGAGGAGATCTGGGGTAGTGGTGAACGGGATCAGACAACATGCAAGAGCAAAATCTGAAGTGCAACCACCACTGAAAAAATATGAGAGTTTAACCCTTTCAAAATTCAAAACTAATGGAAAAGAAAGAGGCATTCTTTGGGTTTCTGTGAAAATACTTAAAATGCCTTCAAACTGGCCTACCTTTGAGGGCGTTTTTTTTTCTTCTTAATATCGGCTAGGCAGGGTGTGACTATTACGGAGATCTGTGAATCTGGCTGAAAATTCTGACGGAAACATCTGTCAACATGCAGACAGGTTAAGTTAGACTTAAATGTGTGATGTAGTCCTGTGACATCACCACCCCTGCTATAACTTCCTATATAAAAGAAAGAAAAAAAAACCTGCAGATTTCAAAACAAATATAGAGGAAATAAGATGTAGAAAATATATGCTGCAGCTTGTGTTCTTGGTGGGAGCGTATCAGCGGCCCAGTCCACACATGCACGGCTGGGTCGTCAATCTCTTATGATGGATTTGAAACTTTCTGTGTGTTCTCTTTCACTCTGTCTCTCTCTTTCTCTCAGTCTCTCTCACACTCTCTTTTCTCAGAGGTGTTGTGCAGTCAGTCACGCTGGAAAGGTACCTTTTCCTTCCATTTCTGGCAGGCTTCAGAGATCCGTCATCCGAGAAATTAACGGGACCGGTCCAATTTCCTGTCTCGTCCCCTTTGAGTCGGCTAAACTGTTGCGCACTAGTAAGAAAATGAGTCAGTTTATTTGGGATTTATTGTCCTTATTGTGCAGAATGTCACAACACATACCAACCACCAGGCCCATGTGTTCACTCACAAATTTACACTCACACACTCACACATTCACACACACACATCACACACCAGCTTTTTGGCTCAAGAAAAACAGTCAAAATATGACACCAAACATAATGAATTTTCCGTTAAAGACATCATGGTTTAAATGGTTTAAATGGTTAAAGGGATAGTTCTGATTTTTTTAATCAGTGTTGTATGGCTAACAGACTCAACAAACTGATCCGCAAGGCCAGCGACGTTGTTGGAACTGAGTGTGACTCCCTGATGGTGGTGTCAGAGAGGAGGATGCTGTCCAAGCTACGGACTATCCTGGATAACGACTCACACCCACTCCACCCTCTGCTGACCAGACACAGGAGTACCTTCAGTGGGAGACTCATACCACCAAAATGCACCACTGAGCGCCACAGGAAATCATTCCTGCCTGTGGCCATCAAACTGTAAATTCCTCCCTCTGAGTGGCCCTTGGACTATTCACCCAGTAATTTGTTATATATTCATACAGTTCTGCAGTTCACATAACTTAAATAATTACTCTGTGCAATAATTTAGCTAGTGCAATAACTGTAAACTGTTAAATATGCAATTTTTGTCAATTTTCATACCACAATGCACATTATGTACATAATCCTTAATTTTGCACTACTTTTTTCAAATTTGTTCTATTTTTTTCAGAAAGCAATGCACATACCTTACCATCACTGTATATAGTCTGTTTATTATCTATTTTTACCATCTGTGTATATTTGATAGTTAGATATATATTTTTAAACTTCTCACTATATTTTTATTCTTATTTTACATTTTTATATTTTTTATATTTCACTTCTATTTGCACTATATCTTTCTTGATCTTGTAAGGAGCACCTGTAACATCAACAATTTCCCCTCGGGGATAAATAAAGTATTTCTGATTCTGATTCTGATTCTGAATGAGGTGCTTATCCATGCTCAGTGTATTACCTACAGTAGATGGTGGTTTGCACGTCCCCAGTTTGGACAAGCAGCAGGAGTACTGGTTTAGCTAAGTAATGCACTGCTGTGGACAGGGTCAGCGGCAAAATATATTTTAGCCACCTAAAAAAATCGATATCAGTTTAAGTGTACAATATATTTAGGATATTTTCACTGCTTTAGCTAGCCGTCAGATGGTCTTTTCTGACAGGAAACTGCTGTTATACAAGCCAAATACCGCTCTCTGCAAACCAACCGAATTCCATTGACAAAATTGGTCATTTTGCCTCGCAGAACACAGGAGTTGCTGGTCTACCACTGCCTCGATTGGTTGGTTAGTTTGTGTTATTGTGTAACTTTGGTGTCTTCACAGGTTAGCTCAGATTCACCAAAGTCACACAATAACACAAACTAACTAACCGATCGAGGCAGCGGTAGACCAGCAGCTCCTATGTTCTGCATGGTAAAATTACTGTTTTTGCCAATGGAGTTTGGTTGGTTTGGAGAGAGCAATATTTGGCTCATAAAACATGTTTCCTGTTGGAAAACGCTGTCTGGCAGGGAAATATATAAGCCAAATACCACTCTCTCTACACATCAACGAAACTTCATAGGCAAAATCAGTCATTTTACCTTGCAGAACCTTTACCTAGCTGATCTTGTCACTGCTTAGTTTGCTGGCGTTACTGTGTGACTTTGGTGAATCTGAACTGTCCTTTTAAAACACTGAAGTCACACAAAAACACAGACAAACTAACAGATCAAAGCAGCTGTAGACTAGAAACTCCTGTGTTTTGCGAGGTAAAATTACTGTTTTTGCAAAAGGAGTTTGATTGCTCTCTTGAGAGCAATAGTTTGCTTACATAACACCAGTTCACCGTCAGCAAAAAACTTTTCTTACAGCGAGGTAAAGCAGTGAAAATATTCTAAATTCAACTTGTACTTGACTTTTTTATGTGGGCCTCTCAGGTGGCTAAAATATGTTTGTTGCTGACCTTGTCCATAGCAATACAATACTCCTCTTTGCTTCTCCAAACTGGGGACACGCTGACCACCACCTACCTACACCTACACCGACTATGGATAAGTACCTCATACAAGCCCACTTAAAAAAAAAAAAATCCAAACTATCTCTTGAATTTATACTCTGCTGGGCTGTTTCCACTATCCTGAGCGTGATTCAGACATTCACACTCTACAATATTGGCTGCAGGAGTGTTAGACTTGTACTTCAATATATTAAAGTCAGAGTGAGTTAAGGAGGAACAATAAATGCTGCCAATGTTGCTGCGAATGTCAAATTACTTCTGGGCAAGAGATGCCAACAGATTTGCAAAGTGTAGACATTATAAAACAGCCAAATTAGACCACATAATGAGCCAGATATTACTGTTAAAGGGGGATTTACAAGTAAATTTAAGTTTACTAGCACTACTCAGCCTGAGAAAACAGTTCCTCTGTGGTGCTGAAGGAGCTTCGTCCAGTCTCGACTTGGACTTGAATTTATAACAAAAACTTGCCTGTGTCTAATGAAAAGACGCTGCATTGTCAGAAAACATAAGGGTCAGAGTATCTTGGCCTCTGCTACGCTGATTTTCATCAAAACCATCCCAGTATATTTATCAGAGGAGGACTTTCGGTGCAGGTGGTTTACAGCTCTCACATCGGGAGCGTGTTGTGCATTCTGATTAACTAATTTTAGAGAGATGAAGGGCATCGGGATCCTCAGATCTTGTTTACAGTAATCTACAAAGAGCCCTTTTTGGGTGCTTAGAACAAAGGAAAACTTCACAGTATCAAGGCTTCAAACAATTTTGAGGCCTTGATATTTTCACTTCCAGCTGTTCTTGAATTATTTTGCTTTAATTTTAATTGCTTAATTTATTCTTATTGCTTTGTTATTTTAGTATTCTGGCTTTTTATTATTTATTTTTACTTTTCATTGCCATTTTTATCTAAGTGTTTGTTTCTTGTTGTCTAGGATATTTTGTGTATATTTTTACAGTTCTATATTGTAAATGAGGTCTCTACCTTGTTGCATTTTCGAGGTTTCAAGGTTGAATTAATAAATAATTCATTGTGCATTAATCGATTTAGGTGGCAATATAATTTTTGTTATTCTCAACAAATCCCATGAAAAGGCCAGAGCCAACAATGTGTACCTGTCTGTCAGCCTCAAGACCATTGGTTCCTACTTACGACTTAAATCTATGTGCTTTTATTTTGAAAGAGGCTCCGTAATTTCCTAAAACAACTGAACACTGTAGTTTATAGCAAACGTTACTCAAACAGGAGTCAATTGTTTATTTGTTGGGATTATTTGCAGACAAATTTTGTGTAGTATTTACAGCACCAGGACTGCATATTTGAGGCTGCACTCAAAATAAACATCACCGCAATGAAGGAACTTTTTTGCACAAAAATAGAAGGTCTATGGAACATAACTTAGGCTTTGGAAACACCTGAAATCAATGGGATCAACCTTTGGATCAATTCATTGTTTGTTTTGGGCTTTTCATGGATTTGTTGACAATAAGAAATATATAGAATATCATCACATTTATCCTTCCAGTGGGAGTTCTTACATCTTCATTCTGTGAACAGACTATTCAAATTCACCCTTTACTGGTTGATTATTATGCATGTATTCATGTGTGACTCATTTCTGTGAGTGCTCTGTGGGTGTTCTGCTAAATGCAGCAGGGAAACTGCACCCAAAGAGCCTTTCTGGTTGCATTATGTGAGAGGGCATTCATCATCGGGGAGGACTCGTGTCAATACCGATCTGCAGGCACATTCGGCTTCGCTGAGTGCTGCTACTTCAGCATCTCAACGACACTCTGCAACCAGCTGCAGAGCAGAGCACCGTAAAATCAGAGAGATGTTTGTGCCTCGGTTTTAGGATGTGCGCCTAAAAGAGGACAGCTGGCTGCTAATCAAACTGGCGTAGTTTTAATCTTAAATGGATTATTTGATGTGGGGTAATTATCAGTGTATTACCTACAGTAGATGCGGTCGGCACGCCCCCAGTTTGGAGAATCAGAAGCTAAGCAATGAACTGCTGTGGACAGGATCAGCAACAAAACACATTTTAACTTAAAAAATGGTCAACATAAAAAATGTAGGTTAACATTTTTACTATATTTTTCACTTTATTTTGCCATGAAACAGCCTTTTCTGACAGGAAGCTGACGTTATACAAGCTAAATGTCGCTCTTTCCAAACCAACCAAACTTCATGGGCTGAATCAGTGATTTTACCTGCTTTCATGGTCTGCCGCTGCCTTGATCTGTAACTTCGTTTGTGTAACTGTATGACTTCGGCGTTTTAAAAGGATGATTAGGATTCACTTAAGCCACAAAATGACATGAATAAAGTTACCAATCAAGGCAGCAGTAGACCAGCAGCGCCCTTTTCTGCAAGGTAGAATTGCTGATTTGGCCTATGGAGTTTGGTTGGTTTGGAGAGAGCAATATTTGGCTTATGTAAGAACTGTCCCTGTTGGAAAGGGCTGTCTGATGGTGAGGTAAAGTGGTGCAAAAAATTCTAAATATAGCATACCCTTTAGGTGGGCATTTTTTATGCGTTTTGCAGCTGACCCTGTCCACAGCTGCACCTTGCTTAGCTTCCTACACCAGGACTCCCCTCTGCTTTCCCAAATTGGGGGGGGGGGGGGGTGAACGCCATCTCCGGCAAGTAATACACTGACTATCAATAAGTACCTCATACAACCCCACAAATAACCCATCTTTAAAGTTAGATTTTTAACTATAATGTTGTGGGTTGATCAATATCACATAGAGATAATATAATACTGATATTTCCCAGTACTTTGGCTATCAGAAAAACCCCAAATCAATCTCATGCAACCACTTCTGATGTCTTCCATTCCCATATTAAAGACCATTTGCCTCTCATTGACTCAATTGCAAGCACACATCAGACAGTAATCTAAGCATTAGATCAGACAAACAAGAAGCACAACTTTGCTCTGCAGCACTAATGCGCTCTGATTCTGCCCTTGAGCATTGTTAATGGGACTTGGAGCAGGAAGGACTTTTATACAACTGGACAATGTGAGTTTGTTTTTAAGGGTAGGGCAGAGCACTCTGGCTCTGATGTCCATTTAGTATGTCCAGGGGTATATCCTGTAACCACGCACGCCTCCTTGAGATGGACAGTGCTTCATTGTCCTTACAACAACAGGAAATGTAACTCTGCTGTTTATGAAAACAAGAGGCGATCTCTTCTTCGTCCCTTTCTTGTTTCCTCTCTGCATTAACTTTTAACAGGGAATCCCTCTTGCAAATGGTGCAAGTGCTCTGACTTGTAAATTATGAATGATCGGTTCCATTCATGTTCTGGTACGTTCTATCTATATCCACGTACAGCAAAACTATAAAAAGCACAGAAAGCCGCCCAGAGTCGGGGAGATGCAACCCAAATACATAATGCATCAAGAAGGGCTCAAAAATGGGGTCACGTGTACAAAAGTGCTGGAGTGATCCATTTGTTGATTAATCGATTAGTCGATCAGCAGTAAATCCTCTGCTTGCACAATGCAGTGTCATATCAGTTTTATGCATTGCACGTCTGTATTCAACCTGTCAAATCTATGGTGGCGTGACCACTGCCTACAAACTTAGTTATTTTTCTTCCTTAAGTTATTTCCTTCACTTTTCACAGTTAGTTTTGAGCATATTGTTATTTACAGTTATTAGGCATAGGATTCTGAACACTTTGATAGTGTCTTAGCTAACTGTTAGCAACCTTAGCTATCTTGCTAGCATCGTCGTCTTCATTCAGTTTTGACAGAAACAAAATAAAACCCACCAAAAAAGACTCGTCCTTCTACCGTTCCAACAATCGGAATAAACCCTCAGTTCACAGAGTTAGACGTGAAATTATCAGCAGGGGAGTGAGAGGGAGGTCAGATGTCAGAGAAGGGAGACACGGCGTGTACAGCAGAATATTTTCCTGTCTAACTCCATGAATTAAGGGTTCATTTCAACCAAACAATCACAGTTAGTGATTGTTGAAACAGTGAAAAAATGAGCCAAGACTGTTTTGGTGAGTTTAATTTTGTTTCTGTCCAGTTTTAAAGAAGATGAACTAGTTAGCTAACATTGCTAACGGTTATTGAAAACACTGAGATGATTATCAAAAAGCTCAAAAACACTATAGCCATAATAAACTGTAAAAACTCTTAACAATATGTATCAAGCTAACTGTGAAAAGTAAAGTAACTACCTTTAGGATGAAAAATCACATTGACAGGATGTAAACAGATGTGCAGCTTTTCTGCAAAGCCAACAATTTTGATAAACAAATAACTGTTTGCCATTTATCAAGCATGACAGGCAAGCATTTTCTGGTGAAGCTTCTCAAAACATCACATATTTTCTGATTTTCTTTGTTTTATATAATTGAAAATTGAGTTTCAGGATCACTGTCGAAGAGAGACCTTTGCTGAACCAGACACAGCTGTTTTATCGCTCTCACCAAAACGTACCAGACGGCCTTTACAGAAACAGTCATTTCATCATCGTAATTTTATTACACATAAGACATCATATGAAAAACTCACCAACAACATCTTGTTTCAACTTTCCAATGTTTCAACAATCGCTAACTCCGGTTGTTTGGTCGAAATAAACTTTGGTCTTAATTCACCAACTTAGATGTGAAATATTCCGGCTGTTCACGCCATTTCTCCCTGCTGTTTTTCTGATGTCCAACATCCCTCTCACCCCTGACGCCATGAGAAAAGGGTTTATTTTGACCAAACCAGAGTCAGTGATTGTTGGAACAGTGGAAAGATGAGTTTACGATGATAAAATGTCCATTTCTGCAAAGGTAGTCTGGTGAGTTTGGTGAGAGGGACAAAGCAGCTATTTCTGTTTCAAGAAAAAAATATCTTATTCTTTAAAAAAAGAAAAGGTCTCTGTCTGTAGCAATCTTTATGATACTGTTGTCAGACACTTTGAATAACAACCCCTGCCTGTCAATGCCAAAAACAAGCACTTTTACTGGGCTTAGTTTCAAGTTGTTGGGATTACGTTGTATCTTAATTTTGCTTCTGATGGGCGCAGCTCTCTCCCTCAATACTGGACCAGTTTCAAAAATAGTTGTCCCCATCTGTCACTTAGACACAAAACATGAGAAAATATGGTCGAGGATGAAAAATACAGAAGTTAATAATAATATAGAAAGTCATTAGTCGCAGCCAAATGCACAACGCTCATTTATGTAAGGTTTTTGAACCGACCCTCTCCAGCCTGGGGCCTTCGCTCAGATTCTTTCTAGCCGGGCGTATTTTTAGATATCGCCCTCTTCAAGTCAAATAGAGTTGAAAGTTAATACGTCTTCCTTTGCAGAAGTGTGTCACTCACTCTGATCACATAATAAGCTTCCCCTCTTGAGTCCACCGCTGCCATTTTACCATCCTACATCCACCCACAACTTCATCCTGATGTGAGTGAAGGCAGGCTGATTCATGTGACACCATAATGGGACTTCAGCATCCAGATTTATCAAGTGCAACAATTTTTCATGACTTACTTTGACTTTAATGGCCTTTGGTGATGTGGGGTGGACGTATGCACAAAGCGAGTTAGTCTAAGATTGATTAGGCTCAGCTTTTATCCCAGTCTAAGCACCCAAATGTCTCCCCTGCTGATGTTCTGGCCTAGACGCCTCTGATAAACGCCCCGCCAGCATGTCCTCATGCTTGGGTTTGGTTGGGGAAGAGGCTGGGTGTGGTCGAACCCATGTGGACTAGGACTCCTGATTGTTTATGCTTGGATGGATATCATAAGGTGACGTCTTCTCCATATCTCTCTGCATCACACACACATGCAAACACAGTCATTTCATCAGTCTCTCACTCTTTCCTTCCCCCCACTCTCACTGAGGTGTGTGTGCAGACAGACTGTAGCAAAATGGCTGCCGCTGAGCCCACTGGTTTCTGTTGTGCGCCTTGTTTCCCCCCCTTCTCTCCTAGGCCGAGCGCTAGGAGCAAAGTAAGGGCACATTAGGCAGAGAGAGAAGAAGAAAGGTGCGTGTGTCGGGTCTGAATTCATGCATCTCACCACCACCGCCGCTGCCGCCGCCGCAGAGGTGATCGGGATGCCATGAATCCACATTGAGTACTGTCAAGACCAGCCCAGCAGGGTGGCGGGGGGGAGGGGGGTTAGCTGTGGGGAGCTTTTCAGATTGCAGCACATGTATGTTTTGCTTTGGTGTAAACATATATGTGCTGTCTGTAAAAAAATATCTGGAGGTGGGGATAAAGTTTTTTTTTATTTTCTTTTTGGTTCTTTGGAGTGAGAATTGTGAGATCCTTTAAACCACCTAAAGATCAAAACATCCCGGCTTCTCAGCATCTGCTCGTCTCACACTGAAATTCAGATTGTGAGGGAAAAGGGGGCTGCAATTTAGGAAATAAGTGGGTCTAAATGGGTGCAAACGTAGATCCATACCAGGGGGGTAAATACTGTTGCAGAGGTGTTATAAAACATGGCTCTGCAGTGGCTGTGTGTGCACTGTAAGTGCAGCCTGCATGGTAAGAATGACTTATTTAAACAGGGACCAATAAGAAATACACATCATCTTTTGTCATGTTGCTGTAATCATCATCATCATCATCATCATCAGCTCCAATCTGTAGCTTTCACTTGTCATTGTGATAAATCTGATGCCTCTCTGTAAGATGTAGGCTACGACCAGTCAAGAAGAAGAAGGCTGAAACGGAAAATCAAATAAAGGTCTTTGGAAAAAGAAAGGGTAAAAAAAAAACCATTACCATACACAGCTGGGGCACTGTGTATGGTATGAATGTGATGCTTCATTTTCAGAAAAGATCAAAAAAATAAATCCAATGGAAACTGTTTCTATGTCACTGGGAGAAAAAGATGGATGGTTAATTGCTATTGTTCTTTTCAGCCATTAAAGCTTGTTTCACCCCCCCATCTCATGCGTCCCCCACATGTAGTTCAACCATTTATACTGAACAATTACTCATAAATTTATTTTTGCACCATTCAGTCATTAACTGGGAGCAAAAGAAAAGCCTCAAACAAAACGGCTATGAAGGCATGCTTTTTAATGTTATCCTTACAGTGTGTATAAACAGCAAGGCCTGCGCTCTAATTGCCTCTTATTGATCAGGATAAACAGAAAGACTTACCTCTTAATGTAGTTTTTTCCATAGAGAATCTGTTGCAATAAGGTGACGAGTCCAAATGCGCAAATAAATATAAAACAGAGCGATCTATTGCCGAGTATGTCTTTCCCCGACGATGGGTCGGAGTACGCCATCCTGCGGCGCAGCATCCACGGCTGACGGTGACACCCGGTTAGGTGTCTCTCTCCGCTGCATTCAGGACCAGGAGCGCCGGGGTCTTGTACCAGCTACACAGGAGGACATCGTCCATCACCTCTCTAGGCTATTTCACTGCTCTCATACCGCAGCATCACTGGTGCTGGATGATGAAGCATCGCAATCTATCGCCTCAGTTGCAAACCATTAGTGTCCCTGTGGCCAATTCTGCTAAAGATAAATCTCTGTTTCTTTGTATATTTTGCAAACGGACGGGTGTAAAAACATGAACGACTCGTAGGAGATTTGATTTATCGGATCTCGACGAGGTGCTCGATCGGATGCAAGCGATGCAGATTATCCAAAACAAAAAAGAAAACAACGCGCTTACACGGCTATTCGTCCAGATTTAATCCCGAAATCTTAAATGAGATAAAGGAAAAGACGCATTTTTCCCCCCGGCTCCTTTTAAATTACTGATACGAGCTGCCTGCGACGGAAAAAGACACACACACATCCTCCATGCTTCATCTCCAATCTGAGCAAAGCTGCGTGACTGAAATGTAAAAGCAGGAGGGTGCGCCTTTTCTCAGCCTGGCGGCCGGGGGCGCGCCGCGCTTCATTCAGATGCTCCTTACTCAGCCAAAACCCAAGGTCATGGTCTCCTTTACGAGCAGGCACCTGCGCACTCAACATATAGTAGACAGCCCCAATTCACCTGATTCACCTGACCTCCTTATGGGCTGGTGGAAACTTAGATCTCTGTAAGGAAGCGCTGTCCCTGTACTTTGTTTGTGGGGCTGAAACTAAACTCATAGGCTGTATTTCTAGTGTTGAATAGGGGAGACTAGGGGCTAGCGTAACATTTTTAACATTTATAAAACACAGATTACTTGAAATACACTAATAATCTGTGGATATAACAAACCATTTCCCCCTTGGCAGCATGGATTTGCAAGATCATGCGAGAATCCATCTTCCCAGGCTTCAAGTTAGCCATTTGTGACCGCACCAGAAATGGTGCAGCCAATCAGTGTCCACGGAGGGACTACTGGCAGCTACAGGTGCGGTTTTTGGTGTGACGCCAGCGAGAAGCGTACATAGAAGCGAGTATTTCTTGGTGGAAAAGATGTTTTTGCTCTTCTCCCGACCGGTTTAAGGAAAAGTTTGATCTGACTGGTTGAAGTTAGCCCGTGTTAGACGTGTTAGAACAGATGGTTCATCCAGTCACCTGCCAAGTGATTTTTTTTTAAAGTGCCTGCCCTTTTCCAAACAGTTTCTCAGCACGACTTCACAGATTGTTCTGTGTTAACAAACCATGCATCGAGTGTGTTGGGTTAGATGTTGGAGGCCCTGTGGACAAAAGTGGTGGTGTTTCCACCGCCATAACCACAAAAAGTAACACCAAAAGTAAAATTCTATAAATAAAAATCTCCTCCTGCTTCTTTTTAACTGGCTAACATACAACTCACTGTAATTTTGCCTGTGAAAATGTAAACACGGGTGATGCCACCAACTGGCAGCCATTAAGAATAATCATATAGAAAGAGCTGATCTTCTTGTGTTGTTCTCACCTTAGTAATAAATTGAGACATGTAGTATCTTTTAAGATCCCCTCCTGACATTTCTTAAGACATACACACAATTATGCTTGGAGCAATAATGTGACTCCGGTATGTAATTTCCACTATAAAATCCCCCAAAAGTCATCTACTCTTCCTCATTTTCTTTTTCCTCATTCAAAATTCCTGATTATTTATTTCTAAAATTTTCCTGATTGACACAAGATGTCCTCTCCTTCACTGTAAAGTCCATTCTCAGCATATGTGCACTAGGATATCATTAAAAAAGTTCAAACACGGGTACCAGTACCATTACTCTTCATTCAGTACCTTTTTTGAAGGTTCTTCTTTATGAATAATGTTTGTGATGATTGGCTGTTAGCAAAACCATATAAATAGTCTTGTTTTTATTTAGCTGGATACAAAAGGGATCAGTTGGAGGCATCGTTTGAGCTGCAAATTGAACCAAGATTAATTTCCAAACTAGCTGCGATGTCGTGAATCATGCTCATATAGGCCCACCCCTCAAAATCAGATTTTCAGCGAGCACATGACTTTCCACTTTGAGCAGATGAGTGTGACAACAACTCTCCAGTGTGAAACTCTGCACATGCCTCATTCTGCACAGTGAAGCTCAAACATTCAACTGTAGGAGCGAAGAGGAACTTCCTGAGTGGAGGGAGGGCTTTAACTTCAACACCTCCCATCAATGGGGACAATTTTCGCACCTCGACAGCTGTGTGGAGCCAAACCCCGATGCCATGACAGCAGCACCTCCTCAGAGCCAAACTCCTGACAGAAGTCAGTGCTTCTCTGTCGCGCCGGCGCTGATAACTGCATTAGTGCCATTGATTTCTGCCAGCGTCCTCTTTGATAACTGTTTGATCACGTCACTGAAGTCCATCTGCTGCAGTCTGAGCTGCATTAATACCTTTACAGCAGCAGAGCTGTAGGCGGATGTGACAGCAGAAGAAATACCTGATGACACATCATATGGTCATGATGGTGTCAGACACTTACGCACAGGAAATGTGCTTTCTGCATGCGTTTTATGCATCTGTTAAGCCTGATACTTTAGTTTGACTGACCCTTTTGTACAAGGAAAGTGAAGAATCTCAGTCAATCAGGTCATGGTTTTCTCTCAGGGTCATCATAGGCAAACGGACTTGCTGAGGTTCCTGAAGACGTTTCTTCAGTTCTCAAACTGAGGCGGTGTGGAAGGAACACACATTCATTTATTAGTGTTACTTTAAACTAGAGGTGCAACAATCAGTTGATTACTTGATACCTGATAAGTTGATCAAATGAAAATTGATTAATCATTCATTATTCATTTGCAATATTATTTTTCTATTACATTTTATACCATGTGCAATATTATTTTTTATTATAATAGACAATACTAGTTTCATTATCATGTGCAATATTATGTTTAATATCATGTGCAATTTTTATGTTCATTATCTGGTGCAATATAACTCTTTATTACTTTGCAATATCAGTGGCAATAATACCTTTGCTGTTTTAGATTACTTTTTTACTTTCTCTTAACTTATCTTACTTCTATTGTTATTCTATGTGGCACTATTTCTTTACATTTATTGCATTTACATTTACTCTTTCTATTTCATATTTCAGTTTAAATTTGATACACACTAAGTTGTTTTGGGATTAATAAAGTTCTAGCATGTCTTATCTTATCTTATCTTAATCGTTTCAGTCATTTTTAAAGCAAAAATGTCAAAACATTTGCTGGTTCCAGCTTCTTGAATGTGAGGATTTACTGGTTTTCTTTGTCACTTATGATGGTTGGACCAAAAGAAGAAATCTGAAGATGTCACAATGACCATTTCTCACAATTTTGTTGATATTTTATAGATTACACATTTAATTGGCTAAACTTGAAAATAATCAGCAGGTTAAATGATCATGAGAATAACTATTAATTGCAGCCCTACTTTAAAGCAACTGCAAGGAGTTTTTAGTCTGCATCACTGAATTATCCAGAAGACAGATGGAAACAAGAAATTTAAATTCCTAGAAATATATTTTACACATTTATTTTATCTTCTGCCACTCAACCTATCTGGGTCCATGATTTAGAGGCAGCAGGCTGAGCAAAGTATCCCAGACGTCCTTCTCTCGAGCCATGGCCTTTGGACCTGAGGCAGTCCCAGGACAGATTGGGTCTGTAGTCCCTCCAGCATGTTCTGGGTCAGCCCTCGGGCTTAGTTGGACGTGCACAGAATATCTCCAAAAGGAAGCGAGGAAGAGAATTCAGCTACTCCTCTCGACAGAGTGACCCTGTCACTCTGCAGAGGAAGCTCGTTTCTGTCTTGTATCTGCAATCTTTCTCTTTATGTCACCTCCCAGAGCTCACCATCATGGGCTTGGAAAAGATCCATGTCTGGATTAATCTGCAAGACACTGAGGTGATAAATGAGCTGCTGAGCTCTGCTGACCTCCGCTTCCTCCCACTGTCTGTCTACTGCGTAACTATCAAGAAGAGTTCACAAATTAGACAACACATGGCAGCATTATGAGAATTATAACACCTTTGCACAGGTTACATGATGGCAGCTATTAGCAGTTAATATGTGTAGTTATCACTAGCAGTTAGTTTTACCTGTAAATGTTTCTTTAAATTAGATGTTTAGACAAGATAATGGCAAAAACTCCACCTAGTGAGCATTTTAGCTACACAGACCAATCGCTAACATTAGACACAAACGAACTGCTAAGATTAGCTACACAGACACACAGCTAACAGCTAACATTAAAGGTAATCCAAAAGTAATCAAGTGATATTACTGTATTGTGATACTTGTATTAGGTGACTGACTACATTTTTTAACAAGTAATTGTACTGTAATATATTTTTAATGTTGGGCTGTATAAATTTGACTTGAGTTGGTTTATATGATTAAAATGCTGTATAAAATATTTTATGAGGTTTTGTGACACATTATCAGACCTCATAATTAAAAGAGGACTGCATTAAAAAAAATCATTGGTGCCAGTCTGCTCTCCATTCAGGGCTTAATCATCTCAAGAGTTGGGAAACAGGCAGGAAACATGACTGCAGACTCATTAGAACCTCTTCCAACTTCTGCCCTCTGGTGGGCGCCAAAGACCACTGTAACCCAAAACAAACAGACGCCAGAACAGTTTCTTTCTACAGGTCAACCCACTAAAACATCCACTTACTTACAAAATCTAAGTGATATGTTATATATTTACAGTTCAAAATACACACCGCTTTAACATGTACATCATCACCCATCTATAAAAATCCTGCAGCCTGTATATAGAGTAAAGCAATCTCCTACTTTACCTATTAAATATGATTTATTTGCACTATGTGCATTGTTTACAATCTACAGAACACTCAACTTGTATAAATACACTGTATGTTGTTGGTCATTATTGTTTTTTATTTGTATTTATTTATTGGGCCTACACATATGTCTGTACAGTAGTTCTATTTTAGTGTAAGGCACATTTGTTCAGCTTTTTTGTACTTGTTTTTAGTATTATTTCTGTTTAATTTTCTTGTCTGTAAGCACACTGAGACCAACTTAAATCCTCCAAATGAAATTCCGTGTATGTGTAAACATAACAGCTGGTTGTGATTTTAAAAAGAATAGGACACTTTCTATGAAAATGGCAGTTACAGAGCACAATTATCAACAGATATTATACACCAAATCATAATACATAAAGAGAACCTCAAAGAAATATCTGATATGATTCATTATGGGTGAATCTCACATTCGTTCATGTAAATAGAAAAGCCAGAAACCCTCACCAGCTTGGTAAAGAATTACTATTTCTTTTTCTTTTCTAATATTAGCTGATAAAACATGATCATACTATGACACAATTTCTGGTCTTTTGACCAAGACAGAATATTTTTGTATGTATTTATTGATTAAACTGGCTTATCTGTGTATTGTTTAGTCAGCTTAACTATATTGTTTATGCTGTTTTAAGCATAAACAATTTTTTTTACAACAAGTTTTTACCGAATTGTTCTAAATAAAGTTAAACGAAAACAAACACTTTCTATGAAAATGAATGGGAACTGTGTTTTTTAATTTAAATACACGAAATACACAGGGATATCACATTAACGTCTCCTTTCGCTGAATATTTCCATCGCTATTTCGAATCGATCCATTAGGAAAACGAGACGAGAAAGAAAAATTCTCCGTGGGGTCGCATTTCTGTGTAACACAGGAAGCCGCGCGGATGTAATTTGATGGAGCGCCGGCCCCTCTTCCGGTCTCTTTTCCCTTAGCCGCCGGACGAAAATGGTAAGCTGCAACGCTGGCGGACAAAAATCCTTAAACATCTGCTTAACGTACCGTTCATCTGACTCGGACCGCTGGTGTTTCGATGTCGGATGAACATTGTTACTGTTTGGATGAAGCATTTTTGAGATGAAGTTTCTATTTTTAATAAAATTAACGTTGTTTTTTTTTTATCGCATCCATCCGGCGGTTGTTAGCTGCTCGTAGCATTGAGGTTCAGTGTATGAAATGGGCCTGAGTTAGCCGAGAGAAAGCCAGGTCACATTTTGGTTACTCTGAATGTACTCGGTTATATTCAGCAGGTGAGCACGAGTGGATTAGTGTTATTATTCGTTTCGTAAAGGTAATTTGTACCCAGTTTAATTCCTCACTAGCATTTCCATAGCCGTTAGCATAGCTAGCTGGTCACTTCAGTGTGCTTCCTCTCAGTGTAAACACTTTTCAGTAGGCAGCGGAGGCTAATTAAGATTTCTAAACGTACTTTTGAGGCAGAACACATAATATGGATGAGATGCTACGTTTTGTAGCTTTGAGAACAGTCTGTTTCAATAGTATTGCTAACATTGAGGCAGTGAACATCATCCAACAAGTGGTGATTGCTGCCACATGAGTCTGAGTCTTGTCAGTGATGTCTTTAAACACAAATGTCTGAACATATGACTTTCTGTGATTCAGTTTTTTCCTGCTGAGACAAGACTGTCAGAGTTTTGACATGCTGTGTAGTCTTTTGGGGGGGGATTGTTCCCTAACCCTCTAATCTCTCACCTCTCAGACCAAGGGAACTTCATCTTTCGGTAAGCGCCGGAACAAGACGCACACTCTGTGCCGTCGTTGTGGGTCCAAGGCCTACCACCTGCAGAAGTCCTCCTGTGGCAAGTGTGGCTACCCCGAGAAGCGCAAGAGAAAGTGTAAGTCATCAATTATACGTGTTTTGTTCATAAGATTTTGTCCATGCGTTTCAAAACATTGGATGCAAGTGTGCTGTTGACGTGGAACCCAAACAGAATGTGCTGATGTTTTGCTTTTGGTTGTTTCACTTGGTATGTCACCCTAAAGAGGTGGGTGATAATGATACTTAGGAAGAATTCATATTCCTCGTATGGTGTCCAGGCCGGACACTCAGGAAGAGCATACTCATTCTCATACAATTATATTGTCTTAACAATGTATAATACAGTCTTGGACCAGGGAAAAAAGTCAGCATTTAAATTATATAACAGTGTGACAAAGGGCTGCAGTTAAATCGATTATCTGACTGACTAGCTGACAATTAACAGTATGACAAATGCCATATTTATACTTGTTATTACATAATGTGCCACTGTCGACGCATTAACTAGCTGAACATTGATGTGAGCGGTCAGGCTGCCTTGATGCATACTGATTTTGTTTTTTTAGACAACTGGAGCGCCAAGGCCAAGAGGAGGAACACCACTGGAACTGGCCGTCTGAGACACCTGAAGGTCGTCTACCGCAGATTCAGGTAAGATTTTTTTTTAGGTGTAATGTGCTCAACTGAGATGTAACAGTAGAGCTGCAAGTGTGTTCAGATGTGCTGCGAGTTGCATGTTGATTCTGTTATGAAAATGTGTTTACTGTCTGTGCTTCGGTTCAGTGTTAATGGGCTTTTATGTCTTAAAGGTGAATTGGGGTTTCATTAGAGATCGACCACCTACAATATTGAGTGTTTACAGTTATTGGAATCATTAAAAAAATCTGATTGCCAATACAATAAATTGATTTAAAAATACACTTTTTTTGGCTCAGATGCAGCTGCCTCTGTGTCGTTCACTCAGGAGAAGCGCTCACGGCTACTTTGTGTACTGCTAGGTAGCTTCATTTATAAAAATTGATCATAATAGTTCACTTATTTTGTAGTAATATGAATATGTAAAATCTAATAGTAAAAGTGGTCAAACAAATGTAGGCTAGAGGAGTAAAAATTTGCCTCCAAAATGTAGTGGAGTGGAAGTTTTCATTTTTACAGCCAATCTCTTGCTTTCAAATATTTTTTCTCCTTGATTACTAACAAACCTAATAATCCCATTGTCCATGAAACCGTATCAATCAATCAATCAATCAATCAATCCCTAGTTTTTATTGTCTTGGCATGAGTAATACAAGCAATGCAATGTTGTCTTAAAGACTTGGAACATGCAGTTAACGGAGACCACAGTGAAAGTTTATCTGCTTGAACCCACTTTTAGAACTGAAGTAAATGATAAACACTTAATCCTGATTTGTAAAAAATGATTCTGATTCATCAACTTGAGCCACAAACATTTAGTTGTGTTGACTTACTCCCAGTAGGAATATACACAAGATTCCTGCATCTTTAGCTGCCAAGAGTAAGCTAATGTTAGCATGTTTTCTCATACTGATGGTTATATTGATTTTTATGGTCGCAATGTGAAACAGTTAAAAGAAATGTTAGAAGAATGTTTATTAAAATGCCAGATAATGTAACATATGATCATCAGTATTGCTGTAGTTGGTGTTGCATCAAGAAAGTTGTGGCTTCAAAGGAAAAGCTCCACAACATGGATGTAAACAATTTTAAACAAATATTTAGAAAATTGACAAGATAAATGTCATTACGGTTGAACTGAATGTACGAGACACCACAGGTTTTTACTGAGACGATACAAACATCAAGTTAAAAGATAAATATCTCTACTAACCTGGCGTGTTCACAATGCAAGGTGTGCCTCAACTGGACACGTTTTTCACTGTCATAACAGAATTTTAAATTACAATACTAGTATTTAAAGATGGACTTTTAGCCGGTCCGAGGCGCATGAAACAGTTTTTTTTTTCCATTTCTTGTTCCTGGAAAGAGTGTCGTAACAGCCACAGTTGAGGACCAGTTGATTCTCCTCCTTTGTCTTATCTGTGCAGTCGTGGGTAGAAAATCTGATGTTTAGTTGTTACTATTTGACAAATCTTATTCCACTCAGTCAGCCAGAAGGGTAAACGACTATGTAATGTGCCTTTCAACCCAACAGTGACAGGGAGTCGGCAGTCTGGTGAACTCTATTTTGAGCAGCTGTTTACTTAAGGAGCATGGAAAAATATAACTAAGATTTGGCAGAGAAATGCTGAATACAGTATTGAGATTCTGTTCATAGATTCTGCAAGACTTGTCAATGCTGCTTACCAATGATGGTGATAAAAAAAAATGTCTGAACAAATGAAATCAATGTGATATCAGTGTTTCACTGAGGTAAGCATCATTGTGAGTCAGGGACATTAAGAATGGAGCCTGTGAGCCCAGACTGTCTCTTAAAGTGAAGTATTAAATGTACTAAGTATCTCCAGGAAAATGAAAACACTTGTTAATTATAATTATGTATTTTATCAGCATATATTTAACAATATTTTGTCTTTTTCTAAATCATCTGCTATTGGCAGGGCTTTAAGTTCTCAGATACCATGCCTGATTTCAAGTGTAGAGCAGTTTAAAATTCATATTATACTCAGTTCAATACACTGTACACATTCCTCTGGACAACTTCAGGCTCACACATTTTTCTTGCTTTAATCCATGTAGTGGTCATCCTTTTTGTCTGCCTGTGGGTTTTTACCAATGTTTATACAATGAAAACAATAAAGAGGTGTCAAATTATTTCCTGAAAAGTAGCTTTGGTCATACAGGGCATCTCCTGGCAGCAGTGATATTTAAGTTGGCAGTCATGTTGTCCCATTGTGCAAAATTAAAGTAGATAAATATTGGCTGAACGACATTTGATTTAGCCACTTCCACGATCCTGGTATTGTGTGTACTGTCTCACTGACACGTTTGAGTGAACCTGAGCCAACATTAATGTTAGTTAAACTTCTGCTTCCCCTGATAGGACAAGTTAAAATGCCTCCTTTCGAAAGGCCTGAATTAGTCGAACTTGTGGGTCCTTTTGGAGGACGTTTTTACCGAAATGCCAGTTTTTGTTTGTTTACCAAAAACATTAGCAAGCTTAATGCCATGTTTTCATGATTTGGGCCACAGACTTGCTGTTTATCTTACTGTCTAAACAAGAGTAATAAATGTTTACAGTTAAGAATTCATCATCAGCCCTGAAGAGCTGCAGTAATTTCATCCACTTACCTAGTGGGCTGACCAGCCTGTCACCACTGGCTTTAGATGGGAAACTAGAGTCGAGCTTTTAGCACACTTGCAAATAAATCAAAGATGTTAAGTATTTTTTGCGGAATAACAAATACCGTGACTTGACTTTTTCCACCGGGATTTACCTCAAAATCACATCTAATTTGTCTGCCATCAGCCTCGCATTCACATTTTTCCTTCTGTGTTTTCCAGGAATGGTTTCAGGGAAGGCACCACCCCCAAACCCAGACGTGCTGCAGTGGCCGCCTCCAGCTCATCCTAAACGACACATTTTTGGTTAAATAAATGTGATGTTATAAAGGAGTTTCAGTCTGGTTTCTTGTCTGGTCAGTGACGGCTGAAGACGGATCGTGATCAATGTCAGATTAATATTCACACAGGGTGTTGAGACTTATTCAGCTTGTTATTCCCACTTGGTTCATTTGTGCAAATCTCTAGTAAAAATGAGTTTCAGATGTCAAACCTGAAATAATAAATGATGTTTTCAGAAAAATGAAGTACTGTATTAATGTTTGAGGTTTTGTAGTGTCAAGTGAGATCTGAGTGAGTTAAAAAAATTACAAACTACTAAATCTGCTTCACTTGGAATGAACAAATCTAAATTACTGGATTAAAAAATGTAAACAATCTCACCAAGATACACACATGATGCTGTGAAACATGTTAAATGTAGAGATTTTAAGGTGATTCTTTTTATATTAGAAAGTCAAATCAGCTGGTTTGAATAACAACCTTGAAAGCGTTTACTTAAAGGTCTCAGGTGCAAAACTAGAACCATTAATAAAGCGACAATTATTTAAACTGAATTGCATCTGTCTAATCAAAAAGGTACAACAAACCTGGAACATCCATACCAACCTTTTTGAGGCTGCTGGAAAATAGCATTTTAAAGAAAAGTTTGAGAGAAGCATGTAGGAAACTTGTCACATTACACCCAAGTGCTCCTGATGAACAGTGAATTTATCTCAATACAGCAAATATACTGAATAAAAAGTGCTTTGTATGTGTCCTGTGCTGCATGGGATATCCTTACAAATACCCTTAGGCAGTTTAGTTTGTCACAGTGTGAAAGAAAGTTGTAAAGAACTGAAAACAGTTCAGAAAGGGAACATGGCTCCAAGCTTAGGATCTGCAGTGGAGATTTAGGCGAAACACATGGTGTAAATAATGTCTGTCAAGTTAAAGTTGCATTTCAGGGCTTTAGGAGACTTGGATTACACCAGACATTTTTTCTTTACGCTTGAAAACTGGCAGAACTGGTCCTGGCCTCCATGGGGCCCTAAGCAAGATTCTGCTCAGGGTTCCCAACTGACTGGAGAGCCATGTTTGCCACACAGTGACACCCCAGTGCTTCTACTGCAGTCCTCCCTCCTTCTGTCAAAGAATAAGTAGATCTATATAGAACAGAGTGAGGTACAAAAAAAGTTAATATTGACATTAACATGAATAACAAATTTTAGAATATATAAAATGTATAAAATACCAAAACATAACACTGAGCTTTGGCTCTGCTGCCTGATAATTAGTCAGTTAATTTTAAATTCAATATTTAATCAATCATCAGTCACAGTCAGTCCATTAATTGGTGTCTTGTAGTTCAGAGTTGTAATCAGTGTTGGACTGTAACTAAGTACATTTACATCAAGTACTGTACTTTGTTCTTTACTTGAGTTTCTACACGACATCCCAGAGGCAAATACTGAACTTTTTAATCCACAAAGCTGAAAAAAGGTTGTTTCTGACTTTTTAGAGATACACGGTTCTCTCAGGACATTGACGCTACTGACATTTTATGGTCTTATAGACCATGATGCATTGCTGTAGATTAAACTAACCAACAGTTGCTTCTAAAGTAGTTAAAATTAGTTCAACCTTAAACATATACAGCAGAAAACAGCAGCAACATTAAAGCAATAATATTAATCCAAAAACATCAGACGTAACAACACTGACATTTTATTGCAGCATGACTACTTTTACTTTAAGTACATTTATCTGATAATATTTACATACTTTTACTTTTAGTAAGGTTTTGTGAATGCAAGACTAACTTGTAGTGAAGTATTTTTACAGAGTGGTATTTGTACTTTTGCTTCAGTAAAGGATCTGAGCGCTTTTTACACTCCTGGACACCTCAGAGGAGAAACATGTTCCATGTGTGTATTGGAAAGCATGCACGCGCATCTGAACGCATGTTCACGTGCAACACGGTTATCTTCTCTGAGTTACAGATTATAAACGCTGTTGCACGTTGGCGCTCATCAAATGTGATAAAATAGTTTTCTTTCATTGTCACTTCTGTCAGATACGAGGTCACAGAGCAGCCCTGGATGTGTCTGTAAGCAGGACGCAGACAGACAGACTGCAGCACAGCTAACAGACAGGCAGACAGACAGACAGGAGGAGCATCAACTTAACGTTACTGTGAATGAAAGATATCAAACTTGGAGAGGAGGAAACACAAGTTTACCTGATTACTGTTCACCCCGCTCACTCTCTGGATGTTATTTTCTCTTTAGTTCTGCTTCATCCTCACATCAAAGTTGTACACCTGCTTCAACACAAGGGAGAGGCGGGGCTCTTGCGTACATTACAGGGCCTTACGCAACTTGCGTAGAGTGCGTATAGGGCCAACCTGCTCTGAAAACTGGCCACCATTCACTTCCATTGTTTGGGAGATTTTGCAACACTGTTAAACTCCAGCAGTATTTTGTGGACAAAAAAAAAACTAAACCTGAATTCAATCTGCATGTGGGTGAGTAGATAATGACTGAATTTTCATTTTTGGGTGAACTATCCCTTTAATGTAACATTGTTCAGTCACTGGAGATTGATTTAGATCAAGTCATAAGCAAGAATGTCTAAATGTCAGGGTTTCAATGAGTCCTTTAAAAGTCTAAAATCCAATAATCAAAATTTTAGGCCTTGCATATGTCTGATTTTGACAGGTCCTAAAAATTTAAGAGCCCCATGGGAAGCCACAAAAGCAGCCATATGACCATGAAAAGCCGTCAGCAAAAGCCTGCTATTACCCAATATTGTTCTGTATTCACATCAGAAGCATCTCTAAAAGAAAGCCCCAGCGTGACTCTGCACTAAAAACTTTAACTCCTCCTTTTGGATCAAGATTAAAAGCAGAGGTGCTCTGGACTTTACACAAAGTAGCTAAACATGAGTCATAAAAAGCAATAAAAACATGATGAGCTGTTTGAGATCATGTTCCCCGATTGTGACATTACTAAAACTGTTTTCTTTACTTTTGCCAGCATGGACATGAAATAGGTTTTAAATTGCATTCATAATGATCTTAGAGAGGTCTTAAAAAGTCTTAAATTTAATGTGTTGAAACCTGCAGACGCCCTGTGCAGACACGACAGCACTGAGACAGAGGACAGAGGACTCAAGTTGGACAGGGGCCCCTATAACATACGGATAGCCTAAGAGGTCCCCGGTTGTTTTCAAAGTGCCCAAAACGTCTCGCAGCACCCCTGCCCGCTTGTCTGAGTAAAAGCGCAGCTTGAAGACGGATTTCAATCTGCAGCTTTATTGGCAGAGCAGCGGCTCCCAAACCTCTCCGACAACAAAACATGTCTAAATATTTATCAGGGGCCAAACAATACTGGAATCTCTCAGATGACGACAGGAGGGAAGTCAGTTTACAGATGACTCAAAAGTTGAAATTTTATGGTTGCAGCTGGAAAACGTCTAAGGAGGCCGACCGCAGCGGAGAAAAGCGGCAGTGACACGTGCTTGTGTGTGGGAACGTGGAGGATTGACTACGCACTGACAACAGAGAGAAGAATCCAGTGTACCTGACTCACAATGGCGACCGTAAATCCACGTCGCTGTGCCTGGAATCCAGTTGTTTCTGTGAACTTAAGCAATCCATTTGCATCACTTTCCTTCAGCTTTTGGCAGTCTATAAAAAGATAATTGAATTCTTGTTGTATGCCTTTGTTCGGTCAATTACACAGCAGAAATGTTGTTTTCGTGGCATTCAAACTGAACATTAAAGCTGCCACTCAGTCGTCTTTTTGCCCTCAGTGGTTGTAACCACACTGACGTCCATAGACTGTGGCGTCACATGCATTCCCTCTATATTTTGAATTGTTACCTGGTCCTTGAATTCTGTGTTTTTCTTTGCCACTGTAAACTGATGCAGAAGAGGCATGAAAAAAGACCAGAATGCGAGAAATTAAGTGTTTAGCGCTCAAACTTTGCTGTTGGAGCTTAAAAGCGGAACGAGAATATTTGCATTTACTGAAGAAAATGCATTTACCGCTGCATCCTCACCACAGAAATCATGAACAACAGTTTCTGGTTTGTTGCATAGTTTTTTCAGTGTTTTCATGTTTTCAGTAACTGTATTCTAACATGTATCGTGTTTAGAAGAAAAACTCCCTTTTTCCTTTTACAAGGACTTTAATATTTTCGTGCACATGCTTATGGAGAGGCTGTGAGCCAACTTTCATCTTATTAAAGACAACAGAATTGTAGAAATATCATGTTTTACTGTTGGCTGCAATTCAGTTCAGCACTGAAGAGTTATTACTTGTTAAGTGAATCAGACCAAACCTTCAACAACTGGATAACCAAGAATTACAGACAAACAGTAAGTGATACCAAAAAAAACCAAACAAACTGATAAGGTTTGTTCGGGTTCATCTAAATATGGTACGTGCCAGATTTGAAGTTTGGACGAAATATGTGCCAAAAAAGAAAAAAAACATGGCAAATAATTTGAATCAGCTACATCCAAGGAGCCCACCATACAAAAATATTTCTCCTCATGGTTCATGAGCTATTAGCCAAAGTGTAAAATGCTCAATAGCCGACCACATGGTGGCGCTGCTGAACACCTGCTTTAATATGTTGAGTATGTATCCATGGGGCACCTGTGTACCAGATATGATGACTTTAGCATGTAGGGTGTTTTTATTGATTGATTGATTGATACTTTTATTGTCAGAACAAGTCTGATATTTGTCTTGCATCACCGTAGCTCCATTTGCAACATTATAAACAACAAACATCAGGACATGCATCCAACACGACATTACAATCACAAAAGTTAAGACAGGAGACAGACAATATCCTACATTTAACAATATAAACACAGAAGATGACACTCAAGGCCCTTTAACGTACATTTGATCCGGGATTGTGCTCCGTATTTGATTTTAAGATTGACTGATGCACAAAAGAGTTTTCCAGTCTAACCTTATTGAATCGCGGGACCCTGAATCTGCGGCTGGATGGTAACAATCTGTATTTGTTGTTCAGGACATGACCGGGATTAAAAAACAGTGTTGTTAGCCAGTCTTAATACTGTCTGTTATTATGACCCGCAGAATCAGAAAGTTTCTGCAGAGGTTGGCCGACAATCTTCAAGCTAATTTTCATTTGGTGGAGCAGTTTTGACTTCAGAGCAGTTGACAAACACTGGTACCATGTAGTATTCAGTGGTGGACAGTAACAAAGTACATTTACTTGAGTACTGTACTTAAGTACATTTTTTGAGATCTGTACTTTACTTGAGTATTTGTTTGTTTGTTTGTTTTTTTTGGAAACTTATGACTTTCACTCCACTACATTTCTCAGAAGTTTGTCGTTACTCATTTAGGCGTAGCAGAGCTTTGAAGTCAGCTGTTGCTGTTTTTTTCTTTTCTAAAATGCAATTGGCCGCACGTTGTATTCCTCACAGTCGGGAACCAATCACAGTACCCGCTCTCAACTGGGACCGATGTAAAAGGGGAAATACGTCATTCCGGTGCTCTTTCAATCAAACCAAACGCAGTAATGGCGATGGCAGGAGAAAGACAAAATTAAATCTCAAGATGTTATTATAATAGAAAAAGAGAAATTATAAGTGAAGCCAGAAAGAAATCTCAGTTATTTTACAGACTTGGAGAACTCCTTACAGTCGGCTTCAATCTAATTTTATGCAGTGATTTTAATACAGTTACGTCAAAAAACGACAACAGCTGTCCTTTTTGTTTTTGATTGCGTTTCTATGCTGAAGTTTTTAGGTGTTTCTACAGGCTTTGTGTACCATCGTGGTTCTACAAGCAAGTCAGTGCATCATTAGGTGGTTTCAGAGAGTTACAATGTTCTGTAAATGCATCGTGAAAACAACACAGCAATGTATTGATATTAGAAAATGTACTTTGTAATTTGTACTTTTGAACGTTTAAGTATTTTTAAAAGCAAGTACTCTTGTACTTTAACTCAAGTAAAGTTTTGACTGAGCAACTTTCACTTGTAGTTGAGTAACATCTGACCAGATTACAGTAATGTAGAACCCTTTTAATCACAGAGGTAAAAAAAAAAAACAGAACAAGAATTTGTTTCCTCGCATGACCTGAGAAAATAAATTATTTGTTTTGTCTTGCAGACAAGCTCATGTGATGATTAATTATATGCACACTCCTATAGATGGCAATTAAAAAAAAGATACAGTAAAATCAAAATGAAAAGTAATAGCAATAATGAGATAATTGCTTTAAATATGAACATTAGAAAACGGTGCAATTGCCAGCAAACACTCAATAAGTGATTCTGGAGAAAGATAGCTGAGAGTCTCATTTCCAGGTAGTTACTTAAGGTTGGATGATTTGCCGGTATTTGACCTCGAGTGACAGCCAACAATCAGCAGTCTTTCTCTAGAATCGCTCACCCCTCCATTAATGTGTGTCACCCCAATGTTGACACGAAACCTTACACCCTTAGCCGATTCATCGAAATGACAATTGTGTCGCAAAACTTTCAGGGAATGTTTGTTGCAACACATGCAGGTACGGTAATAAAGCCATCATCACTGAACCGAGGGAGCAAACACACGCTGCAGAGTGACATGGCGTCAGTAATCTCACGTAGGCCTGCAGGGATTTCTTGGCAGCTCTATTTCTCAGCGTATCTCCTGGTAATTCTGCTTACCTCCCTTATGCTGTTATAACACTCTCCACTTCAGTGGAAATTCTGTGAAGCTTCTTGTTTTCGCATGTTAAAGTAGATCCTCTGCCAATTTCACCACAGCTTATCTGTTTACTCTCTCCATAATTTATGTTAGGTGCTGTGAGTGTTTCTTTAATAGAAAAAATGTTGACTGAAAGGTTTGCGTTTCCTCCAAAAAGCGATTATTAAATCTGGGCTTTTTAATATATCGTCTCCAGTTCTTTTATGTTAAAGAGAAAATAATGAAAAAATAATACGCATGCTTCCCTGTTTGAGGTGTAGCAGTTGTCTCAATCTTGTGCGTGAAGATTTTACAGAAACTATAAAATATACAAAGTAAAATCACCTAAATAACGCAGAATTAGACTGTTTTCAAAGTAAAACCTTTGTTTATGAAAGAAAAATGTCATTTCTTTATCATAACTCACGTGCTTAACAATAAATTAAACAGTATAAAGTGTATTTTGAGGTGAAGCAGTGATCTAATTTTTGTTCCAGTGCACAAACAGCACATCAAATCTCACCACATACTTATAGCCCCGGTGAATTGCAACACTCACATCTCGTCTGGGCTTTTTTCCTAAACTCCAGAGTCAGAGGTGATATCATCCATTACATCCACGTCATCCTGACACAGCTTATCTACTTTGACCTTGTGACCTGTGCTGGTGCTGTGTTCTTACTCTGTATATTCAGTGTCTTCACTTGAGTGAGTCAAGACCCAAGAAGCCAGCTTTGGTTCCTGTTGTTTAACTGTTGAAAAACTGTTGAAACGTTCTGCTTTGTTTCTAATGTTTCTGCTTTTTACATATGACTTTTTTTACGTGTATTTTTCATGTATCTAACCTCACTGTAATGCATCTTTTCAGCCGTGATAATGCCATGTCTTTAAGGGTGGCAACATCAGGTCGACCACTTTGTTCCAGAGTGAAATATCTCAACAACTATTCGATTGATTCTCTTGAATTTTGGTACAGACATGTTTCGCACCCACAGGATGAATCCTAATGATTTTGGTGGACTATTGACGCTGTTAGGCCCAAATTTTTATTTGTCGTTTCTAGACAAGAACAGTGCTATCAGCCTCAGCTGTAGTTCGTGTTTAGAGCTATTTAGCTAATGTTAGCATGCCAACATGCTGATGATGGCGAACATGGGAAACATTATACATCATCTTTGTGAGTATGTTAGCAAACTGAGGTTTGAGGCATTTAGCTCAAAGCACACCTTCTAGAGCCCAAAGCAACCCTGCAAACTCTCATCTTGTTTTAAAATCCATTCTGCTGTAATTTTCCTACTTTTGAGCATCTTTCTTTTTCATGTGTATCGTGAAGCCTGTTGTATTTTTGTGCATCTTTCTCTTTAATGTGTATTTTATTGTATTGTGATGTCCATTGTACGGTATCTTCTGTATAGGATGGGAAGGATATAGATAGAGATGTGTTAACATTATGACCTTTCAAAATAAAGTAATATTAAAGAAGTCTGTATTTCGTAAGCAAACTTAAGGAGGCAAACTTCCTGGGTCAAGTTCTCGTTAACTTTTACAGAGGATCAACAATGATATCGGGGAGGTGAGGTGCCTGTGCAGAGCCCAAAGGACACTATAAGACATCCCCCCTCACCCCCGGCCACAGCCTGTTCACTCTGCTCCGTCTGGCAAGAGATACAGAAGTACCCACTGCCGTACCACTAAACGACACAACAACCTCTTCCTTCAGGCTGTGAGACAGCATCTAAATGTGACTACAACCCTGCTGAATGATGATAAATAAATCAGTCTTGTGTCTTATGTCAAGGGGTGGTTGCTACAGTCCTTTTCGCTAGAAGCAGATCTCTCACACAGTAGGCATTTTGACTCGTCATAGTTGAATAAGAACAGTTGTAAATCATCTACACCTGTGGTTTTCCTGCACGCTCCATGAAGCTGAGTAATATTTTGTTGACTGATCCAAAAGAAAAAAACACAGCCATTAAAAACTCTGCTTTCATCACAGGATAATCTCCTGAGTCTTAAATATTTATATCTCTTATCACAGTCCGTAACTCAAACTGGCCGAGTGTAGGGGGAGGGGGACACATGGAAACAGATGAGATCATGCAGTTTCACCAGCAGGGGGCGATAGAGCGGGTGAAACCACGCACTTGGCTGAAGCCTCCGTCCCACTTTGGTCTGTCTGGGTGAAGGGAGGTAAAGGCGCAGTGCGACGGTGGCTGCAGCAGACACAGTCAGGAGTTAAATACCTGTTGGACCGCTGCTCTGATAGTCGTAGGATCTGTCTGTCAGCAGCTGGATCTCCTCCTCACAGCTCCCCGAAACCAGCCAGCCTGGATTATCACACTTTTCTTTCAGTTTTATTTGTTGGAATGACATTTTCCTGAACTGAAGCTGCTGTAATGAGATGTGAGTATGTCTGATTGTTACTGTGTGGCTGCTGTATGTTCAATCTTTCTGTTTCTGCACACTAACACTGATTTGTTTTTGAAGCCTCTGTCTTAGGATCACTTTGGGCTCTCCTCTTGTTGCTGCGGGAGCCTGCATGCCGGGGTGATGAGGTTACCTCCAGCCCAGGTAGGTGAGGGGTCAGTGGGGTTGGACAGGGTGGTGTTGTTACGCCTGCAGCGTAAAACCTGTTAGTCTGAGCATGCGATGCGTTAATGGTCAGCTGCAGGAAACGCATGTTCAGAGGGATGGAGAATATCACTGTGCGTGCATCCTGTTTTTTCTTAATCCCTGAGGTTTTATCAGGTCTTCCTCTCAGCAAGACGTTAAGCTGCCAAGCTTTCTAGACATTCGGTAAACCAGATAACAAAGGACAGGCTGTGGCAGGCTCCTGGTCTAGTAACTATGACTTCATTGGCCACAACAGGCTCTGCAAAAAAGAGATAATTGCCAAGTCTGAGACCGTATTTAACTCGGAAATCCGAGTATTGGAAGGCCCACTAAGGGTTTTCCGATGCATGTATAAACTTGTTATTCTATTTATCTAATCAAAGGAGTATTAGATCTTTTAGGTCCCTACGGCTTGGTTGTAAGATTAATTTAATCCAAGATTAGTTCTTGATTAGTAGTTGAGCAAAACTAGGTTTAAAATGAGTAAATTTATTTAAATTAAGCAGAGCTCTGGTGCACAATTAGAAATTGATCTGGATTTAGTGAATCCAAGTTTATTGAAGTAAACAGATATTAAACAGAGTAGTTAGCCTACTCATGATGATTCAGCAGAGATTCTCTAATTTCTCCTCCTTGAAAAAAAAAACTTGTTGGTTGAGTAAATGGAGATATGGCCAAATAACAGAAGATTGAGAAACGGACGAAAGCACATAAGGAAAAGTGGGACTGCCGCCAACTTGCGACTGTTTAAGGGATAAAATGGAGTGAAAGACAGAAAAGAGACACCATAAAACTCAGCCGGTTGAGTCTGTGCCTTAATTCTCTTCAAGGAACTTGATTTATTTTGCTCAGTCCATCCAAAAAAGGGCGGCCATTTTAAATGTTAAAATCTAAGTTCCAAGTTGTGGAACACATTTTAAAAAAAAAATTGGAGTAGAAAGTTTTTACATTACATTACATTTTTTACATTTGAGAAAATGTGCAGTTATATTATAGTTACATTATTAAGGATTACTTAATTAGGCTACATCTTGTGCTAACTATGGCAGTTTTAAAATCATGAAACACTGTATTCATGATAACCTCTGTTAACTCGTGAAAAGTGCGTCTGATATACAGGGTGTCATCGACAAGTGCATTGAAAATGTTTTGTACGTAGGCGTATTGCCTTCACTTAATGAGAAGATTTTTCATATAAAAAAAGAAATTCATAAAAAAGGGAATACAACACAGTTTGGTAGTTTTGAGATGTTTCAAGAGAAAAAAGAAACTCTGTGGAACTCTAGTTTTTGTGGCTATGTCCATTTTTATAGGGTACGGTGCAAAATTTTCAATGCATGCAGATTAGATGACATTATTTTGTAATGCAATGAATTGTTTTGCTAGTTACAACAATTTCCAAGCAATTTGTATTCAGTAACTGACACCATTTCACATTACTCAAGCCTGTATCTAATGTATCTACTGTTTTCTAGAAGTGAAACCCCCAAACAGACTTTTCCTGTCTGACTTGTGTGCAGACATGTTGTCTGACCTGCACAGCTACACAACCTGCACCCCCTCCTAAAGTCTTACGACTTTGGCGGAAATTTCCCTGGATGAGATGTGGTTTTGTTGTTGCTGTGATGGCCCACACAGGAGGACTCCAGGATTTTGAAACCAATTACTGAGTCACAGAGGAAAAACTTTCTCCATAAACCGCTGACTCAATAGCTACGACTCACTTTCAGACTTAACTCCATAGTACTAAGGCGCACGCATGAATGCATTCCCCTGTAAAGAGATCTGAACTCATCCTGACCTGTTAGATCAGAGTGTCCATGTAGATTACATAGCAGTCCGGTGACGTTTCTGATATGTTGAGTGTGTTGCTGGGAGACAGAGAGGCTGTGTGAGCACAGGGAGAGGCATGTTTTTGCATTTGCAAAGCAATGTATATACGTTCTCTCCAGTTATGCTTTTTGTCGTAGGAGGTTTTTCCTTCACGTGGATGTTTTATAAATTATCACACAGCTCACATAACGTGCGTATTTGCACTGCTGCCCACCCTGAACTTTTCTATAATATTATGATCTTGCAGGTATTCATGCATCAATCTCAGGATGGAGGAATGTCTGATACAAACAGTCTTATCTGCCATCATGTTGTAATTTAAGAGGTTTAAATTTCTCACCCATAAACTGGCACAGATTAACTCAACTTGTTGAAACTTGTCATTGCACTTCTCTCTTCTCCTGCCTCTCTCTGATTCTGTGTATTAAAACAATTGCCCTTTCATGTGGCTGCTTAATTAGCCAAGATTTGTTTTTTTTCCCACACTTAGTTGCTTCAATTTGCTTTACATTTGTGTGGTTGTAAAGTTCTGTTTTAGATACAGAATCCATCCGAAAGAGTTGATTCTTAAATCTTTTTTTTTTTAATTATTAAATGAATAGTTCATCATTTTGGGAAATACACTTATTAGCTTCATAGGTGAGATTAAAAAGACTGATATCACTCTCTTGTTTTTTTGTTAAATATTAAAGGGATAGTTTGGATAATTTGAAATGGGGTTGTATGAAGTACTTTTCGTCAGTCAGTGTATTACGTAAAGCAAGTAAGCAAGTAGAGTAGTAAGCGCTGTACTGCTGTGGACACTGTTGTGGTAGAAATAGGAGTAGAACAAGGAACCTCTTAATTCTGGGAGAGTGCAGGACAGCATGTGTCTCAAGTATTAAAAATGATATTGTCATTTATAATAGTTCCACACACACACACGGGCACACATATTAAGACAGGTCCAGGTGCCAAGTTTCTGAGCCCTTGGTCTGAATAGTAGGATGTCCTTTAGAAACATTTACCCATGCACGTACGGTCCTGTTGTTGCCAAGTTTGGAGATGTTTTGGCCACTCGATGAGATATAAAAACCTCTGAAGGTAACGGTAGAGTTTGAGCTTGTTGTATTGTGAACCCGTGATTGTGAAGTCTGTAATAAAGCTCCCAACGGCTGCAACCGAGGGTCTGTCTTTCTCAAATTTCTCTCCAGGTATTTTAGCCCCCCTAAAAAACTGAATATCAGTTTATGTGTGCACTATATTTTAACCATTTTGCCTCGCCTTTAGACAGACTTTTTACAACAGGAAACCACAGTTATATAAGCCTAATATCGCTCTTTCCAAAGCCTCCAATGGCAAAAATGGTAATTTTACCTCAAAGAAGACACAATTTGTTGGTCTATCACTGCCTTGATCATTTGTTTTGTTTGTGTCATTGTGTGACTTTGGTGTTGAAAAGTTTAGTTCATCTTCACTGAAGTGGCACAATAACATAAACAGACTCACAGCGGAGGCAGCGGAAGCCCATCAACTCGTGTTTTGCTCGGTAAGATGACTGGTTTTGTCAGAGGAGTGGTTGCTTCAGACAGAATAGAGATATTTGGCTTATATAACGGCACGACAGGAAAGGCTGTCTGATGGCAAGGTAAAGCGGCGAAAATATTCCAAATATAGCGTACTCTTAAACTGATTTTTTTAGGCAGTTCTTTTTTAGGTGGCTAAAATATGTTTAGCTGCTGACCCTGTCCACTGCTGTACGTTGTAAGCTTCCTTAACCGGGATGCCTGCTGCTTCCCCAGTCTCAACAATCCCTTTAAGGCTACAGCTAGAGACTGGAAACGGGATAATAGGTAGCCTGGTTCCATTCAAAGGTAACACCATCCACCTATCAGCACCTCTAAAGCTCACTAATGAACATGTTACACATTGTGTTTAAAGTCTTAAAACAGTAATTTGTTGTCTGTGAGGATTCTCAGTCATCCAGGTCTTGGTATTTGTAGAAAAGCTTGTCGTAGGTCACTGGACTTGGTAGAGTTCTTGAAGACATTTCGCTTCTCAGCCAAGAGGCTTCATCACTTCTGACTGACTAGTTAGGAGTTTCATGTATTTATTATGGAAATACGAAATGTCTTCAAGAACTCTACCAAGTCCAGCTGCCTACAACCAGTAGAAAAGGGGCTACTGGGGCTGTGTGACAATTGACACACAGATTAACTTCCTGGAGTCTCTGCTGGTTGGCAGGCAACTGCTCAGAACCAAGAGAAAGTTTATCAAATTGCTGTTTTTACATTTTATTTTTTGCATGGATGAAACAAACGAGATGCAACATGTTAATTAATGAGCTTTAAAAGTGCTGGTGAGAGGATTTTGTTACAAATGGACAGAGACAGGCTAACAGTTTCCCTCTGTTTCCAGTCTTTGTGCTAAGCTAAGCTAACTGGCTGCTAACCTTAAATAACCTTGAATGAGGGTGGCATCAACCTTCATCATTAGCTCACTTTCTGCCAGAGAGCAGATTTACTTTTCCTATAAACAAGTAAAAAAAGAATTACTATGACATCTGGTACTATTTACAGGAAAAATGCAGAGGGTGTTATCTGTAAACTACCTACTAATCAATTCCAGTTGAACTCTAAACTAGTGCAAACTCACATTCTTTAGTGAGTGCACAGCAGGTCAGCTGAAAATACAAACATGTGCCATTTGTCTACAGGCAAGACAGCAATTCATCATTTATCAGGAGTAACATGAATGATGAATACATATTTTCTGGGGTTTAAAATAAGCTTTTCTTCTTAAGAAAGTCTTTTGGAGATCAGCAGCTACCATCCATCCATCCGTTTTCTGTAACCACTTATCCATGAGGGTTGCGGGGGGCTGGAGCCTATCCCAGCTGACATTGGGCGAGAGGCGGGGTACACCCGGGACAAGTCGCCAGTTCATCGCAGGGCTGACACATAGAGACAGACAACCACTCACACTCACACCTACGGGCAATTTAGAGTCACCAATTAACCTATTATGCCGCATGTTTTTGGACTGTGGGAGGAAGCCGAAGTACCCGGAGAGATCCCACACAGACATGAGGAGAACATGCAAACTCCACACAGAAAGGCCCTGCCGGCTCGGGGATTCGAACCCAGGACCTCCTTGCTGTGCGGCGGCAGCGCTAACCACTGCGCCATCATGCCGCCCAGCAGCTACCATTACTGAACAATTTCTATGAATTTTGGCTCTATTTCCCCTAAAAGTTGTGCCAAATTTCATAGTTTTTCAAGTTTTCAGAAATGAAACTTCTTTTTTCTTTCTTTGGAATTATTGTAATTTTTGTACTGGTGCAGAAACTATCAGTCGTTTTTCAAGTTACTGACAATTAATTTCAGTTTTTCTGAAAACAAAAACTGCAGTAAGACTAGAAATAAATGGAATTACCTCACTTAAATGGCAGATGTTTTTTTAATTAAAGTGGCTCCCGAGGACTCAATCGGAGACTTCATATCCGGCCAGAAGACAAATATTTTTACAGCATAGTGATACAAAAGTGGTGATCAGATCTTGTGCCAAGACAGATGTTTTGTGTGGGAAGTCGATCGCCATGCTGGAGGCAGAAAGTTAAATCGATGTTTAATCTCTTTTTAATTTTTTTTAGTGTCACATGCTTCATATATGATCTGCCTGCCAGAGTTTTTGTAGGTTTCTCACAGTCTTTCACACGAGGTCTTCTTCTTGTTTTCCACAGTGAACCCATGCTGCTATTTACCCTGTCAGCACTGGGGTGTGTGTGTGCGGTACGGTGAGGACAAGTATGAGTGCGACTGCACTCGTACCGGCTACTACGGAGAAAACTGCACCATCCGTGAGTCCAGCTCTCATATCCTCCCTTATTATGAAAGGAATTTGAAATATCCTGTCTATTTTTTTTTTTACACACAAGACGGTAGGCTGATGAAAAAGACTGTTTCATCTTCTTGATGTTAAATCAGGAAATAGAGTAACATAGCTCATGGCTCACAGAGCTGGAACTTCTTGTCCAGACCCAAATATTTGGAAAAAAATTGGAGGAACAGCCAGAAAGAGACCAGCTGGATCAGAGCTGCATCTGCTGATCCCTTCGCTGAGCCACCTACTAACTGTGCCGCTCTGCTTCTCATTAACAAACAAGCCTCACACACTGGGGTCCTTAATGATGTATTTGGCTGACAGTTCGGCTCTTACATCATACTCACCAGGCATAATAGCAATTAACCGCTGTTTTTCTTGTGCAGATTAGAAAGAGAGACAGAAAAGGAAGGAAGAGGCAAAAAAAAAAAAGTCAGACGGGAAAAGGGGAAGTGAGATTGAGAGATAAAACTTAAGAATAAAGCTTTCACTTCTTACACGAGATAGAGTAACCACACATTTCTCTCTCATTTTACACAAACAGAATCAACTTTTAAACATTTTCATGGAGCGTCAGGATTTTAGAAATACTCTCCAAACACATTCCTCCACTTTTGATACAGTATTTAGGCTTTTAATGTTTTAATTATTCTGTTACTGTGGCTACAGTCAATATTTTTTTTAATACATCTGTTCTTGAACATTGGGACAAATCATGTCCTACCACAAAAAAACTTTAATTGTTAATACTAACTAGTAATTTTTTTTGTGTGCTATTTTTAATAATAATAAATAAATTAAAAACACAAACACACAAAAAAAGCAAAATATGAATAGAAAATTGACTGAATACACAAAATGTCGCCTATAAAACTAAAAAAAAAAAAAAATCTGTATTATGTTCTGTTAACAAAGGTTTTGGGCAACATATAAGCCAATACTGATAAAACAGTGATAGACCAATATCAGCTGATAATATGGGCAGACCAAAAATATTTGGCAACTGCTACATCAGTTGAGCTCTGGTGAAAAAGTCTTAAAAGATAAGAAGAGATAAGGTAAAATTTATTGATCCCACACCGGCAGAAAAAAAAAGTGGGTGATGAATAGAAATAAAATATAAAATAATAAAAATATAAAAAAAAATATAGATTATATGCTCTATATACACTTTTCACTTGTACACGTGTGGAAAAATAAATGACCATATGGACAGATATATGGATAATTGTGCAGAATAACTGCACACACACAGTGTGTAGCATTATTGAGAGAGAAAATATAATTAATATTGCTTTGTAAGTGGATAATTGGACAGAGACACAAACATTTGGATACAAGAAGCAAAGACTCATGGGATGACTCACATTATAAAGATATCATTGCACAAAAGTTTTTTTAAGTGTGAAATAATAAATATAAAGTATAATGCACAGGACAGTTGCACAACAAGGATGTGAGGGATTACCTGAGAGACTGGTATATATATATATATATAGTATATGCTATAAGATATGACATAAACAAATACAAGAAAGATATAACATGTGGTATATAATAATATGCATATGTGATGTGCAGCAATAGAGTAGTAGAATATTTATAAATATCAGTAAATGCATTATACAACTTATGATTCAGAATGGTGCAAATCAGCTGATTGTTGCACATAATGAGTGATGTGACAGACACATAATAAAATAAAACAAACACTGTACACAGCATTTAGCAGTTAAAGGGCCAGATATTTCCCTCAGGAGTTGGTAGAGACCAAAAACAGAACAAAAAGAGAGGACTTACATTCGCCAGGCGGTCAGAAATACAACCTCAAAAGAATGAAAATGTTGCTCCGAAACAACTCGATGGGTAAATATGCACATGTTGGGTAAAAAGTTCCACTGATAGCGGTTCAACTACTTTCATATGTGCATGTGATTCTATGCCATGGATATTAAACTTTCACCAAAAAATGTGAATGTGAATGCTTTTATTTCATGTTGATGACCACGGTATGAGTGGGATAATCAACCTCATGCCGGGTGGTTCTTCCATGCCGTGCCTTCAAACCATTTTACGTACACCCACTCAGCCTTTTTTATTAGTGAGTTATCGTTGGCTTGGAAGGCTGCGCTTTCAGAGCAGCTTCCCAAAACGCTGATGACATGCCAGTGAAGCTTGTGCTTTTATGGTTCATTATCTCAAACAAATGTTTAATTAGCACAAACCAGCTGACACACAGTAAGCCCCTGGCGCTTTGAAGCTCTGGGGCCGGTTTTAGTCCAGCCTTGCCCCCAGGATGCTAAAACTCCTCCACTAATAATCAGACTGAAATGCCATTTCATTTCACTTCATTCACTGAATCACTGAGTAATTCCGTGATGTGGGTGGTGAATCGGAGCCAAGCTTGTGTAGTGTCCTGTTGGACTGTGAGATAATGACTTTGTTATCCATAGTGAATTTCCACTCTTAATTCCCATCTGCCGGGACTTCCAGTAATAAGATTCTTGTTTTTTTTTCACACGTTTTCCCACCACAGCTGAGTTTTGGACAAGGGTGCGTCATTTCTTGAAGCCCAGCCCAGACGCGGTGCATTATATCCTCACCCACTTCCACTGGTTTTGGGACATCATCAACTACACCTTCCTGCGGGACGTCCTCATGCGGCTGGTTTTAACAGGTCCAGACTCGGCGGTTCATTCAAAGAAATTCACTCTGGGCTGTCACATGTTCAGTGTATCTAATCACCTTTCATTTTCATATGAACAGTGAGGTCCAACTTAATACCCAGCCCTCCAACCTACAACTCAAAATACAGCTACCTCAGCTGGGAATCCTACTATAATCTGAGCTACTACACTCGGATCCTGCCCCCAGTGCCAGTGGACTGTCCTACACCTCTGGGGGTCAAAGGTTAGTCACTCGTATTAAGTTTCAAGCTGCATTAAAGGATAAATCTGTAATATATTCACTGCCTGTTTCACATTAGAGTTCAAATTAATCCTGATTGTTCACTGAATGAGTAAGTGCATGTTTATGAGTTGTTGAACTGTTGAGCAATATATTAATGGAGTCAGACAGGCAGTAAATCAGGAACTGAACTCCAACTCAGGAGTGTATATGTTCAGAGCAGTAGGATTTAGTTTTCAGGATGACAGGCTTAATTTTATATTGACAGACAACTGACAGTTACTAAACAGCTGATCAACTCATTCTCACTTGTTATTGTCAGTTTACAATGCTGTGTGTGTCTCGTGCTGCTGCAGTGTTCCTGCAGCCTGCCTGAGCTTCCTCAAGTCTGGGGAGGAGGGGGTGCGGGGAAACAATTGGCTTCAACCATAAACTGTACATTAAATAGGGATTCAACCTATTTAATACACAGTCTGTGGCTCTAACTCACTATGTGGACTGTTATACTAATTTTGTAGACACAGTTCTGACATTTTGCTGCTTTAATCATATTTTTATATTATAAATGGATCAAATTAATAAGTCAAATGTGAAAGGCATCACATGTAGGGACAAGCACACAGAGATTTATCGCCTAACTCTTCTGTTACCCTCAGCTCAACAAAGCATTTTAGTGTCTTTCAGCTCATTGTTTTGGTTTTCTTGTCAGCAACTTTACTGTCTCGGTTCAGTCTCACCGGTTTCATTAACCCAGCAGCAGGCAGCTGTGCTCAATTCACTTTACACAGAACAGAGAAAGCTAGCACGTAGCTGGGGATTATAGTGGAACATTTAGCAGCTAAGGAGCCAAATATTTCCGTCAGGAGGGAGCAGAGAGCAAAACAAAGGCTGTTACATTATTAGGGCCCAAGCACCAACTGGTCCGAGGACCTTTTTGGATTCGCTTGGATTCTTCTTCTTTTTTATGCTCTTCAGTCACATTTTTGAGGGTCTACACGTGCTCGATGACGCAGGAAACTTGGCACATGCATTAGTCATGGTGTAAAATTTCATCTGATATTGCTTTTGGTGGTAGTTGTGGCCAAATGGCCAGGCCGCGCCCCCTAAACAACAGCCCCAGCGCGTTCCATCCACATGCACGAAAACATTTTAAGCTCAGTGGTCAATTTTGGCATTTTCCTCGTGTTGTATTTTAACAAACTCCTCCTACAGAATCCCCAAAATCAGTGTGTGTCATCTAGACTACTCTGCGATCAACAGTTAGTCAAAAATGTATCTATTGTTGAAGGGCGTGGCCGTGCCATGGCGTGGCATGGCCATGAAACACGAAATTTCTATAACTTTGGTGTAAATGGTCCAATCTGCACCAAACTTCACATATTTGATAAGAGTCCCGCCCTGAACACATCTACATGACAATATTGCGTCATAGTCATAGTCATAGCGCCACCAACTGACAACAGGAAACGACATGATGAAGCGTTGTCACATCATAAAACATAATTAGTTTTCACAATGTGCACATTCAGGAACCAACACATGTAAACCTCATGAGCATTTAACAAATCTAGGGTCAAAATAGGCAGCGCTGATCGGAAATGGCTCAATATTCTGTTACTGCATCGCCTCTTTCTCACCTTAAATGTTTTCATCAACATATTTTAGTGACTGTTGAGTTGTAATATGACCCAGGCTGCCATGTTGAAAACGGCGTGAGACAAGAGGAATCCATGTTCCAACATGCATGCGTGCATGCGACAGCAAGCGTCACTGTAAAACAGAGAAGACTAAATAACAATGAACCACAGGAGTGTGATCATCAGTCTTTAGCTGTAGGTAAGTGCAGACAGAAGTGGCATAAAGTACAGTTTCCCTTTATGAAGTTAATTGGCATAAATAGAATACTCATGTAGTAAGTACACGGCTACATGATTTTGATATAATGCATTATGACGTTCAATGTGTGACAGCCTCAATAGCACGTAATACAGAACATGTCTGTTGCTCAGTGTTGTTTCAGCATGAAGGTTATTGTCCTTGGATGGTTCACAAGTGCAGCATAATGTTTTAACTGTATCAGTAGTGTTTTCACAGACGCATTGTTTCAGTATTATGACTAGAGGTGTGGTGTGTCTGTGTGTTGCCCTGAGCTGTGGTTGACGTTTTTTTTTGTTTTTTTTTTCTGTTAAGGGAAAGCTGGGCTGCCTGACCCTGAGGTGCTGGTTGAGAGGCTGCTGAAGAGAAGGACATTCAGACCTGACCCCCAGGGCTCCAACCTCATGTTTGCCTTCTTTGCACAGCATTTCACCCACCAGTTCTTTAAAACCTACAATCGTATGGGTGTGGGCTTCACTAAGGCTCTATCACACGGGGTGAGGGCATTTAGAGCTCTTGTCCATTTAATAACAATAAACTTTATTTGAACAGTGCTTTTCTTAACAGAGTTTATTAAGTGCTTTTCAAGGGAAACCATCCAGGAAAATACTGTAGATAAAACATGAAAATAGCAGAAGTGCATTGCAGTAGTCCAGGTGTGAAAAAGTAAAAGCATGCACAACTTGTGTAAATCAACATTTTCTCTTCACTCTGTCCTCAAAACAAAGATCTGCATCAAAACTAACACTAAGAAGTCTAGAAGTCCTCTTAGTCTTTGTTGACAGGCAGTCTAGTGTGCTGTTGAACAGGGTGGTAAAAATTGCCAGTAATCAATATGGTTTCAAAAGGATTTTATATCCAGCATTTGATATCATTAAGGCATTTTTAGGCTGCTAGAATTATCATGTAAATTAAAAACAACATCGGGCCGAGAACTGACCCTTGAGGAACACCACAAAGGAACATTAATTTGCTAATACAACAGAGAAGCCCATTTCTACCAATGTGATGGAAAAAAAAAGATTATTTAAGTCATTATGATGAGAACCTATCTCAAAATATGAGTTAGTATGACTTCCAGAATCTTGTTGTTTTTTTTTCATCACATTGGCAGAAATGGGCTTTCATATGTTTGAGAGATGTAACAGGTTTAAATAGCCATCCTTACATGAAAAGTCCGATTGGTACCACTCATATGTCCACTGAAAACAAAAATACTGACAGCAACCTTAAGCCTGAAAGCCAGAAACCTTTATGCATTTCTCTCATTCTCTTATTAATTTTTTTTTTATCTCGTCCCATCACACATAAAGGTGGATGCAGGCCACATTTATGGAGACAACCTGCAACGCCAGCTCAAGCTCAGACTTCACAAAGATGGAAAACTCAAGTATCAGGTAAAAACAAAACAAAACATAAATATAAACAAAATAGAGAGAACATGTGCCCAAAGACTTGTCTTTACATGTTGATCAAGATTGGAACAAATAGTTTACATTCCAAGGGCAGTGTGGACCAATATTGTGTAATTTTTCATTAACCAAACAAGCATATCTGTTGCTTGCTAACAGTGCTGTTGATATTTTATCGTCTCACTAATCTGGTGTTACCCTCTTCAACTCTGAGAAGCATCTACCAAGATGTACTCAATGTGCTTTTTGATGTGACATGTTGCTGCAGAACTGTGGAGTGCACTACACTATCAGATAGAGTGGGAGAGGGTTGGGAAAGACAGATTCACATTGTGTTTTAATGTATAATCATGAATTATTGTTTTCCCATCAGTTAATTGACGGCGAGATGTACCCTCCCTCTGTAGTTGAAGCACCCATTAAGATGAGCTACCGTCCTGGGATCCCTCCTAAGAATCAGTTGGCTATTGGTCAGGAAGTGTTTGGGCTCCTCCCTGGTTTGGGGATGTATGCCACGCTGTGGCTGAGGGAGCATAACCGAGTATGTGACATCCTGAAGGCAGAGCATCCCACCTGGGATGATGAGCAGCTTTTCCAGACTACACGCTTCATCATCATTGGTGAGTTGGACACAATTTTGAAGGAATCATGAAACATTTTGGGAAATATGTTTATTATATTGATACCACTGATATATTCGTCTAATTTTTAAGGATACAGCCAACAGCTGATTAGTTTAGCTTAATACAAAGATTGGAAATAGCTATACAACATATTTTAACATACCTCTTATGATGAAGCACATACCCCTGTAAAACCACAAATAAGGGTTTTACACTTTGGTTGTTGTGCAGATTAAACAAACAAGATATAATGTGTTAATTGGTGAGCTTTCAAGGTGCTGGTTGGTATATCTTGTTACCTTTAGACAGAGCCAGGATAGCTCTTTCCCCCTGTTTTCAATCATTGTCATAAGCTAAGCAAACTAGCTGCTAGCTGTAAACTTCATATATAACTGACGGATATGAGACAGATAATAGCAGAAGCTATTAGCACCCAGCTGTCAGAAGCCAACAATGCTGTTTGCGCCCAAGGTGAAATAGCCATGTGGCAATTTACACCCACATGGCAGAGACAAACCATGATCTTTTTTAACTTTGATTCCTAGACCTGACCAAATAGTTTAGTGCCTATACCTCACTAAGTAATTCTGGTACCTAAACCTAAGCAAGTAGTTGTGGTGCCTAAACCTAACCATGTAGTTTTGGTGCCTAAACCTAACCAAATAGTTTTATTACATAAAGGTAAACCTTACCAGGCAGTTTTTGGTGGCTCAAGCTAACCAAGTAGTTTGGTTTGGTTGGTTAGTGCTGTGTGACCATTCTCATACAGTCGCAAATAGACCAATTTTTTTAATAGCAGTACATGTCAGCACACCTCTCCATGAGCTCATGGATGATACTTTGATATGACTAAACCTCAGTTTGGACCCAGTCTGTCATGACTTAGTATTAATTTCAATCTCTCTTCCCTTCTTATTCGTGTTTCTGCATGTTTCTCTTAGGTGAGACAATAAAAATAGTGATAGAGGAGTACGTGCAGCACCTCAGTGGATACCTGCTGCAGTTGAAGTTTGATCCCACCCTGCTGTACAACTCCCAATTCCAGTATGGGAACCGCATCGCTCTAGAGTTCAGCCAGCTCTACCACTGGCACCCCTTGATGCCTGACACCTTTTTTATTAATGGAGATGAACTGACATACACGCAGTTCCTCTTCAACACTTCTGTACTCACACACTACGGCATCGATAAGCTGGTGGAGGCCTTCTCTCGGCAACCTGCTGGCCAGGTAAGAAACTGCAATGTAATATCATAAACGTGCAGGAATTCCTATAGTTCAGACTAACTCTTAGTTACAGTATCATAGTTTTAAGATAATCTGGAGATAATCTGCAGTATTCCTGGCTTCAGATGTCCATGTAAAATGTTTCTAGCAAAGTCATACAATGTTGCCAAGCAAATTCCTGCAGTTTGAGTATTACTGTATAACAACAAAGCAAACTCTAGCTGAGCTCACTGTAGTGCTGCAGTATAATACACAAAACATAATGTGAAAAACAGTTACCAGCATCCAACCTACCAGTCTTGTTGAAGTATTTAGTTGGTTTCATATGAGGCTTAACATTCTCTTGACTGTCCCTCAATATTACAACATTACTCCAGCATCTACCAAGCCTGCTTGCCACATTAGCTGCACAACAGGCTAATGCCAAGCTCTACAGGCTAACCTCCAAAATGACCAGTTAAACAACATAAAACATGGCAAAATTTACAGCTTCCAAGTTGTATTTAGTTGGCTTCAAATGAGACTTAACATTCACATAGTTTCTCTTGACTGTCCCTCAATATTACAACATTACTTCAGGATCTCCCTAGCCTACTAACCATATTAGTCGCACAACATGCTAATGCCAAGTTGAACAGGCTAACCTACAAAATAACCAGGAAAACGACATAAAACATGGCAAAATTTACAGCTTTTAAGTTTGAAGTTGGACCACAGACAGCTGGTGTTGATCCATTCTTGAGCTTTGTGGCCCTTGTATTGCTTGTCAGATTTTTTGAAGCATTGATTCATTAATTTAACACGCTCTGAAGTGTAATACAAGAATGGCCTCGCCTCGTGGAAAACGTGAATATACTGGTTGTTGCGGCTGCTTGCCAGCCCCCGTGGTAATTTAGTATTGTAGTTACTGTGACGGCCCTAATTACAGTCTTAAGATCATTAGCCACATCAATATATACTTTGACACTTAATCACAGATAAACATTTACAACCCAGCAGCCTCCAGATAAATCACAGCACATCAACATGAGCTGCTCAGCACTGCAGGGACATGAAAAGGAAATATATTTAAATCACGCTCAAGTCCCCCTAAAGTTATTTCATATCTTTAATCAAGAGTAACATCCAGACCTGCTGTATATGAAAAGTGCCCTGAGGCAACTTTATAATAATTATAATTTGGCACTATACAAATAAAATAAGACTGAATTGATTTCCAATATTTTGTGATTCTCCTTTGTCCTGCAGATTGGCGGCGGCCATAACATGAATCATGTGGTGACCAAAGTGGCCATTTCGACCATAAAGGAGTCCCGCCAACTCCGCGTGCAGCCCTTTAACGAGTACAGGAAGCGTTTTAACCTTAAAACCGTACACATCGTTCAGAGAATTCACTGGTAAGAAAAACAGTTTTGTGCATGTACCACAAAACACGAAGTGCAACCTTCAAAGCATGTGATTAATGACTTTTACGAGTCCATGAGAGCAGCTGGAGGTACATTCTTGGAATAAATGGTATTTGAAGGCCCTTTTTAAAAGCTCTTCTCCGTTGACATGAATTGCTTTTAACATGTTTTCCACTGCTACCCACTGACAGGTAGCAATAGAAGACGTTTTTGTATCAATTTTTAAGTTGTTGATATTATTCTGAAGTGCTTGACATTCATTTTACTAAACAGATTAATTTATACCTTCATGTTGGTTTGTATCATGTTGTATGGAGTAATTTGAGTACCATAAAAAGAATAAATCTGTAAAAGAATAAGAAAATAGATGTTGAAATATTTGGGTCCTGGCAGGATTCATGTTTATAAGTAAAAATAAAGATTTTATTAATTTATGCTTTTATTTCTCTTTATATTTCCACATTCATTCTCTTATTCTTTTATAGATTTATTCTCTTATTTATTTGTTTTTATGGCACTTGTTTGACTCCATAATGCCATAGAAAAATATATGACCAATAAGAATCTACAGCCATGCTAGTGGCTCTGTGAGGCTGTACGTAGGTACAGTGGTGCTTTGAGCTAAATGCTAAAGCCAGCATGCTAACATGCTCACACTGAGAATCCTAATATGAGGTGTAATGCTTACCATGTGGTTGAAATAAACCCTTGATTCACTTCTGGTATGCCCCTGGTTGCATAGCTGAAGCCCTATAACGTAGTCCTTTATGCACTGAATTGCAGATATTTTTTTATTAACTTTCAATACTTATGGTTACCATTTTGCAGATAACGAGGAGATAGCCCGCGAGCTTGAAGAGTTATACGGTGACATTGACACTCTTGAATTTTATCCCGGTTTGTTGCTGGAGAGAACACGACCTGGCACCATATTTGGAGAGAGCATGGTGGAGATGGGTGCCCCGTTCTCCCTTAAAGGCCTCCTGGGAAACCCTATATGTTCTCCTGAGTACTGGAAGCCCAGCACTTTCGGAGGCCAAGTCGGTTTCGACATAGTGAACTCCGCCACACTGAAGAAGCTGGCCTGTCTAAACATGAAGACGTGTCCTTACGTGTCATTTAGAGTACCAGCTGAGGAGCAATCGCAACGAGGGAGAGACGACAGTAAAGTCATAACTGATGAGCTATGACCCTTTGCACACACCAGAGGGTTATGGTTTGAGGTGCCTGTGCAGAGATAAAAGGGTCTGCTGCTAAAAACAAACAAGCATTGGAGACGTGGAGAAAAAAAAACAGTCATACTTGTTTGTACAGCACGGGAGAACCACACGGGAGCTCAGTATGAAAACTCGCCTCTTCCTTAATTTGCCCACTCTCTGCCTCACACTTGAACACAGTGATGACATGTTTAATGCTTTGTGCCTGAGGACTGAAAAACCATCAAAAATATGCTCACACTGTACAATATTAAAGGCATATACTGCCTGTAGATTTATTTTAAAAGAAGTTATTGTATTGCAATATAACCATTAATTGAAATAAAACTATAGACAAAAAGTGATTTATTGTCCATTCATTGAAATTGGCAGTGATAAAAATCCAAAGGTGTTACTGTGCCTCAGTAGATTTTTCAGGTATCTGTACTGGATTTTTTTTTTTTTTTTTTTTTTTTTTGACAACTTTTTATTTTTACTCCCTACATTTTAACACAAAACGCTGTATATTGTGCAAGATGAAAACATTACAAGACAAAAACCAGAGACAAAGACAAGACAAAAATGACGTAGATGATGAAACAAGATGAAAAAACAAGACAAGAAGAACATGAAAGATGTAACAAGACAAAAATGTTACGAGACGAAAACAACCTAAAAGACGAGACAAAAATGATGTAAAAGACGAAAAACGACATAAGACGAAAACAACGTAGCAATACATAAGGTAAAAATGATTTACTAACAAGACCAATGTGACCTAAAGAGTAAGATGACAGTGACATAACAATACATAACAAGACAAAAATTACGTAACAAGATGCAACAAGACAAAACAAGATAAAAGATGTAACAGGACGTCACAAGATGAAAATGACACAAAAGATGTAACAACAAAAACAGTGTAAAAGGTCAAAAAACAACGTAGCAAGATGAAAGTGACGTTACAATACATAACAAGACAAAAATGACATAAAAATGTAACAAGACGAAAAAACTACGTAACAAGACAAAAACAACATAATACATAAATGATCTAAATGGAGTAACAAGACTAAAACGACATACAATACATATCAAGACACAAGAAGACAAAAGCAAGAAAAAAGACTTAACTGGACGTCGCAAGATGAAAATTACATAAAAGACACAACAAGACAAAAACAACTAGACGTAACAAGATGAAACAGTCTGTAGAGAAAGGTGAGGTTCAGTTCGCTGTGCATAGAAACAGTGTGTAGAAATGTCCTTCAGAGGGGAACTTTTTACTTTTATAGTTTGTGTACATTTCAGAGCCTGTATTTGTTCTCACTTTTATTTGAGTATAGACATTTAATCATTTCTTCTACTTTTTACACAATTATCTGAACTTAAACTTGAGAACAGAATGAGTGTACTTTTGTCACCGCTGTGAAAATCCATTGCTCTGTGCCTCTCACTCCCCATTCCCACGTCAAACTCTCTCCCACAGCTTCTTGTAAACAAGTGTTGTTTTTGGCCTGAGGCTGAATGCTGATGGGAACAGTAGAAAGTCTCATCTAACAGCAGGGTGTAGGTTTTTCCAATAACAACAAAAACACAGAAAACTGTCTGGTGGTTGCATGGTTACCAAGTGGTTTAGAACATTTGGGTAAATCGGGATACAACCGGAAAATTCAGATAAATCCACACACTTTTTGACAAAAAAATGGCCTTATGTATTGCTGTTATATCTGTCTTTTTATAGATTATTTGAATTGTGGATGACACTTTATTGGAGGCATAAGACTGTCATTACACTGACATAACCATGTCATGACACCTGTCATCTTTATGATGGTTTATGACTTGTCATTTTGCCAATTAAATAATCATTTAAAAGTTATGCAATTTTAATGCAAAGTTGACATTATTTGAGATGTATGTGTTAAGACAACATGGCATTAACCAAGGGATCATAACCTGTCATTGTCCTGGTTACGACAACTTTAGCTTACAGGTGGACAAGTTTACTTGTTGCTAACATAGGCTAACTGCTGTCTGCTGTTATCTGTAGCTGACGTTAGCAGGTTAGCTTGGTTAGCCATGGAGCTAGCTGCTTGCTTAGCTGACTCAAATCCGGGGGTGCCAGGAGCAAAACTCGGCAGGAAAAGGAAAACCTTGATACTGAATCAAACGGTCTCAGAGATGGTCTTTGTTCGCAAACTCAATCTAGTGTTAAAAATGATATAACTGACCGAATTACACCTAATGACAACAGCCATAAACATTCACGAAGACAGCATTTTCATTAAAGGTGTCATGACATGGTTATGACACCTTATGCACATTCCTTCAAATAAAGTGTTGTTGAATTCTGTAGTGATTTGTATTAATTAACAAAAGGGTGAGTGGGCCCTTATTATCTCACTGGTATCACGGTAGCTAAAGTAAAAATATTTGTCAAAGAAGGTGAGTGATGATGAAGTCAAAATGTTTCACACAGCAGCCTGGTGAGCCTGTCAGTGGTGTTTGTAGTAACAGTAGTAGAATTACTTTGTCATATTTAATAGTCATGTTGCCCTCTAGTTGTGAAGGTGGGAACTGCAATAAATATAAATTGAACTTTTTGCACAGTTCAACCTGAAACTGTGCCCCATCTGTTCTGGCACTGACAGTAATTTATTTCATATTGACATCTTGTGCAAAACGTTTTGCATTGTTTTATGAACATGTAATATTTAGATTCTTTACCTATGACAAAAAATTAGAAAAGTGTATATTTTATATCTGTTGATTATTTTATTGGTACCTTTTAATGTTTTTTGTTGGTTTGTTTTTACAAAGATTTTGAACAGTACATAAAAACTATTGAATCTTGCAACAATAAGAAGGCCATAAAAACTGAATGGGCACGTGTTGCCTGTGAAGTGTTATGTAAATTATGCAATTACAAAATCCTAAGTTTATGTGTGTTAGAGCAGTCAGTTTAAAGTAAACTTTATACTATTTCGGTGCTGTTTTTTGTCTTTTATGGCCTAAAGAAGGACAAGAAGGAGAGCAACAGTGGATAGAGTATAATAGTGAAAAAGTGAAAAACAGCCACGATATACTATGTGTGTGTGTGTGTGTGTGTATATATATATATATATATATATATATATATATATATTGATTGATTGATTGAAGTGTTTATTTCAAATATGAAACCCAAACCCAAAACAAAAAAAGAAAATAAAGCCAAACATTTAACATAAGACATAGAAATACATATTCGAAAAGGAGTGAGAGGAAGTATAACTTATAAACTCCCACCCCTTCTCCTTATCTAGTGAATAGTAATTATAAGCTTCCTTGTAAACCTGTCTAGATGCTTATCCCTGATACTTACAGACGTATTTATGACTTTGTATTAAGAAGACCTAAATGTAATTTACATATATCATATACATACACATACATACATACACATATTCATACATACATATACACACACATATATATACATTTACACAAACACATATTCATACATATCTACCCACACATACACACCCCTATACATCCCTATATACACACACCTCCTCATACATACATATATATACCATATAATAAATATCTATTTTATATATATATATATATATATAGTATGTGCATAGTAGTGGTTAAAATAAATAATAAAAATGTATATTTAAAATATATTTATGCATTTAATCAGTGGAAAGATGTTTAAAATGTAAGTTTCCATTATGTCAGTTGAACTGACTCAACTGCTTCTTGCAGTCGTAGAACAGATGGTGCTAACCAGAGCCCCGCCCACCGGATGTCCAGTTCCGCCCACATCAGACCCCGCCCCGTTCCGCGTGCCGCAGCAAGAGGCTGTTGGACAGAGCGGCTCGCGCACCTAAACTAGCAGATTAGCCGGAGGGAGCAGTAGGAGCTGGTGACGTTTTACCACCGTTTATCAATCAAATAATCAAGGTAAGATCAAAAACAATCATTCAAACGCAACTTACGGGACATTTTGTATTCTTCTGTAGCAGTGTGTAAAGTTGGCGTCGAGGTAAATATAACTATAACTCGCCTCGCGACTAGCTAGCTAATGTTTACGTTACTGGTTGTCACAGGAAGTCCAGCTAGCTCAGTTGGCTAAAGCTAATCTACTTTAGCTCACGTTCACAAACGCTGGCAGCGCTGGTTCGGCCCGTGTCTTACTTTAATCCACTTTACAGTAGCGGCTCGTTAACAGTTTGCTAACTATAACTAGCATGATAACTAGCTAGCTGTCGTAGCTGTCACTTCTGTAGGGATTCACACAACTCGACGTTAGGTGTTGGTTCTCTAGGCCTTCAATGCCACTGTTTACATGTATTAGAGACACTGTAATAAAGGGCAGTGAATGGATGTAGTTTTGTTTTGTCGCCAAATTGCAGCTGAATCAAACAGAAGAGTCGTGTGCACTGTGTTTAGGTGTAATATCATCATCATCCATTTTGCTGCCTGATCACTGTTTAAAGTGAGGAGGCTTTATCTCTCCATCTGTGCACATGAGCTGGCTAACATACGGCTCAACACAAGTCTTTTTTTACATTGACACACTTACTATAAGCTATGCATTATGTAGGTGTCCTATTTTTGAAATAAGCCCTCTCTAACGCACATGACAGCTTGGATGGTTGTCAGTCCGGATTATTACGCACCACTACTCAATGTACTCTGCTGGACTATTATGACAAAACTGGTAATCTGAAGAGGTTTTATCTATTAGGCTTTATAGATGAAGCAGATGTTAGTATTGTCTCCTTGTCAGCTGCATTGCTTCTGCAGTTTTTTTTTTAGTTAAACTACACAACAAAATGGAGTTTGGTGCCTTTTTAAATAGGGTCTGTGAATTTAAGAAATAAATGTGTTAATTTAGTTTACATTAGACTTGCTTAAAGGGACAGTTCACCCTTAAAAAAAAACAGCAGCTACTGGAATGTCTCTTTTGAGAAATCATGACCTGGTTACTCAAAATAATCTACATACCATGCTGTGATCTATTTCATGTAGCAACTATTTTCTTTCTATCAAACTACACAAGAGCTGCACTGATTAGTGGATTAATTCATTAAATTAGTTGCCATCTGTTCTTTGTGATTTATAATTGTAAATGAGGAGTATTTGGGTTTTGGACTCTTGGTTGGACAAAACAAACAATTTGAAGAAGTCACTTTGGACTCTGGGGAATTGTGATGAGGAGTTTTGACAATTTGTTTGACATTCCTAAACTACACCTGCCAGCCACATCACTGTGCCAGAAAAAAAAGCATGCATCTATTTAGATAAAATGCACTTAATCACACACCGGAGAAATTCTTTGATTTTTTCATGGATGAGAGGCTCGTGACAGTGCGGAATGTAAACATCACAATTAATAATTAACACTACAAGCATGAGAAAAAATATGTATTACTGATTTTCATGTGAAATGTCCCTTTAATACATAGACTTTCCTCTGCATGGACTACAGAGATGAGGGATGAGCTCCCAGTTATTATTTTAATGAAATATAATACTATCTCATTTACATTTAGCTTACCATTATGTCTTTTTTTTTTTAAAGTTATTTTTTTGGCCATTTTGCCTTTATTTGATAGTGCAGCTGAAGAGTAGACAGGAAAGGGGGCAGAGAGAGAAAGGATGACACACAGCAAAGGGCTGCAGGCGGGAGTCGAACCAGTGGCCGCTGGGAGGACTAAGCCTCCACACATGGGTCGGATGCTCTACCAACTGAGCTAAACATCCGCCCCAGCTTACCATTATGTCTTAACAAAGTTGTGTTAGTGAGTTGCATCGGAGCTCTAATCTAATACTGCTGCCCTCAGGTGAGCCGTTGTCATGACGACTCTTGATGACAAGCTCCTGGGAGAGAAGCTGCAGTACTATTACAGCAGCAGTGAGGATGAAGGCAGCGACAACGAGGATGAGGATGGGGAGAACAAGACCATCCGGGACGCTAACGTCGAGGAGCCAGAGATAGACTACAGCGCAGATGGAAGTGCTGTCAACACAGGTATTACACACCAAAGAAGTCCTGATGACAACACTGTGTATGATGTTTGTATAGGAATTAATCACATCATTCCTGTAGTGTCACTAAAATGACCCAAAAACCATTAAACCTCAACTGTTTAAAGTTTTTTATGAACACAGCATTGTATCAAAGACAGTCAAAATATCATTTTTTTCTTGTCAAGTAATCTAGTTGGTTCAACTCTTTGGTTAAATCAAAACATTTGAGTACTTTATGTGGTAAAAGTAGGGTTAGTTTCCACAATGACAGTAACACTGGCTATTCTTTGTCAGGACCAAAGGGTGTCATCAATGACTGGAGGAAGTACAAGCAGCTGGAAGTGGAGCAGAAACAAGAGCAGAAGAACGAGATGGAGAGACTGATCAAGAAGCTGTCGATGACCTGCCGCTCCGACCTCGACCTGGAAAAAGACAAAGAGAAACAGAAAGAGATGCAGGAGAAAATCAAAGGCAAAGTAAGTAGGATGGGGGGAAAAACACACACATACATGAGCAAAGAAATGCTCATGAAAAGCTACTTTAGCTTGAATGCCAGGATGACAGTGCATGAGTCAGTCCCTCTTGAAACTGTGCCACACTTGCTAATATAACACACGCTGTGGGAAAAGGCTAAATACAGGCACAATATTAAATAAAGAAAACCTGATTAACAAAGTGGAATCCCTGCATCTTCATCCCTCATTTTCTGACTCTGTCTAATTATGAATTAGTAAACTAACTAACCTTAATTTCACTTTGCATCAATGCACTTGCTAACTATTGAGGTAGCCAATTTAGTGACTAGTAATCTAACAGTCTAATAAAAATTGACCCGACCCTTCTTCAGTCCGTCAAGTTTAAACTTTACATCAATGTGCCATCTTATGGGGAGTTATATATTGGACTATTTTCTTTGCTGGGACTAACAACTTCTTGGAGTCTCCTCTGGTTGCCAAACAACTGGTCATAACCTCCAGAAAAGGACAAATTGATGTTTGTACACTTAGGTTTTTGTACGGACTAAATAATAGAGATATAATATGTTAATTAGTAAGATTTAGATGTCTTAGTAGGAGGATTTTGATACTTTTGTCCAGAGCTAGACTAGCTGTTTTGTCCAGTCTTTGTGCTCTGTGCTAAGCTAACCATCTTCTGGTTATAGATTCATATTTATCATACTCAGCAAGATAGAATATATCTCGGCAAGAAAGCATATCTCCCAAAATTTGAAACTATTCCTTTAACTCCCTATATTTGTTCTCCTCTTTGTCTCCCCCACAGATGACCATGCAGGAGTACAACATGCTGCAGGAAGAAGAGGATGATGAAGACTTCTGCAGCATTACCGTATGCAGCGCATTGAAGAGATGCGGCGCCAGCTGTGCCGGGGCAAACGCTTCGCACAGGTCTATGAGCTCAACAGTGGAGAGGACTTCCTGGAGGCTCTGGACAAGGAGGACAAAAGCACGCTGGTCATGATCCACATCTACGAGCCGGACGTCCCGGGCTGGAGGCCATGAGCGGTAGCTTCCTGTGTCTGGCTCAGGAATACCCGCTGGTCAAGTTCTGCAGCGTACGCAGCTCGGCCATCAGCACCAGCGCACTGTTCAGAGACAGCGCTCTGCCCGCTCTGCTCGTTTACAAAGGAGGGGACCTGATCGGGAACTTCGTGCGGCTCACGGACCAGCTGGGGAAGACTTCTTCGCTGTGGACCTGGAGGCCCTGCTGCAGGAGTACGGCCTGCTGCCCGACAAGCCGCCCATCGGCCCCAAGACGGTCCGCAACGGAGCCATCATACAGAACACTGTGAGCGATGAGGACTCTGACCTTGATATAGACTAGAGCCATGATATCTAACATGCATTAAATGCTTTGAAAACACAGTCTGCATGGACTATAGATAATTTTTATGTATGTGGACCCCTGTAGTGATGACGGACTGAGCCAGGATTACCATGTTACCACTCACACAGCAGAATACAACCAGCATTGAAGCCAAAAGTAAATGCACACAGACATCAGTGAGTTTGATCATTCCATGAGTTATATATTTAATAAAGTAAATTCTAGCCATTATCAATGAGAATCTGTTGTTATACGCTGTGAGAATGATGTAGATGTTAGGTTAAATGTTTTGTTTGATCTTTTGACTGTCGATTATTTATTCGTTGTGTTGAAACACATTTCCTTGTTTTGTTTCCTGTGCATCTTCACTGTATTAAATGTTTCACTCTGTAGAACATGAAACCTTCAGCCCGAACTGACTTTTAGTTCATTTTCTAACTTTTCTATGTGCTGTACCATTTCAGATAGTGGAAAAAAAATAAACAAATGTTTGGACTCACCACCTGTCTTTTTTTTTTTTTTCTCATTTATGTACAGTTTATCACAGTGGATAGGGATGAGAGACCATAAAACAAAAAGGAGCTCAGGAATGTTATATCTGCACTATTCAGTGTTTTTATACTAACAGTAGATTGGTTGACTCTTTAAAAATATAGTTTGGATTTTTTGAAGGTTGTGTGAGGGAGCTGGAATGCACCCCCCTCGCTAAGGTGAAAAAAGGAACGCACACATGCATATTGACTAAAATTTTACAACACAGACTAATAACAGGAAGCTTATTTTGGTTGCATGGTTCTTTTTATTTTGAAAACCCTTACTAACTCCTCCCTCTTCAAGGTCTACTTCTGTACTAGTCTATAGTCATTTGCATTGTGTATGTTAAATGTAAGTAATATGTTTCAGAGTTCGTGTAGGAGGAGACTCTGGGTTGACAGGTCAGGTGAGAAATCAGTGTAGTGTGTGAAGAGAGGGGGTATGTTGAGTGTCTCCTCTGCTCTGCTGCTGCAATCTGCTGCACCTGTGTGAACTCCAGCAGTCTGCTGCATGTTTGGTAAGAGATGTGGGACTTTTTGTACTTTGTGTATGGACTCCAGATCTCTGGAACCAAAAAATCCCTGCTTGTCTGATGCTCTTCATTCCTCCATGTCGTTTGGTTTATTCCATCCAACCATTCCACCAGACAGACAAAGTCAGTGAGTGGCTTGTGAACATAATGGAGCATTCAGCAGCTGAAGAGCCTGATCTCTCTTTCAGGAGTTGGTTGAGAGCAAAACAAAGCTAAGAAGGGCTCGATTACGGTATTTGTTGAGTGGCAAGAAACACACAGTTACTGTAATGTTGCTCTGATGTGTTGAATGTGTAAATACAACTTATTAAGTTGATAGTGTTGGAAAAAATCAACAAATGCAGCTTTAATATTCAATTTACATTCAGCTGATCAAAGTTAAATCAGCAGAATTCTAGTAATCAAAGTTAAAGACACTTGGTAGCAGAGTTCATCCCATTTGAGGCCATTTATTGTTTTCACAGATCAGCTCAAATGACGAGTATTTACAGACATTTTGAACCTTTTTCACAGCAGACGTTATGGGTTGTCAAACAGGTGTCATTAATGTTACTTACTGCTGAAACAAAGCCAACCTTAATGCTGTTAGTTCCACTTGTAAATGCCTGCTGGGACAATTAAGAATTACTGCTGAGAAAAAGAGATTTTCCAATAAAATAAGTATCTATACTTTTTATTCATAGGGGAACTTTCAAAATTGAGTCTTAAATAGTCTAGAAATAACAGTAAATTTAGCAGTTTTATTTAACAATGATCAAAATTACATTTATGGATACACTGAGTATCCAGAAGTTAAGTATCTTAATGTATGTTATCAATTCCACTTCATCATCACTATTTTAACAACAAAAATGTGGGTCCTGAAACCACTCCTCCACAAATAAGTAAGATTAAAAAATAAAATTTCCCACATGGCCACAATAAAAGTAATTAGAGGAGTTGCAGCTTCATGTATGACGATACACCAGCGTCACCAGGCCCCTATTCCACTTCAGTAAATTCCCCAGAGGTGATTGGTCTAACACAATCCAATCCTGTCCACTCAATAATCACTGTGAAGAGGACGAGCCCTGGGCTGTAGCTGCACTCACTCACTATTCAATTATTAGTTTGCACTCGTCCCCACTGGCCTTAAGATACTAACTAACTTGACGGCAGTTAAAGTTGTGTGCAGCTCTTCCTCAGTCGACTCCACCAGGCTAATGTAGCCTACAGATATTTCATCATGAGCAGCAGGGTGAGGCAGGGCAGCGTCAGCACCAGCAGGGTTGCTGTTTCTTCGTGGAGGGGAGCAGCTGATCCGTGCAGGTCATGTCCGCAAAAGGCGTGTTCCAACAACAGATGGGTTTCTGCACTGATGCCTGCCAGGAGGAGAGAAATACTGTCATGTCTTCTCATGCAGTGTGTACAGCACCTTTAAAGGGCCAGCTCAGCCCAAAATCAAAAACACATATTTTTCCTGCTACCTGTAGTGTTGTTTGTGCATTTAGACGGTTTTGGTGTGAACGACAGTGTTTTGGGGATATGAGATGTAGAGATGTCTGCCTTCTCTCCGACATAATGGAACTAGACAGCACTCCGACCACAGCTTGTGGTGCTCAAAGCGCCAAAATACATTCGAAAAAACCTCAACAGCAGTGTCTCTTTCCAGAAATCATGACCTGAATTCTCAAGATAATCAGTCCCCCCAGAAAGTTCCGACCAACCAGTCCCTGTGAACTCTGCACAGCCTTGCAATTTTGTGCAATCAGTGCAACTTTTTTGCAAATTTGACCAATCATCATGGCTTCCTGCACCAGTCATAGTAGTGTATCTGTATATCTGTCATCTGCATATGTATATATGATATATATATTGAATAATTTTTGCTTGTTTGATTTTGAACTCTAAAACCCCCCCGGTGCACTTCTTCATTTACAAATAAAGCACATTTTGTTAAAATTTTGAAATCTCAAGTCTCTTTAGTAAGGTTACTTGGAGGACTCCGAACAAAACGTGGTTTTATTCTCACCAGAACAAGTTGCCTTTGATTCTTTGATTTTTAATTAATTCCAGCTCTGTTTTTTTTTTTTTTTTTTTCAATTTCAGACCACAACAATCACAAAACTAGCCAGCAAAATCCTGGAAGGACTGGATAATCCACAGACCTTGTTTCCCAGTTTGATGTTGTAAGTATTTTCTTTCTACCAAACTGCACTACTACACAAACACACTACTTATGGATGAGAGGTGACAGCTCAGCCATGGGTCACTCCTGGAGGTACAGTGCTGCTGGAGTACATGGAAAATATGCTCCACAACTTTTTTTCTCCAAGTGAACAAACTGACTGTTTGCAGTCCATTTTTAAACTTGAATACTGAATCATCATGAAAGTGTATGGCCCCCGATCAGACAAAGTGCAGTTTTTGCAGCAAGAGGCGTCTTTTTTCCAGTTGTTTTCTATATTGATGAGAAAAATGTGAAGCAGACTCGCAGTCCCCTAAGAGAGTGAGAGAGAGCTCTCATGTGGACTGACTGCATCGTACTGTTCTCAGCATGAGTCACACAGAAGTCAGTCTAATATTTGATCATGTGGTCAGTTATTGCTGACTGATGTATGTAAACTTGCCACTGCATTTGGATACGGTGGACATGGATAAATGACCTGAAATGAACCATATGTATGGGCTCTGAGTTCACCCAAATTTGCATGCATGCATAGATCATCCACCTGCCTCTCACACAAACATGTTGTTTTCTCCAGTTTAGGGCCAGTCCCTGAAAGCTTTATTACCTTTTAAATTTCGAGCAGTGCGAGCTTTTCCAGGTGATTTCTTTATTGTGTGTTGTACTAATATATGAGTGTTTTCTTCAGTGATTTATTCAGGATGAGAGAAGCTGCTTTCAGTGTCATTTCCTCACACACAGTAATGTCACTGCAGCGAATATGAGATACATTTAACCACCAAATCTAAACATGGTAGCTGTAAACAAGAAGAAACCCTCCAAAGGAAACAGAATTAAATAATCAAAGAAGTTGTGCTGCTGTGCCTCGTGCTTAAATGTGCACACAGTGTTTTCTTAATGAAGAGAGGCATTCTGTTTCTCACCCACAACCCATCCACTATTAATCAGAATCTTAATTTTTATGTCCCAGATTGTTTTCCCATGATAAGTGGATTAACCGCAGTGCTCACATTTGTAACTGTGCATCAGTAATATGCATGCATGGATGTGTGCATCACAGGTGCACTTTGGTACTTGAACAAATAACACTAGGCCTCTGAGGACACCATTAATGTTTACATCCTGCGCTGTCATGAGCACAAGGCCTCTCATCCATGAGTAGATGCAAGTTTTCCTCTACGCAGTGATACAGTATGCAGGTGTAGTTCAGTAGAAAGAAAATTCGTGCTGCATGAAATTGCTCACAACAAGGTCTGTGGACAGGGTCATGATTTATGGAAAGAGACATTGCTTTCAGCGCCGCAAGTTCCATTATATTTGAGAGAAGGCATACGTCTCCACGGCAGATATCTCCAAAACTTCAGATAAGAGGGAAAATATGTAGTTTTAATTTTGCAGTGAACTGTCCCTTTAACCTAATATGTGCGTGCAACAAATATTGTGCCACCAGAAGGCTCATCTGTGGCAGAGTTGATTAACAAAACATCTCATTATCCCTCTGGTGCTTACATGACCTCACTGCAGCCTACATGCTCATGAAATCAATACCATCTAATGGTATGGGGGGGCCTCTGACACAACCTGATCACTCAGTGCAGCGAATCTGTTGGAAGCTTTTCACATCTGCTCCCTGACCTCTTTGAAATGTTTCAGTCGTGATGATACGCACCGTGTTCTGACCACTCGTCCCACAGATGCTGGACGTCCTCGTTGTGATGTTCGTGGTGCTCGTGATGCTCCGGGTCTGTATTGAACACACAGAACGGCTGCTTATTCGTAATATCTGCGCTTATGATTAATACATAAAAAATGTATATCAGACCTCTGGGTGAGGTCAAAAAACAACACACAGAGAGAACATGAATGAATGAAGGCAGTGAGGAGAGGATTAAGAGGAAACAGACACAAACAGGAAATGAGAGAAGAGCCGCTACCTGGTTTGACCTTGGAGGGCCAAACATTTAAAAACACATTTCATGAAACTAATCTGCTTTTATAGATACACTACACATATTTCTTATGTGTGGTGAAAAATAAATAAGGACTAGAATGAAGAAATGTAAAAGATAAGAAAAAAAACATGTTATCTGAAATAGAGATCGACTGATTATCAGGTCCAATATTTAGAATTTTTAAGATAATCAAAATCTGTTTTTAAAACTTTACTTTTTCTGTCTGTAGTCACCATTCTGTGGCCTCACTCAGTGTCTAATGTCAACAATATTCTCTGATTAGTTGAAGGTTGACAAGTTTGAAGATTTTCTTTTTTTTCAGCAAACATATATCGGTTACAAATATCAATTATCATGTTTCCTTGATGATTATATTATGTAATCAGTATGTGCATCAGCCCTGAAAAATAAATATATACACACCTAATCTGAGAGATTTTTTTTATTTCATTTCATGTGTGGATTGACTCTTTCAAAATGTATTGCAGAAATAGAGAAAAACTGTTGAATGAGCTGGTAATATTATTAAGTTCACTGTCAGTCATTGTTTGCTACTCACAGTGAACCTGCATGATTTGCACAGAACGTCATATTTTAAATTTAAGCTGGATGTTTTTCATTTATTGAATATGTTGAATCTTGAGGAATCCTCTGAATGTTGCTTTGAATATTGCTGAATATCTCCAAATATAGAATACTGGTATTTAATCAAAATCCAAGTTATTTGTAATTTGAAAATTCAGTACAAAAATGCATTTTAAACTGGCATTTACTAGCCTCAATACAGGTCTGAGCCTCAGGCCCTCCCATTTGTGAAAAGATGAGCTAATGTGCTAATTTCCTACATCATAGATTTAAAGTGGCAATCAGGATATTTTACAGGTGGGAGGCTGCAAATTCAGAGGTGCATGCTGGGTGATTTGTGCCAGTTGAAGAGTCAGGGTTACTCACTTGTTTATTTATAGTCTTATTTAAGAGTAAAATGACAAATAATGTGTTTTAAGCATTTCCAGAACACAAATACAAGCTTTACAAATTACAATTTACTTTTATCTGCCCAGCAAAATAACAATTACAAAATACCCCCATCCTAATAACACAGTGATTTCCAACATTCCCAAACTCTCCACTGTCATCATTCTCCTGTCAGAAACCAGAGCAAACACTCAAAGCTTTTATGTTATGTTTTTGCCCATATCTGTATTAATGTTGCATTTATAAACATTAAACTCAGTACCATTTGCGTGACGCCAGAGCATCCGTTTGAGCTCCCTGAGGGCCTGGGTGAGGTTCTCCAGCTGGTCATGAAGGTGGATGTTCTCCTCTATCAGCGCGTGAATCGTATCCTGCAGCTCAAAGCTGCGGCTCTGCAGGAGCAGCAGAGTCAGAGGCATGAAGAACAGCACCGGCCTCAGTCCCCTCATAGCGACCACGGCGGCTCGCGGCCTCTATCACATCCTCACAGACACAAATCCTTTACATAGGCACGTTCAAATCCTGCATGACAGAGATGAGCTTCACTGCAGAAATGATTGCTGCACTATACTTTTATCAGCTTAAAGTCGTGGGGAGGTGACAACAGTTTGTTTCTTTCCAAAGCCATGAATGGAAAGCTGCCAGTGGGCTGCTTTAAAATCTATCCAATGTTTCCACATCAGTGCTCACAGTGACTGCAGCTACACAGGCCCTGTTTGTTTCTCTTTATCTATTTTAAATTAAAATTATTCTGCGTGATTAAAGCATAATCGTGTGCAAACAAACTTAAATGTTTAGTTTTTTTTTTTGGAGTTTATGTAAAATGCAATCAGAAAATATGAGAAAAAAAAAGAAGCCAACTGTGAGCACAAATAATCAATACAGACAAACATCCTCCTGGTGTTTAATTAGCTGCAGCTCATTTCTGTCACATGTACAGTCGTGCAGTACAGTATGCACATCACCATCACCACAGGGACAACAGGACAGGGACGTGAAGAGGACACACTGAAACCAGGTGTCCCCAGTCCACCTGTGCATAAATATTCAAAACAAACCTTTAGGAGTTTTGACATGTACCAAAGTTAACGCTGCTAAAATTAAAGTCATCAAATAATCGTGCAGATTTCCACTAAACTCTACTGTTTTGGTGCTGAGATGTTTTCAGCAGAGGGTTTAACAAACTTCAGTTTAAGTAGGTCAGTAAAAGTGCCCACTCACTGACCTATTTCTAACCACAACAGCCAAACTACTGACATCATCAGGTTGGGAATGTTTAGTGCACAGGCCTCTAAAAGGAAGTCAGCAGCATTAATAATATTTACAAAATACAGAAACATGTTTCCTGTCTCCACATGAAGTTGTCAGGTGTTTACTGTCTGTTCAAACGCTGTTTACATGACAAGTTCTGCACAATAAACCTCCTGGTGACTAATGTTAGTATGTTAAAGGCATAATATGCAATGTTTTCCTGAAAAACAGGCTAAAATATAATCATCACTTATGACTCACTAGAAGTGTGTGGTGGTGGATGTAACCTGCAGAGAACCTGCCATCTGTGTATTTTCTCATCATTTTGCTGCTTGGGATGTTTTACCAAACCAAAACTTTTGTAATTTTGGCCTCCTGGGAGCGAGATTCAACAATAAATGATCTTTCTGTTGCATTTACAACAGCTCAGACAAATCCTGCTGCTTCTACCTTTGAGAAAAAGACCCACATACATTTTTCAGAGATGTGGAAACAAAATTTGCTGCGGAAACTGTCAAGCATGTGGCTCCACGACAAAATTAAAAAATATATATTATATATTTATCATGCCTTCATTGGTTGACAGTTATTTAAAAGTATAGAAATATAAAAATGCAAAGAAAAAAGATCTCCTTGTGGTTTTTGAGATACCACCATCATGATGATGATTAGCCGTTTGTCACATGTGGTTACTCATTTTTCATTTTCCCACAAAGACAAGCAGAAATAAGCTGTAACTATAAATAAAAAAAAATCTTATGCCGAAGCCTCATGCTTTGACACATTTGAATGGATTTGTGCTTAGCTTGTGCTTTAAGGTCTGTAAAGGTGATTATTTAAAAAAAAAAACGGACATTTATGGGTTAAACTGCCATGAATGAAAACAACTCTTCACTGGAGGAGAAAAAAAGCCCTTCAGGTGCCTTTTTGTATCCATCATTTCAAACAATCAAATGTATCAATTCTGCATCTTTGATCTCATCAGGAATTGAACACTTTCCCAGAAGACTTGGGTAACTAAACGACAAATATGCACTAACAAATATTGGGTTTAAACTTGATTCATTACAAAACCAAATGACGTGTCATATCTGCAAACCCTGCGTATCAAAACCACAGATGTAATCAAGATTCTGGGGCAAGTGAAGACTCGGGACAATGTGTTGTGTTTTTTCCAAACAAGAAGCTTTTATTAATCAATCATCTGTATCAGTTTATGCTGTCTTGGCAGCCCTGGTGCGCTTCTTTTTTACCACAACAGGCTTCTGGCTCTTCAGGATGGCGCTGGCACGACGCAGGGCAGCCTGGGGAAACAAATTAAAACTTAAATTATGTTCTTGAAAGGTGTGAAATACAAACAATAGATTTAAAAAAAACACAAACCTTAATACAAACCACCTATCTGGTAACTACAACTGAGATCACAGATTAAGCTCACCATGCGCAGGTCCTTCCTGTAATTGTTCTTGCGAATGATGTGCCTCAGGCTGTTAGGGTGGCACGGGAGTTCTTGTTGATGGTGATCTTCTCGTAAGAGCTGGCAGGTTTGTGCTGGCCTGAATGTCAAAAAAAAAAAAAAAAAAGAAAAGATAACAATCAGAATCAGATTAAAAACACAGCCAGTAGAAATATGTAAAGAAAGACAAAAGCATAAATAAAAGATAGAATATTGACAATAAAATGTAGACGATGGAAAAAAAAAATATGTACAAGGTGTTATTTAAATAACAGCTGCTGTATCAGCGAGTTATAGATAGTAATAACATACAGCAGATATCACCAAGTTAAATTTACGACTTCTTAAGACCCTTGAAGACCATTATTATTGTAATTTAAGACCATACTGGTAAAGAAGTACATGCACAGTTTGCATTAGTGTTTTATTGGTTCAATGTTTTGTTTTGTAATCATTGTAGTGATCAGAGTCTACAATCTTTCCCCAAAACACATTTAAAGCGACACTGAAGGCAGATCAAACCTTATAACATTTGCATTCAAGACATTTTAAGCCCTAAAATTCAGAATATTGGGTTTTAGTCTTAAGACTTATTAGGGACGTGCAGAAACCTCGATTTAACAGTGCAACCACATCAGCTGTAACAGAATAAATGACCTGAGACTGCAAAAGTCTGAGTTAAATAAACCTGCTCTCTTGTTTATGCATTTCTTGTCCTTACAGTTCAGTGCATGTTAGGCGATTCCAAGAAGTACAGAGATAAATCTATTGGACAGACATTTAAATTCCTGCTTGTGCGTGACAACATCTGATTTCTTCACTTTCTGCAGTTCAGATCAAGGCCAACTCTACTTTGAATCAGTTGGAAGTAAGCTCCTGTTGCTCCTGTCCCCAAAAAAGTGCAACTGATGTATGAAAAATCCAACAATAAAATAAATTGTGCTGCTGAAATTCATTAACAGTTGCTATCAGTTTGTACACTAAAGATTTAAACTGTTTTCATGCAGATTATTGACACACCTCATGTAAACATCAAGTAAAGCAAGTTTTTATTCCACTCAATTAACCACTTGTTTCACAGCAGCATGCAGTTTTACCTCTACGCTTCTTCAGCACCACAACGACTCCCTTGCCATCGGCCGCTGGCTGCACACCTACAGTCTTCTTGTGCACCAAACCATTGAAGCGGAAAGAGTTCCTGGACTTCAGGTTGTTGGGCTCCTGTCACACAAAAGATGAAACTGCATGAATATTCCACATCATGATTATACAGACCAAAATTAACATATCACAATTTTGCTGAAATGTTAGAAAAAAATCCTTACACACTTCAATCGTTTTACCAAGTTTTTTTTTTATTGAAAACCACAATCATTTGAAATGGTATTATTGCAGTATCAATATTTTCACTGATGTAAAAAAAAACCAAGTTGCTCTTGTGCTGAGACTGGGGAATGTTGCTAACTTTGGTTAATGCTGGATGGTATTTACTGTCAATTTTTCAGAGTGTGGTAATCAAAGAGTTTTAATGAGAACTAAATTTGAAAGAGTAACACAAAACATTGAAAAATTTATTGTTTAACGTGAAATCGGCAACTGTTTCATCCCTAGTCACATAATTCAATTTAATTCAGATAACCCCAGTGGACAGTCTTCTTGTCACAGTTGACAGCAACATCAAAGACTTTTGAATATGATTGTCAAATAAAATTCAAAGGAAATTTCTTTTTTTCCAGAACAAAGAAAAAAACAAACATCAAGGCAGGAAAAGTAAAAACTGCTGTTGTTGAAACACTTATGCCAAATCACAACATGATATGCAAAACCTTAGACGATCATATATCACAATATTGATATTGCCCAGCCCTACTACACAGTTTGCATCAGTCTTTAGTGGCCTCATGTTGGTTTCAATTTATTGTTGGTCAATACAAATCTCCCCCCAAAAACACATTTAAAAGCGAGAGTGAGAAATGCAGCTTTATAAAAGTATCAAGCCAATCATGTCTTAAGACAAGAACTTATCTAACGCAAATAAAAGGTTAAGAGAAAAAAACCTTTTACCACAGATGTAACAGCAATGTGTAAATGTATAATATACTGTGCAGCAACAGCACACATCAGTCTTTTTGAGAACATCAATGAATTGTCATTCTACAATATGATCTCACCACATACTCAAGCTCTGGTTATAATTCACATGTAATGCCACGTTGGGACACGTGTCCTGTCAGGTGTGTCAGGTGGTCTGAACAGGAGAGAGAGACAGGTAAATGTCAGTCACTCACAGTGCTGTAGGTCTGTCCGTTCCTCTTGATGAGGAAGCTGGAGCAGTTCCTGATGACCATCCACTGCAAATGGGACGACATGATGAACCTGGACAAAAAAAAAAAACAGGACCAATAGTTAGTGACAGACTTACTGAGAGCAACTTTAGAACAACCAACCTTAAACATACAGTCACTGTCTGCAGTTAACAGCCGTCACTTTCTTAGCAGCTTAAGCTGGCAGATTGAGTCAATGTTTAAGCAGTTTAACACAAATCACAGAGTGTGTTTTGGGTTCTGAGTGTTTAACAAAGCCGCTGAAGCACAGTTTGCTAAAGTTAGCTCCTCGGCTCAGCACAAGGGACTGAAGCAGCACGAGGAGGCCTAACGTGGACGACGCGCTCACAAATCTGTTTTTTCCATTTCTGCACTATTTAGTGACATTTTCTGTCACGCGGGGTGTACACAACAACGAACACGACAAAAATAGCTTACTTAATGAGACTAATTAGAAGCAGGGAGACGCAGAAAATAAACTTTAGTGACCGGCTGTTAGCGGCCGAGGCGACCACGTTACCTTTTAGCGGAGGAAGAGGACCGGAGAGGGCGGAAACCGCTTTACGGAACTTTTGTCACAGATCATTCCGCGCCCACAGCTACTTCTTTATTAAACATTTACGATCAAGCCCACATTTTAACACATTCAAGACGTATGTAAATAATTCATATTCTCATCGGAGCCGTGATTTGATCAGTATTATGACGCTATATCATGTTATGAATGTCATTTTATTAGGGTACTAGTTATTCACAAGCCCGGCGGAAGAACACGTCCTCGCGGCTCTTTCGTGGTGAGAGCCCGACTGACGTCATCAACGCGCGCCTGGTGTTTACAGACAGCCATCAAAAGAAATTCAGCTTCCAAATGTCAGCTGTTTTGACCCTAAACACGGGAGTTTAATTTTAGATTTTACATTACGGCAGGTGGAGGACAAGCGCAGACTTCATAAGAAGACAACCGCAAAGAAAGCCTGCATTTTAGACGATTTTTTAAAAATATTTCGTGGGTGTTCCAAATGTTGCTGTGGATTGGATGCTGTGAACAAAAAAAAAAAAAAAGTTGTCAGACGTTTAAGTCAGCCCTAAAACCGTTCATTACAAAGTGACGGTGCGGTGCCACATGGACATGGCATCTGTAAGCGGTGTCTTAATGTGAGAAGTCAAACATGGATGAGGAAGAGGACCTGGAGACACTTGGTGAGCAGCTGTACACCCTGATTCAGCCCAAACACAAAGAGAAAGCTGGAAAACTCACAGGTGAGGTGACCTGCATGGCGTGTGGTTTATTTTGTGACAATATTAAATATATGTTTCCTCTTATAAGAGAACAGGTTGGTTTGTTTACAGCAGTGTTTCTCAATCCTGGTCCTCAGGCCCCCCTGCCCTGCATGTTTTAGGTGTTTCCCTGCTCCAACACACCTGATTCAAATGATCAGCTCATCATCAAGCCTCCACAGAAGCCTGATAATGACCTGATCATTTGAATCAGATGTGTTGTAGCAGGGAAACATCTAAAACATGCAGGGCAGGGGGGCCTGAGGACCAGGATTGAGAAACACTGCAGTAAGGTCACAAAATCTCTTGGGATTCTCAGATAAATAAGGGTTTTGCACACAGTACACGTTTCTTAACATTATATTATACCTGTTGTAATTTATCCATATTTAACAGACTGTAGTATTGTATGGTCAAGTACTTTTCAGCTTATTTGTACAAAATATTGCTGCTGAAGTAACAGTTTATTCGATTAGAACTTTTTCCAAAGCCGCTGTACAAAGTGCACCTCTGTTTTTGAATTGCAATTGTTGACTTGCATTGCTGGTTCCCAAGCCTGCCTGTGTGTTCCAGGTATGTTGCTGGAGCTGCCGGCTCCTGTCCTGAGTCAGATGCTGCAGGATGAGGCCTCGCTGAACACAGCTGTGGAGAAAGCACTCAGAGCCCTGCAGCTGGCACAGGAGACCAGGTACAGCACTGGGCAGGGTGGACCTGATCTCCTCAATCCATCGTTCTGAACAGGCTGGTCTTAGAGAGTATGTGGGTTCTCATGGGTAGGCCTGTCATAATAACTACTGTTATTGATTATTGTCATTTTAAGATCATTTTATGCCACTAATATAATGATAATATAACAATAATAGAAACACACCCATTCAAAGAGCAATAGATTAATTCTTAATAATTTGGAATTAGAATGTGAAAAAATAAAATATCCTACCCAAATAAAACGTAGATAAAGTAAAACTGCACAGTCAAAACAATAAATTAAAAAGGACTCTCAGGCGCTGCAGCTGTTAACAAAAACTGCCACAACAAAGTTTTTGCACTAAGTGCTGGTGACAAACAAAAACACCTGTAAACACAACTGTCAATACTGAGGTCAGTAAAAACGATAGAGTTCATGTCCATTTATTTTACATTAAGTCAACAGCGACATTATCGTGACAGAAGTCCTCATTTCTGAGCCAGATGGATTCCCAGCAGAGTGGTGAGGTAGTGTTTTGGTGCGGCTCTGAAGAAATCACGAGTGTAGTTTTTCCCAGTTTTGTTGAAGGCAACATCAGCGTTTAGCAACCAAAATGTCTCACCATGGAATTTATTTTATTGTCAAAAACCTTTCTGATTGTGTATTTCTCATGTGACTTCACTTCTTTGCAGTAAAGTTCCATGTAAGGATGACGATGATGTGTCCGTGTCCTCTGACTCTCTGGGTGAACAGCTGTTTGACTTGGTGGATGTTTACAACACCGGCCACTCGCAGAAAATCACAGGTAAGCAACCAGTCCTGTGACTCAGCAAACTACTACTTTGGTTTATGACCTGCAAAACAAATGTTACCATCAGCATCAGCTGTTCTTTGTGTTTAGTGCTACTTATTGCAAAAGTTAGCGCACTAACATGTTAAAGATGGTGAACATGATAAACGTGATATCTACTGAACATCAGCATGTTAGTAGTGTCATTGTCAGCATGTTGCCATGCTGATCGGCATTTAGCTCAAAGCATTACTGTGCCTAACAACAGCTTCACAGCCTGTTAAAAATACACCAGTCTTGTTATTATCTAAATGCAAATTAATTTATGAGAAACGAGAGCGTAAAGTATTAAAATATGGCTCGCTGTTCTTCACCAGGGATGCTTCTGGAGCAGCACAAAGACGCCGTTTTAAACCTTCTGTCAGATCCAAAACTGCTGGAAGAGCAGGTGAACTTAGCCCTGAAGACACTTAAAGAGTAAGTCACTTATCATTATTTGTAGAATATATATTCATATTTGCATAGAAATTAATACATTCTCATCCATTTCCTTTTCTTTCTCAAGCTGCATCTTCATACATTTCTCGCCGAAAGCCACTTTCTATTTAAACAGACAGAATAAAAGACTTAAAAAGAATAAACATTTCTGGATAAATTACAATTTTACCGCTTGTTTGAAATAATGTTCCTGCCTTCAGACAGAGCATGGAGGAGACAGACGTCAGTGACTCATCGGACGGTGACGACACAGACAGGCTGGGAGAGAAGCTCTTTTCACTGGTGGAGGAACTGGATCCACTTCATGCAAATGATATTACAGGTGACCTGATACTCTGTCTGTAATATCAGCCACCTTCCAAAATGTGGAAGTTTAAACATGTTCATATTGTATAGGCTCTGTAAGGTGCGAATAAATATTAATGTGGGGTTGTATGAGGTACTTGGAGACTTTGTGCTTTGGAGAAGCAGAGAGGGGAACCAGCACAGAAACTAAGCAGTGTACTGCTGTGGACAGGGTCAGCAACAAAAGGTATTTTAGCCACTTAAAAAAAGGTCCAACTAAAAAAAATCAATATCAGTACAAGTCTACGCCACATGTAGAATATTTTCACTGCTTTACCTTGTTAGTGTTTTATAAACAAAACCAAATTTCGCTCTCTCTAAACCAACCAAACTCCATTGGCAAAATCAGTCATTTTACCTCACAGAACACAGGAGTTGTTGGTCTGCCGCTGCCTCAGTCTGTTAGTTTGTTTGTGTTATTGTTTGACATCCGTCTTTTAAATGGTTAGTTTGGACTCACCAAAGTCACACAATAATACAAATTAACTAACAGATCCAGGCAGCAGTTGACCAGCAACTCCTGTGTTCTGTGAGGTAAAATTACTGATTTCACCAATGGAGTTTGGTTGGTTTGGAGAGAGCGATATTTGGAATATATAATGGCGGCTTCCGGTTGGAAAAGGTTGTCTGACAGCAAAGTAAAATGGTGGAATACATTCTTTCAAGCTGGACGTTCTTTGTGCCCCTCTCTGCTTCTCCCAACTTTGGGGCGTGCCGACCACCATCTACCGCACTTCAAATAATCTGAACTATCCCTTTAAATGTCAACGCAGCTCATAAACAGAACACTTGATATATATGTGTGTGTGTGTTTGTGTAGGTATGCTGCTGGAGATGGAGCCAGCTCTCTCCAACAGCTGCTGGATGACCACACGATGCTGGAAGTTGCGGTTCAGAAAGCACAAGCCGCTCTGGAGACTCAGAACTGAACCGAGGAGGACGACGACATTTTACACAAAGAATAACACTAATATATTAATGACTTTGATGACCTCTGATAATATAATGCTGGAAGAACTGACACATGGCTCCAGGAGATCGTGATGACACAAGTTACCTGCTACATTCGTTATTATTTGTTTTATATTGATTGTTGAGTGAACTGTGGAAGTTTGAATGGACCTACTACAAATAACTGAAGAGCCTAGTAAGATGAAATCACATTGATATTGTCCCTTTCTAATACGGGTGCTATTTTTCCTACTGCGTTAATTTTCTTCTCAGATAAATGGACTTAATATAAGTGCCGCTGTCGACTGAAAAATATTTATCCATCAGTATTGCTGCTGCCAGAAGCAAACTTCCACAACAAGACTTCAGAATCGTTGCTGTTTGATGAAAATGTTCACGGCGGGCTGTAAGAGAGGATCAAGTCTAGAAAAGAGGAAGTGCTTATCTAAGTGTTGCCAACAGTCCTGCTGTGATTATAAATGATTTTGTACTGCACTCATAATGATGTAACTGTAAGATGGTGAAATGTCTTTGCTAACAAAAAATACAGCTGATTGTACATAGAACAAACTAAGGAAGCTCCATGTTTTTAGCCACATCAGCGACATGGTTGTATGGATGGTAGTGTCGGTATATCGATCCACCAGTTTGAACTATGGGATGTGTGGCAAAAATATTTTGACGGAGCCTGTTCTTGAATTTCCTGAAGGCACCATGTCAGAGCTGCGTGCTCTGCCTTTCCAGTAACAAGTAATTTTAATTTCTTGTTGGATTTCTGTTGGTGATTTTTAAGCCTTCATTTATGATCATAAATGACAAAACATTTGCTGGACTCTGCAAATGTTTTGTCATTTTTGCTTGAAAAATGATTAAGTTGGCAATTAATTTTCTTTCATTCAGCTTATCGACCCATCGTTGCAGCTCTAAAGTTGATCCTTCAAGATTTAACATTTCTAATATTTAATTATACTTTATTTTAAAACACAGCATTCTGTAATGAATGAAACCAACAGACATCTCTTTCAAAGTGCTACAGAGCGCAAAAAATAACTTTATTACCATTTCTTTCTTTTCCACCTTTTCGTATTTACTATTTTATGTCAAGAATTTTACATGAGGAATTCTAAAACAATGAGGGAAAACAATCGCTTCTCTTAAACAAAAGGGACCTTTTTTTTTTTAAATCATATGGTGTCGGCAGAAATCACAGAATCGGGAACATTTGGGTCGACAAATTGAATTAAAAATCATATCAGTAAATTAAAATAACAGGGAATTATTTAGAGCACAGTTAGCTCTCGTTTCATAATTTAGATAAAGTTTTATTTGTCTGCAGAAGCGGCCAATACAAATGATAAGAATCCACGTCATCTCCGCTGAATCATAAATGCATTTCTTCAAAGCTAATCAGAAAAAATTAGTTGCTCTCCGCACACACACGCACGCACACACACAAACCTTTATGCCTACAGCTCATAAATACAATCAATCTGATATACAAATATTTGGATAGATTTATTTTTTTAGCGACATTTAAAATGCAGTTTTTAATCCCAAATTCCTGCTGTTCTGTTCTGAAGACCGCCCCTTGTTTCAGCGATATCGTCACATTTCTCAGAGAAGAAACTGAAGCCTGACGTGGACGAGAGACCCTGACACATCTGTGAAAATCAAGAGTTGCTGATGGGCAGGGAGGACATTTAAATAAATATCTGAAACGAGCAGCGTCCGAACGGTGCAGACTTTCTCCGACTCGAGTCTCTTTTCCTGCATCATCCGACGCGATTCCTTTGCTGGAGGGCGACTGAGGAGAGAAGCAAAACAACACAGCAGACGACGCACTATCGACACGATTCATTCTCACACAGGATTGCCGTCTCCAGGTGACAGAAGAACACTGAGGAGAACCACAATATGAAATTAAAAAGGTGCCACTTTCTTTCTTTCTATCCATACATCACACATACAGTCAATCAAACATGGACATTTGGACTTCTCACACAAAAGGGAACCTAAAACAGAACCTGGGATGATCATTCTCTTAATATGTGAAGGGAAGCTGGAGATTATTGTACACTAAATGATGCCTTCGTGAGCGTACAGTTTGTGTATGAATGCATCCACGGTTAAACCTTAATGTGTCTGTTAAAATCCACTGTTTTCTGTGTGGATGCAGCAGAAAGCCCTTCAAGAAAACACTGTGCCTGTTAAAAAAAATACACCGGTGACGATTAATGAACCAAAAGAAAGAGATGAAAGAGTGGTTAAGCTGTTGGACAGAGATCGACAGACATCATGGAGACGGTGATTATGCTCTTCTTAGGTGCAGTCAAAAAAAAAAAAAAAAGAAGGGTCCTTTAGACAGAGAGCAGTATGTCCATGTGCTTCATTTACTTCCAGGTAGGATATATCACGCTATCCAACAAGTCTGTTCACATAATCTCTCTGCAAGTCGATGTTCACTTCATCACTGGGTACTGGCGCTGACCGCCCAAACGACCGGGGCGGTGTCCACCTCCTGATGGTGCACTCGTCTAGGGAGAGGGAGAAAAACGACAGCAAGGAAAGAGCATTATGAAGAGAACAGGAGGACAAACAAGAGGGATGTTTACATGTGCAAAACTACTATTTACAAAAAGCTGGGATGCTGTGATAAACATGAATAAAAACAGAAGCCTTTTCGACCTATATTAAATTGAATACAGCAAAAATATTTGCAAGATATTTGATTTTCAAACTGAAAAGCTTTATTATTTTTTGTAAACATACACTCATTCTGAATCTGATGCCTGCAACACGTTTCCTTGTGTATGAATGGTGCTATACAAATAAAATTGCCTTGCCTTGCCTTCAAAAAAACTTGACACAGAGGCAACAAAAGACTGTGAAAGTGCTCAAAAAACACCTGTGGAACATTCGACAGGTAGACAGGTTAACTGGTAACAGGTGACAGTATCATGATTGGGTATTAAAGGGGCGGGCGCCCCATGTGCAGAGGTTTGAGTCCTCACCAGCAGTTTGATTCCAGCCTGAAGCCCTTTGCTGCGTGACTATCTCCCACTCTTCACAATTTTCTGTTTATCTAGAGCTGTCCTATCAAAATAAAGGCTTTATTCCAGACATTATGTGCTTATATCTTTTTTTTTTTAAAGTATTCCTGGGACAACAGGACATCCTTAATGTCGGAGTGCTGTCCTCACCTGTGCAAACTGTGCAGGATTATAAAAGGTGACGCCTCCAGCGGGTGTGGTTCCCTGGGCAGGATGACTCTGCAAAGGACAAACAGAGTTAACAACCGTGCGTGCAGTGTTACTGTTCCTTTTATTTCTCTGGGTAGTGACAGAGAGGTAGATGCACTCCAAATGCCACACGATGGTTTGACAACTTTATGCAACAGAAGCGGAGGAACAGTGGCAAAGTAATGGCAAAGAGGGCTTAGTTCCACAGTGAGGCAGCATTACAAACCACTGTCACTTATTTTAGTAATCATGCAAGCTTTATGATGGGTTACTGAAGCTGTGCTCCCATGATAACAAGCAAGGGAGTCGTCCTGCAACCGTCTCCAGCACGTCTCACTCTCTGATCTACGGCTCAGAGTTACCCAGCAATTTTCAAGTAGACTGACCAATCTTGTAGAATAAACAAGACTTAGAGTCAACAGCCACGTTAGCAGCTCTGTGAGGCCGTACTCACAAGACAATATAGGGAATGTTTGCTTTATTCACAATCATTAGCATGTTGGTTTTCCCATCAGACTCAGTTGTGCTTTGTGTTCAGAGGATATGTTAGCATGCTAATAGTTTTGACATATTTGGGCATAAACCAAACTGTGGGACAAATTAAAATGTTGACCTGATGATGATGCTAAGTGGTACAGAAGAGCATTAGAGCTAGACATATGGGGGAAAAATGAAAGGAGGAAGAATTTTTTTTTTTATTGTGGATTTTGATTTCTAAATGCAAAATATAATAAAGCTTCCTCCCACCATCTTTCCCCCTTATGCCTGGCCAAAATACTCCTCTGTAAGATGGAACTGAAGGGGTCAACGGAGTTTGAATTCATCCAGAGGGGGAACATCATTGTTTGATCCAAAGTTCAAATCAATCTAACCAAGAGATATCAAGTCATTTCATTGAAAACTACAAATGCCACAGAAGGAAAAGTCATTAGAGATCATCCTCTGAACTTTGGATATCTTCCGATAGATGTTGAAATATTTCAGTGCACAGAGAGGGGACGCTAGCGTGGCTACAAATAAGGAATTACATTCTCTGATTACTTTTCCTCTGTTGACCATTTGCTGGGTTTGGTTGCTCACAACAGATCCAGAGTTATGTTTATGCTGGAGACGGCGGGCAGCTGAGCAGGCAGACATCCTGGGTTGGATGGTCAGTGAAGCTTCGGGTGCAAATGGTGAAGCGTGCTACTAGTGATGTGGTGAGCTAGGTGGGTGGCAGGCAGGGGTGAGAGTGGACCGTTTGAGGCCCAGCTAGAGGTACCTGGTTTAAATGCTGACTCACTTCGCGTGATAAAGAACTCATTGAGCTAGAACGTGAGAGCTAAAGACAGCAGGAGGGAAATAAAACAAAAACACAAACCAAAAACCCATATTAATAATCTCCCATGCACTGGATTAGATGTTTCCACTATCCACCAGTTCAGAATGAAAACAAATAAATCAGCGTTAGAAAATTATGATTCTTGAAAAAACAGACATGAAGAGAATTAGATTATAACAGCAAATGGAACAGAGATTTTACATTGTATCAAGGCTGCACATTTAGCATGATTATGGGCAAAGATTTTAAGTTGACATGCACGCATTCTCATGTTCTTTCATACACCCTCTGACATTAACTTACATTCATACATATAAGCAAACTGCACGCACTGGCTGTTAGGGTGTCGAGCATCATGATTCAGTGGTGGGCATGACGGTACTATGGTGGCTACAGCAGCAGGTGACAGGAAGAATTTGTCTTACCTCTCCGGACTGTGAGCCATCAGGCACAGGTTGACCCTCCGGGGCAGGTGGTAACAACGTTGGGTTGAACATCTGAGCAGATTGATTGTATAAGTGGAAAGAAAAGGAGCACAGGCTCAGCTTTGTACTTCAAGTTTTAAGTTTCTTTATGCTAAGCTAAGTTAGCGATATTGGACATGAAAAACTGGTATCGAGCCAACCCTGGTTTAAACTTAAACGGGGTTCCAAATTTTGTGCATTTTTCTTAAAGGTAGAATCGGTGGGATTTATCTGAGCTGTTTGTAAACACACCAGAATGATAGTTGATGTTCAAGTCTCATTCCCAGGACATCACATACCAATGTTTTGGGTTGGTTAAGCATCTCCAGTACAATAATATGATGAGAAAATAAGGAAATACATGCAGAGAGCAGAGTCTCTGCAGACACAGACACCACCTCACACTTCTAGTCATAAGTGATGATTGAAAGGGATTATACTTAAATGAGTTTATACATTTTTTTTAAAGAAATGTGTCATATTATGCCTTTAGCTGCTAGTCAAAAATGCTAACAATCGATAAATCATGAATAAGATACAAAGCAAATGCTTTTTATGTTTTACGTGTCAAACGATGTCAAATGAGATGCAGTTACTGCCATTTCTAGACTATCAATTTCATCCCTAACATAAACACACCAGGTTCAACAACAAAGAGAAGACGTTACCTGTGGAGCAGCGCTGGTATTTGGTGAATTCTGCTCCAGATTTCCTCCTTCACTGCCCTCCAGAGGTTGCTGATCGTCAGGAGCTGCACCAGAAATACAGAAAGACGTTTTCATTACTTCAGTTCTTTACTGTACAGTACCTTGCTTGTGACTGTACTGATACACATAAGCTAAGCCATCTTATTTTATAATTATCATTTAAAAAAAAGTTGTGTTGACACATGGCACAGACCTGAACTAGGCACAAATAGGTTTGCAGGCATGGGCATTGGTGCCAAAGGAGCAAAGATGTCTGCAGGAGCAGGAGCTAATCCACCCGGTTTAGTAGTTCTACTGGGGTTCAGAACATCCACATATCTGCTCCTCGTGCCTGAGAAGAAACAAACACGTGTGATTGACAAGAAACAGGCAAACAAGTGTTAATGCTGACTGACTTGTTCACGGTTATAAAGACCTTTTAAGACCTTCTTCACATCCATTTACCCAAAAACACATTTAAAGGGGGAACTGACGTAAATGTAACTTTATTTAAGTAACGCCAACTTCATAATCTGTAATCTTTGGATCTGTGGTGTCTCCTTGATTTTTTTCCCCCACAACTTGTAGTTCAGCTGTCAAAAGTATCATGCAAGGACAAGCATGGAGTTTGTGAAGCCCAAAGCCAGAGTATATAACCCTCATCTCACCTGCTTTCCTGGAGAATATGTTGACAGGAGGACCACTGCTCGGGGGTGCAGCGGGCCCTCCAGGACCAGGCTTGTGAGGCATCATGGGGAAGCCAGAGGGAGGTGGTGGAGGAGGCTTACTCTGATGGATTATAAGGAAAGACTCAACATCAGAACTGGTTGACCTATAAAGCTTTCAGTTGCTCATTTTAGACAAGAAAAGTAGGTAAGTAGTAAGTATATCATTCAGTCTTGTAAACCAGTTTGACAACAGTACAGACCTCCTCCTCAGGCTCGTTCAAGTCGACCCATCTCTGCTTCTTTTCATCCCACACAATCTGACAATAAGGAACAAAGCACTCCTATCAGTCTTTTGCAGCACAGAAGAACATAAACCTGCGCAAAGGTGTGAAACTGAGTGCAGAACAATGCTAAAAAGTAAGATGTGCACCACAGGTGTAACTTACAGATTTGTTTTTGTCATCTGGCAAGTGAGCCTCGTTCTTCCCCTTCCTCTGGAACCAGCCAGTCAGCCAACCACCACCACCACCACCACCCTGTGTTAAAGAAAGAGAATTGCACTGATCACTAGTGAACGCTGTAGGAGCACCGAGTGAACACAAACTGAGTGCTTCTGTGAGATTATGAACCTTTTTCGGAGAATCTTTCTTCATTTTCTTGGCCTCTTCTTTGCGGGGCTGTTCAGGAATTGAAGGCGGAGGTGGAGAGGCCTGCTTCGCAGCTGAGTTGCTTCGCTCTCTTCCGCCAGAGTGAGTGGAGGATTCAGAGGTGGTGCGAGAGCGCCGTCCTGAACCCTGTAGACCAGAATATACTGGTCAGAATAGTGTATACATACATAGGCTTCTTGTATTCTGTTTCCTCTAACTGTGTACAGAAGGTATTTTATATCATATGCCATAGGGTTAATGTATGGAAGCTCATTTCCTCTATTAAAAGAAAAATATATCCCCTCTGTACGTCACAATAATGAATAAATAGTAAAGTAAAAGTTATCAGTAGGAGATAAAAAGTCATAATTACGAGAATAAATTTGAAATTATGGATAAAGTCATAATTCTAAGATAAAAAGACAATTATGAGGAAAAAAAAGTCAAAATAATGAGATAAAAAGTTGAAATTATGAATCATTTATAAGATAAAATGTCACAACTATAAACAAAAATTCAAAATTATAATAAAATGTCATAATTATGAGATTAAAAAGTCAAGATTATAAATTAAAAAATTGGAATTATGAGTAAAAATTTACTTCTCATCTCATGATGACTTTCTATCTCATAATTATGATGTTTCATGAGGATGTTTTTTCTCTTGATGGCAGAAATGGGCTCCCATAGGTCAGGGTTTTGCTGGATTTGTGCAAACATATCTAGTTTATGTATGTAATTATACAAATAAAAAATATAAAAACTACAGATACATTTCCATATTCCAGGAGGACAATAAAAAAAAAATCAATTCTTAGTAGTTTTAGTATTTTAGTAGTTTATACATAACAGACAAACCATATGCATTGAAGACTGCGAAGTAGTCCTCGACCTCCTCCCTGGACCCTGCAGTATCAGAAAAGACAACATAATCAGAAGTTTCTATAGAATATACACAAGACAAAAGCACATTTCTAAAAACATAGAATTGTGATAATGCTGAAGATTAAATACTCATTTGTCTGACAATCAGACACTAACCATGTCAGCCATGCGGTCATAGAAGTCCTTCTGCGGTGTCATGGAGCCTCTGGGTGGGGACGAGGATATTGTGTGACCGATCTCTGGTGGGACCTGGGGCGGCTGCTCTACAAGTGGCATGTGCCCGGGAGAAGGGGGCATGTGCTGGGTTGGCGGGTGATTCATCAGTACAGGTGAATGCATCGGAGGGGGCATGTGTGGTGACATCTGGCCCATCTGATGAGGCGGGGGGCACGGCTGCTGATGGGCTCCCGGATACATTTCTGGCTGCTCGGGTTGAGGCTGGAAGGGAGGAGGGGCGAAGCCAGGATCCTGTGGAGGGTAGCCTGAGATGGGGATCTGGCCTGGTTGTCCAGTAGGGGGTACTGGGTAGAACTGCGGCACGTCATTAGAGGGCTGTGGGGGAGCCATGCCATCTTGGAGGATGGAGGTGGGAGCTGAGAGACAGAGGACATGAGAGCTTATGTAAAGGAGACCACAAGAACAATTAAAAGCCTTCAAGGACTGGTACACCTAACCAATGCCTTCATGCTTTGTCCCTGTTAAATTACTTGAATTTTTTCTATGTAATGATTTCTATTCTTGATTGGCAAAGACAAAGCATAACTGTTCAGCTGACTGCCCAAAGGGTTTGGTCTCCTAGTGAAACCTTTATTTAATTCTATGCATTTAAACTGACAAAGACCTTGGAATTTGTATTGTACGGATGGGGGAATGATGCAGCAGCAAAGTACCCGGATGGGCTGTTCTCATCCATAAGAGCTCATGGGGAGATACAAGTCACTGAGTTTTCACAACCCGTTCCTGTCAATGTGTCACAACAAAAGCTTTGCTAAGAAATTAAGGGTTTTTGTCCACTGAAACACCAGAGGGCTTTTAATTTGAGTTTGGAATTGTTGAGTTTATATATTGGTGCTACTGACAAGCTAAAGCAAACAGATAAGCATGAGTGACATGATGGTTATCAGGCGCAGGGTTGTATTAGAGTTATGTTTAAAATGTAAAATTTAGGGGTAATTGTTTATTAACTTTCCAGTAACTGTCAGTGTCTGATTAATTTCATCCCAAACACAATTAAATTTACACACACACACACATACCTGGAGGCATCAGCTGTACTCCCTGCGGTGGAGGCCCAGGCAGTAATGAGCTCATTAGTGGGTTGTCAGGCGTGGGACCGCCCAGCTCCACAGGCATGCTGTAAGGTTCAGGTGGAGTGGGCTGGTCCAAGTCAGAACTGGGGCTGCTGCAGTTGAACTGTGTGGGAGTCGTTCTGTCTTCGTTGTATGTAATCGCCCCGTCTGAAAAAAAGACAAACATAGAACATTTATTACATGGGAATAAATGACAGACTAATTCAGATTAATGATAGACTGATCAGGCCGATTATCTGGCATTTTGAGATCATCGGTGGTCATTGCCTGCCTCAGGTCAGTAACTTTTACTTTTAAAAAAAAGTTACGATTTATGATAAAAAAGTCTGTGACAGGATGTTCATCTTGATATTAAAAAACAAAGAAAAATTAGGTCTTGAAAAAAATCTAATGAAAATAGAAACAAGACAACAAAAAAGAAGTTGCCAGCCATAACCTAAGCATGTGCAATTTGTGCTTGGCAATTAATGTCTGAATTATGAATAACTGCAAAAAAAATCCATCAGATATAATAAAGGTCTTTTTGATTTTGGTTTTACAAAATAAAATAAAAATACCATGTAATATCACGGTAGATATCGTCACACTCCTGTACGGTATCAAGACTTTTTTTATGGCAATACTCAATATATGGTAACATCCTTATTAATCAATCAAAATTCCATCTAAAACAACAAGTTATTGGCAAAGATAACCACGTATATTAGATTGTAATGTGCATGAAATAATGGGATTCTATGTGATTTTTCCTTGTTTTGATATCAGCATTATCTATCGGCCATCAGTCACTCTGCTCTCCATATATCTGCATCAGCCACTGAAAAACACGGATTGGTCGATCACAAATCCAAATACCATGAATGTAAGATGAAATTCCGGAAACTCTCCATCAAATAAAACGTCTGAATTGTCAGATATTAAACAATACAACCAAAACAAAATGCCATATTTTTAAAATCCTTTGAGGAAAAAAAATACACACAAAAACCAAACAAGTACAAACACTTGTCCTCTGTCTCACCCTGATCTGTCCATCCAGCTGTCTGAGTCGTATCAGCCATTCAGGCTCGTTGAACAGCTCCTGCTCCGGCTTCTCCTTCAGTTGTGGATCAAAGAATCGCAGCTTCTCAGACATCTGTCGACAAAAAACAGAAAATTACATGTGTTAGAATATTAAAACTGGTATACATGTATATGTATGTTGGATGGATGAGGCAGAGAGTGAGTGCATACCTGTATGACTTGGCTTATGAAAACAGGAGAGTAGTAAGAAGGCTGCATGAGGACAGTCTTCGAGATAACTTCACAGTAGTGGAAGGCCTGAGCACTCAGGCCTGCTTCAGCCAGTCGGCATGCATAGATCAACTTGAACACCTAATGAGAGACGAGAAAGAGCAGAGAACAGTGTTACTCCTCAGTAGTACGATCTCAAAATCACATCCTACGCCTCACAGGCAGGGCAATGTAAACACTTCTTTACCAGTCTGCAAAGACAGTGTTAATTTTATCAAAGAAAGTAGTTCTGGTAGATTCAGCTGCAAAGAGAAAGTAGTTCCTATATGAAACTGCTCACAAAGTCTGTGGATTATCTTGATCTTATGCATGATATGAAGGAATTTGTCAGTAACACATAACAGTATAATATTTTATACGGTGCAATTAGGTTTCACAACAATCTCTATAGGAGAATGTTAATACCAAAAAACTGTACCTGGAAGTTGGGTAGTGAGCACGGCTGGGAGCCCAGAGACTGAGCGTACTCGTAGGCTTCAGTCCTCTGGATGGCTTCATTGGTCGCAAATTGGTAAAATGGCAAACTGGTATGAAGAGACAAAGATATAAATATATGAGTGGCACATTACGTATAAACTGTACTGTTGTCTAAAAAGGTCCATTATAACTTTGTGTGTGCGTGCCTGCTTCTGTCTCTAACCTGTGGTTGGAGCCAATCAGAACCATCTTGGTGCTCTTCTTTGTGAAAACTCCCAGACCAACTTGGGCCATCAGGTAGCAGAAGTGTGCAGCGTCGATCAGCCCCTTGGAAGCTACAACAACAAACAAAGAGTGCGGACAGACAGAACGTGAGGTAACATGTGTGTGGTGGTGAAGAATAAAAACCCTCTGTAGTTGAGAGAAGTTAAACTACCGAGTGTGTCTCCCATGGTGGTGATTGTGCGAGTATCCAGATCCAGGGTGTGTGTGAGGTTAGACAGCACCATGGCCAGGTGAGGGCGCCAGTCGCCCCACTTCTCCTCTCCACAGCACTGTATGAATACAAAAAAAAAATCTCAACTATAGTAGGCAACTTCTTCAGAATGATTGTGAAAAAACAGTGAGGAGTTTATGACAAGCTGTTGTAATAATCATAGTAAACTTTATTTATTGAGCACTTTTCGAAAAACAGGAAGTACATAGTGCAATTACCAATTTAAATCAATTCAATGCAAAAGACAATGGATACAATTTTTTAGGAATAGTTAAATGAGCATAAAACAATCAAATGTCAAAAAAAAAGCCTTTTGTAAAAATGCTTTTTTTTTTAAAAAGGACACTGAGGTAACTTGTCTTTTTCTTAATCAGAGGTTATTCCACAGCTGTGGAGCTCTTACAGCAACAGCCTGACCACCGTCTGACTCCAGAAATAACTAAACTGGATATATATTGTAGATATCTGTAATTCATTTCTTCCTGATCAAAAACAACATTTCATATGTCCACAGTGACATTTATCCTTTTTTTTCATTTATCCATCTATGACAAATTATGTCACTTTTGTCATTCATGTGCATTGTTGGGCTTTTAATTTCAGATATTCACAATTACATTTTTTAATATCTAGAATGAACATTCTAGATCTCTGCAATAGAATCCTTGCAACGAAGAACTCCTATTTCAGATATCTACAGTCCTGTTATTACTAGTCCCACTTTTCATTTCAGATATTCAAAGTGAAAAAACATTCTAGATTTCCATAATGAAATTTTTAATATAAAAAATACACTGTGACCAGTATAAATGTCATTATGGATATCCACAATATTATGACTACTAAAAATGTAATTTACCATTATTAGAATTGTGTCTACAAACAATGAAAATGCAGATATACACAACTGTATGGATATCTGTTGAAATGTCTAAAAAAAATTAAGGATCTTTAGAAATCTTAAATTTAGTTTGACTACAAAAAATAAAGTTGTAGGTGTCTTGAAATAAAATGTATTCTAGTAAAAATGTTGCTGTGGATAAGTTTAAATACCATTCTGACTAGTGAGAATACAGTTTTGACTAGGAGAAATGCTATTATGGGTACCCAAAGAGTGCGGTTTGATTAAATGTTGTAACGGCTTGTCATAAGGGGTTATAAAGAGAGGATACTTACAGTGGCTGATGCAGGCATCCTCCCTGACATCAGCTGGTACACTGTCTGCAGAGGGTCATTGATGGGCAAACTGTTGGCAAACCTACACAAAAATAAGGACAAATTACATATTAGATCAATTAATCTGTAAAAATAAATAAATAAATAAAAAAAATCGCAGAATAAAAGGTGAAACCACTGTTTTCTATATTTTACCTTGTCATGACACGTGCATGTGTCCTGTTGTCCATTTTACTGGCTAACAGCAGAGCATGTCCCCATAGACCTCCCTTCATAGCTGCTTCTAGCGCATCCTATTCCACAGACAAAATGAAAATTATTTCACAACATATTAACTATTTACAATAATACAGTTAAAGGGGTAGTTCTGATTATTTGAAGTGGGGTTGTATGTGCTCAGTGTATTACCTACAGTTTGGAGAAGCTTAGAGGAGTACCAGCAGGTTAAGTGTAGAAAATTAGTATCAGTTTAAGTGTACACTATATTTGGAATACTTTCACCACTTTACCTTGCCGTCAGACAGCTTTTTCAGACGTTAAAGCACTGTTATATGAGCCAAATATCACTCTCTCATAGCTAACCCAACTCCATTGGAAAGTATAGTGATTTAACCGCTTAGAACATGAAAGTTGCTTGTCTACTGCTGCCTCAATCTGTTGGTTAGTAAGTAATATTCTGACTATTTTGAAGTACCTCATACCACCACACATCAAATAATCCAAACTATCCCTTTAAAGAGTTATTTCTTTACCTTCTTGCGGCCAAACAGCAGCAGCTCCCTGAAGCGTTCTGTCTCCTTGCCAACGTTCTCCGGGACGGTCATGAAGGTGTCAGACAGGAGGGACAGCGGTCCGGCTCCCGGCTCTTCCTCAGCTCGTGCCAGCGGTTCATTGTTAAAATCGATCAGGTTGGCTTCATTAGGACTTTTGCCCGGCAGCCAGACGGAGCGATGCTCCTTCAACAAGAGGTCAGCGATGTCTGTGCCGACCACAGTCTTAAGAAACAGAGCAGACAGTGAGGAAGTTGTTTCAGGCAAATATATGTCACATTCCTGCTTTCAATTCAATTTCTGACACATTCCCAGTTAAGCCTGCAGTCTTACCCCGTTCTGTCTGCAGAGCAACATAATGAAGTCCCACAGGAGGCGAGCAGAGTCTCTGTCCAAGAGGTTGTTGTCACGAGAACACTCCAACGCTTTGTTCTGGGAGAACTTTATCACATCCACCTTATGGGTCTCCTCCCTGATGGACAGGACGCAAGATGAGCGACAGGTTAGTAGTGACTAGTCAGAGCAGTGAAACCTATTATTCATACTGATATCAAGACACAAAAGTGCAATAAAAACTCTTTTCTATGCATTTATACTTGATACTGCATTATTTACAGGCTGGTGTAAACATGTACTTTGGAGTTCAAGGAAAGTGTTAAGGATAAGTATAGTGATTTTTTTTTTTCTTATTATCAAAAGTCCCATGAAAAGACCAAAACTGACAATTAACTGATCCTCCTAATAAGTACTCTCTGCCACAATAAATACACTATTTACCCCTGATTGCAAATGTGACTATTCAGGGCTATTTCTGTAATGGACAAAAAGGGCAGAAAACACTTACTTAACAAGAGGTCCAGGGAAGGCTCGCAGTTCTGTCTGATCCGGGGTATCCTGCAGCATCGTCTGCAAATACAGAAATGCTTCAGAACACCACTTTATATGACCAACACTGTGCTGCTACTGAACTGATTTGCAAGTTCTCTGAAAGAAAAACAATTTAAATGTGAAAGGAAAGCTGCCGTATTCTGCTTTTTTTCCCTCAAAGGTTGAACCACCTGTTTAACATATTCTCAAGAATCTGAAGATGCATTTAAGGTGCTAAATTTTAGGGTTTTCAGTTCCTCGTTCCCTTTAAGAAAGCACCGGTCTGGTCTAGTCTCTAGATCATTTACTGTTATAAATCATAAATTTCCAACCTTTTATCCCTTGTTAAAAAGCTGAAAATGCCTACGATGGTATTTTTACTTGCTGAAATGTAATGTCCTTGATTATTTTAAAGTGCTTTACACCCTAAAATCTGGCTAAAAGGCTATGCAAATCAATAAACCATAATGACTGATAAAATTAGCCTATCGAAATGGTTTCATAAAAAAATCTGGCATGCTTTTTTATCTAATCAATACCTTAAAAAAATGCATTTAACAATAATAATATATATTATATTATATTGCATATAATAGTGTAACACAGCACAAACACCTTATGCTTAAATCAATTATTGTTGTCGTTAGTGCTTCATGAGATAAAGAAACATGGACCAAACATTTTCTGCAAAAATTCTCTAAGTAAAGCTCTGTAATACAATCTGTTAAAAATGTACCTCCAGGTTGTGGATATCAACGAGCGCGGGCTGTCCAGCTGACGGGAGATTGGGCAGAACTTGGACCAGATGACCGCCAGGACCAAAGCGGGCACAGCGGTGTGGTATGGTGAACTTCTCTGGGGTTGCAGGACGAGGAGGAGCTGGAGGAAAATCATAAGTCAAAATAAGAGTGGGATGGAATAAAAAAATGAAGCCAGTGCATAAGGTCCAAAATCCAACAGTTTAATTAGTATTTGACTGTATTTCGCAAGTTAGTGTTAGTTTTATTGTTTCTAAAGCATCACAAAACTCCAAAATAAAGACTGTGTACTTACGTTGCTCAGGGGCAGTCCAGGTGCTGTCTGTGGTGTACTCAGAGGGATACATGTACTGGCTGTAGTTCTGGGATGCATCAGTCTGGTTTGGGTACTGTCCATACGAGTAGTCCACAGCCAGAGTAGATGATGTGGTGTCATAGACTGCGGACACCAGGTCAGGTTGGCTCCTGTATACTTGACTCTGCAGGGTGGGAAAAAACAGATAATTATCAAATACATAGAAGTAAACACCCACAAGACCACCAACAAACAATTAATGTACTTAAAACTACTTTCAAGTGAGCAGAGTTTCATTTCTTTGGGTTCAGAATCAGCTGCCAAGTTAGTATCTAAAGCTTAAGCATATTTGCTGAGAGTTACCGGCATGATGCTGAACTTTCTGCAAGTCACAACAGTGTAATTGTGGAGAAGATTGTGCAGCTCTGATAAGTATTTAGAGTGACAGTGGTAGATGGTCAGTCTGAAATTTTAGCACATACTTTTCACTCAAGTCTTACACCATAAAAATGTGATGTAGCAGCTGTCAGCATTCCCACTTTCCTACATATAGTGCCGCACAATTAATTGAATATTAATCTCAATCACAGTTTTGTCTTTTTATAATTAAATGAACATCACTGACTGTGATTTTGACATTTAAAATGCATGATGTGCTCATAGGAAACTCTGCTGCATATCAAATCAAGCACTTCCTAAACTAACAGCCAGCCACCCTGCGGCAGCGGCTTGTGCAAAATTTCCTGGCTGTTGTGGCTGCAGTCCAGAGAAGTATTATTCAACAGAGAGCAGACGGACAAAAAAACTGCTACAATTTCATTTATATTTTGTTTTTAGACGCTCTGTGAATGAGGACCCTGAGTCTTATATGTTGCACAGATTTGTACATTAGCAGGAATGCAGCACATCATAGAAGTGAAAGCAGTGCTCTATTTATTTAAATGTGAAAGTGCAATAAACATATTTTGTCTCTATAATCAAATAACAATCATGATAAATAATCATGGTTTCAATATTAATCAAAATAAACATGACTATCATTTAGGCCATAATCGTTCAGTCCAGCAGGTGACCAATCCTAAAATTGTCAAGGATTTATTATGAATGAAGCAGCTGAGAACAGGAACGATCATGAGGCTGCTTGAAAGCATAGCTAATAGTAAAGAGCAGATGCTACAGGGGACGTTTGAGAAAAGCGACCACTAGCTGCATGTTGGCTGCGCCCTTAAAAGGCAACAAAACATAAAAGAAGAACATCCCTTACAGCAGTAGTTCCGCATTTAGGAAAATAACCTTAGTCATATACTGCAGAGAGATACATGAAAAGATTAATACTACTCTGATGTCTATTGTTGTTTTCTGTCTTTATGCTAAGTAAAGCTAACTAGCTGTCATACCAGCAATTTGATCTTCTCACTCTCAAACTCTCTCTCTGCTCTTGTGTTTAGTACAAATTAACAACCTTAAAATAAACCAGGGAAAGACGAAGACCTTGTTACATTGCAGGAACCCAATACTGAAAGTTCAACACATTCCCACACTTTTCTTTCCAGCTCATTTCTGATGTTTAGAAATGCAACTACAACTAACAGATGGAACCAAAAAAATCCAAAATTTGCTCCATCTGGCAACATGCTGCAAATACTCGCAGTACCATATGATTCTGAGAATTACATCACAAGTACCAAAGATCTGAACTCTGAATAAAGCGTACTTTAAAACCATTTTGTAGCCATTTTGATTTGCCAAAGTGAGTTTTACTGCAGTGTAAACAATGCCGCCTTTATCTTTTTCTGAGAAATCCACAGCTCAACCATTAGGGCATATAAAGGCTCTGGGACAGCCTCAACAACAACAGCTCTCTGAACAGGAGGGAAGCTTAGCAAGTAAAGGCACCATAATGTAACCAGAAGCATTTCACTGCATCAATAAGGAGAAACATTTAGGAACACAGTATAACTCTAAAACCCCTTTCACACATGCACTGCACCTCTGCACTTATCAAGACATTCCCCGAAGGAGCTGTATGTGTCAATGCAAATGTCTGCATCAGTTGCCCCTTACTTAACCCTGTCAGCACCCTGGTCCTAAGTCTGGATGAGCCACATGTGCGAATAGAGCAGGTCATTGTCCAGAGCGAGCGTGTGGGCGTTTTGATGACGTTGCATGGTGTATAGCTGCTTCGTCTCTTTTCTGCTTGCCTGTGTATTGCACAGATCGGACTATCTGACGCTCAACATCAGCCTAAATGAGTTTCATTTTTATATCTCACATTTTTATGGCTTTCTTGATCATCTGTGACATTAAAAACACTCGATTTCCATACAGAGAAAGAAACAAAAGTGTGCATCCTACTCATAGGTCAGGTATAAAATCCAAGTGCACCATTTCCCCAGCCAGGCAGGAGGACTGAAGTGGTATTGCAGTGTTTCAATCATGCTTCTTTTTGAGACTCGGTCTATATTGATATCAGTGGAAGAACAGTCATCATTATGGACGAGTCCTGCTCCTCCTCCTGCATGCTCTGCAGGCACCATCCCTAACCTAAACCATACAGAGTATTTCCAACATGTGAGAACAAGTCTGTCTGAAAGAGCACATTAGGATAATGTCCCAACTTGATCTCAGGACAAAGTTTGGAGTTCCTATATAATAGCTTTAGATTAGAATTAAAATAGATTCAGGGGTTTAGACACAGTATAACCTGTCTTAATGAGCTTTGCCTTTGGTAAGGGGGGCTGCTGAAAGGACTGGGGAGAGGGGCTGAGTTGTCACCAGCAAAAAGCACAGAGGTGTCTGACATTAGGGACAATTTACCCGTGACAGACTGGAGGTTTTCCTTAACAGTCAATATAACAATCTGTGTCATAATTTCTGAGTTTACTAATGTAGTGCTAAAGGAGTGAGTAGCACCAGCTGTTTTGAGCCCAGCATCTAAAATATGTCCACACGGAGCTCAGCCTTGGTGTTCCAGCCAGATAAAAGCAACAGGTAAAAAGTCCTCTGCATGCAAGAAAAATGTGAACATTTACCTGCTGTGACCGTGAGCTGAAGCTGCTCCGTCTGCTGTGGTGGCTGTGAGAGCTGTGCACGCTGTGTGCCGACTGCTCGCTGTGGACGCTGCGTCTGTCAAAATCATCTCCATACGCGTCTCCACGACGTCGGTAACCATCTTCGTCAAAACTGGGATCGTAACCAGGATAGTACCGCCACTGATCATCATAGCCCTCTTTCCTGCGAGTAGAGTGAAGAGTGCTTGTAAATCAATGCAGCACTACAGTGCACCTTAATGCAGCAGTGTAGCATGTAATCCATGGCAGATTGCACTAAGATAACTCCTAAACCTATTTTCCATCAGATACATTTAAATCAGAACACAACAGAAAAACAGAAACAGAAACTATACACCATCCTGGTGGTTATCCTGCGTTAGCCACAATTCAATTCACATGAGCAGCTTTTTTCTCTGTGTACCTGGGAGGATACATCTGTTGATTATAGTAGTCTCTGCCTCTGTAGCCATCACTGTTATTATATGACCAGTAGGACGAATCATAGTATCCTCTGTATCGTGGGTCATACGCTCCATAGTTGTATCCTTCCCAAGCAAAATACGGAGAGAGGAGAGGGAGATTCATGTCACAAGACATTTATATAAATGGCAGAATAATGTGGTTTGTGAGCTAACTGTTTTACAACAAATTCAGTTAACGGCAAACTGAAAATGCATTCAGATTGATTCCAGTAAGTAACAACGGCTTTCAACTTACCTGCATAATCATAATGCTTGGCGTAATCTGCATAATAGTCACTATAGGCACTTGGGTTTGCTCTGTGGTATTCTTCAGGATAGCCTTGCCTAGATGAGAGAGCAAACAAGACATGAGAGATTTACAGGTTAGGAGTAAAAGAACTATCTTGAGAACAGGCTTCATATGGGTGCTGGAAATCACAGAAAACACTTGAATTTTAATTTAATGTTTTAAAGCTTTGAAAAGTGCTTGAATTTTATATAAATTGTGACTGTATTCCTTTCATAATAAAAAGCTTCCTGACTGAATGGCATTTAGATAAAGAACTAAAATAAGTCAGAGAGCCTAACTGCTTTTGTTTTTTGAAAAACGACAGCTTCACTTAAGCCTCACTTAGCACTCTGTGTGTGTGGTTACACTGAATATGATCTGTGTGCCCTCTGATGGAACAGTGAGTGGGAGCCTACTAACAGATGACAACATGCTGGGAGGTTATAGCTTCAATGAGCATTGGCATGAAAATGAAAAATGACAAAAAAGAAAAAGATTTCATTGAAACTGAAGTCATTTGTCTGGTGATTGTTTGATAGGGGTGTCATGTTTCTCCATGTCCACGATTCGATTAAACTTTTTTTTTTGCACTGACTGTTATTGTTGGACTACAGAGCCTTGATTTGTAAAGCTCAACAGATCATTGGTCTGTCATTTACATTTTTCTTTAAAAATACAGTCTATATGGTAATCAATTTGATATTATAGCTGGTATTTTGTGTCGTCTTTGAAGTATTGTTTTCTTCTCCAGACACACATTGGATGCTGCAAGTAGGCGGGGATGGAGAGAAAAAAGATGCGAGAATCGCCAATTCTGCCTTTGTTTTTGATTATTGAAAATGGAGGCTCATTTCAGTTGCTTTTAAATTTAATCTTGAAATTGTGACACCCCTGTTGTTTGAGTCATTGTTGTGTATTGGCTCAGCCGAGTTAGATGGGATTCCAAGTCTATGCAAAGACAAGTGACACATTTTGAATCATTTAACTTTGCTGTGTTTTCCTTTAATTTGTCAGCCTGCTGTGGAATTCTATCACAGGTCAGAATTTTGGTCGCTTACAGCAGAATAACATCAAATTTGATGTGATGAAGAAGTGAAATAATCATTATGAGTATATAAATATGTAATTTACCACAGCTGTAAAGTGCTGGAAACACTTGTAAATGCTTGAATTTGATTTGGGAAATGGAGTAGGAAGCCTGTGAGAAAATCATTTACGACAAACAAAACCATAATTACTGCGGAGGATTCCTTACATTCCTTAAAAAACTGCATAAACAAATTAAAAACTAAGATAAAAACAGTTCTGACTTGACGAGAGGAACATCTGTTTGACTGACCTGGATGAGGGCCTGTCAGAGTACTGACTGGCTCTGGAGCTGGGTCGCTCTGGCTGAGGCTCTCTGTACTGGTAGTTTGGATCACGGTAAGCTTGAGTCTGCCCTTCGTATCTGCCATACCAAGGGTCTGCTCTGCTCCTGTACGGACCATCCTGAGAGATAGAAGCATCAATGAGTGATGTTTTTGTACAATTTATTAAATTAAAGGGATTTTTCAGAGTATTTGATGTAGGGTTGTATGAGGTATTTATCAATAGTCAGAGTATTAGCTACAGTAGAAGATCACTTACAGTACATAATGGCTGTTTCCTGTCAAAAAAGTGGTAAAAATAAACTGATACTGATACTGATCTCATAAAACCCCACTTGAAATGCTGAGAATTATCCCTTTAAATGGCAGCAGTTGGTCATGCATGATCTTCTTGTGCATATTGCAATAAATACCTACACTAAAAGTGGCAGATGAGTACAGTCAGAAGCTAGCATAGAAAAAAAAGGACTTACTTGATAATACTGCTGTGCTCCAGGTGGAGGTGGGTACTGGCCAGGAGGATATGGTACTCTGCTATCTGGGTATTCTCCATAATTCCCATAATAGCCACCATACATCTGCCCTGGCATTGGAGGATGGGGCCCGTAGCCTTGCTGGCTGCCTGCAGAGGAGGGAGGTCGAGGTGGCTCTGTAGGAGCTTGCTGGGGAGCTCCTGGAGGTACCGGTCCTCGAGCCCCTGGAGGATACGCAGCAGCAGCAGTAGAAGGAGGAGCACTCCCTGCTGGAGGACCCTGCGGTGGAGTTGGATACTGGCCACGGGAGGGTTGTGCTCCACTCACCGGAATAGAAGGAGCAACATTTTGAGAATCTGACGTCTTCGGAGGCTCGGCTGGTGGCGGCTGGGTGTTAGGAGCTGCTTGGGCGGGCGTAGGTGGTACCTGTGGGGTAGATGAAGAGGCCGAGTTCTGGACAGGGGCATTTCCTTTCGCTGCTAACCCCTGCTGAGCGTCTTTGGTGACCTGTAGGTAAAATCCATTACTAGACTGCGGAGACTCATGCAGAGAGGAAGGATGGCCAGGTGTTTGGGTTTGAGCTTGTGATTGGTGCATAGAAAAATCAAGCAGTTCATAATTTGATGACTGATTATGATTAGAGACAGGAGCAGTCACAAGAGAAGCCTGTGGATTAACTTGGAGAGCAGAGTGGCTGTCTCCACCCACCGACTGACCCCTTGAAAGAGGAGGGCGGACAGGCTGAGACTGCGGCGGAGCTGTGATGTCTGGTGTCGCCGCTTCTGTGTTGTCTCGCGTCAGATTGAGCGGACCCTGGTTAGAGGCTGAAGAGCTGAAGCTTATTGGTCCAGGGGCAAACAGTGGATTCTGATTAGAGGTTACTGGAGGCGGTTGGGAGCTGCTGGCACCCTGCCCCTGTGCAACTGATCTCACAGGTGGGGTAGATTCCCTAAGGCTACTTTGATTGGCTGCTTGAGCAGGGGCACTGGGGGGAATCACGCTGTAATTAGACACTGGTGGGGCAATCAAAATAGGCTGATGTGGCGAGTCAGACACAAGGAGAGACGCATAGCCCAGGTTGCCTTGAGAGTCAGTTGGTTCGGCCTCACTCACCTTTGGTGGGTTCTCTAGGTTCTCTGAGTGCTGCTGTGTGGCTGGCTGGACTCTCTGTGAGGGCTGGCAGGTCTAGTGGGCCATCCTCTGGAGGCTGGATGACATCAGCGCTAGGCTCTCTTAAAGGGGCTAGCACAGTCGGGGCAGCGGGGGCTAGGAGGATGTTAGCGCCCAAGCTAGCAGGATCATTCTGAGCCCACAGGGTCGTGGCGGGGCTCTCACAGGGCCGACTGGCCCCAAACGCACGAGATGAGGGTCTAGAGTGAGAGTGAACCACAGGGTGTGTCAGATGAGGCGCACCACCTCCAGCCCCAGCAGGCAGCGGGTGCCCTGGGCCGTAGATATTTTCCATATTATCTGGTGGTTGCTCCAGGTTGCCAGGTGCAGAATCTGCACCCCCTTCTGCTACCATTTTAGCTCTGTCAACTTCAGGAGGACGCACCCCAACGCCATGTGAACGCACAGGTTCAAATGAGCTGTTAGCACTGGCCTGGAATATACCAGTGGGTTTGGGAGGACTCGGTGTAGGAGGCCACATTTGCTCCAGGGAGCTCCGTTGCGTGCCCATATCTCCAGCTGGAGACGTGTCAATCTGCTCAAAGTAGCCTCCAGTGGCAGCAGGCAGGTTAACTTCATCAGTGAGACGTGGACTTTCCTGCTGAATAAAGGTGCCCACGACGCCCTGATGCCTGCGACTGCCGGTTCCACTTCCATGGCTCATATTGCTGTAGTTGGACGACACACTGGCAGATCTCATCGGTCTTGGAATAGAATCTGGAGTCTCCAGGTTAGGCCCAGTTTCAAACTGGTCAACTCCATGGGCAGCAGGAGCAGCAGGACTGCTGAGAGTTTCACTTGGTAATACTTCCTGGTTTGGAACACACTCCAAATTCTCCACATGGTCATACTGGGAATCAGGAGGCTTCTGGGTGATTCCCAGCGACGTGTGGTTGCCATCATTCATGTACGGTACATGTGAATGATCTTGCACAGGAGGCCCTTGGTAATCCAAAGGAACATCCCCATGGCCACCGTGGGCTTGCTGCGGGTTGCTGTGATGCTGAAAAGCTCCAGGACTACCGTTCACTGCCTTATTTCTCTCTCCTGCCAGCGTTTCTTCATTCTCAACATCATTGTCTTTAAAGAACATTGAGAGTGTACCAGACTCCTGAGAGTATGGGACTGGGGCAGGGGCAGAACCAGGCCCAGGCCCCGTGTTGGACGCATGTTGAGATCCAGCAGACTCAGGTTGGGGCTGAGGATGGCCTGGGCCAGTCCCCATTTGGTGGTAGCCTGAGTCCTGTGGAGGTTGGTTGAACCATGAGTCCTGTGGTGCAGAGCTCTGAGTAAAGTAGCTCTGAGTTTGGAAGTGAGAATTATGATGCTGCTGTGCATTTGGGTCAGGCCACTGAGAACCAGGGGCTTTTACAGGGTTTTGGTGAGGAAGAGGATGTCCAGGTTGTGTTGGGGGGGTGGGGGTGTTGTGGTGGGGCGATGGGGTGTGGGAGGGGTACATCTGGGTTTGCGGAGGTAAATTAAAAGGCTGTGGTGGAGGGTCACTAGTAGGCTGGAAATAGTTCTGAACTGATGGGGGGCGACTTCCGTGATCAGGTGCCCACTGCGAAGAGGAGGTGGTGGGAGGCACAGGCTGGAAGGGCACAGGCTGAGGAGGAGGCTGTCCTTGAAATTCCTGGTTAAAAGGTGTCTGACACGGAACTGGGGCCGAGGCTGCAAGTGGAGGCTCCGTGGCCACAGATGGTGTTGGTTCTCTTGAGTTAAAATAGCCCTGTTCACTATGTGAGGAGGATGCATATCCTGCTGGACTGGGTGCTTGGAAAACATTAGGGGACGCTGCACTGTGAGGGTTGAACAGGGTCACCCCTGGCAGAGATGATTGTGGGGGGCCGGGGGGAACAGCTGGGACATCCTCCTGCATATGCGGTTGTGGAGGAAGGCCTGAGCCAGCTTGAGCGTACATGGTGTTAGGTGGGGCTTGCATTGGTGGAGGGTTGCTGTTGGGTATTGTCGGGACACCACCTGCAGCCATCGGGGGAGGAGCTCGAACAAAAGCAAAAGGGTCTGTCATGGGCTGAGTAGCGGGCGGCATTGTGGCAGTCGCCGCCGCCGGGTGTTTGTGAGGCCTGGTCCTGCGGAACATGTTGGGCCCAGAGGGAGGAGGGCCGGAGGCTCCTGGAGGTCCAGTCCGAGGAGGGGGCTGCATGGCTGCAGAACTAACAGGTGTGAGGACCAGGTCACTCTCTAGTGGATGTCACTGAAGACACTGAAGTCAGGCAGAGCTGAGTAAAGAAAAGCAAAGGAGTGGTTACAAAAAGCTACACATGGCTCTGATAGCTTATACCACACCTTTATTTGTGTAATGCTCCTATTTAAACCAACCATACAACGTGGCAATTTCTACATGAGCTCTAAGATGTTATGACAAACAAATACAGTACTACACTGAGTGGAACACAATTGACTGTATGAATGCCAACTTTGATTACATCAGAGAAGCTGAGTCAAATGTTTTTACTTTTAAAACCTGGTGGCTACCTTTCTAAAATAATTAAAAGAAACATGGTCACACAAACAACTGTTTTTTAAAACTGGGGTGATTGAGCAGGTTGTAGGGGGTCCTCAGCAAAAAGAAGAATGGAATATTTTAACTTTTATCAAATTGTTTGGAAGTTGGAACTATAAGTGAGGGCACGAGGTCAGTTGTTGACCGATTGTAATTTATAGTGATCCCCACTTATCTTCAAACATAAATATTAAAAAGATATTCCGAGGGGATTCCTTAGGACAAAATCCTCTCAAATTGGAGATTTCTGGCCTGATGGGTATCTTTTGTGGGGGTCCTTGACATGGCAAAGTTTGGGGTCCCTGATGTGAACAGATGCAAACTTTTTTGTAAACAAACAAACAAAAAACACAAAACAAAGCAGAGGAAAATCTGGAATTCTTGAATAGCTCAATTACTCATCGACACAACAGATGCTTTTGGATTGCAGACAGCTTTTGCTAAAAGAAATTTTTGAATCTGATGCTGATTACAACAGCTAATATGTTAAAATAAAGGAAATGCTGATCTTGTGATTTCAATTTCAAAACAGGAACTTTAAACCGTTTACAAAGTGTCACATAGGTCCTGCTGCTAATTTGTGCATTTGTGTGGCTTTTATTGTTAGGGTTAGGTATTAGTGAGAAATTTTAATGCAAATGTCACAAACACAGGATTGCAAGGGCTCTGTTATAGTCCCGACTAGTCTTCCAAAAGACATTCACTCATTTGGTGTTTCGATGATGGTGAGGGAGAGCGCTATCTAACACATCGGTCCAAAATCTCCCCTAGTTGGGTTGAGATCTCGTGCCCGTGAAAGCCATAGCGTATGATTCAGACCACCGCCATACTCATCAAACAATTCAGTGACCCCTCATGCTCTCTGAATGGGGGCAATGTCATCGCTGTGATCGCTCAGAACAACTTTGTATTGATTTGCAGTGACCCTCCCATCTAAAGGGACAAGTGGACCCAAACATGCCAGCAAAATGCCCCACCAGAGCATCACAGAGCCACTAAATCCCATCACTGTAAGGATCAAGCATTCAGGTTTTTCCTTAAATTTGTCACCTGTCTGTAGCACAAGTGAACATTGATCTAATGATTCAACTTCCTAAACAGCCATTTGCTTCTTAACTGTTTACGAACATGCGTTGAATTTGTCCTGCTGCTAACTTGTGCATTTGTGTAGCTTTATTGCTTTTGTCTGTATTATTGGCTTGACATTTTAATACAGATACCACAAATACAAAGCATATAATTGTAAGACCACTGAATGTGCCTTGGTGAGACTGTTTAATACACTGGCAGGTTCAATGCCTCTCTTGAGGAGGACAGATTTTGTTTGCTGTGCGAGCTCGGTGAAATTTGGGAATGAGGTTCATTTTTTTGTTTTAATGTCCTGCCAACAAGGACATAAAGCATGTACTTTTTACAAAAATGTCCTCCATTTATGTTTATTACTTTTGGTTGGATGACTATAGAAAATTTTCAGTTGTGCTTTAAGTAGGAAATCTTTTTTGCTGCAGACTTTATTTGTCATGCTTGGGAGAAAAGGCAAAATACTGAGTTGAAAATTAACAGTTATTCTGTAATGAGAGGAAATGTAATTAGGAATGCACAATATGGATTTTGAGTCTATTTGACAACCGATAATTGCCTGCTTCTCATGGTAGATACCACTAAGATAACAGATAATTTTATTTTGCATTTTAAAAAGAAGTTCATACTGTATAGCCTGCAGTTTATGCACACCTGAGGGTAAGAAAGGCTAAGATGTAGTGAGCCAAGATGGATGATTTAATATTCTGTGACATCCCTATTACAACTAAAACAAAGAACACTTCTGACTCTTCAAATATACAGTAAAAAACTTCTCAAAAATACTTGGGATTTTATAGATCATTTTGCCTAAGAAGTCAAATCAATTGCTTCAATCAGCTATAATTTCATTATTGGAACAATAAATAATAATGTCTTGTTTTACTCACAACCCAAAGTCTCAGTCAATATGAATATATTTAGTCAAGATATTCATTCATACTATCAGAAGAGTGAAGAAACCAAAAAATATTCTCATTGAAGATGCAGAAATCTGAGAATTTTAACTTTAAATTATTCAAATTGATTAACAAAATGGTTGGCGACTAATTAATCGTTGCAGCTCTATAAACTTCCCATTAGTGGAAGAGACTGTATCGACCACGATATTTATTGTGTCCCTAAAATATAAAGATAAAACACAATGATCCCTCAAATGTGGTTGTGAAACAAGATATTTTAGTTATCAATAAACGTTATTTTCCAAAATGTACATCACAGCACTGAAACAGTAAACTCTCATTAATGCCTTTTGCCTATAAAACTAAAAAAATTAAGACAATCAACATTGTTTTCACATGGGACATGTGATAGGCCAATATTGACTAGTAATTGATTGGCCCCGATATTTCTCATCCACGCCTAAACGTAACTAATTGCAGCTGTATTTTAGGTATCTTATTGGCCCATGAGGGTTGGATACTTAGTGTTCATGACACGAAAATGAAAGAAACCAATCAATCAACATAACTACTGGCTATCTACTGATACACAGCTACACTGGGCATCTGTCAGTGTGAAGTTCAGTGGAGCTAACACGGACTGACATTGAGCATTTGAAGTGCGATAAAGAAAGATCAATAAGAGAAAGAGCCAGCAGGCAAGCAGCCTTGGCCAGATAATCACTTCCAACCTGATCCCGGATCTTTCAGGTGCTCCGGGTTACCAGGAAACGTCACAGCCCCGTAAGCTAACGTTAGCAGCCGGCAGGCGACGTCCCAACTCAGCGACAGTCAACGTGAACCCAAAAAACTCGCAAAGTTAGCCTGTTGAGATATCGATTTGTAATCATCACTCCACACTTGTTGAAATCTAATCGGCGGCGTTACTCGGCTCACAGCAGGTTAACGTTACACATTAAGCTGCCTACGAGGGAAGGTCCGGAGCGCTTCGGCTCAAACGGCTAACGGTAACGCTGCACTGCTCTACATGTCAGCAAAACACTGACACCTTAAAGTCTGCCCGAAGCACGGACTTCTACAGTCTGTCCGAAAACAAATCATTTAGGTATCCTTTTCATACATACTAAACACTAACTGCAGCACACAGTTAACAGTTACAGGTCGCCGGACACTCGTCGAGCATAATTTAACAGGTTCACTGCCTGGTCAGCTAGCATTAGCACTGATGCTTAGTTAGCATCGCTGGCTAACTAGCCTACGCTAACCACAGAGGTAACAGTTTAATGCCCACTATAGAGACCGGATTAAACCCGTCAGAGTCAAACGTCATTAACGATGGTATACACTCAGTCTTACCCGATGTCGGAAATGTGCATAGATATAAATAAATTCTTACAAATGTGCAGGACAGTGAGGCTGACACACCGCCACCATCTTCAATGAACACATCCTACTAGGCTACGTGTACAAGCAGCGTCACGGGCCAAACAACGGTTGCGTCACAGCGGGGCGGGGCTTGTTAAAGGTCATTTCTGTGCACTTATCTGAATAAATTTAGTTAATTTACTTTAATTAAAAAATTTAAATTTAATTTTTTATTCATTCACCGTCTTCTTCTTCTTCTTCTTCTCTCTTATATTTTTATTATTTTTATTATTATTTTGTTGTGGTTGTTGTTGTTGTTGTTGTTATTGTTACTATTCCATTGCAAACAAGGACAATTACAGGACAAAAATAAATAATAATGAAATAAAAACAGAAGTGAATCAGCAATTAAGATTCAAGATTCAAAAAAACTTAATCATGGAAAAATCAAAATTGTTTTAGCTTAGAGGTTCACAAACGACATGAAAACATACGTCTCTAAAAGACATAAAATTAAAGATGCGTTGAAGCACAAACAATTCTGTGAATAAATACTTAAATGGTAGTGGTATTAGTGCAAAGCTGCATTACAAAAGTAGGGGTCGTTGGTGATGGAGTCTGCCTTTTGTTTTACTGCCACTGCAGACGTCTGAGAGTTGGTTTTGAATGGTGCCTGTGATTTTGGTGAGCAGCCAAGGCTAGGAAAGGAACATGGATATTCATAAAGATATGGGGCTTTTCTTTTTAGGTTTTGCAGCATTTTATATATTTTATACAGCCTTATATGATTTGGATATGCAACAAATATAAAACCTGTGGGTCACAACCCAGCATCTGGGAATGATTGTCCTTGTTACTCTGTTATTTAGTTAGTAGAAGTAGGAAAATTGTCTCAATCCCTCACTTTATCAGAACAATTCAAAATCACATGTTTTGGAGATACTGGACAAACAAAGTGAACTTTATAGTGCCTAGATTCTCAAACTATGGTGGTCTACCCCCTTTAGTGGTACATAAATGAATGTCAGAAATATTTTTTGGAATGCAATAAATTAATAAAAAAATATATAATACCATCCAAATATGGCAGCATTTCTAATGAAAATACATAAAATATCAGATCACTGAAATGTTTCAATATCATCCTGCTATATCATTTCATTATTATGCACATCATCCTTCCAGTAGTTACAAGCTAAACTGTGAAGGCAAGATAGTAAATGGAGGTTAAATGGAGAGAATGAAAACGAATACTTCACAGAACTGCAATCATGCCTCTGAACAGGAGCTATTACGAAGAGAAGGGCACATCAAGAGGAGAGAATATTTTCGTGCAGCTGTGTTGAAAGTGAAGTGGAAACAGTGAAGTGCTAGTGGCTGCTTAAGCAGTGCCAGTGAAGCGTCCACCAAACCTCCTAGCAAACGGTGCAAAACAGTGAAAAATATTGAGCTTGGAGAGCTCAATATTTTCTGAGGTGGTGCAGGATGTAAGAAGTTTGAGAAACACTGATAAAATGCATCTAGAATGTTAAGAAAAAAATCTAGCCCCATTTACTAATATTTGAATAAAAAACAACAACAAATGTCTAATTGGATAAAATGATGAGGTGATGACATTTTATATCCAAAAGTTCAAAGGTCAGCTTCACTGTGACATCATAATGTTCAGCTTTCTATCAGTCTTCTGTCCTCCTGTAAAAATAGTCTCCAAGTGAATACCTTTTATTAAGTTACAGATTAACAGAGTGCTAAGTTTCATATAATATTCCTTAAAGTCTTCACTACAGACATTATATGAGTCTGGACAGACATGTAAACTATTAGTCAACTGGTCTGTGGAAACAAACAACTGCGAGGCAGTGATTCTGTTATTTGACTGCTCTGTTTTATACGACCACTGACAGCTGACTTCTCACTCTTCCTAACTGGCCACTAGGGGCCGCAAGTGATCAACAACTGCTTCAGTTTGAAATCTTAGGTGCATTTGAGATGAGCCAGGCCTGCACAGAATCGATCATTGCCAGTTAGATTTGAGTCCGACTTGATCCCAGCGTGCTCTGAAGTCATGCACACGTGGACAACGATAACCTCTCGAGATCAAGGTGGCCACAGTTTTCAGAGTAAGGTGCTGCAGTTGGTTGAGAACAACTGGTTGTCACCTGATGGATGACATCACTGGCTCTGAAACACTCATAATTTTGACAACAAACACCACATGTTGTGTAAAATCCTAATTTTCTGTGTAATTGTAATATTTAACACTTGATATATTTGTCTTATATTGTGCAGTGAAGTCCAGCTCACTTCAGAGTACATACAGTAAGAGACACTAACATGTTTGTTCAGATGTAGGCTCCTTGTAGTTTGCATCTGTCAAAAATATGTATAACTTATCAAACAGAGTTACAAAGTGCTTTACAATGCAGATAAAAGAACAGAGGATCATGTGACAATAGGGGGATCTTTTCATTTCAACTCTAATCAGCGATCAAGAATGCAATTTATTTCTTCAGCTAAGAACGTAGTCTGCAGACTACAAGGAGCCTACTGGTGATTTTACAGGATGTTAGTGTCTCTTCCTGTGTACTCTCTGAAGTCTGCTGGACTTGACTGCATCTTTTTGTCTCCACCTCCTGCTGCAGACACCTGATCTCGTCTACTTTCCAGGTGAAGCGCAGTTCATCTGGAAAAGCCTCTCGTTTCAGCTAGAGTCAACACGTGTGTGGGGGTCATGTTAATGTTGGTGGAACTTTGCAAATCTCAGCTGGTTGCATCTGGCAATTGTGGTGACAGTGCAGTAAGTGCTTCACCATCTGTTGCCTGGTGGGGATCTGCACTCTACTGAGTGATTTTTTTCTAGTTAAAGTCTAAAGTCTAAAGTCTGTCAGCAACAAGAAGTGTTGTTTTCACTATGGTAATATCAGATTATCACCACTAGAGGGCGTCAGACACCCACTCACTGTGGTGATTCTCTTGTATTACATGCAATGGATACTGGACTCACTTTCAGGAACTACAGATAAGGAGACAACAATGTCAGCAAATTATTTCAGAGCAGAACATTAAAATAAAAGAGAGGAAGAAATATCTTAAAGCTTAACAACAGCTTTTTATTGAATCAAGACAATTTTTACAAAACATTTTTAATCAGGAAATACTTCTTTGCAAACTACAACTTTGCATGAACGTTGATTTTGAATTACATCTTTTCTTAAAAACATCTTTATCTCTGAATTAGTTTATAAAACATGACATTTAGACACCTTAAACCACACTCCTTTACAAAGTGCAGGCGATGTCATTAAACACACAAACAAAAGGTCCCCATTTCTTTAACAAACAATGTTCTCCACCTCGAAGACATTTTTTTTTTACAAGAAATCTCACAAATACATTGCTTTTCTTAGGAAAAACAGAAATCACACTGGCACTATTTTGAACTGTGGCAAATGTAACATTTAAAATTTCTACAACAGGTCTGCAAGTTAACACTTTACAGGTTAAACATGGTAACCATACTCACTGATTTGAGACACAATATGAGATAAAGAAACATCATAAATGATCACAAATCAATTACTCAGCTCCTGCCCAGACCATCATTCAATAAAAAATAGGCTCAGGTTGATTTAGATGCATTTTCTGTTCATTTAGAAAAGCATCTCTCAACTGATAAAGGGTATTTGTTCTGTGCTTTAAGGTCCCAAACGATCTGTGTTTACTCTTTGTCAGTGTAGCAAGCAACATTATGAAAGGTGACACTATATATATAATTGATCATCATCTAACACGGACTCAGTGATAAGACTTAGTGAAATGTAGTTCAGTAACAAAACCTGCGTCACTTAGAAAGACAGGAGGTTAAAATATAATTAATTAATACTGAAAATTTTAAAATAATCTATAAAAGTTGAAAAAAATCTGTACAAACATAATGCAAATCCCAAAAAATAAAAATTATGAAGGCCGATGCAACAAACGATTAAAATAAATCCAGTGAATATAGCAACACAAGACACAAATAAATAGCCAGTGTACACATCTAGGAGTCTTTTTTCTGTTATACACTCCTTTTAAACCGTTTCTAATCTTCCCATACATAACAGAACAAAACAAAATAAAAAAAAGCATAAATATAAAAGCATCTTCTTTATATTTCAGGTCAAAAAAAGCACTTAAATAAATACAAAATTACTAAAACTGTTCTTATCGTTAGTATAAAAACTGATAATAAAAAAGGAGCTTGTTCAGTCTTGAGACAGGTTTGTCACTCTTATATATTTTTCCACTGAAGAGTTCAGTCCATTTTTAAAAAGTCTCTACTTAAACTGGTCTGGGATGAGATTCATCTGCGAGTGGATACTTGTAGGCGGGCTGGAGATGCCTTCCGACCAATCGGACATGTTGGAATGTGGGGACGAGCTAGACCATTGGTCGGGGGAGCCAGGGGAAGGGGTTAGAAACGGGTGGTCGGGCACCTGTAGCTGGTGGTTGGGCGTGTTGTCCATGGGGCCGGAGTAGCTGTGCTGGGAGGGAGGGGTGAGGAACTGGGTGCCGAGGATCTGCGTCTCCTGCGGCATGACCGTGTGGATGGGCATGGAGCGTCCGGAGGCGTTGTTCGGCTGCATGTCAGAGCCGCTCAGCTCCACGCTGGGGAAGCTCTGGTTGAGGGGCTGGCCGGCCGTGGTGGAGTTGGAGTTCTGGTGCTGGAGCTGCCGCGTGTGCGCCTGCTGCATCATGTGCGCGGACGAGCCGAGGTGGCTGGTCTGCAGGTTCTGGTAGCCCATGATCTGAGAGAGGGTGGCGGTGCTGACGCCATGCAGACCACCCATCATGTTGTGGGACATGGGCTGCGCCTGGGTGAAGCTTCCCTGCTGGCCTACACCTGGGTGCATCCTGGTGACCCAGTCGCACTGACCTCCCCTGGATGTCGTGCCCTGACTGTTGGGGCTGGACACGGGCAGGTGGGACAGACGGGGTGGGTTCGGGTCAAAAGACATACTGCTCATCTGGCCCATGTGGTCCCCGTTGCCTTGTAGGTGATTTAGAGACATAGGTGGGGACTGCTGGAAGGGTGACGTCATAGGAGGAGAGGCCACATCTGACAGGTAGCCATGTGGCGACTCGAGGGACTCAACCGGGGAGAGGACAGCTGATGTGTCCAGCAAGTTCCCCTTCCCATCCAGAGACTTCTTCTTCTTCAATCTATTATCTTTGCCCCCGTCTTTCCCTCCTTTCCCGCCGGAGCTCAGTTTGCGAACCTTCTTGACGGACAGATTTGGCTTGAGGTTGCTAAGGTAGTCGTTAGGGGAGCATAGGGGTGGGGAGAGGCTGGAGGTGCTCAGGGGAGCGCTGTGGAGCCCGGGACTCCTTACCACGTTGTACTCATCCAGAAGGCGGACGATGTCATGGTGCATGCGCTCCTGGGCGATGTCTCTGGGCAGCTGGTCGAGATGGTCGGTGATCTCACGGTTGGCAAAGTGCTCCAAAAGAACTTTGGCGGTCTCGTAGCTGCCTTCACGGGCTGCAAGGAAGAGGGGCGTCTCTTCCTAAAAAGTAAACAAACAAACAAACAAAGTTCATACAAAACTGATTTAATTTTTAAAACTGATTACGAACTTAGAACTTCTTTGCTGAGCCACCATGAATAGGCTAACTCTATAGATAGCAAACAGTTTAATGTTTTGTTAACCTTTTAGGTGGCTAACAAACAATGTTCCACTTTACTGACTTCTTATCTTAGCTTCTTTGCTAAACTCTGATTAGAACTAATCTTAGATTAAATGAATCTCTGATGGTGCAACCCACAACTGTGAATGTACTGGTGTTAAATAATCATCAAATACCTCGACCACAGTCACATGATTTCACATACCTTGTTGTCTTGCATGTCTTTGTTGGCACCGTTCTTCAGCAGCACCACAGCTGCCTCCACATTGTTTACAGCCGCGGCCCAGTGAAGAGCAGATTTACCTACAGACAAAGAGAAAAGGGAGCGGATTGATTATCACAACAGCTCAGCAAACTAAAAGATCTTTATGGACTGTGGAGATGATGGGTTGATAAAACGTACCAGAATCGTCTGTGGCGTTGGCATCAGCGTGGCAGTTGATAAGCTCCTCCACCATGCCATCAACCGCCAATCGGGCTGCCAGAATCAGCGGCGTTGTTCCATCATGCATGCGGGCGTCAAGATCAGTGGCGCGGTTTCGGATTAAAATCTGCAAGGACACAGACTTGTTTAGTTAACAGCTGTTTTAAGCTGCAGCACAAACTTTATCATAAATCACAGCATGGAGAGAGATATGAAACTCCTGTGGAGGAAGCAGTTACCTGGAACACTCCCTGTGCATCTGCAGCCACAGCGGCGTGAAGTGGAGTGCGGCCCATGTTGTCTTGAACGTTGGCATCAGCACTGGACTCCAGGAGGCGTTTGGCAGCATCGGAGCGGGCGTAGCGAGCAGCCAGGTGGAGGGCGGTCTCGCCTGTGCGGTCAGTCTGGTTGTGGAGGTTGGCGCCCTGGTAGATGAAGTCAGAGATGATTTCTGCTGAGGGGTCCTCTTCCTCTTCGCTGTTACCGGTCTCCAGACCTCCGCCGCTGCAGGAGGCGATCATCAGGGGAGTGAAACCATCTGAAACAGGAACAGAGTCATGTGTTGTTGTTCTCGGCAGATTATGAAATCTTTTATGGGGCTTTCATCATAAGAAATATATATACAGACGCAGCATTGATGGCTTTGGCCCATTGCAGCAATACGTGAACTTTGCCACCATATTGGTCAGGGCAAGACTGGCCTGTAAACAAATACATGCATTGACAAGTGAACACACCTGGTCCTCTGACGTTGACATCCATGCAGTCATTTTCTATCTCTCCCTGAGGAGGTGTAGGAGCGATGGACGTAATACGCAGGTCAGCTGCATCCAGGTGCTGCTGTGTCCATTTCCTGTGGTCAGTATGGTCGCCCAAATCCAACATGGCCTGCTCCTCAAACTGAAAGACACACCAATCAATCATCACATCGTCAGCACCAGTAACACACATAAAATGGTTTAGACTAGACAGTTTTAGATAAGAAGTGACTCATATCAGATTGTTTGTCTTACCCTGAAGCGTCTGCACTCTGGATCTTCATCATCCCATTCATTTTGATTGTCATCCATAAGATTAATATCAGAGTTTTTCATAGGTCTGTTGAAAAGAGGAAGTAGGTTAGACAAGTTACCTGACATGAAGAAAACACTCCGCTGCAGGCAGACTTCAAAGCATAGCTGCCTTTATATTACACTTTTAGACTCTACTTACTTCAGTCCAACAGAATCCTCTCCCAGCGGCTCTCTGCGCTTCTTCTTGCTGGGCTCCGACACTTTGAATCCCTCGGGGAACCAGAGCTGGCCGTGCTCTCGTCGCCGCTTACGGGACACCAGAACTCCGAGGCAGACGAAACCCAAAGCAGCCAAGCCCAGGAAGACGACGTACATGGGGTAGAGCTCTGAACTGGGCGGAGTGGGTCTCACACCTGGAAAGACAGCCAAAGTCACCATGTGTTACTTCATTTCAACTTGAGACCGTGTTTATCATATTACGTTGAGATGAAATGGGTTACGTACTGGTGACAGCTTCGATATAGGGAACGTTGAGATTCCCACTGGTGGCCAGAGCTCCAAGGAACGCAGCGACATCTGTGGCGCTCTGGAAGCATTCAGTCGACTGCTGATAACACTGACGGTTGTCAATCTCCAGGTACACTATAGACCTATGAGCAGAAATGGATGGAAACATTAACATTAATCCAAATACATTTTTTTTTGCCTAAAGATATGTTCTGGTAATGAAAACGCTGTAAAAGAATTGTGATTTCTTTGTGGTGCCTACCCTTTGACTTGCACAGGATCCAGCTCTCTGCGTTTGCGAGGGCTGACCATGCCGGTCACGCTTTCCTTCACTTGACCCAAAACGTTGGCGGGCATCGAAGCCCACTCGGGCCAGCCGTCCGTAGAGCGTTTCAGCACGTTATGTTTGACAAGGTCCTGCTCGTTGCCGTAGTAAGGGAAGATCATCGGTTCTCCTTTGGCATCACGGCGGAACACCACGTTGGTGTGAAGAACGCTGCTGAGGTCTCTGAGGAAGGCTGAGGAACGGTTTTTAAGCTGCTCTGGGGGAATATGGACCACCAGGACTAGATGGCCGTCTGCCAGCTTCTCTGGCATGTTGTTGGCACAGTCCAGGCCGTCCCATTCACATTCTGCGTTGTTGCAGCCTTGATCACAGTGACCGTCAGCGTAGTGGTCTTTACAGTACTGGTCATACAGCGGGCTGGAAGAGAGGAAGGAGACTGGGTTAGTATTCTGCAAGAACACAAATAAATGACAAATCCCAACAATAAACAAGCCTTTTTCTCAGTTTTCTCAACTTACTTGCATTGTCCTTCCTGTCCCTGACAATCAAAGCCATCATAGAGACATCCAGCACTGTTGCACTGCCCATCACACTTCCCATCGTTGAAATAGCGCCAGCACTGCAAGGCGGCCGAGCAGTTTTGCCAAGGATCATCAAAATTAAGCGAGCAGTCTCCTCCGTCCCAGCCGCAGGCGTGGTTGTTGCACAGCGAGTCGCAGATGTGGTTTCCCGCCCACTCGTCGCACTGAGGAATCTCGCAGCTCACCTCCACTTCCGGAGGTGGCGTGATGTCTCGGCCGAACCCTCCCACGAAGGAGTAGTCCAGGATGTGGCACAGCAGGCCGTTGAAGTTGCTGGGGCAGCTGCACTGGAAGAAAGGTGAGTTCGGGGTGATCTGGCAGGTGCCGCCGTTGTAGCAGGGGTTGGAGATGCAGAGGCTGTCGGTGGGCGTCTGGCACTCAGGCCCGGTGAAGGTTTGCGGACACAGGCAGCGTGGGCCCAGGTGGCCTGACACGCATGTACCTCCGTTCCTACAGTTCAGACTCCCACAGGAGCGAGAATCATACTCGCAGGAAGAGCCAGTGAAGCCCTACAGGAAGAGAAATTGACAGAGGTTACAATTTTTATTTATCCTTCATTTAATCAGGAAGGTCCCATTGAGTTACAATATCTCTTGTCAAGATGGGCAGAAAAAAAAGGGTTTCACATAAAAATACAGAAAACAGGCAACAAACAGCAACCACATACAAACTAATATCACAAAAACATACTAAGACAAAAAACAGCTACAAAACTTACACGGAAAAAGAACTAAAAAGTGAAAATAATGGCACTTGCTAGAAGCGATGATATTGTTCTGTCAAAACAGATTTTAAAGTATTTTTTAACATATCAAGATAGGATAAAGAATTCCAAGTAACGTATGCCTTGCAGCTCATTCCAGGTATGCAGGGCATGAAAGGGAAAGGCAGATTTACCCAGTGCAGTTTGGGTGATTGGGATCATGAGTGGAATTATCTCTGATGATCTAGACTTATTGCTACTGGAGCAATATGTCAATAAGTTGAATATGTAATAGGGTTATTGACTGAATAAAGTAAGGTCCATCATATATGTTATAAATGTTATTTAAACAGAAATAAAACAATCAAATAAGCCAATCAAACCAATTTTAAATGAACACGTGACATTTGCAATAAGTCGACTGCCACTTTAAGAGTATATATAATAGTATCATCTGCATAAAGGTGTACCTGACCACTGAGCTATACTTGAGAAAAGAAGTATTTCTTAAGTGTCAATGGTCTAAGTGAATCACACAGCTGTACTCACAGGTGGACATTTGCAGATGAAACCATGAGGTGTGTTACTGGCGACAGCACATGTTCCTCCGTTCCTGCAGGGTCTTCCTTTGCAACCATCAAACACCTTGTCACAACGCTGACCTGCAGAGCAGAGGTAAGATGTCACCATTTGTACATCATTTCAACACTGCACAAAGGCATATTTCAGTCTCGTTACGTGCTGCTAGATGCACATCAGTACCTGTGTATCCGGTGCGGCACTCGCAGCGGTAGCTGTTGGTGAGCTGGATGCAGTTGTAGGAGCCTCTGGGGTCACAGGGGTCGGACAAACACTCGTTGACGTCACCCTCACAGCGCTCGCCCACGTAGCCCGGCGGGCACACACACTGGTAGCCTCCGATGCGGTCCACACACTTGCCGTTGTTGAAGCACTTGGGCTCGTTGGTCAGTGGGTCGGTGGAGGGGGTGCAGTCGTCCAGATTAATCTCACAGTGAACACCTATGGAAGGAACATTAAGTTAGATAACATCCTCATTTTGTGGTCATAAGTGTATTTTTGGCTGGCGTAGGAATGTGACTGCGCTCTGCAGGTTTGTACCTTGTGTTCCTCTGGGACAGGAGCACTTGTATGTGTTGATGAGGTCGATGCAGGTGCCTCCGTTCTGGCAGGGCTGTGACTGACACTCGTTGATCTCTTTGGAGCAGTTTACACCTGGTAGCCAGGGACACACTGAAAGAGAAAAAATGTTTATTTATTTTTTGTACAATAACTCTCAACTGTCCAATAATCTCCACTCATATCTGTAGCTTTTTTATTTCATTTAAATCAACCTACCTCACAACTGTAGCCTCCGAGATAATCAGTACAGACGGCTCCATTCTGGCAGGGATTGGGTGAGCACTCGTCCACCTGCTCCTGGCAGTAGCTCCCAGTGTATCCGGCCTGGCAGCGGCAGTAATGTGTGTTTCCAGCATCCAGACACTGGCCTGAGTTTCTGCACAGGTGAGCCACCTCCACCCCTGAAATCAGTCATAGCGGACGGAGTTATAGAATGACAATCAATCCAATCACACACAGGACTTATAGGTTTAAAGGAATAGTTTGGATTATTTGAAGTGGGATTGTATGGGGTATTTATCAGTGTATTAACTTAAGTAAACAGAAGTTGGCATGCCTCCAGTGGTTAGCAACAAAGCTAACTACCATTAATATAATTAGTTTAACAGCGTTTTCCAGCGGGACGTTGCCGTTATGCAAGCCAATTATCACTCTCTCCAAACCAACCAAACTCCATAAGTGAAATCAACAATTTTATCTCACAGAAAGCAGGATTTGCTGGTCTACCGCTGCCTAGTTAGTGTTACCGTGTGACTTTGGTGAATCTGAATTATCTTTTTAAAACACCAAAGTCACACAATAACACAAACAAAGTTACAGATTGAGGCAGCAGTAGATCAGCAACTTCTATGTTCTGTGAGGTAAAATTTTGCCTATGGAGTTTGGTTGGTTTGGAGAGAGCAATACTTGGCTTGTATAACTGCAGTTTCCCCTCAGAAAAGCCTGTCTAATAGCAAGGTAAAGTGGTGAAAATACTCTCTTTATTATAAAAAATGAAATCACACAATGGAAAATAACTTTTGGCTGTCTATCATACCTTGCTGTTTGGCTGCGACCTCACAAGAGACACTGGGGATGTCACAGTAGAGACCAGTCCATCCAGTCTGACACTGGCAGGTGTAAGAGGCTCCCTGCTGCCAACACGAGCCTCCATTCTTACAGGGGGATGAATCACACCAGCGCACGAGATTCTAACAGGGAAACAAAGGATGAAAACACTTAGTAAACTGTGCAAATTAAGGCAAAGCATGGGAGCTCTCCACAATTAGCCTGATGAAAGAAGATTTCACCCTACCTGACAGTTGACTCCTGTGTAGCCATGAGGACAGGTACACTTGTATGTCCCGTAACTGTCGAGACAAGTGCCTCCATTGAGGCACGGTTTGGAGTCACACTCGTTGATGTCATACTGGCAGTAGCTGCCGGTGAATCCAGGTAAACACAGGCAGGTGAACGCGTTGATTCCATCCACACAGGTGCCGCCGTTGAAACAAGAGCTGCAGAAACATGAGAAAATAAAATGTTAAAACATTATTAACATGCTTTGGGTTGGTTATTTAGCAAAGTTTGACAGTGCAGACAATATTTTGACGAGGCGAGCTACCTGTCAGTGCAGTCGTTGGTGTTGATCTCACAGTTGATGCCGCTGAAGCCAGGCGGGCAGGTGCAGGTGTAGCTGTTGACGCAGTCGGTGCAGTTGGCGCCGTTCCTGCAGGGGTTGCTCTCACACTCATTGATGTCCTGCTCGCATCTGCCGCCGCGGAACCCGGGCAGACAGGTACACGTGAAACTGTTGATGCCATCGCGGCACAGACCACCGTTACTGCAGGGATCTGAAACACAGAAAAGGGGAAATAAAATCACCGTTTGCTCATGATGTTCTGAATTCTAGACACAATGAGAACTTCCAGTGGTGCAGATCTGTTCCTTACTTGGTTTGCAGTCGTCAGTGTCCGTCTCACACTTCTGCCCAGTGTAACCCGGCTGACACTTGCACTGGTAGCCTCCCATGGTGTTATGGCAAATAGCGCCATTGCGGCACGGGCTCTTCACACACTCGTTGATATCAATCTCACATGTTTGACCTTAAAGGAAAGAGACAGATAGTTAAAGAGGATGAATACCAAATGAGGTCTATACATTTAAAAACTTTGGCTTGATTCTGAATTTTCTTTTAAGCATCATATTAATTATATTAGAAATAAAACAAACCAGAATACTGTTAATTCTTTTACCCTCTAAGTGAGAAAAAGAATAGTTCAACAGCTTTTATTTTCCCATTATTGATTATGATGAAATCATATACCAAAAACACACCCCTGAAACACATCTTCATCCTTTAAATCAAACCAAATAATTCTTTCATGTATGATACATTTAATTGTCTCCCTTTTTATTCTAGGAGATAATTTTCACTGGTTGCTCTTGGTTTTCAAATGCATTTATATTACCTATTATTTGCACTGAGAACAGCTTCTAGTTCCATTCAGATCACTTAGACACTCTCAACAACCTTTTTATTGTTCCTGGAATCTTTAAAGAAACTGGGAGATGTTCTTTCAAATTAAAGCACCATCAGACAGGAATGATTTGCCTGATTCAATCAGATTGTTTTCTTCTGACTCCAAGACCTCTTTGCTTCTTCTTAAATTCACTTGTTCTTTTTTTTTATTGTATTTACCTTCATTTTTTAGCTTACAAGTAGACTCAGTATTTTAGCATAGTGTTATTTGATTCATTTATTTATTTTACTTGTATTTCTTGTTCTTTTTTGTACAGATGACACTTGTAACAGGTGTTGTAGGTGTGGTTTTGGATGATGAGAGATCTCGTTTATGTCCTTGCTGATGCTACTATGTTACTTGGTTAATTTTCATTTAATGTTTGTTAACCCTCTTGAAAATGAGATGGTGAATCTCAAGGTATTTATCCTCTTACAAAATCCTGAAATAAAATTAAATGAAAAAAATCTGTGTGAAGAGAGATTTATGGACAGGTGGCATGATCAGGTGAAACAGAAATGGATGGATGGATACCTTGCCATCCTTCAGGGCAGATACAGGAGAAGCTCTGGTAGTCTTCAGACTCCTTACACACTCCACCGTTTTTACAGGGTCTGGGGCTGCAGGGCGCCAGCAGGGTCTCACAGTTGTCACCTGGTGGCAGAGAAGAGAAAACATCAGTGTTTGAATTGCACAATTAATATGAAGCAACTGCTTCAGACTTCAATATCAAACACCAGGTCACAACATTAACATTACATTTCCATATGTTTCCTGAAAAAGATTTAAATTTTAAGAGTGACATAAATCCCAGTTTATATCCCACTTCCTCATCCATTTCCATGACGACTTAGCCAAACAGGAAGGGCCTTCCTGTTTCCTGCTATTGTGTGATCACAGACAGGAAACAGGAAGTGGGAATAGGGCTTGGAGCAGGCTCCAGTTCTCCCCTTATATTAGCTGCTGTGGCATGTTATTCCAAACACACACACACACAAAACACCACACAACTGTTATCCCTGCACAGCAGACAGGCAGATCGTTCCACGGAGAAATGCCAAAAACAGGCATCCCTGTTCGCGGTGATGTTTTCTAAAACAACATGAGATAGGAGGAGTGGATACGCCTTCTGTGTGGAAAGTGGAAGATTAGCTTTAGATTTTAAGATCTGTGCAAACAGCTGAGTCAGCAGCTAAATGAGTTAAACAACCCAGGTAGTAGTCTGTGCCTAGTTGCACAAACCACCTTAAGTTTCAATTTTAAGCTTGTTCTTTAAACACAATATTTCCCTAAACTAAGGGGCTTACTTAAGCATAAAACCACTTAGCTTGTCTCCTCACCAAAGTATTAAGACCAAGTATGTGCACTTCAGTTACCATGGTTACGCCTCACTCACATCATTCTTTATTGTTACCAGACAGTTGTTAGCTAGCTTAGCAAGCACACTTAGTTAGCCTGTGTTAGCTAGCTTCTCTATAACGAATATCAAAGAGTTACAGTTTAGGGTTATGATAATGTTCTGCTAGCTAGCTACAAAGTTGCTAATGCTAATATCAAATCTATACTCTAACAAATTTCTCATCACTCATAATGTCCCTGTCCAGGAGAATGTGTGTTGGTATTTCCTCCTCCTCTTCAAACACCATAAATTCAGCATGTACCACAAATTATCTCACTTTTAAGAGATTGTTATACTGTCTAGCAAGGCATAAGGGAACACTTAAGTAGCTAAGGGCAAACACTTTATTATTAAATGCTTTTCCCTTCAAACACCCTGGTGATTTCATACAACATTGTTCCAACGGCATTCTTAGATTTTAAAAAATTGGGAAAATTTAAGTGGTTTTTAAGCAAGCAGGTAGTGATTCTTTGCGTGAATAATAAGCAGCTACATGTCGTACCAGTGTAGGGCAGCAAACAGTTGCACTTGTATCCGGCCACATCGTCGATGCAGGTGCCCTGGTTGAGGCAGGGGTTGGAGGCACACTCGTTGATGTTAGTTTGGCAGTTAGGTCCTACAGTGGCGGGATTAGAGAACATACTTGGGTTAGATTATACGCTAACAGGGCGCACACTCGCTCTCAATAAGCAAAAAAAGAAAAGAAAGGGGCTCATAACTGACCGGTGAAGCCGGCTCTGCACGTGCAGTGGTATCCGCTGGTCATGTCCTTGCAGGTTCCTCCGTTCATGCACGGGTTGGACTCGCACTCGTTGTTGTTGATGTCACAGTTTGGGCCGCTCCAGCCGGAGTCACAGGTGCACTTGTAGCTTCAATGCAAAGGAAATGTCAGGTCAGTGGTGTTTTTTTAGTTTGTATTTCAACCGCTTTTTGCAGCTTAGTTATGTTATTGTTATATTTTATTTTAGTTTTACTCCCGTGTCAACTGTGCTTGTAAGTTTTTGTCATATTTAGTCAGCCTCATCCTGTTTGGACATGTTAGTCTTATCTTAGTCACATTTCCCATCATGCAGTGCTGGTGCATGCTAGTGGAGTAGTTTGTTAAGTTTGTTGTTTTATGTTCCAATAGCCGAGCTATTCAGAACATGAAGATTTATGTTGGCAATTTAGGTCCATTAGTGAGGTGGCTGTTGTGATCCTGTTTCTGCTTTGTTTTGTGAAGGCATGTTCTGACCTCTCTCTCCCTCTTTCTGCAGGGGTGTGTGAGGCGGTCGAAATTGGGAGCAGGGCTTCCAGCACACCTGCAGCTAGTTCTGCCCAAATTACCTGGCTACTTAAGCCCCCCCCCCTATCTCCTGTGCCGGATTGTTCCCTTTGCTTGTGCACCACGCTCTAGCTCTCAGTGATCTCCTGCCTTTCGCCACGTGTTGTTTTCGGTGTCTTCCTTAAGTTTTGTGTAAGTCTTTTCGGTGCCTCGCCGCTGTTTTTTGTTGTAACTTTTGATCGTCGGTTTTCCCAGTGCATGGTGATTTTCTGTTCCTCTCTTTTGTTGATACTTTTTCCTCCTAGCGAGTGTTTTCAGTTGTTACTTTGTTTTGAGCCTTTTCCTCGTGAACTTTTTTCTGTGAACTTTTTGTTAATAAAATCATTTTGTTTGAACTCTGCAACTGGGTCCTGGTTTCCTCAACTGGCTCGCAACAGTGGCTGTTACATTTCTTGAATATTTTGTTTGTATCCATACATTTTTTTTCATCAACAACAATAAAGACAGATTTATGGTAAAGTGAGGATTTTTAAAGTATGTTTTTGTCTTTTTTGCCAACAATAACACATGCTGATATAGTCACAGTTACTTTTACCTTTTGACCTAAATAAGACACTGTGACTTGCTGACTAATCCATGAGCTAATAGATTTTTTATATATACAATCAGGGTGCCTCAGATTTTCCTACACTGCCAACTAATATCTTGGACTTTCATTATTAGTAAGCTGCACAGTCTTTGTTTCATTTTTATAGTCACATTGAGTGTTAAATGACATCTGTAACATCTTGCGATCGTCTTGTCTTAGTCATGGGTAAAAAAGGTCATTGCTGAAAAATATTTCATCATAGTTCTCATGAATAAAATTAACACTGGTGCTCACCCGTTGATGAGGTCCTGGCACCGGCCATGGATGCAGGGGTTGCTGCCGCACTCGTCCACCTGAGACAGACAGGTGGCGTCGTTGTAGCCCTCCGGGCACAGGCAGGTGAAGCTGTTGATGCCGTCGACGCACGTGCCGCCATTGTGGCAGGGGTTGATGGCACACTCGTCGATGTTGATGTTACACATCGCTCCTGTAAGACAATGAGATGTGATTTTAAGGACAATGCAGCAGATACTCCTTTTGAAAGATGTGAATTAGGGACAAACTTATTGAATTTGATATGATACCGATACTTTTTGTCACAATTTTACCAATATCGATATCAATACTAGGGCTGGTTTGATGCCACATTCTCACGTCCGACAGATCTTTTTAACAGTGTCTGCTGATACCAATCTGATATTGTCTTTTACCCTGTTAATAATACAGTTAAGTTTTGATAGTTGTAATTATTGATAGTTTTTTATTTAAATAATGTAATTATCGATCATTTTTTGTTTAAATATCATTATTATCAATATTTTTATTTAAATAACATTACTATTGATTGTTTTTAGTTAAATGACATTACTATGTATAGTTTTTGTAAAGGAAGTGATACCAAATGAGTAGGTTGTGAGAATCGACGTATCTATTCTGCAGAACCAATGTATCCATCCCTAGTAAAAACTGAAAAATAACTCCACTGGCCATGATGAAAGCCCCACAGCTGGACACTTTGATCTCCGTGTGGTATTCTTTGAACCTTTCTAAGCTGCTTTTTGAGGTGCACTGTGTGGCTTTTGGACAATAGAGACTAAACACCAAAGACTCCAGAAACATTCAACAGGCTGAAGCTGTAGCAGCTCCAATGTGTGCCTAGCCTGGCGGCCCCTAGAGGCCCCTTTGCCTCTCCTGCATTGATTGAATGGGGTCCTGTTGAATAGGCAGAAGGAGGGCTTCAGCTGGATCTGAGCGGGGGAGGTGCTGCCAGTAGAGGAGGGGAGGGGGCTGTAGCTACTCTGCCTATTCACACATGCACACACACACACCACCCCCCATCCAGGGAGAACTAACCTCACCCAGGGCTGTTTACAGGGACAGAAGGCCAGAGCCATTTCACACACAGCCGAGTAACAATTAAACCCCCCTCTGATCCCCCTCCTCCTCCTCCGCTCTTCATCAATCAGGAGGGGAGGGGCCCAACTGCCTGATCTTCAGTTACAATAGTCCTCTGTCCCTGTGTGTCTCAGTCCCGCCGTGCCCTCCACGCTCACCCCGTCAGCACAAAAAGATGGAGGGGAGGAAGAGGAGGAGGGATGCACACTTGTTCCTCCCTGCCCCCTTTCTAGACTAATCACATGGCCACTACCAGTCAGAACCGGCTCTGTTGGGCCATGAAAGGGAGGAAGACGAGAGCAGTCAACTTGTTGGTGTAACTAAAGATTTACTTTGCAGGTGGACATGTGACGTAAAAGAGCCGAAAACACTTCAGCTCTGAGATGCTTACAGGATTTGTCATGCAGTTACACACTAATAAACATCAGCTATGTGATTAAAGGCCACTCTTTTTCTTTTAAAGTATCACCTTACACACTCTTTCCAGGCTCAGCGTCACAGCCTTTTCAAATGGCAAACAAAGTTAGCGCATTGTGAGTGTGTGTGTATCAGGTTGGGCACTGTGTTCCTTTCTTTATCCCCCCACCTCTGCTTCATCCCACACAGGCAATCTGACACCATTGTTCCGCAGGAGCGGACCCGCCTGCCACCTGTCCTACCTGCCCCTCCCAAAGCTCAGGGGACCATCCCCCTGCACCTGTAAACTCCACCCAGCGCTCACCTGTGTAACCGGGCTCACACGCACACTCGTAGCCGTTGATTTTGTCGATGCACCGCCCGTAATCGCAGGGTTTACTCTTACAGTCGTCCAGGTTCACCTCACAGTTGAAACCTGCAGATTGGAGCAGGTGTTAAAAAACGATTTGAGGAAAATCTAAGTGGGAAAAAATCTGATCGAGCTGAGTGTCGATGTCTAAAATCTCACCTGCGGTGCCTTTGGGGCAGGCGCAGATATACGTGTTCTCCCTGTCCTGACAGGTGCCTCCGTTCTTGCAGGGCTGGCTTAGACACTCTTGATGTTGGTCTCGCACAGGCGGCCGGTGTAGCCGGGGCGGCAGTAGCAGGTGAAGGAGGCCAGACCGTCCTTACAGGTGCCATAGTGGCAGGGGTCGGAGTAGCACTCGTTGATGTCAGTCTCACAGTGCTGCCCGGTGTAACCTGCACAGTTAAATAGAGTATTTAATAAAATAAGCTTTTATTTTGACAGAAACTAGGAAAATAGAGGAAATTTGTGAGAAAAACCTTACCTTCAGCACATTCACAGGTGTACTTGTTAGGACCGTCGGTACACTTAGCTCCATTCTTGCAGGGGGTGCTGGCACATTCGTCAATGTCCACCTGACACAGGCTACCCGAAAAACCTGCACGTGCGTTGAACAAAATACAGAATTAAACTTTTCTTCAGATTATTCTTGAAGGCTGTGTTGCACAAACACAGATTAAGTTAATTTAAGATTAGTTCTACTAAGAGTTTAGCAAAATTAGGTTTAAAATGAGTAAATCTAGGTTTGAAACTAAGCAGAGCTCTGTTGCACAATTAAAAACTAATCTGAGTTTAAAAAAATCCAAGTTTAGTGATGTAAACAGAAATTAAGTAGTTTAATCAATACGGACATGCTTGCTTATTCAAATTAAAATAAATCCAAATATAAAAGAAGGGAGAAAAACTGTCACTGCTTTGTATTCCTTAACAAAACATGACTTTGTTTGCTAGCTAGCTAAAAAAGTTAGCTAAACCTTATAGAGTTTGGCAGCTAGCTAAGAAGTTAGCTAAACATAAAAACTAACCCAGGGTTTAATAGTGAAGCTTAAGTTTAATCTCTCTTAATAGTAAGCTATGATAAGTTTAGTACAACATATTGTAAAATTAAACCATGCTTTAATCAGGTTTAAAAAATAATTCTTGTTGGTGCAACCCAGCCTGAAAGTGTGAAATGTCCAAAAGATGATTTAGCTCCATATACACTGCAAATCATGGTTACAGTGTGCATAATGCAAAAATGGAGAGCAGAAAAGCTCATTTGCATCTGAAACAGGCCTGCAGGAGACTGAAGGTCCTAACGAACCATTCGACAACACTCTTTCCGCCTCCACCCCCCCACCTCCTCCTCTTCGGCTCTTACTGTGCAGTGAAATCTTTCTTTCAAACCACAACACAATGGGCCTCCAGCTTACCGGCCATAAACCAATCCCTGCCCCCAAATTTTGGCGCTAAGCTCCAACACAAACTCTTCGTGCCCGCCAAATATGCTAATGTTCCTGCAACCTGATCTGCTCTGTCCTGTTCACCCTTCAGTGACACCATTAGAAGGAGTAAATCATTTACATTCAATATGTGAACCATATATGGTGTGCAATACTCATTGACAGCTGGGTTAATGATCCGCTCCTTTATAGCCTCCTCTCTGCTCCCATTGTCTGACCCAAAAAAAGGTGAAAGGAGACCCAAATGATCCGAGAACCTCTTCCTTTCGCTCCATTGACTCTATCATTTTTCCCATTTCCTGATGTGTTCTCACCTTTGGGGCACTCGCAGTGGAACGAGTTGATCTTGTCGATGCACTTGCCATTGTTGAGACAAGGTTGGCTGGCACACTCATCTGTGTTGATGTGACAGAACACACCCTCGTATCCTGAAATCCCACAGACACACAAGGAAAGAAGTATTAGTCAAACCACGTTTCCTTTTTCACCCTAGTCACTGTTCCAGGGTTTAATAATGGTCCAAAGTTGCAAACATTCATGCATTTAACTCTTACCTGGCATGCAGATGCAGTGGAACCCTCCAATCTGGTCCAGGCAGGTGGCGTCATTATGGCAAGGGTTGGACATGCATTCATTGACATCCATCTCACAACGAGGTCCTTCATATCCTTGAAGACACTTACACTGGAAAGAGCCTTTGGTGTTGAGGCAGCGACCACCATGTTCACAGGGGTTGGCACCTACAGCAGTTAAAATACAAGTTGTCATATAGTTGAAGTGTGGTAATTTGTGCATAATAATTATAATAGGACATAAGTCTCGTCCATTTTTGCTTAGCAAGTTGTCTGAACTCGCTATGTTTCTCGTCTCAACTGTGCATTCCTAAGCTATACCAGAAGAAAAGACACAATTGTGTTTATAACTTACCGAGGGAGCACTCGTCAATGTCCAGGTTGCAGGCTGACCCAGTATAACCTGGAGGACAGGTGCAGATAGCTTTGCCATTGACTGGGTTGGTGTCACAGTTGGAACCCTTCTGACATGGGTTGCTGATGCAGGCGTCATCAAGGTGGCACAGCAAACCTGTGAAGAACAAATTGTCATCAAACTGTATCATCACTTCATCCAAATCACATTCTGTGTGCGCAGTATGTCTGGAGCAGCCACGAAGAGTCGTACCTGTGCGCCCATGAGGACACTCGCAGAAGAAGGAGGCGACGCGGTCGTGGCAGGTGGCGCCGTGGTAACAAGCCGCACTGGCACAGTCATCGATGTTCTCACTGCAGTCGATCACCCGTCCACCCGTTGACGCAGACGCAGTGATAGCTGCCGTGAGTGTCATGGCACGTTCCTCCGTTCTGGCACGCGTTGGGCATCAACTCACACTCGTCCACATTTTCTGTGCAGTATTGACCTGAAAGAGTTTATAAAGAAAAAAAAAAAAGGCATAAACAGAGTGAGAGCAAGTTAATAAATGTTTTTCTGATTTAATTTAAAGTTAGACAAAAAGGTTGGGTTGCACCAATAAGGATTCATTTTTAAACCATTAAATTAAATCAGTAAATCAGTTAAATCAGTTTTTTCAACAGAGCAGAACTTAGAGCTTCTCTGCTGAGCCATCATGAGTATGCTAACTAGGCTAACTAACATTTTAGATAGCTAGCAAACAATGTTAGGTTTTGTTAACTTTTTAGCTAGTTAGCAAAGCTAGCAAACAATTTAAAGTTTTGATAGCTTTTAGCTGGATTGCGAACAATGTTTTGTTAACTTTTATCAAGCAAACAGAAATGTTTTGTTAAGAAATGCAGAGAGGCAGAAAGTTTTTGCTTGGATCTACTAAATAGATTTAAGTTTTGATTTGTGCAACAATGCTCTGCTTAAGCTGGTTTTGCTAAAGTCTGATTAGAGTAATCTTAGATTAAACTAATCTTTGTTGATGCAACACAGTCAAAAAGTCTATGGTTATACTCTTAGCAAAAGATCACCTGTGTAGTGAGGTGGGCACTGGCAGTTGTAGGTGTTCACACCATCCACACACACACCACCATTCTGGCAGTTGTGGCCTGGACAGTCATCGATGTTATGCTCACAGTGCTGACCGGTGAAGCCTGACGAACAGGACAAAAAGAGACAAGACGTGAAAAGGTTGGGAGTAACAACGATGCAGAAAAAGATGCAGCAAGATTTCCTTTTAGTTAATAATTAGACCATTTCTTCCTCTCGGTATCACTGTGCAGTTAAGCGACAAATAAGCCCCGGGACATCCTCGTGGTGGAGTGTTTTAATACCCTGTAGATGACAGTGTAACTTTTCCCCTCTTCAAACATCAAAGGCTTGAGTGGGAGTTTTACAGCCACAATAGTCTGATTAACTATCAACCCGCAGCTCTGCAGGTGCCCGTGCAGCTTCGCTATCAAGCCGCATTCCAGCACGGACACCCACGAGAGACACACAGCGTGGATTAAACTTTAACACACAAGCCCAGAATACCCCTCATTCATCTGCATATATAAACAACTCACTCTGTGCTGGCCATAAGCCCTCAATCCAACCAGTTAAGGCTTAAATAAAGACTAAAAACTGAACCTTTCAGAGAAATAAAAAATGTGCTCCGTTGGTACAGTGTGGTTTCTTTGCAGCTGCAGTCTTGCCTCCAACAGCTGTACCCACAAATGCCCAAGATTAACCACACTTTTACACAACACTGCAACGGCTCTGTGTGCCAACACAATAAAACTGTGTTTAGCAGAAAAACAAGGTACTTTGTGAGTGTGTGACCTCATGAACAGGGCGTGTATATCTATACGTTTATGTGTATGCACGCGTCCACGGTGTTGTGGGGGCTCGCTGGTGATTATCAGAAGGAAACGTCTGTGTGACTGCATCCTGCCAGAGGAGGCTGGCAGAGAGACACATGGGAGGGGGGTAACCAGAGATTATTCATTCCACCCAATCAGATTTTACTACAACACAGACGGGTTTTTAGGTCAACTGATGTAATAGAAAACAAAAGTGTGTGTTTAGTCACTGCATTAGCCATATGCAACTCCATATGTCAACAGAAAAACAACTATTGTTCCGCGAAGTTGTGTGTACATATCAGTGACGCAAAGTAACTGTACAGTTTTGATGTACTTGCATTTCCATTTTCTGCTACTTTATACTTCTACTCTATTATAGTTTAGTAAATATTGTACTTATTATTCCAGTACATTTACTGTCAGCTGACCCATTCTCATTTCTCAGATTTCTGTGAGTTGTTGATGGGACTCCCCAGATGAAAATCGCAGATTTTTGTGTTTTACCTGGCAGGCAGCTACAGTCGTAGGTGGTGTCTCCCTTTTGGACGCAGGTGCCTCCATTCTGGCATGGCGAGGGGCTGCAGGGCATGTAAGGGGTCTCACAGTGTTGGCCAGTGTACTCTTGAGGACAGCGGCAGTGGTACGAGCCCACCTCGTTCACGCACACGCCACCATTAAGACAGGGAGAGGGAGTCTGGGCGCACTCTTGACATCTTGCTTGCAGGTTTGACCGTGGAAGGCAGGCGGCAGGTGCAGATGTAGGTGGAATCAAAGGCTGAGCACTGGCCGCCATTTGCACATGGGTTGGAAGCACATGGGTTGGCGAGCTGGCAGGTTTTACCTTGAAAACCAAACAACAACAGAGTCATTAATCATGATGGTTCATGGCAAAATGAGGGAAAAATAAAGTTTTAGCTACATACCTGACCACCCGGGTGGGCAGCGGCAGCGGTAGGCGGTGAGGGTAATAAGATCACATGTTCCTCCGTTGCGACAGGGCGAGCTCATGCAGGCATGGTTGGTGGGGGTCAGGCACAGCCGGTCGGTGAAACCCAGGCGGCACACGCAGCGGAAATCAAACGTGTTGCCATGGGAAACAGCACGGCATTCGCCACCGTTGCGGCAGGGTGAAGGGCTGCACGGACTTGGATACTGGCACCGATTGCCTACGTAGTCACTGGAACACCTGGAAGTAGACAGATGTAGAAATTTTGTTTAATTCATGGGAACAACTGACCCTTTTGGAACCTTGGTCATATTTCACCTTTCCTGTATCCTGTAGTCTACCCTATGTGCTAGGCTTGCTAACTACCTAGCTAGTTAATCTACATCAATCGGTAGCTAATTAGCTAGGCTTCTCTAACATTAACCAATTTAAGATGTGACTATATGCCACTTTTCAAGTCCCCAGCAACATCTTTTAACCATCTTGAAAATGTGGTTTTCTTTTCAACATAGATGAGCCTAGCATATAGCATATCTTAGAACAGGAAGCATTTTTCCCCAGGATGGTGAAGGCATAACCTGCCCTACTTTGCCTCCGAATGGCTTATTCTGATATTCTTATCCTAACCCTACCCAATTTCACTCCTCATGCCTAAACCTACCCAACCCAAACGACCCCAGCCAATGAAGGCAACAAGTACTCGCCATGGTACATGATTTTGCTCTCCTGAGGAAAAAAAAGGTTAGAACCTAGGTGTTTGCTGGGTACCAAGCTTGGCCAACTGTTATTGGAGCAGAAAGCAAAAAGGGGCTAGCTAGCTAGCTAGTTACATATGAGGGCGATTTAGCAAACTGCTAGCTAACACAAATAAGTACAGGAAACACGAAAGGAGAAAGCTGACCAAGGTTCTGCTTGGTACCAAGCTTGCTCAACTGTTCTTGGAGCACAGAGCAAAAAAAGTGGCGGTATTTAGGAAGGGTCAGTTATCCGAAGAAATGTGCAATAAGGGGCAGAATGGGAGGAGAGATATGGTGGACGGGGACCAAAAGTTTCCCGCCCAGGAAAGTCCCACTACAGCGGGATAGGGACGGCATGTTGTTCTAGCGTGTCTCTCTGGATTAGACTCCCTCAGAACCTTGAAAACACATTCTGCTGGCCACAAAATAGTCTAGCTCTAACAGCCCGTTCCCATCTACCTTTCACCCCCATGCTGTCCACACTCATCCTAGATGACCGTAGAGATCAAGGGGACTGTGCCGGCTCTGGATGTCCTATATGAAGCAATGCATTCAGGCCCTAAGCCCCATCCAGACTAAGGATGGGTGCTGCTACAGTCACATATAGACAGGCATTATATGATATGACCCCACACAGATTGTACTCTCTCAACTGCTCTGGTATCATAGTCTCATAAAGATTTCAAATTTAGGCATTTTTCAAAACTTTCCCTTTGTTCACATCATTAAGTCTTTTTTTTCCCCTCTCATGCATAACATATTGAGGACACAAAAGGCATTGAGTATGTTTATGTAAGTGGTTTTGAAACTGTGGCCTGGGTCCAATAGGAGTCCTTGAGTGGGATGTAGTCCCAGGGCAAAGCAAAGTTTCAAAATAAGGTATTGTCTTTGTCTAGCCTGTGTCTCCTAGACATAAATGAGCTCAATTTAAGACCAATAAGAGACTTTGACTATTTTCTCATACTTATTAAATTTGTCTCGTCTCAGCCCGAGGCAAATTTGAGCCCAACTGATGATCTTAAAATGTTCTTTTTGTCTAATTGCATTGATCTTAAATTTGTCTTAAATAATAAGCTCTTGAGATATAAAAGAAAACCTGGTTGTCGAACATAAGATCTTAAATTTGGGGATGGGGGTGCTTGACATAATTTGTGTGTAGCTGACCCTCACTTTGGGGTAAAATGCCTGGACTAACAGCTCAACCTGGCTGATTATGAGGAGTGAAGACAAAAAACTAGGACAGAGTCTCAACAAAGATGAGGACTGGCCTCCCCCCTTTGCAGTGTCTTGGTAGTTTTTCACCAAAAAAAAAAAAACAAAAAACAAAAAACAAAAACAAAACATAAACTACAAGGAATTCTGCTCTGCTTTTTTTTTCAAGTCAGGTCTGTCACATGTTGGAGCATTTAAAGTCAGCAGAAAAAAAGTGTTTATGTTTGAATCGGGGCTTGTGTGAGAGTGTGTAGCTGCGTCTGCGAGCGTGCGGGTGTTTATGTGTGAGGGACGGCATCTGTTGGCCTCCGACTATCTCCACAGGGAGCAGGTGCGCATGTTAATGAAGGCAGCTGTTGGACAGGACTCCTCCTCCTCCTCCTTCTCCTCCTCCTCCCCCCTTTATCCCTCCTCCCTCCCTCCCTCCCCTCTGTCCCCTTGTCAGATGGGGGTGCTGACAAGCCAGCCTCTCCTCCAGGGACATAAAGAACCCATGTGAAGTCAGCTGTTGCAACTTCTGTCTCCTCACCCCCTCCCACTTTGACCACAAAACTCATTCTTAATTCCTCTCTGCCTTACCTGTTCCTCTTTTGATTTTCTTTTTTACAGCAAAACATCAACTTTTCTTTCTTATCTCTGTGCCTGATTCAGCTCAGTTTTGTTTTCTCTCCTGTGAGAACTTTTTACAACTCCCAGGAGTTTGCTTTTTTACAGCGTTCCCCTTATGTCGCACGGGACTGCTGAAAAACTCCCTTGTTGACTTAGTTAGGTGAGACCAATCAGGGAGTTTTTAACAGTCCCGTGAGCCCCACAGGGAGCCCAGACAGTTGCAATTGGCAGAAGATTGTAAAAGCATTTGGGGCGTCTTTGAAGTTTCCCTGCTTCCCACTTCGCCTCACAGAGAAAACACACTCGATAATCACCCGATCACTGTTTCTGGGTGTAAAATCCTCACGCCGCAGTTTAATGAAACAGATGTTGTGTGTGTGCGTGTGTGCTCGTGTGTGTGTCATCCCACGCTAACTAACTGTAATAGATCCTCTTTGTCCCGGTCTGAGATAAAGATCCACCCACAGCACACACACACACCACGGCAACAGGTCTCTCCCAGCGATGCAATGTCCCCTCAGGCCGGAGCAGATGCTTCCCAGACCTCTGACCCCAAACACTTTTGTGACTGTGGGACGGCCTCTTTTGCCTTCTCTCCCCTCTCTCCGCTCTCCCTGCTGGGCCTGATCTGCCATCTGCCACTCTGGGGGTGACTTTATCCTCCGACACAAAACCTGCCCCACTGTGAGCTGGAAATGCCACCGCTGTGGAAAATGTTATGTAAATGGCTGAGGGCGGCGTACAGTAATAAGGGGAGTGAGTTTTATGTTTATGAATGCATTACATGACAATCTCCCTTCTCAACTTTTCACCTCTCGCTCCCCGTTTTTTCTGTAAGTGGCTTTTTTCTCTGCCCTTTCCTCCTCATTCATTTTTCCTAGTTAGCTGATGTTCCCTTGAATATGACTAATCATTAGCCAAGCTCTGACCCCCGGGGTTCACATCTGTTAGTGAGACCGAGACCAGAACAGAAAGGTTCTGCTAGAGGAAATAAGGGTCTGGGTCTGGATTAAGGCTCTGAACTCCCACCACAGTGAGTGATCTGCACCAAAATTAAAAATACATATTTTCCCCCCGGCCTGTGGTGCTCTTTATCCATCTAGCTTTTTTTGTGTGAGTTGCAGAGTTTTGCAGATATCAGCCATTATCTGTCTTCTCTCCAATATAATGGGACTAGATGGTGCCTGGCTTGTGGTGCTCAAAGCACCTAAAAAAATTAATCTGAAAAACTCAACAGAAAACTCATTGAGTCCCATTAAACTGGAGAGAAGGCAGACATCTCTACAGCTGATACCTCCAAAACTCTGCAACTCACACCCAAAAAATCTACACAGATAAATAGCACCACAAGCTGGGGTAAAAATATGTATTTTTGATTGTGGGGTGAACTGTCTCTTACTCACTAATTTGAGAGGGAACAAGAGAAAGCATTTGGGCACTGATAGCCATTCTTATGTGCAGGTATAGATCCATACTTTGTATGTATGCTGCAACACACTTGCTAGTTTTACGTGAGTAGGAGGTCTCTGGATTTTTGCAGTTAAGCTTTGGCCTGCTTGTCTGGTCTCTTCCTTCTCTAAATAAAAGCAAGCGTATTTGCTAAAGATGCAACAATTTATCAGTTGTCAACTATTAAATCAATCCCCAACTATTTTCATAATCAAATAATTGGTTTGAGTAATTTGTTTAAGATAAAGAAAAGTCAAAATTGTCTGACTTCTGCTTCTCAAATGTGAATATTTTCTGGTTTCTTTAGTCCTCTTTGACAATAAACTGAATATCTTTGGGTTGTGGACAAAACAAGACATTTAAGGACAGTTTATAGGCCAACAAATTAATAAATTAATTGTGAAAAAATAATCAGTGGTTGCAGCCGAAATATTTGCCTCAAGCAAATAAATGAATTCTTATTAAGACTTCTCCTGAAATATTATCAAATATTATCGCCTGTAAAGCTGTACTTTTCCAGAAAAAAGTTACTTCATGTTTTGATGCATCAATTTAAATATTGTGTTGGCTTAGCAGAATTTAATCATGCAAAACAAGGTGTTAGAGCAGACAAAAGGCTCATTAAAAAAAGATCATTTCGATAGTGATTAAGTTATTTCCTGTCTCACCCTCTAAAAGGAGTGAAGTAAGAATATTTACGAGGGTCAGTCAAGGTGACAAGAACTGAGCACCTGCATGGTTAACGACCGCAAGATCACTTTCGCATGCAAAGTACCTGTTAAAACACCACAGGAACATAACTTCAACAGAGTCATGCACCTTGTTCTACTGCTGGCAGGTTCATTTCTCACAGTCAGTCAAGGAAAAACACCTGCCTGCCACTCGACCTCTTGAGATGCTTATCAGTGACAACACATCTGCTGAAGTACCTGTAGCCTGGAGTCCATTACACTACAGGTGAATCAGGTCGGGACATGACATCTTTTCTTTCCAGTCTTTCTTGCCCCGCATGGAAGATACTTGTAATATGGTGGCATTAGTGGATATTGAGCGGTGACTAACTGTCCTAACTGATAATATTTCCTCTCAGGCATGAAATTAAAACACTGGTAGGGAAATATGTACTCACAAGTATGCATCTAAATTATTTACCCCATCACCTTATGTTCTCTAGTCCACTGACTTCCCAGAGGAGTTGGTGTTTTCTACATTAGACAGCCTGTGAGCTTTCAGCACCCACTAGAGCCAAATAGACTCTTATCTCGGTTCTCCGACAGCTCGGCTTTGATGCCCCACTCTGAGGATCTCCAGACTCACTGGACCTACACTCTTAGAAATAGGGGGTCCAAAAGGGTTTTTCCTGAAGGGCTGAGGTTCTACCAACAACCATTTGCTTTAGAGGATTGTTGAAATTCTTGAAGAACTCTTTCTTCCAGAAGGGTTCTTGGTACCATAATATAAAGTGGTTCTTGGTAGAACCCCCAGGGTGGTTCTTGATGAAACTCTTGGAATCTAAAAGGAATATCTGTAGAATCCCCTGGATGGATGGGTTCTAGATGAAACCCTTAGAGTATAAAAAGGTTCTCAGTAGCCCCCCGCCCCCCGCGTGAGTTGTCAATAAGACCCTTGGAATATAAAGGGTTCTCGGCAGAATCCCCTGGATTGGTTCTAGATAAAACCATTAGAATACCAGGTAGAACCCCTTGGGTGGAGTGTAGATGAAAGTCTAAGAATATAAAAGGGTTCCTGGTAAAACCCCCTGGATTAGTGCCAGATGAAACTCTTAGAATTTAAAAATATTCCAGGTAGAACCCCGTAGGTGAGTTCTTGTTATCATCCTTAAAAGGTGGATAGATTCTAGAAAGGGTTCTGGGTGGAACTATTTCACCATAGAAGGGTTCTCTGTAAAACCTCTCACAGGCAGTTCTGGGTCAAACCTTGCAAAAATGGTTTTAGGTATAACTCTTTAAGTTGAGTAGGTAGAGCTCTCTGAAATGGTTCCAGGTGGAAACTGAAAGGTTATACAGGAACCCTTTCTGGTTCTAGTTAGTCCCTTTATTTCTAAGAGTGTACTAAGGGGCTCCCATCGACACTGAGTGTGGGGAAATATTTGTCTATGTATAAGACTTTCTCCACAGAGGTCGTTCTGAAGTTCTTAAGACTGAAACTCAAAATCAACCAAAAGTTTAAGCTCTGCATCCCATCAAACTTATTCACTGCTGTTTCAGAGGGGCCCTGGCATCTAGGGAATGGGCCCAACCAGGGGAGTGGCAGCCTTAGAGCTTAAACCCCAATGAAAGCCCAACACCAGCAGGAACACTTGACCCAGTCATGCACTTGTATACTCCTGATTCGCTTAAGCCCACATGGAGCTGAGCCTTAACAGAGACCTGCTCGGTAATCCTATAGGAGGACAAATGAAGAGCGGCATTCCTTCAGGGAGAGTGGAACATCTTTTTAGTGGGCTTGCTCTAGACAGCCTTTATGTGTGAGACATTTTATCATCAATATGCAATACCAGACAGCTCCGTGCAAGGTCAAAGAGGTCTGAACACACCAGCCACTGCAGACTTTCACTCAATTTTCGGTCTCGAGTCTATTTCTGTCAGCCGTCTTGCAGCATTTGAGACATGTAGCGAGACAGTTGAGATGTTTTCTGAGTTTATTATTATCAGCCACCTCAGACCAAAACAGTGTCTATTTCAGAAAAGCAGCACCGGCAGCCAGTCAGTCACGCAAAGGCGGGGTGTAGGGCAACGACCTTTCAACCTCATGATGCCCTCATTACTGTCTCACAAGTGGAAACTAAATTTGACTCACACAACGCTGTGCCCTTACAAGTTTTTAAGCTGCCTACAGCTCCATGGGAAACAGGAAGCCCCAGACCTTCAGATAACCTCTTACTTCATAGAACTATGACAGAGTGCTTCCCCATTGCGGTGGCATGTTGTTGTTTCCGTGTGTCTGCTAGTGCCACCACAAACTCAAGTACACTTAACGTCTAGACAAATTCCCAAAACTGAAGGTTGTAATCATTAATCTGTGGATGATTTTCAGAAATTAAGCTAACAATCCTTAAAATAGAAATTCAGTTTATGTCTGTGAAGTTTAGGATTAAAAAGTGCTCTCTGTTCATAAAAATGTAAAAATTTTAAAGAAAACAGCATATAAAATTTGCATTTACTACAAACCACAGCTTAAACCCAAAACAGTCAACCATAAAGTAGGCTTAAAGCTATAGAACCAAATCAAGTTAAAACTAGCTAGCTGCAGCTAAATATCTTCACTTAGTTGTTTCCTGTAATTGATATATATCAATTTAAATGAACAAACATCTTGGTATTTTGTTTGTTATCTCACATAAATAGGCGGTAGCTAAATCCCATCATAAAGAATAAAAAGTCCCATATTTAAATGTTTTAAATTGTATGTTGTGTGCAGATTTCAACAATTAAAAATGCTGAGTTCAGTTCTGATGAACAAACAGCTTCACAATGTGGCTTGTTATCCCACATAAACAGGCAGTAGCTAAATCTAACCATGGAGAATAAAATCAGTTAACAACATGCTAAAAGGTAACTAGCATAGCAGAGTAGCAGTGGGCTAACTGCAATCCTATCATATGACTCTACTGGAATTCACAATTTGTTCGTGGTTAAATTACTTTCAAATCACATATTTAAATGTAAAAATGTTCTACGTTCAGAAATGTAGAACTTCAAAGACACCAGTGTGTAAAATTTGCAGAGGAAAAGAAAAAACAAACCAAACAGTCAACCACACAGCTAGCTATTAAGCTAGCCTCTGCTATTTCTGGCTGCAGTTGAAATTACTCTGACTGGCTGCTTTAAAATGAATCAGTTTTGATGAACAAAAATCTTAGCAATGTGGTTTGTTACCCAACATAAAGTGGTTAAATCTGAATAAAACCAGTTAGCAACATGCTAAAAGATAACTAGTGCAGCAGCATAGCAGTAGGCTAAGTGTTTATCACAGCCTTGTCTCTAGTGGAATTCACAAAATGGTGTGGTTAAGGTGCTTTTAAGTTACATATTTGAGTTTATTAAACAAGAAATAAATGTAGTTTATTGATTTCAGGGTATCGTTGAGCGACAGCTGGGAAACTAGAACATGTTTTGTCTAATACTGTGTTTTCCCCTCACGATGGTCTGATGTTTGTCGAAAGGCAGAGTGGAGGTTTCAGGTCTCGTATAGTATACAGTAACTATAACCCTAACCCTTAAAATTAATGAAATGAAATCTCTTCTTACTGTCCTCTGTCTCAGAACAAAAGCTGAGCCCAAATCAACCTCAGAGAGATAAATAAACAGCAAGTAAATAAACAGGACACAAGCCAGTTCCTGTTTTTTAGGGATGATCCGTGCCGAAAAGCTTCAAATTAAGAGCGACTAATTTTAGAAACAGGAAGGACAGAAAACATCCTGAAAGAGGCACTGAAATACCAATTTTGTCTCAACACAGGCCTAATCCCACTAAACCCATCCATAAGACATCTGATTACCACAGTTTACACCAAGCCTAACCTTGTTCTCTATGCCAACATGTGATTTCACTCTCTGTTCTCACACTCGTGGGAAACGGCGCTGAAAGAGGATTTAAATCTACCTTACCACTCAAATCTGTGTCACCATATGCATACGCGCAAGCTGCTGCACAAACCACAATGCACAGGATGACTCGACTTCAAAAGCATTGCAACATTTAAACTTTTGATATGCATTTGACATCATGTGATGGGAACTCCACATTTTAACCTCACATCAACTCGTCCCTAGTCTGAATTTGGGACTTTTTTTTTCCTCGGTCACCACAACAAGAGCCTCTTCTGCGCAAAACATCCCCGATTGGACTTTCCACCTCTGTCACCACATTTCCGAACCAAACCTGCCAGTTTATGTGGCACAAAATTCAAACAGCGATGATAAAAAGCACAAGATGGACCATTATTGGAAGCCCCCCACCTGCTATAGACGCTACACTCTGACCCCTGAGCACTGATGCTGAATCTGCCAGCTCACCCCGTGACTGATGGCTGCCTGGCTTGGCAGGGATGAATGATTAATGGGAGGAAAAGCAAAGAGGAAGAACGAGCGCGGGGTGGGTGAAGTGATGCTCTTATCCTGTCTGTTTTTAATTGGACCAAGCAGAGATGGGGACCACAATAACAGCTTTGTGGAGGCGGAGGGTGGAGGGAGAGTTTCTGCGCGCGGGTGTGTGCACACGTGCGGGGGTCTGTGTGGAGGTCTGTGCATGCGTGTGTGTGTGTGTGGAGTGTGCAGATTAGACATCATGAATTGGTGGCCCTGGGCTAGCAGCATGGGCCCGTCAATAGCTCCCCCTTGTCCCTGCAGACCAGAGGATCGCCCGCCATGACCACATACCCCGAGGGTAAATCAGGCCACCCCTGAGCTCTTTTACAGATGGATTAAAGTGATGCAGCAACTGGAGATCACAAAAAATTAAAACCTTAGGACTGTCCATGAATAAAATCTACAGACTGACATCTCAGTTTAACCTCAGTTTCTGTCCCCAACATCCAAGGTGCATCAGCAGCTTCACAGCAGGTCAGATTAAAGGGAAAATCTTGGCATAATAAGTGTCTTATCCATAAACTATGACCATTAATCTGCATCCTACACTGTAAAATAAGTCACACAGGAATAAACTTATTTTAACTTATTCGTTAACTTAATTTAAATATACAAGTTTTAACTATTCAGGTTAATTAAACTTAGTTATAAGTTATAAACATGAGGTCTTCTCTCCTCTTTTGACTTGAAAATTAAGTTTCAAAGAAAATATGATGAGCAAACTTGCAGACTTCCCAGCATGCATTGTTTGAGAGTTCTTTGTGTCAAATGAGGAACTTCCAACTTAGAAACTGAAGTTGAAAAAAGTCTCACCTACAAACTTTTAATAGTAATCTGCCACTGTAAAAAAAATCATACATGAATTTAGTGGAATCAACAAATTTTTTCTCATTAACCTAATATAAATATACAAGTTTTATTTATTTATAAGTTAATTTAACTTAAAAAATGTTAGCATTTATTTTCAAAACACTTCAGAACTTATTAAAAGGACTTCTTCTAATTTTAAGTCTTTTGACTTGAAATGATGAGTTGAATGAATGTAATTTACAGAGTTGGATCAATTCATTAAATTATGTTTCTAAAGAAACATGATCAGATTTCCCACCATGCATTATGTGAGAGTTAAATCTTCTTTGTTAATAGATGTTTTAAGCTTATATGAACTGAATTAATATCAAATTTATTTGTTCTGAATCATTACAAAATTACCTCAACTTGTCCTTTCAAATTCAGTCAACTTAAATTTTTAAGGCGGCCTGGATGCTAACTTTTTTAAATTAGAGCAACTAGTTTTATTTTACAGTTTGAACAAACAGCTCACAATCTGCCTCCCTGTCTGTTCCCACTTGTTTGCCTTCAAATTTCTGCACTTTATTCCAATTAATCTCACTCTCACAACATCCAATCCAATTACATTTCACAGCCATCTGGCTTTCTAATGGAGATCATAAGCGGGTAAGGTGGGGGGGTGGAGAGGAGGTGGAGTGGCTGGGGGGGTCTATCCATTCAAAAAGCAGGAGACAAGCCTTTTAGGAGGGGGCTGGGGTTGTTGGTGGGGGTTATGGCAGGGGTTTGGTGTGTGTTGTGGTGTTTGGGGTGGCTGTGGCATGATGGGAAGCCCCACTCAGATTAGTCACACAGCATTATTCTGACTGCAGGACAATGGGTGACGGGCGGCGGGCGAGCCCCAGCTGTCGCCCATGAAAGGGCAGAAAAACAAGATTTAGGACTGGACGCGTCCTCTCACTTTGCTGCTGAAGGGGTCTTGCATTCATTAACGGGCCTACTGTTGAAGGAGGAGGGGGTGGGCTTTTGTCCAGCTCCCTCACCTCACTGGAACTGCACTCTCTTCTTCTTCTTTTTTTTTATTCCTTCACTTCTTAAACTCTTTCTTTTTTTATTGAGAATGTGTGCAGCCTCACAGAGCGTGGCTCCTGGAGGGCTACGGGAGCAGAAGAAGAAACTCAAGGGCCTCCGGTTGCTGGGCACAGGGCCCGCTCAAAGGTTGGAATGAAAAGGAGGGAATATGTGGCCCCCTTTTTCTTCTCCAACCAAAAAAAAGCACTTTCAAGTACCAAAATTACACTACGCTGCACAGATTCCAAAACACAAGAACAAATGACATGCTCACATCACAGAAAGATAACAGGAAGTGCTACTGCGTTGTGGTGGTCTGCAGTGCAACATCTGGTGCATCTGGTTCATATGTTGCTGCTTTGCTCTTTACTTGCATTTTCATACAACAAACTTAAAGCTACTACAAGGAACTTTTATATTTTGTCAATTTTGGAGGCCCTTGTGGAGAAAAGCGGCAGCATTTCTATGATAATAACACAAAATATAACATCCAAAATAAAATGGTCTAAACTAAAATATCCTCCTTCTTCTTTTTAGCTGGCTAACATGCTACATGGTGTAACTTTTGCTTTGAAAAGTTTAGTTTCATGTGATTTCACAGAGTGTCCAACCCGGTGGCAGACATTAAGAATATAGAAATAGCCAGTCTTCTCACTCACAGTCTCCTTTGCTTATGTAGGTCATATGGAAGCATCAGCATTAAAATCACCAGTTAAAACTCCTTTAACATGAATTATATTCCATTTTCTGCTGCTATATTCCCTTAAAACTTACACACTAACCCTTTAAAGGTCCAGCCTGTGAGATTTACAGGCATTTATTTGCAGAATATAACAGAAATGTTATATTAAGCGATGCTACTTACTTGCATTCTCCATTTCCATTTGAGGTGGCTTCACACCTTCCTCCATTCAGGCATGATTCAGTGAGTAGGGAGCATTTTAGACCTGTTGAGCACATGAAAAACTTTAAAACACACCTTCAGCTCAAGATGAACTCACACTGCACAGAGCTATGCTGTTTGGATTAACGGGGATTAAAATCGGTGGGAAATTATTCATCAGTGTGATTTTTTAATACATCTTTATTCACAGGAATTACATTTTTAATGCATACATGCGTGCACACTGCTGATCTGTAATTGATTTGTTACACAGTTAGTCCGTGGGGGATATTGGGAAGCCTGTTGTGGACATCGGTGAGGCCAGAGCGCGTGGTGCGTGGCTTTTTTGGAGGGGGGGACGGAGAAGGGGGGGGGTGCGCACACGCTTTTGCGGGGAAAGCGCAGCAGCTGCGGGGCTCAGATGCGGAACAAAAGAAATCAGAGTCCAGCACGAGCCATAAAACACTCTCCTCGGGCATTGTTTACCGGCAGACGGGAACAACAGCACCTCCTCCATCCCCTCCACCCTCCACGACACTCTCCCACACATGCAGACAAAAGGTGCCCTCCCCTCCCCCGACCCTGCGTCCCCCCCACCCCTGCCCCAACACACGCACCAAACTTCCATCATCTCCCAAGTTATTTAAAACCGCGTCTCAGAACAATTTAAAAGTTAAAGGCCTACAACCAAACAAATATTCGTTTTTTTAAATTGATCAACCAATTAAATGTAGTTACACGACAAAACAGGCACTAAAATTATAGTTTTGCTCCACAAAGTATTTTTATGAGTAATTGTTGCATTAAAAGTATAAGGCAGTCTGCACTAGTACTGATGAGCCTGTGCAGACAAAATAAACAGTTAACTTGTGTAGAATAACTTTCACAAGCTGCAGCCAAGCGCACCGCAGCGTTTGGCTGCTGCACTTGTAGTGAGTTCATTCCCACGACCAAGAAGGGCTCTTAAAATAACCCAATAAAAGTTTCTAATAGATTTACAAGGCTGTTTCTCATCTTCAGCTCATACTTGATGCTATATCTGTTAAGAATCACACAGTTCTGATCAAATAAATCAGATATTAATGATTCTCTGACTTCCTCAAAGCCTGGTATTAATTCTTGCGCGCTGCAGCCTGAATCTCTGCGACAACAAATCTTTTATTTTTACCTTGTGAGATGACGATCGCAGGAAACAGAAATGTTAGTTTCACAAAGAAACGATACATTCCTCCTCTTCAGCTTCACAAATGTCGTTGACTCCCACGTAGGTGTGCGCATAGATCCGAGGTTTGGTGGTCTATACTCCAGATGTTGCCTTGAAATAAATATCCTTTTACAAAAAAAAGGTAAATCCAACATAGAGGGAGAGACGAAAAAAAGTCTTCAAGATGACTCAGTTGCTCATGGATAGATGTTAACCTGCTGCTTTCCGAGTTCTCAATGAAATCTGCAGGCAACTCTGCAAGTTCCTCCCACTCCTCTGCCTCCCCTCCTCCCCCCACCTTCTCCTCCTCCTCCTCAGGCCAAATAAAATCCGCCTCTCTCTCTTCACATGCTGCAAGAGGAACAAACACTCATCCCAACCTCACTGTCCAACAACAGAATTAACATTAGACAGTAGTGGAAGTTAATTAATTAAGTGAATTTACTCAGGTGCTGCACTTAAGCATAATTTGCTTGTATTTTCAGAGGGAAATATTGTATTTTTGACTCCATTGCTGGATAACTGGATCATCTGACAGTTATAAATACTAGTCAGTTTACAAATTAAGCCTTTTAAGTAAAAGATATTCACCCAGAAATGAAAATTAAGTCACTATCTACCACCATCATGCTGTTGAAGGTCAGGTTTAATTTTTTAGTCCACAAAACACTGCTGGAGTTTCACAGAAAAATGTAAGTGTTACATTTTTGTTGGTGGACTAAAAAACTAACCCCCGACCTTCAATCAGCATGAGAATGAATAGACTGAATTTTCATTTTTGGGTGAACTGTCCCTTTAAGTACAATTACTTGTATGTTACTTGATTGTTTTCTACTACTACACTGTATTTCAAGGCAACTGTCTTCACTAAATCTTTGAGTTTTAAAAGGACAGCTCACCCAGTAATCTGAAATACACATTTTCCTCTTATCTGTAGATCTATTTATGCATCTAGATATTTTTTTCGATGTGTTTGCAGAGTTTTGGAGATATCAACCATAGAGATGTCTTCCTCCTGTCCAACATAATCTCAAAACCAGTACTCTCTTTTCAGACATTGTGACTCCGTTACTCAAGATAATCCACAGAACCTGTTGTGAGCAGTTTCATATAGGAAGTAATTTCTTTCTGCAGTGGAAAGAAAAGGAGTTCCGGTGATTCTAAAAGCCCTGCAGAAAAATCGCAGGAGGAGCCAAAACATTCAAGAGTGAAGATGTCACAAGAAAGAAACTGTCATGATACATTTCAAATGAGTGTTTTATCTCCTCAGTTTAGGACTTTCGGGGGCACTGAGTACTCAGATGATAAGATACAAGTGAATGCAACTAATGTAGTTATGCTGCACTACATTTAATTACATTTTCCTGATAATTATTTTACTTGAAGTCATATTTTAAATGCAAGCATGTTTACGTTGTTTTACTGCTACTTTTACTTGAGTAAAGTACTTCTTTCACCACTGACAGTACACTGTAAAAAAAAAAAGAAGCTGAGAATTTCAAGCCAACTGTCTTCACTAAATGTTTGAGTTTTGAATCAAACTCTTAAAGCTACTACAACAAGTTTTTAACTAGTTGTGAAACAGTCTCAATTTAATACTGATGCTTCTATTTGACCTATAAGCCAACAAGAGTATCAGTGAGAATCATCTGCTATTTCTATATAATTATTCTTAATGGCTGCTACCAGGGTCGATTCCTCCTTGAAATCAGATGAAACAAGCCTGTTTACATTTTTCCAGACAACGTTGTTGTGAGTAGTATGTTAGCTAGTTAGAAAGACACAGGAGGAGATTTTTAATTGGATCATTTCATTTTTTTCATGTATTTTGTGGTTATTATGGTGGAAACACTACCACTTTTGTCCACTGAGGCCTCCATGAAAATTCCTTGTAGTAGCTTTAAATTTGAAATAAACTGCAAAAAGTTTTGCCAGCCTGTAATCTTTTGTTGAGATAATTTATCTGTCTTCTTTAGATAAACTTAAACTAATCTTTGAGTTTTAGAGAGAAAAAAAATAGTTCAAAATTTGTTGAATATACATGAAAGTGAATAATCAATGATAGTTTTATATTTTCAGTTGCAACCATTTAATTTTCAAGCACCCAAACAAGACAAGTCAAGTTCACAGCTCACTGTGACTAATTTTTGAAAGACAGAATTTTTTTGGGGGGGGGGGGGGGGGGGTTTCTTAAACTCAGAGATTCAAGTTTATCTGAAGAAGAAAAGTAAATGATCTCAATAAAAGATTAAAGGTTGACAAAACTCTCTTTAAGTTTATTTCAAAACCTAAAAGTTTGACTTAAAGGCATCATATGCAACATTTTTCTAAAAAAAAAAAAAAGAAAGAAAAGAAATTGTATAGACTCAGAGACATAATCCCTTTCAGTCATCACTTGTGATGCACTAAAACTGTGTGGTGGTGGCTGTATCTGCAGAGACTCTGCCCTCTCTCTGTGCTTCTCATTATTTTGCTGTGCTCAGGATACTTCACCATCCCAAAATGTGCATGTGTTTGCAAACAGCTCTGTACAAATCCTGCTGATTCCACTTTCAAAATTCAAAAACTTTAGCAAAGAATTATGAGTCTTCTCAACTTTTTTTTTTTTTACAGTGTAGAGAAGTGGAGAATCATATTCTGTATAAAGTCAGATACTAAAGACAGACGCCAGTCCATCATGTTTTGGTCTCCAAATGAAATTCTCCACACTTGTGGATCTTATGCGAGAGGCCTAATCCTCTTGTGTCTGCTTGAAATCTGGCCGTCTGCGCTCCAAACCACAAAGTCTTAATTTCATAAAACAAGGATACATGTCAGTTCCTGTTACAGTTTCATTCTCACACTCTCAACTCTCTGCAAGGGTCCTTGTTCCACAAAATCTTCAAGACCCGTGACTGCTTGTATCTTTCCAGAAGAATCTTTCCACAAACGTAGCATGACACATGATATTCTTTGTAGTACTTCTCTAACAACATACAGTATTGCTGAGTGACACTGAGAGCATGTCTGTGCCAGATTCCCCCCCCCCCTTTTTTTTTCTTTCTCTCAGGGCGAGTGAAACTGTCAGGGAGTAGCTGCAGAGTTTCAGCACCCCAGGGCAAAGATTATTTTTATTATGAAGCCCACGCACATGCTGGTCCTTCTGTTGGTGCGACTGCCAAATGGACGGACGCCAAAAGGGGCTAGGTCTCTCGAGGTGCGCGAAGTGTGGGAAACACCGGGAGAACAGAAGAGGAAGAGAGGGAGTGTGAGCAATCAGCCTCAAATTTATTGCATAACAGAAAAGCAAATAAGAAGTGTCAAGGGAAAGCGTTGGATGTATGAAATAAAAGAGATGTGCATGGGCTTGCAGCGTGATAGTAGGAAAACACCTGACCCACCGTGAGAAATGTCAAATCTATCAGGCACACGCTCAGATCGAGTCATGCCTGCTGTTAACACATGCCCTCCTGCATCCTCGATAGTAAGGTGTGGTTTTGGTGAAATCTGTCAGAGGTGCTGGCAGAGCTTCTGCTGTCTTCTATCAGTCATGAAATCTGAACTCCTGTTTCTGCTTGTGAGACTCTCTCTGACTTGAGACATTTATTTGTTTTTTGGGGGGAAAATTTAAGGCCCTGAGAAAATGCTCCGTATTGGATTCACAAGGTTGGAGAGGGGAAGACCCAAAGCTCGGAAAACAAACTCTATCAAAGCTTAATATAGCAACAAAAACCCGGAGAGGTCGGCACAAAGTGCATGAAAACAGAGTAATTTCTTAGAGATTAAATATAAATGCGACTGCCCTCTGCAGAATGAACCCTGGTCCAGTCAGAGCTGCAGACACTGACCTGGAGCACGCTGCAGTTCCTTTAAATCAGACTCCCTTCCTTCCTTCCCTGAGAGCAGGAATGGAGCGAGGCCAGAGGCGATGATAAAAAGTGGCTCTCCTTGACAAGGACTACATGATGTCATCCTACTATCAGACCTCAAAGTCTGACCAGAGCCGGACGTAGTGTTATTCTTGGTTCACACCCAAACAGTTGCAACAGAGGCTCAAAAATTCACTATGACACAGGAGATTGTACGCTGCAGGCGGACAAAGCAGCCACTGAATTATTTAATGTTCAAATATGGCTGCCAATTACATGAGAAAGTCGCATGATTCTCTCTGATTGAATATTTAAATTGCAACGCCAGTTCCAAATTGAAGCTGCAAGTAGTGATGATCGGGCCCTCACACTTCCACGCCCTTGGCCCTGTTGCTGGATGCTAACCAGTTGACAAGCCTCTGAATTTTCACTTGTTTTCACCACAGGAAGCAGTTTGATGTTACTTCCTGTTTCCAGTAGGTGCCGCAACAGAACACCCTCTAATTATATGTTATGTTTCAGTTTGTCAAGTATAGACCACACCGTCACAATGTCACGTAAATCAAATGATTGTGTGATCAAGCAATGTAGCCACACCCGTTAATGAGACCCATACCAGACAAAAATTTTCACCCTGACTGACGAGTGTGCCAAGTTTCATGTGGCTTCAAGCACATTTAGACCGTCAAAATGTGATTAATTTGGATAAATGGTGAAAGTCTTTTGGCCAGTCACAATGTTGTCAACATGACATCAGCTGTCTGAAACAGTCTCTGGTCTCACTCCAGTTTATGGGAAATGTGAATAAAAGTGATCAAATGATTCTCTGGCTGCAGAAGTTGCAGGATTTCTAACAGCAAAAAGATTTTCTAAAACAGTGATTTTCTAAATTAAAGCTTATACAATTATATCAATTTACAACCTAAAAAAAAAACAATGGCTCTTCTGCAGCAGCACTCAGAGAAGAGAAAGGCTTTGTGCCTAATCTGCTGTTGTTTGAGATACTTCACACCTTTGTCCCTGGCAGTCTGATGGCTCAGTATTTACTAAAAAGCTTGGACTGAATAGGCGGCTGTTTGTTGGAAAACAAGCCCTCTGTTGGTTATGTGAAGATGAGTGATTGGAAAAGCTCATCACTTTATCAGAGGGAACACTGACCCCCCCTGTGGTGTGAAGCCTCTGTTTGTTTTCTCTCTGGAGTAAACGGTCCTGGATCAGAGAACAGAGGTCCTCAGGTGTCCCAATTATCACCCTCCTCTGATGGCCTTCACATTCAATTTTTAGACAAGCCTCTCATATGTAAGTAAGTCATGCTAATGTCGGACATGCCCAGACACTCAGTAATGAGAAAAGAGTGTTACAGATCAAGCACTTTGCCACATGTGCGTCACATCTAATCCCTGGTGGCAGATCAGTGGCAGAAGATAGACCCCACTTATCACTACACATCTGAGTATTGTTGAAACTTTAATGAGATGTATGTGAATAGAATTAAAAGAGTACCACAGATTTAGTATTGTACTCCTGTAACTTCATGGGACTCATGATGTACGGTTAAAAAAAGGATCAAAGTCATTGCAGCAGGACCGCAGATATCTTTTTTAAACATGCATTCTTCTTCCTCGTTAAAACCTGTTGCCTACATTTCCCATAAGGCAACTCAGATTCGTGTGTGTTTGCCAGTAGTTGCTAATGCTTACGTCTTTCTATGTCTTGTTACGTCTTTTTATGTCTTGTTACGTCTTTTTTATGTCTAACAAGACTTTTTTTTTTGTCTTGTTAAATCTTTTTCAACTTGTTGCATCTTTTTTGTCTTGTCACATATTTTTTTTGTCTTGTTATGTCTTTTTCAACTTGTTCCCCCTTTTTTCTGTCTTGCTACACTCTTTTTTGTCTTGCGACGTCTTTTTTTAATCTTGTTAAATCTTTTTTTGTCTTGTGACGTCTTTTTCATCTTGTGACATATTTTTATGTCCTGTTACATCTTGTCTTTTTTTAATCTTGTTCATACTTGTGTAAAAAAAAACAACCTGTAGAAATACTGATTTAACATCTTTACTCAAGTAAAAGTGAAAAAGTTGAGGCTCTGATTTGTACCCAAAGTATAAAAGTAAAAACAAGCAGTCTGAAAGACATTTCTACCAGTTGTTTCTGTGCAAAGCTAACTGGACCTCATTTTTCTCCAGGAGCAGTGCTCTGTTTCGTCTTGTTAAATTTTTTCAAGTCCAAGTATCACAATATTAAAGTAATGCAACTTGATTACTTTCCATTACTTTTAGATTACCTCAATATAGAATATGATGAAGTTGTTTAATACAGTGTTTTTAGGGCTGCAACTAACGATTATTTTCACTGTCGATTTACTGGTCGATTATTTTCTCAATTAATCAGTTAGTTGTTTGGTCCATGAAATGTCCACAAATGCTAAAGAATGTTGATCAAGTCAAATGATGTCCTCAAATGTCTTGTGCTCCACAAGTTTGGACCTATTTTTCAAGTCTTTCCTGTAACGATTATTCTAAATTATCAGTTAATCTGTCGACCATTTTCTCCATTAATCAATTAGTTATTTAGGTCCAGAAAATGGTTGAAAAATATTGATCAGTATTTCCCAAACTCCAAAATGACATCTTCATGTCTTGCTTGTCCACAACCCAAACATATTCATTTTACTGTCAAGAGTAAAGAAACCAGAAAATATTAACCTTTAAGCTGAAGTCAGAGAATTCTGACTTTTAAAAAAAGACTCATAAATTGATTAATGATAGATTAATCATTGCAGCCATAAGTGTTTTATGTTTGTTGTTAGGTTTATTAGTTTGTCCAGCTGTTCCCTTCTTAGCTGTGCACAATTTATTGATTGATTGATTGATTTAAAGACAAAAAATGGCAAAAATTTCCACCAGTGAAGCATTTTTTTTGACTAGAGGCTATAATAATGAGTTGGGAACTGTGTGTGCACAGTGCATGGTAGTATATTATTCTTTATTTTAAATGTGTCATCTGATTATGCCTGTAACTGTAACTGTAATGGAATCCAGATACCTCTTTTTGTATCCAGATTACATGTCATCCGTCACTCTCCAAGCCTGGCTACGTGTATATGTGTCCACATGTGGGTATATGTATCAGTGTGAAGGACAATGAAACGCAGGAAGAGTCCGGCTCCATGCTGTCTTACACAAGGCATACACACTTACACACCCACTCACACACACACAGACACAGACACACATAGGTCTACACACACCAGACAACACCATTATTTCAGGTCCTTCCCCCACCGTTACAGCTCGGGGTGAGAACAGCGCAGGAAATGGGCCCTCATTCACAACCTTGTGACAGAAAAGACAACTGGAGAAACACAACACACGCAGACACACACTAAATACAGAAATCAACCGTATCAGCAAATCACCAAAAAAACATAAATTAGATTTGCTGCCCCACTAATCAGAGCTCAGAGCCTTCAGAGGGAACATTGGCTGGTTTTGGCTGCAGTCTGGAGCGGTGCAGCAAGCCATGCAGTTGGTCTTTACAGGCCCACTGATCCGATCCGTAATAGCTGCACGAACGGGTCGGGGTCACACAGTTGGAGGCCTGTGCTCTGCTCTGCGGCTCAACCCATAACCGCCCCTGTCTGTCTGCCCGCCTGCCTGTCTGTCCAGCCAGCCTTTCATATCCACCTCCAAGGTCTCTCTGTGGGCAGTGTGTCGGCGTGTCTCTCCTGACGGTCAAATGCTGCAACAAAGATCCTCGTTATCCCTCTGAACCCTCGCCAAACCCTGATCCCCTCTAACTGCAGCCAGTCTGTAACTGGGTCTAAACTCGAGTCCTTCAGTTCAGAGAAGTGATGAGAAAGAACAAGTGACACAAAAGAGAAAATGAAAGTGAGAAGTGAGAACGTGACCTCCAAAATAATTTCCTGCAAACCACAGCAGAGAGAAGACGAAGACAATACGAAGACAAGGCAGCCAGGACAACTAACTGCCTGGAAGCATTATGTGTGTGTGTGTCTGCACATGCACAGTGTGTGTATGTGTGTGTGTGTAGCACAAAGAGTGAGAATATTCACTATGAGAGGAGATATTTGTTCAGCCGGGGAATTTACTGATGAGATTAGCTCTGGTTAGGGGGTTTGGGGGTGTGGAATGTAAACAAAAGGCAAGCGGAGAGAAAAAGACTTTAGGAGAAGATTCAACTTCCCCCCTTCTCCTTCCCTCCCACCCTCCCCACCACCTCCACCATTATTCTTCCTCCCCCTGTGACTCCAAAGACAAGTGGGGTTCAGGGGACAGTCCCTGTAGCGTGTCTTAAAGGGATAGTTTGGATTTTTTGAAGTGGGGTTACATGAGGTACTTATCGATAGTCAATGTAATACCTACAGTAGATGGTGGTCAACAGGCACTCAGTTTGGACAAGCAGCAGAAGTACCAGTGTAGGAAGTTAATACCATATTACACCAAAATTAGCACATAAATACATGTTTTAAAAAGCAGCTAAACCAGCTAAAAATAGGTGATTGTCTTCTTTCCCACTGGCAAAAAGAGAGCAGAGAGAAAGCTATTTTTAGAAGTTACTTTTCAGTTTTGTAGCTGCTAACTGCATCTCTGTGGTTTGAAATTAAGTTTCTCTTTGGCATCACTGTACTTTCAGGTATGTGATTAATTTGACTGTTTCATGTTCACTTTCAGCAGTATAGGAATCTTGTTAAAGCGATATTCCACCATGCCAGAATAAGCCACTCAGTATGTACTCACCCCTATGCCAATGTCATGATGGGTGAAGATCTTCAGTTCACAAAACAATCCTGGAGTTTTAGGAGAAACAGGGTAGCAGCCTCATCCAGTACAATGGCAGTGAATGGAGACCATGGATAAAACGTTAAAAAAAAGAACACAAAACAAACACAAAATGTCTCCATCCTGCTTGTGTGGTGTAATCCAAGTGTCCGCGAGCCGCGACATTAAAAATTAACCACAAAAGACGGCATTTACGCCATGTTTGTAGCCAAAATGTCAACTGTAGCCTGTAGCCGGTAGGATGCAAACATGGCGTCCATCTCGCGAGACTTCGTATATCTCTTAATGGACGCATGTGCGGAAGTCTCACAAGATCGACGCCATGTTTACATCCTCCCGGCTACATGCTACAGTTGACATTTCGGCTAAAAACATGGCGTAAATGGTGTCTTTCGCGGTTAATTTTTAATGTCGCGGCTCGCGGACACTTGGATTACACCACATAAGCAGGATGGAGACATTTTGTGTTCTTTTTTTTAACATTTTATCCGTGGTCTCCATTCACTGCCATTGTACTGGATGAGGCTGCTACCCTGTTTTCTCCTAAAACTCTAGGATTGTTTTGTGAACTGAAGATCTTCATCCATCATCACATCGGCATAGGGGTGAGTACATACTGAGTGGATTATTCTGGCATGGTGGAATATCGCTTTAAGTTATTGCAGATGAAAACTGCTCCATGATAAAAGCTTTTAAATAACAAATAATGGGAGACTTTTATTATGAAGAGCCAAGGACGAGCGTGTCATCGGCAAAGTCACACCTTTAAGCTGATGCAAACTCCGCTGTGCTGCTCTGAGTCAAGTCAGGCAGCACACTTGTATGAAAAAGGAGCAAAACGGTCACAAAAGTTACTGACAAAGCAACAAGTCTTCATTGCCTCATAGAAAATCCACCCAGTTTGCAGGTTTACATCACTGCCGATCAGAGCTGGAGACAATAAATACTCATGTCTACTGCAGAGCAATTTGACCCGAGAGCGGATGCCAAATGTACTCTTTGCCACTGAAGACAAAAGCCAGATGTTAGTGGGTTTTTTGTCCAGTGTATGTGTGTGACAGGACCAGCAGCAAAATGTATTTTAGCCACTTAAATTCCCCCATAAAAAAATCAGTATATAGAATATTTTTATTGCTTTACTTTGCTGTCAGAGAGCTTTTTGCAATGAGGAACAGCTGCTGTATAAGCCAAATATAACTCTCTTCGAAGCTACCAGACTCCTTTAGCAAAAATAGTAACTTTATCTTGCATTCTTTGGTCATTCTAAACTAACCCAGTGACACACAGTAACACAAACTAACCAGTCAAAGCAGTGAAAGACCAACAACTCCAATGTTCTCCAAGGTAAAATTACTGTTTTTGCCAAAGGAGTCTAGTGGAGAGCGATACAATTGCTTAGTTTTGTCAAAACATCCAAACTATCTGTTTAACTTTATAAAGGGTGTTTTTCTGCAAACATTTGTGAATTTATGAATACAAATAATATGAGTACATATTATGCACAAGTGAGACTAGGGAGCAAGAAATCCATCTCCACAAAAGCCTCAACTAGACTGGTTGTCCTCAGTAATGGTGGTGTAGCAACAACACAGCTGGACTGTGTATTAGTCTTGAAAGTGTTCTGAGTGCAGTCCAGTTTTTCTTCTCTGTCACAGCTGACTGAATGTTGATGTTCTTCCTACACTTTCAGTGACAGTGAATAACGATCTCCATCTATTGCGAACATCACAGACGTTGGTACTAATGGACACTAATGGATGCCAGTACACTTTCTCTGTCTGCCTCTGAGCGCAGGCCAAGTTTTGGGGTACAAAGAGAGGGTTCATACAGTGTCATCCAAACGAGGATGGCACATTCCTTCATTAGAGGATAATTATGGTATATTATATGTTGAGTTCGTATTTTTGGCAATCGTTGCTCGTTTTGTATTCACTGGAGTAAATGCTGAGCTCTGGAAACATGGTGACAAGGCTGGGACCGTCAAGAAACAATCAGATGAGACATCAGTTTACCTTGATTTGTGAAATTACTTTATCTAGAGATAAAACTTTGAATGCACCCAAAATGTCAGAAAAATCCACCCTATCTGTTTTCAGTTGTAATTTTGTTGCGATTTTCTCCCTGATAAAGACCTCTTTTACTCTGTCTCTCCATTGCAAAATGTTGGGGAGACATTTTAAACTTAGAGTCTTCAGCCCCAACTGGCGCTGACTTAAGCAACATTACTTGAGGGAATTCATCCCAACACTTTGCGCGGCTCCTCGTGCAGCCTCAACAGGCTTTTTTACACAATGACGTGCCTCAGGATTTCATAAGATTTCATAAACAGGCTTTGATGTGTGGCTTCAGTGGAGTTCCCCCTTTTTAACCAAAAGGGTCAGCCCTCAGTCTGTGCAAAATTTTGTGGCGATCCACCCCGATAGATGGTGAGATATTTCAGTCTGGACCAAAGCGGTCGACCGACAGACAACCGACATCCATCTCTAGTCATGCATCCAGCCTGGCAAAGAAAAACAACAACAAAATTGTAATATAGAAATATGCTTGAACAAAGACCTCACTGTACATTAATACACACATATCTCTGTTCACTCATTGAAACTGGAACATGTGACCTTGTTTATCATAAAGAGAACATCCTCTACAGGGAAACAGTGTCCACATTACATATTATCATGTTATATCACCCATTCCTTCCCCTTTATACCTCCTTAAATCCACACGCCGGCGTTGAAGGTGTGTGTGGAACTCGTTGGTTCTCGTTTGGAGGCTGAATATCTGGTGTCCAGAGAGCCTCATCCCATTTCGCTGCTGTTTATTTTAGGGAACTCCTCATATGCAGCCTGACTGTTGTGAAGGAGGGAAACATTCACCGAGGGTCTCTCATCATGATCGGACCTCACACTCTTAGAAAACAGGGTTCCGAAAGGGTTCTTTACCGAAGGGCTGGGGTTCCACCCATAACCAGAAATGGTTCTGAAAGTGTTATTTGTAAGACAAAGGGTTCCATCAAGAAATAAGAGTTCTTCAAGGATTGTTGAAGGCATGTTTCAAATGTTATTTTTAAACATATCTGTAATCCTCTCGATCATTTAATTTTCTTAGTTCTTGTGTTTTTGTTTCATGTGTAGAATATCATATGGTTCTTTGCGAACCCTCAAAAGGGTTCTATTTTGAACCTTGTGAGTGGGGTCTAGATTAAAACCCATCGAACATAAAGGGGTTTTTTGGTAGAACACTCTGGGTGGGTTCTAGATGAGACCCTTAAAAGATGGAAAGACAGAACTCCCAGATAGGATGCTTTTCCACAAAATAAGATGTGGTTCTTCAACAGGTTCCATTCAAGATCCTTGGAACCTTGGTGCTATCTTGTGAACCAGCCCTCATTTCCACCATTCTGAGTGGAACCATTGTAATTGGAGATGTCGTCAACAGAGGGCATCACACAAAAAACAACAACCTGTAGAACTTTTCAGGTTCTGAACCAGTTGATTTTTGGTGGAAATGTTCAGAATGGCTCAAAGTTGAACAGAACGGTACTGGTTCCAGGCTGGTGGTAAAGAATAAAGAGAGAGTTCTGTGTCAAACCATTGCACCAGAGAAGGGTTCTCTGTAAAATCTCTCATATAGGCCTTTTCACCAACATGGAACCAAGTTCAAGTACCTAATTTTGAACCGCTCTGAGCATGTCCACTAAAATAAATCTTTTCAGGAAAGTTGGTTCCAGCTGGTTCCTTCCCCCCTGAGAAGGAACCAGCTGAACTCCTCTATGGTGTAATAGTTCCACCCAGAAGCCTCTCTGGGGGTTCTATCCAGATCCTTTCCACCCTTTAAGGGTGCTAACAAGAACCTATCCAGGGGGTTCTACCAAGAACTTTTTTTTATATTCCAAGGGGTTTATCTAGAACCCACAAAGGGAGTTCTACCAATAACTTTTTTTTCCTAAGAACACACTCAGGATGTTCTATAGAGAATGTTTATATTACAAGGGTTTTATCAAGAACCCACCAAAGGGTTCTACTGAGAACCTTTTTATATTATGGTATGAATAACCCTTGATGAAAGAGTTCTTCAAAAATTTCAACAATTCCTGATAAATTCTTCATTCCAAAAAAGGGTTCTTTGCATGAAAGGGTTCTCAGTCTTACAAAGAACACTTGACAAACCCTTTCTTCTAAAAAAGCTTCTTTTGAAGCAAGTGGTTCTGGGTGGAACCTTCAGATCGAACTTTTTTGAAACCCTTATTTGAAGTGTGTATGGTGATGATCTGAAGAACCCTATATGGTTCTATTTAGCACCTTTATTTGTAGGACTACAGGGCGTGGTGGGATGTTTGCAGGAGGGTGACAGGCAGTGCCACAATGAATATGACTGAAAGAGTTATGGACACCGCATGACTCTGTGGTTACGGGAGAACCTCAAGAATCTGTTCTGTGGCCTCGAGACTGTAACTCAGTGTGCGTGTATGTTTGTGTGAGAAGTGAAGGAGACACAGATGCTGAGATTTCTATTTACCCCCGAGTTCCACGTTCATTACAAATCCGTCCCGAGCAAAGTAAATGTTAAGACGCTCCAAATTAACCCGGAGAGTGACAGAAGCAGCGTCAGCTGTCTGTGGTATCACTTTCCATCCAAATGGTATGGATGGGGGTCCGACAACTGTCACCCTGACCTTGCTTCTCTGCACCACTCTCCCAAGACTCACTGGACGCTGTGGGGCGGGTGGGATGAGGTTACCAGCATTCGCAATCTCCCCTGTCTCTCCGAAAACACAGCCATCTGCCAATCACAGAGATATACCCATGATGCATTTAACATGTCAGGATCTCAGAGTATGTCTTCAAGTGGGTTTATTTTTAAGAGAATTGTTTATGTGTGTGCCACTCTCGCATGTCACCTTGAATTGCAGCAGTGATTAGTCCGCCACAAATTGCTGACTGGTTTATTGGCTGATTAGCGAGCCACGTCTGATTTACAGAACTAAATGTCACAGAGATGAGTCACATACTTTCCTCTTTCCACTCTGCATCTTCACTAAGAAGGATATTACTTCAGTCTCTGCACTCATCTTCCCTCTGCCTTCATTCTGATCGTATCATCTGTCCACAGTTTTAGCTCAAGCTTTCACAGCTCTTTTATTCTTTTTATTCTTCATAGATAGACAGGTAGACAGATAGAGGACAAGTCAAGCGATCACCAAAGCTGCGAGACGTATCAGCTGGGGATCATGAATGCTTGCTTGAAATTTCATTTCAATCCATCCAATAGCAGTTGAGATATTTTAGTCCAAACAAAGTGGTGGACTAACAGACAGAATGACTTTATCATCCTTTATGCCACTAAGCACATCTTATGCTGCGTTCCAGTCACAGTCGGAGTTGGAATTTCCCAGCTGACATTTCCAGCTTCCGACCTACAAGCGTTCCAGGTGCGCAACGCCAAACATAAACAAAAACAAGGTCGACCGTGACAAGTTGATGTTTCTTTAGTATTCTGTTGTAGGAACTTGTGTCCCTGGTGTTAATTAAAAAAACAGGTGTTTTTTCATCACAGGTTTTATCACAGGGTCAGGAGGGTGATTTTAAAATGTATTCTGACACAGTTACTAATTACCTGTTAAAAAATGTAGTCAGTATATGTAACCCAAGTATCACAATATTAAAGTAAGGTAGCTTGGATTACCTCAAAATGATTAATTGATTAATTAATCCTGTCACAATCTTGTTACTTGATAATATTTTTTTCAATGAATTGATCAGCTGACTGGTACAAAAAATGTATGAAAAATGCCTGAGATGACATTCTCAAATGTCTTGCTTTGTCCACAAATAAAAAACATGCAGTTTACTGTCAGAGAGGAGTAAAAAAAAACAGAAAATTTCACATTTAAGAGGCTGAAATCAGACTATTTTTACTTTTTTTAATTAAAAAATGACAAACAATTAATCAATTATCGAACTAGATGCAAAATAATATATTAGTTGATTTATAACAGATTTATCATTGCAGCTCTAAGTGTTTTACGTTCATTGTTAGATTGATTAGTTTGTCCAGCTGTTCCCTCCTTTGTTGTAATGTTGCAATTTATTGATCGATTGATTGAAAAAAACTGTGAAATTTCCACCCAGTTGCACATTTTTTTTCACCAGATGAACTGGCAACTGTGTTGCTCTTTATTTTAAAATTGTAATCCTACTAATAATCCCCATTTTTACTAAATATAACTGTAAATTGACTACTTTTTTTTTTTTTATCTGTAACTGTAATGGAATACAGCTTTTTGAATCCAGATTATGTAATCCTGTTACAGGTAATCTGTTACTCCCCAAGCCTGTGATGTGATAGTCTGTATTATTTTAATTAAATACAGGTAAATATACCTTATCATGCCTTTAAGTTGATGGTTTACCGTTCATAATGTGCTCATGAAAGGGTGCTGCTATTTTGATGCTTCTTCTTGAACTTGAATATGGGTTTGCCTGGAGTTTTTCAAGTAGGAGCTCCAACTTTGAGTGGTGTTCTATTGTAGTTTTTCTAATAGAAAGCCAGAAATGTTCGAGTTTGAGGTGTCTGGAATGCATAAAAACAGAGCCGGCATTTGGAAGAGTGGGGGTTCACTTGGTGGTCGTTACAGTTGTCAGGCCAATCAGTGAGAGAGGTGACATGGAAAATGCCGTGACAGGGTTCTGTAATCCTGCTAATGACAGACGTGATACTAACTGTCATGCTAGAAAGAATAAAGTCTGTACATGTCAGATGTACAACACATACGAGAAAGTGAACATTCCTTGCTGACACTGAATTTACATCTTAAAGTTACGTTGGCTGCAGACTGCGAGCTCCATCCGGGAGCAATCAATTAAAGCCAGAACCCTGTCTTCACATTAAACTGGTATCTGATATCCCGATCGAGGCTACTGGTTTCAACCAAGGCCAAGTGAAGGGGGCGGCGGAGGGAGGTCAGGGTCCTCAGGGGGATGCTGCAGGGTGTGTGAAGCAGTGGCCTGCATGCCGTCGGCCAGCCGCCCGAGGGGGAGGCACATGGTGCCAACAGCTGCCATGGTGAAACGCTAACCCCTCTAAATGCTCCGTCCAGTAAACAACGCTGGGCTGAACACATGCCAACGGGGGAGTGTGGGTGAGGAAGGGGTGAATGGGGCGACCCAGCTGACGCCGTGGAGAAAGGAGAATTGACCCCTGTGAAATGGCTTATTAAAGTGTGGTGGTCACCATTCTGGGGGGCCAACGCAGGACAAGACAGTGAGGGAAACCCAAAACCCTCTCTGGCAAACAGAGCGCGGTGCACGCCACAAGCCGCAGACAGGAAGCCCCAGATACTTTTGATTGGATGTATTTACATAGACGGAGCACACCACATGCATGAAATGCTGATGACAGATGCTTTTATTTTGCTTGCCGTACCCAAAGACCGAGAACGCAGAGTTTATTTTATCTCACAACTGGGTGATGGGTGGAACAGGATTTGAACTCCGCTAAGTATCCATCATTACGCCCACAGATACGATGCATTCAGAGCCATGTATGGGCTGTTTAAATTGATAAATGAAGTGCAGCCATTGGAGCTGCTGAGGGTTCCCATGCTCTCAGGCCTGTAGGGAGTGGCAGGAGCAGATGTGACACCCCGGCTCTGTCCGTCCCCTCCTACCCTCCGTCTCTCCCTCTGCCGCTTGTAAAACAATCTGTCTTCCACTTGTAAAAACATTACTTTCTACCTCCATCGTCTCTTCCCATAACTCTCACTTTAATCAGCACGAAAACAACATTATCCCTAATCGTGTAAAGTGATAATTGCATCCAGTCCTCACTGATGGTTGAATGTGATACAGGACCGTTACAGTAATCTAATAAGTGCCCTTCAATCTGTCATTACATTTCGCTTTCACTACTTCTTTTGCAGTTGATAATGCACACTTTGGTTCAGGGGGCTCACTGAATCCCTAATAGCCAATAATGCATCTATTTTTTCATAATAACACAGAACCAATACTTTATTGTAATACCTTGTACTATAATAATAAATACAAAGGGTATGGTGGCCTGTAGTGATGGGAGGATCGATACGTGACCCACAGGTTGTGGGTCAACTTATTAGAAAATACCATGGGTTGGAGTTTGAGTTTTGATTCTATGATAATTCTCACATTATTCCATCACTCTTCAGGCATATATTAGTCAGGATATGGAAACGCACCTGCTGGTATCCTGAAAACTCTGTGCATGCATTATTTAAGTTTTGTGAACCCCCTTAAAGGTCAGACTGCACCTATGTTCACACACACAAAACCCCACAAAAACTCCACACAAAAAAAACCCCACAAAAAAACAGGAACTCAACAACATCAACAAGTTAAAAAACAAAATTTGCACCAATCCTGAACTTCTTTCTTTTAAAAGAAAATCTAAAACTGAACAGCTCATCTTGGAAGGCAAAACTAATTGTGAATCAGCACTCTTAATATGTGACATCTTATTCCATACGTTTAATCTGTGTCTATTGACAAGTCATCTGAATTCACCATTGTCTTGTGATAAATCACCAACGCCCCCATCTGGTGGTGTTTTCAAGAGCCTGAAGGTGACACACAGCCTGTTGACTGACATATTTGTATTTTTTTAAACAATGACCACATGTTTTTACTGTATTTGTTTGGGCCTTTCATGCTTTTATTTAACAGGACAGCTGAAGTTGGACAGGAAAGGGGGAGGAAGAGCGGGAGGGGGTGACAAACAGCAACGGACCACGGGCAGGAACTGAATCCACAGCCACCACAGAGGCCTCAGCCTCAGTGAAGAGCTTTATTGGCATGGGACGTTTACTTTGCCAAAGCAAGAGTGGAAAAAAAACAGCAACATCAAAAAAGTACACTGCCAAAGTAAGTGTGATATAAAAACCACAAAAATGTACATAAACAGGATATATGTTTATATGAAAATCAGTATAAAAATGGCTTGAAGAAGATGCTACATAGTTCACATAATGTGCTTTATTGTGCTGCCATGTGAGATGTTTGGTTGGTCCCACATGTGTTTTCAATCAGGGTCACATGCTCGGTGTGAAGATGTACAGAGGGAGCAAGATCGTGCAAATATTACTAGATAGTGCAAACTTTTAAGATAGGGGGTTAAGCTGCTGTAGGTATTAACATTCATAACAGTACAAATGTTGCAAAAACAAGCAATATAATAGTTATAAGATAATAATATATACAGAGGTCAGCACAGTGCAGGAATTCACCAATGATTGACAGTGGATCAACTGAGCTACCAGGGCGCCCCAACAGTGACTACATTTGATTTAGGTTTGCCAGTTAAAGCCATGCTGGTTCACTGGTTTCCACAAAATGTTATTAGTGACAGCTGTGCTTTTCTTGCTACAAGTCAGAATGTTTTAAATGTATCAGTGGAACTTGTTAGTGAAGAATGTTAAAATTCAGAGGCTAGGAGCCAGTGATTTTTTTTATATTTTTTATTAATACATTAATAAGAGAGTCAGATATTACTCAGGTGCTAATAGGACAGGAGGCCTGATGAGATGAGCTGAGACAAGATTTGATAGCATCAAAGATCCTCATCGTGTGATGTCATGGTGGCAAACACAAGAATACCTGACCCTCAACAGACCATCACTACATATATCTGCCTCCTTATACTGTATTTTCTGCTGAATACTATTTGTACTATTTACTGTTAATTCTATGTTCATATTTGCCTATTTTTGTACTTAACTTAAATTGCTAAGGTCTTTTATACATACATAAAAGATAAGATCTTTCATTCCTATTTATTTGTTTTTTGTAAATATGTGTGATTTTTAAATGTGTGAATAGAAACACCATTTGAGGATGACAAACGTGAAAGTTCAATGTGGAAGCACAATGACAATAAATTTCCTCTCTACTACACTTATTTTACAACTGTAGTTACCAAAAATATTTCAAGATTTTCCATACAAAAGACATTACAAAATGCAGTATGATGCACTATTACAGATTAAACTAAAGTACTTACAATTAGCCTCATCTTGACCAGTTACAGCTTAAAAGTACATGTTACATGTTAATGCATCATAATAATGATCCAACACTTAATCCTTCGGTTTATTGACATTCAGAATCAGGGTATGTAATCTGAAAAGTAACTAGTAACTAAAGCTGTCAGACAATTGTAGAGGAGTAAAAGGTATATTTAGTTGTATATTTTATTTTAGTGGTGTAAAGTTTGATATTTGCCTCTGAGATGTAGTGAAGTAGAACTGTTAAGTTGAATAAAATGTAAATACTCGAGTACAATACTTGAGTAAACTGCCGTAGTTACATTTCACCACTGATAATAACATAATACTAAAAGGGACCATTCTTTTACTTTTACTTTTGATACTTTTATGTACATTTTGTTACCAGTACTTCTGTAACTTTATGTAAGTAGAATTTTGAATGCAGGACTTTTACTTTTTATTTTAATTTAGCATTTTTTTGTCTTTTTTTTTTATTGCATAAGTAAATACTTCTCCCACCACTGCCTTTATGAGGTAAATATAATATTGCCACACTCAAAATGAATATGCTATGTGTTAAAAATCATGTGCAAGACATTTTCATCTCATGGATGTGAGAGATTCTCTGATAGGAGGTGTTCTATCATCATCTTAATCTTTGCATCCTGTAGCATAAACCCAGGCCCACACCTGCCCATGCAATCTCTTCTATCACTTTATTAACCACAACTCTGAGAGAGAGAGAGAGATTGAGAAAGACAAAGAGCTGATGGGTCTTGGAGACATAAATATTTGTTATTTCCCTCCCTGACTCCTCTGCTCGAGCTCCTATCTCAGTCATCACACACCTGCCAAACCTGACAGCTGATTACGAGCATACGTGCCTCAGCAGGGACGAACTCACTCTGGAGGCTATTGTTCAGAGACCCTGTGCCATTAACAAACCGCAGGGCTCAGGCTGATGTTCAGGGGCTTATCGGGAGTTTTGACAGTGGTTAACCAAACATTAACCACTCTCCTGGCTTTCCTGTAAACACGATCCTTAATGACAGGGTAGACGGAGTCTCTGAGGACAAACACTGTCAGTGGCATAAAGTGTGCCCACAGGAAGTGATACAGGCCACAGATACCACTGATGGGCCGTGCTGAAAAGTGAAGTCTGTACGGTGCCACTTCAATCAGGGACACAACTGCTGCTTTTCACTGAAACATGAGAATTAATATTGGTGGGAAATAATGTGGAATGCTCAGTTACAGTAATTCAAGATTTCTGCAGCTAAAGCTTTATTTTTACCAGCCGTCCATACAAAACATGGAAGCCCATTTCTGACAAAGATCCTGTAATAATGAGAAACTTTCTATTTCAAAGTCATTATTTTTTCTCATTTTGACTCACTAAGTCATTATTTTGTATCACCAAGTCATTATTTTGAGTTAATAGTCATTAATTTTGACTTACTTAGTTATTATTTCAAGATACTGAGTCATTATTTTGAGAAAGCAAGAAAGCAAGTTACTAAATAATTATTCTCAGTAATTAAATTATTATTTTGAGAAAGTAAGTCATTATTTTGAGTTACTAAATAATTATTCTCAGTAATTGAATTATTATTTTGAGTCACTAATCATTACTTTTGAGAAACAAAGTCATTATTTTGAGTTAGTGAGTCATGATTTTGAGTTACTATGACATTAAGTCATTTTTTTGAGAAGCCATTTTTATTTTGATTATTTCGATACAAGCAAGTCATTATTTTACAAAAGTTTCTCTTTATTTTGCATCATTATTATTATTATTTTACTTATCTTTTTCCCCATCACATTTGCAGAAATGGCCTAATTACAAACATGTAACTTATTTTAAATCTAATTTCCAGATATTCTTGTATTTCTTTCTTTATTGTTGCTGTTAAAATGGCATAAAATGCCCTGTTGCAAACTGAGTGAGGGGAAGAGGAAACATGAAATGAGAACAGGGAGGTGCGTGATTGTGGTGTGTGTCTGTAGGTGAGGGTGCAGATGTTGTTGGCTGTGGGGTGTTGGTGGGTGTGAGAAACAGTATGTGTTCATACTGTACCTGTATGTAAAACCTAAAGGCCAACCTCAGTCACAGCACTACATCCTGAGTTCTGTGGTTGCACTTTACTTTATACCCCCTGTAGCATTTATAAGCACTGTATTAACAGTTTCATACATGTGTTTAGAAATGTTTGTAACATACTGTACTGTTAATGGGATATTTTCATATATTTTTTCACTCAGCTCACAGAAAAAGTGCACGTACAGCCTGCATGTCAGTCTGTACAATAACTGAAATGTCCACAAGTGGACTGAGGGTCAAAGACCAAATGAGGTCGAGGAAGGCCCAGGATGAAGATCACTTAAATGTTTGGTGAAATCAGATCACAAAAAATCAACAGTGGAACTCACGGCTATGTTTAATAGTCAAAGTGAGAACATTTCCACACGCACAATGTGAAGAGAACTGAAGGGATTGGGACTAAACAGCTGTGTAGCCTTAAGAAAACCACTTATCAGTGAGGCTAATCGGGAAAAAAAAGGCTTCAGTTTGCTAAGGAGCATAAAGTTTGGACTCTGGAGCGATGGAAAAAGATCATGAGGTCTGATGAGTCCAGATTTACCCTGTTTCAGAGTGATGGGGGCATCAGGGTAAGAAGAGAGGAGGATGAAGTGATGCTCCCATCATGCCTAGCGCCTACTGTACAAGCCTGTGGGGGCGGTGTTATGATCTGGGGTTGCTTCAGTTGCTCAGGTCGAGAACCTGATGCTCCCACAAAATGAGGTCAGCTCAACTACCTGAATATACTGAATGAGCAAGTTTTTCCATCAGTGGATTTTTTCTTCCCTGATGACACAAGCATATTCCAAGATGACAATGCCAGGATTCATCGGCCTCAAATAGTGAAACCACAGACTTGGCCACCACAGAGTCCAGACCTGAACCCCACTGAGAATCTTTGGGATGTGCTGGAGAAGACTTTCCAACTCTCCCGTCATCAAGACAAGATCTTGGCAAAGAAAAAAAAAGGCAACTCCGGACAGAAATAAATGTTGTCACATTGCATAAGCATATTGAAATGATGGTGAATGCGTGTCACAATCAAAGCCAAGGGCGGTCCAACAAAATATTAGAGTATGTCTTTTTTTTTTTTAGTAGTGGTAGTGTATTTAGGTTATGAATAAAACAAGATATTTGAGGACGTCATTTTGGACTTTCTTCAACATTTTCCTCCAATTTCTGACATTTTATGGACCAGACAACTAATTGATTAATGGAGAAAATAACTGGCTGACTAATCGATGATGCAAATAATTGTTAGTTGAAGCCTTAAAAACACTACATTTCACCATATTTGGCATTAAGGTAATCCAAAAGCAATTATCAAGTTACATTTTTTAACAGGTAACTGCATTAGAATACATTTTTAAAGTAACTCTCCCAACTTTGTTTATAAGTCACGACTCTATTTCTTATAAATCATGTGTTAAAATTATGTCACGTCAACTCTGAAGCATTAACAGCTGAAACAATCAGTTTAGTCATGTATTACATCAACATGATTCATGAGAGACGCTGCACTACATTCTGACAGTTGTTCCATTGTGAGCAGGCTTCACACAGACGGAGCTCAGGATTACTCAACACGCTCATCCTGCACTGAGGGTGGACGAGCCAGGGGGTTTTATGTGCAAACGTGAAGGTCTGTTCCAACCTGCCCCATCGTGGCCCCGTAGTCTCCAGACACAGTCTGGTGGGAGGGCTGGTTTCGGTTGACAAGTCTGAGCAAAAAGGAAAAGGAGGTGTGCGAACAAGACGTAGGTCTGCGTGTGTATCGAGGGTGTTTGAACTCTGCACTGAGAGTGTGTGGTTTCTCTCATTTGTTTTTATTTGAACACAACTTTTCGAGGTGTTGAAACGGGGGATGACTTTCATTCATTTTCAAATTTAGACTTCTAGATTGTTCATAATGAAGGACTAGTGGTTGCATGGAAACTTAGATAATGTACTGAGGTGAATGTTTTTGATAATTGCTTCAGGGATGATTCATTTTGAAATACATACACGCAAAATTAAATATTATGACATATAGGGGCATGATGATAAATACAAAGGCGAGTAAACAGTTGTTTCCCCTCACTGATTTATACAGTTTATTAAAAAAATAGGTGAGTAAACTCTCAGTCTCATTTCAAAGATGTGACAAACTAAGTTTACTTGAATTTATGCCCTCATGCCTGAGTATACTAGCGTGAGATGCTTTAAAAATAAATCCCAAAGTCACAAAAAAAAAAACTCAGTAACAAAAACACTGACAATAATCACAGATAGAAAAAAGAAAAAAGGAAAAAAAAAAAACATTCAAAAGATTTGAAAACAAGGAATACTACTTAATAAATGTCAACAATAAATTATAGTACAAATCAACAAAACTCTATTAAAGTATTCAAACCTCATTTCCATACTCAGATTCTAACTAAGTCACAATATTTGAACAATCAGTCACAGATCCCAAACATTAACATTATTAATAACCATGTCTTCATTTCTTAATATTAAGTCAAATATTCAAGAAAATGCATGTCTTGCTAGAAGTCTGTTGTTTTATCTTTGTCAGTCAACGAGTTTTTACTTTGAACTTGTCAAAACATGACATTTTTGATGGAAAGTTAGACCAGGTAGTATTTTAATTAACTGTTAGACTACACACTAGCATCCAGTGTTTAGCTGCATGAAACTAGTTAACAATTAACTAAAACTTTTCAAAAAGAACATCACTAAAAAGCAGATCTTTTTCAATGTTGTGAGTCTGACTTATACCTTCAGTAAGATAATGGATAAAATACAGATACAATAGCGCCCCCCAGTGGACAAAGGTCATGTCTACATTGCCTGTACACTGAGAAGATGCTCTGCACACTCAAACATGTTTTATGAGCTGTGCTGTGATGAAACACATCAATGTTGGTGTTAATATGAACAGTTCTTAATAAATGTAGTAGTTTAATTTAGATAGATTTTTATCCAGGAGACTCCTGTTTTGTTAGTTACTTTTAAAATCATAATTGAGTAGGCTACTGAGGACAATTTTAATTAATATCTAGACTTTCATCTGCATTTTTATAGCCAGTAAGGTGATCTGATTGCAAACAGGCCAATGAGAACAATGACATATGGACAAAAAACTAAACACTGGAGCAGCATAGGTTTGGAATACGGATGTTAATGATTAAAGGGATAGTTCACCCAAAAAGCAAAATTCAGTCATTATCTACTCACCCTCATGTCAATTGAGGGTCGGGTGTATTTTGTTAGTCTGCAAAACACTGCTGGAGTTTCACAGGAAAACAGCACTACAGAATCTCCCAAAAAATGAAAGTGAATGGTGACCAGTTTTCAAACATTTAAAATTAATAATAATAATAAATAAATACATAAAAGGCCTCCATACTGCTTGTCTGGCAAGTTTCCTAAAGTCCCAACATGCCATTTGCACGCCGTCACAACACACACACCCAGTTCAGACAGTGTGCATGTACATGTGAATGTGACTCCAAGCTAAGGGTCTACAGTGAAGATTCAGGATTAAAAAAAAAAGAAAAACATGGTGTTCCATGTGAAACTCTAGTACTGTTTTGCAGACTAACAAAAATAAAATCCAATCATCAATTGTCATTTTCTGTGCACTGGACCTGAAGGTGATAAAAGCCACAGGACCACCCCTAGGACCAGCCCTTCAGCAGCCAGCCACAGAACCAGCCTGTCAGCACCCAGCTAATGGACATATATATATATATATATATATATATTTATATTACTCTGCCTCTCATGTGTTGTATGGGCTGGCATGAATAGGTTCAATTTCAAATTGAGTTCAAAGAAAAAACAAAAAAAACCTCGTTTCATCTTTATTTGTTCAAAATAAGCATGGTTTTTCCACCCATATCTTGATTATATATTGATTATTACATTTTCTGAGATAAAACAAATCGCCCTTTTGTTGAAAAAATGTGATCTAACAGAGGTAAGTGGCAAATATTAGACATATATGCTGTCTGTATTCCTTGTAATTGAGATAAAGTAAACATCTGTTAAGTATTTTTACATAAATTGTTAGAGCCGTATTAATTTAAAAGCCATTTAATGCAGTGGGTCGGACACCCTGACCTGGGTCCACCAGACCCACAAACATCGGCTGAATAACAAGACCATGACACCACACAAGGGTTAAAACTCATGGATATTTAATCAATAGTCTATAAATGGGAGTAATGGCACCTCATTTCTTATTGTTTTGTCTGGTGGAGCCATTTGTTAAATAAAGAAATGTAAACTTACAACTTAAAATGAGAAAAAAACAGTGAGAAAAAAGTAGTTTTTGAGACAAACGCTGTACTTGTACTTTAGTGATGTAACAGTACTTACGAATACGAATACGAATACGAAATACTTTATTGATCCCCAAGGGGAAATTCATTTGTCTGTAGTCTCATCTATTTGTATAAGAATTATAGAGTCTGATGGCAGTTGGTATGAAAGATCTTCTGTATCTCTCTGTCCTACAACGAAGAGAGAGAAGCCTTCCACCACCATTATTTCTTTGGTCCATCAAGGTGTTATGCAGTGGATGATCCATGTTGTTTAGGATGGCCTCCACCGTCCTCATTGTGTCTCTCTCCACAACTTCCTCCAGAGAGTCCATCCTTACTCCGATCACAGAGCCAGCCTTTTTCACAAGCTTATCCAGCCTCCTTGCTTGCTTTTTTCCCAAACTTCCTCCCCAGCAGACTGCAGCATAAAATAAAACACTTGCCACAATAGACTGATAAAACATCTGCAGCATCTTACTGCAGATGTTTAGAGATCTGAGCTTCCTTAGGAAAAAGAGGCGGCTCTGCCCCTTTTTGTAGAGTGCATCTGTGTTAAGGGACCAGTCCAGCTTGTTATCCAGGTGTACACCAAGATATTTATAGTTTGTTACCACCTCGATGTTCACTCCACAAGTGTTCACAGGCTGAAGAGGGGGCTTGGATCTACGGAAATCAATGACCATTTCCTTTGTCTTTGATGTGTTTAGTATGAGGCAGTTTTTATGACTCCAGTCACTGAAGGATTTTATCAAATCCCTATATTCAGATTCCTGTCCATTCCTTATACAAGCTACAATAGCAGTGTCATCTGAGTATTTCTGGATGTGGCAGGACTCAGAGTTATATTTAAAGTCTGCTGTATACAATACTATACATATATATGTATACTTGTACTTGAGTACAGATTTTCAGTAGGCTACTGTTTCCACCACTGCTCAGTTGCAGTGTTGCAGTATCGGTCGTGTCCAGCCAGGTGAGAGCCTTCACCTGCAGCGCCCCCTGCAGGTGAGCAGCGGTGCTGCATCAGCGCTGACAGAAGATGACAGTCGTCCCCATAGAGACAGGCTCCGACAACAGGACTGACCGGACGCTGCCGTTATTAGTCTCTCTGTGAGCCGATGACAGCCTCAGGATGAACCAGCCGGCTTTTTGACATTCACGATTTCCTCGAAAACACACTCCCGGATGGTTGCCAAACAGATTTTTTTTTATTATTGGATTAACGACCATCAGACGCAGCTTTATCCTGAGAGAGGCCGGAGATTTGTGTCGGCGGTGGTCTGGGAGGAGTCCTCTGTTATTTCACCGTTTAGCTGAAGAAGACGGACCGGCATGTTTTAACCTCACGTACATCCATCTCTAACACAAAGCCGAGGAGAGGACCAAATGCGCTCTTAGAGGTGAGCATCTGTCGCGTTTGTCGGCTTAAACGTCCGGGTGTGTGCGCAGTTGAAGCTGGCTAACCGAGCTAACGCTTAATATATTGAACCCAGGTTAGTGTCAGGTCATTCATTGGTCAGCCTCGACTGGATCAAGCTAGAATATAACCAGCAAGAGCTGTCAAAGATGCTGGTATTTTATTTATTTGTTTGTTTTTGTGGCAAATAATCCCAAAGCAGCTTTCATTCGTGTCTAAAAGTGCAGCTTTTCTCTTTCATTTCTCTTTCACCCCCATCATCAGATCAGACAGCATGCAAATAAATGATGTTCTGGTGACATTTCAAAGTGCATACATGTATAATCATGGTGACTGGCAGCAGGGACACATGCAGGTTGAACAAGGTGAGTGTACTGTATGTGTGGTGTCTCAGATCATCTCCAGAGCAGGTGCTGCTGTCAGTGGTGAGCCCAGGCCCTGCTTGTTGTTCCTCATGTGGATGATGTAATGCAGTAACCATGTCTGTCCCCTGTGCAGGATGGACGTGGAGGTGAGTGCTGGCAGGGACAGCACCTGGAGGAGAGCAACGCAGCAGCAGCAGCAGCAGCAGATGATGCAGGAGGAGGAGGAGAAAGAGGAGGTGGAAGTGGAGGGATGGAGGCTCAGATCGTGCCGCTGGAGCTCTACGACTCTGCAAGAGCCAAAATAGATGCAAATCTCCGCTGGCTGTTTGCCAAAGCTTATGGTATAGGTAAGGCTGCCTCTGTGTTGTCCTCTTGCTGTTGACACTTTGAATCATGTTTCTTATGGTAGTCATATTATAGTGTGTTTTGTATTTATTTATTTATTTGTGGACGCAAACATTTAATGTGCATGATTCCTTTATAGAGGGTAAATATATAGTGTATATCCTAAAATATTATAAATATTAGCTGCTGCACGTTATGGTCTATGGTATTTGTGCAATATAGACTCTATACTGTAGCTGCATCTGCTAGATGCAAATCCTGTTAATATAGCCTTAACAATTGCACCGGTTCCTTTTCTGGAATGCTGTCTTGGAGAACAACAAAAACAACACGCCTTTATATGTTAAGCAAGGGACAAAATAACAACAGCAGGGATAGACGCTGACATTTTTAAGCCCCTAAATTTAGAGTCAAACCTGTTCTGTTACGGTAATACTCAGCAGGAGATTCGTTCATTTTTAACTGGGGGATGACCCAGTGGGAGCACCGTAGTGATGAGAAAACTGGTTCTTATCTGCAACCCGGTTCATTTCGTTCACTTGCCACTAGCGAAGCGGCTCACACACACTTCAGCACCACAGACAGCACCATGGTTTAATCAATACACAGTATAGTTAGACTACTGATATTTCAGAGCCGTGGTTGGGGCCATAGAGTCAGTCAGATACACCTTAACCATAACTGTAGACCAACATATTCAACTGAAAAAAACCCTCCGCCCCCGCACTCTCTCCACTACTAGGGGATGGTGAGGGGTGATGGCAGGTTAACAAAGAGGATGTATTTAGCTAAAAAGAGGTATGGCATCTCCCCTCATCCTGCCTCAAATGGTTATACTGAAACAATTAGTGAATTAATGAATAGTTGATAAACAAAAGAACCGACAACTATTTTGCCACACAGTTTGTCATTCAAATCTTTTTTCCAACAAGCACTTCAGAGCTTCTCAAATGTGAGGATTTGTTGCTTTTCTGTGTCTTAAGTTATCGTAAACTGAATATGTTTGGATTTTAGACTCTTTTTTTAGACATTTAATTGTCCAAAATCAGCAAAGCAAACAGTAGATTGATTGATAATGAAAATGATCATTATTGCACAATACTGGTATTACTGGCTGATATACTGAACGACTGTCCTGGAGTAAGCCACCCATATTTTTACATATCTTGTCATGAGATACATTTATCTAGTAGATAACTGCCCTCACAATAGTCACATCCATTATATATATATATACGTCATTTACTCTGTGAAATTTTTCATCTGCTCTTGTCTCATGAAAGTTAATGTTTTATTTAATAAAAGTATATGTAGTGGTCACCTCTGTTATAATATAGTTCAGGAAAACCAGGCTATTAACATCAGTTTGGTGCTTTTTCAAATCTGTTTTATTGAGCCAAGGAATATTTTTTATACAGTATACTGTTGTGGCAGTGCACATTTTCATTCGTATGAGACAATTGCAAACATCCATAAAATATAAAACAGATAATGTAACAGTAGAAGGATTGTACCCTTATCAATATAAACATCGACAAAAGGAAAGGATACATTTTCAAAATAAAGCAAATAAATAATTAAATTAGATAACAAATGTGCATATAAACTAAATGATTATAAAATTCAAAATAAATCTGAATCTAAGAATAGGAACATAAAGTCAGATAAGGTAGTTTAGGCACACTATTTTTTTTTATCTTTCTCTTTACTCCTTCGTCTTCCTCATCTCTCTAAATGTCTTCTTTTTACTTGATCACAATATATAATGTAGTCAAATGCTTGAACTATGATTATGCATTAAGGGATTTAGAAATAGTTTTGTCATAATATGGTTTATATCCGTATTATGGTGTATCTACAACCTCGGTTCCCAAATATGCATGTTATTACAACCTGCCTGTTTACAGTGACGGATATTAGTTGTCACACTCATTGATTGAGCATCAGTCAGATTGTTGTTTGCTTTGTTGTGTGGTTCTATTTGCTGTCAGTAATGTAAACAAACTTCCTGAGAAATAGATTTTCATGCCACGACAGCATAGCAGCAGTCCAGACCTTCATGCTCGTGACTGAGGACTTCGGCTGACATCTCATGATGAGCCAAAGTCTTTTATACACAGGTCACTAGCCTCGGCAGCTCTGACAGGTTCTACTAAAACATTAAAAATGATTGCCCCACATCACCAGGCTTTAAGCAAATGACTGTAAATTACTCCTCGAATGTGGGTTTTTGTGTCACTCGCCGACTGCTCTCTGGATGAGTGTAAGCAGGAGGTCAGTGGTGCTGTTCATGCGAGCCTGAGAGCCTCTGTGATTTTATTATCAGTTTGACAATGAGGCATTTGGAAGGAGACACAGAGACAGAGAGTCATTGAGTGAAGGAAAAGTCTTCGTCATCATATCCATTTTACAAGACAGATGTACTGTGGTTAAAGTGTTTCCTGCCCTGCACTGCTGTCTCCTGTGTAGCAGTGAATGATGACTCAGGAAATTGACTCTGACTGGGGAAAACAAAACCCTATAATTCAAAATAATATGTGATGAGTTAAACAGCACCTGATCAGTAAGGATGGAATATAAATGAAAGTGAAGAACATTTAACTGATATCACATTTATTTCCCACCAGTTGGAGCATTTTTATGCTTCACGCTGATGTTGGAAATATCCTGAGCTCTGTCTTGGTGGTCAAAGCTTTACCTCTCTGTTACCCAACGCCGTGTTGTTCCAGGGCAAAGATCAGATGCCCATAATAAACACCAACCATCACCCTTTCCCCTGTCACGCTTCCTGCCTTCCTTAATCTGATTGGCTCCTCCTGACGTCACTGTGCCAGGGACACTTAGGAGCCCTGTACAAGAGAAAACGGAGAGTTCTTGCACCGACCACACTATCTTCACTATCTTAACTCTTGTTTTTGGCACAAAATGGACAGTACTGCTATTTGACAATATAGTTTTAACGAGTTCACATAGCAGAGATGGTGCAGCACAGGTACCAGTGCAAATATAACGAACAATTAACACTATAAATAACATACATTTTTAATGGCCCAGATGTAAACTTGCCATGCAGTGGTTTCTGAAGGCATTGTTTCCGATGAAGAAACGAGCTGCACCTCTAAACTAGTTGAGGAAACTGGCAGCACACACCGCAGTACATTACATGTGTCGTATTCTAGCCAATTAAACTCCTTCACTCCTAAACTTTCATTTTGTTATTTCATAGTCAGCCTTTTGAGTCAGCGGGCCATGGCTAATGTCAAACCCAGTAATCTTACTAGAATGCCTTTTACCTTCCACAACCCTCCACTGTATTGAAGAAAACAATCAATGAAACAGTCCTTCCTGTTGAGTCACTTTGAATGACTCTCTGCTTACTCAGCTTAATGCTGTGTAAGGCTGCTTTGTATATAGTATTCTTATTTGTACATAATCCTTGTTTTTAACTTTTTAACCTTTAAGTTAGCCCCTTTTTATCTTTTCTTGTTCCACTGCGCTGAATCACCAAGTCTAATTCCTGTGTACTTTGTACATTTGGCAAATAAAGAGATTCTGAAACCTGAGGATTATTTTCATTTTCAATTAATCTGCCAGTTACTTTCTCAACTGGTCTACAAAATGTGAGAAACTAATGAAAATGTCCTTTAGTTTACAATCACGTAAGACAGTCAATTGAATCAATTTGTACATTCGTTTGTGATGTTGACGGGTTGGCTGAAGTTTTCACCTCACAGTCAAACGAGTTAATTTGTTTTTATTTTTAAAACAGATCCCTTTATGTACGACAGTAAATGCACCAACACACGTGCAGTGTTGTCTGGTTCAGGTTCTGACTCTAACAACAATATATCACTAATGCAACATTTCTTTTGTATTTTTGGGTGCATGTTTCGCTGTCCTTAATTTTTATATGGTAAAAAGTTGTTGCCACTGATAGCAATTAAAGGCCAATTTCTTGCCAGTTTGTCAGTGTAGTCACTAGTGGCCATCTGGCAGCCCTTACTGTTGAACCTTGCTTTGAGATGCTCCTCAGCTTTTATGTTTTGTGGGTACCCTCTCATGTATTACAGATGAATGCTTGCTTATTCTGTGTTACTATCACAATGATGCATCGTACTGCAAAACTATAAGACAACTAAATGACAGCAGCTAATATATATATTTAGATAATATATCATACTGTAATTTATGATAATCCTTAGAATGTAGCAGGCTTGAGTCATGGTAGTAATGCAAATAACTGAGACTTATAACTACTTTAAAAGCTTTAATGCTTTACGAATCCTATAACATCTACAGTAAAGATCCCAAAAGCTATCAGTAGCGTGTCCCCAATATCTCATGTTGAAATACAGT